>CAWVOJ010000007.1:0-1200000 GCA_963930925.1 Coccomyxa viridis | reverse complement strand
TGCTGCTTGAATCCCTTACAGGACATCAAGGTGTGGCTATTGCAACAAGTCTATGGGTCCCAATCGGGTCGCCATGCTGCAGATGGACATGTAAAGCACAGCTCAAGCACTGTAGCCCCCGAGCTACTCCCCTTGCTCCACAGACTGCAGATCAGCTTTCAGCCCTTGTCACAAGACCACCAAGCTGATTGTCTATCTCATCTCCAAGTCAGAAAGTTCCTGAACTGCTGATCCGATCGTGCACGCCACTGCCCTGCTTTTTACTGTGCTGATCATTCCGGGAGGCAGAGTGGCAGGGCGCCAGAGTCAGCGCGCTCTACTGCCACTATGCCTTGCTCTGTGTCCTGAAATACCTGGGCATCTGGTGAAGAGAATAACACCTGCATGTGTCGCAGTGCCCATCACAAAGAGAGGTTACAGCTGGCAGGCATAGCCATGGTATGTAGGGTCAACCTGGGAGGCTCCCTGTCATGCTGCGCTGAGGCTCCCTGTCGTGCTTGCCAGCGCAGCATGTCACACATGGGAGAGATACTCGCAGAGGGCTGTTATGTATGGTGATGGCATGACTCTCAACACAGGCCAGGGACTATCCAACTTGCGCAGCTGTGCAAGCATCATATTGACTATAGCCTCCCCCATCTTTCAAGCTCCCGCAGGGTTGCGCCTGACCTTTACAAGCACATGCGTGTGCTGAGCATTATGCCATCATCTTTCGTAGCTCCGTAATCACCTGAGCCACCACTTATCCCATCTTCCCCTGTCTGCAATGCTGGCCTGCGATGTGTCAAGCCCGCAGATGCATGGCAAAGATGTTTGAGCCATGCATCGTGCTTTGACATCATGACCCTGCACTGTACATGACCTGAAAGCCTGCTCTACTTGGGCTTTGCAGACCTTCCTTGCACCGCAGGTGCTGCTCAGAGGCTTCAGCATGCAACAGAGGGCATCATATTGTCTGGCAAGGTCTACCTGAGCCCTGGATTTCCTTGCTGCCTCCCTACTGCCACAGATTCCGGCAAAGCATGGACCATGTTTGTAGCAGGGGTCAATCGGCAGGAGTTCGTGGCCAGGCCCAAGGAGCTTTTCGGCTGTACACATCAGCCCTTGCATTATCACTGCCTGCACCAGACGAGAGGCCATAGGCACAGAGATCTACATAGGTACCCCATGCTTCATGCCTTGTCTGTGGACTGAGCCCTGAACCCCGGAGTCCAAAACCCTGAACCTTGTTTCCTGCTTGCAGGACAAGGCATTCGCAGGCTACTCTCTATCAGCGCCATGCTGTCTCTGTCGACGAGCGCCTTGGTGAAGGTCCCTCCAGCTTGCTAGTGTAGGGACTCTAATTGAAAGACAGCAGCAGGTTGTGGGCTGTGCATGCCTTAAGGTAGCCTCCTCCTTGGGCGTCAGGATCAGCCAAATCCTGACATGCCCCTCTGCTGGCGCTCAGCACCTCTGGTTGCCAAAGCGTCTGCAATGGCACAGTGCGATCACACCCAGGCATGCACGCTCTGGGCACATCCAGACATACAGATGTATGCAACATTCTGTCACAAGGTAGGACAGCTTCCGCATGAGCTGCAGCCTGATGGACTGCGCAAGGCCAGGAGATGAAGCGCGACTTGCCGGCACCACCTCTTAATCCACACATGCAGAGACAGCTCGCCAGGCTGTAAGACAGCATCCAATGGCAGTCAGCGGGGCATGAAAGCGCTGTATAGTTCCTGGGCAGCTGGAATTTACCTTTTGCAATTCTGCGAGGGAACTGTTCATGCACCCACTCTGGCGCAGCCTGGGCTCCTTGCTCAGTACTAAGGCCAGCGACAAGATAGAGTATTGTTGTGAGATGCCCCGCCGACTCTGCATGCGCTAAAAGCAAGCTGAGTATAAGAGAGTGTATCCTGGACTTTGAGCTCAGGTGCATGCCCCACAAGGGCTTGTTGAGGCCACAGAGGGTGTCCGCATCTGCAGAGGTAGGCAGTTCGGTGAGGGACAGGGAACAATCACTGTATACCCCTGGAGCATGGTCAGGACTGCTCCCTCTGCCAGAGCTGCAGAATCCTCCAAACCACTTGTTTGCGGTGCTGTTGCTGCAGCGCGCTTGACTTCTCTGGCTCTTTCTTTAGCTGGACACCCCATTAAAGGGTCTTCGCACATATGCTGATGCACATGGCTCCTTCCAGTGATGCAGGACTTGGTTGCCGGGCGACACTTCACTTTCTGTGCTCGTAAATTGGCCAGAAGGTGCCTCCAGCCGAGCTGCTGCTACACGCGATACTGTGCACGGCGTCTGATCTTAAGTGAAGAGCATATGTAAGGCTGACAACTATCGGACTTCACAGGTAGATGGGCAGTGGCCTGTCCTGATTCTTGTTGAGTCCAGCATAACTCCCTGGCGTGTACCTAGTCTATGAAGGGACAAGCAATGCTTGCACCCTGTCGAACTTGCTCCGAAACGTCACATGCGGCATGACGTACAAAAGCTCCATACACTATGGTGCTCTTGGCGCTCACCATGCTTTCTGAATATGACGCAGGTGCGTGTTTGCAGCAACGTGTCGCTGGCCGTGTTCAAGTGTGCCCATCTCGCTGGCATAGTGCAGCCATGTCAGCTGACCTGATTTGCACTGGGTGTCATGGAAGTAACATTCATGACTCAAGCTCACTGTCTTTCTATGTGCTTGCACACTGCTTTCATGCTTCATCCCATGTCTATTGAAGGAGCAACCATTGCAATAGGTAGGCTACAGCTGTAAGAACTCTCTACAAGTGCAGGCCCTCAGCACCGCAAAAACAACCCAGACAGTGGACCTGACACGGAATTTGCAGACAGGTGAGAGCTGGTACAGTTGGACGATGCATTTGAGTGGATGCTATCATTGGGTCCGACAGCTGTTGCTGGCAGAGGGACCGTGCGCTCTCATGCCATAGCACCTGCATGCATTTGGCCTAGTGATATCCCGTCAGCACATTGGCGGCATTTGCGTAGAGCATACTGCATTGAGTTCATCACTTTGAGTGCCTCTTCATGCCACCCTAGACAACCATAAGTGCCTTGCTGTTGCGCAGAGCCTGTGCTCATGGTCACAAGTTCCTGCAGGCCGGCCACTGCAGGATCGGATGCCAGGTCAGCGGAGGGCCTCGAGAGTGCGTCAGCGCTGCCCGATACTCCGACCGGGCAGGCAGCGATGTCCTCGCAGCTGCACAGCGCCTTTGCTAGCAGCAGCGCGCTGCACTTCAGCGAGGACCAGGGCCGGCCCCTGCTGTCCGGCCGGCGCTCCAATGAGACCGAGGGCGGGCGCTCTTCGACCGAAAGCCGCGTTGGAGAGCCCCCCACGCGCATCTCCCTGGAGAAGCTTGACAGGTGAGCCTGCCAGCCCGTGTGGTGCTGTTTACAGTATTCTGCAGCCCTCATGTGGAGGCCATACGAGACACGTTCAACCTCATTCCTGTGCTTAAATAGGGCTATGCAGACTCAGTGTCAAGCTGATGGTATAATTGGAAGACAGTCCTCCAGTTGAAGTGCCCTGCACAAGTGTGCACTGCATTTGCTGCCCAAAATACAGACATATAGTGACGTGATGATGTTTTGGCATGCCGCAACAAAGATAGACTGCTCGGTAGTGGGTCACGGCTGTTCATGACGCACGGCAGAACCATAAATCTTGCATCTGTTCAGGTCTGTTCCCGGCGACAAGGAGACGGGGCGTCCTGAGGAGAACCTGCACGGCCTGACCCTGCCGCTGCAGGGCAGGCCGCTCAAATCTAGAGCGCTGTCCAAGGTGTCAGAGGAGGCCAGCTCGCTGGAGAGAGAGTCCTCTGGCCGGGTTGAGTCCAGCACAGGCCGCCCAGTGAGGGGGATTATGACAGACAGCCACGGCCGCGAGGGGACCTCCAAGGTGCTCGGGGGTGTCCATGAGCAGGTACAGCTTGTGGAGTTGTCCTGCCAGCTCACTGTCTGTCTGGCTGCCTTTCCAGGTTGTGCAATAGCACTCGTGCTGTGACTCAGAAGGAGGGAGATCAGACATCATGAGACCTCAGCATAGGTTAACATGCAGATCTACCGTCAGCCGGACGAGGCTCGAGATGTGCAAGTTGTGGCAACATTGGTCTGGCAATCTGCTGGAAAGCTCATTATGTCTTCTCTCGATTGCCCTAACATAACGATCTCAGGGCGCTGAAGCCAGCTGGCAGGGCTTTTTTTCTGAAAGAGGTGTGTGGGGATTGATCACCGCCATGCATCATCTTGCATGAGCAGGCAGGGAGGGGCGACAGCATGCCGGTGACAAGTGCTGTGAGTGTCATGGACTGTCAGAGAGTGAGCCGGCTGGCTGTAGGAGCAAGAGGATAGGAGACGCAGCAGCGAGCCCATAGAAGTTGTGGATCCTGCAGAGCAGCAGAGATGGAGAGGTCATGGCACCCCGGACAATGTCAAGGGCACCAAGCTCAGCATCGATCCCCACTTCCTCCAGCCGGTGGAACGCAGCAAGGCGCACACCTCGACGCCAGGCATTCAACAGTATCCGTAGCCGCCTCAGTCAGGTGACACCTCCCTCCAAGACGTGGCCCATCGTAACCCTGCAGAGACGCACCTCTTGACTCTGAACTGCATACACACCGCCTTCTGTGCTAGCAAGAGCATCAGAGGGGGATGAATGGCCCTTTGATGAATTGCCTCTGTGCACATGGGAGGCATGGAGAAAATTCCAGGCCCAAGGGAAATAAAGCTGGTATTGGTTTCTGCAGGCTAGTAAAACCTCGACTTCAGCCGCCTACAGGCAGAGAGCAGCGCTGCAAGAGCTTGTAAAGGAGCAAGTTCGGCAGTCTCTAAGCGCATCAGGCACTCAGCCTGCTGCCTCACAGGCTGAAATGGCCCAAGCCATTGAGGCTGCTGTCAGTGAAGTTGCGCAGAAAGGGAAGCAGAGAGAGCACAAATCAGAGTTATTGCCCGTCCCTGGACCACCCGATGAGTCCGCCCATGCTGCCGAGCAGCACCAGCCTATACCGCAAGGGGACACTCAGGAAGGGTGTATAAGGGGGCCACAGCAAAAGCTTCTAAGCCAGGAGCAGTCATCTGATGCGCAGCAAAGCTCAACAGGAGAGTCACAGCCTAAGCAGGCAGGCCCTCAGCCCTCTGCCTTCAGCAGGGCGGGGGAGACGAGCGCTAGCGCTGAGGCGCAGAGGCCTCGTCAGCGGGCCGCAGGCCCTGACAGCGCTATTATCCTTGCTTCTGCTGCAGCCTCTGAGCACCAGGATCAAGCCGCCAAGGCAGTGACCTGAGAATACCACAATCTAGGTGAGCCTTACAAATTCCTCTCACCATCGCATCAGATCATCGAGTCGCAACTCAGAGATCCACATCAAAATCATCTCTCTGAAGCATGCGGTGAATAGCCGTAGGCGAGGCACATTGGGAAGCTCAATGCGAGATGCCATTATTTAGATTTGTCTTCTCTCATTGTGTCGGAGAGGCATCTCATGACGTGCAAGGCATTCCCTGACATTATGTGCGCACTCATGCAGTGCTGGCTCTGCGCCCGGCGAGCAAGGCAGAAATCCTAGAGAGAACCTGGAACCTGCAGACTCTGCGTGGCGTGGCAAGGGCAGCATGTCCAACGCCCTGTCGCGTTTCGTGGACACAGGCGGAAGGGTGCTCAGGCTGAGCGCATCCTCTGGAAGGCTGTCCAGCGCCACCTCGAGCATTCCGGAGGGCACAGAAAGGGGGGCTCATCAGGCAGCGCAGAGCCCTCAAGAAGGGAGGCCTTTCCCCGCCAAAGCAGGCACCAGACCGGCATAGCGGCGGTCTGTTTTGACAGCAGGGCCTCTAGCAGGGTCTGATCCCTGCTCTACAGTGCCATGAGCTTAGCCGTCTCAGCGCTCACGCCTGCCTGCTTCCATGAGAGCCCTCTGCAGCCGAAAGCTCAATCAGCTCGTGCAAGCGATCCGGGCAGGATTACCTGTCACCCGGAGAGGCTGTGCATTCAGCAGTGAGAGCAGACTGAGACTGGCTCTGGCAGGTGCTACTGTCATCACTTTTGATGGCAGTGTAGCAAGAGAGCAGGCCCGGAATGGGCAGACCAGCAGCAGTCTCGCTGCCCTTGCCATATCAATGGCCATATTCTGAGGCATTTTTTCCTGCTGTCCGCTGGTGACTCACACCATCCAGGCAGTGCCTCAGGCACACAGACCAGAGAGGAGTAACATAGAATTTCATGTTGTGCATGGCAGTCCATGAGCATGGCGTGACGTGGTATAACAGAATGCGTTTTGCAGCTAAGGGTTTCCTTTTGGATTTGGTTGTGCAAGCGTATTGTCCGGTACAACAGCCATTAGGATTGCTGATGCCATTATCGGGCAGCACCACTCTTTCATCAGGAGGTTGCTGCCGTAAGTGCTTTTGCACCTCTGTCCTGAGCGGGGCTATCTCACCTTGTGGCTATATAAGCACTTTCGCGAGTGAGCGTCTATCTGGGACTCTCATCCACGCTCTTGCTGATCCACCAAATCACAGCATCCTCTGTTGCTGGAGCATCTACAGAGCAAGGGGGTGGCATGCATGGCTGCCAGGGCGACCTAGGAGGGTTTTAAAGCCTGCGCAATGCCTGGGTTGACGTAGTATTGAAGCACTGACATTGCCAGGCACCAGCGAATACGCCAACATTGCCTGCGGCTGAGATAAAGGGCACCCGGTAGCCCTACCTTGCAGGCTCACAGAGAGCAGTCCCGGGTTGATTACCAATATGCACAGCTTCCAAGAACATTTGCGCAGGCCTGTCACACATACCACATCGATATGATCTCCGGACGGCTGCTGTCTGGATGCTTGCTGAGTATATAGAGGATGCGTGCAAGTTTGCGCCATCTGTTGTCTCAGAGTTTATGTACACCTGTCCTACTGCCTGGAGGGAAGTAGAGACCTGCAGCTGAGGAGCCACATATCATTTTAAGACATGCGGGAGCATGGCATTCATGGGGTCGACAATCAGAGCACCTTTCCAACAAATGCCCATGGCCAAGCTTGCAGCAGCCTTTCAGGTATGTGCTGAAGCCTGCACCTGCATGTGTGAGGGCTTGACGGGCTTGCCGGCTATGGTGCTGTGAGTGTAAAGACACGTGCCCAACACAAGTGTAAAGGACCAATGACAGGTGATAAATGCGGCACCCAGTACAAACGGCTTTCATGTAAAGGGATCAGACTGCCCAATGTGTGATGGCGATCACCACATGTATCACATCAATCTGTACCCGTAGTCTGTTACCTCACTCTGGCCCAGAGAATGTGGGAAATAGGTTGCTAGATAAGTCAGTGCACTCATATTGCTGCTGTGGCGGGTGCTGAGCATCCTCTTAGGAGGCTCCTATCTGCCACTACAACTCTGAATCAGAGTCTTTGACAAATAAGTGCTAGCATGATCTACTCCTACAATCCAGGGAGCTGCGTAAGCTGGCGCATGCAACAGTGGCTCCCCGAATTGCTGACAAGATGCGCTGTCTTCATGCTTGGCATGTTCAAAGGCAGCAGCACCTGATTGTTTGACTCATCAGGCCTGTTCTATCAGGGCCCGGTGTTGCATGCCATCTGTATGCGCATCATGCGCAGCGCATGAGAGCCAGAACAAATCATGCTGACAGTCGGCCTTCAAGGTACAAGGCTGCAGCCGCTCATGAGGGTCTCCCCTGTGAGCAAGCTCATGCCCTCACGCTTTGGTGCTCTTGGCGTCCTTCTCCTTGTCCTTCCCTTCTGCTGGAGGAGCTTTTACCACACCGAGTTTACCACCGCTCTGTTCCGCTTTGCTTGCTAGCAGCCCTGAGCTTTGGCAGTGACTTGTTCCCCATACTTGTCAGGGCCTTCTGCGGCGTGTGTTTAACCACAGGGAGCTGAAGTTCGCAAGAAGTTCTGTCGCCCTAAAACAAAGTCGGCAATGGCACCTGGAATCAACCTATATATACTTGGTAATTTCTGGCCTGCCAGCCGGACCGGTCCACTCGCATGGGACCTCCGAGCAGTGCCTTCTCCCCATGCTGTGTTGGTGTGCTTTCACAGCCAAGGTTAGGGCCGGCTCCGGTTCGACTCCCACACACACAAAACTTATTGCTATTTTTTTTTGGTAATATAAATGCTGCTTAGCCTCTGTTGTTCCCTTTTCATGTCTCTACCTTCTAAGGGC
Source organism: Coccomyxa viridis (assembly GCA_963930925.1). Taxonomy (NCBI): domain Eukaryota; kingdom Viridiplantae; phylum Chlorophyta; class Trebouxiophyceae; family Coccomyxaceae; genus Coccomyxa; species Coccomyxa viridis. The sequence continues at coordinate 1,191,835 of CAWVOJ010000007.1, read as the reverse complement.
ATGCACATGACAGTGAGTTCATAGGTGGCCACAGACATCTCAGAATCACCCACTTACAGACTGTAAGTTACAATGCTTCAATATCATCGATGAGGGCTCAAGCCCATAGCCCTTTCACTAGGCGGTCTCTCACAGGATACGGTTGCGATCTGATTGTACTGGATTTGGTCCTGCTAAAGTGAACATTGTCATGTACCTCCCCAATCCCAACTATGCGCTATAAATAGCTAAAAGCACTGCATGGCATTATGGGAACCTGCCGTGCAGATGGCTGGACATCCTCGGCTCAAGCGTCTTCCATTATGGTCATGCGCTTTCCTTCACTATGATGCATGCTGTAGCAGAGTCTGGTATCCTGGCCTGTGTTTCTTTCTACATGCTCTGCTATTGCGACCTGTCTGATTGCATATCGTGCCCTAGAGCATCAAGCTTTGCTAAAGCATCTTAGCGATTGGGATCAGGCTGTACTATGCCAACATCCTGAGCAGTGCGGCATAGCCAGACTGGCATCCTGTTGGCTGGATGGAAGGTCCCATGTGCTGCCAGCCTGGCCCATGGGTCAATCACGGGAGTGTCGGCGCTCAGCAAACCCACTAAGCCTTCAGAGCTGACTCAGTGAGCGCCTTGCTTTCAAGCGTGTAGTCTTCCCGGGAGTAGTACTCTGCTAGCAGGCGGTACACATACGAGGGAATGTGACCGCCAATGTCAGTCACCAGCAAGCTGACGAGCTCTGGAGGCACATAGTCAAACACCTGCACAGCCCATGTCTCGCCTTATTAGCTCTCGGGAGCAGAAGGTGGCACCTCTAATCAAGCAACTTCTGCGGCATTCTTGAGCGTGTATGGAAAGCATGTGCAGTCCTATCAGAAGCTGACACTATATGCCAAGTTTCTGAGCCAGCTGTCATTCACACTTCTGCTTCTTGCCAAGAGGATGGTGGGGGTGCTGCAGGAGCCCTTTGGAGGCAGGGGGATTGTAGATAAGCCTACCGGGTTGAAGGCATGCACATACAGGTCCTCGCTGCAGGTCCCAGCGGCCTCATAGTCAGCATCCAGCACCTCTGATACCGCGCTGTACTCCATCACGTCTGCCGGAGACTGCACAATACAGCAAAGGCGTCAGCTCGCAGCCTTCAACTCAATTTTGCAAGAAAGGTCAGAAGGCCTCCACCATCCAGTCATTGGCTAGGCCAGCATGGTGCTGTATAGCAACCTTGCACGCTGCATACTTTCCTTGGTCACTGCCAAAGCACACCGACATGTCAGAACAGCAATGATAGGCAGATGCAACCATGACAGTTACATCAGCTGCAAGCGCGCTGTCCAGGTCTTGTTTCAGTACATCCCCATCGGGCGCATGCAGAGGACGCACCTTGTAGTCGTTAAAGGAGACGGAGGGGTCGTGGGGGAACAGCGGGGACAGCTTCTGCAGGCCCACCAGCACCACAAAGGGCACCGCGTGGTGCTTGGCCGCCATGGCCGTCAGCTGGTTGCCGGCGCCCGCCATGACGCCCCCGTTGGCCAGCAGCGCATGCGCCCCCACCAGCACCTGCGGAACAGCATGCTGCATGCTTACCATGCCTGACACACGCACACCTGGGCATGGCATGGTGTGGATGTCATCACACCCAGCAGCGCATGCAACCCCACCAGCATGTGCGCACATGATGTTGCGTGCATGCATGCCTAAGAGTGTCACAGGTTTGCTCTGCAATCTGTCCAGCCTGCTGGCAGATAACACGGGGCAGCGTCTGGGCAGCCCAGGCAAATTTCGCCCGCCTGACTGACACTCTCTGGTACAGCCTGCCCACCGATGCTATCTACTCATCACATGCACCAGCCATGGTGTGGGGTAGATGTGAAAGAATGCGTAAGGTGCCAGCATGGCAGCCACGGCAGAGAATGGCACGGGTAGGGACCTTGTTGACGCGGGCCATCATGGCGAAGATGGCGGAGTCGGGAATGAGCGTTGTGTGGAGGCCCTCCTTCGCCAGAAGCTTCGCCAGCTCCTGGCCTCCGTGCCGCGGCGCTCCCTCTGCCACCACCACCTGCTCCAGCGCCAGCCAAAATCGGTAATTTATGTTTGGTTGATCCCTACTCAGGCGTGTTCCAGGTGCCAGGCATATTCTTGGCATGGCATGTAAGAGCTAGACGCTCGGGCTGTCCAGTAGGACACCTTTGTCTGCAGTGTCTCCAGAATGATCTGGCAAAGATAAAGACCGCATCTTGGCAGAGACCTTCCCGAGGGAGTGTAATACATGCCGGAGCACAAGCTGGCGATGCTAAGGGCATGCAGGTCCACTGTCATTATGTGAATGGCCAATTTCGATATGATGTCAAAGATGCTGCCAAAATGGCTAGGAAGGGGCGTATAGGGGTCAACCTGGAAGTCGAGCTTCTTGGCAGCCTCCAGGAGGAACACCTTCACAGTCTCGGAGTAGCCAAAGGTCAGAATGGAGTCGTTGGCGTGTATCTGGTCCGGCCACTGCACAAAGATCACACATCAGTAAACAGGTAGAAATACCATGTGCCAATGCAGGAAGGGGAACACTGGACAAATTGGGCATCGTTGACATTGACGATGTGCGGGCTACAGCTAGAGAGGGGCGCACATGTGCAGCGATGCTGGTGTCTATGTCCTTCAGCTCCACGATGAACTCATTCAGTTGCTCTACAATACTGGGCTTGCCTGCAGGTAGACTTGAGATCCTCAGGACCTTAAGGCTTTCTGTGGGAGTCCGTCCCCGCAGAGTCCCCTCATGTGGGCATTACACTCTGCTGTAACACTGAATGCTGCAGCTCACAAAGCAGACCATCATTGTGATAGCGACTCTTGATGGTGTTCTGCGCAATGCTCAGCCCCCAAGTCGACAGTGCATTTGCAGCAGAAAAGCTGAGACATCACGCACTGTGACAGTACTGTCATTAAGGCAATGGAGTGAGCGCTGCAAGGACGAGGTGTCACTGACCTGCCCAATTGCCCGGCTTGTGCTTCTTGCTGGATGTGGTGCTGCCCACGCTGGTCTGCGACTGGTCGGAGGGCTCCAGCACGCTGTGCCGCAGCGCCGCCTGCTGCAGCTGCAGCGCATCGTCCTGGTCAGGCAGTGGCGCCTGCAACCATGCACACATTCCAATTGCTCCAGCGGTGCTTCTGAGCTCATCAACATGTGTCCTTGGAGGGCTCTCAGGCAGCTCAGACCCTCCTGGAAGAGGGCGTTTTACTGGGCCCTGTGTCACCATTATCAGTGCCAAGCATAGATGGACTGGACAGAAAAGCTGAAGAATATCAAGGGCACCATGATGGCATGAGGAGAAGCACCAATTGCACAATGGCCACATAAGGCAGAGCCAAGGAGCCCACAGGAGAGTACACAACTACTAGACAAAAGAGCTTGAAAAGCAAAGGCTCCTCAGCAGACTGGGTCGCCTGCCAGCTGCAGGGGCGCGGCGGCAAGGAACCTCAGTCGGAGTGCACCAGAAGGCTGTGGCATGCACTCACCGACTCAGGTAGGGTGTCCAAGTGCTGCACGTCCAGCAGGTTGTGCAGGGAGACCGCGCGCGCAAAGCTGGAGCCCGGCGCGAAGGCGCGGCTGAGCAGCCCGGGCTGCTTTTCTTCCTGGTCCACCGAGATTGCCCGCGCCATTTTCTCCTCCTCCATTCCCTCCTGCAGAGATTAGCAACATGAGCATCTGCACTCTTCTGATTTTGCTTGCAACGCTTCGAGCCAAACCTTCTGATTCACCGAGCTGGACTCCTGTCGCTGATCATGTAGGAGCGCATGATTAGGGGAAGATGACGCAGGCAAAATGTAGGCCAGCTCTTCCTCCGTGTGCCCTCATACATGTTCAACAACATCGGTCTGTACCTAATCCTACTTCTGAAAACTCATGGGCGTCTCCAGGCCCGCCAGCGGTTTGACACTGTGTCAACACTGCTCAGCTGACAGGACAGGCTACTGATCAAAGAAGGGCCCTTGAGGGGGCGGGAGAAGGGACTCGGGAAGGGAGGACTCACCGCGCGAGACTCCTCCCTGATCATATGCAGGACGCGGCGGACTATGTTTCCCACTGCCAGCTCTGCGTGCAGCACCTCCTTGGTCAGCATGAACAGCATCCAAAGAACTGATGATCAGCGGATGCAGAGGCAAACTGCACTGCCAGTGATGCTGGAGTGTCTTACCCAACGGCTTCGCTGCTTGCAGCTGGATGCCCCATTCCCTGACGTCTGAGAGGAGAGCTGCAGCATCAGGATGTCGTTGTCGTGTGATAAGAGTCCGCAGTAGCTCTGCTGTAGCCTTGGCTGTAGGTATTGAACCTTCCACCTGCCGTCGCCTGTCATGCCATCCAAAGCGTGAGGGAGGATCGTACACACTCAAGCTTGCGCGTATCAATCAATTGCACCAAATACAGCGATCCTACACTGACCGTACCTCAAACGGCGGCAGAGCTCGTCGATCTCTGCCTGTCCCTGCTGTGGCATTGCTGCCCGACCTACAGCTTGTATTCAGCTGCCTGGAGGCTGTTGTATCCCTGAGGAGGCCTAGCGGATTGTATTGATACCTGCATTTGCGATATCCTATGAGTGGGGTCATTCCATGCTGTTCATCCCGAGCATGTCCATTCCCATGTAAGGTGGTGCTCTCAAGGCAAGCTAGCAAGCTTGAGCGCCGGCTCGCTAGGATCAAACGCACTAGTCTGTGTATTGTCACAGAGCCTGCATTGCGCTCACCTTGCTGTATTCTGCTCTGTCTGTGATTTGCTACAATGCCAATTCACTGTCGCACTTCAGCAAGCGTACTATCAAAGCTCGCAGTATGTTCTAGCAAAGGGGTGAAGATACTGTCTTCTGCAAAGGTATGATCTGCGACAACGGCAAACGTCGAGTTGCTTGCTGCAGTCAGTTCCAGCTTCTTCCATCATGGAAGCTCAGAGAAGATGAATGTTTTGCATCAAGCTAGGGGCCAGTCCTTGACCGATCCATAACATGCCCAGAGGACAAATGATGTCAAAATCAAGAGCACATTACTACTTACCGACCAGATCAGGCTGAGCTGATGCTCGACACCCTGAGATAGCTAATCTCTTACGTGCTAGCAGCACTGCGAGGCAGAGTACAGGACATGGCGTCCGCTGGGCAACTGTCAGATGCATGCAAAGCTAGCACGCTCAGGTCTTAGGTGACAGGTACACCACAACTGTATTTGCCGGTAGCTTCTCGATCCCTTCAGGGCCAGCCACATTGGCGAAGTCAGTACAGATCTCCCTCAGGCGCTGCAGCATGCGCACAGCTGCTTCCCTGTCCTTCATCCTGTAGGGAATGAAGATCCTGACCCTGTACAGCTTGGTCACCATGTCTCTGGCCTTGTCCAGCTTCATTCTCAGGTCATTCTCCTGAGTGTTGGGACCGATCTTGACCTGCATAGGAATGGCATACCTAAGCCAATTGTAAGCGGTGCACCTATACTGGACACCCGCATCTCTTTGCACTGCATTGTGGCCTGACTGACTGACTGTTAGGTCAAGGGGACTGCTTGCAGCAGAAAGCTGGTGCCAAGGAAGTTCATGGGGACCTGGCAGTGACTGATAGCCTCCTTGCCAGGAACACCCAGCTCGCAGAGCTGCTGCAGATTGGTTCTCACAACACTGGCACGGCAGCAGCAGCATCACTATCAGCCAGAACAGGCACCACACCTCCTTCATGAGGGTCTTGCGGCGGTTCTCCATCTCCTTGCGGCGCATGTCGCGCTCGCGCAGGCGTGCCTGCTTGGCCGCCTCGTTGGCGTCGCCCAGCCGGAATACGGGCGGCCGGGCATTCGGGTTGACCGGCAGCAGGTCCATGCGCTCCCGCTTCGCCAGCTTCAGTGCCGCGCTCATAGGCATCACCTGCGGCAAGTCCATCTACGCTGAGTCCATAGCAGAGGAGCATGCTTCAGACAGACATGATATCTATTTTATGACCTCTGGGGGCACTGGACAGCAGGTCCATGCGCTCCCGCTTCGCAAGCTTCAACGCTGCGCTCATGGGCATCACCTGCGGCAAGTCCGTCCATGCTGAGTTCATAGCAGAGGAGCATGCTTCAGAAAGATAAGACATCTATTTCATGACGTCTGGGGGCACCGGACAGCAGGTCTATGCGCTCCCGCTTTGCAAGCTTCAACGCTGCACTCATGGGCATCACCTGCGGCAAGTCCATCTACGCTGAGTTCATAGCAGAGGAGCATGCTTCAGAAAGCCTAGACATCTATTCTATGAGCTTTGGTGCACCGGACAGCAGGTCTGTGCGCTCCCGCTTCGCCAGCTTCAACGCCGCGCTCATGGGCGTCACCTGCGGGAGGTTTATCCAGGCTGAGTTCATAGCAGAGGAACATGCTTCAGAAAGACGATGTATCTGTTTTATGACCTTTGGGGACAACGGACAGCAGGTCCATGCGCTCCCGCTTCGCCAGCTTCACCGCGCTGCGCTCATGGGCATCACCTGCAGTGAAGACTCCCTGCATTCAATTGAGTGATAGAGCAGCCATGTGCCACACAGCACGCAGCACCCTTCTCAACAATTTGGGCATGGACTGTCCTGGGTGAACTGCTTCTAAAGTCAGCACCCTAGCTCAGGTAGAGCTTCAATTCAAGGACATGAAGGCAGGTGTAGAGGATTTGTGAGGCGCAGCAGTCATGAAGGCAGGGTCACTGAGGGAGCGCACCCGATGTGTCTTGTCTTCAGAGACCACGCGCACGTCTGCATCGCCTTCTGGGCTGGACCCCTGGGGCTGACCCTTGGAAGAGCCACTTCTGGCCCAATCCAAGGAATCCTGATCAGGCCTCTGGGCGGCTGCACAGAAGACAACATTGAGCAGCTTCCCTGTCCTGCTCATGTGTCACGCCAGCATGGATGCAGCGCAAATGTGACATGAGCTGCTGATATGCAAATTCATCACCCAGAACAGCTTTGTAGAAGAGCTTACAGGAGGACTGGTTCAAGAGCATTGGAGTGCGGATCACCTGCGGAGCAGTCAGAAGCAGGAAAAAGCCAGAAGCTCACCAGGTGCAAAGGCTGTCACAGGTCGGCTCTGATGTGGAGGACCTCCCTCTAATGGGCCAGGCTGTACAGAGGCCCTCGTCTGCTGCCAGGGATCTCGAGGCTGTCTGACTCTGCTGTGGCCTGCTGGCTGTTGCAGTGGCTGGGAAATCTGCCTCGGAGAGTGCCCCTCCCGAGGACCCTTGGTTGATGCTGAGAAGTGGCAAGCTGCCGTGGGCGCATGTTCTGACCTGAACTGGCCGCTCAACACTCGAGAAAGGGACGCGCTTGCTGCTGAGCAATGGTGATAGCCATGCTGCTGAGACCAGAGCCCTTGACGGAAACTTCCGCTGTGCTGGTCCTGCCCGCTGAGCAGCTGCTGCGAGAGTTGGCCCAACTCCTGATCAAAGAGCTTGTGGTCTGAGAGTGGCAGCTGCTCTTGGGCCTGAGCCTTCTCAGCTGCTCTGATTCGCTTGGCTTGTTTTCCGGCAGCTCGATGCAGGAAGGGTGTGAATCGGTGCATGAGCGAGACGTGCAACGCACACAGTTGCTATCACTTTGCTGCCTTCTCCTGACGCCTTTCCAATCTGGTCTCAGTCTGCATGACATCCCCATCTGGATTAGCAAATTGCAATTGCATGAGAGGCAAACGATACAATACTTCAGAAGTCAATGCATGCCTAGTAAATTGCTGGTCAGCTTTAGAGCTTACCTCTCGCTTTTTGCACTGTATATACAGATCAAACACGTCTTCACACTTGCTTTTGTCGTATCCGTTTCTATCGAGACCTGCAGAAAGGTAGGCAACATCAGCTCGCTGTACACTTACACCAGACACAGGCCGCTCGATACCCAATTCTTGCGCGTACATGCTAGAGAGCGTGAGTAAGCTGCTCCGCAAGTGTCTTCTGTAAGCTTCTGTGCTCTCCCTGTCTTCTGCTTCCCCGGATCGCGTGATTCCATCCTATATTATTGTCTCATTCCGGAAGGACTTAACACTAGTCCGAGAAGGCATCTGTAATACAACACAGGGATCCTGTGTCTTGATCTGCCACATCAACGTTGCTCGTCAAACGTTGCTATGCATTGCGAAATGGTCAACCTCAGTTCCACCCTGCTCTGCATGCTTTGCCCTGCCTTCTGCACCGTTCAGCTCCAAGGGACATCATCTCAAGTCTTTATGTGTCGTGCACGCTTTCATTGAATGATAGGACTGTAAGGAACAGCAAGACGGTGCAGTCGAGCTACCTCTGGTGTATGGTGCATGTCCTTACACATGAGATCTGGCGAGCCCCATGCCTACGTGCTTGAGCGGTGTCTCTAGCTGATGTTTAGCCGGTGGCCCAGACTGGCACAACTTGCGCAGCGCTACAACCTAGGGCCTCTGTTCTCCGAGATCAAGGAGAAAGCTGGAGTCATCCTGCAAGCAGGATGCATTGTCTACGTCTTCAGGGAGTACTGCATGGAGGTGTCAGTGGTAAGCCTGTGTAGTGAAAGTTTATTGGGCGACCCTAAAGTCATTCTACGCCGATGTTGGCAGTCTGAGGTCTGTTTCATGCAGTGCATGGGTCCAAGCATGCTTCCCACATTCAACACAAGAGGAGATGTCCTTCTGCTGGAGCACCTCTCCACGCACTTTGGGCGCATAGGCGTTGGTGAGCCGGTCCACGACTCTGTTGGCTTGCCCTTGCTGCTGAAGCCTGTGAGGGATTGTAGAGTTTCAAGCTTGTGCTTGTGCTTGAGCTGCTGCTGGCTGTGTGGCCGTCCTAAAGTGGCCAGACCAGAGAACAAAGCTGACTTGTGCAGTACCAGGCAGGCGAGCTGCGTCACAGGGGCCTCTTTTCTGTGAGGGTCTTCAGCAGCTGAAAGTTGCTGGCATGCCATGCAGGTGATGTTGTGCTGGCGCGGAGCATGCAGAATCCAAAACAGATAGTATGCAAGCGTGTGCTGGGACTAGAGGGCGATGAAGTCAGAATACCTCAGAGCACTCAGCTTGGGCCTGGGCGCACAGTCGTGGTACATTCCACTCTAAGCACAGCTTCCCATCTCTCTTGCATATGGCATTTACCGGGAGAGTGCTTTGGCAGGTGTACAGAGCTATGCAATGCTGTGCAGGTGCCAAAAGGTCATGTCTGGCTGCAAGGGGACAATTTCATCAATTCCACAGACTCCAGACACTACGGCCCTGTACCCTATGCCCTCCTACGTGGGCGAGCATTCCTGAAGGTACCCAGTGCATGTCCCAGGCCTGCATCACCTTTGTGTATGTCACCCAGGTTCACATGCTTGATGCACGACCAAATTTTGCCCTCATTTGGTCGTGCCAGCAATGCCAGTGTGTTTTGTGCTGGTCCTCAAGACACTTCTCTACCATCCTGATTTGGAGCATTATTCCTTGCAGGTGTGGCCACTGCATGAGGCAGGGCTGATCAGCAGCCAGATTCCAGACTTCTACCACAGGATCTAAGACTCAGATTCAGAGTTCTGGCCTGTGTCCTACGCAAGCGCCAGATACTGTACACACACTGGGCATCATTTGATGCCCTGAGAGAACACTGGCAGGTCTGACAATTGCAACAAACGTGCTGAGCAGGCTGGAAACTGTGAATCAGAGAGCAGATCCCAGCAACGTAGTGGCCATTTACGCTGAGGTCAATCTAGAAGGCCTGATGCAAACAGTGCTCAAGTAGTTCTTGCCAGAACAGGCCCCAACACCTCCTCTTATGCACTGTAAGTGGTGAAGCCTGTATTCTTATGCTGTGTGCGTATTGCGCCTCTACAACAGTCTGGGCTCAGGATGAGACGGCAATGTTCTCTGGCGCTGCCTCATTGCTGTGGCGTGTTGGAGAGTGAACGCCAGTGCGGGCTCCCTGCAAAGTTTCCAGACTGGTTGGCATGTGCCCATGTACATCAGAGGATCTTTCAAATACAGCACACACTCTACAGACAGATCCTCCAGGATGGCATTACAATGCAGATGGCCAGGACACAGCATACAGGCATAGAAGACCCCTTGACAGCTTTTCTGAAAGGCTGATGGTGGGAAACTGGCTCTGTAAATTCATATGAGCCCCAGGGCAAGCATGTCCGGCTCCTGGCCACATGAGTACAGCTGTGATGTAAGGTGGAAAGCCCAGGTAAGAAGAAAGGGAATGCCGGGCGCTCACCAGCCAAGCTGGGCTGGCCTCTGCTTGACCACTGGGGCCAGCGGGCAGGGCGTCTGCAGGTGAGGTGCTGCCGCTGCGCAACCGCGCCACCTCTTGCGCAGCAGGGCTGGCGGTCGCGTTCAGGCCCCGGCGATGCTGCAGCAGCTCTGACTCGCACATGGAGAAGGATCCAAGCACTGGGCGCCCTCCCATGGCTGCCAGCCTACAGTGAAAGTCAATGTCGGTGGCCAATCTGGCATTACCAGCCAACAAGATATATGAGACACGAAGTCGACGTTGCGCTAGGCCTAGGTGCTGTCATGATGCAGCATGCTGTGCGCTTCAACTTTTGCACATTAAGTAGCATGCAGGGCATGATAGGACTCACTTGGATCTGGCGCTTTGTCTGCGCTGCTCATCAGACATGACGGGCGTGTGCTGGGCCGTTTGCTCATCCTGCATATGGTCGCAGCATCACTACTGGTATGAAGAGCTGAGAGTAACGAATTGTTGTGTGACAGCCCTCCAAATGACTGTGGCGTACCAGCAAATCTTTATCTTTGCCGATGTATCGCTTCCAGAGCTTGAGCTGAGCCTCCAGGCTCTTGACAGCCTGCTCTCCACGGAGCTCCATAATACAATCCACCTCCGCTTCCGTCAGCTTTTGGCTTCCGCTGAGATCTTCGATGGTGTTATCGAGCAGTGCAACATACTGGGAGGCACTCTTGTGCTGCTGGTGTAGCGTGCTCAGCGCCTTCTCTGCCATTTTGTGCTTCACCAGCAGCTTTCAGGCTGTTCCGTATGACATGGGAACAGCGGGCTGGGGGAATCCTGATCGTCGAATGTGTGTAGACGAGTTGGCGTAAGACAGTACGCCCCAAGAATCTGGCAAATCGGAGCTGTACACTCTTGAGAGGCTATCAGTCTTGTTGCTGCCAAACACAAGATTACCGACAGGGGCTGGAGCCGGATCGCAAAGTCTGAACGGCAGCAAAAGGAAGTGTGAGATAAGAACAAGCGGATCATCTATTCAGACAATGGATACCGCCTGCGAAGTCTCACTTTGGCACCACTAAAGTAGGCAACCTTGGGCAGAGGCAAGCATCCTGAAGCTGCCCAGTGCTGGGCAAAAGTCACTCCCAGTATCCTAGAGTCAACAGGCAATGGTGTATCAATGGTTCTCTGGAGTGAGAACATTAAGATATGGTCAATAACAGGATCCCGTGCACTCACTCCTCACGTATTCTACTCTAAGCTCGGGTACCCCAGTGTCAACCTTTGAGCTCAAGCAATGATAGGTCATCCACTAAGAGGCCACACATGCGATAGTACCTACACCTTGTCGCCTTCCCATGATGTCAGTGGTGTTGTCCCACATACCGCCTACAGCTTTGAGGGCTGATTGAAGGCGTGCACGTTCCCAGACTCCACACCCGCAAAGGGATCAATGGCCACATTCAGCAGAGATGGTCTTCTGGCAGCGAAGGAGATCCTGCAGGCTGCCGCAAGCTCTGCTGCACTGCTCACTGCATAGGCATCACCTCCAAAGGCCTCCATGATGGCCTGATATCTGCAATCATGCAGCACCTCATGCCTCCGATTCTCCTGCTTCCACACAGCACCCAGGACAGCAGAAGGGTGCTGATCACTTCGCAAGTGCATTGGATCAAGCTATGTGGCTCAGATGCCATAGGCGTGCAAGCCCTCTGGCAGCATGCACAGCAAGCAGCACGCCATAATAGCGTACACCTCTCAGCCCAGCTGTATACTCCGACAGAAGCGTTACGGCACCACATGATAGTCTCCCCTGACCGCTAGATACAGCTCAGCGCACCTGGCATCTGTGACAAAGGCGGTGGGCACAGGGTCAGCCGAGAAGTTGCCCTTGGTGGCGCCCACGCGAGCAGCCTCCTGCAGCGCAGGCTGCCGCCTGTCTCCGCCATAGATGCCCCCATTGTTGAACACAATCACCACAATAGGCAGCTGGTACCTGCGCAGCTAGTCTTGCTCGCTTGCAGCCCAGACAAGGACCCAAGCCCTTCAAATCACGCCAACGTGGCTGGCAACCCCTTCTCAAGTCTCTGCTGCCCAAGTGACCAAGAGGTAACCCTCTTTGCAAGGCGTATTTGGATTCCTCTAGCGACTGTGGCAATCTGCCGCTCCGTGCCAGTGCACAAGGAAAGTGCAGAGCAGTTCCTATTGTAGTGCACATCTTGCTCACCCTGCATCTGATATGCAAGTGAAGGAATGTGATCAGTACTTTTACCTGGCAATTGTCTCACACTCCATCCCGGAGAAGCCAAAGGCGGAGTCCCCCTCCACAGCCACCACCAGGCGCTCTGGCCGGGTGGTTGCCGCTGCGATGGCATACCCCAGGCCAACACCCATGGTGCCCCATGTGGCTGCATCCAGCCTCAGCCTGCCCTCCATCGCCGGCTCCAGGATGACCCTGCACAGGCAGCGCAGGCGCCTCAGCGAAGCGGCTTGCATGCTGCTTTTGGCACGGCAATGCTGAGCAAGATTTGGAGTCCCATGATCCGCAGCAACAGACGCGATGGCCGCCTGATCAGGGACCCTAACAGACTGGCACAACACATCCACTGCAGAGCAGGTTCTCAGTAACAAGGAGACGCCTGCTGCTCCTCACAATGACTGGCAAGACATGAGTTGCATTACTTTGGAAATGCCAACACCTCATCTATGCTGCATGGAGACTATTAGGACTTCATGTAGAAGCAGCCGGGTTAGAAAGCATGCCTGGCGTTGTCCATTGTGTTGGCACCCTCAGAAATCACCACGGGCGCGGGGGAGATCCCCAGCAAAGCGTCCCGGATCACGCGCAGGGCGGTGCTGTAGTCCAGCGGGAACGCCTCCCTGGCCAGGCGCTCCTCCAGCTTGTGTTTGGCTGCCACAGCCTACAACACCACCAATGTCAGGCTTCAGCACTCTGAGAAGCCATCTGGTTGTGAGCATGACCTTCCATGAGAGTGCGTGTCCTTTCCAGGAACAGATTGGGCGGGGAGCGGGGTAGCTGCCATATCATGGGTACTTACAGCATCAATGTGCAATTAGGAGACAAGCTCTGCTATCCAAGCGCTGCTCTGCAAAGTGTACTGCTGCAGACGCCTCCACCACATCGCGCTGCAGCTCGGCCACAGGTTGTCTGCGCTGAGGCACAGGTCAAAGGAATGCAGGTGCTTATAAATGCAGATGGGTGGCTTGCCTTCTGGGCCAGCTGCTGGCGCCACTGGACACAGCGGCCTGTGTCAAGGCCCTGCAGCGCGCTGCTGAGCTGCTGCGCAACAGCCGCTGCATCACCCTTCAGCACCACAGCCGCCTTGTCTGCATCCCGCTTGCTAGGCTCCACATCCACCAGGATGAACTTGACATCTGTGGACCACTTTGGCGGGTCCCCAAAGTGCAGTTGCCAATTCAACCTGCCAGCAGGCACACATTTTTCTCACTGCAAGCTCTGATACCTGGGTATGCCTTATATTCGCAGACAGCCACCTCAGGAGGGCGGCTCCTCCTTGTGCATTGTTCAGATGCACAGGACAGAGAGCTGCACTGATCCCTGCCACCCCTCATGCCTGGTGCAGCTCTTGGACAGTACAGAGACACGCATGGCAGAGCTTCAAAGGTCTTGGTAGGCGGCTTCTGCCTGGCAAGTAATATGACCTTTGAACGGTCCTTCTGCTCCACCCTCGAGCAAGAGGACCTTCCCTAGGTCAAACCCCACCATGGCAGCAGCCTCATACTAGACTCGACATGTCCATCAAACTGTAAGTAATTGAGCAGGCCATCGCACCTTGCGCCAAACACAATCGCCACGTCAGCCTTGGCCAGGGCCATTGAGCGCGCTGCGTTAGCGGAGCCTGCATGCGTATCGGGGACCACGCCTCGGCCCATTGCGGTGGCCAGGAAGGGGAGCTGCGTCTGATCCACAAGCTGCCTCAGCGCTGCATCTGCTTGCGAATATGCTGCGCCCTTCCCGATAACGACCAAGGGCCTGCAAGAGCATTTGGGAAATCGGCAGTTGGATACTGAGGCTTTCGGCGGCAGGCGTCAAGGTGGCCTGAGGAGTGCTACTGCATCAACGTAGAGCTGGGATGGTGGACAGAGTGGTAGAGCCAGGCAAAGAACTGTGCACCCCGGACACCTCCAACAAAATGGCATGCTCAGAGGTGTGGGCAGCAAGCTTCGACAGGAGCACACCTCTGCGCCTGCTTCAAAAGGTCAGCAGCCTGCTGGACACTGCCGCAAGAAGCCTGAGCACGTTGTCTCAGACTGTTGGCAATGTTTTCCCCACCCTCCTCAGATGACACCTGCAAGCCAGCAGCCACACTCAGAAGATTACCCTGAGAGACTGAGATGACATCTCTGTATGCCCCCGGCGTTGCATGGACCAGATATGCAGCATGACAAAGCCTACGTCATCACCAGCAGGCCTGGACGCTGCGATGACAAGCATAAGCAAAGCAGCTCACCCCTGAGCTGGCAGAAGCCATCAGCACGTCTGAGGGAATGTCCACATAGGAGGCGCCCGGCCTGCCTGAAACAGCTGCCTGGACGGCCGCCTTGAGCACGGCCGGGATCTCGGCAGCGCTCTTGGCCTGGCCGGCGTACTTGGTGAAGGGCTTCACCGCTTGGACCTGGTTCAGCTCCTGAAAGGCGCCCTTGCCAATCTCGCCCTGGAACAGCGGAGATGTCAGGCAAGTGCCCAAGTACCCTCTGGAAGGACGCAACAGGGCACACTGCGCACAGCTCGCTCTGCAAGTCTCGGCTGTTAGTGAATGTTGTGAGTGACCATTCGCCCATGATTTTTTCAGCTCTCAGCGCTCTTGCCAGAGCGCTTCACATCAGGTCTCGACCAGAAACATCCTGACATCATGACACCTGCTACCTGCAACTGTCAGGTTGACCCAAACATTGATACCTGGGGAAGCTTTACATGGTGCTACCTGCTCTGAGGAGCCCGAGATCATAATCATGGGCCAGGTGTTGATCTGGGCGTGGCTGAGGCCGGCAATGCCGTGCACGGCGCCTGGCCCGGACACAGTCAGCAGCACGCCCGGCACGCCCGTCAGGAAGCCGCAGGCAGCTGCCGCGTAGCCGGCCGCCTGCTCGTTGCGGAACCCTATGAATCTGATACCCGCCGCCTGTACCCACACATAACACATAGCTTCATATGCTACCACCCTTCACCGGGTGTGGGCTGTCCACAGGCAAAGTCCTACTTGAATACGAGGTCATCATCCCATCAAGGCTTACTGCATGCCCAGCCACTCTTCGAAAAGATTACTGGTGACCCAATCTTCCTGTCTTAGTGTTGTCAACGCATGCACCTCACTGCCAGCCTGAGCCGGTTGTATGGAGACTACACAGCTGCACAGCCTTTGCTGGTGTCACAGGCCCAACGAAAATTGCTCGGGCCGGGATGACTTTCTGGCAAAAGTGCATGTGTGCTCATACGTCTAAGGCGGCTTGGGCAGCATACCTGGGCAGCGGATGCCAGCTCGGTGACAGGGATGCCTATCACGCCGTACATGTGGCGGATGCCCAGGGCGGCCAGGGCCTGGGCTGCGATGGAGAAGCCATTGCTGCCCGCGCCACCTGCTGCATCCACCCATGCTGAAGCTTTGTGACCGACTACCAGACACAAGCTTCAGGCAATTCAGCACAAGCAGTTGACTGCAGCCAATGCTGTCTTGTCATTTGCCTCTGTCAATGCCATGATCAGCTATAGCCGCAAGACACACAAAGACGTTACAATGACTTATTGCATGGCATCGTTTAGCGAGCTTAAATGTGCCAAGACATTCTTTGCATCAGGACAGACAACTTCCCAACATATCTCAAGAAGCTTGCTTGTGTCATCCCATAAGAGTGTATTTCTCAATCAATTTCTCAGTCTCCCACACTCTCTCTGTCGCATATCCCTAGGCTCACGCACCTGTCTCGACCTTTTGCCTTTGTGTCCAACGACAAAGCACTGTTGTCTTCCTAAGAATACACCATTCTGTTGACATGCATGTGGCACACTGTGCTGCCTCTAGACGGCTGTCTTCTGAACTTGTATGGCGGCACGCCCTGACAGCGCAGCGGTGACTCTACAGCTTGGAGTAGATGAGCGGCTTGCCTGAGTCCTTGTCCACCGTCGGCTGCTTCCCTCCGCCTCCAGAGGCCTTCTTATCTGTGCTTCCGCCTGCTGCCTTCTTCTTGTTCTTGTCTCCCAGGAATGCTGCCGGCATGTGGCGCCTCTGGATTTTGCCCGTGGCGCCCTTGGGCAGCTTGTCCGTGATGAAAATCAGCTCGGGCACCTGCAGCATCAGAACGAATGCATCACGGCCATGTGCTGCCATGTGCTGAGCGCTGACGAAGCCCATTCCTCGATTGTCAGCATTGTCATCGAGGGTCACATAAGGGTCCAGGGTTGAGCACCCGATTACACAGCGCCAAGACAGCTGAAGCCACAAAACCCTTGGCACATGCAAAATCTCATCGGTCGACCTCTGCAGAAGGTCAGAGCCCAGGTGAGGCTCTCAAACCCCTGTGACTCTCAGCAACACCTCACTGGCACTGTGGCTTGAAATCTGAAAACAGACCTTGAACTTGGACAGCTTGGAGGCTGCGGCCTTCTTGATGTCGGCAATGGTGGACTCCTCATCTTCCACCCGCTTGGACAAAACCACCGCTGCAGCCACAGTCTCTCCGTACTTCTCGTCCGGAGCCCCAAAGGACACGGCCTCTGTCACCAGCGGATGTGACAGCAGCGCGCTGTCCACCTGCGTTTGAGAGGTGCTTCATAAGTGAACCAGAGCGCTTAAAGAGCGGATAATGCGTTAGCAAGAAGTTTGCTGACGTCGAAAATTGCAGGTGTAGCTGGAGATGCCTGCTTGCCACATCCTGGGCATAGGGCGGCCTCATGCAACTGGCAAATGCTTGCAAGAGCACACAGGCTACTGCCACATCAGAGGTGACACTTTGCTGTGCGTCTGCAAGCAATGAGCAGAAGTCATGAGGGCACACTCCCTTGAATGCTGGCAGTGCAGGGGGGTTGGGTAGTGGGCTTTCCAGAAAGCAGCAAAGCATGCTGGGATGAGCAGAAATCGGTGAGAAGTGGTATAATGGCCAAGGCGTGACGCTCACCTCAAGCGGGGAGATCTTCTCGCCGCCCCGGTTGATGAGTTCCTTGAGGCGCCCAGTGAGCGTGAGGTAGCCCTCTTCATCCAGGAAGCCCTGGTCGCCGGTATGGAACCAGCCACCTGCAGCATTGGACCTATTTGACTTGAAAGCAGAACAAAGATGTATCCCTTGCAGAATATGTTACAGCAGTCAAATATGATGCCTCCAAGGGTCGCTGTAATGGCGTATGAGGTGCTAAGAGTGATGTCCATCAGCATGCAGGATATGCTGCCTCAGTACCCCAAGCTATAGTAAGGTGACAGGCCATGAGAATTCAGATGTCCATCTCGTGTGAAGCATCATACAGGGGTGCCGTAGCACTATGCGGGTGGTGTGGCTAAGAGACAGGGCAAGACCTGCAAAGGCCTCCTCATTGGCCTCTGGCCGGTTGATGTAGCCCTTGGTGACGTTGGGCCCCCGGATGCAGACCTCCCCAATCTTGCCTGTGGGCAGCTCCTGGTTCTTCTCATCCAGGATCGTCACCTTCACAGTGCCCTGTGCGCGTCCTACAGTCCCTGCAACACCCAACATCACTTTGTCATGTCAACAGAGATCAGAGAGTCCATCGCCTGAAGCTGTTGATGCAGGAGTGCAGACAGCAATGGGAGGGCAAGTAGTGATTGTGAAGATAGGGCACAATGCAAACATATTGTGAGGAGACCAAGGAATCCAGCCTCACCTGGCTTGTGAGGGCCGTGCTTGGGAAGGGGATTGGAGGTCATCTGGTGGGAGGCCTCAGTCATAGCATAAGCCTGCATATAGACCAAAGGAGCCCTGAGGAGCCTGTGGCAAGGAGGCCTCTGACACAGCCATATGATGTGCTACCAAGAGTGTGCCTCATAGCATCTTGCAAATAAGCAGATCATAGAAAGGGCAACAGCTCTAGCTGCAAGACTTTGCAAAGCAATGATACCAGCATTTGATGAGCCAATGCAGTGCACCTTCAGACTCACGCAACAGTGGAGGTGCCACATATCTAGAGACGCCTCTCAGCGCATGGGACCTCTAGATCACTGCTGAACAACTGCTAGAGGCGTCCCGGCACGTAATTCAGCGAGCCCAGATATGCCCCCCTCGAGCCGGCAAGTGCATGTCATGCCCAATCTTCAAAGCATCTGCTACAGTCAGCATGTACGCACACCTCCAAGACAGGGACCTTGAAGGCGGCCTCCAGCTTGTGCAGAGTTGGCGCGGCCAGGGAAGAGGAGCAGCTGCGGATGAAGCGCAGCGGCGGCGGGCTGTCCTTGGGATAGTCCTCTGCCGCCCTCTGGAGCAGGATCTGCAGGGAGAATCCTATGTCTTCAGCAGCAACAACAAAGAGAGAGATGGGCTGGCACATACCAATGCTTACGCAAGGAGGTTGTCAGGGGATGTACTGCTGTTACAAGAGAGTTTGCAACCAGTGCTACTCAAAAGGGGCCTTCTTGTGAGGACGCATATACATCAAAGCAGAGGAGTTTCCCGCAGACTTTCGCTTCAAGTGTGTCTCCATTGAGCCACCCTGTGGAGAAGGGATGGTGAATGCCAGGGGTGCCCCAGAAGTGCCTCATACCTGGTGCATGGTGGGTACAGCAGTGTAAAAGGTTGCTTTGAAGTGGCAGGCGTCCTTCCAGAATGTCTTGGCGGAGAAGCGCCCTCCCGCGGGGATGATGACGGCCGAGTGCGCTAGGAGAGGCGCCAGCAAACCTGCACGGGAATGTTCCCTCAGGAGGTGCATGTATGCATAGATAAGGGCTCAGGACAGCCAACTAGCAGTGTGCACTGAAGCTCGAACATCAGCTCCTGTCAAAGTCCCAATGGGTATGTGTCAGACGAGCTTTTCAAAGCTGTCCATGCCAGGTTGCTGTGACGACGCTTGAAGTCAACCAGACGCGGTGTAGACAATACGAGAGGCACTGAGGTGATTTGGAAGGGTGCCCTGCTTGGTACCTGCCATGAGACCGTGCACATGGAAGAGGGGCATGACGAGCAGGGATCTATCCCTGTTTGTCAGCTCGTACGTTGCGGCGATGTTGTGCAGGCTGGCTGCAAGGTTGGCATGCGTCAGCGGGACACCCTTGGGCTTGGATGTAGTACCTGCATGTCCAGCATCCTCACTCGCTGCTTCACACCGAGGCCTAAAATGTCGATACTAAAACCACACACAGGACTTCGCACATCAAACGCGTTTGAAGACTTCCCACAGCATTGCATGGACCCATATGCTACAGTTGCTTTGCACTGCTAGCCAGTAGCGAGTCCAGCCCATTTGGGAGAGTCCAAGAGGTGTGAGACTCACCTGACGTGTGCAGGAACAAGGCCACATCATCTGCACTGGGAGGCTGGGCCAGGCGAGCTTGCAGCCCATCTGTGCTCAGCCGCAGCCCTTGCGCCTTGGGTGACAGCACCATCTTCAGTCCTCCTGGAACAGCATATCAGACTGAGCACACGCACAAGCACTCTCTGCTGTACAACAGGCATGCCAAGGAGCCATGTGAGCTTTATGTTGCTGACCCTTAGCTTATTGAGTCCATACCGTTGCTGATCCTGACATTATATGTAGTCGCCTGCGCTGAGATGTGGGTACATATCATGTCAGGATGAAGCCTCAGCATGTGCTCATCACCAGGCATGCCGTATCATCCCTCTGCGAGACGCATGCAGCATGTCCTGGCCTGGTAAATTCCCAGCACACACCAATGACAGCCGGGGATGGCGCCTTTCAGCGCCTGAGTAGTACAGAACAGATGCGAGGCACCTTGTTGCTCGAGCTGCATGGAGGCCACAGGGACATTCAGCCTGGAAGCCGCGGCCTCTGCCTGCTTGCTGCCAGTTGCAGGAACCAGCAGGAGCTTGGATGAGGCATCCTCCATGTAAAATGTATACTCATCCTGCAGCAATATCCCACCTTCATCATGAAGGCTCCCCACATATGCACTTCATTGCCTGTTCTCTCGACTTCCGGGCCTTTTGCTTTGGCTCCATCTGGAGGAGAGTGGGGGCAGGTCTACTCACCTCTGTGTAATTAGGATTCAGTGGTGCAGCTACAGCGCGTGCTAGCGTGATGCCGATGAATGCAATCACGAACTCCACCTGCAGCACAACACCAGGTTGTTACGAGGCTGGCGCAACAATGCAGGGACGCATGCTGATGCCGGTGCATGACGAATGAGCTTACGGTATTGGTCTCTGCGATTGAGACAGCATCGCCGGTCTTAATCCCAGCCCTGCGGATGGCTTCTGCGAATACAACGCATTGCTCCTTTAACTGACTCCTGCTCAGCTGCACACCTCCAGAGCATAGCAGAGCAGGACACTTCGGATCCCCTCCTTCTATAGCGTCCAATAGAGACCTTGGCAACCCCATGCTCACGAATATAATAAGCTATATAAGGTGATCTTTTGCACCGGGGGAGTCCATATCAGGTCTCGACCATAATGTATGGAGCTTTGTCAGACGTTTTACGTCATGGTGCATGTGACCTTTCGGAGCAAGTTCGATCGGGCTCCCAGTCAGAAATGCAGAGAGAGCACACTCGTGAAAAGGCAAGGTCCGTTCAAATATATCAAGCCCCTGTGGTTAAGATCATGCCGCAAAAGCCCCTGACCAGTAAGGGGAACAAGTCACTGCCAAAGCTCAAGGCTGCCAATCGTCACGGAAAGGTCATCAAGCATAAGAAAGGTTGACACAGGACCAAAACTCCAACAATAGTATGTATGGCCGTGATGTATGTTGTTGCTCAGTACCGATGGCATTGCAGGCGGCTTGACACAGAAGCCCAAGAAGGACGCTGCCAAGCAACACTTTGAAGACCAGAAGGTTTGCTCTCAAAGGATCCCTTCGACACTGATCAACTCCTCCTGTACGTTCAATCGACACGACAGCAGGCCATGAGAAATGTGCGATATGGTGTGTAACCTGCGCAGGAGCTTACAAAGATAATCAACAAGAAAAACGAGGCGGCAGCAGCAAGCAAGGCGGAGCAGAGCGGTGGTCATCTAGGTATGGTTAAGGCTCCTCCAGCAGAAGGAAAGGACAAGAAGAAGGACGCCAAAAGCACCAAAGCGTGAGGACATAAGCCTACTCACCGATAAGTAGCAGCCATTGTCAACAGATGCCAGGCCACCATGCACTACGGCTATATCATTGACGTCATTATTCAATGAGCAAGGAGGTTTGGCACGGCGCGCACGCTTGACACAAGCAGCCTTGTGTCTCGAAGACATTCTGTCAGCATGAGCTCTCATACGCACAGAGATATCGTGCGTTTGGTCAGCAACATCAGACACTGGTCAACGAGGCTGGCTGGATGAGTCAAACAATCAGGTGCTGCTGGCTCTAGACAAGCCAGGCAAGAAGGCGGCATACTTATCAGCGATCCGGAGAGCCACTCTTGCAAGCTGACGCTCCTCCCTGGACTGCAGAAGTTGTGAGATGCTCGTTCATCAGGGTTGCACTGGTTTGGAGGGCAGTGTTGACCCCACTTGGCTGCCTGACGGGACGAGTGCACCAAGTTCACCAAGAGGTCTCATCAGCTCATGCCTAGATGTTCTGGGCCAAGATATCTCCACAACACATCTGGCGTCCTGACCTCTTCACATGCACTCAAAGCTCACCTGCATCAACTCATTTGCACTGGGTGCTACAGCTGCAGCCACCATCTTTCATCATTCGCTTACACTTGTGTTGGGCACATGCTCTCTCACAACACCTAAGATAACCAGCCCCATCAAGCCCTCACGCATGCAGGTGTAAGCTTCCGCACGCATCTGGAAGGCTGCTGCAAGCTTGCGTTCAAGGGACACGATATCCAGTCAAAAGCTGTTCCAACCTTAAGCTCACGCACTATGCCATATGCAACTACCATGCTCCCGTACACGTGGACACTTCCTGATATGATACTGGGCTGCACAGTTCTCACGTAAAGTATACTTCACTGCAGGCAATTGACATGTGTACATGAACTCTGAGACAGCAGATTGTGCGGACTTGCACACATCTTCTATACAGACAGCAAACATCACGCGAATAGATAGCAGCCGTCTGGAGATCATATCCATGTGGCGTAAATGACAGGCCTGCGCAAATGCTCTTGAGAGCTGTGCATGTTGAGAATCAACCAGGGACCATTTTCTGAGAGCTTAGCCTGCAAGGTAGGGCTGCCGGGAGCCCTTTCCCTCAGCCGCAGGCAAGGTTGGCGTATTGGCTGGTGCCCGGAAATGTCAGTGCTCCAATACTACATCACCTCAGGCATCGCGCAGGCTTGGAAAAACTCTCCTAAGCCCTGGCGGCCCATGCATGCTGTTTCGCGCTCGGCAGATGCTCCGGGAGTGGATGGATCTGTGATAAGTGGTGCATCAGCAGGAGGGCAGCTGACTGCCCCAGACAGAAGCTCCCCAGCACGGCTGCTCATGTAACTAAAAGTTGAGAAAAGTCCCGCTCAGGACAAAGGTGCAAAAGCACTTGAAGCAGCCACCTCCTGATGAAAGCGGGTGCTGCCCATTATTGGCAACAGCAGGCCTGTTGGCTGTCCTAAGCTTGCAGGACAACGCACTTGCACAACCAAATCTGGATGGAAAACCCTCAGCTGCAAAACACATGGGTGGTGTACCACATCACGTCACGTCCATGGACTGACATGCACAACTCGTATTCCCCCTCTCTGGTCTGAGTGCCTGAGGCACCGCGGGTTGGCTGAAAAGCACAAGCAGACGGCTGCCAAAGTCTCTGAAAGTGCATGATGGTCGTAAGTACGGCCAGGGGTAAGGAGAGAGCTGCTGATCTGTGCTTTGGGCCACTCCTCTCCTGCCCTTGCATCAGAGGGTATGCTAGCGGCCTCTGCTGATAGCCTCTACGAGAGCTGCCATGCTCCCGCTGCCATTGCACAAGCTGCCCGGATCGCAGGAGTACTTGCAATGTGTAGCTCATGGCAGTGAAGGCTTGGAATGCAGAGTGAATGCTGGCTATGATGAGCTCATGACAATGCAGATCAGCCGTCAGGCCCTGCTGGAGCCTCTGCTGCCGAAAACAGACCGCCGCTTTGCTGGCCTGGTGCCTGGTTTGGCAGGGGAGGGCCTCCCTTCCTGAGGGGTCTGTGCTGCCTGAGCCGGGGTCCCCTCTGTGCCCTCAGGAATGCTCGAGGTGGCGCTGGACAGCCTGCCGGAGGATGCGCTCAGCCCGAGCACCTTTCTGCCTGTATCCACGAGCCGCGACAGGGCGTTGGCCATGCTGCCCTTGCCGGGCCACGCCGAATCCGCAGGCTCCAGGTTCTCTCTAGGGTTCCTGCCCTGCTCGCCCGGGGCAGAACCAGCACTGCACGAGGGCGCACGGAATGTCAGGGAATGCCTAGCACGTCATGAGAGGCCTCTCCAACAGAGGGAGGGAAGACAACTCTAAATGATGGCACCTCGCATTGAGCTTCCAAAGGTGCCTTGCCTAAGGCTGTTCACTGCATGCTCCAGGAGATGATGGTAACGTGGGGCTCTGCATTGCGCGTTGATGGAGTGAGGTGACGGCGAGAGGAACTGATGAGGCTCACCTGGATTGCGGTATGCTCAGGTCACTGCCTTGGCGGCTTGATCCTGGTGCCTCAGATACTGCAGCAGGAGCAAGGCTCTTGGCGCTGTCTGGGCCTGCGGCCCGCTGACGAGGCCTCCGCGCCTCAGCGCTAGCGCTGGTGTCCCCCGCCCTGCTGAAGGCTGAGGGCTGAGGGCCTGCCTGCTCAGGCTGTGGCTCTCCTGTTGACCTTTGCTGCGCGTCAGATGACTGCTCTAGGCTCAGAAGCTTTCGCCGCGGCGCTCTTATGAACCCCTCCTGTGTGTCCCCTTGCGGGACGGCCTGGTGCTGCTTGGCAGCATGGGCGGACTCATTGGGTGCTCCACGGACAGGCAATGGCTCTGATTCGTGCTCTCCCTGCTCCCCTTTCTGCAAAGCTCCACTGATAGCAGCCTTGTCAGCTTGGGCCAAGTCAGGCTGTGAGGCAGCAGGCTGAGTGCCTGATGCGCTTAGAGACTGCCGATCTTGCTCCTTCTTAAGCTCCTGCAGCGCTGCTCTCTGCCTGTAGGCGGCTGAATTTGAGGTCTCACTAGCCTGCAGAAACCAATGCCATGCTCTGTTCCCATTGAGCCTGAAATGTGCTCCACAGCTCCCATGTGCACAGAGGCACTTCATCAGAGAACTATGTTTTCCGCTTGCAGTGGAGGTCACCGTATCCATGCAGTGCAAGTTCACATGTCTGCATGCTCTTACTGCAGATCTTTGATGGGCCACATCAGCTTTGGACTATCTCGGAGACAGGTGTCACCTGACTGAGGCGGCTCTCAGATACCGTTGAATGCCTCGATGACGAGCCTGGTGTGGAGCTGTGCGCCTTGCTGCGTTCCACCGGCTGGAGGAAGTGGGGATCGATGCCAAGGTCGCTGCCCTTGACATTGTCTGGGATGCCATGGCCTCTCCACCTCTGCTGCTCTGCAGGATCCAGAATCTCAGTAGACTCGCTGCTGCGCCTCCTATCCTCTTGCTCCTGCAGCAAGCCCACCCACTCGCTCGATATCCATGACGGTCCCAGCCCTCATCACCGGCATGTTGTTGCCTGCTCGTGCAAGGTGATGGAGCGGTAACCAATACAAGAACACGCCTTCAGAAAGAGTGCCCTGCCAGCTGGCTTCAGCGCCCTGAGAGCTCAATATCAGGGCGTTTGAGACATGATGAGCTTTCTGGCAGACTGCCAGACCCATACCTGCCAGGAGTTGCAGATATCCAGCCCTGTCTAGCTAACATCAGATTTGTATTTGAGTCTATGCTAGATTCTAATGATGTATCATTCTCAGCCACAGCATGAGCTCTGTTGCACCACCTTAAAAAGGGCAGCCAGGCAGAGCTGTGAGCTGGCAGAACAACTCCAGAAGTCATACCTGCTCATGGATACCCCCAAGCACTTTTGAGGTCCCCTCACGGCCATGGCTGTCTGTCACAGTGGCCCTCACTGAGGGGCCTGTGCTGGACTCGACCTTGCCAGAAGATTCTCTCTCCAGCGAGCTGGCCTCCTCTGACACCTTGGACAGCGCTCCCAACTTGAGAGGCTGGCCCTGCAACGGCAGGACTAGGCTGCGCAGGTCGCCCTCTGGGACTTCTGCCTCCTTGTCCCCGGGGACAGTCCTGCGCGAGCAAGTCAGCACTGGATGGGATGCACAGCAGAAGTAGAGGCACAAACGGCTGCACAGAGGTGCCTGAGCAGGCGATGGCCCATCAAAAGTGGCACAAATGAGCAGTATGCAGCAGCCCGCCGCATGCCTGATATGACTCTGCGGCCTTTCCTAAAGCATCCCAGTATTGGTGCACAGCACAGGGGACCTCCCTCACATATAAGCTGCGAGTCACCACCACCCAGAATATCTGCAGTGCGCCTCAATCCAGGGGTCCAATGCCCTCGCCTTTCAAATCTCATTAGCCTCCTCTCCTTGCACAACTTTGATGAAAGGCACTGGGCTTGCAGGGGCCTGGTCTCCTGAGGCTACC
Organism: Coccomyxa viridis; assembly: GCA_963930925.1. Lineage (NCBI taxonomy): Eukaryota > Viridiplantae > Chlorophyta > Trebouxiophyceae > Coccomyxaceae > Coccomyxa > Coccomyxa viridis. The sequence goes on along the minus strand of CAWVOJ010000007.1, from coordinate 1,165,996 downwards.
TGTTGAGCTTCTCGAGAGAAGTTCGAGTGGGAGGCTCGCCAGCGCGGCTTTCGGTCGAAGAGCGCCCGCCCTCGGTCTCATTGGAGCGCCGCCCGGACAGCGGGGGCCGGCCCTGGTCCTCGCTGAAGCGCAGCGCGCTGCTGCTGGCAAAGGCGCTCTGCAGCTGGGATGACACTGCCTGCCCGCCCGGAGCATCGGGCAGCGCTGACTCATTCTCTGGGCCCTCAGCTGATCTGGCATCTGAGCCTGCTGTGGCCGGCCTGCAGAGACTTGGAGTCATGTGCACAAGATCTGGGCAACTCTTTGCCGTCTAGGAGTCAAGCGGAGGCACTCAAGATGGCAATCTTGATGCAGTATGCTCTGCGCAAAGGCCGCTTATGTGCTGACGCGGGAGCTCTACGCCATATGCAGGCAGGTGCTCTGGCATCAGTGTGCGCGGTCCCTCTGCCAGCAACAGCTGTCGCAAACAATGATATATTCGCTGAAATGGCTTGTTTCACTCTACCAGCTCTCACCTGTCTGCAGTATCCCCATGTGGTCCACTATTAGGATTATTCTCGCGGTGCTGAGGGCCTGCATTAATGAAGAGTATATAGGCTGTGGCGTCCCTATCGCATGAGCTCCTCTGACAAGAAAACGTGATGCGGACATCACAACACTGTGCAAGCGCATGGGAAAGCATAGGTCACGTCACACTCCATGTGTCATGTTGTACTGTACTTGCGTGACACAGCACCCTGCCAGTAAGTTTGGCGCACTAAAGGCAAAGTTCAGCAGAATAGGCAGACCGGGAGTTGCTGGAGATACGCACCTCCAGCATACCCGGAGAGCAGCAGCAGTGCTCGGTCATTTGCATGATGAGCACTGAGAGCTGCCTCCCTCTTGACACGTTTGCCCCGGTCTATGGACCTCTTCTTAGTGTCAAGAGAGACGCTCCGCCGGGCGCTGGAGGTTGACACACGCCTGCACAAGGCCACCCAGGAATTGCAGGATCTGCTGCTGCTTTACATGCGCATTCAGCATGGAAGGATGTACGAGTGTACAGAAGGCCAGCTTGAGGAAGATGCGATGCTCACATGCAACGCCGAGTCTCATGCCGGCCATGCGGCACAACGTTGTGACTAGAGCGGCATGCAGTGTCACTTCACCACCAGGGGTGCATTCGCATGGCCTCATACGCCAAGATGCACACAGGTCTTCCAGCGAATTTGGTTTGTGCGCTACGGCTCACCTGAAGTCAGCCGACCTGAAGTCGAGTGAGGAGCGGTTGGTTCCCTGGCTGTCCTCGCTTCGGGGAATGGGGATCGTGAAGCCGCTGCGGCTCTCGGTGGACTCGTTGTCGCTCTGGCGACCGTGCATCCCGGGGTGCTGTGACAGGCGGCCCACATCCCTGAGGTCAATGGTTGGGTGCGAGGCCGCAGCTGGCTGGACGGGCAGATCGTCAGATGCGCCCAATACACCTGTAAGAGCAGATGCACAGGGCTTGGGAATCAGGCGCCAGCTTCATTCACGATGGTAGCACACCAGTGTGAGCTTCTGCAGTATTCGTGCAAGCGATCCCTTTATTTTCATCAGCTCAGCGGAGAGGCCAAGGAGACACACACGTCAGAAAGAGGGCCAACAGGGGAGACACACTATGAGAGGACATATCCAGATTACTGAAGGTGAAGGGGTAGCAGGCTGAGGGAGCTTGCCTGGGGATGCGGAATCCCCTGCGATCTTGAGGCGGAAGCCGCCAGGGCTGCTGGTGCCGTCTAGCCCCGGACTGGTGGGGTCAGTCAGGCGGCGCTGGCGCGTCTGCGAGGCCGAAGCGGTCAGGAGCTCCCTCATGGTGTTGATGATGGCCTCGAAGGTGGGCCGCTCTGCCAGCTCGCCCGCCCAACAGCGCTGAATGAGCGCCACATAGGCGTCCCACCCCCCGAAGGTGCCTCCCGGCAGCTTCTCCGGCTCCGCAGGGATGTCTGGCCGCTGATTCTTCTCGGCCACTGACACCATGATCTGCACAGCGCATGCCCAGGAATTCATATGTCATGCATCTCCCGCATGTAACGGCCCAGATGTTGCCTCTCAAGGATCAGCTGATAGGGCTCCCAGCAGCTACACTGGCGCCACTTTGCCTGGTGCAATACAGAAAGCTGGCACTCAAAGTCGCAGCCAGGAGGCAACTCTTGAGGAGCCTCTGCGCAGCGGGGCATGTGGACGCTGTGGGTGGTAAGTCAGCATGCCCACCTGGAACACCCCAAGCTCCTCCCACGGCATCTGCCATGTGATGAGCTCCCACAGGACCACCCCAAAGGAAAACACATCTGCTGCCTTGGAGTACGCCTGCAGCATCAAAGCATCATGAGGCTGATTGTGCGCTGCCAAGCCGTTGAGCATTGGAGGCCTCAAACGCCCGACTGGAAGTGAATCTTGCTGCCTCATCAACTGGACATCGCCAATCAGAAAGCCTGATTGTCCCACATTCCGGGCGCATGTGACAGAGGTGGCCAGCAGAAGAGCCGCACCTGCTTGGAGATCACTTCAGGCGCAAGCCAGCGAGGGTTGTTGGCTGTGATGGAGGTGGTCTTTTCCTGGGTATCCTCAATCCTTGACAGGTTGAAGTCGCCTATCTTGACCCGCCAGTGCTTGTCCACAAGCAGGTTTGGCGACTTCAGATCTCTGTGGATGATGTGCTTCGAGTGCAGCTGCAGCATGCCCTGCACACATGTATCATGTGAGGCACCTGGGCTACACCAGCATGTCACCATTTGCAACACCTTAGGCTGCTATTAGCTTACGCAACTGCAAGGTGAAGTCCTCGCAAGGCACTGGCATGAGGCTCAGTCACCCACCTTGAGCACAGCTATGCATGAGCCCAGCAGAGGGCCAGGTTCGCGTCATCCTAGCTCAAGCAAGGTTTGGGTTTGGGTTTTGGCACCCTAGGCAGGCAATGCAGACCCGCAAGATTCCAGACTCAGCTTGCAGGGCCGGCAGAGCCTACCTTGGCAGCATCCAGAGCCATGTTGAGGCGGCGCGTCCAGTCAAGCTGCGGGGCCAGAGTGGGGTTCTTGCGGGCCTTGGTCAGCACGTCGAAGAGGGAGCCGCGGGCGCACCACTCCGAGACGACGCAGGGGGGGTCCAGGCAGACGCCCATGAAGAGCACGATGTTGGGGTGCCGCAGGGCCGCCATTATATTGACCTGCAGCACAAAGCAAAAAGTATAAAGGGACCAGATTTGCTCATTGCACAGGAAAGGTATGTGCATAGCACCATGTTGGGGTGCCGCAGCGCCGCCACAACGTCCACCTACACCGCACACTGCATCGATTGTTCACCTGCACCGTATGGCAAATAGGTCCAGGATCAGGTGGCTGAGAATGTGACCTCTGGCTTGCTTGAGAGGTGCTCGGAGGAGGGTGTGGGTGTGCACGCCAGCCACACCAATGCGGCTAAGAAGTCCTCTGCAGTGCGCACTTGCATGCAGCTGGAGTTGCCAGAAGGGCCCTGTCGGCACTAGTGGGCACCCTGTTGCCCGGTGCTGTAGTCACATGCTCAACAAGTCCGGATAAGGGTAGGGCAATTAGCAGAAGCATGATGCAGCAGAGCTGCAGGGCAGCACGCCTCTTGCCCGAGAGTGGCCTGGGACGCTCTGTTCGGCATTCTGGCTCTCATACTGACGGACCCTCCCACACATTGCTGGTGGCGACAGCGACACCACAGGGATGTAGAGTGCTATGCAGGGCCTCGATGCAGCAGAGGCACAGAGCGGCCCACCTCACGCTCGAGGGTGGCCAAAGGGGCGCTGTGCTCCGCCTCCCGGCTCTCGTGAGACCCGCTGCCCAGAGACTCCTTGGTGCCCTCCATGCTGACCTCAGACTCCGCCGCTTCAGCGACACCGATGCTGGAGAGGCTGTTCAGGATCTTGACGGCCACGTCAGTCTCACGCCACTTGCCCAGATGCACCTTCCCGATGCTGCCCTCCCCGATCTGCTTCTTCAGGACCTGCATAACAAGGAGCCTTTGTTATAGTGCCGAGGACATCATCTAGCAAGGCATCTGAGTCTCAGCAGCCACAAACGTCAAACCTGCAAAACACAAGGTGAGCGGCAGGCTGCATTTGACCAGCCTGAGGAGTGCATGTGCCAGCCCACAGGAGGCGAACAGATTGCTAGAATACCCTTTTCACCCCTAACCCTCCAAATTGCAGAATGGAAGAGGTCATATATACATCACATATAGGACATCCATGGCACTCAATGGCAGCGGTGGTAGACATCCATAGCAGCGCCCCACCAGCTCATTGAAGGGGATGGTCCAGGTGCCTGCCAGGGCCTGTAGGCTTGTGGATCTGAACGGCTGAGGCTCTACGCTGGAGCACTGGCTATCGGGAAGGAGACTCTGAGCATCGTCCAGGTCTGCCAGCACAGGCGCTGATGGGTGTGGCGAGTACCCAGCCAGGGGCGCCAGAGGCATTGCCTCATCTTCCTCCCTTTGCCCTGCAGCACAGCCTGGCGTAACCACCCACAGCGAGTCGAGAGTACACACACCGCAAAACGCTGTCCCATAGGGGGCTGTCCGCAGGCCGGTCAGCGTTGCCCGGAGAGGGCAGCGCCCCTCACAGCTTGCGCTGCAGTGCAACAGCAGAGACGCTGCAGGGATTACTCGGATGAGCGGTGTCCCACCTCCTCTCAGGGGCATGGGCGCTGAGGGCGATTGTGTAAGGCGGCCCCACAGCCAGGGCCTCTCAGCGCTGCCGGCGGAGGGAAGCGCCTCGGCCGAGGCGCTGCGCTCGGGTTCAGACATCAGCGAGGACCGGCCCGAGCCGGTGCGGCGCAGCTGCTCCACGCCGGCGCCGGGTGCGCCCATGCTGGTGGCGCTGTTGCGCAGCAGGTTGGCCACCTCCTCTATGATGAGCTGCGCCTCCTCACCTGCAAGGAGCCATTGTATCATCAGTGCATGTGGGACCACAAAGCCTCTCTAGGCCCCCTGACTGTATGGCAATGAGTACATCAAGCAAGAGGGAGTACACAAGTTGCCTGAACCACATGACATCTTGACGCATGATGTATGACCTGAATCCTCCTCCGACCAGCATTGGGAAGAACTTCAGGCATGTGCCATGGTATTGACAGGGCTGCTTGGCAGTATACACAGAGTCCACAGAGATACAGGCAAACCACAGCAGCCTGCTCTGCTCACCTTCTCTGCTGCTGAGCGAGGCAATGGGAGACAGGTGCGCCTCATCAGGGTGCTTGGCCTGGCCCTTGACCCGGTTGATGACAGCATTTGCGAGAGCGTACTCAGCCATCGCGGCTGAGTGTGGTGTGAAGTACCGCTGCAGCACCTGCATTACAGAGAGATGGTTGCAAGACAGTAGGTGTCAAAGTTAGCCTGGACTGCCTGATATGTGGTATGTTCTCAGACAGCCTGCAAGATCCTTCCCTCATCTGCACCTAAAAAGAACGCATCACCCACACGGGAGTGAACACGAGCTGGTCAGGTGCAGATAGGCGAACCCCACAGGGACACTACTGTCACCCACCTGAGATATCGTAGCCTGCCGAGCGCCCCCTCCACCGGACAAGACGCCAGGCTGCGCTCTGCTCGGCAGCACGAATCCTGCGCCCTCTGCAATGCTTCGAAGCTCTGCCTCAGGCCACAAGGTGACTGCGCCATATCTGCTGGCTGTCACCATAGTAGCCCCGCTGCCGGCGGCTTGCACAAGGCCGCCTCTGTGTGCCTGCACACAGATGCTGCCTCAGAATCTCTACTCCGATCACAGCATCAAGACCGTGCAGGAAGCTGTGCTGCTGTTGGGGCCTAGCTGCACATCCCATGAGCTTCAGCAATTGATTGCCCTGCAAAGAAGTGCGACAGAGACGGGTACAAGCGGCCCTTTGAAAAGCTGGCACTAGCAGGCACCGGCCTAGGACCCTCTTGAGCAAAGTCAGCTCGCATTGGGAGGATACGTGGGTGGATAATAACATACAATTTGTGAGGGAAAAGCAGCCCAAGGGACATACACAGAAGGGAGCTCTGAATTGCGGGATATTAAGGGAGGGCACAGGTTTGCCGGGCTCCAGCTGCAGCATGTAGCGCTCATCTGGCGCGCCAGTGGGCAGCAGTCGCAGCTCCACGATGCCGTCAGAGTGTGCTGTGCCCCACAGGCCTATCTCCTCACACAGTATGAGCGTCCTGCAGCAGCCAGGCAGTGTGAGATGGGTAAATGGGCGTAAGGTGAGGTACTCCATGCAAACTGTGCACCACATGACCCCTACACTAAAGTATTGGCTTGATCATGAGCTGTGCAATGACGAGACAGGTACAAGGCCTTGAAATTCTCTCAAAACGCAGGATAGCCTGTTTTGAAACTCAATATGGTTTTTAGGCTGGGGATGACTGGAAAGCACAAGGTGACCTACTTGGCTGGGTGGCCAGGGACAGACAATCTGGCGATGGGCTGAATGGACATGGGATCCGAGATGTCCCACAGCAGGCACTGGCCGTTCTCGTGCGCTGTCAGGAGCTGCCACATGTCGCTCTCCATGCCCTTGCCTAACTGTAACAAGTCCTTGCTGGTCGATGCCCTGCTGCTGGGTGAACCTTCTGGGTCGTCTGGCGGGGAGGATCCCTCGGGCATGCAGTGCTTGACGTTGACAAACTGCGGCATCACCTTGATGGCATTTGCCGCACCTGCGCAGGTGGTATGTGTCAGGATGTATATGTGCAAGTACAGCAGACAAGCTCACAAACCGCCCGCTGTGGTAAGTACTGCGATACATCTGCTCCAGCAGTAGGTATTGCAGAAGGGACTGTTGCAGGTGCAAGTGCACACAGCCACTGTTTACAGTTTATGGGATGTAGGCCTCCAAGCGGCCGCACCAACATCTGATGCATGCAATCTGTGAGCGTGGCCAACTCACGACCATGTGCCAAAAAGCAAAGCCAATCCATTGTGGAATGTGGCTTACCCATACTGTCAAGGGGTACTGAGCACCGCGGGTTTCCTGTATTAGACCACTGCCTGAGAGTGGCCTGCTGCTTGGCGCCCCCGCTGGTCCAGACCCTCTGACCCTGGGCCGAGATTGCTGATATTGGACCCCCATGCGCCCGTCTGCTCTCTGCACTGTCTGAAGATCGCCCTGTGCAAATGAGCGCGTCAGCATGCCAGGCAGCATGCACAATGCTTTCGGATGATTGACGGAGTGTCTGAGGGTCGATGGGTGGTGCCAACACCATGCCAGGTGCGCAGTCATGGTGCTTCCCTGTCGCAGGCCCATGCACATTGCTGATAGCACTGCTCCCCGCAGGGCTGTGTGATGCCTTGACATGACCAGGGGTAAGCATTCTGGGGCGAGTGGGGCGCACTGAGTGTAGCGGCGGCAAAGCTCTGTGGCCTGCTCTTGGAGGACTCTGTGTGGAATACGCTGCCGGGCTGGGCACCGGAGGAGCCGACGGCTGCGTCTCGGGACCATTTCAGGATGACCCTGACCTCCAGCCATTTGCTGAGGCCGCCTGCCGGCTGCTTCAAATTCACGAGCTCGATCTTCTTCACGTTGCCGGCCTCGCTACCCACCCAGGCATTGCCGTCATCATCCAGCGTAAGACACCTGCGTCCAGAGCCACCTCTCATTCTAGATTCCGGCCGACTCCGCACAGACCTGCTGACGTTCCCAGTCTATGGTACCTCAGACTGGAGCCAATGCTGACACGATAGATCCAATGCTTACACGATGGATCCATCAAGAAAACCTCCTCACATAGAAGTGAACAGGACAACAAGTGTCCTTTGAGAGCAATACGTGACTTGCCTGATGTCAGAGTGCATGGCTTTGAAGGGCGGGCAGACTGGGTTATGCGAGGACTCGCTCCATATTCTGACATAGCCGTCCTTGTGGCCGGTCCACACATCTCCATGAATGTCCTGCACTTTTATTATTGTCAGCAAAGGAATTATTCTCTCGCCAGCACCTCCAGCAGGATCCCAAGACTCCTCTGACAGCCTCTGTGGAAAGCCACGCAAACTGCTGTGAAAGCGAGGGGATGACAGCATGTCGGGGGACAGCTAGGTGGCCACACCTGGGCCATGACCAGGACTGCTGGCATCTGCTGGCTGACTGTGATGGGCTTTGTCTCACTCGTGGCCACATTGTGCACAGCCAGCCTGCCGAAGAACAGGCCAGCATGGTACCACCACACCTGCAGCATAGAGAACCAAATCAGGCCACTGGGCAACTGCGCAAACGCATTTGGTTGGGATGCAGGAAGCATGTGTGCACTCACAGAGGCAAGCCTTTGCATCACAACAAGAGCTAAATGGCTGCATGCGTGGCATGCTGCCCACCTGTCCTAGGGGCTTCGTGGGGCCAGAGGATCGCTCTGGGGGAATGTACAAAAGGCTCTTGATGCAGAAGCGCTGAGCGCCTCGCCGGAGATGCGTTCTATACAACAGCACCTGCAGGCAACCAGCTCGCCGCTCAAAATAAACACATTGACTGGGATGTATCATGATGTCACCTTTTATGCTTGCATGCCCCGCCTAATACAAAGCCCAGGTGCTTATGCTGCCATGCTGCTGATAGCAGGATTGCAGAGAGTCACTGAGGGGCATCAGCAAGGCACCTGAGGCAAAGAGCTAGGCGCTGAGGTCTCGGCAGCAGGAGGAGGGGCCTCTTCTGGCTGGCTGCTCTCGGCCGAGAAGGTGGAGCTCCTCCTGGAGGGGGGCTTGATGCGGGCAAGATGAAACCTGCACAGGGTTGACATCCTCCTTGAGCGCCTGCTTACAACCTCATCTGTCTCTGACCCTCCTCTTGGTATTTTGCTTGTTTTGGACCACATGATGAGGGGTTGTGAGGAGCAGGAAAGGCTCTGCCGCTACAGATGAGCGGACTACTCATGCGTTGAAAAGGAGGGGCACCTGGAAGCAGCTGTATTTGTGTTCGTCTGCAGGGTCCACGCCTGCTGTGTCAGCTCGGCCAGCTTCTCCACGACTTCGTCGAATCTCGCATCAGGGCTGCGCTGCAGTGCACGCTTTGCATACTTCTTCCAGCGTGGCTGCGACCCATACACCTGCAACAATTAGTGCCTACTCAGGACCTGCTCCATCCTGCAGCAGGCGTCACAGGCCAGACAGAAGTACTGTTGCAGCATCTGGCATCTGACCAAATGGTATATATGCCAGGTGAGTGCAGTGGGGCATGTAGACCAAGAGACACTGAAACACCATTGACCTTTGATGGTGCCAGAGAATAGATGCAAAGACTGGCAACTTAATTAGTGCCAGCAGGTCACCTTGATTCTGGCAGATCCCAGCGCCAGAGCAGATGACACCTCAGAGCATAGCATGCGCAGCTCCTGCTCATTCTCATCGCCCAGATTGACCGAGTACAAGGCCTGCAGCCATGCATGCAACGCCCCTCAGCTGTGCATGCCACGAGGCTTGCCCATCGCAGAAGAGGCGCTATCAGACACACCGGAAAGATAATTCCTGCAGTTGGGGCCTTATATGCCAAGGGGGGATTGCGGCATAGGCATCATTACCTGGTCCAGGGCGACAGAGGCACCAATAGCGGTGGACAGGACAACAGAGCATTTCTCCCTGTAGCATGTGGCTGCTTCAGCCTCAGCTCGCATTTCAGCCACCGCCTTCTTGATGCCAGCAGTGACCTTGACGCAGCGAGTGAGGACACCAGGAATCTCAGTCTCCAGCTCTGCATGCACCAGTGGCTTGCTAAGGGACGAGGCTGAATTATGCACCGATGAATATAAATTTCTGACAACAAAAGCAGAGACTGGATGGCTCAGCAGGTGTATCATACCCCTGTTGGACCTGGGAACTGTATTGGCTCTCGCGAAGGGTGACGCGCTATGCGCCCCAGAGTCCTGGCTTTCAGGAGTCCGGTCACTCCCCGGGCCTGGGTTAGACGACCTCATGAGGACGTCTGCTCTAGGCTGAGCCATCAGCCAAGCTGCTATGCCATGGAATGAAGAGGGCACGCTGGCGCCTTACAGTGAAGTGCTGCGGGAGAGGGGATACTCAGCTGCTGCGGCTTGCAAGCCCGATTACTCTCTTAAAGATGCTCTAGACTCTGAGCTCTGGCAATAGATACTCAGGTTGTACTAAAGAGTTCTGCTTGGCACTCAGTGCACAAGCACCTTGTAGTGACGTCAGGAGCTGAATCGCCCTGTCCTCTCGGTCTGTCTTATCTGAATCTCAATGATGTGATCATTCCACTGCTTGGCTTGCCAGGCCTGCCAGTAGAGAAAATGGCAAAGAGCCCTGGCCTGCGGCACAATGATCGTGAAGAGCCGCGATGGCAGCTCTCGACCGGGAACGTATAGGTGATGCTTTAGTACAGGCTTTTCCTGCTCTAGGCGCTGAAGTGTTCGCATGCACGGAGCCTTCCCTAGCATTTCAGTCATGACTACAGAGTGGTCCAAATCTGGCATTCAGCTGGAGTAGCGCTTTTAATGCAGCATGGGGACAGCCAGGTGCTCCCGCGACAAACTGCTCAGATGCGGCAGTCATGGTTAGGGATTGGAATGAGTGAGCTGTCCGGTTGCCTTGTGGGGAGTTGGATGCTACTCATCACCGGGAGGGCCTGTCAGATGTAGCACAGACATGGACCCTATACACGTCAGGGCGCCTGGCATCCTCATGCCTACATCTTGGGGCGCGCGTACAATGTCGCTACATGCTCATATATGGCCCTCTGTAGTATACGTCTTCGGGGAGGGGCTTTCATAGGCCTTCCCAGTCATGGACAGGCCTTCACAGGCCAAAACCAGATGGCCAGCACCGAGGTATCTGGTGGCCACCTTCCTACTGGTGTACATCGGTAGGTTCCTGCATACTGCACCACCGGCTTTTGGCAGCACAGTAAATTCCTGCTTTACAACAGAGCGCAATGGGCGGCAGAGCATGCATGTTGCCCTGACCACAGCTCTGTCCATGAATGCAGCTGGATGGGGGTACTGGTTGAGCCTCTACAAACAGACGCCATCAAGAAAATGCAGTGCGCGGCTTGATGGCCTTGCTGTGGACGCCAAGCTTGCCCACCTGAACCATGCAAGACGGGCTGCCTATGATAGCCTGGAAGCTCATCTGAGCTCAGAGGGGCTGCACCTTGGTAAGCCCTGCTGCTGTTTGCACCACAGGATAGTGCATATTTGTGCCGGTCTAGTTGAGGGCCATGCAAAGCCTGGAAATCTTACCTGGAGCAGAGCCCGGCCTTCCTGTGGTAGGGGTGCAGGGCGGCAGTCTTCCACGCGGCGCTTGTGCCATCTGTCGGCTGTATGCAGGAAAGGAGCAGACTCAGGGCCTTGACGCCAGGACGCTCTTTCACAAGCGCGACGGCCGGATAGAGCCGGGCCTGCAGCCTCTGGAGGTTTCAGTGCGGGCGGTTGTGGCTCCTCTCGGGGACACCCAAGCCAGCGCCAGGCTGGCCAGCGCAGTGAGGGAGCACATAGTGCCTGTCGCTGCAGAGGCTGGCGTCTGGCTGCAGGACCCCAAGAAATACCACTCCACGCTGTTCCATGCATCCTCGCATGCGGTGCGCTGCTGACAGCCGCCTTGTCTCCCGATGTGCCGACTCCTGTCCTTTGCTGGAGGCCTTGCACTTGAGCAATTCAGATCTGTCTCCACTGGCAGCGTCGGAGGCATGTCAAGCGCGTGAAAGGATGCGGGCCTACGGTGCATGTCTGCCCACGACCGTCAAGCTTCATCCTGTGGGTGGGCGCTGTGTCAGCTGCCTCCTGCGGAGTAGTCTAGCTCTCAATAGGCCCTTCACTGTCTCACACTACTTGTCGACACTCTGTGCTGCAGCAAGCCCCGGCTGAATCCCTTGCAGCCCGACTTCCCGCAACACAGAACAGCATTGTTAAGGGCAGGATGGGTGGCCCTGGGTAGCCTGCCTGTTACCATCCTATTCATACTGCAGCAAGCTTCGTCCATGCACTCTGTGAAAGATGTCTGCATCATGGTAAGTAGCTATTTCTACAGAAGGAAGCTGGTCTGAAGGCTCTCAACGCTCTTTGCAGCACCCAGTGGAGGCCAGCACTGCCCAGATTGCAACAGAGACGGCTTCTGTGAGCAAGACTGCGATGGCGCTCTGCCCTCTGGAGGTCGTCCTGGAGAGGGTGATCGTCACTGCCACTGGCAATGTTGTTGCTTGCTGGCAGGTCGCTGCCGGCTCAGATCCCTCAGAAGTGCGCAGGTGAGCTGCTCATTCTGGTGGCGGAATGATATCTATTCTGTGATCTGTATGGGCTGTAAGCCACTAAGATTGTCACAGGCTGTCCTGATAGGCAGACAGATGTCTACCACATGCGCTATCCGACAAGGAGATTTTCTGTGCAGGGCTCTGGAGCGTGCTCTGCCAAATGCGCCAGCGCGTAGGTACCAGACTGTCCAGGATCCAGCCATTCTGCACACAACACTTGCGCGTCTGGTTCAGCTGCAAGGCCGCCGCACTGGAAGGATCCTTCGCAGTGGAGGCCTTGACCAGGCCGCTGAGATCCAGTCAGCTGCGGGGCGCATGACGCAAGCTCTGTGCGGTCTGGCGTTGACACTTCGCAGCCTATGGTGAGACACTGCATCTTCTGCAGGCCTTGAGTGAGATGCCTCGCTCCCTAAGATAGACTGCTATCATCACTGCTGCTACCCACGGGCAGAGGAGAGACTGCAGTCTAGAGCTACAAGGGACCACAAAAGCCTAGAAGCATGAAGTACTGGGAGGTTCTGGTCATCTAGACCTCTTGAAGCGCCTTGTGTCTGGGCAGGTACGTACAGGAGGATGACCTTCTAGCATTGGCGCTGAATGGGCGCTCAAGACATCAAGAGGTTCCTCTCTTGTGCCAGAAGCCGCCTCCCTCACTGAAAGGCAATGTCCAGTCTGTACACCGTCCGCCCCCAGTGGTCAGGGATGAAAGCTATCTTGAACGGGCAAGTCATCAGGGGTGACTCAGAAGGCAGAACAGATGCAAGGTTTGACACCAAAACGCAACTGTTATCGCATGCGGTGCACATCACGATTTCAGTGACCAAGACTGCAGTCATGATGTCAAGGGGAATGCTCAGCTTGTTGATTGTATTCATTTTGCCAGGAGTTCAGCATCTGAGGCCCTCAGACTGAGGGTCTGGAGTTGAAAGCCCTGTAGGATTAGACAGAAACATTCTCACAACCATAGAGACTGTAAATCAAAGTACATACAGCCTAGCATTATATAGAAGCCGTCCCCTCTACGCATCTTACATGTCGCCGTCCAGCTAGCTTTGTGACAGGAAGAGGCAAATCCTGCAAGAAGCGGGGCGAAACAGGTTTTGACAGCTCGGGGCGTCATTGCTGGGGGGACCCTGCGGGGGGCCAGCGCGCAATGTCTGATGGCGGCTTTCTGCGGCACGCCCAGAAGCTATACCTTAAGCGACTAAACAAGCGATATAAAGAGGAGAACAGGTGAGGCGTCAGTCATGTATCTCGTGCCGGCGGCTGTGCTTTCTCCAGTTAGGCAGCAGTCTCTAAAAACGTGTTGTGCTGTCTGCAGACAAGTTGCCCAGTATGGCTGGAGAAGCACCAAATGCGTACGATGCACGCGCCTACGACACCAAGATGCAGGACTTGTGAGTTACTGTCACGAGCCTCTTTGATGTGGGCTTCTGGTGCCTATGGAGCTGACTGAAAGTCTGAAGCACAATCTGCCAAGTACTAATACCGCAAGCGATGTTGGCAGGATTGGCGACAGCGACACCTTCTACACGGAATGGGAGGAGACATACGAGTCATTTGACCAGATGTCACTGCACGAGAATCTCTTGAGAGGAATTTACGCCTATGGTGGGTTCCTGGCAGCTGTCACATACCAGCAGTCGAGTGTATAGCTCTTCACGCTTAGCGTGGAGCAAGGACTCAGGAAGATGTCATGACTCACACAGCTGTGACAGTTGCTGCGCTGCCGCTTTACTCGCAATTCACCATGCGATGGCATCATAGGGACGTCTGCAGTCGTGCAACGCTGACGTTTCTTGACAAAGCGGGCACTCTTTCCTGTTTCCTTACAATCTGCACTTATCTCTGCAGGTTTTGAGAAGCCCTCTGCCATCCAGCAGAAGGGAATCGTGCCTTTCGGCAAGGGACTGGACGTGATCCAGCAGGCCCAGTCTGGAACTGGCAAGACCGCCACCTTCTGCGCGGGTATCCTGCAGAACCTGGACTACAACCTCATGGAGTGCCAGGCACTGGTGCTGGCGCCTACCCGTGAGCTGGCCCAGCAGATTGAGAAAGTCATGCGTGCTCTGGGAGACTACCAGCAGGTGAAGAGACCTTCCTCTACTTGCTGTCACCTAGGCCGCTGCGCACTGCAATCCGTTTTTGCCTGCTGGCTGTGGCCTTGAGGCTGTCAGCAAGGCCAGTCACAACCTCTCATCATTTATGTGGATGGCCAGGAATGCGGCAATTTGGTGCCTACAGAGGGCGGCCCAGAGAGGGTGTCAGCGGGTGCAATCGTCAGGGAGATATCTACCCTGTAGGCGTGATGTCAGGCGTCTAGGAGGTCCCCAAGAGAGGGCAGCACAGTAGATATGCTGACCGTTCAACATGCTCCACAGGTCAAGTGCCACGCCTGTGTGGGTGGAACCAGTGTGCGCGAGGACACCCGCATCCTCCAGGCTGGAGTGCACGTGGTTGTGGGCACGCCCGGGCGCGTCTACGACATGCTGCGCCGCCGCGCTCTGAGGGCTGACTCCATCAGGATGTTTGTGCTGGACGAGGCTGACGAGATGCTTTCTCGCGGGTTCAAGGACCAGATCTACGACATCTTCCAGCTGCTGCCTCCCAAGCTGCAGGTGCGTTTTGTGGCTCAGCGCGCCATGCATTTCCCTTGTGACTGCCCACCTGCTCTGTTCAGCTGCGGAGATCCAGCCTTTGCAGCTCAGCACGCCATGCATGTCTCTTGGGACTGCCAATGTGCTCTGCTCGATGGCGGCGACCATGCAGTTTTGCAGCTCAGCTGCCATGCATATCTCTGGGGACTGCCAATTTGCTCTACCCAGTTGCGGAGATCCTGCAGTGTTGCGGCTCAGCACGCCATGCATGTCCCTTTAGTAAGAAATTTGCTCGCTCAGCTGAGATTGCAATTTTGCAGCTCAGCACGCCATGCATGTCTCTTGGGACCGCCAACCTGCTCTGCTCTGCTGCAGAGATCCTGCATTTTTGCAGCTCAGCATGCCATGCATGCCTGCTGGGGCTGCCAGTTTGCCCTGCTCAGCTGCAGAGATCCTAAAGTATCGCTGCAAGACAGCACTGCACAGGCATTCCGTAAGAGCGGGTATGGATGTGCAGGTCGGCGTCTTCTCGGCTACCCTGCCCCCAGAGGCCCTGGAGATCACCCGGAAGTTCATGAACAAGCCGGTGAGGGAGCTGCTCGCGCTTGCATGTCATGCAATTCTGTCTCGCGCGCGGCATGCCCATATGTCTGCCAGCTGTGCCGTCTTCCAAGGGTATTGGCAGTGGAGCCAATCAATGTGGCATATGCCTCTCTTTTAACCGGCAACTGCTCCTAAAGGCTGGCAACACACGCATCTTAGCCCCGAAGGTTTCTTTCGCAGGTGCGCATTCTGGTGAAGCGTGACGAGCTGACGCTGGAGGGTATCAAGCAGTTCTATGTGAACGTGGAGCGCGAGGAGTGGAAGCTGGACACCCTGTGCGATCTGTACGAGACGCTGGCCATCACCCAGTCCGTCATCTTTGCCAACACCAGGAGAAAGGTGCCCAGCATCTGCCCATCACACCTTCGTCTTTCGTGCTTCCGGGCATGACCGTGATCATGCGTGGATGCCCCTCCCTGGCTTCACGCATGGCTTCATAGCTGCGCTCGTGCATTACCTGAGGCTGCTGCCTGGTGACAAGGAGACGCAGATCTGAGACTGGCTGAGGCTTGCTTTTGTATTGGCCAGGCACTGGACATGACACCTAGAACACCCCAATTTTTAAGAAAAAATCAGGCAGCCTTGTCTATGTGGTACGTATTGGTCTCCTCAGCTCCTGACTTGATGGGGCTCTGCAGGTGGACTGGCTGACTGACAAGATGAGGGAGAGCGACCACACTGTGTCCGCCACCCACGGCGACATGGACCAGAACACCCGCGATGTCATCATGCGCGAGTTCCGCTCGGGCTCCTCCCGCGTGCTCATCACCACCGACCTCCTGGCCCGTGGTATCGATGTGCAGCAGGTGCGGTGTGATGCTTTCGCCTTCGCCCATGAGCTTAGTACTCCCCTCCTGCCCAGCAGTCATGCTGACCAGCAAGCAGCTCAGTATCCTTGGATTCTCCCTGCATAGACCTCTCTATGTCTCGCTCAATAGCTTGCTCAGATTGGCTGGCATCAGTTTCAAATTGCTTCTCATGGCTTGTGCCAGGCAAGCTATGGAGGCCCTAATTGCTCCACATCAGAGTTGCTCAGACTGGATTTGAGGGCTTATTCCTGCCCGTACACAACCCAATGCTCAAACATGTGCTGTATGCAGGTGTCCCTGGTGATCAACTACGACCTGCCCACCCAGCCCGAGAACTACCTTCACCGCATCGGTCGCTCTGGGCGCTTCGGACGCAAGGGTGTGGCCATCAACTTTGTGACCAAGGAGGACGAGCGCATCCTGCAGGATGTGCAGCGCTTCTACAACACCGTCATCGAGGAGCTGCCCGCCAACGTGGCTGACCTCATCTAGGCTGTCTTTCAGCCACAGCGCAAGCTTGCCGGCCTGAACAGCTTGCACTGCGCCAGAGTAGATAGAGGGAGGTGCTGCAGCGCTGCAGATGCTGTGATGGTGACAGCGGCTGCAGAGGCATGCTAAAGCGCCATGATGGTCCAAATAAGCTACCTCCAGGCCCTCCAGGATGGATCGCCTGAGGGCTCAGTAAGGGACAGACAGGTCCCAGAGAATTAAGAAGACATGTTAATGATGTGCTTAGAGTGGCCTGTGACCTGGAAGGCACTCGCAGTGGGCATACAGGGATTCAGGCAAGCCTTCAGGTGCCGCCCGACAGAAGGTGGGAGAGAAATGCAGCTAAGCTGGTGCTGGGTACCCTGCACATGGCGTGGCACACAGCCTGCTGTAGCAGCGTATGATTCTGCTGTTCTTGGAAGGGAAGATCCACTGCAGTAGAGAAAGACAAGGAGGAGGAACAGTTGCTGAGGATCAGCAGGAGAGGAGGTGTACATGCACCAGACAGACGGTGCTGATGCACAGGGTGGACATGCCACCTGGATCCACACAGAAAGCCCTGCAACAGGATTGTGGGACGTGCGATGGGATTAGGATTCAGACAGGGAGTGCATCAAGGGGGCAATCTTTGGGGCGGCTGGGGTTCCTGAGGTTGTAGGCTGTGCTGCACCGTAGGTGTCTGGCAGCTACAGGGGCACAAGTGGGACACAGTACAGGATTGCCTGGGACATTGCTAGAGAGGCTCTGACATGGGCAGTTATTGCGGGTGACTGTCAGATTGTGTTTTGACCCTTGCCAGCCGTAGTCCTATGCAAGCAGCTGGGAGATTCTGAGTACTCCTGAGAGACATTGCTTGCAGCATCCTGTGCACAACCTTGCAATATAAACTCGGCAACAGTGATGCCTTCGGGCATCTTTGTGGCATTGTGTTGCTGGCTGGTTTTCAAGCATTGCTTCGTGTCATGACTTTTGTAAAAGATTTTGCTCCCAGGGTCACCTGAGCTTCGCAAATGCGTATCTGCACTTTTTTCCAACATACCACAACAAAGGGTGGGCCCGGGTAAACCTCTGATATTATTTGTGCCATACATGTTTCCACAGTTCAGCTGGTTCATTGTAGCCTCCTGCATTCCATACCCGTTTGTAAAACCTGAAGACAGCGCTTGCAAGGTGACAGCTGTAGTCCCTCGCAAGCGAAATGTTGCTGGCAACACCGAAAATGCTGGCAATCCTTGCAGAAAGATGTGCTTTGCGATGATCACAGCACCAAATGCTACACCTGAAATCGGCCCAACGCCATACGCAGGCACACTTGTACCCGAGATTGGGTGCTGCTTGGCAGGCCTTGCAAAGATGGGCAAGTCACTTGGCAAGGCCTGCCAAGCAAGTGCAAATGTGCAAGATGCAGTGGCCTCATTTGACATAGGAGCTGAGGAAAGTCTTGGCCTTGTTGCTCAAGCGGACTCACAACTGAATGAGGGCCTATGGGGGTGGGCTAGCAAGTGCCTGACTCAGCCAGGTGTTTAGACTGAGGCTAAAAAGCCCAGAAAACGCTGTCACATTCAAGCTCTATATATTCTTACCCCAATGAGGCAGCACCACGAAATCATTGAGGCGCCTGCATTGCCCACGGCAACCCAGGGTTGCTTGTTGCTCTCATAGTATTGTCAACTGGGGAGGCGCCTTGATTTGGAGTACTCCCTTCAGGGTAGCTGTGTACCAGCTGAGTGACCCTAGCGCTTGCCTTCTATGTTGTGGTGCTGTGTCTGGCCTAGAAGAGCA
This sequence comes from Coccomyxa viridis, assembly GCA_963930925.1. NCBI lineage: Eukaryota > Viridiplantae > Chlorophyta > Trebouxiophyceae > Coccomyxaceae > Coccomyxa > Coccomyxa viridis. The sequence continues at coordinate 1,147,513 of CAWVOJ010000007.1, read as the reverse complement.
CTCCATTTGATGCATCATAGACCGCTTGGCCAATCAGCTTGTGTTGTTTTGCTGTTGGGTGCACCTGCATCACACACATACTTACAAACACACACATACTTCACTGCATAGCTCTAGGAGTGCAGCTCAGCAATGATTTTGTAGCCTGAGCATATTACATGCTCATAGCCTGTGGCCATACAGCAGGCTCACTTCCGGGGGGGGAAGAGCGGCATGCAGCTGTAGCTTGCCAGCCCACATGTGTGACATGAAAGCAATAGGTCGTGCGTCCTTGTCGGCAATAATGAACGTAACAAGACGTAATGTCATGCTCCTTAGGAATGCATCGGACAACATGCCAAAGCACTGGATCTAGCAATGTCACGGCAATGTTGACGGTGCCGCACATCGTCATGCCAAAGGTGCTCTGCAGCCCGTTTGATGCATGTGGGCACAAAGGTCCAGGGGTTGGTGCCGCCGAGGCTCTTTGGGAGGTCGGTGTACATGACGCCTTGCAGACGCCTCACTCTGTCCGTTGTCGCGTTCTGCACTGCGCTCTGGATGTGCGCGCTCCAAACGGCTAGGAAAGAGGCTGTATCGTTTGGTTTTGAGCGCACTGCGGGCCCTATGAGTGCATTGTATGCATACTCAGTCGCATTTGCGAGGCTGCTCACGCCCAGGTCATAGGCCAAGGACGCCTGCAAGCAGCAAGGTGCCTCAAGCAGCGTACCTGCAATCATAGGTACCATGCCACACAGGCTGATCGTCAATCAGCAAAGGTGTATCAGACCATGTCATCAATCAACCATTTAGGGTGCATCTTGCTCCTGAAGCTGATCTGTTGTCATTTACTCCTCAGCTGCGGGGAGCTCACCACTGCGCCGGGGTGCGTAGATACAAGCGTCCCCATCTCATACACGTTGGATGTTGCATAGGCGGCCTTCACTGCATCAAGGGTGCTGCACAGCAGCAGGATTGGATTGTTTTTCTGGCATTTGCAAACCTTTGACATGCCCACATAGCCGTGCAAATGACGGTTGTATGAAACCCTATCTTGCATGCCATATTGCGAGCTAGCGTGCCCTAATTTCTTGTGGCAACAGGCATACATTGCCAGCTCAGTGAGGTGGAAGACCGAGGTAAAGTGAGGCGCGCACCAAGGGTTGGTGGTGTCAATGAAACCTAGCTGTGTGGCATTTGCCACAATGCCCTTCTGCACGTCGGCAAAGCTAATGAACTGCACGTTGGGTGGGTCTGCCGGATACCTTGCAGCAAAGGCGGTTGCCTCGTGTTGTGCCGCAGCAACAGCGGCATTCTGCAAGACAACATCCATGTCATCAGCCAGGGAGCAAGGTCCTCAGCCCTGTGTGCCATAGCTTAATACTTGCAGCCTTGCTCAGTGTGCTCCAAGATTGGCAATAGTCGTTTTCCCTCTGCTCCATTTCGTGCAGCTACATCCAGCTCATCGCTCAGTGAGACCCGCACTATCACCAAAACCTTAGTGAAAGAGCGGAAATTCCGAGGAGCTGCACAGCCAGCAATTGGCTGGTCCAACGACGAACGGCACTTCTGAAGGGCAGATATACACCAATTCCGCAGCAGCGGTGAATTTGGTGGAATTACTGCTGCCAAGCACCCGCAAATTTTGGTGCGCCACATGCTTAGGAGCATTGATGATGGCTGGACAACATCACAGTGCAGCGATGGTCCCGAGGATAGGTATTTGGTGGCGCGGGGTGAGGAGGGCTGCACCGTCAACGCGATGAGGTACTGAGTGACAGGATTGTTGACTTTGCTGTAGGCCGGATTCAGCGCTGTGCAGCCACCTCCTGTGCGGCGTGTATGGCCTGAGGCACCAGGTACGCGGCCGCAATGCTTGCTACCATAAACTTGCGCCCTCCTGCTGCATAGAGCTCGTCAAGTCCAAGCCTGCAAGGCGATCATTACTGCCTTGAGTTCTCCACACAATCTGCCCTTGGCACGTAACCCCCTTGCTCTCTCCTTGCTCATTCTACACATTGGCATGAAACCCAATTGTAGCATTGACCGGAGCATTCCTCCACAACCGGCTGGCCTGGAGATAGGTTGCATGACTATCGCACGGCTCAGAGGTGCTGCAGCAATGTTCCCAGCTGATGCATTTGTGGCTGGACCTCTTTACTACACATCCTGCAGATTGCTGGCATCGGAAAGAGGCGCTGTCTCTTACCCCAGGTCAGTGCTGTATATCTCTAGTGTGACATTAGTGGCAGTATCAAATGTGCCGTTCAGGGCAAAATAGACCGCTGAGTTGGGGTCCCGAGCATCCTGCAGCAGCAAGTCACCATGTCAAGGCCTCTATGCATATGGATGTTGTGCTCCTCCATCACATACCCTGCAAATTGTATGTAGCTGCTAATCATCGTCGAACCCCCAAGCGCCCATGAGGCATAGGTTGGTTTCAGCGTTGCGCAGGTTCAAATTGCCAACAAGGGACCTTTCGAGTGCTCCGTGGAAGTCTAACTATCTAGGAAAGCAAGCCGTGTGCAGCATGCCATAAGAGCAACAACCCACAGATAGGCAGAGGCCGGCAAGGCTATGATTAGGACAAGCACTGTGTTGGCTATTGTAACTTACTCCGAAGTTGTTGTTTCTTGCACAGCGTTGAGGCCATAAGCGCTTCACAATCAAGGGGGTGTCTACACTGCATGTCTGCCTCAAGGTCTCTCTATAGCAATCTCGGGGTGGTGATAGCTTTACCTATTGCCACAAGCATGACATCATTAGCTGTCAGGTTGCCTCCTGACTGCCCAAGGAGCCTGCGGTGCACATGAACATTATGATATTGGTCAGGCATGAGAGTCCCTCCATGCGTCTAGCTTGACCGCCAATCCTGCCGTCATCCTAGCTGTGCGGTGGTGCTCTGCTGTTGATGCAATAAATGGGACAAACGGATCATCAGGAATAACAGAAGCATCAGCATCGGCAGAGTGGCGAAACAGCCTTGCATGCATTGCGCTCATTTGAAGTGTAGCTAGGCCTAGAGCTGCCTTATTCATGACATTCGTTGAAGCTCAAGAGAGGCGATGTTGTTCTACAGGTACCAGGCATGCACTGATGCGACAATCTTCTGGTTGAGGGCCTACGTTTCTATCTGGTCATGGAAGCCAGGCCTGGGGAAGCTGACAAGGCCAAGCCCATTGTCCTTGAGATTGTCTGGGTAGTAGCTTGAGACCTTGTATGTCGCAGGCATTGTTGAAGCTCCACCCACTGCCTGCAAGCATGCAGTAGCAACCTTACGCCCCTCCACATCAGGATCTACCCCCCAAGTACTGCATTGCCCTGGGTGCACTGTGAGGGATAAGGAGCCTTTCAGGATGTCAGCACGTCATATCCAGAGTGAAAGGTAGAGCTGCAGCTCTCGCTAGGATCCTTCAGCCGGCTCTTGAAACATGTAAGGAAGGCATATCTGCCCAGCCTACATCTCAAAAGTGCCCATTTGTCTTTGCTAGCTGTACAGTCAGAGGAGTAAGCACGTACCACATCATGCAGCTCATACCCTGACAGCAGGTCTGCCAGGTATTCTGCACAGGCAAGATGCTGCTTCAGCGTGCAGGGTTAGCCCAGCCAATGCTGCCTGTGCTACGTAGGCAAAGTGAAGCTGCAGTCTGATGACTTAGTGGCGTGGGTGACCAGTAGCTGATGTGTCATCAGGAATGCAGTGGGCCTTGCAACAAAAGTCTTGTCCCGCAATGTCAACTTGACATCAAGGAATGGGCTACAGACCAGACGCATAGAATTCACTGCACTGGCCACAATGAAGCTACAGAGTTGCTGCATGTATGTGCTCAACGGCCTCGATCTGGAAGCTCGCCATATGTGGAGATCTTTGACGCACCTGGCCAGACTGGGCCATCAGCGTAGCGCCCCTTCCAATACTGGGGAGCCGGTGGGAAGTCAGGGAGAAGTGCTCTCTGCAAGCAGAGTCAGCAGGTGAAGGAGCTAAAACGATAGGCCAAACGACCAAGCAGAAACTGGACAGAAGTAGATCTCATATATGCAAGCTCTTCTGCAGCACGTGTCCATGCGCGAGGCGCGACAGAAGTAGACGGGGCTTACATCGTAGCCTAAGCCTGCAAAGCCGTTCTTCACCACGTTGTTGCACCCTGCATATGCATACTATCGCTGTAGAAGAGCCTTATGGAGACATTGATTGATCTTGTTTGCCTAGAGAAGAAATATTGGCTTACCGTTGCCATCATCGCTAAGCGAGTCACCGAAAACACCCAGCACCTTTCCTTGTACGGCAGGCCAGGTCATCCCCGAGAGTGCCAACACCAAACATCCTTGACGGATGAGTTGTGCGGACATGCTGCCAAGTTTCGGCAGCGTCAGCTGCCCCGCAAGGTCTTTGTACGGGGCAGAGAGAGGTATTCTAGTAGATGCTCTTGCCGGCAAGACAGGTGGAGAACGCCTGCAAGCTGTGGCTCAGACTAACGCAACCGGCATGTCAGGTCCGCGCGCCAAACACTTACGTGGGAGAGATAAAGCAGGATCTGGAAAGAGCATTTTTGAAAGTTCATAGATTTTAGTCATCAGGTGCTGAGGTCAGCATGCAAAGCGCAGCACAGCATCCACAACGTGACTGTTGCATACTAGACTCTGCTTGCTCAGAGCTGTATAGATTTGTGCAGGACTGAGAGTGAACATGCAGGACACCGTACGCAGCGTCTTGCTCGGCCAAGAGGGGCTCTTTGAATCGTCCAAGGGGACTCTTAAGGGGAAGCAAAGGGTGGATCTCTTGAAGGCCATCGAAGGTGATAGCCTTGAGTCATCCTTGTCAATACTACAATTTGTAGTGTCTTGCTTTCATATTGCCCCACATATTGGTGCTCTTCCGCTCTTCTGACATGGGTGTGATCTCGTGATCAGCTTTGGTACGGAAGGAGTACACGGACAACGCCGCCTTCGAGACGCAGCACAACGCTCTTGGCAGCAGCGCAGATGAACGGAAAAGGCTGCTCAAGGCTGTATTAGACCAGCAATGGCAGGGTATCCCCGAGTACTCTCAGGTAAGTCACAGACCATATGTGCGTAGCGGTGGCTCCTCATACACACCTTGCTTGGTAGGACAAGTACATGGAAATATAATTGTGAGGAGAAACTTGCGACATGCACTCTGGTCCTTGCAGGAGTTCTACAAGGTGCTCGATGCAGCATCCACAAAGCAGCAAATGACACGCGCATTCGTGCGGCAAGCATTGCAGCAGCTGCCGCATGGCTTCGATGCACTGGACACCTGCCTCTTGCATCATGCCAGCCTGGTGAATGATGCCTATGATGTCTGGTATCGGGCTTTTGCTCAGGCTGTGCGGGTAAGCATCCTCCTTCCATCGCCAAATCTCCAACAAAGCCACTATGAGAAGGGAGCTGCAGGAGAGATTCCATTGCAGCCCTGACAGCGCCAAGCGTGACCCCTCTCAGCGTTTCCTGTGCTGCATGAGCAGGACTGATGGCCCCTTTTGCAGGCTTGTTGTGTCATTGTTCCTTTCAAGTCTCGTTTGCCTTAAGCGCCTTTTTCCAGGCAACCTTATATAGCTGATTGCTTGTGCAGGGCAATGCAACTGCAGAGCAACTTGAGAAGGATGACAAAGCAGGCAAGGTGCCAAAGGAGCTTTTCAACAACTACACCGTCATCACCTACAGCAATGGGGAGTACTCCCAAGCGGCCTATGCAACCTACTTCAAAGAGGAGATTGCTGCCATTGTCGGCCTCTTTGACTCATGGATTGCAGGTACAAGCATCTGCGATGGCTGGTTTGAGTTGCCAGCAAACCATTATGTGTGGGGCCTCACTGATGCAAGCTGTGTCCTGCTGAACGGCTCGTGCAATTAGGCCTTGTATTCTATATTCTGTGCACCATGTCATGCTCGGCAATCTGCCCCTGCACCTGGATAGCATTCCTTCGAACAGGTGAAACCAGAGACCTGGCTTGCGCAGATCTCCAGAAGCTGAGCACAGACAAGGAGGACATACGCGATCTGTACATTGACTACCTGACCCAGTACAGGCGCTGCCTGGCAGAGACGGAAATTGACAAGCTGGACAGCGAGTGGTGCACCCTAGATGAGAAGTGGATGCAGATCCGGTACCCCATTCAAGTGGTGCATGACATCGAGTGCGCTCCTGCAAACCCCCAACATCTGGATAATTGAATACACTCTTGGAAGAAGGCAGTGTATCTCGTGCATGTACCATTATAACAAGGTCTCTTTGGTTCTGCCTGCACAGTGTGCAGATCAGGCTCTCTGATGTGCACCATACTGCTGCAGGTATGGCTATGGGGACCCCTTGCGGACAAAGGTGACACCTGAGTTCTCCATCCGGCTGATGGACGAGTCATATGCTGCGGAGAACAAAACCATCTCAAAGGTGGGGCTTTGCTTCCCTCCCTTACACCCTTGCCTTTCCTGCTTTGCCAAGTGTTGGGCATGCACCCATTCAATAAAGTATTCTCTACCTGAGACTGCACTGGCAGCTGCTGAGAGCTTCTTCTGTGTATGCAGATCCAGAATGTCATGGTGTGGCCCTTCTCCATGCACCCTTACCTTTCTCACTTTGCGCACAGCTGAGTTTGCACCTAATCATTGCTTAGGAATCCAGAAGCACAACCCCTGCATTGACTACAAGCTACCATTTGTGTGGACACCAACGGTCTCACACAGCTCGACGCAGAAATGCCATGATCTGCTTATGCTGATCCCCAACAGGTGGAATATTTCAAGCGGCGCGATGGCCCCATGGCCAAGAATGGCATTACAGCCCTTACCAAAAGCCTTGCGGCAATATACTACCTCCCCTTCCAGTGCGTCATTTTGTCACCTCTCCCGTACCTCTTCAGAGGCCAAGTTACATACTGCAGAGATGCCCTTTTGCAACTCGGATTGTCCATAGTGCCTGGATCAATCTCAACTGAAGTGTCTGCATACCAGTGCAGTCATTGGCGGTCTGTGTGACTGCAGGGCAGGAGTCAATCTTTACTTCAGGTTCTCAGGTGAGCTGAAGCATTTGAACACTCATGGATGTTCTTAGACATGTCATATTATGTTAAACTTCTCCTACTGAGGATTCTGCGTCATACAGTATTTCAATCAACGCACGCTGCATCATTGCAGGCCAGTCCATCCCCAACAGGTCGGAAGTGAGGCACAAGGAGGGTGTGAAGATCTACTTTGACCCAGTCAGCACCGCTGCCAGGGAAGAGTCTGCCCGAGACCTGGCAGCACGAGTCCTTGCAGACCCCTCCAAGAAGGACTGCATCAACACAGTACGCCCCTGTACCACTGCCTGAACCCAAAGCTTGTACCGCTCGAAAGACATGGCGCCCTGCCCCCTTGGCGCAGAGCTTCAGCGTCCTGCTGCGCGGCGGATCTTCCTTGACCTGGTGTATCGGCCAGTCTCTACCAAAGGGTCTCTAGTGACACCAGCACCTGATGAGGGCTTGCAGTCATGCTCTGTGGTGCCAGTCTTGGCTCATATGTTTCTTGCTTAGTACCCAGGTTGGGACCACTGTGTGGCAGGTGGCTGCACATGAGCTAGGCATGCCATCTATGACCTGGGGTGCTCAATGGTGCCTGTTTTGGCTGACCTCTGCTCCTCTGGCGCCCAGGTGGGGACCATCGTGTGGCATGTGGCTGCGCATGAGATCGGGCACGCCATCTACGGCCTGGATGGGGTCAAGGACGCCATCAAGGTGTCCACCAAAACGATGCTGGAGGAGCCGCGCGCAGAGCTGACTGCCCTGCACACGATGACCCTGCTCCTGCCTGCAGGCCTGCTGAAGAAGGTAAGACTTGCCTCGACTCATGCACTGATCAGCACTCGCCCTCGCACCGGGCCTTCAGGCATGCATCACACACAAGCATGGCGAGACGAGAAAATTGATTCTTAAGGTGTCTGCACCATGCACGTCCATTAACCTAGAAGGCATCTCCCGTGGCACCCATCCTGAGAGGTCGATTAAACACCTGGCAAGCCCTGGTAGCCAGCTGGGCAGCACAGTGAAGGGCATGCTTTGCCATGGTCTCTGGATCCAGATACTCACAGGGCTGTGGCTTCTGCTCTGCAGGAGGAGGTGGCCCACCATGTGGCGAGCTTCATGCTACAGGACCTCAGGCACGCATCAAGCTCTGCTGTCTGCCAAATCTCACACTTACCTCAAGAGTCTGGCATCTAAATCTTAAGCAGCATAAGTGTTGCAAGCTGACCAGACATACAGGGCGCCACCACCGAAGATCTGTAGATCTCTATTCCTCGTCACATGTCTGGGGGCAGGACACAGGGGGCGATTTTGCTGAAGTGCTGCGCAGGCGCTTTGAGATGTTTGACTCATCCGCCACGCAGCCCTACACAGTCAGCGCCATGGCCTGCTGGAAGCGCGCTGCAGACCTGGGCTACATGACGCTGGACAGCAATGGAAAGGTGTGCAGCACCTGCGTTACTTGGGAAACAGGCGCTTCAACAAGCCCTTGCGGGGCGAGGTCTTGCTGTCTGGAGCTGCTTTATAGGATGCAATGCACAAATACAAGGACCTGTGTTCTGATCATGGCCCGGGAGGTGGGCATAGACAAGGCTCCGCCTCAAGTCAGGGGCATACTCTGTCATAGGAGCAGAGGGAGACTTGACACAGAATGCATATCCCGCTTGCTCTTGCTGAGTTGCACTCCGTGGTCTGCAGGTGGCCATTGATGACTCGAAGGTGATGGACTTTCTGGCAGAATGTAGCAAGGTGTTTGAGACCATCCTGGATGCTGAGGATGCAGCTGACGGAGCCACCATCGAGCGCGTGCTCAGCGAGATGGAGGCTGCCGAGAATTCAGACATTGTGCAGCACCTGCTCTCGGAGCTGTTCCCCAAGTACAAGAAGAAGCCGTAGACGCAGGCTCACCTGAGCAGGGGCTGCTCAGCAGGCCCTTCACTGTAGGACCGGTACATGCATTGCCCGAATTCTAAAGATCCTTAGAGGGCCGCAAAAGCATGAATAAACCGTCACTGATGGCTGCGTCTTCCATGCATGCACGTGTGCATAAGACAGACAGTGAGATGACCTCCGATGTCACAGTGGTTTAATATTTGTGGGCTGTCAGTACCTCCAAAACAGTCTTTCAAATTGTCAGCTGCTCAACAGCAGCCTTCACCCGCCATCTACCCCTGAGCCAATCATCGCCCCCGCATTTCGTCATTCCTCTATCAAGCTGGAGACCCAAAGGTTTCTAGGACAGTCACAGTCTGAAGTCACAGCTAGGAGAGCGTTCAAGCAGATCCACTGAGAATGCTGTCCTGGAATATTACAAGTCACATCACACTGTCCAGCACCCACACCATCCTGATCCACGATCAGTACATCTCTCCACAGTATTGACCGGCTGCATACTCTGACCTGCCCAAAGACAACACAGAGAAGTGACACGCTGTGCTGAGCTTTACAGCTGACTGGGGATTCTGTTCCTATTGTGTACTCCGCTGCGGTCATCTGGGTAGGCGCTGCGTCTTGCCGGTCTCAAGAAGCAGACTAGGGCTGATATAGTACAGCACCAGGGAAATGCTGGCGGTAACGATGCCCAGCAGTAGCTGCAAGCTGGGCTGCAAGCCGAAGAACAGGACGGACGCAACTGTTGTGACCAGCATCGCCATCGACGTGGCATACACCTGCAAACACATGGCCGCTCAGTTCCTCCCTCGGGGCTGTGCAACACTGCACTGCACGCCGGTCCATGACTTTACAGGCCGTTTTTTATGCAGGGGCTTTGCTGCCACCGCATGATCTTCTAGTACAAACTTACATCTCAGCAGTGCTCGGATATCCCCGTTCCTGCCACCTGATTCTGAACAGGGCTCAGTCATAGTATGCTGACAGGGATATGTACATAGAGAGCAGATGCATCGATGTCATGCACATGGGGTCTTACCTTCAGGATGGAGTCTGCAAACTTCATCACCCAGGAGACCAACAGCCCGCTGAAGGCCAGGTTAGCCACCACAAGAATCGTCACCCAGTCATAGCCCTTGAACAGCGTGAAGAGCCAAATCCCTCCACCAAACCCTGCAATGCATTTTTACTTCACAGCTGCCTCACAAACCATCCAGCTCTGCGTAACTTCTGCGGTGTAGCATAGCGCGCCATCCTGCAGCTGTTGCATGTGATATGCGCGACACTTGCCAGGCAAGGGCCTGCAGAGTCTGAATCATGCATCAAGCAGGGCCAGATCATACAGCTCACAAAGGGTACTCACCTCCTCTAATGTCTCCTAGGATGAGGCCAAAGGCGTTGAAAGCAACGCCAAAGCTATATAGCTGCATGTTCTGCCAGTACAGCGAGTCATTGTTCCGCTTCATCACCCACTCTGTGTACACAGCCGCCACGGCTGACATGAATGCACTCACCACCCCAAACATGTACCCCTGCACTCCAGAGATCCGTCAGTCTTCCTGTTACAGAAGCCAAGCACTGCGCGCTTGGAGCAAAGGAAGTATCCTCCTGGCTATACAGGGGTATTCGCAGGTACAGCAGGGCATAGGTGAGGGGTGTGATCACCGTCAAAGGCGCTGAGAACAATGACGAGCCATCGCATCCTGTCTTCAGCTGCAACAGACCAGTGAGGGCACATCAATACGCACGCCAAGTATGCCTTTGCTGTCTCTGGCTTCTCACAGCACCGGCAACAACAGCGTTGCAAGAACATAGCCATGCTCAACCCCTATAAGTGCATGTGACACTGCTAAGACAATCCCCGACTCGAGGCTGTGAACAAGAAAGGCTGCCAGGCAGGACGCTCACCTGGCTGACTGTAGCCCCTATCATCAGCAGCGCCAGTGCCATCCACTGCAGCGCTGATAACTGCCTCCTGAGGCACAGCCACAGTAGAAGGCCCGTCGTGACAATCTTCAGGTTGCCCATGATCTGGTACGTTGCAGGGTCCACATACCGCAGCGTCACAAACTGCACGTTGTTGTGCAGCCAGTAGATGACTGAGGGCACCAGGAAGAGCATTGAGGTCCCCAAATGACGTGTGACCTTTGCTGCATCTGCACAGTGGCACCAGGGCATCAGCAGAAGGCAGAATGCCAGTGAGGGTCATTGCAGCTGCTTCTGGCAGTCTAAAGGCATACAGATAGAATGCAGACAAGCACAAGAGCATGGTAAAGCGAGTCAACAGCCTGCAACAAGCATGCCGAAGTCTATGGGACAACCCTAGGCAAGCATGTACCTGGATTTGTCTGTCTCTGCCTCTGCAGCAGGACACTACTGATGATGAGTTTGAGTAGCTCCGCAAGGAAGGGTACAGTTGCGAAATTGTATCTGTAGGTCCCCTCATGCTTAGATGCGCTTGTAAGCAGTCCCTGCACCACAGCATTTGGGTGTCGGAATTCTCGATCTGCAGATACAGTCATTACGAGATCGATACCTCAGCTGCCAAAGCCCCTCGAAGGTTGAAGCGCTCTTAAGCTACATATATGGCAACTCCAAAGGCACACATTCCCAGACTACTGCCTGAAGTGGACATTATGGTGTCGGACGCGGCTGAGGTCATGGCAGGGGTAAAATCAGCGCGCTTCTACGGCAAGGGCACATTAACGCTTTCCGCAGTCAACATCGTCTCTCTTACCTGCGAGCTAGTGGTTATTGTGAGCACGCTGGCCACAAAAATGGTCTTCCCACTGAGGCGCACCATGCCCGTGCATCAGCCTGAGAAGTACAGACTATGCATGTGTGCGAACAACCCCTGCCGAGCGCATATAGCAAATGTTTGTCAAGGGACCAGCTCCGAAAGCATTGACGTCTGCAGTATGGCAGGCACATGGCAGCAGATGCCAAACCCTGATCACCAGCAGCTGCCCAGAAGCCAGCCTCTGGTCATTGCGCCTCTTTGGTTCCCTGCATCTGTCTAAGTTGCTGCATGCAGGACACCACTATATGGATTGATCACAAGCAACAGGCTTCCTGATAGAATGCCAATTCTAGCTTTACAGCAGCACAGAGCCCAATGCCGTTCATGCATCCCGCGGGTGAGTCATCCCTGCTAGGCTCATGATCATGTGATGCGCGCAGCACAGTACCGGGACTAGTCTGCTGCTTGTGGCAAGTGCACCCTCAAATCTTTGCCCAGCACAGAGCTTTGGACCTGCACATATTGTTCTCCGAAGTTCTGTAATTACTCCTGCTCTGTCGCATGGCTGCTGCTTCAAGACCCGCACAGTTGTACATGTTGCTCTGGAAAAGAGTCATCATCATAGTCATGTTTGTACATGCGCGGGCTGCCGCGCATCATAGGCATCTGAGAGCTCTGGCACCATGAATGAGGCTGCCAGATCCAGCAGCCAAGACTCCCGGACGGCCAGCGGGCACTTGGAGCTGTCAGGAGGAGCGGCCCCCTGGCAGACGACGCACAGATCGCACTGCCTCAGGCCTGTGACCTGCACAGAGAGCATATAAAGGTCAACACCCCCACTCAAGTGGCATAAGATTTCTGCCTCTCCTTCATTGTGCTCATCATGCCCGCAGATTGCATGCGTTCCAGCGCGCTAAGGCTGCAGAGAGACTGCTCACCGTGCCAGCGGCAACGAGACCTTGTTGAGTGTGTGTCAGACAGCAAGAGTCCTCAACATCTATGTGCATGTCCGTCAGCTTCTTCATGGATGCCAGCTCCCTCTTGGCATCCGCAAGTGTCCGTGGTAATGTCCTACCTTGGCTCCATGCGCCAGCGCCATGCTGGCGAGGGCCGCCGGCCCGTCGCCGCTCTGCTTAGCGCAAGCGCTCCTCATGATGTGCACAGCCCTCCCAGCCAGCAGCGGCTGGCCGCCGTCGGCAGCATTCTCTCGAGCGCGAGCCGCAGCCGATGCAAAAGGCGTCTGCAGGAACACGTTGTCCAGGTCAGCAAAGCACAATCTGACCCTGTGCCTTTCCACCCCGTGCAGAGACCCTTCAATGACGCTAGCTGTGCGCAATCACCCATACAGTGTGCTCAGTCAGGACAATCCATACAATAATTGCCCTCGTGGTTAGGAAACCCTGCGAGCAGAGAACGGCAGATGCTACACACCTCCGCCTGGAAGCTGTGCTCGTCCAGCCACATGCCAGCAGCCATTGAGGCTGCGATCCAGTCAGGCGTCAGCAGCCATGCACCCGCTGCAATGGCCAGCAGCACCTGCGACATTTGCTCTGGTTGAGAGCTGCTGTCCTGTTGGGCCAATGGGCGGCAGTACCTAACCATTCAAGCTTCTGTAACATACCTCGTGCTGGAGGGCTGCGCTAAAGAAGGTAGCGCCTGCTTATACGTCGGCAGATCAGCGCCTGGTCATCCTAGCAACTGACCCACCAATTTGTTGGGACGAGGAGCTACTTGAGCGCGTGAGCCGTGATGCTTTTCGGCAAACATGCTTTGGCGTGTTGCGCAGAATGCAGTCGTCTTACCTTCAGAGTGCGGCGTGGCGAGCCCATGACAAGGTGTGTCACATGCTCTTCAGTGCCTGAAGCGCACAGGCGCATGCCACCCAGCTGCTTCACGGCTTTCACGGCTGCCCTGCCCTCCCCATCGGACACTGTCATGGCACACACCACCTTGAGACATGTCCTTCCAGCACTCCTCGAGCTCTCACCCTACCAGGCCTGCCTTCACATGCTTGCTGGGGCAACTCTGGCTGATAGTGGGCACAGGCCAGCGCTGCACCCACAAATTTTTTTTGTCATTTCACGGGACAGCGTGATCAAGCCAGTACCTGACGAGAGGCACAGCACAGCGGCTCCTTTGGCAGAGGCTGTGTGTTGAGAGGCAGCCTGGCTCTTCCCGCTGCAGCTGGTGTAGTGTCCCAAGCTCTCCCCTTGTGTCTTCCCACTGCCCTTCATGCGGCTCTGAGACTGACTGCGCTCCCTGGCATCCGCTTCCACAGTTTTCATGCCGCGAGCGCCCGGTATCCTCTGTATCTTGCGCACTCCAGCTCTCTTGCTTGCCTGCTGATCGGACCTGTGCCGCTTCCTGCCTCGACTGCTGCCCTCTGAGCCGTCTGCATTGTACAGCGCTGCTGTGTTCATTGGCGCTAGCGGCTGGCGTTGCTCTGAATCGCCAGCTGCCTGCTGAGGCGCTGATCCTGCGTTCTCCTGCTGCGCTGCAGCGCCCTTATGGCGTCTCCTTCCCTTCCTGGTAGGACGCCCCTGTGCGGTGGCTGTGCGCTGCAGCGGCTCAATGCTCTCATCTGCTGCCGAGCCCTGCTGGTGCTGGACTGCTGTGGCAAGTCCTGCGTTTCTGACTCCTGCTGTGTCAGCAATGTGCTGGCCGGCTGCGGCCTGGGCGCCCTCAGGCGCTGCAGCAGGTGAGGGGCGCTGAGCGCACAGCATGGGCACTGGCGGATCACAGAGGGGCTGCACCTCAGCACACTCTAAAGCTGCCGCAGGCTTGTGACAATCGTGGTCGAGCCTGTCCTGCCCTGAGCCCTGAGGAGTGTCCTCGATGAGCACAGGGCTCCCAAATCCCAGGCCCTCATGTACAGCAATCCTCTGCATGCCCGTGTCCGTCTGCGGCTGGCATGCTGCTGCTTGTGCTGCATTGCTGGACTGCAATCGTGGCATGAGTGAAGGGCTGCCTGATGCTTCCTGCTGCTTTCCTGTTTCCTGCGCCATGGCTGGTGTCGCTGAGGGCTGACTCACCCTGGCGGAATACATGGCAGGCTGGTCTGGCCTGATCTGTGGCGTGTGGGCAGGCTGGGCAGCTGCTGGGCTCAGAGCAGGGAACGCTAGGGGAGACTGCCCACTGCATGAAGCAGGCGTGCTCTTGAGCCTTGGGATTGTCAAAGCCATTGGCGTGCGCGCCCTGGCTGTGCTGTCTGCCCTGCTCAGCATGTCACAGGCGCCTCTCTTTGCTGTGCTGTCACCGGCCAGCTGTCTCTTTCGGGGCGTGATCCCAGGAGTCTGGTGGTTGAGGTGCTGCTGTGCTGGACACAGCTTGCTAGCCCGCATAGGCGTAATCTGCACCTCCGCACTTGCTGAAGCATGCGTGAGGCTGGGCAGGACCGATGGCTGGGGAGGAGATAACCTGCTCAGCAACGTGGGTGTGCGCAGCAGAGAGTGCACCCTGGAGAGCCCTGACATCAGGGGAAGCTTCTGAGGAAGGCCATCCCTGCTGAGCGGGGTGCTCTGCGCTGCATAATGCTGCTGCTGCTCCTGCGGGGAAGACCGGCCAGAGCCTGCCTGTGCCTGTGCACTGTACACAGGCCTGCAGGCTGCTGCTGGAGTCTGAAGCTTTCTCGTGGCATCCAGTTCCAGCATGGCAGGTAATGAGGGCTGCATATCTGCTCCATGCAGCCGTGCAAGGCCTGCAGAAGGCTCAAGCAGGCTGGTCCTTGTCAGAGTGTCCTCTGTGCCATACAGCTGCCGCTGCTGTATGCTGTCCAGGGCTGCGGGAAGGCCTCTGACTGCAGCATCTTGCACTATGGCTGCTGTGGCAGGCTGCTCCAGCTGTGCTGGTGGCCGGTCACACAGACCCAAAGCTTTTCTGCTTTGTGGCCAATAAGCCGGGCTGAGGCTGGGCGCAGCTGTGACTGCATCCTTCTGTGTCTCATCCCTTGCGTCATGCTTGGGATTGACCTCCACCTGCAAACAGTCCCAGTAATGGGATGAACGAAGAGCAGCCTGACTCTTTGTAGAATTGTCTTCCTTCACCCTATCGATGTGTCTCTGGCATGCATGACATGGGTCCAGCATGAAGCAGTGTAAACTGGAATATTCTGGAAAGACTTACTGGGATGGGTGCGGTGTTGAGTGCATAAGGGGTAACTGCAGTGCCAAACCTGGCTGCTGGTCTCCAGGTGAGAGGGTGCAGATGATGGGCGCATAGCCGTCAGGTCAATCACTTGGTCACTGGGCAACGCGGGCACACTGCCTGCCGAGCCCGGGCAGTCCTCAAGTTGCAGGGCCTGTTCACATGCTCCTTCCCTCCTGAGCGTCGAGGCACCTGCACAATGGGGTGATCTCAGCTTCCTACACATCTGCTGGCGTGCACATTGCAGGATCATGTAAACGCTCAGTGGTCATCCAGGCCTTGTGAACAAGGACAGGGCATGAAAGCAGGATGAGCGGCGTCTGTAAGCAGGTGGGGCCTTACTCTGCAGAGGCTCCTCATCATGCATCTTCTGCGTGCTTGAGAACTCAAAAGCTGCCACGTCCAAATCATACTTCTGCGCGGGCTTTGGCTGCTGTATGTTTCTTCTGCGCTTCTTGCCTGCAAGCAGCAGGATACTTGCATCCCATTGCCAGGCGCTCTGTATGCCTACATCCTCTGACATGACGTAAATACAGCGGCTGGATGCACCAGGATATGGGAGTTGCCATACCTGCAGATGATCCTGGAGTCTTGGTTCTGGGCAGATGCAGCAGTGAGTCTGGCCGGGGTAGGAGGTGCGGCTTCTCCTACATAGGCAATTAAAGACTCAAGGGGTGAGGCTCAAGACAGGAAAAAGAGAGGCAACACATACTGGCCTCACGTCACAGAGCTCTTTCTTTGTAGGTGAGGGAAAGCCTATCCTGTGTTGACACTTTCTCTGTACAGCAGCGGCATGCAGGGAGGCTTCACCGGAGCGCGTATCCGGCTGCTGAAACAAGCCTCGATCCAGAAAGGCTCCACAATCCAAATCTGAGCTGGGGAGTTACTTAGCTGCGCGGCCTGCAGGCACAAAGTCTATGTATGCATACCGACCACAGACAGTCCTGAGCTTATTAGCTTACAGAGATGCACTTTGCAAATACTCTGCCATCCTCAGGGACTGCCTCTGCATGGCATGCTTGGGGCATACTGGCAGAACAGCAACTCGTGCACGAAAGCCACCTTGCCAATGCGTGTGTAGAGGTCCCAGAGAGCTTGGTCTTCAGCCAGCCTTTCCTCTTTGTTCGCCTGGGGCTTGCGCCTGAAGATGATGTGTGTGACCAAGCCACTGAACCGACCGGCAACCGCTGCCCCCATGGCTGTAAGCCGTTGCGTCAGAGCCGCCTTGTCGTTGACGACACCATCAGCATGGCTGACGATGTGAGCCACCACGCCCTTCAGTTGAGTGTTGGACATGCCTCAGACTCTCTCGAAGCCTTTCTGCTCTATCTCAGCTAAACGCCAAAACCTGCTTCAATACTTGAACGTGTCCCGCAAATCTTATCAATCGATTCTATTCTGGTGTTCTAATCGTGAACTTGCACAATTCTGGATATATCATGGTTCATCTTGCCGACTGGTGTGGGTGCATGAGACAACGCCAAGGCACTGCCCTGTGATCGTAGTAAGCTCTCCAACTAATCTCGATGGATAGCCAGGGTATGTGCTCTCGCATGCTGCCTTGCGAGACTTTGCCAATACAGCTGTCGGTTTGCCCATTTGAAAGTTACTCATCCTCTGCTCCAGCTCACGTCACTCGAAACGCCTTTCTCAGACAACTAGCACGAGCAGCCCTAGGGGGTGTGTTGTTGGGTGGCTGGATTGTGGGTCGTGTGAAGTTGTGAGGTGTTGGGGGTATGGTGTAGGGCGAGGCGTTTGCTGGATGGAGTGTATTTACATTCGTCGTTGTGAGGCAGCTCTAGAGGTCTAGAGCCTACTGTGGCAGAGCCACCAACAAGATAGCAGTCTGCGTCCACTCACATAGCAGCTGTCCTTGCTACGACATCTCATCATCACATATCAGTACCATCCTCTCTCACTCAGGGCTCTTCTTTCCTCCGCGAGCGCAGGGAACACTTGGCGAATACCCAAACCTGGCGCAAATAGCGACGGCGAATGGTCGCACTTGCCTCTTTAGGCCTCATATTTGCCTTCCTCCGCTATCGCTAGGGCTGCCAATTACGTATCCGACACGATCTATATCACCAGCATGCTTCATCCATTTTCAAGCAGGCAGCCTGTGCTTCTGTCGTGAAATTCACAGCATTATGCGCAGACATCACTAACGAACATTCTGTCTCAGGTGGAGCCTGTCGCCTGCATGAGGCTGTTCTAGGTCATATAGATAGGTTGCTCGGGATACCGCTGGTTCCAACATTATTGATCAGTCATGCACCACCTCTCCAATGGCTGCACAGCCTTGTTGCACCCTCTGCACACTACCCAATTGCAGCTTCCCTGTATGTAAGCGACCTTGTGTGGACAAAGTCACATGCGTAGGCCTCTAGGCAGCTTGGTGTGCTATGGTTCTTTCATGCAATTGCCCTCTCCCAATTCTTGTAGTGTGTTTCCTTGACATCCGGGGGTCCCAACGCACCGTGGTCAGCATCTTTCCTGACCGACCATGGAGGCACATGTACATCGATTGCCGCATGGCTATAGACCAACACTGGCGGATGATCGTCACCTGCAAATCATGCAAGCTTGCTTGCGGTATCGATGCGCATGCAACATTCAGCACATGCCTTGGTTGACACCGTTGGTTCCAGACAAAACTGCAAGGGCGCATGCGTCAGTGGTTCATCACACACACTCCTTCTGCTGGGCATTAAATCTCATGTAGGGTGGTTGTGTCACTTCGAGACAAGCACGCCCTACACATTTTCTTTGGCACCTTGCGCTGCGCTAAGATGTAGCAACCTGATGCAATTACCACGGTGACTAAGGTGCTCCTAAGATGCGAGGCCAATTTTGCGGAAGTTTCAATTATGATCTCATGCCGCGATGCTCACCGTCTTCTACGTGGACCTGTACTTCCTCCTGTTCATAATGTGACGTGACGTTGCGACATGGACCAGCAGGCAGCAGCGTCACGCCTAGGTCAAGGCCAAGAAAGTGCGCCATGCCAACAGTGCAAGCATCAGCGCCCTTGAGGCGCGGCCGGCCGTCGGTCAATACAAAAGCCTTGTTCCTGACATCAGGGTACATGTGCTGGCATGGAATTCTGAGGGTCCCTCCACGTCCGAAGAATGCTGGATGAGCCAAGGCGTGCTTCATACACATGAGCAACGACACACAACAGCGGGGATTCAAGGCCTGCATGCATGGTTGATATGGTTGATATCACATTTCCATGAGGTCCAATCTTCACTAGAAAGCAGAAGTTGATGCTAAAGTCGCATCTGCATGACATGCTGCACCAAAGAGTCAACCTGAGCGGGGCCGCTCCTCTGTGCAGTGCTAGGGAAGCTCAGCAAAGTACTTCCGACTCTGGAGACGTTCTCAGGTCGAAAAATATCGCACTGACCTGGTACTCCAAAGGCAGCCTTTTACTTCAGCAAGTTCATCCCGTATATATGCCAGGATCATATAGCTTGGGCGCAATGTCTTCCGGATCAGCCTTCTCACCTTAAGATATGGCGCTGGTGCTGGACTTGTCGTGAGGTCGTAGACGACGGTGATGCACACACCGCTCTTAACCTTGAGCACTTCATGCTCGCAGTCAGAGTAGAAAGCAGCCCATTGTACCCTAGGCTCGTGTAGCAAGGCCGTCAGAGACCAGTCAAACACCTGTTCCCTTGTGCGATGCCTCACTATTAACTCGCCTCCTTCATGGACGCTTGGCAGGGCAATGACAAGTGTGCCCACCTACACATGCTGATCAAGTGAGACCTATAGGTATGGCCTGTTCCGTAGTATTTGCGTTGAGGTGAGGCACTGCAATAGCAATGGAGTGGATCAAACATTCACTCCTCGCGTCAACGCCGCACTGACTAGAAGTATGAGCATGCTGCCATGGGAGCAACGCTTACCGTATACTTACTGCGCGGAGTATCAACACACGCCTTGGAGAAGTCTCCGGGTTTGTATCTGCACAGAAGGAAGTATGTCGTTACCATCAGTCTTGGTCGAAAAGGTAGTCGTGTTGTGCATGGAGGGTTTTGCTGAGGAATGCGGTGCCATTCGTGTATGGCATATGCGGCTGCACAGACAATTGTGTGACAATCACACAGGCCGAGCCAGGATTGGGACAGTCTCAAGAGGACATCAGGGCAGGTGAGGCAGACATGTTGAGCTGATAGAGCTCTGCGCAAAGCTCAATGGCGTCGGGGGCCATGATCTCCTTGATGTGTGTGAGGATGCTTGTCTCCTTGATGTTGAGGTCCAGGTCGAAGCTGTCGGGATCAAGCTCGAGAGCTTTCCTGAAGCCTGGGCCTGGGACCCTCTCTGCGCAAAGCAACATAAACTTGCAAGCTTCAGGGCGATGCCGCCCATCGCAAAGGGTGGCAGAACGTACTAAATTGGCCGACTATTGTGTACAGCATGACCAAACCCGGCCTAAGGCTATCATATAAGTGGTAGTGAGATACATGAAAGCACTACTAGTGGGTGAGCTTTTGAAGAGACTTGGACTCACAGCCCTAAAATGTAAATAAGTTTGTACTCTTGAGATGCAAGAGGAGGGTTGCAAGACACCTGTAGGTGTTCCAGTTGGGCTTGATCCATCGGCAACAGAGCAGGCCGCCATGAGGTCTTCCAGCGCACCCTCATCTGCGCCTTGCGCTGGTAGCTCCAGAGCGTTGCTCTGCGTGGGAAGTTCATGTGATGCAGATTCTGGAATGCCACTCTGCCCAGAGGCCAAAGCACAGCTTGGGAAAGAAGGACTTTCTGGCAAGCACTGCAGGCACCATGACCTCAGGCCAGTTTCAGCAGACTTCACCGTCTTTTCCGCATCTTGACTGTTGTGGACAAGCAGCACGGGCTGCGCAATAGTCTCGCATCCGCCAATGGCGAAGCTGTCTTCCATTTTTTGTGCAGCCTTCTCGATACGTTCCAATGACAATTGGAAGTCTTCTGCCGCCAAAAGCTCTGCATTATGCTGTTCTGATGGCACTTCATGTATTGATGGCGCAGACATCTCTGCAGCCTCCTGCAGCCAGAAGGGTTTCAGCGATGTGATCAACACCCACTATGAGGGCACGATTCGTGCGAAACCGCCTCACTGCACATCAAGCCTGAAAAGTATTGTTGACAAGGATGGGGCAGAGATGAGAGATGGATATTGCATGTGTGTCCTTCTTCAAACCCGGTGCATGAGCCTTTCTTGACAAGTTGAAGTCTTGTCTATTACTCAGTCAGGCCTCACTCAATATCCCTCCCATTGCCAAAGCACTGCCGCGACAGTGCTGTATGCTGTGGCACATGCTCAAACGAGTGCACCCTCATACCCACCATACTTCGGTGACGCCTGTTTCTAGACTAGTGACAACCTGTCAATTGCATGCAAGCTTCCACAAGTACGGAGAGCGGCCTTGAAAGAGGCGTAGAGAGTTCATGTAGAGAGAATCTGTTGACAGCCACCATGAGTCTCCACAGGCGAAGTACAAACCTTCCTCGAAGAAGAGGACTGCCGCTGCCCGCTCATCCCAGCGCAACGGTGATCACGGACAGACAGATCAAGGATCCGGCGGTTGAATGTGTGCGCTCTCTTCGCGTCTGCAACTGTGTGCTCTGAGTGCTCGAGCCCCTTCCAAGCTGCACAATGCACAATGTCTTGATCGCCAACTTGCAGACTTTAACAGGCACAGGAGGACAGGAGGGATAGCACTTTCGGAATACAGACTGCCCAGCTGAGCAGGTAGTGAGCAGTAGCCAACCCTAGACGTCCTTCACACAAAACGATCTCTACAACAGTGATGCAGATGGTGCCAAGACAGCTCTTTGGCAGCCTTGAATCTGGCGACCCGAGATCTGACCAGCTTGCCCAGATTCTACGCTCGAGCTGGCGCGTCAGACCACATGCCAGGCTGTGTTGGTACTCTCACTGCCATGCACTTTTTCCAAGCTGTTCCGTTGAGCTAGATGGATAGCAAGATTACACGTTCTCGCATGCTGCCTTGTCAAACCTGACAATGCAAGCTGTCGGTGTGCCCATTTGAAAGTTACTAATCTATCCATCCAGCTCACATGTTGGTCACTCGAAACGCTTTTCTCTCAGACAATTACATCTCAGACACAATCCATTTCACCAGTGTGCTTCATCCATTTTCAAGCAGGCAGCCTGTGCTTCTTTCGTAAAATTCACAGCAATATGCGCAGACATCACCAAGGAACATTCTGTCTCGGGTGGAGCCTCTCGCCTGCATGAGGCTGTACTAGCTCATACAGATAGCTTGCTCGGGATACCGCTGGTTCCAACGCTATTGATCAGTCATGCAAGCGACCTTGTGTGGACAAAGTCACATGAACAGGCCTCTGGGCAGCTTGTTGTGCTATGGTTCTATAATGCAATTGCCCTCTCCCAGTTGTTGTAGTTGTTGTAGTGTGTTTCCTTGACATCCGGGGGTCCCAACATGTCGTGGTAAGCATCTTTCCTGACCGCCCATGGAGGCACATGTATATCGATTGCCGCATGGCTATAGACCAACACCGGCGGATGATCGTCACCTGCAAATCATGCAAGCTTGCTTGCGATGTTGATGCGCATGCAACATTCAGCACATGCCTTGGTTGACACCGTTGGTTCCAGACAAAATTGCAAGGGCGCATGCGTCAGTGGTTCATCACACACACTCCTTCTGCTGGGCGGATGAATGTCACGTAGGGTGGTTGTGTCACTTCGAGACAAGCACGCCCTACACATTTTCTTTGGCACCTTGCGCTACGCTAAGATGTAGCAACCTGATGCAATTACCACGGTGACTAAGGTGCTCCTAAGATCCGACGCCAATTTTACGGAAGTTTCATTATGAGCTCATGCCGCGATGCTCACCGTCTTCTATGTGGACCTGTACTTCCTCCCGTTCACAATGTGACGTAACGTTGCGACATGGACCAGCAGGCAGCAGCGTCACGCCTAGGTCAAGGCCAAGAAAGTGCGCCATGCCAACAGTGCAAGCATCAGCGCCCTTGAGGCGCGGCCGGCCGTCGGTCAATACAAAAGCCTTGTTCCTGACATCAGGGTACATGTGCTGGCATGGAATTCTGAGGGTCCCTCCACGTCCGAAGAATGCTGGATGAGCCAAGGCGTACTTCATACACATGAGCAACGACCCACAGCGGGCATTCAAGGCCTGCATGGTTGATATCAAATTTCCATGAGGTCCAATCTTCACTAGGAAGCAAAACTTGATGCTACAGTCGCATCTGCATGACATGTTGCACCAAAGAGGTCAACCTGAGCGGGGCCAGTGCTAGGGAAGCTCAGCAAAGTATTTCCGACTCTGGAGATGTTCTCAGGTCGATAAATGCCGCACTGGCCTTGTACTTCAGACGCAGCCTTTTACTTCAGCAAGTTCATCCCGTATATATGCCAGGATCATATAGCTTGGACGCAATGTCTTCCGGATCAGCCCTCTCACCTTGAGATATGGCGCTGGTGCTGGACTTGTCGTGAGGTCGTAGACGACGGTGATGCACACACCGCTCTCAACCTTGAGCACTTCATGCTCGCAGTCAGAGTAGAAAGCAGCCCATTGTACCCTAGGCTCGTGTGGCAAGGCCGTCAGAGACCAGTCAAACACCTGTTCCCTTGTGCGATGCCTCACTATCATTCCGCCTCCTTCATGGACGCTTGGCAGGGCAATGACAAGTGTGCCCACCTACACATGCTAATCAAGTGAGACCTATAGGTATGGCCTGTTTCGTAGTACTTGCATTGAGGTGAGGCACTGCAATAGCAATGGAGTGGATCAAACATTCACTCCTCGCGTCAACGCCGCACTGACTAGAAGTATGAGCATGCTGCCGTGAGAGCAACGCTCACCGTATACTTGCTGCGCGGAGTATCAACACACGCCTTGGAAAAGTCTCCGGGTTTGTATCTGCACAGAAGGAAGTATGTCGTTACCATCAGTCTTGGTCGAAAAGGTAGTCGTGTTGTGCATGGAGGGTTTTGCTGAGGAATGCGGTGCCATTCGTGTATGGCATATGCGGCTGCACAGACAATTGTGTGACAATCACACAGGCCGAGCCAGGATTGGGACAATCTCAAGAGGACAACAGGGCAAGTGAGGCATACATGTTGAGCTGATAGAGCTCTGCGCAAAGTTCAATGGCGTCGGGGGCCATGATCTCCTTGATGTGCGTGAGGATGCTTGTCTCCTTAATGTTGAGGTCCAGGTCGAAGTTGTCGGGATCAAGCTCGAGAGCTTTCTTGAAGCCTGGGCCTGGGACCCTCTCTGCGCAAAGCAACATAAACTTGCAAGCTTCAGGGCGATGCCGCCCATCGCAAAGGGTGGCAGAACGTACTAAATTGGCCGACTATTGTGTACAGCATGACCAAACCCGGCCTAAGGCTATCATATAAGTGGTAGTGAGATACATGAAAGCACTACTAGTGGGTGAGCTTTTGAAGAGACTTGGACTCACAGCCCTAAAATGTAAATAAGTTTGTACTCTTGAGATGCAAGAGGAGGGTGGCAAGACACCTGTAGGTGTTCCAGTTGGGCTTGATCCATCGGCAACAGAGCAGGCCGCCATGAGGTCTTCCAATGCACCCTCATCTGCACCTTGCGCTGGTAGCTCCAGAGCGTTGCTCTGCGTGGGAAGTTCATGTGATGCAGATTCTGGGATGCCACTCTGGCCTTATGCTAAAGCACGGCTTGGGAAAGAAGACTTTCTGGCAAGCACTGCAGGCACCATGACCTCAGGCCAGTTTCAGCAGACTTCACCGTCTTTTCCGCATCTTGACTTTTGACGACAACTAGCATGGGCTGCGCAATTGTCTCGCATCCGCCAATGGCAAAGCTGTCTTCCATTTTTTGTGCAGCCTTGTTTATTTTTTCCAATGACAATTGGAAGTGTCCTGCCGCCCAAAGCTCTGCATCATGCTGTTCTGATGGCACTTGATGTGTTGATGGCGCAGACATCTCTGCAGCCTCCTGCAGCCAGTAGGGCTTCAGCAATATGATCAATACCCATCAACGGCACGATGCGTACAGGACCGCCTCACTGCACATCAAGCCTGAAAAGCATTGTCTACAAGAATGGGGCAGAGATGAGAGATGCACATTGCATGTGTGTCCTTCTTCAAACCTGGTGCATGAGCCTTTCTTGACAACCTGAAGTCTTGTCTACTACTCAGTCAGGCCTCGCTCAATATCCCTCTCAATGCCAAAGCTCTGTCGCGACAGCGCTGTATGCTGTGGCAATGCTCAAACGAGTGCACCCTCATACCCACCATACTTCGGCGATGCCTGTTTCTAGACTAGTGACAACTTGACGATTGCATGCAAGCTTCCACAAGCACTTGAAGGAGGCGTAGAGAGTCCATGTAGAGAGAACCTGTCGACAGCTACCATGAATCCCCACAGGCAAAGTACTCACCTTCCTCGAAGAAGAGGACTGGCGCTTCCCACTCATCCCAGCGCAACGGTGATCACGGACAGACAGATCAAGGATCCGGCGGTTGAATGTGTGCGCTCTCTTCGCGTCTGCAACTGTTTGCTCTAAGTGCTCGAGACCCTTCCAAGCTGCACAATGCTCAAAATCTTGATCGCCAACTTGCAGACTTCAACAGGCACAGGAGGACAGCCAAGGAGGGATAGCACTTTCGGAATACAGACTGCCCAGCTGAGCAGGTAGTGAGCAGTAGCCAACCCTAGACGTCCTTCACACAAAACGATCTCTACAACAGTAATGCAGATGGTGCCAAGACAGCTCTTTGGCAGCCTTGAATCTGGCGACCCGAGATCTGACCAGCTTGCCCAGAATTTACGCTCCAGGTGGCCCACCACCGATTAGTCACCGTAATTGATGGCACTTGAGCTTTTGAGTGCCACCACCTATAACAACCAGCGTCTTTCATATATATAAGTCCATTATATGAAGAACTGTTTGCCAGGCTCAGCATCATGTTTGGGGTGGTGGCAGTTCAGCTCTCACTTGCAAAGGTGAATAATCGGCCGTAACCATACGTTGGTTCTGTATATACGACATTGCCGTGATACTGGCTCTTTGGTCTCAGTTTGACACTGCAGGCAGCCAAGCAGAGTGCGCAAGTGCAACGTTGAAGTCTCAAGACTTCACTGGCTGTCCCATATAATCTACCTAGCATCTGGCAGTACTGCAGCAACAGGCGGAAAGACATACAGGGATGTACTACTTCCTGCACGAGGTAAATGAAGCCCAATTAGCATTGCGCCCCAGCAACGCAGGCGTGAGCACCTGGACGTTGCTCTTAGGGCAGCTGTCACAGCTGAGCTAGTGAGTGGCTGGCCCATATGGGAATATACATGCGCACAAGAATACTTGCCAAAGACAGGAGACAATGAGACTATAAAGGCCAATATCTTCGAGGATGCCAGCAACAAAGTAATGAGAAATTATTTCCGGGAGCACTAATCAGTCATGAGATCCCTGTCAGGGCCAATGCGAGGCCTACAGCGATCATGGCTTCTTCATGTAGGAGCACGGCTACACTGCTCGAGCTCCTAGTGGGAAATTACAAGACCCCAGCTTGCATCCGCATGGGTAGAATATCCATTCACAAAGGGATCGCCGCTCAATCTGAGATCTATCTACCTCGCGGGACCGTACCGCCTCTTGGAGCCTATGTTGCATCTACCAGGGAGCATGAAGTCACAATCAGTATATACAATCAATATTGCACAAGCGCTTGGATCTGTTTCGCTACTTCTAGCAGGGATTGCCGCTCATTTGCTCTATGAACTCACTCCAAGGCAAGTCCTAACATCAGATTGCACACCAAGGCACAATCTGTGCATGCAGCACAAGTATCAGAAGGCATCTATAGCTATGTACAGAAGGGATACTTCGCTGGACTAGCGCAGCAGCCTGAGCTGCGGCCATGGCCTTCAAGCCCCCTCAAGCCATCAGACAAAATGGCACAAGCATCATAGTGCATCAAAGCATTCAGGCAGAATCGAAAATAACTCTGTACATCTTCTTGGCACCACAAAAATTTGCATGGCGGGCATCTACAGATCATGTCGGCGATATATACTCTATCTGTGAGTGCATAAGACACAAAGCACATGATAGCATTGGGCTACGCTCATACAGCCTCTAACAAATCTGGAGAAGGTCCGGGTGCGCCACGTGGCTGAAGTGCATGGACCACCGGCCTCTAGTGGCAATCACCGAGGGGCACGTCCCCAGCCCCGCTTGTGAGGCGAAGGCTTATGTTGCAGGCCCAGGGGCACGGCTCCACTGCATTCAGAGAGCCGGAGATCACACATTTGCTCAAACCTCCCTGGTCCAGGGGTGGAGTTGAGGCAACTCAGCTGTGCACACAGGGTTTCAACAATCAAGATAAAGCAAGAATACCCCAGTGCATCCCAGGCGGGCAGATCTGCTCACCGGTACTTTGTGTGTGTGAGGTCCCCCTGGCAAGACCGGATCGCTGTGCCAGGCAGGTGGACGGGCAGCATGGGCAGCGCTGCTTGGCTGGCTGATGACAGGCTGGCTTTGCTGACCTACGCATCAGCTCATGACAACTTAAAAGGAGCCATCACAACAGAATATCACCCAGCGCTTGTAGCACTTGGTGAACCCCAGCAAACCCTAGACGTGATAAGGCCTCCCTGATGGCTTCTTGTAGAACTGAAGCCCAGTGCATGACAGCAGATTGCGAAGCTTACACAGTGGCAGGCTTGACTGCTGGGACAGATGCGCAAAGAGCGGCCTCTGGGAGGATTTCGCCTCGGCCTGCTTCCTCAGGAAGGCAGCCTTTCTGCCTTCGAACTCCTCCTGCTCAGAATGCGTCATCAGGCTGAGCTGGTCGTTGATGGCCGCGTCCAAAACATGCCCGCACTCAGAGGCCCCATCGATGCCCTCCCTGCAAGAGACTTCAGCACCTTCTGCCATGATCATGCTGGGCGCTGCAAGCCCTTGCGCGTGCAGCATCAACCCATGCCTGGTACATGCCTTGTCCATGCAGGGTGCCATGTTATCTGGCTGCAGGTCTTGCTGTGTCCTCGTGAACACTGACTGTCCAGGTTGCGTAGCAAGACTCTAAAGCAAGCTTCAATTGCTGGCATGCACACCCCCAGGGCCATAAGAAGCCGGTAAGGCTGTCCGCTACTCAGGGCCAACAATGATATGCTCACAGTAACCAGTTCTGCAGAGCCCATGCCTTTCCTGTGCAGAAGAGGGTCTTGTGAAGTTTGCATGCATTGGGGTGCAGAAGCATTTCTGCCACGCTGGGAGAGTTTCGCGCACCCGCAGCTTGGGCAGATGGCAAAGAGCGCGGTGTACTTCGCCAGGCAGCTGCCGCAGAATTCATGGCCGCACGGTGAGGCACTGTGAGGGTTAGCGAGCAGGCTCCCGCAGAGCCCGCACTCCAGCTCGCTGGGAATGGTCATACTCATGAGAGGCTGTGACTGACCCTGCATTACAGCGGACCATTGAAGGCCTTGAGAGCTGTCCTTCATCGGGAGGCAGACAAAGTCTCTTCCAACATGATGGCAGTATGGCCAAGGGCCCCAGAGTGGCCAGGTCAGCATGCAACAACAACCCAGAGGTAGCAGGTCCAGTGCAATTCAGTGTCATATAGGATGACAGGCCTACCCACTCGTTCTGCTGATTCCAATGAAGTTGATTCTATGGTCTCCACGAGGTTCAGCACTGTGAGCATTAAAATTGACTATGGCTCAAACCACAAGGATGATTACTATGTGCCCACACTCACCTGGACCTTGTCGCGAGTGGCGTCATCGCTGTACTTGTCAGCAGTCCGAGCCACCTCCCTGCCGCCTGGCCGCACAATGCCACCTGTCACCTCCTTGGTCAGAGGCACTGCCCGGCCAGCCACCTACATTGCCAGCAGGAGCGGGATCAGAAGCATGAAAGCGCATGCAGGGTTCTGGATGCGCCCTCACGCGCCCGGCATTTCTGCACTGCCTCAACGCATAAGCATGCACACATCGTCACAGAGCTTCTGCTACAGCTCTATGAGAGCAGTGCAGAGACTTGGGTCACAGTGCTACCCTCCCCGTGCCTGGGAGCCTGCAAGCTACATTTGGAAGCCTGACCTCTTCTGTGTCCTCCCACAGGAGCCTCATGACAGGAAAGTTCTGGCTGAATAGTCATGGCTTACGTGTGAAGGCTGCCAAGGGTTGAAGGGAAGGATTGCCCACCTGGTCCACAGCAGGCTGAACCTGCTGCTCAGCGATCTGCTTGGTGACGGGCGCTGCGTGCTCAGTGACCTTCTTGCCGCCGGGGCGGATCACATCCCTTGTGATGTCCTCTGTCATGGGCTGCACCCGGCCAGCAGCCTGGTCCACTGCCGGCTTCAGGCGCTCACGTCCTGAACAGGCAACAACATCAGTCAAATTTGCTATCCCTGGAGCTGCGCAAATTGAGGTCTTAGGATGCAGCATTCTGACAGGCCACAGGTTGATGTGTGGCATTCCCACAAGCTATGGCTTAGTCTCCAGAGTCATGAGAAGCACAAAGATCTGCGCCTGCTCATGCTCTTCTCCCAGAAACCTAGCAGCCATGCCTACAGAGCAGCCACTTCACAGTGCTCTCCTAAATCTGCACCAAGCTCACAATCTCAACGCGGATCTTGAGCAGCTAGCAGGGGCACTCACCACGCTCCTCGGTCAGGGGCACGGCATTGTCTGCGACGTAGTCGCCTGCAGGTCGCACTGTTGGGCTGGTGCAGTCCTTGGCCATGGGCTCGGCCTTCCCAGCTGCACCCTTGACCGCCGGCTCAAACTGCGCAGAGCACCAGCAGCATTCAGGCATCTGAATGATATGACGAGGTGCTATCTGGTATGCATGAGATGCACATCACATGGACCCAGACAGCCAGCACTGAGCCCCTCCATAGACAGAGGTGTACACCGCCCATCCTAGTAGAGCGCAGCAGCCCCCACAATGGTCCTGTCATACACAGATACCAATAGCAGAGTCGCATGCAGGCAACAAATCCCACGACAGCATGCATACCTTGGAGTGCAAGCATGACTGGAGCAATCAATGCACACCTGGCCGCGCATGGCCGACTTGGTCATGGGCACAGCTTTGTCCGAGACTGCCTGGCCGGCAGGCCTGATGACTTGGTCAGCGACAGACTTGCCTTTCTCCTGCATTGCCTCGCCGGCGGGGCGGGATGCCTTGTCAGACGCTGCCTGGGCGGCAGGAGCATTCTGCTCCACCTGCGATTACAATAAGAAGTCAGCTCACATGTCACAAATCGTGCAAGAGCCCGCATGATTCGCGCGCTCAGGTATATTACATGATAGAAAGTGGTCAATGTCTGCACCATGTATCCTACTGCTGGCGGGGCCAAACCACAGGCTCTGCTCAGCGTGAAGTCATAGGTGGACTACAGGGGGGGCCAAGAGCACGGCACAACATACTGAGCTGTCTGATGCACGCTCTTTGCACATGACCATACGTGCCAACTCCAAGACCCACACGCTGCCCTCCCTCTAGATTGCTTGACGATGACGTCATTGTATACAAGCAGAGGCAGAAAGCCACACATACCTGGGAAGCTGCAGTGCTAGCGGCCTGGTCTATTCCTCCCTTTGCCTGGCCATAGGCTGAGTCAACGCCAGACTTGGCAGCCTGCTGACCCTGCATACCAAAATCACACGCCTAAGGCACGCCACAAAGCTTCCAGCACCAACATAGCGCTCCAGACTTGCAAAGATCTGCTGCATTCAGAAGTTGAAGAGCCCTTGCATGTAAGAGTGCTTCATTGGCAGCTGTTCTACAGCACTGTACACTGGTAAGACAGGCTTTGCACAGGTGACAATCCGTCAGGGCACAGGAAAACCCTTCAGCCTTGATCATCGAAGGGGGAGGCGGTACCTGAGTGATGTTGCCGCGGTGGCCGGACGCCAGTGCCCGCTGCTGCCTGGCTGCCTGTGCAGCGGCGCTTTGGGCCTCACGCAGCCTTTGAGCAAAGTTGCCGTCTGCCCAGGCATTCTGCTTTTTGGCTGTCTGGTGCCGCTCGCCACCGCGCTGCTGAGCTGGCCGCGGCTGAGGTACGCTCAGCTGCGGCTGCTGAGCTGGCGGCTGCTCTGCTGCGCCCTGCACCGGCTGCTGAGCTGGCGGCTGCTCTGCTGCGCCCTGCACCGGCTGCTGAGCTGGCGGCTGCTCTGCTGCGCTCTGCACCGGCTGCTGAGCTGGCGGCTGCTCTGCTGCGCTCTGCACCGGCTGCTGAGCTGGCGCCTGAGCCACAGGAGGGTGCTCCCCGCCTGCCCTTGCTGAGAGCTGAATGGACGTTGACATCTCACTGCAGCTTTCCGAGGACTTCAGCTCTGAAGCTGCCTCATCGTCCAGAGTTTCTGCAACCAGGGAGCCTTCCATCAGAAGAAAGTAAGACATGCGTGTCCATGATGGCACACAAGATATGACCAGGTGCAAGCAACATCATAGGAGCAACAGTGGCCAGTGTGCTTGGTACATACGAGAGGTGGCCTACCTGTGCAGGGGAAGTACACCTCCACATCCTGCCCAAGGTCCTCCTCTGGCAGGCCACCTGTGTTGCATCACAGAAAAGCTAAGGACTGATGGAAAGGAGTGGCAATGAGCAGACATACATCCCTGCAAGAGCCTTCGCTGCTCGTATGGGCGGTTGGTGCCAGCTACAGCGTATGAGCAATGGGCTCATTGCTGGCCCGGGTGCTGATGAAAACAGGCGCTGCTCCGACAGGTGTCTCCTTCACTAAAGCGCAGCCCTGTTGTTGTTCCATAAGTGTGAGGATTCTTGCTCACCAGCCATGGACTGCTGTGGCGCAGCAGCAGAGGCCGAAGCAGCAGCAGAGCCACCCCTGCCGTTGTAGCCGCCCCTGCCGCTGCGGCGCGCTCCCCAGCCGCCCGGGAGCAGGCGCCCTGCCCATCTGCCCGAGAGCAGGCGCCCTACCCATCTGCCCGAGAGCAGGCGCGCTCCCCAGCCGCCCCACAGCCGGCGTCCTGCACAAAGAGTCCACACAGTCTTATAGTGTCATGTCCCAGGACCGCTGTTGCGACTGCGTCCACCCTGGCAGCACCTGGGTGGATGTCTGGCCGGCCAGAAAAGCTGCCGTCAACCCCACTTAACCTACAGCTGAGTTTGCCTTGCATGCATGCATCCTCCTTCCAGGGAAACACTGGTGATATGTGCTGATGTGAGTGATGCAGTCAATGTTTCTATAGCACCGTCAGCCCCTCAAGTGACACTGTGATTCGCTTTACGAATTGCAGGGTGTTGTAGGAAACATTGCCAAGCTGCTGCAATTTAGGAGGCCTTCACTAAATCAGCGCATGCCAGAGGAATGCAATGCAATGCAGAGAGGGAGGCTTGTGCTACAGCCTATGCTTGAGGGGCGGCACTGCTGGTCTTGGTGCTGACATGAACAGGCAGTGTTTTGGCCATGCGTCGTTGGAAGGTGTCAACTTTACTAAGGCACAGCCCTACTGATAGGATACCAGTGCTGGCACACCTTGCTGCTGGCCTTCGACGGGTGGTGCAGGTTGTTGCAGCTGGTGTCCATTGGCAGCAGCTGCTGCTTTCGTGCTGCGAGCTGCCGCGCTGCGGGCCTTCTGAGCTGCCTTCTCTTCTGCCTTCTTCTCAAGCAATTGCCGCCTGTTGAGCTCATTCCGCCTTTGTCGCGAGCCTGGTCTGGGATTCTTGCTGCTGGCCTCAACCGCCTGAACAGGCACATGGGGGGATTGTGGGTGTGCTGCACAGCATGTTCAGGTGCTAAACTATCCATGTAAGCAGCCTCCAGTGGCTCAGAGAGGCAATGCTGGTGCAGTGGAGACTGGCCTGTCTGCCAGGCCGCAGGGGCTGCCCATGCTGCCTGGAAATATTGAATATGCGGCCTAATCCTTAGGCGTCATGGGCATGAAGTGGTGGCGACTGTTTCCCACTTGGGACTGACTGTGATGGCCCATCACCTATGGGAAGATTTCTGACGGGCGCGTGCCCATGCTGCCTGGAAGTATTGAATATGCGGCCTAATCCTTAGGCGTCATGGGCATGAAGTGGTGGCGACTGTTTCCCACTTGGGACTGACTGTGATGGCCCATCACCTATGGGAAGATTTCTGACGGGCGCGTGCCCATGCTGCCTGGAAGTATTGAATATGCGGCCTAATCCTTAGGCGTCATGGGCATGAAGTGGTGGCGATTGTTTCCCACTTGGGACTGACTGTGATGGCCCATCACCCTACGGGAAACTTCCTGACGGGCTGAAACCAGCACGAAAGACAGGCGCTTTGCTTCGTTTTCATCATCCATTCTTCAAAAGACTTCCGTGTCTCTCGTAGAATCAGGTCCTCCGCCTGCTTCGCAGATGCTAGTTTGAATATTTCACTGACCAATCAGGTGCCACCAGCTCCGTGAGCTCGAGGCGTTTCACACCGTTGTTGCCGTTGATACGAAGCCTTTCCAGTGGTGGTGACACGTCCTAAGTATGAAGCGGAGAGAGGCTCACCCTGCTTGCGTTGCCCTTAGCCTTCTTCCCTCGACCGGCCATGCCTGTGCCGCGTTCAAACCTTCAGGGTACCGCAGCGACCAGAAGCCTGATGACCCGGTCGGATGACGCTCTCGTTTCGCCTCCCATCGTCTGAAGGGCACCCAGTCCGGGAAGCGGGTACTCTGCTCGGGGTACTCCTGTCCAAAGCTCCGTTTGTATGGGCATGCGCATGCCCTGCCACATCAGCATGGCCCCATTTGAAGACCTCAAAGATCCCGCGCCAAGTTCCACCAGCGGATCGCAGCATAGCATCATTACTTCTGTTTATACCAGTGGGTGTCGTTGGGTTCGCGCCCTTCAGCTACGCCGACTTTTTGCTTGTATGCGATGGACGCATCAGGCGTTTAGTTTTCCATGATCTGGACTCCTGCAAGCTCCACTGAGGAGCAGACTGAGCGTAAGTGTATGATAGCTTGCAATACAAGTGTCAGCTTCAAAGTAGGGACCTGGGAAGGTAAAATTGCGAGTTAGCAAAAGCCATGGCCATGTACCAGCGTCCCAGAGCTCGGCGAGGTGCTGCTGATCTACAGAATGAAGTGGATGGGACGACACGCGTAACGACTCAGGACGAGCGACTTGCGGAGGCCAGACAAGCCCTGCATTCGGCCTACTCAACTCTACAGTCAGGCAACCCTGTGCAGGCTCTTCAGGTATGCTCTGTCATATGTAGAGTACCAAAGCTTGCTATAGTAATCTCCCGCCATAGAGCGGGGCTATTCAAGGTTGTATGAAAGCTCTGATGTGGTGATGCAGGACCTTCTACGTATCACGCGCTTCCTTGGGGGCAGTGAAGGTCCTCTGCTGAGAAGGCGCGCTTACAGCACTTCTCTATCAATCTGCAATTGACCCAGACCATCACCCTTTCTATCAGAGCACTAGGACACGACAATGCCCATGCAGGGCTGTTGAGGCGCTCTCTCAGGGCAACAGCAGAGGCACCGATGACTTAGCTCGGCTCCTCGAGCAATGTAACTTAAACATAGACCGTCAGGTGTGCATGCTGGTGGTTATGTATCTGCTCATTTTACTGCATGTGGACTGCAGCTTTCTACGGACAAGGCTCAGTTTGTGCTGGTCTGTGGCTCAGGAGCCGCCTATAGGGCAAAGCACTTTGGACTCGTCAGCAAGCAGCATGGATCATGACCATGATGAGGCACAGGAGAGTGCAAGCATGCCAGGCAACCAGCATGACCCTATCCTTGCGGTAAATCTCATCCTTGCTCGAGGGCAGCTCTGCTTGTGCTCCCCTGCTATCCACATCAGCTCAAAGTCAGAGATTGTCCCAGCTTGTATGGCAGAGATTTGCAAGCTGTGCAACTCTGCAGTCCACTACCCCATCATGTGTTTGGGTGGTGATGCAGGAGACAGGCAGAGAAGGCATCACAGGCGCAGCGCTGGACGACGGCTCAAGCTTCATATGCACGTGCGCTGCCATCACCCTATAACAGACTCAAGCACAAGACAAGGCTGAAACGGCTAAGGATGCCAAACGGCAAAGGATGTCGATGCACACACTTTAAGTTTATATAGTCTCAACCATGAGTGGCTGCCAAGATCGCAGCTGACGCCATGAATTGCGATCTCAGGTAAAGAGCTATCCGCTTCCTGCAGGTCTTGTGGAGGAGTCGTGAGCCTTAGCAGGGAGGCAGCACATAGGGAGTACTGGTGCAGCGGCGCAAACGGGGGCTGAGTGACGATGCTGTGTGTGTGTGAGATGTGAGGCT
The DNA here is from genome assembly GCA_963930925.1 of Coccomyxa viridis. NCBI lineage: Eukaryota > Viridiplantae > Chlorophyta > Trebouxiophyceae > Coccomyxaceae > Coccomyxa > Coccomyxa viridis. Next base: position 1,112,479 of record CAWVOJ010000007.1, on the reverse strand, counting down.
AGCAAGAACAGGCTCCGACAGCCTGCAGCACAGAGACATACAAATGCACCCGTGTCATGTCATGGCAAGGATCCATGTCCATGAAGCTCGTGGGTAGCAGGAGGCAACTCAGCAAAGCTTATATTCGCTCCACTTTGCGTGTCAAGGCTGTATGCGCTGAGCCTGAGGCACGTGTATGCAATGCTGACCAGTATACATACGTATGATGGCTGAGCGCCAATGGAAAAGAAGTCACCAGCTGACTAGTGAAGGTGATTGTGATCCATCTCGTTGATGTTGATTCACATTGATCAAGGTAGCCAGGAAGCATCTACATGATGTGCTGGATGCAGCACAGTGACTGTAACATTCGCACTACCCACTGCAGATCACCACAGCACCCCCTGTCGCTGCAGCTGCTTTGCTATTCGATACGCTTCACAGCCCTGATGTTGCCTGCTAACCTGCTGTAGCATTCAGTCTGTATCTATCTGCCCAATCGACTCTGTCATGCTTCAGCCAATGCGCCTGTGAACAACGTTGCAACTGGAATAGATGCAGTGTCCTAGCAATAAGGCTCATTGCTGGCCCTCCTTCCAACACTCCAGCGCTGAAGTCCTTTCAGCTCCACCAGAAGCTGACCGAGAAGCTGACAGACAGGGACTGCACATAGTGCCACCACCCTGGAGGGATGTACAACATCTCTCCAGGCCGCAGCAGTGTGTCCTGATGAGGCAGTCCCTCGAACTCAGGAAACCTGCTCAGGTCTGGGGCGGCCACGTCAACCTGGCTGGCATTGGTGGTGAGGCCCTCCTGGAAGGGGCACAGCCGCCGGGTGGCCGAGGGCGGATACAGGCGCACATACTTGACGCCCACGACCTGTGCCAGCACATTGTGGTGCGGGTCATGATGCAGCGGCGTCACCTGCACAGCAGTAGGGCACGGCTGTGAGGCATTCTGCTCATTGTCCAAGCATGTGACAGGATGGCACGCTCATCCCGCCCTGCTGACATCCTTCAAAAGCTCTACATAGACATATACTCCTCTAGCCATGGCCAGACAAACTTTCAAGACGAGTAAGGGTTGCACAGAACCCCTCCCAAGCAGGATACATTGTATGGGTTGTGGCTAGGGATCAGCGGCTACACACCGTGCCTGCAGGTCCGAGCCAGGCGTTGACGCTGTGCAGGACGCCCTTGCCCAGGCTGCAGTACTCCGGCTCCCTGATGTCCCTGGCGAGCTCCGGAATCTGCTCAAACAGGGGGTGCTGCGCAAGGTAGCCCACCGCCTGCGCAGCCTTTGCTGCGAGACCAGCTTGACTGTCTTCAGCTTCGTGCCCCTCTTCACCTGCAATGTGGTCATGCATCTAGCCTCCAAATGTATTCCTCAAAAGCATGCATGTGTGTCTGCAGCTCTCAAGGCCGCAGGAACTTTCAGGAAGGCCCCATATCTTTTGCACATATGACGTATGTAACCCATGCTACCGCCACACCTGTATAAAGTGCAACGAACAACGCGCATCCACCAAGAGACAAAAGTGTCAATCAGGCTGCAGCGCAAGAGTAGCAGACCTGCTTCCATGACGTGGCGCCTCAGGAAGTCCCCCAGGGAGATGAGGGATTGGCCCCAGCCCTCTGCCAGGTAGTGCTTGCCCAGCTCGACGGGCACTGTGCGCTGCCCGGCCACAGCGAGAAGATACTCTGGATGCTGCCACCGCTCCAGCGCTGGCCAGTGAGTCATGCACCCTGCATATTGGGCAGAAGTTCTCAAGACGGGGCAGCAAAGCCCCTGATCTACATATGAGAAAGCATGGAGTGAATGAGTTGATGTTTGGCATGCTATGAGTCAAGTGCAATTCGACCAGATCTGGCTCTGTTGCACTGTATGTGAGACTGTGAGGTTGTGAGTCACATTCAGCACAATTGAGCCGGACTTGGTCGAGCTGCGCGCATTGATACTTGCACAGTGCATCATGCCTCAAGGTCTGTCAATACTGCTCTGATATATGGCCATTCAACACACAGGCATCCTTCCAGACCATCACTCTTATAAGCAAGTAGAATTCAGCTGGTCATATGCGGCAGGACTCATAAGGCTGACATTTAGAGGTTGTCTGTTCCATACCTGTCATTCTGCATGGCTGACCATGCGGCCCCGAGCACATGTAGAGCTCAAGGAAGCAGTCAAGGGAAGGGAGCTGCTCAGAGGGAACTTCTCTGCTGCCTAGGGATCCTGCAGATTCAGGACCCAACTCACCTCCAGCACACTGAGAAATCCAACAGAATACACCATTGTGTGCGTCTGGGGACAGGGGAACCCCACAGGCGTACCTGCGCAAGATGCCATGAGGCAGGGGGTGGTGTGAGGCGCACCAGGGGGTAATTGCTGCTGGAGCTTGCAGAGTCTCTCATGGCTGAGCTCTGCAGGTGCCCATGCTGCTGCCTTGCTGCTCTGGCCTACTTTTGGCACTGTGTTGCAATCTGTTCCATTTGTTGGCCCACTACTGGCACACTCTCCTATACTGTTCTCAGAAGTGGGCCGTTTCCTCTTCTTGTCACTCTCAGGCTGCTTGTGTTTGCCCTGCTCACAGGCTGAGTCCTCGCGTCTCACCGGGTCTTGTTGGATTGGGACTGCACTGCCTGCTGCACTGCATTCAATCCAGGCTTTCTGGGCTATGGCTACGGCTGCATGCAAGCTATCCTGATAGGTGTGCCCTCCCATCATGATGCCCAGGTCTAGCTCGCGCATGGCTGCTTCGATAGCACGCCCAGCAGGCGAGCCTGTATTGCCATCCTGGGTCTCTGTGTGCTCTTCTGGTCTACCTCCTGTGCGCACTGGCTTACTAGGATCTTCCCTCAGCACCTTTCCGCAATGCAGCGTGCTTGACGGCTGTTGCCTGCCCCTAAGAGGCTCAGCGGCAAGGCTTTCAAGCTCTGCATGCTGCCCCTCTGTGCTTGCTGTTCTGCCATGCGTGTCTACCTGCTCCCCTGTCTGTTGCAGGTGCTTGGACTGGGACGGTGAGACCCTTAGCAGGCTGTCAGATGCTGCTGCACTGCAAGGAGGCTTGCTGACAGCTGGCGGGCTCACATGCAGCCTTGAGAGCCTGACTAGGGCGCGGAGTAGGCACGCCAGCGCATAGGCGTCGCGCCAGGCTGGCTCCACATCCTTCCAGCACCCTGTGTGCAGCTTCTCCCAAGCCGCCTGCACAGAGTCAGACCTCCCAGTCACAGGAGCTGTCATGCGCCAGCATGCAGCGCTGAAACACCGGGTTTTGACTGTTGCGCTCAAAGACCAGCTCTTGCTGCGAGACGCTATTGCATTCGAATGTGCTGTATCCGTAGGTCCACTTTCGGCACAGTAGGCAAGACAGGCAGCATGGACAAGTCTGTAGGCTCACCTCTTGGACAACCTCCAAATCTGCAGCAGCTGTGCTCTCTGCAGATGGGGCTACAGTGTCCTTGCTTGATGCAACAGAGGCCTGTGGTGAGCAGACGATTGGTCTCCAACTTCTAGCCAAAGCATGGTCGTGAGAGTCAGAAAGCAAAATTTCTGATGATGCGTGAGGTTGCTTCTGCACCTGTATAGTTGACATGGTCATTGTCAACAGCCTGCAGAATCCTGCGCCTGCCACTCTAGCCAGCTCTGCAGAAGCATGACACTCTGAAAGATCCTTACAAGAGAGCTATAAGGTAATAGGATGCTCATAGCTTTTCATATCACAGCCACACAGTCAACACCTTACTTCAGGACAGGAATGCACACAGAGAGCGAGTCAGATCCAGCACCTGACATCTGTGCCTGGCTGTCTGCAGAGTGACAGATCTGCTGCAGCAGCTCCTGTGCTGCTCTCACTGCCATACTCAGCTCTCTTCAGCAAGCACTGCATTCACGACGTCCTCGAGCTCCCCGAAGTCCTCCAACTCTTGTACGGTATGCGCATCACCAACGTACTGCAGGCCAGCCCATTGTTGGCCCCTGCAACCATGCCCCGCACCACCAAGTAGCAATCTTTACGGTACCCCTTGGAGCAGTCTTACCTTGTCATTGACATGGAGCTGTGGCAGGCTTCTGAGTCCGTTGCTGTGTAGCATCATGTCAGCCCTTCTCGATGGCTCCTCTGCGAGGTCAACCTAGACAGCAGACGCTGTCTTTATAGCAGTAGGGGAAGAACAGCAAGCAGACAACAAGGGCTGTCCTGATCTGTACCTCCTCGTGTGGTATGTTCTTGGCAGCCAGTAGTTCCTGGACGCGTCTGATGTCGTGCTTCAGCTTCAGAGTCGTTGGTGTGGATGTCATGTACAAGACCACCTTTCCCATGGCCACTGAAGCATCAGGTGTGTAAGAGCTGTTGGATTACATCTCACATCGTCGTCTGTTCAGAGCACGATGCAATGAGTCCTGAAGAGAGCAGGGCTGCTTCATCATTGCAGCCCAAGCCCACAACAGACCTGGGCAGCTTCTCCCAGGTTCCCCAGAAGATACCACTCATGCCAAGTAGATGCATCAGAAGCAAAGGGATGCACCTCACTCATGTGCCAGCTTACATGAGATGTCCTGGCCATGCAGCCTCATGAGCTCAAAGCACGTCAAATTCCAGCTTCAAGCCTTAAGGGCGACAGGCAACTTCAACAGACATTGCCTCTCCGGCTACACCCCAGGCTAGAAATGCACCAGCTGCATGCGTCTTCTGTCTCCTCAACCAACATTTCAGTCCACTGGGGTACACTGCGCCGCACAGGCCTGCAGAACTATCGCAGGGGATGGCATGTGCTGTATGTATGGCAGCTTCTTACGGGCTAGTTGTTAGCGAAGGCAGAATCAGCTGGCAGGAAGGACATTGCCAAGACTAGATGGACGTTTGCCAAGACTAGACTTAACAACTGATGTGTTGGCTGCCATGCTGTATGTCAGGCTAATGTGTCCATTCCTGGTCCCCGATCTGTGGTGCCAGGCCTCAGTGTGCTTTGAAAGGGGCCATGCTGAACACGCTCGAATCATTACTGGTGCACATGCACAACCGCTCTGGAATTTCTTTACGTCGGCAGACTCTTGACGTACTGCTGAAGCTGCCATGTGAACAGGTCACACCTGCGCGTGCACATGCCTCATCACTATCAGCATGCAGGCTTCTAATAATGACTGCCGGCCAGCTAGTCCTGGTAATATTCCCCTGTAGGAAGCAGGCAGGATTGCACTGTGCAGCAGGCAGGCTTCCGGTCATGACTGCCAGCCAGCTAGTCCTGGTAGGTTCCCTTTTCGGAAGCTGGCAGACTCTGTACTGCGCAATAGAAGATCATGTCAGATGATCAATCACACCTGAAGGGCTCTCCCGGAGTGTACAAGGGGTTCTTCATGACATACTCGACGTACAGGCCATAGATGTATGACAGGTTGTCCCGCAGGTCACCAGCATTGGCATCTGTGTTGAGCACAATCTGCAGAGCACATGGTTGTCAGCAATGCCATTTGGGCTGCTTCCAGTGTGAGTGGGTCCCTTAATTTGCAAAGTGCATGATTGAGACACTGCCAAGAGAGACAAGGTATGCTCTGTAAGGGGGAGGGCATGCCTTGAACCCTGAAGGGGACTCGAGAAAGTGAAGCTTGTAATTGTTCGTTCTGAAAGACTGGAATGTGCAGGAGTCTCCAATCCTCAAAGGGGCACCAAGCTGAGACTTGCTCTCCCTGTATAAAATACCTTCCTGCTGTGAGGTGACAGTAGTCATCGGAAACTGCTTCAGGAGCAATGCGATGTTCGGCTTACGTTCTGGGGTCCATTGCTGCCGCAAAGGTCTTCAGGGAGAAGAAGAGACCAAACATCATCTTCTGGTCATCTGCGGGGGTGCCTGCACCCTGCTTAACAGACTTCGGGCGCGACCATTCGTAGTAGTACAAGCATGTTCCCTGTCTGTTGTAGATGTAGATATTGAAGCAGCCCATCAGCTATCCGTTCACTCCTGCTAAGTCATTGAGGTGTTCCGATCCACTCATGACCCCGGGCTCTGTCTCATGTCAGTCCTAAATGCCAGGTAGAGTCTGACAACCCAGCCTCTATTCAATAATGTACCAGGACGTCGTCCAGGGAAACGAATGATGGGAGGGAATGAGACTGCATGTCCGGTACAGCAATCAGCAGCTGCTGAGGTCAGCATGCCCGATGGCGACAGGCGCGAGATCCGCACTGAGGCCAAGACTAGGCACAAGGCCGCACAAAGAATAACAGGAGCATCGCTTACCGTCGAACTGATGTCAGAGCCGCAGTAGTGGGTCCTGACCGGCTTCATTGTATCCACAACGTGTTCACTGACATCTTGGTATCAAAGGGGGGTGGGGAGTGCTGTCCTAAAGCGACGAGTACACACTAGGAGAACTACACCGTGAAGTATTGCTGCTGTGAAGGGCAGACCGCAATGGATGGTCGTCATTACTGTGCAATGACGCTACGGCATCTGCTTCCCGGAAGAGGTGTGGCAGCTCAAGCACAGCTTCCGAGGCAACGTGGTCTCCATAAAAGAGCTCTCAATAGCTGTGGAATACCCTTGTCAGCTGGCATACGACAGCAGCGGCACCGATGCAGAGTACTGCCAGCAGTCTGCAAAGCAGTCAAAAGCCCAGAGGTGTCAGCAGGGAAGACGAAGGGCACCACCAGCAGCGCAACCGGTGAAGAGAGAAGCGGGAGATTTGGTTTGGCCACTGCAGAGCTCAGTAAGCTCGCAGATTCCGCCCCTCAGGATGTGTTCACATCGCAGTCCAGCATCTTCACCAGCGCAGCGCAGCTTGCCCAGCTGCTGGATTCCTCCTTGACTGGAGGCATCTCTGAAAGCAGCGCACAGATTGCTGACAGAGGGAGCAGACTGGGACAGAACAAGCTGCCAGAGCGAGACCAGGTATCATCAGGCCATCCTCCTCAATTGCAGGTTGCCTGTCATGTGGATTGCCAATGGGGTTTCTCAAGCAGCAGAGCTCACTGCTCTGCTGCACAGACTGCCTGCCACTGCTCCTCAGCAATGCTCTATGACTGCAGGTATCCTTCTGGGAGCTGTTGAGCAACACATTTGAGGATTTCACCATAATAGTCCTGGTGATCAGCGGGGTGCTCAGCATTGCGCTGGAGCTTGCCTTTGGCGATGCCGAGCACGGGTGGGTGGAGGGAACAGCCATCCTGGCAGCCGTGGCGGTGGTAGCGCTGGTCACAGCTGTCAATGACTACCAGAAGGAGATGCAGTTTAGAGACCTCAGCGCCCTGTCTAGTGAGAGCGAGGTATTATCCAGATCCTGACATGAGATGCCCATGTCCCCAATGCATTTCACTGTACTCTCACAGAGTCCAGAGCCCCGTCAGGACCTCGCGAGCAGTATGAGCAAGGCTCAGCTGACTGTCCTGTCCATGGAAAGTATTGCTGCAGCACTGGCTCAGTGTCCGATGCCACCCATGGCAAGGTAGATGAGCAATGCACCAATCGCCCAAGGATAGTCCAAGAGGCCACTCATGACCCACAGGTGACATATCCACAGAGTCACTCAACAAAATGTGTCTTGCAGGTGACGGTTGTGCGCAATGGGCAGACAGAGGAGATCAGCACCGCTGATCTGCTGGTAGGGGACGTGATGCTGATGGACACCGGGGATATCCTGCCCGCAGACGGGCTTCTGTTCCAGGGCAATGACATCAGGCAAGCATTCCGCATCGCCATGCCATTGTTTGCCCAGTGTGGCATCCTCAGCGGCCACCGCTCTGATGAGACTGAGTGTGTGGCTGCCCCTCATGTAGAGCGTGGCCGTTGCTCATGGGTGCCCACAGAGGCCTCCTCAGGACGCCCTCAGGGGCAACAACCCCAGGTGGGCTTTGCTGATGGGGATGGGTTCGTGCAGAGTCGACGAGAGCCATCTTACAGGCGAGGCCGATGACGTTCTGAAGCATGCGGACAGCTCGCCGGTCATGCTGAGCGGGACCAAGGTCCTGGAGGGCTGCGGCCGCATGCTGATCACGGGCGTGGGCCTCAACTCGGCCCAGGGCCGCATCTTGGGCTCACTGACAGACGAGCGCCCAGACGAGGGCGCTGGACTGAGGTGAGCGCTGCAGCATGCCGATCTTTCACAGGTGCTACATTCTCTGACCAGTGCTACTGGGCTTGCTTTGATACGCTTTAACACCTCCCAAAGCCCTTATTTCAGTCCAGCGCCCTTGTACGGGTGCTCGTCTGTCGTAGACCTCAAGGAAAGGGCTCTGGGTTGTTTCAGCCCATGCCGGTAACACCTGTCAAATTTGGCCTTTATGGTAGGGCCCAGTTCAATGTGCTGGTCACCGGCGGGGGCATAGAACCTACCCAGGGCCGTATCACCAGGTTCTCGACACATGAGCGCCACACATGGCCCCATGACCTTGAAGGGGGATTTTGCTTGTTGGGCACTCACCCCAGTGCAAAGAACTGAAGGCAATCCACAAGAAGGCCCGGCAGAGAGTACTTAAAGGCTTTGTTGGCATTGAAGCGCACTTGCCTCTCACCTGCACAGATGGTGACACCCAGTGCGGAAGCAACATCAGACTAAGTGTAGCAGAGGCCAGGAGATACCTAGCTGCTACGTACAATACAGTAGAGCCCAGTAGTGATGTATGATACTCATGTGCAGGGAGACCACAGCTCTGCAAAGGAAATTGGAGGCGATGGCGCAGCAGATCGGCAACTTTGGCCTAGCAGCGGCGGTCTTCACGCTGGCCGCGATGGCGGGGCAGTTCACTTGGCACACCTTCTTTGTGGACGGGCAGGCCTGGGACAACAAGTACCTGACAGACTACCTCAGCTATGTCATCACTTCCATCACTATTGTGGTGGGTTACCAGGCCCCATGCAACACTGACGCTCACCTCAACCTGCTGCATGCACAAGGCAGTGATGACCACTGGCAGCCCCTTGCTTCACTGGCAGTGTTGTACAGAGTGCTTGAGCATCCTGTAAAGCCTATGTTTCAGGGAAGCAGGGCCACTTGAGGGGACAAAAAGCGCACTCAAGCTGGAGGAGTAGCTGTTTTTGGGCGAACTAGGGTAGAAGCAGCTTGCTCATGCTGCAATGGCCACAGGGCGGTCTCTGGAGCACTGAAGAGGCGAAGACTCTGTGTTGCATGCAACTGGGTCTGGGTGGCCCTTGTTGTGGAATGATGGGGCCCTGACTGATAGGGATGCTAATCGAGCGCAGGTGGTTGCCATTCCGGAGGGTCTGCCTCTGGCGGTGACGATCGCGCTGGCGTACAGCGTGAAGCGCATGCTGGCAGACAACAATCTGGTGCGCAACCTGGCGGCCGCAGAGACCATGGGCTGCGCCACCACCATCTGCACTGACAAGACAGGTACCCCTTCTCTGCCCCTTACTTACGGCGTTTTGCCTTGCTGGCGATGGAGCTGTAGAGCACCCCTGTGTCATTGAGTGCCTGCGTGTGCATCACTGTAGGATGTCTTGTACACACACAAGACACCTGCCTCCTTTCTGGCTGCTGCCATAGCAGTGCTGCGCAAGCCTTGTGTATTGTACCTACAACATTGGCTCTCCCTCTCCTCGTCATACTGTTTTGTAGGGTCCAAGAAAGTCCTCTCCTGACAGATAACTGAGCTGGATACGGCATTCTATAGTTGCGCTAGTTGGAAATGTTGTGTGATGTGGGTGACGCTTTGTGGACAGGAACCCTGACGCAGAACAAGATGGCGGTGTCCCGCCTGTGGCTGGCCGGGAGGGACGTCCAGGGGCTTTTAGATGGGCCTCCTACAAACAGCAGCAATGGCGCCAAGCCGCCTCCTGAGGTTGACGACAAAGTCATCTCGACCTTGGTGGAAGGCGTGGCGCTGAACTCAACAGCAGAGCTCAGAGATACTGACAGTAAGCTCACATGCTCCGCTTTGACTTGGTGTTCAGGAGAACCCCTTTCGAGATCGTGCTGGACACATATGCCCAGCCTGACAGGGTGCTGGCACACACATGGGCACTGACGGATCACTGCAAAGCATGCAGTGCATGCGACAACAGCGCGTACCTGCTTTCTGCTGCAGCCGTTGCAAACACATGATGAGCACGTTCATCTGAAAATGCACAGACTCTTTGAGGTTGCGTTATGCATCTGAGCTCCTGCCAGTTGAGTCCCTGACAATCAGCAAAGGGTGCAACAAGGCATCACAGCTGTTCTTGTCCTGCTGCAGATGGAGCGTTTGAGCTTGTGGGGAACAGGACGGAGTGCGGGCTGCTGCAGATGGCCGCGGCACTGGGGGCGGACTACGAGGCCATCCGGCGCGAGGGGAGCGTCCTGCGCATGTTCCCCTTCTCCTCGGAGCGCAAGCGCATGACGTCCGTCGTGGCCCAGCCTGGCAGCAGGTCAGCCCTGGCCCTGGCCTCCTGCACCGCCCTGAAACTGCTCGTAGCAGTTGCACCGAAATGTGACCGGACTTTTGAGACTGCCGGTGCAACTCAGTGACAGCCTTCACGATGTATCTGAGCAGGCTGAACAGCACGCTGTGCCCAGCAGCCTTCCTATCAGCTCGATCAGTCAGAGACAAACTCAAGCTTTACACCCCATCGTGCACATAACTCCTGCAGCGCTGCAGGAGCATGCCTTGACAATGCTGGACTGCGCAGTGTGAACGGGATGCTGTGCGGGCGGCTGTACACCAAGGGAGCCCCGGAGCTGCTGCTGCAGCAGTGCAGCTCGCGCCTGGCAGATGGCGCCCGCGCGGAGGCCCTCTCCCAGCGGGACAAGGACGATATCCTGCGCAGCTTTGCCGCTGACGGCAACAGGTGAGCCTGCTTTGCACATTTACTCTTGAGCGTGCTATTGTACGGCATTACTCAAGAGGCCAATGTCGTCTTCTTCATCAGGGTCTGACAACCCTACTTCGACTTGGGTCAGTGAGATTCTCTGTGCTCCTGGCCATGCCAGGGTTAAAGGCGTGTGAGTATATCCATGCAGACCCGTCCAACAGCAAAGCGGAAGTGTGAGCATGACGGCTGCAAGGCCAATCCCAGGGGACCTACATCATGCGATGCACAATTGTGCAGAACACTGGCACTGACACTGAGCATGTCATGTTGCGGCACCCTGGAACAATGCGATGGGAGAGGTTACAGACTAGGATCTGACCCATGTTGCTGTGGTGGCCCTTTTATGCCCTCTCAGGCTAGACGTATTGGTGCAGGACGCTAGCGCTGGCCTTCAAGGATGTAATGCTGCCGCATCCTGGGGACAATGGGAGCCTGGAAGACCTGGAGGCAGAGACCCTAGAGCGGGACCTGACCCTGGTCGCTGTGGTGGGGCTTTCGGACCCTCTAAGACCCCAGGTCAGCAGCGCCATTGCGCAGTGCCAGAGGGCTGGCATCACTGTGCGCATGCTCACTGGTAAGTCTAGCTCTCTCCTCCTAGGTCTGAGAAGAATACAAGTATTCCACTCAGTGCATCCTGTCGCTAATCTGTCTGTTGCGACTGAGTTCCTGGCTGCGCAAGCAAGCCGAGATGCGCCAATAAAGCGCCGCATGGAGGTGAGATAAAGCGGTCCTGATGTAAGAGTCCATTTTACCAGGGCTACGTCACTATCAGGAGTCCTGTCATCAGCTTCATGTCTTGACATTGCTGCGTGAGCCATCTGTGCAGCAACAATAAACCAACTGTAGGGGCAGCCTGCATAGCATGGTCTGAAATAGATCGGGGCATGAAGAGACCTGGGCAATGCCATTAATGTGTTCAATCATAGGTGACAATGCTGGAACTGCCGCTGCGATTGCACAGAGCTGCGGCATCTTGGACAGCCATCAGCGGCAGCAGCAGCAGCAGCAGCGGATAGCCTCGCATGCCAGCACCAGCACGAGCGCTGCCTCCAGCAGACCTAGCAGCAACATCGGGGCAGACAGTCAAAGCAACCGCGAAGGTGCGCCGCAAATCTTTCACACATGATCCCCAGAACTTCTGCTCCTTTGGCTGAAGCACAGCGAGCTCGCACACTACAGACTGTTCAAGCGCACAGAGTGCTAATGAAGCTGCAATAGCTCTGCAATGGGTTGGACAGAGAGGTCCAAAGCTTTGAGCAGGTGCTAATTAAACTCGAGTTGGTGATTCTCTGCAGGAAGCCAGAGTGGCAGCAGGGCATCTGGCGCCAGCGAGGCGGTGATGTCAGGGCCGGAGTTCAGGGAGCGTGTGCTGAGAGCGGACGGGTCGATAGACAGGGACAGCTTCGGAGCGCTGTGGCCCTCGCTGAGGGTGATGGGCCGATGCTCGCCCCAGGACAAGTACACCATTGTGCGAGGTAAGCCGCTGCGCATCTTGGCATCACCTGTGATGCTGTGCCTGTCCAGTGCAAGCCTCGCACCTTGAGAGATTATTGCAGGCCTTGTTGATCTCCGCAGAGCCCATACAGGCCCGATCTCACTCCTTACACTAAGGTTGCATGCTTTGAAGGTAGCAGCCGGGAAAGTGTACATGTAACGGCTGGCACTCATGGCGTCACTGTAACATCTGACTCCTGGCATGAATCCTGACAACTTTGTCAGGGGCTCAGAAGCTTGTGTGACTTGTATGCTGTGATGCGCAGCCTTGCAAGGGGATCCTGTTGAGAAGGTGGCCATGAATGGGGACTGGACGAATAAGTTGCCGGCGCTGCGCCTGGCGGACGTCGGGTCTGCCATGAACAGCCACCATTCAGGCCTGATAAAGCTGAACTGATGTGCTGCTGTGCTGCGCAGCCTTGCAAGGGGATCCAGATGAGGTGGTGGCGATGACGGGGGACGGGACGAATGACGCGCCGGCGCTGCGCCTGGCGGACGTCGGGTTCGCCATGAACAGCGGGACCAGCATCGCCAAGGAGGCCTCGGACATCCTCCTCATGGACGACAACTTCAACTCCATCGTGAACGCGGTCAAGTGGGGCCGCAACGTGTACGCTGGCATCATCAAGTTCCTGCAGTTTCAGGTGGGCCTCCCCTGCATGCTTGAGGGTGTACCTGCATGCCCCTTGGGCCAGCCGTGTCAGTGTGTCTGTAGACGTCAGGTCCTGATGCCTTGCACGGTGCAGTCACCAGACATGCTCTGCTTCAGGCTGCAATGCTGTCAATCTGGCCATCATGTTGTGGTCCATTGCCAAGGCTGGTGTGCCAATCCAGGCATGCTTTGTGATACTATCTTGACATGATTGATGCACAGGTCAAGCAATTCAAGGCTCTTGCCAGACTTGAGGTGTATCTCACAGACAACAACACTGCAGCATGGGTAATCGGTGTCTGTTTGGCTGCAGTTGGTGGTCAACATTGTGGCTGTGGTGACTGCTGCGGTTGGAGCACTGGCCCTTCAGGAGTCCCCTCTCACTGCTGTCCAGATGGTAAGCCAATCACCTGGATTGTTCCCAGTCTGTCCAGCTCTTCCCCTGATTCAGTTTTCTAACCAGGTCTATGTGGCCAAGGATTTGCAACAAGCGAGTGCATGCCATGGCTTGGACATGTCTTGGTATCTTGCAGCCGCTCGTCAGCAATCACAAATACAATCCCCTATCAAGGCTAGGATGTGAAAGCACGGCAATCTGGAGATGTAAAAAGCATGACGAGCAGGTCCTTTGGTATGTCATGTCTGCTTAACCTGCAAAGGCTTGTATGAATGAATTGTCCTGGCTGTGCAGCTGTGGGTAAACCTGATTATGGACAGCTTGGCTTCACTGTCCTTGGCCACCGAGGCCCCCACAGATGCCATGCTGGACCTCCCGCCCTACTCCCCTTCCAAACCCCTGCTTGCTCCCTCCGTAAGCCCTATATACTCCTTCAACCTGTTGCTCCATCTCTCACAGCAGCACCTGTCAATTAGTCAGTGGCAGGAAACGTCTGGTGTGCTTTGGTGTGCTCTGTGCATGCCTAGTAAGGGAACTTAGAGTATGTTATGCTAAAGCTGTCTTCACATCTTGGAGAGGCTGACCATTTGCCACATGCATGCAGATTGTCAAGTCCATTGTGGGTCAGAGCCTGTTCCAGCTGGGCGTGATGTATGCACTGGTCTATCACGGCGATGCCATCTTTGACGTCCCCAATGCTATGGCCATGGACGGACCCTCAGTCCACCACACCCTTGTCTTCAACAGCTTCGTCCTCATGCAGCTCTTCAACCAGGTAATCCCACAAGGCCTGCCCCAGCAGCACACATCCTGAGAAGAGCAATGAAGTGATGCGCCATGCCCAGAGAATGGACCCTTTGCTCCTTCTGACCGAGGGTTCTGAGTCCTGGCGTGCTGAGAAAAAGTTTGACCTGAGCAGGGCAGGATGCTCAGGATTCCAGCAGGAATGCGTGTGGTAGCAATAAACGTAGTGCAATGGTGGAGAGGGACTCATACAGGGTGCTGGGTCGCAGGTGAACGCCAGGAAGATCTATGATGAGCCCAGCGTGCTGGAGGGCATCTTCGCCAATAAGCTTTTCCTGGGTATTCTGGGCGCTGAAGCTGCCTTGCAGGTAAGCTTCCCTCGGCAGCACTTCAGACGCAGATGTTGTTTGACCTTGCTGTGTGAAAGGGCTCCTATCAGGGGTCTGTTCAGTAAGCACAATGTCAAGGCTGTGGCATCTTAGCACCTTGACATTTATACATGCGGTGATCTGGATCCATCTGATAGTGTGCCAGAGTAAGCAGGCATGTGCTCTTGCAGGTGGTGATTGTGCAATTTGGAGGGGACATCTTCTCCACCAGGCCGCTGACAGCTCAGCAGTGGGCGGCCTGTACAGGCATAGGCGCCATCACCCTCTTAGTCAGAGCAGTCCTGCGCTTGATACCCCCTCACCCTCAAGAAAAGACTGGTGCTTCGGAGCTGCAGAGATGATAGCCGTAGAAGGAGAGTTGCGTGTGCCTGCGATGTTGCAGCTCTTGAGAGCTGGACAAGCTTTTTCTTGCATTGAATGATCTCGACTTCTGCAATGTGCCCAGACAGAAGCATGAACGCCTTGCTTCCGTCAATGCCAGGAGCAGTTGTCACCAGTGTTGCCAAAATCGATGACCACGAGAGTCTTGTGCACCCCTTTGAGAGGTTCGAGTGAGCGTGTCCTGTGCCAGAATATTGTTGACTTCCAGACATTAGGGCCCAGGACCAGAGTCAAGAGTGACTCTGTTGACAGCACTGTAGCTACATAGGCAGTGTTCACCTTATAGTTTCCTCATATAAGTGTGGATCTGGACTGGCAAAGAGTGCAGGGCTGATGCCATTGATAGATTGCTTACACAGAGTGGTTTACAGGAGGCACTCTCTTGCATTCAGGCCACTATCTGGAGCAGCACTGCTTTTGCACAATTCAGTGCTCTGATGAAGTCGCATGCAGTCGCATGCATCACACAACAGAAGGGACATGCCCCTGATGCCTCTCATACAGGTCCAGCAGCTGCATCCCAACTCCACCGCCAATCGCCAGCACAACTGCTAGCATGCCCCAGCCTACCCTCATCCGCTCCACCTGCAAGCAATGCCATAGAGCTGTGGCCCGATGCAGAACGTCTCAGTGGTGCAGCTACAGTGAGCACTGGGCGTTACACAGTGTCCTGTGATACTGAACAAAGTGTTCAGCATGCATGAGATTTGGCCAACCATGACGCTTGATCATGAGTTGCTAGCCAGCAAAGGAAGCACTGGCAGGGTCTGCGCGCACCGCCGCAATCGCAACAACAGCGCCCACACCCCAGAAGGGCTCCAGGTTTGCCCGGCTGGCCGCGCTGGGCAGGTCGGCCAGCAGGGCCCCAGTTGCCCGCGCTATGGCCCAGCACGCCACAGACAGTAGGAGCTGGGTCACATCAGGGACTGAAAGCTCATGGTGGACCACCTGTGCCAGTACAGCTGATGAGTGTGGCCTCATCGAGGAGAGTCGACACTTGCATGTCAGCAGACTTGCGCCAGTACAGCCGATAAGTGCTGCCTCTTCCGGGAACAAAGACATGCATATGGGCGAGTCCGGCCAGCTGTCGTTGAATCCAGGTTGCAGAGACAATAGTTGATTGACTCTCCTAAGACTATGTGCAATGTACGATTGCAGGAAGCTTTGTTTCACACTCGACAGCCAGAGCTGCTCACCTCCTTGCCTTCTAGGCACAAGAAGCCCAGCACCAGAACGGGCCCAGCAGGGAGAGCCATCCTGTAAAACTCCAGGCTTCCTGCCTTAACCTTGGCCTCTTCCTGTGCCACACTCAATGCCACCTCAACCTGTGATTCCCCTGCATGCAGACAGTGTCCCTTAAGCCAGGCATGAGGGTGAACACAGCCACACCTCCATCATGCCCACCTGTAAGCCTTTGCATCCAGAGAATATGACATGATGCATGCAGTGCATTAGTGCAAGTATATATCTCATGCAATAGCTGGTCAGAATATAGCACACAGGGCCTCCAGCCCGCCATGCATATTGACAGGGCCTTGTGACATCATGACAATGAAGCTGCGCCCATGAGGACTTACCAAGGATGCTTCCTGCCATATCCTTGTCACTCTTGACAGCCCTCCAGGCCAGGCTGCCCACCTGCCCAGCAGCCCAGCCCAGCAGATTCAGCATGCCCAGCACGCCCGGCCGCTCCCGTAAGAGGCTGCCCAGCAGCAGCCCCGTCAGCCCGATTCCCACCAGTCCTAGCTGCATAGGTTGAGGCCTCCTCCTCTGCACACGCACCTCTGACTACTGAATGCAAGCCTCACAGCGAGCTGGGCTTTCACTGGCGTTGACATCCAGGACTGCCAGCTGGTTGCAAGTCTGCCAGACAAACAGGCATCCCGGAACATGCGCCACACCGCTCCCTTGCAAGCCGTCGCCTTTGTGTAGGATCACAAATGAGACAGAGAGACTCCTCACCTGATGGAGCTGCAAAGCAGTTTGCAGCAGAGCTGGGCACAGCACAACCCATGAGACGACCAGTTTCACGTCAGCATACAGGAGCGCTCCAAAGAAGGAGACAGTCTGCACAGGAGGTATTATCTGTGTTGATGACCAAGTTCCAGGCAAGACACAAGGAGGATCCTATTTGCCCTCAGCTCATGAACTGACTCATGTGCATAGGCAAGGTGGCATCGTGGAGAGGCACTGTAGGCTCAATTCCCTGACCCCACAAGCGTCTTGCCAAATGTGACAATGTGGGGCAGCACTGCATTATTGCTTATTAGAAGACTCCACTGGCGCAGACACATCCCATTGGGCGCACACAACTGGATGATGAGAAATGTTGTGAGACAGACCTGGATTGCAGACACAGCTGCAGAGGGGGCCATGCCCTTGACCAGGCTGGCAGTCAGCGGCGCGACGTCCACAAGCGCCCACAGCAGCCCCAGCGCAGGCAGCATGTGCAGGAACGCCTGAATGCAGGGCGTCCGCAGACCCCTCATGGCGCCCTGCACCGCAGCTGACACTCAACCTCAGTCTGCGCAAGTCTTGAGGCGTCTTGCAGCATGTGCGAGGCACTCAAATGCATGCCATTGGCAAATCCTATTGCTGGTAGCAGGTGCAGGATAATTGCTCAGGCGTAGGGCGCCCGCAAGCCACTCTTGGCTGCGCTGTCACTGATGTCTTTGGCTGTCCTACACCAGCTTGTGGCCTTGTGCAGCATGTGTGAAAGTGTGTGGATGCGGAGCGTTCGCAAGCCCCACATGGCGGCCTGCACTACAGCAGGCATGTTCCACCATTCTCTCAGCAAAATGCTGTGCGGCACAAGGCCGCACAGCTGAGCTGGGAAGGTGGAAGGTTCGGCCGGCAGTGCAGGCTGCATGAGAGACACTGAGCGCCGCGCATCTGAGAATGATGCACAAGGTCCACATGGACACAAACTATGCTTGGCTGCAATGGAAAAAATTTTGAGGTTGTGCATGCATGCTCTTTTCTCCCATGTGGAAATGATTGTAAGAGTATGCTCCAGAGGAACCACGCAACCTGATGATGCCCCTACGGCCGGAGGGTTGGTCTGCACAAGGATGCGCTGCATCACCTTTGCAAACACCAGGCTGCATGACGAGGAGATGATGAAGAGGGCGCTGATTACATAGAGCTTGGATCCTTCCAGAACTCTGCCCACTGTCTCCAGGTCTGGATCCAATTCCTCTGCATCTGTGGCTTTTCGCCTGGGTCGTGGGGGCTCGATAAAGGGATCCTTGCCCGCTTGCGCCTTCTTGAGCACTTTGTCGAAGTAGTCTGAAGCAACAGAAATTGGCCGTGAGTCCTTCGGCAGGAGTGCCAAAGGGTACTAGCGAGATATCTTTGGCGTTGCAGAGGTGGGAGCAGGGTGTTGGACGCACCAGCTCCTGCTTTTCGCATTGCTTCTTTGCGGACGGCCTCATCGTCACTTGGCTGCGAGGGGGTTGCGATCACTTGTGATGGGTCTGTCATCTTGTCTTATACTTTTTGGGCTATAGGAGACCTGGCAACGATCGGGTCATCACGCGCATGTCTGATCGGGGACTCCAGGATCTTGCAACCCATATCGAGCTCTTTCAGGCAATCGCCAGCCTGCAGGAGGAATTTTACAAAACCCTGGACATGCTTCGAGACGACTCCACAAAGCTGCCTTGGTGCGGTCTTGAACGGACTGCCTGCCGCCTGACGATGTGCTATCCTTAAGGGCCCGCTTGCACGATATAAGGAGGTCTGTGACGAGGGCTGGCTCACAGCCCAACTATGGCTTCTTGCCAGATGGGAATCCAAATTTGGCTTGCCCAGAAGGAGACTTTCCTGCTGCGTCAGAAGAAAGGAGGAGAAACGTTGATCAATAGCACACACCTATCACTCGAGACATAGGAAGTAGCTTGGCTGCAAAGGACGAAAGAGGGGCGTAAGGTGAGCAGCGCTCTTACACTTCCGGCAATGCAACCTGTATAGCAACTTCATCGATGTGCCCAGACGGCTATGCGAGCTCCACGCCATGTTGGCGGCAGCTTCAAGTATGCATGTCTGAGACTAGGTCACTGCATGATCAAGCGTCAGACCATGTCGTTTTGACTGGTCGGCTCAACCCTCAGAGTGCTCTTTTGTTGCAGACCAGGGAGCCTCTGTAGGCGTCAGTGTGGCTTACAGCTTCGTCGGATAGTCAGCGTCAGCCCCGTCGCAGAACGAGTGCTCTGGCACGTACAGCAGCGGCTGACAGCAGTGGCGGGGCGTTTTGGCCGAGGTGAGCGCACGGTCAGAGCTCACTGCGTAGACCATCTCTGAGACTTGCCCTCCTAATACCGTTCACATGGTGCCAGCCAGGCGCCTTGCTGGACGTAATCGTAACCCTGCCGTCAGGTGGTCATTGCAGAGACCTCAGTGTTGTATTGCAGGTTGTGTAGGAGAGATCAGGAACCTGCACGATGCCGGTAGCGAATCAGCTGCCATACAAGCGGTGAGGCGCCCCACATCTTTGCTTGCTGCATGCAGGTGTTTCCTGTACCGTATGCCACTATCTGTGTATTGCCATCTGTGGCTGAGCTGTGACGGATTTGCAATCGCAGGCCCTTCTTCACTATACCACTGGCACCACATGAGGTATGTGTCATGACCTCAAGCTTGTCAGAGGGCCTGCCTGACTGTTGGCAGTACTCACCTTTCCAGATGGAGCTGGGATGTTGCTCTGGAAGTTGAGTCATGGTGCGCCCTGCAGATTGATGAGGATGTGGCAGTGATTGTATCCAGCACAAAGAGGCGGAGAAGATCGCCGCCCCCAAACCTGCGCGAGCGGGAAAAGGACTACAGGGACATGCACCGCTGAAAGCATCCCTGCATGCCCTGTGCATGTGAAGCGAGGACTGCATTGAGCAATGGCACAACAGAGGCTCCACACCCAGATGATGCCAGCTCTGGAGCATCTTGAGCACAAACCCTCCATATCAGCCGGGAAGCAGCTGGTGGGCTATACCACCCACGCAGTTGTGGCAGCTGTGGTGCATGAGGAGAAAGCACGAGAAGTTTGCAGGGTTGCAGTCCAGGGCACAATCTGGACTTGATAGGCAGCACTATCACGTAGGTAGCAGAATGGCAGGGCAGCGCAGCTGCAGAGAGGTTGCAGCGTCCATGTATAAAAGAAGATTTACCAGGGAAGTGCGAAAAACTCTATTTGAGCCTGAGCTGATGCGCTGCAACTCAGCCCATCCCCAGAGAGTTGGCTGCTCAGGGTTGTCTGTTACACTGTGCGCCAGCAAAGCCAATAAGTTGTGAAGCTCACCAGTGAACGTACTGTGACATGTCACACACGCAAGTGTGCTGAGATGAATGAGGTGCTCAACATGTAGGTGGCTGACTTGATTGCCATACTGACTTGTCAATGGCATTGACTGAATTTTAAGGACCAAGGGCATCTGCATCAAATGCTTTCTACAGCGGTATGTCGAAGCCTGAGACTGCCTATGCGCAAGCTCTGTAGCAGCCCACTGTAGCAAGACGTTTCCCAATGAAGGACCCTGTCAATCTAAATTCCAGCTACTTTCATGTCTATTGCCACAACCCTGAGGTACTTCCCAAGCAACCTAAGCCCTTGCACGCACTAGCAATCTCCGCATTCATCTTTATCCCCCCACCAATCAAGTAAGATTGCTCGGCTGTGGCCAGGCTGCAATCACAGGTTCTCTCACTTGATAGATGCCAGATTGAGCTTTGGTCTTCTCTGGGCACTTAGATCTTGTACCCTGAGAATGTGAAGCCGCGTCCTGCAATCTCTCCTGCAGGGCATGCAGGTGCAGCTGAGGGAAGATCAAGAATGGCAAGCAGAGACGATTCCCAATGTAGAGCGGTACAAAGATGCGGAAACGCAAGGAGTCAAAAACCTTACCTACTACGAACCATGCATAAAGCTCTCCCACAAAGAGCGCATACATGCCCACCTGCGCCCATCAAGCCAATATGAGTACTACTTGCAGCATGCTGGCGCGCATCCCTCAGTCATCTGGTGGATCTTGAAACATGACAGAGGAGCCGATTCTCAGGATGTAAGGGCCCCTCATGGCCTCCTTTGGGGGGCCCCTCTCACAAGACATGGAAGTAAGCAGCATCGCACTCCATGCAGACATCAAGTGAACTGACACATTCAACAGGTACCAAGCTTGTATGTGGTGGCCTCACCTCTGTCATTGGCATGTCATGCTTCTGCGCCCACTTGCTTTGTACTGTACCCCAGTCCTGCTTTGCCTCTTTCAGTCCCTCAGGTATCCTACGAAGAACCGGCTGTTAAGAGGTGTCTGCTTGTCTCGATGAAAGTGTGGACTCGGCTAAGTCAGCGCATGCCTCCTCACCTAGCCATGTTCGTGTAGAACCACTGCTTCAGCAGCTTATCTGCTTGTGCCTTATCTTTGACAACATACTGCTCTCCGCCTTTCATCATCTTGTCGAACTGCTGCGTGATCTGCTTTTCTGTGGCGCTGTATACAGGTGTGACAGTCTGCTGCACTTTGTTGAGCAGGGGGGCGATCCTCTGCCGCAGAGCCTGCGCCATGTCTGCAGGCAGATCTGCAAGTCTCCTTTAATCAAGACGCTATCAATGTCTTTCAAGAGGCCATCGATTGCAGTGAGGGCCTTGCCCTACAGCATTGTTCCGGATCACGGTACACAGCTTCCTAGCTAGCAATGGCAGCTTCCCCCTAGATCCTTTCGGTTCTTTAGCCGGACAACGATGCGCCTGGACCAGAAAAGCTCGGCTATATCTTTGGCATGCGTAGTAGGCCTTCTTCGCCACGCAGAGGGGCACTGCATGCGCGTGCTTTGCAGAAGGACTACTTACGCCGGGCATGCACAGGCCCAATCCCCTGACGCCCTTTAATTTGTACAGTGTCAGATGCCTTACTTACGTCATAGCTGTGCAAGCCTGCCTGTGGGCGCTGGAGCTGGTTGCTGCTGAGAGCGACACATGCTCGGCCGACCTTCCCGACACATGCTCAGGGGAGCCACAAAAGGGCAAAATACTGGGATACGTGACGCCCTGGTCAGTCCTCCTACTTCGTATATACCTTGATTACACGCAGCTACCGCCCTTTCAGGTGCACGATATTCAGATGCCCAGCCCCTGTTCAGAGGACATGCAGGCTCATGCAGGAATGGAAGGGGGTATGATGTGGCCAAGCAGCACAAGGACAAGCTGACGCACATTTCTCCAGTCTGGTACCAGCTTAAGCTGCAGGACGGAGCTCCATACCTGGCTGGCGGTCATGATGCTGACGCTGACTGGATAGCAGATCTGAGGGAGCCCATAACAGATGTAAGCCCACAGCATCACAAATCTCATTCACTCAGTCCACTCACTTGCCCATACCTGGAACAGTGCTTGTGGGTATCTGCAGCGCATGTACATGCCATGATCCTTACATGATGGCTGTAATACATCAGACATGCCAGGCTTGGATCTACCTTGGCTTGCAAGCCAGGGGATGCGGTGATGACACCATCCGCGCCTCATGAAATGCTTCGGATGTCGCAACTGGCCAGGGCATGCAAGCCTGACACGGGCTCATGTCACGCAGGAGGAGGCAGTCCCGCGCATCGTCCCTCGCGTTGTAGTGGAGCTGGAGCGGCCACAGGAATATCTGGACATGCTCACGGGCCTGAAGGCTGACGTGATCAAGGTGTTGGCCAAGGAGTGCAAGCGCAGCAGACTCGACGGTCTGGTAAGGTTGCCGCATGCTAGTCCCGGTGACGCTTGGAATGTCTACCCTCGAGGCAATGCGGCCGAATGCTGGTCCAGGACTGCAGGCCCAGCAGGCATCACAGCTGGCTATCGTCCGCTGTTGATTCCCCGTAAGAACATAGGCATGAGGGCATCATGCCTAACATCAGCTGACCTTGTGCAGCAGACACTACACGCTGCTTCAGCGCGGACAGTCTCCAAGATTGGCAGCTCTGGCCCCAGGCTATGGTGCCTAGGCTTGAGCTATTCCCCTGATTACTGAGTCACTGATGCATGCTTCCTGCAGGTGCTGGAGGTGTGGTCCACCTGGCATGCCCTGGGCCTCCAGCAGCAGAACTTTGCACTTCTCAAGGCCTTTCTGCGAGACTTGCACAGAGCGCTGCACAGGCGCCTCGGCTTTGATGGTGAGCCCATGGTATGTCTGCTGCCCACTTGGCAGTCCGCTGGGTTCTCCAAAACCCTGCAACGGCCCTTTTGCTCTCAATAAACCTCTCAGGAGCAACAATCTCTTTGTAGCAGTGCTAAACGCCAGAGTTGCCATTAGGTAAGCCCAATGTCAGAACGGAAGCCTCCGTCTTCTTCCCCCAGAGAGATCATTGACAGGAGTCTGCATGCAGGAGCTGATACTAGCCATTCCACCCCCGGTGCCGGCCAGGGAAGGCGCAAAGCCTCCCATCACCTTGTCGCAGTTCCAGCAGCTGGCTAGCTTCATTGACGGCTTCTCAGTCATGACCTACGATCACAATGCATATGGCATGCCTGGGCCAAATGCGCCTCTCGCCTGGGTGAAAGCCAATCTGGAGTTCTTCAAGCCTGCAAAGTGAGAGCCCTCCTGCAGCGGCCTGTCCCTCAACGATCTGCGCTTCTACATTTTGGTACAGGTGGTTTACAATTCTGTGAGCTGTTTGGCTAGGTGGTGGAGAGCAAGAGGGAAATAGTGCTGCCAGGATGCACTGTCCTTCCTTGTAGCCACCCACGATGGCATTACTTACAGCCTCATGTTGATGCTTCAGGGCAGACAGGAGGAAGGTGCTGGTGGGACTAAACTTCTATGGGAGGGATTTCTCGCGAGCAGGCGTGAGGGATGTGTTGGGGCATGACTACAACGCCTCACTGGAGCGGCAAGGCGCTACCCTGCACTGGGATGAGGCCTATCAAGAGCACACGCTTGTGTACAAGGAGGGCAGCGAGGAGCATGTGACATACTATTCCAGCACCAGGGCTCTTCAGGTGAGCCTACACAGGCTGAATCCCACAGTGCAGGGGAACATCGCAGCTGCTGCCCTTGCTGCAACATCCCTTGTGACTCTCCACTAGAGAGGGCGCTCGGCCATTGTACTTGGGCTTCTTTTCCCAAAGGGACTCAGAGCTCTGCTTAGATCTCAGCCATGTATCATCGCAACGTTCAAAGCATGCCAGCACGCATGCTCTGCAAGGCCACCTCTGCCAGGGCACTGCATCTGGGGCGTGCGGGCGTTTCTGCGCAGAAGTCATTTATGCCGTGCAGAGGGGTCCACTGAGAGCACATCACTTGATGTGCAGGCGCGCATGGATTTGGCGCAGGAGTATGGTGCTGGCACATCCATCTGGGAACTGGGCCAGGGCCTAGATGGCTTTATGGACGTATTTGAGTAAAATTGGATTGCTTCAGAGTGTCAAAGTCTGCGCTACAGGCATTGAAGGCCTGATTCAATGTCATACTGCTGATGCGAATGTACTTCCGCCTAGACAAAGAGCCCAAATGCTGTTTTGCTGCTGGCAGTGAGTTAAATATCGTGCCATTAGATTCAGCGCTGTATAGTGTGCTGCTTCAATGGCAGCACTGCTGATGGCATCTCTTGTGCGTGCGAGCTACCGCATCTCGTCTTTCCCAGACTCAACAGTTGGTCAGTCTCTGCATACCACTGTTAGTGTTGTATTGGCTGCATCTGTGCAAGCCTTAAATGCCTCATTTGTTTTGCCATTGCTTTCTGACATATATGTATACCCATTTACTTGAATGTGCACCTTTGGCTTGATCAGCCTCCTTCATGCATCTGACCGCTGACGCCATGTATTGGCCTGGGTCATTGAGATAGGTCTGCTGACCAGGCTCTCAGTAGGTGTACAGCCCAGACGCAGCAGTGGCTGGTCGTCTGGCAAGGTGCATCATCCCAGATCTGGTGCGTGGTGGGGTGAGTGGTCTCGATGCCACACTGGTCTGCATCATGCACACCCATAGTGTTCATTATGCACATGCACCAAGCACTTCTAAATTGCGCAACAGCTGCTCCTGGTAGCAGCGCACGTCTTCTCACATATGCCAGTCTCATTGTGGCTGCAGTCACAATGCTTGCATCGTAGGCAACCTCCTTGACTAATATTGCTGTAGCTCAGGACTTGCTTGTGACAGTCATGGGGCATTCCTATCTGTATAGGAGCGCACCCACTGGGTGCTGGTCATGGGCTGGGCATGCATAGTTGGTGCAAGGCTGTCACTCTCCCAGAAAGAGGGAAAGACCACAAACTTGTTGTCCTGCTGCAGGTACTCCCATAGTCCTGCAAGTTGCTTTTCACCTTGTCACTACGGCCTGAGGAGGTTTCCTTGCATTGCGGTCTGCTGTGCGCCTGTGCTTAGAAGCTTCAGAGGCTCTGAATAAGGGCAGGCGAGGGGTCTTTACAGGAGCGCCTGTCACATGTCTCCAGGAAGGTGCCGAAAGCAGCGCACCGTAGTGCTTCTTCAGGAACGCCAGGAGCTTCGGTGAAGGCGTGTCATAGGCCACAGAGCTGGGGCTCTCCCCTTCCGTGGCCTGAAACACCTGCGCATGGTCGTATAGCATTGCACAGGACAAAGAAGACAGAATCGCTACACTCAACACTCAAGAATGTCTCATGCCACCCTGCCAAATATAGTCGTGTCATCTCCCGTACAGGGCACACTAAACCAGGCTGTACCTCATCATGTGCCCGATCTACAGCAGCCACTGAGTCTTTGAAGGGGAACGCTTCCAAGTCTGTGGTGTATACGCTGATATTCAAGATTTCACCTGCACATTGTGGCTGCCAGGCAGGGACAGGGCTGTGCTTAGTACCTGAAGCATGGCCTGGCCCATGCCTTGCCGCTGGTGCTGAGGCAGCACAAAGAAGTCTAGGATGCAGAGCGGCTGGCGCGTGCAGTACGCACTGCTGCTGTCCCGCAGGAACAGTGTCTTGTTCCCTGTCTTTAGCAACCCCACCAAACACACCCTGCGCAGGATCCAGGCTCATTGCATCTGTGTTTACATTCCTACGTATGCTGTATCTGAGCCATCTTAGGCCTCTCGTTTAATGCACAGGCTTTACAGAGGCCTTGCAGACTGCAAAGGGAGCCATGGCAGGTGTACGGTCATGTTGACGTGCGTGCCTGTCGCCTGTTGTCCGCTGCGCTGTGAGGTACAGCGTTTGGCTGGCCTTCTGCAACTTGTGCAAGCTTGTGATGGGCACACGCAGCCCCTGCAATGCGCAATCAGCACTCGCCTTGATGTGCCTTCACACCATGCACAGACATAGGGCAGAGAAATTCCTGGCCAGCTGATAGTGGTGGACTGCGGATGCCACGGCATAGCGCCTGAGCGCAGCCCCAATTTCGGCACAGACGTCAGGCTTGTGTGCATGAGGAGGACTGTGCCTGGGCCTGCGCTGAAGACCTGGCTAGCAGGTCCACCATGTACCCAAGCTTCTCCTGCTCTTGAAATGTCAAGGTGCCTGCGGCATGGCAAGGGTGATGTACCCACACAGGAGCCCGTGCACACACACACATGTAGATGGCGTCGTCAGACAATAAACACATGCGTTCTACTGTCATAGAAGGGTGTAAGCCCACACAGGCAAGTCAGTCAGCAACAGATGGTGCAATGGAAGTGGGCATGGCAAGGCACTTACCAAGATGGGCTGCCGTCCACACGGTGATGCATCCCTGGACCGAGCAGGGTGCGGGCAGAAGTTTTCCTGTCAGAAGCTTGGCGAGGAGCCTAGGAAATCGCTTCAGGTCATGATCCATACAAGCCTCAACAACGGCTTTCTAACGGGCATCCAGATTACTTTGGAGCATGCGCACTGTGCAGCAGCTCTGCCTAGATATCCGCAATGTTAGCAGCAGTGCGCTCGGAGGTCACGCTTCGTTGCCTCTCTTGTTCCCTCTGGTGCCGAGAATGACAGGCGTTACATCACCGCATTGCACGTCAAGCATGGAGGCATGCCGTGTCCGTGCCAGCGCCGTCAAAATGCAGAGGTAGCTACACCTCAAAGCGACTCCCACCGATCTTGTACAGCTTGTATCATGCCATATGAGAGTACGATGAGCACCTTACTGACTCATCGCCTGTCACGTGTGTATTCGAAGCTCCACTGACAGCCATGGCAAGGAGCAATAGTTCGTGCGAGCCTCTGCTGCTACAAGAGCGTCAGTGATTTCTGGAATTCTGGTATAGGGGCGTCTGGCCGAAGAGCGATTTGCCTTGGCCGCAAATTTCCATCTGGCACTGATGAGCAGCTAGGCCACTCTTCAGCCTTTTGTCAACCCGCGTCGTACATCGAATGGTCAGGAACTGCAAAAGAGGACTCGTACTCGGATGCTGAGGACATCTGTAGCCGCGTGCCTACTATGTGCGCTCGCATGTCTGCAGCCTGCTAATTCAGCGCGAAAATATGAGCAAGGTGGCCAGCGCTCCGTCTCACGATTTCATGCCTTGAATATTTGCTTGAACAACTAATGAATGGATACACTTTGTCGCAAGGACGATGGTGTTCTATATACCTCATTCATGGCCTGAGCCCAGTTCTGTGCAGGTGTTGAGCCCAAGTCTGGAGCTACAGACGGCCGAGTACTTGTCTTCTACCATGTCACAGCCAAGGGGCAGTACAGGAGCGCTATCAGGCAGCAGATGGGTAGCATCCTGCTCAGCGGGCTGTACAGCAGAGCAGATGCAGTGTACGCCTGTGTCCTGGGCGAGACAGCAGAGGCCATAGCTGCTGCCTCGCAGCTGCTGCAGGCCTTTGGAGCGAAGGTCAGCATCCTGCAGACCAGCGAGGATGTGCAGCAGATGGAGCGCCTGACATTGACCACTATGGCTGAAACTGTCCGGCCCAGGGACAGAGTGCTGTACATGCACAGCAAGGGCATCTCGTACGAGGAGGATAGCGAGCTGGGGCTCAATGCATACTGGTGGACTCTCTTCATGGAGCACTTCCTGCTCCAGGGTCACAGCAGGTACTGCAGTACCCTTGAAGATGCAAAGTGCTCATCTGCATCTTTTCTCTGAACTGTGAACTGTTCTCGGCAGCAGAGCACTTTCCTGCCCTCTGGAAGAATGCACAAGTCCCACTGCTACTCCGTAAGCATTCTGCACTGGTGATGGATCCCCGGTATTTCATGCACAGTTTGTACTGCCCATGGACATCCATCATGCAGCCCACACAGTCAGGCCTGCAACTTGAGCTCATGCACCTTGCAGGTGTCTGGAGCTGCTGAGGAGCTATGATGTGGTGGGAGTGAAGTGGGAGAACATGCAGCGGCCTGACGCGCGGCCAGGCTGGCACTTCAGCGGCAACTTCTGGTGGGCGACCGGAGGGTATCTGCGGACCCTGAACGCCACAATAGGCGAGGGATATCACGACACAGAGCTTTGGGTCGCCTCTGGCAGCCCGCGCTACTTCTCCCTGTGGCAGACGCCTACCAAGGACGGCCGGATGTCTGTGTTCTACGATGTGCCCTTTGCCCCAAAGATGTATGTGGATGCTGATCCGCGGCAGGCCATGCTGCACATGGAGCACAGCTGAGCTGCCTTTCTGCAGCTCAGCATGCCACACTACTGGCCTGCAATGGGGATGTGTGAGGGTCATCTGTACTGATGACCATCTGAACAGTGTACATGGGAACACATTATTGATGGGTCTCAAATGGGTCTGAATTTTGCAACGACCAGCTGGAGCGGATGTCATCTGCTAC
This sequence comes from Coccomyxa viridis, assembly GCA_963930925.1. Taxonomy (NCBI): domain Eukaryota; kingdom Viridiplantae; phylum Chlorophyta; class Trebouxiophyceae; family Coccomyxaceae; genus Coccomyxa; species Coccomyxa viridis. The sequence continues at coordinate 1,083,938 of CAWVOJ010000007.1, read as the reverse complement.
TGACTCCACATGTAGCCAGCTCAAGGCCACACATGCCTGTCCCAGTGGTGGCCTCCATAGCCTATGCCTAGGCCCTGCTTGGCCCCAGATGGCCTAATCTACCCATTCATTCATAGTGACAGCAGGGAATCATGCAAACAACTCATGCTGCTTGGAAATAGGATAGGCTATTGGGAGATGTGCGACTCGACTCCACAAGTGGCTACAGTGGCAATCATACTTGCTCGGCTGTATCAGCCCAGAAAAATCAAGGCACCCTTGTGCACACCCAGCAGGCATGTGCGGAGATCCGCCCACGTGTTACAAATTTGGTCTTGAGTGAGGATGTATCCCCAGTCTGTGCCAAGACACGCACATCGACATCAGTCTGTAAAAGAGTAATTCTCGAATATTGCTTGGTCACACTGCTGGTCTCTAAGATCGTCTCGAGGCAGCCTTTACCACTCGCAGTCCTGTCCGCACCAAGAAGTCACTAGAATGGGACCCTTCTCAGCAATGTTCTCCCCCCAGCAGTCTTTTATTCATCGGTCTGCGTCAAAATGCTCGATAGGCAGCCCTGTTCATAGATATAGAGCACACCTGCGCACGAGCCAGATGAGGTGTGTAGCTGCAGCACCGAGCACCGTAGACTCTAAGCCCCGTCCAGGCGAGAAGAAGGGTACGTTCAAGAGCTCTCAAGGTCTTCCTGCTTGTCCTGACGGTGGTACCGCATCTCCCTCTGGCCAGGCGGGGGGTCACTCAACTGCCAGCGAAGGCCTTGGCTCAATGCAGGCTTCGTCGAGGAGATGAGATTCGTGGCAATGAGACTACACACGAGAGATCAGGCTCCGAAGGAGGGGGAAAGAGAGGCAGCAGAGCAGGCATGGAAGCAGGTGAGCCTGGGCTGCTGTGGTTGTTTGTCCCTGCTTGTCTGGCCTGCATTGCTCCCTGTGAAGATATGAAGCTGCTCCAAAACACTTCTAAGTGGCGCGCTTGCACTCTGCAGTGGCAGCCATCTAGGGAGGGATACCTGCGGTTCCTCACAGAATCCAAGGAGGTGTACGAGACCTTGGAGGGCATTGTAGCAGAGGCTCACCATCCAGACTGTGAGCACCTCCGTTCATGCCATAATTCTGATCTCACAAGGGCAGCTGCCTGTTCACGTAGAGTCCGTCTGTATCATATTGACACGCTTTTGCAGTCGTGCATAGGAGACCAGACAGATCTGCAGGGCAGAGGGTGAGAGGAGTTGTGTGTCCTGCAGATGCCAGGTTTCAGAACACTGGCCTGGAACGCTCAGCAGGCCTGGCAGAGGACATAGCATGGATGCAGCAGGAGTACAGCCTGGCTCCTGCAAAGCCCTCAGAGGATGGCCCCGGCCAGGTGTACAGCAGGTTTGTGCAGCCTTCATGAGAGGCCTACTTTCCATGCAAACGCATCAATGCACCAGCCATATGGTCCATTTGACACTTATGTGGCACAGCCTGTGCCTTCTGGTCCAACGGCTACAGATGGCATGCCTTTCGTGCCCTTCAGCCACTCTGGAGGGCAGAGCAAGAAGGAGCAGGCAGGTTGCGGTACTACCAGATGATGCATGATGATGCTCATGCACCTTAGGGAAAAACGTGTGCAGGCTCCTGAGGCAGCTAGCGGACGAGGATCCCCCGGTCTTCCTGTGCCACTTCTACAACATCTACTTTGCGCACACAGCGGGAGGCCGCATGATCGGCACCAAAGTGGCTTCCATGATTCTGGACTCCCGGCAGCTCAACTTCTACAAGGTCAGCCCACCTGCTTACACGTGTCAGACAGACGGCGTGTTGTTGACCGATTTAGGGCAGCTGATTTTTGCAAAGAGATTGCCGAGGCCATGGCGTTGCCAGCTCTCACCCAGGCCATGATGCAGATGAGTCTCGATGGGGCATGTGCCATTCTGAGGTATTCTGACAGGCCTCCTCTGCATGCAGTACAATGGGGACCACAAGCCCATGCTGGAGGGCGTCAGGGAGCAGCTGAACGAGACGGCAGAGGGCTGGAGCAGAGAGGAGAAGGACAGATGCCTCAATGAGACTCAGAAGTCCTTCAAGTACTCGGGGGATCTGCTGCGCTGCATCACGCAGCCTCTGTGATGGCAACAAGAGCCTATAGCTTGTACAGCCAGCAAGTGCTTTGTACACAGGGACACCCGGCGTACTGCTATTGACTGTGCTTGTGAATATTAGTCAGGCACTGCAAAATTGGCAGGATCTGCGGCAGCGTTCATGACTGGGTATCAATCTGTGCGACATGTATTCTGGCCGCCAGCAGTCAGGATCTTCCAATATTCAGACACAGAATTTTGCACTCTAATTATCCATGAACTGCACTCTCGAGGTGTTGCCTGCTTGGCGCTCAATATCCTCTTACAGCTCACTGTGTGAGGGCATCCATTAAGAATCTCCCATATCTTGTCACCAGTCATGCCCTTTTGATGAAATCTAGGCACTCAGACTGGCTCAAGGATGCCTATCCCCCTCTACGCAATCATATCATTTGTTGCCGTACAATGGACAATAGCAGTCCCTTGAGTAGCTACAGGTGGAGACACCGCCTGCCACTTGCAAAGCCCCTTTTCAAAGCTTTGTTAGGCATGAGACTCCCCAGGCTCAATAGCCTCCACACCTTGAGCAGACAGCAGACTCGCACACATACACCAGCCATAGGCATTGTGTCACATATTGTCACACATAAACTTGACTCAGCATTCAAGCAGCTTGCGCCTTCATAGTATTTAGTCTTGCAGGGACACACATACAATCAATCCTGTGGTCGATGGCAGATATCCATATAGTACAAAGAGACATGCCCTCCTGTCGTTTGCCTGGAGACTGAGGGCTCAGTGAAGGTTGGGATGCCATCATATGTCTGGGAAGAAGATTGCCCGGCAGTTGTTCAGGGTGGCCTCGGCCGGGCAATACGGGCACTTGAAGGGCCGCACAGTGCCCTTGGCAATCTTCTGCAGGGACACCTTGCACAGGACGTGCCCGCAGGGCAGCAGCATGGGCGAGTTGTCGGGCGTGCTCTGCTCCCGCGACACCGGGCAGGCGAACACCGAGTGGAACACAAACTGTCTCCCCAGCTCGAGCTCCTGCACCGTTGCACAGCACTGTCTCTCATCGATCAATCGCCATGACACCAAAGACATTGCGATATCGCGATTGGCTTGCCACCAGCACATTCCCAATCTGCCTCACAACAGCGTTCTGCTGCTGCAGCATCAGCACACACACATGAGAAACTCTACTGAGACATTCATGTAAGATCACTGTCACTCCTCAATGGGAAGCCTCTCTACACCTCTGGGGCCGTATGAAGCTGGCCTGTGTGATGTAACCCTATAGTGAGGGCTGTAGCTCACCACAGGAAGCTGGTTGCAGGTCAGGAAGTCCTGGTTCTGGCCCGCCATGAGCGTGGCCAGCTTTAGCAGCGTGGGCAGGGCCAGGCTACCGGCGGCCACAGCCACCAGCAGAGGGCTCTCACATGCCTGCAGGCACCACCCATGCTGTCACAGTCCCAGCATGAGCATGCAGACGGAGTGGTGAAGGCCATGGACACAGACTCTACAAAGAGATGTTGCAATGCTGCTTCTATGCAGGACAGTCAACAAGGACACATCTCAGAGTATCTGTAATATGCAGGTATGGAGCATGTCAGCTCACGTGCTTCATTGACCCCATATCACCACCTCTGAGTCATGTCCCTGTATGTGGTCCTATGAGAAGCAGAATGGCCATAGTTGTGGTGGATGGCTCACAAGGCGCGGTAATGGTTTGATTGGGAAGATGTCAAAGCACACCTGCCCCAGCAGGCCGCAGCACTGGCGCGAGAACTCCCGAGCCACATCAGACCACAGCGAGGGGGCCATGAGGTCGGCGTATGGCGAGGCGCCAGGCCGCCGCACAAAGCAGAGGCAGCCCATGAGCCGCTGGATCTCCGCCATCTCCGACTCCTGGTAGGGCCCAAAGTTGGCGCGCGCATACTCCAGCGCCTTGGCGGGGCCTGCACCGCATCCAGAAGGATCAGTCTGCCACACAAAGCGGAGCAATCCCACGCGATGCTGACTACGGCCATCTCAGACCCCTGGCGCGCACATACTCCAGCGCCTTGGCGGGCCCTGCGCCGCAACTAGAAGGATCAGGCCGCTGCCCAAAGCAACGGCAGCGGAGGAGACGCTTATCTACCGTTATCTCAAACCCCTGATAGGGTCCAGAATTGGCTTAAGCATACTTGCAGCAACTTGGCTGGCCCTGCACATTACCCAGTTCCAGAGAGTCCGGACCTCAAGACGAGCAGCAGCAACAGCATAGGTAGGCCCTGAGCTGCTACATGTCTGCCATCTCAGAGTCCTGGCCAAGCTAGAACCGGTATGTGCATACTCAGCAACACTGCCGGCCCTCACAGCACTGGACAGTGCAGAAACAGAGATGCAGACGTCTTGCACACTTAATCTTTCTTGGACACTGCATGTCTTTATGATACTGCACTGCAAGGTGTGCCTGCCGTGGGTGAGTCCGGGACTCACCAGAGCTCTGCAGGCAGTGCAGGAACTGCAGCTGATGCAGCCTGAACTCAAAGGCGTGCACAGCAGCTTCCCCGTTGGAGGCAGTCAGCTGCGCCTGATGCTCCTTCGCCCACCTCAGTGCTGGCTCTAGGTTGCGAGCAATGATCTGCATCACATCCAGATACTTAGAACCCAAGCACTGCAGCCAGAGATGCTGTTCTTATCTCCCACTTTGTTTCAGCACTTGCCTGCCAAGGTGCAGAAAGCGAGCGAGGATTGCTGTGCTACACAGGTGGCTTGATCAATTTTAAGAGGCCTTGTTATGCAGGAGCAGATGGGTTCGTGCCAGCATAAAAATCTTGAAGAGACAGGAGATCCCGCACTGACTGCAGCTGTGCGGATCGGTGGGGCGGCAATTACGAGAGCTCAGAGGGGTGTGCAGGAGGGAAGAGAGCTGACCTGCTCAAGAACGGCATGCATGGCCGTGTACGGCTTCTTGAGTGCTGCAGCATTGCCTATGCCCGCCTCTTGGACGAAGGTGTCGCCCACTGTGAAGTTGCCCTGCTGATACAAGTGCTCTGCTATGACCTGCAACAAGTGACGAGTGAGGGATTGTGGGGAGGAGCTTGCATCTTTGTGCTGGTTTACTTACAAGAGTGGAGTATACCTGATCGAGGATGCCTTCATCCAGCTGCACCGGGCGGAGTGCTGCACAAATGTCCTGTACAAACGCTTTGTCCACCGCCTGCATGCGATGAGATCGAATGTGAAGCAAGCTTCTCGCAGAGCGATTGTTATTAGAGACCGTCTGCAGTCAGTTTGAGTCAAGCCAGCCATCTGACATGATCGTGCTGATGCGGACTCACACCTTGCCTAGCTTGTTCACAGCACCGTGAAGCTCCTTTGTGTTGTCTGCGATATCTTTCACGACATCCCCTTTGCTTAATCTTCCCTCTAATGCATTGAAGACGTCGCTGACACCGGCGCCGGGCGCTGAGAGCTGCTTCCTCGCCTCAGTAACCTCCAAGATGAGCTTGTTGAGGGAGTCAGCACTTTTGCTAGCGCACGCCCTCTGCCTTTTAGCTACTTTCTCTGCTTCCTTCAAAGCCACCTCAAAGTTTTCCATCTCGATTGCCAAGGGCACGGGACGTATGCTTTGCTCCCTCGGTGGATCGCCCTGGGTGGAACTTGTCTACGCAGGCTGTGCGCCCCAAATACTACCTGCGCAATGCTACAGTTTACTGCATTCACGGTCTCATGGCATTGGAATATTAACCCACGCAGTGTCTGAGAGGGCATGGCAATGAGCCCGACCAGCCCAGAGCTATGGGCACTCGCCTAGAAAGTGTCAGGTGGCCCGCACACAATGTTTTGGCACCCGCGTTCTGTTTCAGAGGTGTATAACAGTCCCTAAGAGTCACATTGAGCCTTGTTGAGGCCTAGAGAGTGTACTTTCCCATTCGTCATTTGAGCTCTTCGCTGTGCATTCTGGCAACCGTGAGCAACAGCCGTGGCTGTATAACAGGTCATTACAAGCTTGAGAGATACACAGCACAGGACAAGGTCATCGAGAGCATCAGTGCAATAGAAAAGAAGTGCCTCCCTCGTACACTTGCTTTGTCAGCAGGTTGGTCCACGCCTCGCTTTACAAGTTCACACCAACACTACCAATACACAGTGGCACAAACGTCGAGGCTGATAGGCACATTGCCGCTGTAGAGGAGCTGCGCGCTGTGGTGAAACGGCCGAACACTGTACTTCTATATGCCACGCCACGACACGGGTCTGTCGAGGTATGTTGTAATGGCGGATCCGATTCTTGCAAGCTCATTTTCATGCGCAAAAACATGAGACTCTGCCAAGCGCTGGACTGAGGCTGATGATGTGGCAGGTGTATGGCTACTTGCTAGCATTCCAGAACAGATTTGCGCTTCACATATCCAAAGTTGTTGTTGCCAAGCCACACAGACGTTGTGGGGTCGCTAGAGCTCTCATCCAGGTGTGCTGCCACCCCTTGGAGATGCTACAGATCTGCCTAACAGACTTTTCATGGAACGTGGGTGCCCTCGATGTCCATCTGCAGTCACCTCATGACATATATGATGTTGTGTCCCTTGCAGGAAGTGTTCAGTTGCACAAAGAAGGGCAGTGCAACCTTGCATGTAGACCCAGCAAACACAGCAGCGCTTGCGCTCTACAATTCCATCGGCTTCGAAGTGGACGGCATTTTAGAGGACTACTACTCAGCTGGGAAGCCTGCACACAAATTGGCAAAGCAGCTGGAGCAGTAGCAATAATTGTTGCGCCTGACATTGAGCCCCTAGATTTTGAAGCCAAAGCAGGGAAGAGGCTACCAGCAGGCAGCAGCACCTGTGAAGCTGGCAAGAGCTATCCGTGTATGAGTCTGCCAAACTTCGCCTCTGGCATAGCGCAGGACTTCACAGAGCTGCTGCTGGAGCGCCAGCCGCCCTGCGCGTGCATGCCATGTCTCGAGACCAGAATCAGAGGCTTGGCAGCGGTAGGGAAGTGACATACAACAGGCCTGACCCTCAGCGGCCAGCAGGAGGTGTGACTGGAGCCATGAGAGGTCTTCCACAGCCTGCCATGGACAGCAGGGGGCCAAAGGGACCAGTTCTGGCACACGGTTGGGGGAAGGTTATGCGCCCAGGCAGCCCAGTGCTGCTGGACCCTGCCCGGGACAGCCCGGGCCGGCCCCTGGGCAGCCCAGCACTCTCCATCTTGGCCCAGGGCAGGCGATTAGCGCCAGAGGCAGCTGGCCCACATTGGCAAGTAGCACAGAACGGACAGCATGAGAGCGCTAAAAACGCGCCTCAGCAGAGCATCAGCGCAGACCCATTAGCCTCCCGAAGCGCCTCTCCTGCGAACATGAATAGCGCCCTGCAGGACAGGCCTGTTCATGTCCCTGTCATGTCAAGGCTGGGAAAGCAGAGGCCCCTCAGGCAGTCCCTCGTCCCTGTGGAGCTGCCACCTGTCCTGCCAGCCAGAGCCACCAGAATGCATCAGGTACAACCTTGCCCTTCTCGTGTGCTCGCATCATGTGGCATCTTATGGTGTTGTCGCTTCCGCATGCTTCTTGCACAGCTGCATGCCCACCATAACTCGTTCTGAGATCAACTTTTCTAACTTGCTCACCTGCATGACATGACCCTGCTTGTAGCAGATCCCCAACTTCTGCAGCAGGGTCATCCTCACTTAAGGAGGACAGGCTGTGGTCATGAGACCTTTCTGTGATATTGCAGTCACACAACTTCCATTGCCTGCAGGAGATCCTCAACTCCCGCAGCGAAGTTGTCCCAATCGAGGAGGAGGACATGTGTATGTGTCTGGGATGTCTTACAAACTGCTGTGACCCACGCAATTTCCATTGCCTGCAGGAGATTCTGGACTTCTGCAGCAGAGTTGTCCCCAACGAAGACGAGGACCAGAGGCGCGGCGCAGCGCACGCCCACATGCTGCGTGGTTGAACAAGAATTATCGGGCTGTAATGTGGCATGAGGGCCCATAGAGGGTGGCAAGTCTGTGAGTTGCTGTGATGTGGCTTGAACAGACCCACTCACCTGCGTCGTGTACCTTGCTTGCAGGAGATTCTCGACTTCCGCAGCAGTGTTGTCCCCAACGAAGAGGAGGACCAGAGGCGCAGCGCAGCACACGCCCAGATGCTGGCGGCCTGCCGCGCCGCCAAGCTGTTCAACCTGCAGCCCTTTGGCAGCCGCGCCAGCGGCCTGGAGCTCTGGGATTCGGACATTGACCTCGTCGTGCTGGGAGTCGTGCAGCCCAGCGGAGAGAACCACAGTGAGGCTCTTGGTTGCCAGTCCTGCACGGTCCTGAAAGGGCGCTTATGGCGGAAATTCTATCCTGTATCTGAGACAGTGACAGCACACCCAAGCTGCTGGTGCCACCGGCCTGAAGCTCTAGGACTCAGACAGCAATCTTGTCGTGCTGGGATTGTGCAGCCCAGCGGAGAGAATCACAGTGAGGCTTTTGACACCTGTCCGCAGCCCTAGCCTGAGTATGCATTTGAGTCTGCTGGCACTGTCGCGGGCGACCATAGTTGTCGGCCGCAGCAGAGTCAGCATGCCCGAGTTGTGGTGCACACTCTATGCAGCTCGATCGATGTGCTCTTTAATATTCCAGGTGATGAGGCATTCTTTGCATGTCCTCTAAGAAGCTGAGGATGCTGTGGGTGCATGCGCAGCTTTCTTTGAGGGAGAGAAGGAGGAGGTCAACTTCCACCTGGGCAGACTATGCAAGCAGCTGCGCCTGACGCGGGCCATGCAGAAGATGCACCACATCAGGAAAGCCAGGGTGCCCATCATCAAGGTGCTTTCTGCTGCCCCTCTTGTTTTCCTCAGCATAACAGCCATTGTTCTGCTCTGTACTTCTTGATGGCTGTGCCCCTGGCATGAGTTGTGAGGGTACCGGCATCAGGGGGCCAGAGCTGGGCAATGTCTGTTGCGCTCGCATGAGCGGGGGATGGTCCACTTTGTCCTATCCATGCTGTGTCTTGCAGTGCAAAGAAATGCGCACTCTGATTTTAATGTGCGTCAGCATTGCTTCACACAATGGCACAACCTCAGTTGTCAGGTGGCTAGTACTGTGACACAAGCGTGGTCATTCTGTGCGCAGTGCACGGCTCTGGGGGACGTGGATGTGGACGTGAGCATCAACGACGACCGGGGCATCAGGGCGGCCAGATGGCTGGTGCGCTGCCAGGAGCAGTGGCCGGCGCTGCGGCCGCTCACGCTGCTGCTCAAGGCCGTGCTGCGCGTCCTGGAGCTGCACGACGTCTCTCAAGGTCAGCTTTGCTATGGCTAATGTGGTCGGGCACCTAGGAGTCCTCCCTGAACCAGAACAGGTTATCTTGCCGCAACATGCCATGTCGAGCGATCTGCTAGATCAGATTGCACAACCTCCATTGGTCTTCTGAGCCCCATCCTGTAAAGAGCTGTCATTTTGATCTGCTGCTGATCTCTCGTTGCTTGCAGGCGGGCTGGGATCCTTCTCGCTCTCAAACATGGTCATTGCGCACCTTCAGGAGGAAGAGAAGGTGGGCTTGGCTGCCTGACATTGTGCTTTGGAGACAGGCTTCCACAATTACTCTGTTCTGATGCAAAGCAATGCAATCTTGTTCAAAGGCGGCCACCACTAGCAGTTCATTATCAGGAGCGTGGCTGCACCTGTGCCAGCATGAGCTGAGACAAGAGATGTGTAAGTAAGATACAAATATGGGTCTTCCAGGATGGACGGGATACAGCCGATCTCGGCACTCTCCTGCTGACGTTTCTGATGCGCTACGGGCGCTCCTTTGACTACGACCAGCACGCAGTCTCGGTCGGCCAGGGCGGCGTCATAGAGAGGGTAAACCTTGCAGACCCCATACCGGCAGGCCACATTGTGCAGCTCATTGTGGAGGATGTGGACACGAAGAGGTAAGTCATGGTAGTCATGATCTCCCTCTGCCTGCCATGCTGTGTAGAAGAGGCAGTGCTGCCTTGCAGAGTCACCATACTCAGTCTTCACAGCTGAGAGCTCCAAGCTGCCTGGTCTGCAAGCCCTGTGCTGTCTCATGATGTTCTCAATAGCTTGTATGCCTAGACAAAGCTGAGAGCCATGCCGGAAAGCTGTCGACTTGGCGGATCGTGCTGTTCGTGAAAGTGGCCTTTACCTGGCCATCACCAAGCATGCAGGAAGGGAAAGCACCTTGTAGCAGGCATCCTTGAACTTTCAACTTCCTGAACCGCTCACGTGCCATCCACAAGCGCTCAGTGGATGTTGTCAGAGTTTCAGCACTGTCATGCAGGGACGTGGCGGGGGGAAGCTACCGTATGGGCGATGTTGCGGTCACCTTTGCTGGCGCTGCAGCGGCATGCGAGAAGGCGCTCTGCGGGGACGCTAACTCCTCCGGCAGCCTGCTGGCTGCTATCTTTGGCGATTGCTGCGTCCAGAAGTAAGCACAGCCTCTCCTATTTTCCAATGCACACAGCTTTGATTCGGACATCCTTTCCGCCATGAAGGCTCTCAGGCGCAGGTCAGCTTTGCGAGTGTCAGCTCATCATGTCCTGTGCTCATTGTGAGGGTTTATATACCATGTTATTACCAGTCTACATGTTGGTATCTCAATGCAGCCTGCTGGGGACCGGGCTTTGCAAACAGCGTGTGCACTTGGAATGTGTGACCAGCTGTCTCTACGCACAGGGCGCTGAGTCGAGAGCTGGTGAATTGTGACCCCTGGGCTGCGTGGGACCCTTTGCCCTCGCCTGATAGCTCAAGGCGGCGCATGGCCAATGGAGCACACATGGCAGAATTACTAGATGTCACGAATGGGCTGCATGAGACAGGTATGCACTCAACACCCCTCCTCCCTCTGGAACACATTAGGTGTGCCACTTGTCCATTGTTGCGTGCCTTCTGTCATCAGGGTTGCTAGAGAGTTCTATGGGGCCCTCTTTAAACACAAAATTGGCGGTATGGGTGGTTGCGGTCGCGCTCCTGATGACGTGCATCTGCTTTGCAGGAGCAGGTGTTGAGGAAAGGCTGCAGCTGCTGAGCCAATCTGAGGCCGCCAAGCAGCCGGGCATGCGCGCAAAGCGCACAGCAGTCTTCCTCGACCCCTCCTCGCGCACCTCAGTCCTGCAATGGTAATACACCTATCTCACTTTCTACTCCAGGACGTGATACATCACCCTTGTCCGCACGGGTGCAAGGGACAAGGGTTAATCAAGTGCGGGGCCGAGGCCAGAGTGCTTCCGGTGAAGTGTTGCTTAGCAGCAATGTTCAGCCAGGAACCTTTGAGCTTGGGGCAGCTGGTTGCCGTGACTCGTGCTCTGTATCACAGGCCTGAGCCTCCCTTGATACAGAGTCACTGAAATACTAGAAGGCTAGCGTGTACATGCAGGGCCGAGCCAAAGTATGGTGCAGGCCATGCAGACAGCATCCTCTTGGCGGAGCACCCTTCGCTGCAGCAGCTGGCTGCAACCCCTCTGGGCCAGAAGGCAGACCTTTCAGTTGTTGGCACTGCAGATGACGGGCAAGTACAGGTACCTACTCTCTCAAGGCTCACAAGGCATTTATCTGGATAGCACAGAGCCTCTGAGGAATCTAGGATGATCTGCGTTTTCCACAGATTGTGTTAGCATAAGGAAGAAAAGGCTGGGCACCGAAGCAGATTTGGTGCGCATTGGCACGAACAAGTGCATAGCACCATGCTACAGACAAATTTGCCTTGTTGCTCAGCTTCTTGTTCCTTGTGCTGAAAGGAGATCTATGCTCAAATCTCTGCCGTGGCTGGCCAGCCTGCGTCTAGTGTGACCCTTGAGGCTTGAGTGGCATCATGCAGATCCTGGTCCTGGAGCTGCCAAAGCACCTAGAGTCCTCATCTGCAGTGGCTCCCCACTTTGCTGTCTCTGTCTCAGATGAAGCCAGCGCAGACGCTGCAGGTCTGTGCCAGCCTTGCATGTTCGCCTTAGCTCAGCTTGGGACATGCTCTGAGGCCATATGCGGCCTTGCAAGATGCGGCATGCCAGACAATAGACTTGACCACAAGCATTACAGTGATATGGCAGACGCAGCTGTGGAGTATAACCACATACTTGACCTCTCCATTGGAATGCTGCAAAAAGCCTTGCAGCGAGACAATGCATTTAAAGCATTTTGTGACAAGAGCTTTTGATATGCAGTGGAGCTGGCTGAAAGCATTGCAGCAGGGCACAAGCAAATCTCCTGCCTGGCTAAGTTCCGCACAATACCACTGTGCCCAGGCACTTTGCAGGGCTCTGAGAATAGATTTGGTCTGCAGGCGAGCTGGCGGAGAGCATTGCAGCAGGGCATAGGCAGGGCATCCGCCTGGAGATCTTCCCGCAGCCGCGCACTCTGCATGGCACGGTGGGAGTGGAGCTGGAGACCGGCTACATGTTCTTCCATGCGGACGAGCTGCGCAAGTTCTGGGAGTCCCAGGACGCGGGCGCAGAGTCTGAGACGGACAGTATTCTGGCCGCTGACGAGGAGGGCCTTGGCCACCTCCACGTGCAGGTAACAGTCCCTAGAGCTGTCCCAAGAAACCGGCTTCCAATTCTGAAGCGGGGCTCGTTTATGTTCACTGCAGGGGTTGCACTTGAGGGTAACATGCAGCATAGGTGAACACCAGTTGTCTAGCGTTGAGACTCTGTTGAAAGTAAGCAGCGCAGGCCTGCCTTTCGCGCAGTGTTGGTCAGCCCTATCAGATATATAGAGCATGCCACTGGCAGCATCTCGACCTGCAAGTGCGCCCACAATGGCATGAGAGGAGATGGTTCACAGATGCACTTGCAGACTCAGAGCACCCTCAGCCGTGAGTGCTCTGCCGGATTGCTTCCTCTCATGCCACTGTGTGCTCAGCCTCCATAAGGGTGCCCCTGTGAGGTATCCGTGCTGGCTGCATGGTACAGGCATTGATCACTATGTGTGCTGTCTGCAGGCTGCGGTGGCGAAGAGCGACATGGGCTTCTTTGGGACCTTGCCGATGTCTGCTGCAAGCGCTGAGCTGGGGAGCAACAAGCGCAAGAGCAAGGAGCTGGGGTCACTTCTGGCTCATGCTGAGACCCAGCATGTATGCTCCATACCATCTTGTTGCCCTGCTGTTGCACCTGATCGTGCTCTTGCTGAGATGCATCAAGCACAAGTGATGCATATTGCTGCTTGCCTTGCACTGCAGAATTTCTGCTAGCAAAGAGAGGTCCGGCACAGGGCACTAGGCTACAAGGGCGTCTGGAGCTTTCTAGAGGTGCATGTAGCCGAGGTGGTGCGGCGTTATGAGAGTCTAGCAGGTTTGCCCCTGACAAGTATGGGGTGTGTGTGCTGCAGGGTGACCGTTGGGAGGAGGGGCATGACCCTGAGTTCTTCAACCTGAGGCGAAAGACGTCCAAGGAAGACGCGATAGGCTCCGTAACGCAGCCCTCGCAGTATGTCGCCAGCACAAGGGCCGAGCCTAAAGCCCAGAGTGCCCTGCCCAATGCCCAGGATGCCCAGAGCGCCCAGCCACGACGGGATCTGCCGCCCCACCTCTCTGAGAAGGTATAACCCTCTGCCCATCAGGCGAAACACTGATCCTGCTGCGTCTCCTCCGATACTCCTGCAGGCTCTCTTATACCTGACAGAAGCCACATGCTGCAGACAGCATCCGCATTGGGCATGTGTAGATTATGGCTTCTTGCCTGGCTGTGGGTACCCTTCACTCGCAGTGAGGGAGAGCTCTCCAGAGTGCAGCAGTAGGAGGGAGCATGGGAATGCTGCTGTTCCGCAGGTGGATGCTCGCAGGCCAGGCAATGCAGTGAAAGCAGACAGTGCCTCCAGGACCTTCTCCACAGAGTGGCCCTCCCTGGGGCCCTCCCAGGGTCTGGGCAGGCCAGCTCAGCTCCCCAAGTATGTTTGCTGTCCCAAACCTTCCTAGACATGTGCTTCTTAGGCTTGTGGGCCCTTCCCTGTTACAGCTGCCCGCGCAGTTATGGCCTGATCTGTCTTCTAGCTGGGCCAAATGTGCATGCTGGCCATCGAAGAATTGCTATCCAGCATAGCAGAGCAATTGTGCTGGCGTTTGAGGACTGGTACATTATGCAGGCGAGGCATGCCAGTGGGCCGAGAAAGCAACAAAGCTGCGAGCAAAGCAGTGCATCCTGCAGCTGCAACAGGTGGTGACAGAGCCCTAAATGGCAGTGCTGCAAGTGAGCCAGGTAGACCTGCTTCTGCAAGACACTCTTTTCATTCTTTCAGATTGTCGTCAGTCAGTGGGCCTCTCTTGAGTCTGCTGCAGAGCACTGGTAAATGTCAAACCGAGTCAAAGGAGGACCATAGGTATATTGCATGACTTGAAGCTGAAGTCCAATAAAGGTGTATCCAAAGTGCAGGCTCATTATCATCCAATCTGCAGTCATCATCAACATTGCGATTTATAGCTGTTGCTGGTCCCTCGTCGCTCAGAATTGATTCTGAAAGATTTGACATTGCTGCGCAGGGAGACAACCAAGCATGACGCTGGGAGAAATGGACGGCAGGACTCTTGCAGACTTCATGCCGGCGCCACAGGCAGCCCAGGCGCAGAGGTCTGTGCGCCGTGGGCAGCTGGGCAGCCGGGCCGGGCCCCGGTCTACAGCAGTTGTGGCTCAGCAGGAGGCGGCTCTGAAGGGGCAGCCGCCGGCACCCACTGAGGACCTACCGCCTCACCTCAGGAAGCGCTGAGCGAGCCATACAGGGCAAAGCGCTGCCAGCAGACATGGAAGCAGACGACCGCTCCAGCTCAGTTCCGGCCGAGTGCAGATAAGCTTCCAGAGAATATTTGCTGGCACCCCACTCTAGACAAGCCGTACATTTTGGCAATAGCTGAGTACGGATTTGAGATTGGCCTCGTTGTGATGTGAGTTGAATGCCAGGTACAAAGCCTCACAGCAAGGGGTGAGAGCCTACTCATATCAGGGGCACAGAGCTCTCATCTTGCCCTGATGAGAGGGTGGAGGGTGTACATGTTAGCTCACAAAAATTGCGGTACATTGTCTACCTTGTTGCTTCTTTTCATCCGAGAGACAATACCGCTTGAGCAGGCTCATGGGGGTTCCAGGCAAGTTTTGAAGCTTCAGCTCCTTAAGGATCCTTGTGTTGAGCTGAAGGCGTAATGCATAGGCCTATACTAATGCGGATCTGAATTTTCCGAAGCACCTGCTTACACATGTTTAGGTGTAGTCACTTCTTTGCTGTTGTAAGTGCAGAGTCCATCAAATGTCATCCCCTCAAATCCTGCCATTGTCTCAATGCTGCATGGTGCCACAACTGAGCCTGCTCCCCGCTTATCCAACTCTGCCCAGCCACAAATGTCCCCTGCAGGAGCTCCTAGAATCAGAGTCCTGCCAGGCTCAGGCGGCTGAAGATGTCACATTGTGCTGAATGTGTAACACTGTTTCTGAGGGAGATGCATATCCCGTCAATCTTAGCTACTTGGTGTGTCGAGATGCATGATAGTGTTTCTGAGGAGGTAATGCATGTCACGTCATGCGTTGCTTCTTACTGTGTCAAGACGCATTCAAGTCTTGCGGGCTGCATGGACATACTTTTGCATGATACAGCGCTTGAATGAGACAGGCATGTAGATAGATTCACCTTGCTGAGTGTGGCTGCCGTAGCCACTCCTGTGAGCGCACCCGCCAGGACATCACCCAGGTAATGCCTTCCCATGAGGCATCTGGACAGTGCTGTCACTCCCGCCCAGATGCAGATACCAACAGCCAGCCCAGCATGCCTCTCATGTAGCCACATGAAGGCAAAGATAGCAAGGAACATCACCCTGCAAACAATGCTGATGCACATAACGGCCTTGAAGCAAGCCCTGCTGAGCAGGATGAACACGGACGTCTGATCTTATCTTGTACACAGAGCCTCCAGATGTGAGTGGCAGCAGTGTGAAGCCAGACCTCGCTGCATGGCCGCTGGGGAATGAATACTGGTCCACCTTGACCACCAGCAGAAAGTCAGAGGCGTTGTTGTATACCGGCCTTGGCCTTCTGATAGCACCCTTAAGCAGACCCACGTATGCCAAGTCTATGAGCAGTCCGAGCAATAGATTGGCGGCCAATGTGTGCATGTCCTGGGAAGCAGAAGGGGCCAAGAACGTCGCAATGGCGACTGGTAGCCATATCAAGCCACTGCCAGTATGCTCCAGTAGCTTATAGAAGGCTCTGGGCAGCTGTAACCCCACCGACTTGTATAATGCTAAGGACAGATCTATGTCACATTGTCCAACCAAATTCTTGGGCTTGGCAATCGCAAACTTCTGCTGAGACATTGTGAAGACATACGAAACTTAGAGTGCCTCTTCCATAAACACGACAAGTACTGAGCAAGCAAAGCAATGGCTAGAATGACTCTGTGCTCAATGCTGAGTCATGAAGGGTTGTTCCCACGTGCGGCACACAGGCCAGGCTCTCCAGGAAGCACACATGCAAGGACTGACATGTAGTCATAGCGCTGCTGCGACATTTGAAGCTTTGAGTAGCTTGTCTCATATAGCGCAGACAAAGCAGTGCTTGCGACGCAGGGCTTGCTGTCAAATTTGTTGCATGGCCAGTCCCTAGCAGTCCCTCACGTCGCTCCGTATGGGGTGCACCGGAATATGCAAGGATCCTATGAAGGTCAGGATGGGAGCCAGAGGTGCTCTTAGGCCAAGGGGGGCAACGTCATCTTATCACATCCATGGCAGGACTGCACATTTGCTACACAGACGCTGCCCCCATACAGCCTATAGAAAGCGTCCAGGCAGAGCATTTCAGCATGTAAATGCTCAGCTGGACAGACAAGGCAAGGACTGGAGGCAAGGACTATGGACAGCAGTAGACTTGACAGCCACTCTGGGGTCAGTAGGAGGTGCCATAGCATTCGTATTGACCCAGGAAGCCATGCTCGTCGGTCTCCCAGTCGTCCTGCCGCTTCTAGCCCTCTATGCCAGCAGAAAACGGGAGAAAGCCGTCCTCGAGGTGTGTTTAGTGTGGTGTCTCTCAGCACAGTACCAATGTTGTGGCAAATGCAGGATGGCACCTTGCAGTTCTGCCAACAATCGTTAGCCTATGAATTAGGGATGGAACACCTTACCTTTGTACTGTGCCACCTGCCTGCTAGGACATGTGCCCAATGCCCTGTGCTCACCGGCAGAACTTCTATCTGCCACATACATTGAGATGCAGGAAGCATGGTGGTGCGCAGGGCGGTTACTGTAGCAGCAGAAGGCTGCGTGTTCATGCTCAGCAGCTGAGGCACGTGACCATGCAGGCAGCCCTGATGGAGGTGAGGGAAGCGTGGCAGGGCACAGCGCAGCAGCTGCAGCAGCGCGAGGCGGTGCAGGTGCAGCAGGTGGGGCAGGCCGTGCAGCAGCTGCGCGAGGACCTGCAGCGCCAGCTGCCCTCCGGCAAGCTCAAGGCCATCGAGAGCAAGCTCGCCGCCCTGGAAGGCTCTGTACTGAGCGCAGGTCCGAGCCATGCCTGAATGTCAATGAGCACGTCTGTTTCATACTTGAAGAGCTGTGTGTAGACCATTCCACACCAAGCACTGCAGACCTTGACAATTTTTCCTAGCCTGATTTTCATCTGCTCTGGTGTAATCAGGCAAGATGAATACTCCACACAGCGTAACGTATATCAAATGTGAGAGGACCAACCCACATCTCTATGCTATCAGCCTTCCTAGCTGCAGTGTCGTCTTCGTTGCCCTAGGGCAGCCATTGACCTTGCGTGTACCCTCTCCAAGCAATCAGGTCTTTGTCTGCGCTTATTCTTGACCTCTCTTTGCAGGGCGCAGCGCGCAGAGCGCAGCCAGGTCTCTGGACGCTGCTGGCGCCCAGCTGGCGGACGCCTCTGCTGCCAAGATGGCCAGCATTGGCCAGGAGCTACTGAAGGACATGCAGCAGGGCTTGCAGTCAAGCATCACGGCCCCGCTGAAGCAGCTGTCCAGGCTCGACTCCCAGTTGGAGGTACACATCTGCTGATCTAATCATCCTATCAGTGCCGTATGTTCCTGGTGTGGTCACAGATCCAATCCTGCAGACAGGGGATGGTATGGTCAGCCTTGTTATGCTGACTGCGTAAGGCTGCATGTGACGGCTGCATGCCGGCATGCAGGGCATCCAGGACAACCTGGACATGCTGCAGCAGAGCCAGTCGGATACGGTTCAGCAGCTGGCCCAGGACGTGGTGGCAGCTCTGGAAGACTCTGAGAGCCAGCTGCAGGTGCTCATCAAGGCACACTATTCTATGAGGCCCTCCTTACAATCTGCCACTGCTTCGAGATAGGAACTGTGGCAGGGCTTATGTAGCGAAGGACATGCAGGGCTTGTTATGACCCTACCATGGAGGTCTCAGATGTAGGTCAACGGCCTCTGTGCGACCTACCTGAAGCCCTGCTTGGGGATGTACGCCTCCAGATGAGCTTGTGCCTGGCTCCGGGCTAGGTGCTGTGATTAGTGATCTCAGCGCCCGTGCCTGTCAACGGCTGGCCAAAGCCATGCGCGAGCGTGTCTTGTGGTGCCACATCCCTACGATGGGCCCATCAATGATTTCTGGAGGGCATCATCCTACCTCTGGCGCCTCCGCGAAGAGTTGCATGATGTGTCACATGTTCTATGCAAGCAATCATTCTGTCATTCAAGGCATAGAAGTTGGCACGTGCATGCGCAGAGGGCGCTGCAGGCAGAGGCGAGGCGCTCAGAGGAGAACTTCCAGCGGCTGCCCGCGCTGATCGCTGCAGCGCTCCCCGTCACAGACGTGACAGCGCTGCAAATGCTGCCAGAGGGCGGAAACGCCCTCGGCCTGCCGCGCGCCGCTGCCCAGCTGGCGCCAGCTGACCGGACATGGCTACAGACGCTTCTGGAGAAAGCTGTGCAGCAGGCCGCTGACAAGGTCCTGTCAGCTCAGGTACTGCCTGCCGTGCCTGCTAAGGCAAATCCAATTGCCTCTTGCATCACCTCGCAGCACCACAAAGTACCTGTGTGCATATGTAGCCACTCACATGATGAGTGCGTGGGCATCTGGCACGATGCCATGTGTGATCCTGCCAGCCATTCGTGCATGAAAGCGCTCACTTGAGCACAGAGCTTCTGTGGAGGGCTCTCATGCAGGCGTGGTATGGCAAGGTCACACGTGGCACCATGATAGCTGACAACGCAGCTCTTCATAGGTCTACACAGACAAGTGCATGCGGCTTGCTGTAATTAGCGTGAAGATTTCAGTCTGCTTGCAAATGACACGATGTTCACCCTCAGCTTGCCTGTGCGCTCCCCGGAGCTTGTTCTGAGCAGCTTTGGCAGCTCCCCGCGCTACTAGGAAGCCGTACACAGCGCTTCGCTCCCTTGCAGGAGAGGAGGGAGGCGCAGATCATTCCTGCGGTGCTGGCAGAGGAGCAGTGGGAGGCGCTAGGCAGGCGCCTGCGAGGCATCGAGAGCAGCTTGCAGGTGCATGCATCTCCACGATAGCGCACTGAATGAAGCCTGGCTGGATTCTTCGTGCTCATTCTTTGTGCTCATTATCAAGACAATTGCTAGTGCGGCTGGGCCCTGTTCCTGCCACGGTCTCAGGTGTCTTTTGGTATGACATTTGAAAGTCAATGACAGTGATGTTCGCCCCTCTTCAGCACAGCCCTGGATTGGGGTGCACTCCTGTCAGAGATGGTGATTGTCCGCTGCCGTGGCCAACCCTCTTGGATACTGAGTCTGAGCCACACTGTGGCATGCGCAGAGTATGGCCAATGAAGAGGGAGAATCTGCAAGCAATGGCTTTGTGGACGAGCAGGCCTTGGCTCAGCTTGACAGTCTTCAGCTGGACGTCCGCGCTGCCCTGGCCGCTGCCCAGGATGCCCAGGGCAATGGGCCAGTCCTGCAGGACTCCCTCGCTAAAGTGACAACCCTTCTTCAGACCATGGTAAGGAAGTATGCCCAGCACAAAGCTGACCACCAGGCATAGCCAGAGTATCTGCATGAGATACTGACAGTGCCTGTCACTGCAATGGACAAGAAGCAGGCAAAGGCACTTGAAGCAGGAATGAGGCATAACTCCATTGTTCTGCAAGGAGGCGCATCACTGTGTACTGATGCCTGTACAGGTCAACCAGAGAGGAGAGGGGCCGCGCTCAGAGGAGTTCCCAAGCAATGGTGCGGTGAGCTCCTTGCTAGAGCAGCTGCAGAGCGCATCCTCGGAGCTAAGCACAGCGAGAGCTGCCCTGGAGGCAGCCCTGCAGGAGAGGCCAGCTGCTGCCCCAGCTACAGACAGTAGCCTCACGACAAGTAAGCACTGGAGTGCTACAATCCTAGCAGTGAGTGCTGCAGGTGTCAAGTGCAACAATGAAGGTGTGAGAGTGTAGAGAAAGCGCATATGCTGCCACATACCTTGCCATTGCCACCCTGAAGCATCTCAATTGAGACAAGGATGCTCATAAGCAACATGCTATATGGGAATTGGGGATTGGCAGTTCAGGTAGATCAGGCTTGGAAGATAGCACAAGGTCCATGTTCTGTGAATTGCCGCCAGATTGGAATAGACTCCGCTACCTGATGCAGGTACTGTGCAAGAGGCTGCCCGCACCGCTGCGCTGGAAGTTTTGAGAGAGGTGCAGCAGCAGGGCAATCTGGGCAGCAGCCTCCCAGCAGCTAATAGTCCTGAGCAGAGCACTTCCAACAATGCGCAGTTCAGCAGTGGAAACGGCGTGCCGAAGGGATATAAGGGAGACCCAAGTGACACCCGGGCTGACGCCTTCAAAAAGATGCAGGTGTGGCTGCATGCCAATAAGTCATGCCTGTCTGGACTGCATTGACAGGCATAGCAGAACCCTGAGCTGTCCTCACATACGCTGTGCAGTGCACTGTGGCTACTGTCCACCTTGTGCATATGAGGTCAGGTGTTGTGTGATTGACACAAAGGGTGTCACATCCAAACCGCTGTGCTACCTTGCAGGAGCTCCTGAAGTCTCAGGACAGGCAAAGCAGCTCAGAGGCAGGCCAGCAGGCTCTTGGAAGCTCCACACAGGCTTCAGGCGCTGCAGAGACGTCCACAGATGACCTGGTGCCCATCTCGGCCTGGCTTGGGCAGCCCAGCGAGCCCATGGACCAAAGGATAGCTGAGGAGGCGCTGCTGGCTGGGGTTGACTATGCTTCGGACGCCATGGATGCTGAGGGAGCCCTCAGCGCCTCCTCTGGCTCCTCTGTGCTGGCGCCTGGCGCTGCAGAGGGCCTTGCCAGCGCCCCTTTGCAGCTTCAGCAGGGGCAGCAGCCTGGCTCTACTGGAGAATTTGATGCCTCTCAGAGCACAGGGGACCAGTCCAACAGCAGCTTGCCAAGGCAGGGTGGTAAGACACCTGGCGCAGAGTCAGCTGAGAGACAGCCAGACAAGATCAGCAAGACGGGAAGCACAGCCAGCACAACACAGAGCGCAGTGCAGCAGGCGAGAGATGGTGAGAGGAGGCAGGAAGCATATCGGTCCAAGCAGAGCAGCACTAGGGAAGCTGCAGAGGGGCCCTCCAGTGATGCACTGCAAGATCAGCAAAGCACAGGTCTGGCCAGCGCGCAGGAGGCGTACAGAGAAGATGGCTCTGCTGAAACCGGTATGCACCCTTGGCTGAAAGCTCCAAGGCCTGGTGCTATGCAAAGATCAGAATGTGGCCCTTGCTCTCTGCCTAGCAAAGACTCACTGGCATTGTTTGGAGTTCCATGTCTGGTAGGACGCGTTGAACCTCCGAAGCTGAGAGGTCAGCTAAAGTCTGACCTCTGAGTGGTGACAATTAGAAGCCTTCTACTTGTCAGCCTTCTAATTGTCACCACAGTCAGACAGTGGCGACAGTTGACCTCCCAGCAAATAGTGCACAAGGCAACAAGCTATCAGAGGCAGCACTTGCCTAATGTACATGGCTCCATGGTCTGCTTGACTCTGTGCAGGGGCTTGGGAGGAGAGCATGCCTGCAGAGGAGCAGCTGGCGGACCTGCTTGAGGAGGGCAAGGGGCTGCTGCGGCAGGGGCGGGAGCTCAGCCGGAGCGGCTATGACTATGGCGAGGCCGACGCGCTGCTGCAGGATGCCATGGCCTGCTTTGAGGAGGCGGCTGCTATCGACCCCAGCAGCACCAAAGTCCTGGTGTGCATTGGCTCTAGCCCATAGCAGGACAACTTGCTTGGACCGTCTTGCCATATGCACCCAAGTGTAAATCTGCTGGGCCTGACACGAGTGCCTTCAGGTATCATATAGTAGGCTTGCAGCCCATATAATAGGGAGCAGTCCTCTCACAATGTGCTGTGATTTCGTGATCCACGAATCGGCTTGCCGGGTGCCTCAGCAGCTCCTTCTCACATGGCAAGACACCGAGTGATTGCGTGCACTAACAGAAGCGTGTTCAAATAGTTTTGTACAATTGCAGGGCAATTGGGGCAATGCCCTGATGGCGTATGGCACTCTGAAGAAGCGCTACCTGAGCGCGCTGCAGGAGGGCCCGCAGCCCTACTCGTATGAGGAGCAGGACGCAACATCGCTGGCAGAGGAGCAGATCACAGGTGTCTTCCGCAGAATCTCTCTTGGATCTTCAGCAGCACACCTCTGAAAGCATTCCCACACTTTATGAAGCGGCTGAGCGCGAGGGTGTTCATTGGTCCTGCAATGCTATCCTTACGGCACATTGTCATGGCGCTCACACTATTGTCGTTGTGTGGGTGTTGAGTTGCAAGGCATGCTGAGCCAGCGCTCCTGCTGCAGCGGAGGCGGAGGCTGCGCTGGTTGCTGCGGGACAAAAGTTCCTTGCGGTGGTTGAGCAAAATTCTGAGGACCGCCGGGCCTTGGGCAACTGGGGCAATGCGCTGTGCTTGAGAGCAGAGCTGGCGCAGGACCCCGAGGTGGGTGATCTACAATGACACACTCACAGTGGCAGATGACACTGTCTACAACCAAGGTGTGCATGTTTTCAGCACATACATGTGTAGAAAGGGTAAGCCCTGGAATGAAAGCGAGCAGGAGACCGATGAGATGCCACCTGTCCTATATCTGACAGCATTCCTGCTCAGGTGGCATGCGCCCTATACGAGGCGGCTGTTGCAAAGTACGAGGCAGTCCTGGAGACGGACCCGCAAAATCGCCCCATCCTGCGGAATTGCGCCTTTGCCATGTACGATCTGGGCAGGCTGCAGCCTGACCCTGCCTCCCGGGCAGCTCGCCAGCTGTTAGAGGTGGGCATTGCTGCTCTTACCACATGTGTCAATGAGACAGGAAGATCTGACTGGGATTGCTGCCATGGCATCACTCAGCACAAGGACTGTGCGTCGGCACTGGTTGCTGAGTCCTGGGATGTGTTGCAGGATGCAGCTCGGTACTTTCAGGATGTGTTGATGCTCAGCGGGGAAGATGAAGATGTGGCTGCCGCGCTGGACACTTGTATGGCAGACCTGGAGGATGTCAGGTCATTATCGTGATGGCAGTGCAGGGCAGCTTTTATCAGATGGCAGCTGGTCGCATCAGATTATGCTTGCGCACGCAATGTCCTCCTAAAACTTGCGTATGTGTGACATGTACAATGAGGTGTAGCCCTCTGTGCAATGTCAACTTGGTAGGCACTTGTTTCCTCATCACCGCAGCGGATGCACATCCCAGGCCTGCTCACAACCCATTGGCTGAGCCTCTCATTTATTATTATTATTATTGTTATTACACTTTTAACGTCCAGGGGAGGCAACTAAGGCCGTAAGGCCAGGCCCATCAGACGGAAATACAAAGAAACAGGCAGAGTCTGCTCTTCAAAACAACAAGCTGCTGAGATCAATTGTCACCCAGCTGTCATGCAGCTCCAGAAATCTGCTCTCAGCACTACATTTCAGAATAGGAGACCTGACAAACAGAAGATCAATGCTGCATACTTCGTTCACTTGGCACATCGCCTGCGGCGTTCTTGCTTATATGGGCTGTCTTTGCATGTGATGTGAAACTTCGCCTCTCAGGAGGTATCTGCAATGCTCTAAATTGTCCAGCACTGCTTGTGCCACAATGAGCACTACATCCTTGTACATGCACGTACAGAACGTCTGCTGTACTGCTGAAGATACATGTACACCCAACAGGCTCCTTCACACCCAACGCTGCAGCCAGCCAGGGCTCCTGCCCGTCAGACTTGTTGACCTACCCACCTCTGATCGCTGTCGCAGCACATGCCGGGACCGGTCAAGGCAGGTGTAGTGAGGTTGGCTGCTGTGCAGTGGGCGGCCTGCAGCCACGCCTCACATAGCATGCTCTTGCGGTTCCACTGGGCAGCTTCGGGCGCTGCAGCCATGCCTTACTACGGCATGCCCGCTATGCCTTCCGGGCAGGTCTGCATGCTGCAGCCATGCCTCACCACAGCACGCCCTTGCGCTTCTTCTGGGCGGTCTTGGGCGCTGCGGCAGCCGCCGGCTTGGCGGAGGGCTTGCTGACGCCGCCGCGGGCGACGCCGGTCAGGGCGGCCGTCTTGGCGCGGCGGGCCGGCTGGCGCTTGCGTGTCAGGGGCATGCCCAGGGTCTTCTTGAGCACCTGCTCAAACCTGGAGTAGCTCGTCTCCACGTTTGACACCACGCCGTTCAGGAACTTGTCGGCGTGCGTGGCCATCTCTTGCCCTAGCTCCCCATTGACCTGCATGACACTGCCTCTGAATGACTGTGCCTCCCACTTGTAATCGAAAATAGTGTGTGCTAACCTCAATCCCGACTCATTTCAATGACATGCAAGCACAGTGATTTTTGGACAGTTGTCGGGTCACTGAATTCTGGCAATGTGTAAGCACTGCCGCTTTGACCAGAGCAAGTCGCATTTACGCTTGCTGCGCATATCAGGGGGACCTTCTGGGGGGGCACCAGCAGGAGGTGGCGTACCAGGCGGTCAACAAGCTGCTCGACGCCGGAGGCAAACTCCTTGAGGCCCTGCTCGACGTCGCGCGGGAGGATGCGGACCTTGCCGGGCGTCATGCCCGCGCGCAGGTGCTCCAGCGTGCGCAGCCGCTGCTCCGTCATGCGCTTGCTCAGCTGCTTCATGCTCTGCTGCGCCCGTATCCGCTTCTCCTGCAAGCGCCGCACACTTGCGTGAGCGCCTGCTGGCCCCATCTAGATGCTCTCAAGGCAGGTGACCTCAAGCACTCACATCCAGCATACCCATACCTGGCACTAAGTCCCTCCAAGAAACAGGCATGCATGGGAGTATGGTTTTGACTACCCGTGCACCTGTGCTGTTCAGGCTTCCATACCAGTTGCACCTGACGCAGTGCAGCGCTGAGCAATATCCTACGTGACAGTCATGTCAGCAGTGTCAAGCTACATGCGAGCCACACAGCGAGCGAGGTGAGAATTGCATGAGTGGCATCCCTCACCCTGACAAGCGAGACGCCAAGCTCTTTCCTGGAGTAGCCCCTGGAGAGATTCCGAAGCACATAGTCATTATAGTTCTTGATGATGCGCAGGATGATGTCAGACGTGCTGACTCCCTCAGTGCGCTGGGTCTCCTTGAACTTCCCAAGCTTCTTTACCTGCAAATGCATGCATGACTAAACCGCTCGGCACACCCACTACTGCAGCTACTCTTGTTGTGAAGGGTGCACAGGTAAGAGGCTGTCCGCCCTCAGGCCCAGCGCTGCATGGGCTTCATGAGTGAGGGCTGCGCTGCCAGAGTAGACCGCCCATATGGTTCTCTTGTGACGGTGTTTGTACTCAATTACCCAAGACGGAGTGCCTCATCTCCAGGTGGATGTCGAGGCTCACCACGTCATACACATCATTGCCGGAGGCGTCCGCATATGGCAGGGCGTCATGTGCCACAAAGTCGATGTTGTGCTTCTCCAAGAACTCTGGTGTTACCGTCCATGGCGCATCCCTGATCACCTCATCCACCCACCTGTGGGATTGCACATGTCTCCTCGAACCCTCAAAACTACCTTTCATGGCTGGTATTGTGTTGTCTGAATTCTGGAGGTTAGAGGGTCAGTTGAAGCGTCTAGGCACATCAAGCTGTGACCTCAACGCTGGAGCTACACAACCAGGCGGCAGGAGATCACAGAGTCGTTGAGCATTCCATGAAGGGCGTAAGCTCACTTGCAATGTCTGAGAGACTCATATCGCTCCTCCTCTGTCAGTACAGTCTTCCCCTTCAGCCTGTGTGTGAGCTCATCGTTGCAACAGCCTACCACCAGTACCGTGTTTGGGCACCTGCAGAGTCACAATGAAGCCTCGTCAGACACTTACATGGGCTCGGCACCTGGACATGTTTACTCAGTGAGAGGGTGGGTCATCATTCTCATCCGTGACCTCGATATTGTCGTCCAGCAGGATGCAACGGAGCAGAAACAGCACAACTGCGCGGCAAACTTAATACATAGCAAAGAGAAACTCACAGCTTCTTTGCTTGCTCCAGCGCCTTGGCATGACCGAAGTGAAACAAGTCGAAGATCCCTGCACACAGCTGCAAGTTCTGATCGCAGGGCGGCGCTGAATCATGCACTGTCACAGAGAGGCACAGGACTTCCACAATGCTGTTCTGTCCCTGCCTGCAAGGTTAGTCTAGACGCCGCCTTGAAAGCTTCCAGGGAGGTACTGGACGAGCGCCTAAAATGTGACCCACCATCAGCGTATATTCTGACAGGCTTTGAGCTGCTTGGATCTTCCGTCACGTCTTCCTGCTCTGTCTTGGGTCCTGCGGCCTGCGGCACGACCTCCTGCTCCTCGTTTGTCACAGCCTCCCTTCTGGACTGCGCCTGCTTCTTCTTGCTCCTCGACGCGGCCACCATCGCCCCCTAACAGTCAATGTTCTATAGCCGTGCGATAGTCGTGCAGTAGCGATGAGTGTAGTGCTGGTGAGGCGCACGGTGGGATGAATATAGAGGCTGAGAAGCGATCGGTAGCTGTGAGGTAGTGACGTTTCCCTGTGCTGAAACCTGCTGATGACAGCCAGGCTTCAGTAACACATTTTGTGGGGAGAATCTAGACTCTAGACTCTATCTCTTTCAGGCTTTGGTGACTATAGTATGCGAGTCCACTGTCCATCGCACTCCCATAGCGAGACATTCTTGACACAGACGTTTCGGAACCCCAGAACTCATATTCTTCAGCAGAGCCGGAAGTATCTAGGAAGAACATGGAATCATCGCAAAGTATGCAGTAATGCAGCCAATCGCGAAACAGACACAAGGCACGAGAATGCAGGGCGTTGCAACAGGGCATGCACCTCATTGGCAGCAACTCTCCTGCTATCACAAGGTGAGGATGCCAATGCATCCTACTGGTCCAATTTGTAGTCCTCACAATGTGCATCACGTTGCATATATGGGTGTGCAGACCCCGTCCAAAAACTTATCATGAACCTGACAGCTCATGAACAGTATGCATGACTTCATGGGGGTAGGCCACAGTCATGACCAGTGACTAGACTGACAAGGCCACTGAATCTGAGCTCTTTTGCTGCAGTATCCTGTCATGCCTCTCTTGCTGAGGAGGCAGTGACAAAGTATGTGCCTGGGCCGGTCGAAGTCGGGCCACAGATCTGGGTTGGCGCTATTGCAGCTACCATTCCATTCGTCATTGGATCTTGGGAATTTGCCAAGCGCATTGTGAGGCATCCTCCCTTCCCTCTCGCAGTCTCATGACTTGCTTCAGCTGCATTCCACATGACTTGTTATTGTGCGACACATGCCCTACTGGCCAACGATGAGGTTTCGCAAGATGAGCAGCTTTCTGATGGGACTTTCTGTGCTGTGCAGATCATACAGAGACGGTGTCAGAAGTGCGGGGGCAATGGTCTGGTCATGAAGGGGCGGTTTGCACGGAAGTGCCCAGAGTGTGGCGGATTCTTCCCCTGGCAGGTCTGTTCACCTGTTCCCTCCCCTTGTGCTATCCACGAGTGATCTTAGCAAAGCGCAACCACAGCTACCGCGTGAAGAAGTGACCCAATGCACACCCAGCAGGGTGTGTGCAGATGCATTGTCTGTGTGCCAAGTTAGAGGCTTCTTGCAGAAACATCTCAGATTTCTCGTATGATGCAGGGCTGGAAAAGGTTCTTCACATCAACAGCATTGCCCGGGAATGGTGGCCCCCTTAGGCAGCCGCGTGGGCAGACCAGCATCTTCTACAAGTAAGTCCTCCATGCACCGGCACTGAAGATTTCAGCATTCACACGACCAATCAGCCACCTGTGTTGTATTGAAACTCTCTGGCGTAGGCCAGAGGTGTGATTGAGGGCTTAGCACTCAAGAGACTTCACGTCTCTCTTGCAGAACGGGAGGGCACCATAGTGCATGGTATACTTAGGAAGGACGAAGATCAGCGTGCCATCGAGAGATCCATGATGTTGCTTCTGTTGCTGTTGACGCCATGTCATGAGGGAACTGCTTGGGTTGCAACGGCTGAGCTTGTCAGGTTCACTGTACAGGGTTCCAGAAGATCCAAGAAAGGCAAATGTAGCTCAAGGCAGCCTGCCCGGGAGGGAGGCTCAACAAGACGCAGGGCAGAAGGACGAGGCAGGTGTTGAGCGATAGCAGAGCCAGGCAGCATGCACACAGCAATGCCATCGTTCTGAGAGCTCTGCAGCACGCATTCTTAGTGACACAGCTTGGGGGTGGGAGCTACTTCAGAACACCTCACGAACCACCTCATGTGGATCTGTTAGGGAGCTCTGCAACCTAATATGGTTCAGCTAGCAACTTGGTCATGTTCTTATCGGTGCACTGGATATTATAGCATGCTGTGGCACGACTTCAGCACTCCCTTGAAGTCAAGACCACTGGTCGCAAATTGCCGTCGTGGTATACAAAAGACTGTCAGACAAGCTCATGCTTTCACCCCTAAGGCGCAGTCCACCTTCTCCCTGATGGCTGCGGCAGCCTTAGCCACATCTGGCGCCCCAAAGATTGCAGACACAACCGCCACTCCCGCGCACCCTGCTTGGATGGACGGCTGGCAGTTCTCAGCAGTCATGCCTCCAATGGCGACCACAGGAATGCTGACCGCTGCGCAAATGTCTGCCAGCGTGTCCAGGCTGATCACCTTGCTGTCCTTGGTGGTGGTTGGGTGCACTGAAGCAGCACACCGAGAGCATGTCAGTAACCTTGTGGCCTACTCACATAATGGTGTTTGTAGGTGGGTAAGCTGTCCCCTTTAAGTGCATGCTTCTGCAGGATGAATCCCTGGCAAAGAGGATGTACACAGCTGTGCGCAGGTAGATCTTTGCTCATCCCTCCCAGTCATGCTTGGATGATAACACAGCCAGCTGAGGACTGTCATAGCAGATGTTTGAGCCATCTGAACATGCACAACGGTCTATACTTTACACCATAGACCATCAGATGAAGCAAGATGGTTGGGAAGCGCAAGGGCCAACAAGCATACCTGCGCCGGAGCCTATATAGTCTGCGCCCTCAGCTTCTGCCTTCACAGCCTGCTCCACAGTCTTGCAGGACACTCCCAGAATCTTGGTGGGCCCCAGCAGGGACCTGGCCTGGGGCACGGGCAGGTCCTCCTGCCCAATGTGGGCACCTTCCGCTCCGCATGCTATCGCTACGTCTATCCTGTCATTGATCACTAAAGGAACCTGCAGCCAGAGCAACGGCTTAGACATCACCCAAGGCCCACTCTGGCATAGCCTAGACCAATCTGCCCTGCTCAGCAGAGCTGACTTTGCAATGCTGACTTTGCGATGCTGACTTTGCACTGCTGTCTTCCTTACAATGCACCCCAGCAAAATTTTATTACAATCTTAGTTGTCATGGACTGCATCCGCGCCACATATGATGCAAAGCAGAGAGCATGAGGGCTCACCCCATGTCTCCGGCACACAGCGAGGGCGGCCTGAGCCTCTCGCAGCATGACGCCGCCTGGCGCGTCCTTCTCGCGCAGCTGGATGAATGTGGCGCCACCCTGGATGGCGGCCTCTATCACCTCTGCGTTGCTGCGCTGGCACCTCTCGTTCTGGCCCGCGTCGGTGACTGCGTACAGCCGCAGATCCATGTCTGCAGCCGTTGATGTCTCCAGCCAGTCAGCTGTTGCATACCTGCACAACAAGACTTGTCTTTGAAATCTGGGGTTCTTGCTGCTCACCCCTGAGTGCTCCTGTCAGGAAAGAGCGGGAGCATGCATCTGTCTGTCCCTCTTTCACCCCTAACACGGAACATGGTCAGCAACACGTATGCTCAGCTGGTAAAAAACCTATCTTGCTGTGGATTGTAGCTCTGACTGGATGGCCTCTGACCCTGCAGCTTGTGCTGGCCCATCTGCATTTCTATGCTGAGGACAGCAGAAGGCGACCAAAGAGAAGTGAGGAGAACGCACCCATGGTTGAAGGGGCGCTGGCTGCCACTGCCTATCTGCAGCGCAGTACTGCTGTGGAGGGCCTCACTCACATATGTCTTGGCTGCACGTGCCGCTGAGAGCATAGTGGCGCCCTTTGCAAACTCTGCTGCAATAGCAGAAGCTGTCGTGCAGCCAGTTCCGTGTGTGTTTGTGGTGTTGATGCGTGGCCCGGACAGCACGTGAGCTGTCTCGCCATCATACAGTACATCCTGAGCCTTGTCACCTGTGCATGGCCCAAAATCCTAAAGATCTTCTGGACACAGATTCGTTTAAAAGAAGGCCCCCATACAGTGACATGTTCGTGTCCAGTGCACAGAGACATCACACAAACTCGTCTGGATCAATCACAGCAGCTTCAGGTCTTCTACTGTGCTGCTTCTGTATGTGTGATGCTCTCTTGTACACCTGAAACCTACAGGTCACTGAATGGAACCCATGATGCATGCCTTCAGGTAGCGATTTATTGACCATCTGCGGCTGTGGCTTGCCACTCACATGGCATCATGGTGATTGCAGGGCCTTACCCTGCTCTAGGTGGCCGCCCTTGACTAGCACACACTGTGGCCCAAGGGCGTGCAGCTCCTTAGCAGCAGCCTTCATGTCATCTATGCTGCTGATCTTGCGGCCGTCGAGCAGCGCGGCTGCCTCTGCAAGGTTGGGCGTGATCATTGTCGCCAGTGGAAACAGCCTGCACGTGACGAGGCGCTACTGCTCAACAATCTTTGCAGGCAATACTGCAACACCATCTTGACCCGAAAAACCTGGACCCAATCCCATCATCCAGGTTGACAAGCACACATGATGACAACAGGCAAAGGGACATGCACAGGACAAGGTAGGCAACAGATGGCTCTCCGAGGAGGCAGCTGACCTCTCTTTGAGCGCAGAGGCAACCTCAGAGTCGCCCAGGCTGTGGCCGCTGGTGGACACAAGCACAGGGTCAACCACTAGGGTGGACACCTTGTGCGCCCGGCACTGCTCAGCGACCACCTCCACCACCTGCGCATCGCATCAAACGCTGAGCCCGCTCTGATGAAAACCCAAGCGTCAGGAAGGACACTGGCAAGGGCAGACAACATGGGCTGTCTCAATAAGGGCTGTAGCAGAGACCGCACAGGCCGGTAACAGCATGCTCACAGCGCAAGGCTCTGCAATACATGACAACTCCTCAAGTTTTGGTGCTGCCAGGGAACACGACACGTTCAGGAGCTCTAGAGCTATGCGCACCTCAGCAGAAGGAAGCATGCCAGTCTTGACCACATCTGCTCCTATGTCTGACAGCACGCAGTCTATTTGATTCCGCAGCGTATCCCTTGGCACTGTGTGAAAGCCATGCACACCTGCACAGCCAGAATACCCTCACCTCATGGCCAGTGTATGCATATCCTTCACACAGTCACAAAACGTCGCAGAGCTGACTGAAATCGGTATGACAAGCTGCGCTGGGTACAGAGCTGCAGTAAGGGAGTACCAAGCTCTGCTTCACCACAACACCCTGTCCACATGCATGCTGAGTGGCTTGACATCCAAGGGGCTTGAGTGTGGGTAGTGAGGACGTGCCATGCGTATTCTGCTCAGTGACAGCTGTGATGGCTGAGGCGCCAAAGACCCCGCGCGCTGCAAAGGTCTTCAGGTCTGCCTGAATGCCTGCTCCCCCGCCCGAGTCTGAACCCGCGATGGTCAGGACGCGCGGCACCTGCAGCCAGCACATGCAGATCTGAGTGTCCCTGAGCAAAAGACATGAAGCGAACATCTCAAGAGTGGTACTCATCGCTGTGAACTGCTTTTTCCGTCAGCAACGCAGGTATTGGTCAGCATGTAGCAACAAGCAGGAGGATCGAATGCACAGAGACGGCATTGGATTGATGTGACTGTGGCAGATACCTGTGCAGGCTTGCTTGGAGGGTCGGCTCCAAACAGGTGTGCCTCGATCTCTGTCCAGTCCTCTGCTTCATACAAGGCGCCTCGCTCTGCCCTGCCTGAGGATGGCGCTGCAACAGACACAGCCAAGATGAGCAGAGCCTGCTGTTGCTGAGCTCATAAGGGTCTACTGCTTTTTCAAGAGGCAGCAGAGCAACAAGAAAGTAGGTAAAGTGCCTTCTTGTAGAGGAGCAGCACTGAGATTGTCAAGGATAGGCAAGTTGGATGTAGGGAGGCCATGGGAAATCATGAAAGGGCCTTACCACAGACAAGAGGCTTGAGCTGGATGCCTGCAGCTTTTGCTACGCGTCTGAGCAGCTTATTTTGGCCGATGACGATGCCAACGTCGGCTGAGAGAAGGGGAGCCAAATCAGACATAGAGTCGCCTATATAGACCGTCAGACCGGCCATGCCCTGCTTCTGCCTTGTGACACACTGACGCTGGATTCTATTCAGGACAGCGACCTTGTCTGCCCCACTCTCTATTCTCCTGCATGCGATTTGTCACCAATGACCAGTGAGCTGATGTCTTCAGCAGCGTCCTCACAAGCCCATGATAGGGTGACAGGCAGCTGCATGTGTCGGAAGGGCTGACAAATCTGAGAAGTACCATAGCACCTGCTAAAATAGTTGCTCATCAATTCAGGCTGGTGTGGTCTTCTGGTGAGGTCACACCTGACTATGTCCCCTGTACTCTCTCCTGAAGAACTGTACTCCATGTCATTGGCATGTACGATGACATGGCCAGCCTTTGCAGTATCCTCACTGCGCCGAAGATGTCCAAGTGAGCGGCACACAGGACAAGTATCATCAAGGGGAGCAGCATGCAATGTCCATGGCATTCTTCCGCTCGGTTCAGAGGCTGCAGCATTGTAGACGCAAACAGCACTCTCACAGACTTCCCAACCCGTACGGACAGCCTCAGGGAGCAGGCACGTATCTGTGACTTCAATGGCAAGCAATACATATGCATCAGACACATGGAGGTCATCAGACCAACATCCTGCTTGCTGAGGCAAAGGCTACTCGACCTAATACAGTGTGAGACACACAGATCCTGCAGTGTCCAGCAAAAGCACGTTCCTCCTTGCAGCAGCAGAGATAGCACTCACCTAAGGGAGATAGGCACCTTCCCCCGCAATGCTCCACCTAGCATCTCCGTGGACCAGCTGACTGATAGCACATGGGTAGGGACTCGGTGCTTTCGGGCCCTCTGCAGGAGAGATACTGCTCCAGGCCTAAGAGGTATTCTCCGCCCTGGAGGTTGGGAAGCACTCGGTCAGCATAGCAAGGTACGTCCACCAAAGGGCGAAAGCTGCTTGCATCACATGTGTTATCAGTGGGCTTTATCCAGCTGCTGTATGAGAGAAGCATTCCCCAGAGTACAATGCCTGCAGTAGCTCACTGAAGGCAAAGCTTTCACGCAGGGGTGACATAATGAACAACAGACCTATACCGAGCCTCCTGACGATGCTGCCCTTACAGGGTTCAATGGCATGAGCACTGTCATGCCTCTTACCTTCTCGGCCAAGGGCACCCTTGGCTATGCTCTTCAGGATGCCCGACTGTACTACAGCCTCATTCATTTGGCGGTCAAAGCTGGACAGCTTCTGCACAAAATCCTCCATCCACGATTCGTCAAAATTCTGTACCTCTGCCGCATTCTGCGCAGACGTGAGTTTGGTCAGCATGTTTAGGAATTACTCAGCTCACCAGGTGTGTTGCCACCTATGCCACCAATCATGGGACAGGTGACTCAGGCAAATCTATAGCCTATCTGACACATCTCTGCAGAAGGTCAGTGCCAGACTGAGAGTGTGGGCAGCCTGGGGCTCAGTGAGCGTGGAGTAAGCAGAACGAACCTCTGGTAAGGAGACATTCAAGAGCTTGTCTCGCTGCTGGACATAGTTGCTGACCAGCTCGTTCCTTAATCTCTCCAGCGCTGATTTGGATGGCAGGCCATTTTCGGTTCCTGCAGAGCAGCTGTACCTGTAAGCCTGGGCGTACATGTCCATACATCTCTGCAAGCTGAGAGCTTCTGCAGATACAATGCTCAAAGAGCTGGCAACTGTCCAATCTGGTCTTAGACACACCTTGGTGTGGCGGGGCCAGCCATAAAAGAAAGCTGCATATCACATTGATGTGCATCTGGTGTCCATGGCCATGCTTGCAAGCTCACCGTTAGTGGAGGCTTGTGTGGTGGTTCTTGCAGTATCTATGATGACAGACGTTGTATCAGAGACGCTCAGCGTCTCATCGAAATCCAGCACAAGGAGCCCAACGTTGGGCTGTCGTCCATCCTTCACTGCTGCCTGGAAGAAGTCTACCTCTAGCGTCATAGCCTTCCGGTAAAGCTGTCGTAAGCTACCTGCGCATTCACAGAGCGCTGAGTACTCGACGATCACTTCCGACATCACCCAAAGCATCTGATCTGGCACGATCTGAACAGCCGATACAAGCTCGCTGCGCTCTGATTGATTGAGTTCTGATGACAACATGTATTGCAATTAGCACCTTGTCTACTAGCACCTCTGCAGCCAGCACTCCTCTGGTAGTCTCTCGGAATACTACCAGGCCTGCACCGACTGATGTGCCCGTTGAGCACCGGCATCTCCAGCCATCTGCCCCTCAAAGGAGAGCGAAACAGGATCCTCATCATCCACCAACCCTTTGAAACAGCATGCCTGCTAAGGATGCTGCTGGCAAGTGGCCCTCTATACATGACATGATGAGTCACTGGATGACACTTTAGAGCTCACCAAACTCTGCTGCCTTGCCCAGCCTGTTCAGCAGTACTTCCTTGGCAGCAGGCAGCGCGAGATAGGTGTCTGAAGAGTAGGTGCGGATCCACTCCGTGTAGGCGTGCTCTGCCTTGGGATAGGCTTTTGCAAGCTGACACCCCAGGTATCCATATAGCCGGCTGCATGGCGTCATGGCTGCGAGTATGTGAGGGATATCCTGCAGCATAACACAGTGCATCTCAGGTCATACTTGGGAGCTAGTGCACCCAGACAGCCCTTCAAGGGACGTTGTCCTGCAAACGCAGTCTGTGACAATATGGCTTGGCCTGTATCAGGTATCCACCTGGGCTGACACCAAGCCTCATCTGGGACTGGTAGTGCCATAAAGAGGACCGGATAGCAAGACACGAAGAGAGTACCAGCAAGCCATGCTTACTGCGAATGTTTCTCGACATACCTCATTCTCGGCTACGGCGTTGAGAAAGTCTGTGTAGGCCTTGGTCGCTGGTGAGGGCACTAGCTCGGAAGAAAGGTCCACTCCCCACTCCTGCGCAAGTTGAGCACTCAGTCCGCTCAGGTGTGAGAGAGAGGAGAGAGACACTACATCTCTTTCAGCCACCTAGGGCTGATTAGATGCTCGGACCCTCTCGGGGTCAGTGTCATCATATGCGCCCAGACGATTGTGAGCTGTCGCGGATGTCAGCACATTCACGCGTCTGCGCCATTCCTAACAGGAGAGCGCAAATTTGCGAGGCTCATGCAGGAGCAGCAACCAACATCCCAAGGGCCTCCCTTGACTGTCCATTTCGGATTCCGACAATTTGATGCAGCCATGGGCCAGTTGGTACCTTTGCATATGATGCATGCATCTCAAGCTCCTCAGCCACCCCATGCAGGAGCGTCTTCAAAACCTCCTCTGCATCCAAGTCCCTAGCATGGGTCGCTTTCTTCACGGCAGCCTGGTATGCGCTGGAAAACGCCTCCAGGAAGTGTGCATCTTGAGCCACATAAAACTGGAAGGCCACCCTGCAAGCAATGCATGCAACCTAGTTACCCCAGCAAGAGGTAGCAATGGGATGTACTGCTCTTGAAGGCATCCTTCACGCCTATAACTTCTTGAAAGGTACCCCAGGAAGACGCTGACGATTTTTTCTATTCAAAGACAAAGAATTTCTGGGCTCAATTGCAATGTAGGCTGGAGACAGTGCTTGATACTGGATTAGATTGCACCTCTCAATTCCAAATTGTGTACTCGCATACAACGCCTTTACTACTTCCTGAGATATTTTAAGAACACTAGGCCGAGACACAAACCGTGGCAGGCTGCCAGCGCCCAGCTGGCGAACAAATGGGTGGTGCAATGCCTTAAGGATCTCCTCTCGACTGTCTTGCCAGAGCGCCTCCGATATACACTCTATACCTTCCATCCATACAATAAGATCACATACCTCCTTACATGACACAAGAGGCGATTCTCTGGAGATGCACAGCTTTTGGGGTTCCGGAAGATTTGCTGGGCAGCACATGGGCAATTCTGTACTTTGCGGGCACACGAAAGGGAGCGCCTCGTAGATCTCATTCTCTTAGAAAGTATTGCACTGTCGCCCGAATGAGTAAAACGTTATAGCAGACTGCAGGGATAGCTGCCAAGGGGCATTCCACACCTCCATGCGGTCCGACATGCTACCTTTCCCTGTCTAGTACGTGCGTGAAGATATAGGACTCCAGCATGGCTGGATCACAGCTCTCCTCAGAACTGCCCCCTCTTGATGCTTTGCTCAAGAGGCTCAGAGAGGAAAAGCCCCTTGTGCAGTGCATCACAAATTTCGTGTCAATGGACATCATGGCAAACACTCTTCTGGCCATCGGGGCATCTCCTGCAATGGTAGGCATAATTAAATGTTCACAAACCAGCCAGGGGACTGTGGCATCCCGGAACAGTGCTCAGAAGAGGTGGTGAACCACCCATGCAGGTGCATTGCGCAGAGGAGGCAGCAGACTTCCAGAAAATTGCTAGCGCTCTCCTGGTCAATGTTGGAACCCTGAGCCCACAGTGGGTGGCTGGTATGGAGGCAGCCATTGGCGCAGCCAACAAGCTGAAGAAGCCATGGGTGCTTGATCCAGTCGCTGCAGGCGCCACGCCTTTCAGAACAGAGGTGCGCCCTTGCGACGAGCAGATCTATGCCGGACTCCCAGGCCAGGACTGGAGGGAACTCTACCACACCAGGCATGCTTCAGGTGCATATCTTGCAGCACATTGGGTGCATGGTGCAATGATGTACAGAGCAGACATCTGGAAACGGGCTGTGCGTCCACATTTGCATGTGCAGGCATGATGTGAAGCGCTGCGAAGGTTACTTAATTCACTATGCAGAGCAATCATTGAGAATGTCTGCAATGCCTGCTTCTGGATGGCTGCAGACAATAGTGAAGCTGGCAAAGATGAGGCCATGCGTGATCAGAGGGAACGCCTCAGAGATCATGGCGCTTGCGGGAGCGGCCGGGGCCACGCGCGGGGTAGACAGCACAGCAGAATCTGAAGAGGCTCTGGCCCTGGGCAAGCAGCTGTCTCTGGACCTGGGCGCAGTTGTGGCTATCTCTGGCAAAGATGACTATGTGAGGCCCTCTCGAACTCTCACGGGCTCCTAGACCAAGTAGTCGTCAAGCACTGTGCTTCTGCTGTCCTTGCGATGTGCAAGGGCGGCTGTATGCTCGTCCTAAGCAGGGCGAAGGGCCTTCTCAATGCAGAGAAAGCGCCCCAAACAACTCTCTGTCTGTGGTCATGCATTGCAGCATCTGTCATGAGCATACATTGGCCTGCGCGAGGACTGCTCATGAAGTCATATACCAGCGGTAATTCGTGACCGTTTGTGCCATGTGACTTGCAACATCTTGTGGAGGCCAGTTGCAAGTGACATGCAGATCGTGTTGATGAGTAGGTCAACACTGCTGAGGAGGCTGGAAAGTAGCGATATCTCTGCAGTTCTGGGGATCGCCATCTGCAGCCTATTTGCTTGCTGTGTCCTCGTCGGATATCCCTGGACAGTGGGTGCTGACTGTGCGGTGTTGTGTTCAGGTCATTAATGGGAACAGCATGCTGAAGGTGTCCAACGGCCATCCAATGCTGCAGCGCATCACTGCGTCTGGCTGTGCAGTCACTGCTCTCATTGCCGCATTTGCATCGCTAGCACCCAACGACCTGCACATGGCCACAGCATACGCCTTGGGGATTTTTGGGTACACTCTTCCTGCCACGACGCCCTGCTTTCTGCTTTGTTGAATCGCCTTGAGCAGGCCTCAACATCAACATGGCTCCCTGTGGCATGTCATCCCAGCTTGCGAGCCTGCAGCACGTTTCTGACAGCGACAGGGACTGGCTATGGCCTGCCAATGCTCTGGGGCCACCAGGCACTGCACCAAGCAAACATCTTACCCTGCATCATGAGGAAGGCCATGTAAGAGCGTATTTATGTACTGCCTTGTCACCGAAGCTTTGGTGCACTGGTGCAAGCCATGGTGCCCAACGGTGGTTGCACTACTGCAGGGTCGCTGCAGAGATTGCTGTGAAGAAGGGAGGGGAAGCTGGGCCAGCATCCCTGAGGACACACCTCATTGACACCTTGTATACCTTTACAGAGGCGGAGATGGAGAGCTACAATGTGAGCATTTGCATAACAGAGCCTGAGCAGTAGAGTAAAGTAGAAGCCCTGACTGAGCCATGGCCATAGTGCCTCCTGCAAGACTGAAGGTCCAAGGCGCATATAAGTATCATGACAATACAAGATGCAGAGGGTATTTGGGAAAAGACTGTGGAGTCCTGCGCATTTGTAAGGTAGACAATTGACATGTTGGAATGCTTGGGGCAGATGCATGCCTTCCTGTGTCTACTGGGTGAACCGTCCTGCTGGTGGTGCCTCATGTCTTACAGGACAATTGTAGCGACTGCCACTGGACCCAGGTCTGAGGGCATGCAGGCAGAGGCTGGTGCAAGGCATCTGCCACGTAGGCACAACTGTGGAGCAGATCTCTGAGAAAGAATATCCTTTTCTAAGGCAAGAACCGGATACTACGAATGGGACGATAGGCTTAAACACAGCGCACAGCTCGCAATGTGCAGCGCTACTCTGTCTCTTTTCTTCTCTTCTCTTCTCGGGTGGGGAAAGCTCTCAAGGCAGCTCGAGCTTTCGCAGCACAGGCAGCCACCGCTAACAGCACTCAGGCTGCGCTGTGATGAGATGCGCTGTTCCTCTGTGGGACCTCATGATTGTACTCTCATACAGCATTCGCTGCGACGCAGCTTCTCGCCTCTGATCTGTGGCCGGACAAGACCACTCCATCAATTAGTTGCCCTCCAGAGCAGTGAAGATGTCTGTGCGGGTCACGATGCCCACCAGCTTCGCCTGATTGTCTACCACAGGGATGCGGTGCACCTGCGCAGAGGCATACAGCTTTACCGGAAGGGAGGAGACGTTGACACAGGCCCACATGCCTTTTGCAGGAGCGGCTGGTCAGGGGTATCTCTGTGGATCATCAGCATACGTCTCATGTGAGCTGCAGCGCGTCACAGCATCCTACGCAGCTATGCCGAACATGACACATCAAAAGGCTCTGACATTGTCACTTGTTCGGAAATCCGGGGCAAAAGCTGTGAGGGTGCCCCCATGCCACTGGAATATGTGAACCTGGTTCATTGGCAAGATAGCAAGTCCAGTGGGTACCTTGTGCTTGAGCATGAGGCATGCTGCATCCGCCACCTTGTTGTCAGGCCTGGCTGCAATGGGAGGGGATGAGTAGACATCCTTGACCAGCTTGCCAGGCTTGCTCAGGTCCTTCTTCGACAGCACTCCCACGAGGGTCTTGTCGGCTTCTGACTTCACAACCGGCACTCCAGTGACCTGCACATCTTGGCCTATAAAAAGGGGAAAGTGATCACCTCATTCTGATCCGTGAACCCAATCTGATAAGACCGCAGGCAGAGACAAAGTGCATGCTTTTGCTGCGCATTACAGACTTACAGCCAGGTTATATTGCCTTCGCGTGACTGCCTGAGTTGATCAGGCTGTGTCTCAGCAGTCAGTGGGGGTGATCGTTGCGCGCCCTACCTCCTTGAAAAGGTTGCCGACATCCTTCAAATCGACTTCGGGGAATGTGTATGTCAAGC
Organism: Coccomyxa viridis; assembly: GCA_963930925.1. NCBI lineage: Eukaryota > Viridiplantae > Chlorophyta > Trebouxiophyceae > Coccomyxaceae > Coccomyxa > Coccomyxa viridis. The sequence continues at coordinate 1,043,753 of CAWVOJ010000007.1, read as the reverse complement.
TGGTATTCATGATGTCCTGCAGGGAGTTTCCAGGCGAGGCTGAGGCCTTGAAGAGGCTGTTTTGGAAGAACTCCCCAACATCCTCGTAACTGGCAAGACTCCAGTTGACTGGCCACTCTCCTGTCAGCCCCTCAGGCTCGTCTGCCTCCGGTGAGATTGAAGAAGCACGGCGGACATCGCGTGTGCAAGGGATGACATGGTGCTGCTGCTTTGGCAGGGTTACGAAGGACCTGCTGGTGAGGGAGCGTGACCGCAAGGGCAAGACAGTTGCACCGATGCCGGTGACTCGCGTCTGCATCTTGACTGATGTGCAGAGAATTCGTCTTGTTATGGGCACACGGATGCGCATGCCCAGCGAGATCTGAAAGATTGTCCCTTAACCCTATACGGTTGTGCTGATGTGGAAGGGGCGTCAATCATAGGGCTTATAGCACGTAAAGCCATTCCTCCTCGGAAAATATGCACGCAAACGATGCAACACCTTGTGTTATTGCAACAAATTCCGGACAGTAGCCTTCAGTAGGTCCTTGCGGTGGGACAGCATAGAGGAAATGCACTGAAAGATAGCATGTAGCTTCTATATACCAAGATGAGCAACAACAACAACCGCAGGCAGACACTTGGGGGCCTCAGCCCGGCTGCGCTCAACGCACGACAGTCACTTGGACCGGCTCGCATAGCGAAGGATGGAAAAGGTGCAGGAAAGGGGGTGGGATTCTCTGGGCGCCCCTCCTTAGCTGGTGGCAGAGGTCCTGCCCCAACCAGGCTAGGAGGTGCTGCAGCGGTCGTGCCAAGAAGGTGAACTCTCACTCTTCTGGGAACACGCCAATCCTGTTGACTCTTGACGAAGTTCCAGCAGGTACTGGCAACTGCTTTCTCTACAGACAGAAGCTGGCATATGTGCAGGTCCAGCACTTATGCCAAGGCTGGAGGACTCAAGAACGACCCACGTCCCGTCAGTGACAAGGCCTACCAGGCGAACTGCATCAAGAGCCTCATTGCCTACCTGTCCACCCATGGCTACGATCAAGCACTGACGCCCAAGATGCTGTCCAACCCCATGGGAAAGGACGTCATGCATATCCTGCAGTTTCTTATGCACCAGGTAAGGCTTGCCCACGCCTCCGCAAGCTGTGTGCTGCTGAGGAGGTCACAGGATTATATTGGCCACCACGCGGATACAGCATCAATGACCATCACATACACTGCAAAGGAGCTGCCAGTGTCCCATGCTGGAGCTCTTGAAAGGTCAGGCTAAGCCTGTAGGGCAGTCAGGCTAGGCCTTCAAGGAGAGACGTCATCCCTTAGCTGCATGCGCAGGGATGCCGTCCTGCGCAAAGGAAGACCAATGCACACCATGGAAGCGCATGCACATACATGCCCAAGCCTGCCCAGCATGCCCTGCAGGTGGACCCGTACATGAAGATCGTGGGCAAGATGGAGGACGAGGTGCCCGCCTTCTTCAAGCGCATGCGCTACCCCTTCGCCATCAGCAAGAGCGCGCTGTTTGCTGTGGGCAGCCCCCACACATGGCCCGGCCTCCTGGCAGCGCTGGTCTGGCTCACGGACCTTCTCTACTACACCGAGAAAGCAGTGAGTTGCCCCTGCCTCCCAACTTTTCTCTAGCAAACTGCACTGACACGACCTTGAGCAGCCCATGCCTCCCGCATGCCTTAGGCTGGCTGAGAGGAGCCAAGAAGGCTACATACGCCTCAGCATGCCAATGCACCCTCAATGGCGTCACAGTCCAGCCTGCAGGTGTCATTGCGGCTTGCAATGAAATCTTTGTGTCCACCTCATGAGATAGGAAAGGCAGCTGAAGCTGCACATATCCGTGACCAGCCAATGGACCACACAGCACGAGCTGGGAGCACAGTACTTAGGAACTTTGTGCACGCCGGGCTGCAGAATGACCCGAGGCAGGAGATGAGCTGATGGCTGTGAGGAGACTGTACTGCCATGCTGTCACCTGCAAGGGATGTCCCCGGGGGCTCCATGAAAGCACAGCTGAAAGCGGTATATACATGGCCTGCTGCAGGAGCATGTGAGGGAGGACAGCAGCGACTGGTGCTTTGAGCCATACACAGCCACACAGTGGCCACCTGTGGGAACAGGCCTGCAAGCTGCATAGGAGCGGAGCCTTTTGAAAATGTAAGCACTTTGCTGCAGGAGCACGTGAGGGAGGAGACCTTCGACGAGGCGGCCAAGCAGGAGGCGGAGTTCTTCACCTACATCGTCACCTCCTACAAGCACTACCTCAACGGCGACGACGAGGAGTGCGAGCGCGTCGACGGCGAGCAGCGCCGGAGCTTCCTCGACAGGGCCGAGGCCGCGCAGCGCCAGGTTCAGGACCTCGACCAGGTGCAGCCCCCTTCACTGCAGTGCGGGTACCTGCAGCCCTGGCCATAACGCCGTGCGTCTTTGTCCAGCAGCATTGGGCTGTGGGTGTATTGTGAGCAGCGCCAGAGGATCCTCTGCATGGCCGAGGTCGCGCAGCGCCAGGTTCAGGACCCTGACCAGGTGCAGGACCAGGACCACTGAGTGACTTTACTGCTGTGCAGACCACATCTGCGAGGCTCTCTTCAAGCACGCCTGGACAAAGGTGCAGGCATCATGCTGGGTCTGGATAGTGCAAGATCGTAAAACGCAAATCAATGCTCTGCAGGAGATCCAGGAGCTGCAGGACAAAGTGACAGCAATGCGCTCAGAGTTGGGGGTGGCGTGCGCCAAATTGGCGGCCGGCCCGTCCACCCAAGCAGACTTCTTGGTTGGGCTGCGGTGTGCTGACTGTCGAACATGACACAACAGTCAAGCGTTAACACAATCTGATGGTCTGCAGGAGATCCAGAAGCTGCAGGAGAAGGTGACAGGAATGCGCTTGGAGCCGACCCCGCTGGAGGCGGCACACGCCAAGCTGGCGGCCTGTCCAAACGAGCAGACTTCCTGATTAGGCTGGGATGTGCTGACCGTCGAACATGACACAACAGTCATGCACTGACCCGTAAATCATGCTCTGCAGGAGATCCAGGAGCTGCAGGAGAAGGTGACAGCAATGCGCTCGGAGCCGTCCCCGCTGGAGGCGGCGCGCGCTGAGCTGGCGGCCTGCGAGGGCGACCGCCAGAAGTTCCTGCGCCTGCTGGAGCAGCTGCAGGTGCATGTCCCCCTGCGTGCCTGCATGATGCTCTTGATGTGGCCTGTCTGCAATCCCCTCCCTGGTGCTTGCATCCGCATGCATTTATAGGAACGCACTGCTTTCACCTCTCTGGTTATAGCAGGGAAATCATGGGCTGAAGAGTGAAAACTGCTGCAACTGTACTTGCGTTGACACATACTGTCTCATGTGCTTGAATCAACGAAGGAAAGCTAAGGAGGATGCCAACAACAATCTCCGCTCTGCAGGTGAACAGGGAAGCCCTACAGAAGAGGGAGGTGGAGCGGCAGGCAGACATGCGCGCAAAGCAGCAGGAGCTCGCTATTGCCATCCAGGTCAGCTTTTCTCTTTTGGCTGCCTCCTTGTCCCCTATATCATCCTACCAATGCTCTCGCTTGCCCTAAATCGTATGCTGTGCTTTGCTGATCTGCCTCAGATCACACCTGAAGCTGTGCTGAGCATGCTGTGCAGGGCAATCAGGAAATGCGGGCCAGGATTGCAGGCCAGACCATCAGCAAAGAGGATGTGCTGCGCATGAATGCCGAGCGGTAGGCGCCTCGCATTTTTGTCAGCCCTTGCCATACCCTACTGTCCTTCCTGTAGCATGCTGCCAGCTGACCTGTGCGCGACCTCTGTGTGAGTCGTTGCTTGATGCTGTCAGTAGGCAATTTCAGAGACCTATCGACAGGGGTTGATCATGCGTGTTGCAGGGTGAAGCTGGAAGACAGGCTGGCGGCCGTAACGAGCGCCAGGGAGAGCGCCGATAGCGCAGCCGTGGCGCGCGAGATGGACTGCGAGCGCCAGCTGGACCACCTCGACAGCGATCTCCAGGTTTGGCTGCCCATGCAGTCGCCTCTAGCATTTCCTCAACTTCAGGCTGCCTCTCACATGCAGCGTCGGCATATCCGAACCTCCCATGTCTGTCGACAGAGGACGCTCACTATGTAGCAAGATGATAGTGTGAGAGCCGTCCATCGCCGTGCTACACAATGACATCGTGTGCGCTTAGCTGTATGAGCAAGTCACATTACTCTCCCTTAGCACACAGCAACGGCTACCAAGAAGAGAGTACACGGCTGAAAACGCTATGCACGGGGTGCAGGCATACAACATGCAGGCAGACGGGCTGCAGCTAATCCCGGCCAGTGCAAAGAGGGCCGCAGGCATACAGTACGAGATCAACCTGGACCGTGCCGGCATGACCGCCTCAGAGCTCGTTGACGTGGATATCAAGGCAAGCTCGTCTGCTACTTCCACCACATGGCTGAGTCCCTTTTAGAATAAATCAGCTTGGACATACGCCCAATGCTTATCAGACGATGTTCTATCACGGGCCAGCATGCCCAAGGAGCTGCTGTGTCGTGCTTGCTAACAAGCCAGAAGCACTTCACTGCATGGATGTGTCAAGGTCCAGACTGAAAGTTGGTAAGTGGAAGACATATGTGGTGGCGCATGCAGGGGACGGTGAAGCAGGGGCTGCAGCGGCAGAAGGAGGCCTACTCAGGCAAGTGGCGGGATCTGGAGGAGAAGGCGCGCGGCCTCGACGACGCGCTGCGCTCTGCGCGCCAGGCCGTCTCCGAGCGCGAGGAGCAAAACGCTAGCCTGGACGCCCAGGTGTGCGCACTGGAACCCTCGTTTGTGCGCCACCCAAAGAAGCTTCCAGGGAGTTGATGGTGTCCTGATCCTCCAGCATGCTTTGCTGTGTGTGCATCACGTGCAAGGTTGCGTGCCCAGAATTCCGCATAGCCTGATGCTTGTGACGCTGTATGGACTCTCAAAGGACTCCCAGCCCTTCTGGCAGAGGAGGGCAGGAGGCATCTAAGCAGGACCTGAGCGCAACATTCTGTGCAGAAGGGCCAGCTGGACGAGGAGGTGGCAGTGCAGAAGAGGGCGATGAATGCGGATCTGCTCAAGAGGACTCGATTTGCCTCGACTTTGCGTGACAGCTGGTGCAGGTTCTAAGGTTTCCACACACATGCAGGTGGCGCAGCTGGAGGAGGAGGTGGCAGTGCAGAAGAGGGCGATGGACGCGGATCTGCGCGAGAGGGCGGCCGAGGCGGAGCGCCTCAAGGCGGCTGTGGAGGAGCTGCGCAATGCCACCAGCCACGACGTGGCCAACTCGGAGGCTGCCATCTTGGGCCTGCAGGTGCTGCCCTGCCCTGCCTGTAGGCTGCTCGGACCTGTAAGACAGCAGTGACCCAGAAGGATGTCATGCATATGATAAGCATGTAGTGGCTGAATATGTCTGCCGGTCACCCTGTGATGCATGTGCTTGACATCAGCAGTGGGCAGGTCATGTGGACATCCCTCCTTGCTGCTTGTATATCTTTCGCCCCATTTGGCACGTACATTGCCGGGTTAGTCTAAAGCGCACGTCCGAAGACATTGGCCGAGACATGATGAGGGGAGCGTGAGGAGCACATCATGGAGAGAACAGCACATCCTAAGGGGCTGCATAGCTAACCGAGCTTTTCGCCTTTGCAGGCGCAGCAAGAGGAGCTGGGGCGCAGCTGCGCGGCAGAGATGGAGCAACTGAACGCTGACTTGGCGGAGGCGCTGCAGCTGCTGGTGGACCACAAGCTGGGCATCCAGGCCACGCTGCAGGAGACGCACAGCCACCTGCAGCGCGTCCATGCCGAAGTGGTGGCCATGCCCCTGGCCGCATGAGCGGCTGATCGTACCCAGAAATCAGAAGGACATGATCAGTGGGAGGCAGAAGTGTCACAGGATTTCAGGCCAGCGCTGCAAGAAGTGCACAGCCACCTGCAGCGTGTCCACGCAGAGGCTGTTGCCACGCCCCTGGCCGCCGGAGCTGCTCAGGATTCTTCAACATGAACTTACCGACTGTCAGGGGGTGGACTATAAAAGGACATCAGGGATACCAGCTAGGCGGGTCAAGACATGTTGCGGTGTGTCAAAATCCAAAACAGGAGGACAGATCACCAAGCAAGGCATGTGCACGCTATGGAAAGCTCAGCAGGTAAGCTGGAGTCTATGTACATGTAAAGCGGGTGTTTTTTGACATCACAGCCATGTCATCTCAGGAGTGAAGATTTCAGCTTACACTAAATGTTTGGGGACCTGTAAAGGTACATGTAAGCATGCTTCAACCGCAGCACGCTTCTGGATGATGCGGTATGGGTAAGCTGATGCCTAAGTATCTGGTAGTCTTTGAGTGTCATGACGAGAATCAGGTGGCTGTACTCTTGTCCATTTAGTGACCATGTGTATCTGTCTATATGCACGACCTCAGCACAGGCGTGCCTGCTTTAAAACAGGCCCAGCGGAAGACGCCCGCCTGCTGGCAAAAGGGCTCATCCGGGTACTGTCATGCTTCCTCAGGGCGGGAGGTGAGACTGGAATCACACAGATATCCCTCATTGAAGTGTTTGACGCGTTCCTACACTGATCATGCCCCGAACAGGTTCTGTGCCGCCTGTCGTTTGCCCGTTTGGACTTCCGAGAAGCTGACGCCAGAAGTCCAAGGTTTCTGGGATGTCATAAAGCCCTCGTAAGGTACGGGAGCTATCACCATCCTTCCCATAGCAACAAGACAGGTGTAGCATGTGCCTAGATGGCTTACGTTTGCAATAAGAGATCTCGGGGTGCCACAGGGCAGTGTGATAGCTCGAGGAACAGTTGATGGGCAGACTGCGACGACATGCTGAGCAGCAGACGTCTGTCACCCTTGACGATATCGAGGCCGATCTCAACACAGGAGATATAATCCTGCTGCCTGGTACGCATCTTGACTGCCTCGAAGTGCACGAGGTCCTACACGTCGGCTTCGCATCCTGTGCTGTCCTAGCCGTAATGACGAGCTCAGCGCGATGAATCTGACATGTGAGCCTTTCCGGTGTGCAGGCAACGATGCAGAGTACCTCGTGAACGTGAACGGCACATGGTGTGGCTTTTCGAGATGCGCCTTCCTGGTACAGCTTTTCAACACAGCTTCATGCGACGACGTGCACTTCAAGAGCCTTCCTGTAGCTCGCATCCGTCTGTGGCAATTGACAGCATCAAGTTTGCTTGACAGATAGAGCACTTTACTGACAACTCACTGTGGAAGCTGTGATGGCAGGTACGCACAGGCCCTGGAATGGAAGGGCTCCTGCTCTGTCATGCTGATGCAAGGGCAGATGACGATGAGGGAGGACCTCCAGCTGTTACTCTCGCCCCGCTGGCTGTGGAGACTGCTGCAGGTACAGGAACCCTGCTCCTCTGAGGACGCATAACTACAAAGCAACATACGTAGTGGCACAGGCAATATCTGGTCGGCGCATCTGAGCGGTAGGTGCACTCATTAGCAGGCATTGCCGGGCAATTCTTGCAGGTCCTGTCAAGTTAAGCACGTGCAGTTCCTGGCTGTGCAAGACACAGGCAATGTACCACACCTCAACAAGATACTCTCTATGGACCATCACAGATCACCAAACCGGAATTTCCTTGCAGTGGGCTGTACATACATGATTGTGCGGAGGCTGGCCAGGCCGCTGCGATCTGCAGAGAGGAGGCGCGTGCGGGACTTTGCCAGCGCCAGCATTGGGCTCAGCCTGCACTCCCATGCCAACGTCCTGATGGCATCTTCCAGCAGGAGTGCCCGCACAACCTGTCTGTCCTCTCTATTCGGACCCAAGATTGAGAGGTGAGCTGCACTCCATGCGACAGTATCTCACCTCCTTGACTAAAAGCACAAACTTGTGAGCTCAGCGACAATATACGTCCTCTATCAGAGAGCATTGACACATCTGAAGGAGACCGACAAACAGGCTTTGAGAAGCACCGAAGTGCGGTCACACGTTGGAAGCGTAAAAAGCTGCAGCAATGCAGCAATTTGACGACGCCTTGCTCAAGTGCTGGGTCGCTACGGCCACATGAAGGTATGAGGGTATAGGATTAGGTTGCTTATTTGTCGGCTCCTTTCAGAGTGCTTCTGTATGCAGGTTCTTCTGCAGCGAGCTGGTAGCGCAGATGCTGGTCCATGCAGGCCAAGTGAAACTAAAGCGGAATCTGGACTTCCTGCCCAGCAGCAGGACACAGGGGCATGTGCTGCAGGCGCCAGTGGCTGCAGCATGCCCCAGCCCTAGCTATGAATCAACAGTTGCAGAGAAGCTCATCACACTGTCTACAAAGATCAGTCCCAGGGACAGAGGTGACACAATATATGAGTGAGCGCCACTGTGCGGACATGTTGCAGTATGCGGACCTGGCTTGCAAGGCAATTGACCAGTTCCACAGCTGACAGAACATTTAGGGGCTACGGTACACGTTACACTCATACAGCAGTGCACCAAAGCATGTACTATACTCTTGGATTGGAACCTAGTGCAACTTGGACCATCAAAAGAAGCACCGGAATCTGTGCCAGCTTGCTAGACACCTAGCTGTACAGACCTGTGTAATTTTATTGAGGATGAGGACCTTGTTCTCGTCAAGAAGGGAAACCGACAGCAAAGCTGCAAGTCAAATGTGTGTAAGCTTCTGCTATACCTAAGAAAGGACAATGTAGAATCATCCCAGTCTAGAGATCTTATTAACCCACTTCCTATACCTCATCAGTTTGACAGAGTTCCTGTGCTTGGTTCATTTCTTTCGACGTATAAGGTGCCGCATCCCTTACTGAAGCTGCTGTGGTGAGAATCTCAGCAGATTGTTGTATCCTTCACGAGCACACTGTAGCCCTGCAAGAGCCAATTCAAATCTCATCATGTGTATTGTGGCCCCCCTGTCGGCTGAGTCGCTGACCGTCACGAATGAGAGTGACGCCTCCGCACTGAGTGAACCTTGATTCATGCATTGCAGAGCATGTGTGCAAGGCAGCATTGCGCGATTTTTTTACCGCATCATCTGCGCAGGCATCACGCTTGACTGTAGCACAGACACACCTGCAGGCAGATCTCCCAAGAGCCTGGCGCCTCCACCATGGCTGCCATTGCACCAGTGAACCCGGCATTGTACTCCAGGATGAGGCGGGTCTGATTTAGGGCGCGCACATCCTACACGCAAATCAAGATATCTGTCAGCACTATTAATGACATCCCGGCTCCTTCCTGTCGCTGCTATGGGTTCACAGCAGCTGAGTCGCGTCAGTAGATACACCTAAGGCGGAGGCAGAAGAGCCATGAGAGTACATGAGGAATGTGCTTTTTGGCATATGCAGCGCAATGTACGCAAGCCCTGCATTAGGCGTGGGACTGGGTGCTGAGAGATGTGCTCAGGGTCACCTGGAAGGTGTCAGTGTAGATGGGCCCCTCCACAAGGGCGCCATACATGGTGTTGGGGTTAGGGTTGGGGGACAGCTCTGCAGACACGGCATTGCACTGGATGGGCGGCTGTGGGCAGGAGGCGGCCTCGCTCTGGACATGGATCGGGGCATGGTGGCCATAGCCTGTCACAGAGGAGTATCCAGCGTCCCCCAGGATGTACCGCGTCTGCACAGCCACACTCAACATTGTCACCTGGCACTTCCTGCCTCATCAAGATGACTTGCACCTCAGCTCAGCTCAAGCCAAGCAGGATTGTCACTTTGATGGCTCAAATCAGCCCGAGGGGTCTCACTATAGCTGGGAGGATATCAGGTGTTGCTGGGCACATGGGAGAGGTTAAGACATTAGTGCATGACGTGCAAAACCGGGACAATGAGACCGGACTACAGCACATGTGAGGAGCACACCTGTGCGCGAGCCCAGCAGAGGTACTTGATGGACCTCTTCTCGGTGCTGGGAAGCACATACTTGGCGTAGCGCGCCGCCAGGAAGACGGCGTTCTGGGTGGCTGCGAGGGTGCCATCGTTGGTGTTCCAGGCGCGCCCCTTGCCCGTGTAAGAGACGAGCTGGTTGAAGCCGCAGACCCACTGTGACAGGAAGGCCTGGGCCTGCTGATGAAAGGTGCCCCCATCCGTCACCTCTGCCAGCAGCACGTTGGCCGCCCAGTAGTACTTGTCCCATCTGAAAAGGTAATCCTGCATGGGAACGATCATTTTCCCATTGCCCTTGATAGCCAACCGCATGGTGGATGCTATCATCTGGATCCTTATCAGGACAAGAATCCCAGCTTGCAAGCCAGCTGTGCAGGTGTTGCAGCTGAGCCTCTGAGGCTCTTCAACTCTGCGGGAAGGCAGCCGCTCACGCTTTTATCGCTCTGAGCGGGATGCAAACTCAAAACGAAGCAGGTGAAGAGAGTAAGAGGGGAGGTTGCTGATAGCAGCTGCTCACATTGTCGGCCCCCTCATTGTAGATGTGGCTGATGTAGAAGGACTCTGCGTCTCCCAGGTAGTCTGTGTCTCCAGTGGCCCTGTCACACCAGATGCCAGTAAACTCCAATCACTCATCCCACTGATCGGCTGCTCAACCGCATGGGAATGCCTCATCTCCCTGTGGACTGTGCTGTCAATGAATTTGATCTCGCACTCATGTCTTGCCACAGACCAGTAAAAACGACCTTCATGGCCCTTGTGGAGAAATGGTCTATATTTATTCTCACCTGTACATCCAGGTGGCGGCCCATAGCAGCTTGTCGTAGATGGTGCTGGAGTTGTACAGCGCCACAGCCGAGCCGTTCAGCTGCTTGGCCTGGGAGACGCAGACAGGGACTGTGTTATTCCCCTGTAGAGCCTTGGCGTACTGGGACTCGCAGGACTGCACATGGATCCCGCTGCTGTAGCTGCACAGCATGCTGCCATGTCAGGACTCAGTCCTCCTTTGCAGTGACTGTATGAGGATACAAGACGATGCTGAGAAGCCAAGCCTGACGTCTTGGAACCAGACATATAACTGAATACAGCACTTGGATATTTTTGAGGTCTCACACCATGAGCTCAGGTCACTGAAGCCACACCAGATCAGGAGGCCATATCAAATGAGGTGTTGCGGTGCTGACCTGGCAATGGACCTCAGTGACGTGGCGTACACCTGGGCGGCCCCGGCCATCAGGCGCTGGTAGTAGCCATAGTCAGCGCTGCGCCAGGCCATGGCAGCTGATGCAAGCGCTCCCACTGTGGCACCACCTGCATGCCAGCAGATATTCCCCATCCGCCATGACACCCTTCTTGTGTAAATTGACAAGCTTTGGTGGCTATGCCTGTGCGCCTGTCGCTCATTGCAATCTGGGCCTTGACAGACGGTGGGCGGTGGGCTGCAACCAGGGCCTCAACCCCGTGCCGTCCCCAGTGAATGTCCCGATGAGCAGATTACTGCACAGGTGCCAGCTCAATCGGACCATCTCTTTAGCCAACAGCTGCTGCTGCTGCATGTTGCATGCTGCTGAGCGCAGCGTCAGCAAGTGCAGCACAGCCGGAGGGTCCTACCCAGGTCAGACATGGCGGTTGCATCCGCAATGTAGTAGGGGCGAGCCATGGTGATGTCTTCAGGGCGGCCCCAGAACAGGGAGTCCGTTGTGAGATTGCCCACTTGATATATCTGCCCTGTCAGGGTGCCGTTGCTCCCATACACAAGCGTCTTCAGCAGATAGTCTGCACCCCACCTGCAGAAAAGGGAAAGCATTTGAGCCCCTCTCAGCTGCACGGCCACAAGTACAGGGCATGCCCTGAGTGGTCCCACAATGTTGCCCCACTCTAGCTTTCACTATGACATGCAGAGTGCTTGACCACTTTTGCAATCATGTAGTCTCAAAGCGCAGATTCAGCTCCAGCTCTTAATAGTAGCCAGATGTTGTGTGGCTCTTCTGCAGGGTGACCTGAGAGGGCTGACGATCTGCATTGCAGGCAGGGGTGTGAAGATGACTCTCACTTGATGGTGGACATGGTGTCTGAGGTGGCGTTGGCCTGCGAGTAGCCGTCAGGGAAGGCCAGCATGCTCCAGGACAGCACAGAGACTGTGAAGGCTGTGGGCATGGTCATCTTCAGGTTGCCAGCAGGGCCCCCATTCAGCCAGCCTCCTGTCAGGTCAGTGTTGCCAGGCCCTGCATGCAGACAATCACTCAGAGATGCCCATCTGCTACGATGTAGGCAGTTTCGATGTGTTTTCCAAGTTGCCTGACCATCAAGATTGCATCAGGACCTCTGCATGTGTATAAGGGCAGATGCGTGCTCTCAGGTCAGATTGGTCTAATCACAGCATGATGCAGTGAGTGCACGCTAAGTCACAGTCCTGCAGCCAGCGTGCATGCCTGCAAAAGCGGCCTGTCAGGATAGCTGCGTTCGCTTGGGGTGACTGTTCAGGGACACACCCTTCTCATAGAGCAGCGAGTTGGACCTCCAGGGCACGCTGTTGTCCGGAGGCAGGACCCCCACGCGCTGGGCATTGTAGAAGAAGTTGGTCATCTTCAGGGCCTGGCCGTAGTCATAGTGCGTGGGGTACAGCGCCCACATGAGCAGCACGGCCGTGACAGCCGCCATGAAGGAGAGCACCATGCCGATGCGGCACAGCCAGGCCAGGGAGGGGCCCCTGGCGATGAATGCGTAGTACAGCGCCAGCATTGGAGGAACTGCACATCACAGAAGCTCCTCACATCAGAGCACCCCCACAGTGTGTATTGAGCTCTATCAGCGTGGCCAGAGGAGATTTGAGATTACTTGACATGCTCCTGCATCTAGAGTTTCTATCCAACCCAGCCCGTCAGCTCATGGGACCAAGCTCTGTGCCAGCCATGCAGCCGCAGAAGCACCATGCCGGCTTCATATCACTACCATACTCATCGTTGCCAATGGAGAGCAGCCTTTCCCCGGATGGCCTGCACGGCTCTTTCTCTGGAGCGGGCACTCACTGGGCAGGATGGCACTGCATCTCAGACGTGAGACATGTCTGCCTACCAGCAGCAACGAAGGCCCAGAGGATGGAGATGATGAGCGGGGAGGCCAGAGTGGGCCCCTGCGCCAGCTTGACGAAGCCGGTGATGATGGAGGCCACCAGGAGGAGGAAGCAGAGGCCGGGCATCCACAGGTCGCGCATGGCGCTGTTCATGAGCATGCTGGCGCCCTTGAGTGTCGTCTTGAACTGGATGCGCGAGCCGAAGAAGGAGTTCAGGGCGCGCCACAGCGCCTTCACATAGGTCCACCTGCACCCAGCTGCTTGTGAGATGCATCTGCGCGAGCGACGTATGCCTGTAATTTGGCATGCACCTTTCCGTGGTCACCCTCACGGTCTGCTGACCATAACTTGCATGGAAAGGCAAAATAAGGGCATGACACTTAATTTCTGTATGCAGCAAAGGATCGGTCATCAACAACACTCCTGAAGGCGCTCAGGGTGTGATGTCTTACAGTAGAAAGGCTTACCACATGAGCTGGTTGGCCACATTTGCAAACCACAGGGCCTCTATGTGCAGGAAGGACCGCACATAGTAGAGCACCTGCAGAAAGATGCAGGACCTCAGGGCTTCCTTCTGTACATCTTCTGTCTCAGCGTGCAGCGCAAGTTGGGATGGCTGATCAGCCCAGGTGCGCTGACTGGAAAAGGTTGATGGTACATCACTATATACACCAAATACTATGCAGCGAGGTTACAATAGAAGCAGGAGGATACACACATGATGCTATCATTCTGTTCAGCAGAGCTGACGTACCAGGTTGGTGGCAAAGTAGTAGACAGTGACGCCCAGGGCGGTCCACTGGGACACCACGATGGGGAACACACCGAACCAGATGGTGATCATGGGGATGAGAATGAAGGTGGGGGTGGAAATGGCGCCCACGATGTAGGACCAGACCCCGGAGCTGTACATGATGCGCATGGGCCAGCTCAGCTTGCTCTGGAACAGCGGGCAGTGCTGGTAGCTGAACATGATCTGGAAGTGGCCCTGCAGTGTGCATGACACCCTCTTCTGCAACTCTCATATGTTGAGCCCTCAGGCGTGGTGCAGGCGAACGCTTGCTTCGCCTGCCCGGTGACCTCACCAGCATGTGTAAACAGGAAGCTCTCGTCAGCTGACACACACGGGTGTGGTACAGCTTTGCAGCCTGCCCGCTACAAATGCTGCCAAGGTGCTGTTTAATGGCTCTCAGCTGCCAATCACCTGCTCTCATTCACATGATGGACACAGATCACAAACTTCACTGACACTAGCACCATAGAGCGTCAGCGCAGAAAGGCACCTTGCACCAGCGGGAGCGCTGCTGGTAGCAGTTGCGGATCTGGTCAGGGGCCTCGCCAATGGCCAGGTACTCCTGGACGTAGCGGCAGTGCCACCCAAACTTCTTCAGCTCCATGCCCAGCGCATAGTCTTCAGTCAGGGTCCACACAGGTGATCCACCCACCTCCAGCAAAGCATTGGCGCGCACCTGCAGATCACGTAGATATCTCGTTAACCCTTTGGGTATACATATATCTATGTGGAGACATGCATGCAGCCCTGACTAGCATGCATATCACAGCGCACGAACACCTGGCTGATCATGTGGAAGTATGTGATGCGTGTCCAGATGGTAGCCCTGCAAGTGAAATAGCAGCCTTGCGGCCTAGAATGCGCATGCAAATGCCGTGGAGGGAAGGAGGCAGACCAGGAAGTTGGTGCCTGTGCAGGAGATGAAGCCAAGGGCGTCATAGCCGGGCTGCATGTACTCCCAGAAATGGACGTTGGAGTGGTTGAAGATGTCGGTGTGCAGGTTCAGGTTGTGGAAGCACTGGGGAGACAGCACCATGCCCACATCGTCACCCCCATCAAACAGCGGCACAGTCTTCAGAAAGAAGTCCTTGCTGCAGACCTGTGCGGGTTTCACGGCCTCACAAAGCACTGCAAGCCCTGACGGTGGTTCCAGGGACTCAGGCATGTCCTGAGGAATTGCGGCAGCAAGCAGCTCTGGTCATGGGAAAGGATGAGGAAGCGCCACATTTTGACATGAGGCATTGCCAAATGGTGAATGCTCTGTGACAGCTTTACCTGGTCAGCGTCAAAGATGCAGATGAGCTCATTGCCGGGTACGACGGTGCCTGGCGGGTAGAGCTGTGAGCAGACGTTGTTGATGTTGCCCGACTTGCCGTTCATCTCGCCTGCAGGCCGCTTGCGCCCGCTCACATACACCACATCTGCCGCCAGCGAGTCCACCCACTTCCTCTTCTTGGGATCCTGTACACGTGCACAGCGGATCAAACGGCATGTACTGTAGCTCCTCTGAGTGTATATACAGCTTTGCTATCGAGAGATGAGTACATGTGATGCAGTGGCTCCCTCCACCCAAAGCCTGCTTCATGTCAGGTACCTTGCTTCAACCCAGTCACATAGTGCCGTGACTTGGGCATATGCGCGATGCAATCAAGATAAGTCAAAAAGGGGATCCCTGATATCAAGCTAAGGCTCACAGCAGATGCAGCAGACTGCAGGCATACCTTGCCATCATCACAGAGATAGATGGTCCGGGAACAGCCTGCAGGGAGGGTGGCATCATAGGCAGCCATGATGGTGCGCCGGAGGATCTCCAGTGACTCCTTGTAGCAGGGCACGCAGACGCGGACGTGGTAGGGGAAGCGCGTGCGCACATTGCCAGGGTTGGTGGGGTCGTCGCCAGCTTGCATGTGGTACGTGGTCAGAACCGGATCTCTCACCTGCATGCACAGCAAGCCTGTCGTGCATGCACAGATGCACACAGTACCCACGGCAGCTGGCTCCCCTGGACGCCCTTCCCTCAATCTATTGGTGACAAAATCACTACTTGCGGGTAGCACTGTCAAGGTTTGATGTGTGTGGTCAGGTGTAGTGTGGGCTTAGAATGCTGCCCAGAATAGGCGCTCACCAGATTGAGCCCGTACAGGATGACAGTAGTGGCCCCAAGCATCTCAATGCTTAGGATGATGCAGCCATACCACAAGTAGGGGCCCAGGTCCAGTGTCTTTGTGATGCGGACGTACAGATAGAAGGCGAGGGCGCAGATGTAGGCTGTGAAGGACAGGGATCCAATGATGTTAATTTTGGTCTCCTGCCTGCAGTGCATGCAAGACCTCTCAGCAGAATTCCCCAATGCCATATAGGAATCGATGTTAGAGGGTGATGGACAAGCAGGACCAGGATACTGTGTGGGACAGTGACGCGTCCAGTAGCATGGCATCTGCAGATCAGGATACAGTCTGGTTAAGGATGCATGTGACCTCACTTGAAGCGGATAAATTCTCTGGGCTCCTCTCCAAGGGGCTGCTTCTGCTTGGTCAGCATGCCCTTCTCCACATCAACAGCATTGTATGCTGGCGCCCTGTACGTTGGGGCAGCCTGCCCTGCATCTGCTTTGGCTGCCTTGCCGTCTGCAGCAATGCATCAGAGATTTAGTGGAAAGTACCCTCAGCTGTCATCCACTGGGTCAGCAGACAAGCATTGGACATGACACTGATGACATGAGCAGCATGCATGCATTGCTGGCCCCAGGCAGCACCATCATCAAGGTATGTGGGCAGGTCTGCACCTCTCGTTGGCATGACACTGAGGGCCTTGCTGTCTGCCTGTGCCTCAGGGTCCCGCTCCTGATTCTTGAGCCAGGCCTGCACCCTGTCATCGTTGCCTCTGGGTGGAGGCCCTTCCTGCTCATTGGCCATGCTGAAGCTCCGCAGAGCCCCTGCGGTTATGAGCGTTCAAGCCTCCAGATGGCCCTGGTTGTCTCCTGCTAAGCCCCTGCATGCAGCTTCAGGACCTGATGTTCCTTGCCTGCCGGTGCCCCCACCCCAGAATCCCAGCCTCATCTCATATACCCAGGTGAGGCAGAGTTCCAGGTATCAGGTGCAGTTCCTGTATGGCTTGGGAAAGACAATTTGGCATGAGTCTTGCACGGCATCTTGCAATACTAGTGACGTTCTCCGCACTCTTGGACTACCAAACGATGACGCCCCCAGTGCATCAGATAGTGTTTTCTTTTCTGTACGTATACCCAGGCTGAGCTGGATCTTGGCACGAGCGCTGTGCATAAGCCATCAGCCCGCAACTGCGTGAAGGTCAATTGGATCTGGTCACGGAATCTCAGACCGTCAATCCTACCATATGCCTTGGAGCACAACAATAATCCCGTTGAGCTCACCCGTGGCAGGTTCGACGGAGAGTATCTAAGAGTCGTGTGTCGTCAGGGCTCCCTCACCGACACCCATCTCAGCGGCCCGGCTGGATGCCTGGATGGGCCATTATCCTTGGATGCAATACCGCTTCAGCCGACTGTTGGAGCTCTGAAGTGCTCATTTATTGTACGGCAGCAGGTCGCAGTGGCCCTAGAGCTTGGGGCAGCATGCGAAGCAGAGCCCGTTCAGGCAACCCCTGTCAGCAAAGGCTCTGCTTGTCCATCCAGTATTCTGATCGATGTAGCCAGAGGGGCTCCGTAAATAGCCAGTGGGGAATGTGCCATAACTCTTATGTAGCAAATCGTACCCACTTCGGGGGCAGCGGTGATGGAAGGAGATGAGTGTGTGCTGCCTTGACTTGTTTCTTGGACCGCTAGAAGGTCGCCCAATATCCTTGATGGGAGCACTCACGTACTTTTACAAGACAACATATTGTACTATGGAGTGCTCTCCTTGCTGAAGCCGCTAATGGGCTAAGGAATCCATCCAGCATGACGAGGAGTGTTGGCAGCATGTCGATGCTCGATGGACCTCCAAAGCCCCAGATCGTGAGGCTTGCCTTCGTGTCGACAATTTGTCCCTGGAATGCAGCCGCTGCATGACGAACTCAAACGCTTGTGGCAGAATTTTGCACCATGTGGCCATACAGAAGAAGCATGTCATGGTCTCCTCACAGAGCATGGTGGCGCAGGGGCTTGACAGGAGTGCAGGGTACACTGAAGTGCCTAGTACAAGCAGGCAACATGGTGAGCCTCCTTTCTTCTCGGACGAGTTCCTTGTGCCTAGCTTCTCCTTAGCCATGAAGCTGTGTGGGCCTTTGCGCGAGAGCTTGCAGGGGCAAACAGTGCAGAGCCACTGGATGGAATTCTTGCCGAGCTGGAAGTGGATCCTCTAGATGCGCTCATTGCTGAGCTGGAGCGCATTGAGGGACATGAGGCCATGCTTCAGGATGCAGTAGCCAACGATAAGGCTGTTGTAGTCCATCCCAGACCGGAGGTGATGCCACCAACATCGTCCTCGGTGTGTTCCTGATCTTCCATGGAGTATGCTGGTGCCTTGTGAGAGGACACTGTACCAGCCTCATTCTGGACATGTGTACACTCAGGCTTGAGACTGGTACCCTTCCGCCCTCTGCAGGTGCTGCTACACGCCATGATAATGCCTTGGATTTCACATAGTGCATGCTCTGTTAAGATGTGCAAAGGGGCTGCAGACAGGTTGTGTTGTGGCTATGATGGCCTTCGCATTGAGGCTGCCAGAATCCCGCTTGTAGGGAACTTGAAAGCGAGCGTGCCTCTGCAGGCGCTAGCTGCTCCAAGAGCCCCAGATACGCCAGCAACCCCACAGAGCTTTATTGTAGAAGGCGGGCTGGCCTCCTTTGAGGTCGCCCAGGATCTCCTATACCTGGACTTCAGTCAGCCGGAGCATGCACCCCAGGAGTTCAGGAACCTGTCCTACGACCCAGAGCGCACTACCTCATTTGGGTCTGGCAATTCAGGTATGCACCTTATGAACATCATGTTGAAGAACCTGTCCTTCAGTGTTGGGTTGCCTGCGAGCATATTGCCTCTTTTTTGCAGGGAGCTTTGGGCAGCTCGATCCGGCATCCCTTGCGCTTCATGACTACTTGAGACGCATCCAGCAGCAAGCTCAGCAGGTCAGCCATCATTGCTCCACTGATTCAGCGATGCGTCATCTCAGCTGACCCGTCTCCTTGCAGCTCACGCCACATATGCATCGCAGTGTAGAGCAATTCACATCGTCTGGGATTGATATGACGGACACAGCAGATTGGCTGCTAGGAGAGCAGGGTAAATCTGCATTGGTTTGTTGGCAGGTGAGAAACCTGATAGATGGCCAGCGCCAGCTGCGTCCAGTCGAGAAGGTCCTGGCGCCAGGCGGGAGCAGCGCAGACCTGCACGCAGACGAGATTCCGGCTGGGCAGGCCCCGCATTACACCATGCAGGCGCCCGGCGAGCCTCCCGGCATGCCCAGGACCTCTGAGGGCGCAGTCAGCATTGAGGCAAAGCTTGGGAAGTCCCTTGGTAGCCAGGGCCTTGCTGGCCATGCAGCTGGTGTGAAAGATGGGGGGCTGCAGGAGGTCCTAGCCGGGCCGCATGTGACCATCACAGCACACTCAGCCACCATAGGTCAGGGTGGGTTGCTTTCCGCCGTTGTACATTCATGCCAGCGTGTTGCCCTAGATGAAAAGCCCGTAGCACTGTCTGCAGATGATTCTCAAATGTGATGCTGGGTAGGCCTTCTCCTGTCTTGTGGCTTACCAGTTCAGGATGATACATCGCTGCAGGTGAGAAGCAGCAGAGTAGCGTGCAGAAAACACACAACATTGTCAGAAAGCAGTTCTATGGCAGAGCTGAGCCCAAAGGGCCGGCTGCTGGGCGCAATCCAACATAGGCAGACAGATGGGCTGTGCTGCGACTTGTCTGCTGTTGTGCCATACGCAGCTCCCAAAATCAGCAGCCTGCAGTATGCCTCCCCAGATCCCAATCCCAATAGTCTCGCTAGGGCCCTCGCCTCAGGCCCCAGCTCTAGGTTGGCCTCTGATCAGCCCTTGTTTCTGAGCACAGAGGCTCCTCTTCCTTGTTACTCTGTAGGTTCACGTCCTGGGAGGGTCTGCAAAGTGTTGTTGCACCCTCTCTGCCTACCCGCCAATCCTTGCAAGGTCCTGCTGTCAGTGTAGGGGCATGCAGGCACGCACATACAGGGGTGAGGCCAGCAATGTACAGGGCGCTCTGCCTACCAATCTGAGACAAAATACTGCATGCAGGCATGTCTTCAGGGATGTGCGCTCAGTTTCAGACACTGCCGTCAGTGTGGAGTATAATAGAGGCTTTAGCGGGTGCTTGCAATGCTTGCAGCCAAGGAGTGTGTGCTGACATGTGGCAGCAGGCAGGCCTCACTGATAGAGCTAGCGGCCACCTGCAGCACTCCGTCTGGTGACGCTCGCCATCGCACATGGTTGAGAGCAGAGGAATGCCTGTCGCAGCCGTGTGCATCAGGGACTCACACTTCAACAATACCAGACATGGGCACTACAATATTGTGGGACAAAATGGTGTTGCATGGCAAAAGGTTGATTCTGTACAGGACACGTAACCCCTGAATTTAAACATTCAGGGTGCCTCAGGAGATGACACTGCTTGTTGATGTGATGAGACAAGTTCAAGGCCTGCCGTGCACCAAGGGATATGAAAGTCAGTCAAGCACTTACACTGTCAAATGGTCAGCAATGCTGCATTCCTAAGGTCCTCATTCACAATGACAGCCTCCGTCAATACTATTGCTATCACTGCAAAGCATGATCCGCACCAACCCTTAAAGAATCGCACATGTCAGCCCCAGCTCACATAAACTGCCCTACAGACACTGTAGGAGGGACATGCTCTGTAGATGATGACATATGCTATAACAGAGATGTCGCACGAGTAATAATGACCCCAAGATCCTGAAGACTCATGCTTCCCACACAGTCCAGAAGGGACGAACAGTACGAATGCTGCTTCGGGACTAGCCATCAGCCTTTCTGCCCAATTTGCTGCTTCACATCCGTCAAGGCCTCAGTTGCAGCCTGCCTGTTTTGCTCCGCCACCTTGACAGCGTTGTCTGTGGCTGTGTCTACACTGTGCTGCACGCCGGGCTGCTGCAGGGCTTCATCTGATGCGCCACCTACAGGACTGCAGCCAATCACACTTTCAGGCCAGCAGCATTGCTATCACCAAACCACAAATACACCAAGCAACTCTGATGTGCAGACTATTCTATCACACTCTTCTCAACATGGTCCTGTCATCTGTACTCCAGCAGTCTAAATCCTGGAAGCATTCTGTTCGTAGGCTGGAATTCATTTGTGTAGCCAGGTTTCCCTTCTCTGCTAAAGATGCAAACAGATGGGGGTCCTGGGGGCACTTCATGAATGTGTAGCTTCTGCACAAGACTGGGCTTCCTGCCCTTGCCAGCATGGGGAAGGGTCACCCAACAACCCTCAGCACCAAGCACCACAGCGCCTGCCCGGCAGTAGCCTACTGCTGTTGAAGCAGGACAGACAAGCACATTGTGAGCTACGGGTCGATGAGCATGTGAAGGCATAAGTAAATTAGGAGCTCACCCCCCTGGCCGCCTCCCTGGCCCATGCCGCCGCCTCCCATGCCGCCCTGCTGGCCGCCCATGCCACCGCCACCGCCCATGCCCATCTTCTTCTCAATAGCATTCTCCGCCATCTGCGCCATCCACAGCTAGTCGTGAAGAACTGCTGACCCTGCCACTGTGTCGCTGCCGTACAGTGCAGCCTCCACAGGTCATGTGTTGCATCAACTTTAGCTCCCTATTCTGCTGTAACTCCAGATACCAGCCTGGCAGAACCCACGGATGGTCTGCGCTACCACGCACAATGCCGATTACCTAGGAGCTGCATGCAAGGGCCGACCAGAAGGGCCCTGCTGACATCTCATAACGCGCAGTCTGTCTGGGTCCTGTGCAAGGGACAAGCGAGCAGGAGCTTACATTCTCGGCCTTGCCCATCATGCCACCCTGCTGGCCGCCTGCACATTCAAATGTAGTGTGAGCAAGAAGACTCTGCTTGCCATGGTCTCTAGTCTGACCAATCCAATCCAGTCCCATCCTCCTGAGAGGTCAGTCAATGTATGCAGTAGCTGGAATTACAGGACAGTGCCCCACCCATGCCACCGCCTCCCATGCCTCCTGCCTGGCCTCCGGCAGCTCCCTGCCCGCCCATGCCAGTGCCTGTGCCGGCTCCAGTGCCCTGCACGCAGGTGCCAGCACATGTCAGAGGCCGCTGTCCGCTCTGTTGAGGCAGGTTTTCCAACAGAATACCATAGAGTCAGATCCACTCCAGCTCCTGCCAAGACTGTGGCGCGGCTGCTGCACCACGGGGCTTGAAATTGGCGCGTTTCACCGCAGAACATCGTGAGTAGGGGGCTTGGGCTGCATGACTGACACATCAGATCCCATCAGTGCACCTTGCGAAATGAGCGTGTACAGATCACCGCAGACGCAAAAGCTTATAACGATAAGATATGCGAGTGTGAACGCACCGCTCCACCACCTCCCATCTTGCCCTGGGCATCGCTGGCCTGCAGGAATAGACGATCTCAGCAATACTGAAGATGTTCGCATCCCCCTCCATGGTTGCTTTCCTTCTTCAGAAGTGCCACAACCTCGAAAATTGGAACATTACAAGAAGGCCAAGCATTATGACGAACACTTGCACCAGAAATCTACTTGTGATAAGGCACAAAGAAGATGGAAAGAACGTGCTGCAGAAAGCGCAGCAAGCGCCCACGTCAGGATCACAAGAACACTCTAGCTCTCGTCAGTAATATTTAAAGGCATCTGGCTTTCACATCTAGCGCAAAGCCCCGTCTGATGGCAACTTAGCCATGATGCCAGCTGTGGCGATGGGAGCTTAAAAGCGCGAACCACAGTTGGTCCGATTTGAAATCTGTGGCTCCCATAGCCCTGTAGAGCTGGGAAAACAGTGCTCTAGCGCCTCCGGGAAGACTCATCGCCGCTTAATGCTCTTGCTTGAAGCCCGAGCACTGGCGGGAAGGCGAACGGCTAGTGGCTCGCACAGCATCCGAGCTGCTCCCAAATGGGTTTGCAGGCAGTGCAGATGTTATGCAGCGCATAGCCGCAAAAGCCTGCGGCATCCGCCAAACCCCAAGACCGCATGGAAGCGGCAGGTGCATGACATCCGGCAGCTGTTTGAAGAGTCGGGAGGGAGACTCACCATGTTCTTGGCCTGAGACAAACACTGACCCATGGTGGCTAGCTGTGTTCAAGTAGCTTGGAGATGCTGGAGGACAGAAGACGCCGAAGATGCAGTTGATGAGTTGTGAGCGGCCGCAGAGTTCTTTCCGGAAGCAAACCTGTCAGCAATACCCTCAAAGGGTTGATGAACTCCTTCCCGAGCTGCTCGGGCAGGAGAAGCTGTATTGCTGCAGAGGATGTGACTTCTGAGAAGCGCATCTTAACACTGCTTAGAAAGTTCTTTAGAGGATCATTCATCATATTCATCATAGGATCATACAGGCTCTAAAGGGGGTTGAATGCGTAAGGACGGGGGATAGGCCTTTGTGTGATAGAGTATCTGTCAGGTGGGCAATACAGCAATCGCTCTGCCCACTGTCAAGCATTCAACAAAATCAGGATGCAGCTGTACACAAGGGCAGCGTCATCCTGCTCCTTCCGCATTCGAATAGCGCTGGGTGTCAAGAAGCTCCCCTGGGAAGCTGTCCTGGTGGATGTAGCCATGCAGCAGGGCGAGAAATACCGGGATCTCAATCCTCAAGCCCTGGTGCCATTCTTGGTCGACGGGAAGGCGAAAATTGGACAGACGCTGGCTATCTTGGAATACCTAGGTGAGGTGTGACCTAGTATCTGCAGGTATTTTCTTGGCAGTTCTGCTCCTCTGTGGCGCCAAGTAGGATTCACCGTTGTTGCCTGATCGATGCTGGATCCCTCCATAGGTAGAGGGGCACAGGAATCGTTTTGGTGATCACAGGATTCTGCGTGAAGGATGTAGCTCCAAGGAATACCCGTCTGCCCTGTTGACTGACCTCCTGCACTGCACAGAGGAGGCCTATTCTGATGCTCCACGCCTGCTGCCCGGGGACATCCTGGCGCGGGCTAGAGTCCGGGCAATTGCCTCCTTTGTAGTTGCAGACATTCAGCCGCTTCAGAACACAGGACTGGATGATTACTTTGAGAAAGAGGTAGGCAAGGGACTGTCTTGCAGTCCCAGATAGCTTGCTTACCCTCGCAAGTGTGCCTTCAGCCACAAGAGCAGCCTGATTTGGATACATCAACCCATCTTAGTTGCACTGTGCACCTCATACACTGATGAGAGGTTGACATCATCTGGGGCAGATATGCGAGTGATGATTGGGGTTATCTGACAGGCTTCAGGAGTGATGCAGGGCGTCAACCACTTTGCCTGGAAGCAGCATTGGATCTCGTACAGATTTGAGGGCCTAGAGAAGATGCTACACCCGCTGCAAGGGCGGTACAGCCATGGAGACAATGTCACAATGGCAGACTGCTGCTTGATACCACAGGTAGAATTTCCAATGATTTCCTCAACATCCTCTGAGAATATAAGCGCATGTGCCTGGGTCCTGTGATGGGTGTGTGACATCATTAAGCTCACATGCATGTCCCAACCGTGTCTGGCGTGTGCCGATTCACAGCTCGTGCGCGATGTTAGGAGCCCCTGACAGGCCTTCCAAGCTGCTGCAGCTTTCACTGCATGGCCACGCATGCCGGTAGATAGATTTTCTCGCAGTATGTGGATGAAAGGGGATGCTCAGCGCTGTGTCTCTCAAGCTTAAGCTGGCTTATTGCATGCAGGTCTGGAATGCCATCAACAGATACAGCATTGACATGTCCAAGTACCCAGCCATCAAGGCTGTGTATGAGAACTGTATCAAAGAAGCAGCATTTGCAAATGCCGCGCCAGATAAGCAGCCTGACTTCACGGGATAGAGCCAGCCAGCATGCAATGACAAAGTGAACGAAGACAATTTTGGCAATGCTGATGTATGTCAGAGAAGATCCAGGCCTGCGTAGGCCACAGACAGCACTCCCCACACTTTACAACTCACTTTGAGCCTACTCAATGCCAGCAGCCTATGTGGCAACTTCAGCTTCTGTTTTGATGACTTGCAATGTGTCGTTGATCACTCAGTCTGCAGACGTCTGTAGGAAGGCTTGCTCTGCAAGATCTATAGCTCTGCCCAAGGCTGCTGCCTTGTTGACGGTTTCCTCATACTCAGCCTCAGGCACCTGCAGGAGATGTCACTGAGCTCTAAGACTGATGACTTATGATTTCATTCAGCAGAAGCCGCAGCAACGGTCTTGCTGTGTATTGACATGCCAGCCAGCAGGCTGCAAGATAGGCCACCTTGCATGCCTATCAGGCATTTCCTGACCTACTGTTGGGAAGCACTCCTAGAGGGAGTGTAGTCGGTGACAGATGAGCATGTGGTAGTGCTAGAGAGTCAGTTCAGCCAGTGAGGGGCACTGACGCTTCTGTTGCACAACCTCTCCTTAGTTCTGACTGCGGTGCTTTGTGATGACAAGGGGGCATGCGCACCGAGTCGGCAACGAGGCCTGCTCCAGCCTGCAGGTGCACCACCCACTCCCTGCGGCTCTTCTCCGGCCCATACTCATAGAAGGTGTCTGTGGCGGCAGTGGGGATGACCATGGTGCGCAGCGCCAGCGCCATGTCCATGCCCCCCGTGAATGACACGTGGCCGATTCCCCCGCCGTAGGGCCCCCGCTTGGCCAGCTCGAGCTCGTCTATGATCTGCATGGCACGCACCTGCACAGTGGCAAATTCCCATAAGGGACATGGCAGAGACAGACGCACAGTCATTGGAATGTCTGGCAGACTGCGCTGTCCCCAGAGCTTACTGTTCCCTGAAGCATGCCTTATATCCAGCCTCCCTGAAAAGCTCCTCATGCAAATTACCTCTGAACTCCTAATATGCAGTGCTGTCACCCCTTAGTGCCGCCACATGCTTGAGCGCTATGCATGCCATGAGGTGTTGACCGCTTCTCATCGGGCTCTGCTGTCTGATACATGCGGCCGCTCATAGGCAAGAGTGCCAGCAGGGTGATGTTGCCAGGTCACCTTAGGCGCCCCAGACACAGTGCCAGCTGGCAGCGCAGCTCTCAAAGCGTCCCAGGCGTCCAGATTTGGCAGCAGGCGGCCCGTGACCGTGCTGCTGATGTGCATGACGTGTGAGTAGCGCTCCACCTCCATCAGCTTCTCTACCACAACAGACCCTGCCTCTGACACCTGCAGCCAGCAACCAACGCTCCGCCTTCTGTTCTGTACGCAGTATGTGCCCTTGCAGGTGCAGCGCAGCAGCATAGGAAGGCTCGAGAAATTCTCAAGCCTGGGCAAAGAGAAGGCAAAGTTGAGCAAGCATCATACTCCACTATAGACACACCAATACCAAGCTCACCCGTCACACCAATGGAGCTGTGAAGGTGGGAGGTGACAAACGAGCATGGCATGTCACTCAGCGTCTGCACGGATTTGACTCGCCTTGCCGACATCGTTGCGGCCGAGGTCGACAAGCATGACGTGCTCAGCGCGCTCCTTCTCATCGCTCAGCAGCTCTCTTTCCAGGGCCTCGTCGCTCTCGGGGGTCTTCCCTCGTCTCCGCGTCCCTGCCAACGGCCTGCACAAGCAGAAGACCTTGACGAGAAGGCCATGCAATGACGGAGACTCTCCGCACTCCCCTCAGCAGGCATGCCAGAGGATGGTGCTTGAGGTGGCAGGGTGAGAAGGGGAGCTGCGCATCTACAAGCAAGAGATTTTGGCTCCATCTGGGAGGCCACGGGGCTGGTGAACCACTATTAACTTTTGTTGTCATGCATAGTGCCCTCCCTCTTCCCTGCATTTCTAGAGGATGACGTAACGGGAAAACAATTGGGCTCCAGATGGCCCAGACAGCACTGACCTGTTGGTGACTGTGCGGTCCTCACTGACATGGCACAGGATCTCCGGCGAGGAAGCCACCAGGATGCTGCCCCGCGCCTGCAGGTAGATCATGTAGGGGGATGGGTTGACCACTCTGAGAGCCCTGCAGCCAGCCAGATACCCTTCACTCAAAGCACATGCTTTGCCTGATCCATGTTGAGGCACCGGCCCACATCAGGTGCTGCTACGATGATGATGTCACCACTGTGCCATTGCATCTGTACAGCTAAGGCAGTGAAGCAGCAGCTGCACCGAGGATGCGAGTGCAACCTCTGCAGGCAGGCGTGTGTAAAAAGGTGGGATGCATTGCAGCAATTGACCAAGGCCGTCCCGGGCTGGGCTCGGCGCTGCGAGTGTCATAGCGCAATGAGCGTTCTGTGCAGCACATGGCACATTGCCGGAGCACTGCGGGAAGAAGATTCTGACTGGCAGCACACCTGTAGATCTCAAAGGGGTCTGCGAAGGTGCGCCGCTTGAAGCGGTGCGACAGCACGAGCTGGAAGATGTCTCCGGCCTGGATGTATTCCTTGACCTGGTCCACCGCGCGCATGTAGTCCTCCCGCGTCATGTTGGATGTGCTGGGCGGGGTCGGCCTCCTCGACAGCGACAGAGTTGCCTGCACATCAGCACCCATTGAATGCCCAGTTCCTCAAGCGCTCATGACTATGATCCAGCGCTCGGGTAGTGCTCCCGCGTCATGTTGGATGTGCTGGGAGGGCTCGGCCTCCTTGCCTAGGCACGAGCAGTTTCTCTGGATAAATGTAGGCCTCGTAAGGACCCATGACAATGATTTTTGCACGCGAGGAGAATGCACTCTTCTGTAAGTAATTACACACGTTATGGGGATTTCTTATACAGTGTTGTGGGCATGACGCTACTGATTGTGCCACCCTAATGCCTGCGCTACCCAACATCAGAGTAGCACATCCTTAAGGATGAGCAATCAGAGACACCTCTTAGGATCCCAATGAAACCTGAGAAGGGAATGGTGAGAGGATAAGCAGCATACCTTGCCAAGGGGGAGATCTGGTGTTCTGCCGGGTGCTATGCGGTCTGACATGGCTGCAAGGGCGTGTTTCCCTGCCAGGTAGGCCTCCGAGATGCCAGGGTGGCGGTCCATGTGCACCCAGGCCACGCAGTAGGCCAGCTTGGTTGCCTGATCAAACACTATGACGTTGTTGTACAGCGCCAGGTGCAGCTCCGGGAGGTGGTCCTCATTCTCAGGCGCCTGGTTGAAAGGCAGCTTACCTGCAACAAATACATTCTTGTCCTGAGCAAAGGCTTGCCCTTGAGCATAGGTTTAATTGATGCTGCCACATGAAATGCTACCTCATCAGCATACACTGAGACCTTATGAGACCCTCCAGGCCTTGGCCACTGCACTCCTCCAAAAGCAGTCCAGGCCCTGATAGCGCAGAAAGGGGCTGTGGAAGGGCACACACAGCTCCATTCTGAAGGGGCGGATCCTTACTTGAGTATACATAGCGGACAGTGTCATAGCCGCAGTAGCCGACCCAGCCTCCTGTGAAGACGTTGGGCAACCCCTCGACTGACGCAGGCTTCCACTCCTTGCTCAGGGCTACAGCCACCTGCATTGTTCCATACACATTGGCTCCCATCATCGTCGTCAGATGCACTGAAAGAGGAACTTCTTGGGATGGTCCACAGCTCAGAATGCTTCTCAGGGCGTCCCCGCCTCACTATATGGCTCAATGGTGCGGCAAGGCACTCTGCAGAGGGTATGACGTTTGATACTAGCACCCTCACCTCCATAGGGTCTGTCTCCTGTGTGATTGTCCGCTGCCGGGTGTGGTGATCTATGACTGTGACGCTATTCTCCCTGGCCACAACTTCCATGGCTGGCTGAGCTCCCACAAAAGAATATCGCCCCTGCACCACAACATCACTTTTCCTTGTCAGGAGCGTATGACACAATAGGAGGACGTGATGACGTCAGCAAACCCATGATACTGACCCTCAGTGCTACATGTGCATTGTCAGGGCGCAACGACACTGGGTGACAGTGAGACGGATGATCAGCGTCAGGAAGGGGACAGCTCACTGTCTGAGTGCCGTTCACGACGCTCTCAAACAGGAATGAAGGCGCCTCTCTGTCGTCCTCAGCAACAAGGCAGCGGTAGGCTGTGACAGGCGTGAGCTGGTCTGCAAAGACGCGCTCATAGAGCGGGACCAGGTTGCTGTGCCTTGCTGCCTCCTTGAAGCGTGAGAACTCTGAGTCGGAGGTCAGGTCAGCCTCCAGAGTGGCAGCATCAAAGTTCTCTGCGGGACATGCAAAAGCATCATGTACATAGCTATCCTTGTGGATGTGCCCCTCTGTTATCATTAATATACCAGAGTGCAAGTGCCTTAAGGCCTGCAGCTGAGATGATTGATGAGACTGTAAGCTCATGTCTGCCCATGTACCTTCTGTGAGGGAAGAAGCTTGTGCAGAGCACATTGCTCTCATCTGCCGGCTGGCATGCTTTGCTGCTTTTCTCAATCTCTTTTGTTGTCTTGCGGACTGCACGAGGCACGCCATCCTTCCTACATTTGCATGTGTCCTCCCAGAAAAGCAGCACGGCGATTGCCTCTCACATGGAGTCTTGCCCTCCAAAGTAATCTCTTGCAACACCATCTGGTGCAGGTGCTCAAGCAATGAAGTCCTGAAAATAACGTGAGCTGGCCTGTGAGCCACCCCCTGAATCCCTAGTTCCGGACAGTCATTCCGGAATGCAAAGAGCGCAACCTCACCCCCAACTTCAGCCCTGTGATCTTTCTACGCGTAAACACAATCCCGACTGGTAAACTCCTTTCTAATTGTCTGCATCGGAACGGCCTGTGTGCTTCATCTCAGGCAAGGGGGCCCATCTGGATGAACTGGATGCGATTTGCAAAAGGGTCGATGTCCTGGCTTCGAACCTTCTGGAGTGAGGCCTTCCACTGAGCATTTCAAGCTGTCAGTATACAAGCAGCAAGCATGGCGGACCCAAGCGACGACATCGAGGTGCCCGGGCTGGGAGCAGGTGCGTAGAGAGCCCGTATCCTGCTGTAACGTGCCTTCGCAGGAACGCGTTCCGCAGTAGTGACTTAACTTGTTGCTGTCACGCAGAAGACGATCCGATGGCTGACGATATGCCAGACGTTGATGTCAAGAAGGAGAAGGACTTGACGGTGAGCGAATACATATCACACTGAAGCAGACATGTATTGCTACCATGCTGGACATGATCTAGAAGCTTACCTGTACCCCTTAGAGCGCGATGCTGTGCATACGGGTGTGTGGATCTCTCTGTATTGGCTGTAAAGTACTCGCAAGCATATAGGGGTAGACATACTCGGACGCTGACAATGCTTGGGGCGACCATCACAAGCTGTCCCTATGCAGGGCGATGGTGGCCTGATAAAGAAGATCATCACAGAAGGTAGCGGATGGGAAACTCCCTCGAAAGGTGACAGTGTGACCGTGCACTACCATGGGACCCTGGAAGATGGCAGTGTATTCGACTCTTCTCGAGATCGTGGCGACCCCTTCGTCTTCACCATAGGCCAGGGCCAAGGTAAGATTCCTTAGGATACATCATACTGTCGCAAACTTCAAAAGAAGGAAGAATGGCCGAAATGGGTGTCCTCTGACAATGCAGCCCAACATGAGCCCTGATTGAAACCCTTTTCTGACTGCAGTCATCAAAGGATGGGACCAGGGCGTGATCACCATGAAGAGGGGCGAGAAAGCACTCCTGACCTGCAAGTCAGACTATGCATACGGGGAGGCAGGGTCACCGCCCAAGATTCCTCCAAAGGCCACCCTGCACTTTGAGGTATGTCCTGCACACCCTGTATCCATTGTTGTTGTTAGGGAGATCAGGCAGAAGCCTACCACCTTCAGGGCCTTGTCCTGGCATGATGTATAGTTCAATTGCTACTCTGCTACAGCAATACGAATTGCGTGCGCGTTTAAGGGTAATTGCTACTTGAGTGGCCAGGGTCTGCCAATAGCCTTTGCATGCTCAAGCTTAGTGTCCAAATGCACAGCAGTATATTTTGCATTGTCAGCAGAGTGGGATAGCAGCACAAGACCACATAGCGGCCAATAGCTGCATCGAAATTCTGCCTGCCATGCAGGTGGAGCTCCTGTCCTGGAAGAGCATCAAGGACATTGCCGGGGACGGTGGCATCATCAAGACCATCGAGACTGAGGGCAAGGGCTGGGAGAAGCCCAAAGACAAGGACGAGGCTCTCGGTGAGTGTTCCTACCTATCTGCCCATCTACAGAATCTGCTGCACACTGAACCTCCGCCAGAAACTTTTCAGTATCTCCCAGCTGTGCAGCTCATGTGGATTAGAATGCGTGCAAGTCCTCTTGACAAAACTTCCTGCAGGCTGTGCACGTCACGCCTGTTGTTTGATTGACTTTGCACTGCTGCTACAACCTACTTTTCAGGACATACATGCATTTCAGCATGTCTTGTGGCCTCTGAAGATACCTGTTACCTGCAGTGAAGTACGCCGTGCGGGCAACAGGCAGCAGCACAGCAGTTGTGGCCTCGCCAGAGGAGGGTGCTGTGGTGCAAGTGGGCAGCGGGCAGCCCCTGAAGGCTTTTCCTGTTGCCCTGAAGAGCATGAAGCAGGGCGAGAAGGCCTCCCTCAAGATCAAGCCTGAGTGTAAGCCTTCATTGTGCCTCTCCATGTTGCCCTCTGTACGCCCTCTTGCCTAACAAATGCAAGTGTGATGCTATGCTTGTGTCCACCATCCACCTCTGTTACTCTTAATGATAGATTTGTGCCTGCTCAAAATTTACGTGGTTTAGACAGACTTAGTACGTTGTGTCCATATGTTACTTGCTCTTTGCGCTGTCACTGCGGTGACAAGGCAACTCCGCCTGGATCATTTGGGCTGACTGAAGTGCGCTGCGTGCAGACGGCTTTGCCTCCCCACATGAGGGCGTCCCTGAAGGCGCTGAGCTGGAGGCTGACCTGGAGCTTGTCACCATCCGCAAGGCAAGCAGACTTGTGCTGTCCCTTGAAAGGCTTCCGACAAGCACAGGCATTGGTCATACGCAACCCAGACCAGTCTGAAGCACCCATGCCAATCTCACATGTTGCAGTGCCAGACTTTGCAGCTCATCTCCTCAAAATAACAGTGAAACTCGTGCCCCTTGCTGACCTCAAAAGGCGCCTGTGCAGGTGGAGGATGTCACCGATGACGGCAAGGTGGTGACTAAGCTGGTGAGGAAGGGCAAGGACTACAAGCGGCCTAATGAGGGAGCGACTGTGAAGGTTGCCTACACAGGCCGCATTGGCGGCCCAAATGGCCCCGTCTTTGAGGAGCACTCCAAGGAGAGCCCTCTGGAGTTTGTCACAGATGAAGGTGAGCATTTCTGTAGAGCAGGCCTTGAGAGAGCCTGCTCAGCCACAACCCGAGCATTGTCAATGGTGTTACTCTGTTGTGCAATGGAGGGCAGCAGGAGATAGCAAAATGCAATTGGTCTCTGTTGCCCTTGGAGCACCGGCCTCAACTGTGCGCCAATACAGCTGCTCCCATGGTGCTATCGGATTGAGATGACCATGCAGATCTGCCTTCGACCCATCATGTAGCGACTTTCACCATGTCATGTTGCTGGCAGACGCGGTAGTAGGGGCGTAGACATCGCGGGAAAGAAAGCACAGCCAGGACGAGGCCTTTGAGAGGTCTGTGGCTCCTGGCT
Source organism: Coccomyxa viridis (assembly GCA_963930925.1). NCBI lineage: Eukaryota > Viridiplantae > Chlorophyta > Trebouxiophyceae > Coccomyxaceae > Coccomyxa > Coccomyxa viridis. The sequence continues at coordinate 1,011,383 of CAWVOJ010000007.1, read as the reverse complement.
ATGGCTTTGCATGTCAATCTGACATCTGGTCTGCCATCTCCAGACGCAGTGGTGGAGGGCTTGGACATGGCAGTGATGAAACATAATGAGGACGAGGCTTTCGAGGTGACGGTGGCGCCCGAGTATGGGTTCGGGGACCGGGAAGAGAAGCGCGCGCTCGCCACAGTGCCGCCCAACTCGCAGCTGCACTACGCCGTCGAGATCCTGGAGGTCCAGAAGGTATGTGCAGCTGGCGTGTGAGCCTTGCTGGGGCCTCTCTTTTCCCCTGGCTAGTCTGTTGCATGAAGCGCACCGTGGTCACACAGCAAGGGCATGCACACCTTGATCCTGGGTGAGATGGACATTCTTAGGGACTTCTTTCCTGATTGTTTGCCCCTCTTGTGGGGTTGCAGCTATTGTTCCATGATGAACCTGGCCAGTGCTGTCCTGCTTTTCACGCGGTCTGTACATTGATGAACATATACTTAAACCTGCCACATGAGGGCTTGTAGTGACAAGGGGTTTCCTGCAGGCAAAGGAGTCATGGGACCTGTCTAATGAGGACAAGGTGGAGCTGGCCAAGAAGCGCAAGGAGCAGGGCAATGCGCTCTTCAAGGCCGGCAAGTGGGCGCGCGCCATCGCCAAGTACAAGTCTGCTGCAGACACTGTCGGCTACGATGTGAGCCGCCTCCTAAGTGCCTGGAGGAATCTTCAAATTAAGATGTCAGCAACGAGGCGGTGCTTGGTGGCTGGCAATACACCCAGAAGAGTCATGGTTTCCAAGCTGTTGCTGTTGCGCATGCAGCCCATTTCTTTCCGCCATAGTCAGGACAGTACGCTTCAATTCCTGTGCCTGATCCCACACACGTCAGTACGAGTGTCCATGCAATGAGAAAAGGGGTCACACTGGAAGGGACATGCATGCCTCTCCTGAGGCACCAACAGTTGAATCTGATGCTTGATATCTTCATGCAGAAGGACTTCTCTGAGGAGCTGAAGAAGGAGTGTGCGGCCATCAAGAAGAGCGCCGACCTGAACAAGGCGGCGGCTAGTCTCAAGCTGCACAATTACAGGGATGCCATTGCGGCCGCCAGCAAGGTGATGGCTACACAGCAACTGTTCAGGAAGACTTGATGTGGGCGTGCAGCAATGCTTCATCATGCCTTTTGTGAAGCTATGCAGATTCCCTTGAAGTTGGCATCTGGTAGTCATGTGTGCTCCAGCTCCTCCCGCTTTGAGGTGTTGAGGCGCCCTGAGCAGGCATGGCTATCAAATCCATCTTAGGGGGATCCAGATCCCTTCACAGGAGGTGTGAGGACCATTTCTTTCTGTGGTACATGCCATAAATATTGGCACGACAAGTTGCGGCCCCTCATGTGGCAGGACTGAACCGAGGAATGTTGGCGCTGTTGCAGGTGCTGGAGGCGGAGCCGGGCAACGTGAAGGCGCTGTACAGGCGGGCGCAGGGCCACCTGGCGGAGCAGGACCTTGTGGAGGCTGAGCTGGACATCCGCGCGGCCCTCCTGGTGAGTCAACCCGCCAAAACATCATCGCATCGAACCAATGTCACTGTGGAGGCGCAGTCTTCAGATGCATCGTCTGACATCCGTTTCCATGACATGCAATCTACCATGACATCAGCAGCTCTTGCCTGGCGCAGTATTAGAAGGCGATCGGGGCGGCCCTGATGGTCCCATCCAATGTCATTACTCAGGCTGTAGGCAGGTTCTCGTCTGCCAAGAGTCTGGTTCATACTATGACATGATTGCAATCCTACAGGTGGAGCCCAACAACAAGGACGTGAGGGCGCTGAAGCTGCGGTACAAGAAGGAGGCGGCGGCAGCCAATGCCAAGGACAAAGCCATGTACCAGCGCGCCTTCCAGAAGCTGGCCAAGATGCCCGACACCGAGCCCAAGGCGCCCCAGGCTGCGCCCGAGATGACTGAGGCTGACTCAAAGCCCGAGCCAGAGAGCCACCCCATTGACAGTGAGCCTCTGTCACAACATATTCCCCAATGAGTGCCTTCCATTGGCAACAGCTCAATTGTGACTTGCCCGTCATGCCATGTACTGCAGCTCCCGTCTTGCATGGAAATCCCATCAAGAGGAAATGTAGAACCCTTGTTGAATTCTTGCCTCAGCAATGGTCATCTGTAGCCCTATCTACCACTAGAGCTCATGATATGGCAAGGTAATGGCCGTGCAGCGAGAAATGAAGACGGTACGGTGCCAACACACTTTGCGTCAATCACTTGGCCGTTGACTGTTATGGTGCATGTGCAGTCATGGACTCAGCAGCTTCAGAGGCATTGCTGATAGACGAGGAGCAGCCAGCAGCTGCAGACACACCAGCAGAGAACGGGCATCTCCATGCAGGAGAAAAGGACACCCTTGAAGCAGCACCAGTGGTGCCGCAGCGCACGGCAGTAGAGAGCTGACAGCATACAGATCTTAAATAGCTAGCAGGCGAGATTGTTTTGGCTGCTTGGTAGTCGGAGGATTCAGGGGGAAGCAATAGGAGCCAGATCAGATTGAGTGCACAGGCTGAGATCCCTGCTGCGTAGATAATTACGGTATCTTTGCGTGGGGTGGTTTGTGCGGGTATGTCAATTCAGGTGTCCTTTACACAGTCTGCCACTAGCAGTGCACCTCTTTTGTTTATGGCCTACCCCGGACACATGCATCTCCGCAAGTTGGATGCGTAGTCTGGGCAGCATGCTAGCACCTGTCCGTAGGGCAAAACTTCGCTTGCTTCCAGAGCGGTGAAGAGAGGCAGAGCTTATGACATATGCGTTGGAAGTTCAAATGTGCTCGAGCTCGTTGTGGGGCTCAGACTTGGCATAACAGGAAATGCAAAATGCAGCACCCTGTCAAGAAGTATAGGCTGAGAGCACAGACCCTGCAGCAGTAAAGGAACAGCTACATCAAGATTCAGCGGTAACCTCGCAAGGATGGTACACTGCAGCAGCCTTCACAGTGGCTTTGCCCGTCTCGGCACTGTGCTGCGATCACTGACATCGACAGTGGCTTTCGGAATCCCCTGGCGTTACATCAAAATTCCAGGGGAGCATGCGTGGGCTATCACAATTATGTGAAGACGCATCATGACGGCGGCACAGATCGTGCCATACGGATCGCCGAATGCTGATCTTGCGGGTGAGGTCGAGAGACTGAGGCAGCAGATCGCCCAGTACGAGGGTGCCGGAGGGGCACCCCCAGATCACCAATATGACAGGCACGTCAATAGCGTCTAATCATCCACGAAACAGTCCCGAGGCCTTTCCTGGAATGTTCATCTTATCATGATCTCATGCCGAACGTTCTGAGCAGGCCGACAGCTGTGTTGCAGTGAGTACTTCGATGGGGATCCAACACCAGACCACCTCCAAATGCAAGAGGATAGGACATTGGAATACACAAATGGTGACAAGTATAAGGTAAGTTGGGGACCCTTCTCCCTGTATCGGCGGCGTCCCACTTGTCAGTGCGATGTGAGCCTGGCTATGAGCATTTGGTGAACCACTGCACAGGGTGACACGCTCGGCAACATGCGGCATGGCAAAGGGATCCACAACTCGTCCAATGGCGACACATACAAGGGGTACTGGCGCCTGGACAAGCGTCACGGTCGTGGGAAGGTCACATTGGCCAACGGCATGCAGTATGAGGGAGACTGGGTGGATGACAAGGCCCATGGGTGTGCACTACATCACTTATCATGTGTCTGTCACTAACAGCAGCCATGTCCAGCTTTGGCGCATCTACACTGTGCGGACTTCTAGCTGGCTCTTCATTCAGTGACAGTGCAGAACAAACATGACTGTGATTCCGTGGCGCACCTATTTTTCAGTATGGCGCACTTGTGTGCTGGAATTGCACAAATCCCCGCACTGGCAGGATGGGCAGCCACACTGTCTTCCTTGGCACAATAATATCCGCCAAGCAACCTTGCTTAGACTTAGAGGCGCATCCTGCTGTTCAGGCATGGGAGCGCCAAATATACGAATGGGGGCCGCTATGAGGGAGACTTCAAGTGCGAGCACCGCTGGGGCTGGGGCAGGCACATCTACCCGGGAGGAGACCACTATGAGGGGCAGTGGATTGATGACAAGATCCAGGGTGTGTGCAGACGCCCCTGCGCTAGTAGACATCCTTCTTCCAGAGATGTATGGACTGGGCTGCTGAGGAGCGTAGTCTGTGCCTTGGCAATAGCTTTACCATGCTTGTTGCTGGTCCAGATCTCCACCTGCTGCATAGCACAGCACAGGCACACCTTGTTGGAGGCCACCCCTGCACAACAGCACAAAGCATGGTCATGACCTGCAGCGCTGTGACCTGCAGAATCAGTGAGAGCCTTCCTTGCAAGCCAAGGAGGTCCTGACTATGTGCTCAGGCGTGGGCAGGCAAACCTTCCTAGATAGCTCCTACTATGGGGAAAGCTGGATCGCAATGCAGCATGAGCACTGGAGCGATGGGTTGCATCCTCACATGCATGTTGAGGAGATTACTCACATGCATGCCAATGAGATGCTGGCTGCGTGCGCAGGGCAGGGCAGGCACACCTTCCTGGACGGCTCCTACTACGAGGGCAGCTGGATTGCGGGGGAGCGCAGCACGGGCGTGTACGTCAGCGGGGACGGCAAGATGGAGTACTGCGGGCAGTGGCGCCGCCTGCTGCGCCATGGCCAGGGCACCCTCTTCCAGAAGGGCCTCTTCAAGTACACAGGTGCACACTCCTCTCGGAACACTCTCAGTAAATCTCCTCCACATGACCTGCCTGTCCACCAGACTACAGTCCTCACATCCCGCTCTCAGCGTGTTGCGTCCTTTTGTCCCTCGTCTTCCCGGTGCTGCGCCATAGCCAGGGCACCCTGTTCCAGAAGGGGCTCTTCAAGTAAACAGGTGCAGCGCCCTTGCATTGAGACGTTCAGCCGCTGCCTGGCCTTGTCTGTCATATGCTGCTGGTCAGTGCTGCTGTGACGGGCGTTTGCCTCTTGTAGCTTGTTGCGCCCTCGACCTGGCGCCCTGCTCTGAGAGGGCCTCATTGATACGCAAGGTGCCAGCACATGCAAGCCCAGCGCCATCAGCATGAGGGTCAGTGGCTACAGTCAGGATGCCAGCCAGAGAATCTGTCATTGCACAGGGGAATGGAGGGAGGATTTGCAGGACGGTCTGGGCACCTGCCAGTGGGTGGATGGGGCGGAGTACAGGGGCTCCTGGAAGGCCGGCGCACGCCATGGGCGGGGCGTATTGAGCAGGCCTGATGGATACACCTACGATGGGGAATGGGCTGAGGACATTTGCCATGGCTTCGGCTTGTGCCACTGTGAAGATGGCTCGAGGCAAGGATCCCTCTAAAGGAAGAGATATCGAGTGAGGGCTGCCTCCTGGTCTTAAAGGCCTCACAGCCACCCTCGTTCAGAATGCCTCATGGGGTGTCTCAGCAGTGTCTGAGAAGTGTTGTGCAATGGTAGTGAAGTCAGCCTCCCTCACAATATTGGATATACCTGCAGCGAGTGAGTGTAAGTGATTAGAAGTAGTGCTGCCATGTTGCAGGTATGAGGGAGCCTGGTCCAAGGGTGTGAGGGAAGACCAAGGGAAGTGCAAGTACACAAACGGGGACTTGTACGATGGGGCATGGTCCAATGACGTGAGAGCAGGCCTCGGCACATGCGCTTTTGAGAATGGCGACAAGTACACAGGTGCGCCAAACATCGATTGCGCTGGCGTATGACACATTGCCAAACATGGCATAGGAAAGACGTGGGAGGAAGAACCTTTTAAGGCAAGGATCTCAGAAAGGTGAGCACCTGATATCATGCGGAGGCCGCTTCGGAAGCTGTTGGCGAGTGTGTCTGCATGTTGTCAGGAAACCATGAGCCCTGGCTCAGAGGTGCACAATATATCTGTTAAAGTCGAGCAGCCTCAGTATCGGGCTTAGTACTCATTTGGTCACCTCTGCCTGGCCTTGAGTGCATGAGAAGCTGCTGCAAGTGCAGGCCAGTGGGTGAATGACAGGAGGCAAGGGCACGGGATCTGCAAGTTTGCAGACGGCAGCAAGTTCAGCGGCCAGTGGGACAACGGCGCTTGGATGCAGTCCCTGGCAGACCCTGCGCTAACCAAACTAGGCGGCATAGGCCTCACGCAAGCCACTGCCGGCTGTGATGCGACTTTTCTGATCAAGGTAGGCCTCCAGATGTATCCCTTGTAGTCCCAGCCGATGAAGGTTCAGATCTTCAAGTGCGTTCTTCCTAAACTTAGCAAGTCATTGTCAGTGCCGCAGGACACACTGCAGAGGTCATGCTGACAATTGCCTTGAAGCCCTGGTGCTGCAAATCTCAGACCTGGAACTACAGAGCTTACCGATCAGGCAATCGTGCAATTTCCACAAAGACTCGCAAAGATTCATGCTCACACTGGTACAGGCCAAAGATGAGCTCAGGAACAGGCGCCTGTGCGGAGGCGACACGTTTGTGGTGCACCTTGAGGGGCCATCATCTGTGGAAGGCTCTGTAGAGGACCACAACGATGGCACATACACCGCCACATACCAGGCCTGCGTAGCGGGAGACTATGTCCTCAGCATTACAAATGGTAGCTCACCTGTTCTCCCGCAGCATACCCATGAGGAAACTGATGTATGACTGTGTCAATGCTGGCAGACCCAACGTTTTTACCTCACTGTTTCTAGACGGAAAGCCCTTCCCGCATTTTTACGAGTTCTGAAACTTGAATATGGCAGTTGAACGTGAGTTGGGTGCCAGTACATCCCTGTCCACTCAGTGCTCATTCAGGCCTGCCCTCTGGACATCATAGCTCTATAGGCTACTTCAGCCCCAGCAGCCATTTTCTGCTTGCAGACATGGATGAGCATGTGGCGGAGTCCCCTTACCAGGTCGTGGTGCTGCCCGGGTTGCCCTCTGCCCAGCACAGCGTCGTTGATGGCCCGGGCAGGCGGGCAGCCAGAGTGGCCACTGAAGCTAGCTTTCGGGTTGAAGCCAGAGATGCTCATGGCAACAGGTGTGCTCTCTACCTCCCCTTGGTTGTGCCCCAACTCCCTACTGATGTGAGCGAGGTGCTTTGCCTCGCCTAAATAGGCTACATTACAATGTTCAGCGTGCAATGCTGAGCTTTCTCTCTCAGGACATGTGTTGCTTGCTGTCAGAGCCTAACGTGCATGTTTTGCATGCGGACAGAGTCCTTCCCACGAAACACACTCATTGCCTGCTGAGTGCACTTCTTTGCTTGCAGATGTGACAGTGCTGATCTGCTACAAGCTTTGCCAATTGAGGCGCTGCTGGAAGCTGGGCCCGTCAGCTGCCCAGTGAGAGTCGAGCCGGGCAGCACCGGGCGCTACATTTGCACATACACAGCACAGACAGCAGGCTCCTACCGGCTGCTGATCACCTGTCAGGGCAGGCCCATCGGCGGCACTCCAGTGCCTGTTCAGGTGAGGGAATTCACTGTCACATGGGCCATTCAAGTCTGCCTGGCCCTGATGGTACCTAGCCCTGATATGAGTGACAGGATAAATACATGTCAACTTGGAGCTGCAAAGGCATGTGCCAGGTCTACATGTATGCTCCTTACGTCTGGACTAATGGCTGAAGCCACATATGCTGATAGCCAAAGGAAGGTCGCATGCTATGCTAGGACATTTGTTCTCACGCAGGTCACAGGTGAACAGCCAGACCCCGCAGATCCACCCGCAGCCATCAGAGATGAGTCAAAGGTGTGGGAGACCATTGCCGCCGCGCAGTACAAGCTGGACGGCAATGACGCAGGCTGGGAGAGCGATGTGTCTGATGAGGAGACGCCTGACGACAAGTATATCAGGGTGCATGCTGCTAATAACTTCATCAGCTCCTCGATTCATTCCTCTCTATTGACCTGGTCTTGCAGCACTTTCCCATGGACTAGCCACTGTGCGTAGTGAATGTGAGGTACTTGCAGAAACTCTCGGCATTGGCTACAGGAAACGCAGGAGGTCCGCATTCTTAGATGTGTCATCTAGTGGCTACCGCAGCTGAATTGGAGCAGGCGCATGATCACCTGTCGGAGATTTGCATGCAGGAATGGTATGTATGAGGTCAAGCTTTAGTTGCCTGTGCAGGAGCACCCTGAAGTGCCTGTGGTGACAAACATGGAGGACATGTGGAAGGTGAGCAAGCTGCAGAGGGAGCGCGAGCGCAAGGTGGTCGCTGCAGCCAAGGCGCAGGCGCGCAAGGAGGCTGTTGAGTCTGCCACCAAGGAAAGACAGGGCAAGGGTACTCCCGCTGGCCCTTCAGATGCAGCGGAACCACCACGCAATTGAGGCAGTGGTAATTTGACTGCTGGAAGTTGGCCTGATTGTCAGAAGTTGATTGTGTTTACATTGCACCAAGGCTAAAGAGACGGTCTTTGCAGTCATGGTTGCCTCTCTGTGCATCGCTGCGGACCGGATTGAGTGAACCCACGTTACACTCTGGAATGCACCACCTATGCCTGCCAGATCTGGCAAAATTTTTGCACTGTGCAGCCTTATGAGCATCTCCCTGAGGCATATTGTTTGGACTACATATGTACATCATCTCACCAATGCTTGATTGCAAGCCTTTGTTGCACACTCAAGCAGAGAGCCTCCTGAGCTGTACATCTGACTCAGTCCTCACATGGTCTCGGCTCGTAATTTCAAAGGGAGGACATGCACAGCAAAAGCAGTTCAAGTTGTAGCACCATAATGCCCACTTTGCAGCGCTGCAGAGCGCATCACGAGATTCACACTGCTCCAATATACATCCCTCTCCGGCACTCAGTACTACAAATGGATAAAAAGAATGAAGTGTACCACAATAGTGGGCGTGAACACGGGTGCCCGGTTTCCGTGGTACTGCCAAAAGTGGGCAGCTGCAGCACGAGCACATGTCTAGCATGGCAATGCTGTATCAGCTCACTCACGACACTGCTACGGCCTGCTTTTGATTGCATTGGTGGCAGGCGTGGGCAGGCTAGGCTCCAGGCGGCGCAGCCATGCTATATGACAGTGCAAAGCAGAAATTGCCTATGTTGTTACTGCTGCGTTCTAAGTGCTGCTCTTAGGCAGGCCGGGCAGCAGGCTTTGGCAGACCAGGCTGCCTACATGATGGTGCAGCGCACTGCGTTGTCCCTCGTATTCAGGTTCAGATGCAGCTCTTGGGTCGGGGCGGCTGCGGGCGCGGGCACGGGCAGGGCAGCAGCGGGCGGCACGAGGCCCATGTTGAGGAAGATCTGGGGCGCTGCTATCTGAGGCTCGCTCCTCTGAGCCAGCTCCAGAGCGTTCTGCCTCATCACCTCGTTGGCATGCTCCAGCTTTGTAGCCTCCCCAGCCTGCAAGTAAGACGACATGAGTCCAAGCTAAAAAGCAAGATATGATAGATGGGGAGCCACTCACTACAGAATGCAAGAGTTGTCCTCCTAGGCTACTGCCTCATGTGGTTCATGCCGAGCCAATGTACAGAAAGGAGAACTATGGAGGTCTTGCTGGTGTTCTCACAGGCAGGCGATATTGTGATGTCACTTGGATTTGTGTCCATCTCCGACTGATCCTCTCAGCAGTGCAGGTCTGAACTGGGCCTTGCAGTACAGAACAGCCGAAGCATTGCATTTTCTGCCTGTACATACCCGCATCAGGAGCATACCTCGGGACTCCATAGACGCACTGCAGGCTCGAAGCCGCAGGAGGCCAGCATGGGCACGTGCGGGTGCGGCGCCACGCAGGTTGTCACCGTCTCGTTGGCGCGCAGGACGTTGACCAGCTGCCCGGTCTGGGCATTCCAGATGAAGATGGACCCTCCATCCGAGCCTGAGCACACAAAGTCGCTGTGCTCCCCAATCAGAGACACCTGCAGAGCATCCATCCCTTGCTTATGTCTTGAGGGCGTGCCCAAGCTGCCACTTGACAGGACAGCAGGGGCCCAGCCTGCCAGGCAAGATCCTAAAGCTGTCACTGACGCGACCTCACATGCAGATGTTCAATTCCTGCTGATGCCAGATATCCTCACTGCCTGACCTGAACCTGACCTGCCAGGTAGGCCACATACTGCCTGATAGAAGGCCAAGGGCGGCACCACATCGTGTTTTGAGGTGCAGGCCGGCAAGGCGCACCTCCTTGCAGCCCTGCTTGTTACAGTGGCCGCTGTACACCATGTCAAACATGCCGTCCTCCTCGACTACCTCCCCGTCGTCTGCGTCGCACACGTCCAGGATGGCGCCGATGTAGCTGTCTGCCCCCTGCTGCTGTTCCCTCTCCTCACCAGCCCTGCATCGCAGTGCTCCTATTGATGGCTTGAACAAGCTGATCTTGCCCCAGACAGGAGCTACCTCAGTTAGAGGCTGAGCTGCTCAGGTGAGGCTACTTCGCATTAGCTTTCATCTCCAAGGACATTGCCCTGGCAAGCCAGACACATGATCAAGAGCATTGGTCACATCAAGTCTCAGATTTGATGTGGCTGGGGGGCTTTCAAAAGTTACAAGGCGCTGATGCTATCTCACAGAAGGTCTGATATATCCTTACATGCAAGCTCCACCCAGTACATCCAGGGTTTGTGAGCAGCTGCGATACAGTGATGTGTCTGGCATGTAAGAACCCCTTGCGCTTTCTGTGGCCATGCGCGCCGTCCCAATTAAGACTGTCCTCACATTCACCCACAGAAGGAATATGCATGAGGAACAGACAGTCTACCTGGCATTGCCCTCGACAGCTGCATTCAGGCGGGCGCGCCTCTGTTGCGCAGAGGGCCCCACCACATCCGCTTCATCGTCCCCCTGCTGGTCTATGTCTAGAGCTGCTGCCGAGCTGTTGGGCGAGCTCCGTGCCTGGCAATCAGAAGCACTTGTTGGGATCTCAAGACTGACGGAATGCTGGGAACAACAGCATCATATGCTTTTGGTGACGATCTCTTTCCAAGTCTCTGTGAGCAGCATGATTTGGGGAGTGTTCAGCAATTACGGAGGATGTACTCGGCGGGATAGAGAGGAACGTTGGCGCACCGGCAGGTGAACATCAGGATCCCTCTGCTGAGCTGAGGTCGCCGTCACATACTCGTTTAGTGACGGCAGCCCTGCTCTAGCTGCGGGCTCGTTGGGCAGCCGGGCAGGGCCAGCCATCACGCCTACCTCGCTCACACCCTCTGGGGCATCTGTCTGGACAGGCGTTCGCATGGCAATTGCTGCTGTTGCTGCTTGCCGGTGCTGCTGACCTGTGCCAAGCTGCCCCTGTCGTGAGCCGTGCAATGCCCCATCCTGTATAGTAGCCTGCTGGGGAGAGGCCTGATGACCTGCAGCTGCATTTGCCTCATCTGCGCGTGCCTGCGCATTCAAAGGGCGCTCTGCTACAGAGAGAGCAGCACCTCCGGTACCTGTTGCAGTTCCTGCTAGCTCTGTGTCATGCTGCTGGGCATGATCACGCTGCACAGATGCTGGGGACGCAGCGCCTGTCTGGCGCTTGTCCTGGGCCCGCCCAGACTGTGCCCGCTCGCAGCACACGTCCTCTGCACCTTCAACAGGCTCAGAGCCTCCTGCTGCTGTTGGCGCTGCTCTGCTTTGGCGCCTGCGGACTGCGCCAGTCCTCATAGTGTCAAGAGCATTCTGATCATCCCTGTCCCCAGTGCTGTTCACCTGAGCTGCAGCTTCCGGATGCTGTGAACCCAGCTGATCTTCTGCGCGAGATATACCCGCAGCCCTGGTAATCGTGCGCTGCTCTGCCTGTCCTGGGGCTGCTGGCTGGTCAGTGGGCAGCCCAGAGGAGGCTTCGCCAGTTGCTGCATGGGCTTGGCGTGCTGACTCGGGCAGGAGCTGCTCCTGCTGCCCAGAAGGACGGGCTGCTCGTCGTGATGTGCTGCCTGCCCCGCTGTGGCAGTCGCTGACATCACCCCTTTGTTGCCTCACGCGCCGCTGCCTTACTGGCTGCACCTGCTGCAGAGCCTGCCTGCACATGCATGCACGCATACCGTTGTTCAACTGCGTGTCCTTGATACAGCAAACTATCGATCGGTGAGGATGTCAGAGGCCTGCTCAGAATGTCAGCTCGGAATGGCACAGTAGTCCTCAGCTGATATGAGCCCCCAAGTAGAAGCGCAGCGCACCCTGCGGGAGGCTCCGGCAGTCCACCCTCTGCTGTGCCCAGCGCAGCTGTCACAGCATGACGCCCGCCGCGTGTGCGCGGGAGCGGTGCCCGGAAAGCCCTGGGCTGCCCAGTGTGCCCGGAGGCCTGCTCGGGCACATCCGGGCTACCCTCCTCCTTCTTCAGGGACGCCTGCTGCCTTGTGAGGGGCCGCGAGGTGCCAGTACTGGCTGTGGGGCGCTCTGCGTTGCGGCCTGCCACAGCAAAGGCATTGCCGGCGGCTGCCAGGGTACTCGCCGTCTGCCTGATAGGACGAGGCACGTCTGCGCATACACAACATCATGTGCTTCATCATATCTGATACATTGGAGGTGCATCTCACCTATGAACTCTCATCCTCATGCTTGCACGACACAGTCCTGGTCTATGCACGCAATCTGCTGATACTGATCAGCCAGGAGGATGCCATAGCAGGAACTGCCTTCACACCCGATGCAGAGACGCCTTGTATTGGGGCAATCACACATACGAGATAGTGCGGCAGTGTGATGGTGTACCTGACGAGGCAGATGAAATAACAACTTTACATGGATGGGGAGTTGCTACCTGCTGCTTGTGCCTCACTTCCAAGAGCATATGTGGCCTGAGCCGCATGTGCAGGGTCTGCATCCAGTTGGGCAGGCTGCCTGGGGGCACTCATTGCGCTCTGCCTGGGGGAGCCAGGCGCATCCACTGTCCTGCGCTGGCGCCTTGCTGGCGGTCCAACCCTTGCCAGCTCAGCCTCTGCCTCCTCTCTCCTAGCTTGGATCCTGCTGCACATGCACACAGCACTTAGATGTTGTGTCCGCAGTGCAGTCCCCTACAAGGCATACAGAGAAAGCCAACAAATTATGGAAGTAGTCTCTTTAAGCTTTGTTGTCTACGGTACCTGGTGTCGATTTGTCGTTCTCTGTGCATATGAAAGCACAAGCAAACGGTCACTGTGGGTGGCCACAGCATTGAATGCAGCTCAACTTTCATCTAGAATCAGTCAGACCAGACCCACCTGTCTCTCTGAGTGGGCCTAAGTCGATTGGGAAACAGTGCAGCTGCTTGACTAACGCCTTGATTGGCTGCCGCCAGGTCGCCAGCAGGTCGTGTTGCCTGATGAGGCTGTCCGGCGCGGCGTGCTGCCTGCCTCGTGACAGGTGAGTGCATCACCTGCAAAGTGTGGAAGGTGTGAGCCTGTGCACCCTGAAAGAGTGGCATCTCCTGCTTGTCAAGTGCTTCACTGCAGACTTTGCAAGGTGACCTGAGATCTTTCTTTGAGGGCTTGCCATCTCCATGGGTCTTGAATGGCTTCAGAGATGTTTTGTACAGTATCGAGTGGCATCCATCAGCTCAAACAGCAGATGGAGCGGCCCAGACAGGGAGTGTAAGTGACACTTCAGAGAGCCACCGTGCTTGGGAGAGAGTTCACCTGGGCTGCGGTCTGTGGGACAGTGTTCGGGGCTTCCAGAGCGCTGGGGCTCTCCCTTGCAGGCCCGGGGGCCACTCTGCCTATGCTCTGCGCCAGAGGCGCCTGCGCGGAGCCGCTGCGCGATGCCAGGCGGCCCCGTGAACCACCCCTCCTAGAGGCCTGTCTAGGCGCACGAGCGTCCTGGTGCTCATCCTGCGGTAGACAGATGGTCTGAGACGCATCAGAGGAGTGAGGCCACAGGATCTCAGTAACAGGACAGCATCAACAGCTGTCAAGCAGCTCACACCTCAACTGGTGCAGCAGCATCCCCCTCTGCAACGCTGGCAGCTGCAGCTGCGCGGCCTGGCTGGCGCCTCGAGGCGCTCCTTGCCAAGCCGGCACCCGCATTCTGCTCTGCCCCTTGCGCTGTGTCAGCAGCGACGGCCTGCGCCAACACCCAAGGCTTCAGACATGCATGATTGCTACCATTAGCGACAGCATGCACAGAGCGAGAGCTTTCACCAGTGCTCTAATGATGATGCAGGTGGACTCTTGCACGCAACTCAAGCCTGCTATGTACCAAGGATGGGGGAGTGTCACATAGCTCTTTAAGGTCAGCCAGCATGCTGGTGCAGCAATCACCTGGCCCTGCTGGTATGCTGCATTCACGCCCAGGATGAAGGCGTTAGCGAGGCTGCCTACTATGAAGGCCTCCGCTCCCTGGCCCACTTCAGGCATGGGCGCTGACGCTGCGCGGCGTGGCTGTGCCTCATCAGGCACATGCGCCTCTTCTGGCTCGCCACTGGCGCCCTCAGGCGCAGGCGCTGCCTGTGCATGTATCTCCTCTGCCTGCGTGCATCCATCGATGTCTGAGCGCTGGGAATCTAACTTCCACTGACATAGGCAGTCTTTACCATGCTTTTGGCTTGCACTGGCAAGTATCAGCCAACTTGCCTACACCCTGCAGGCAGAGAAATTCACGGGGTGAGTGCAGGCAATCTCTGCGCTAATGCCTCAGAGCCATGAGCAAAGATTATGCAGTGACATCAGGCCTTGCCTCAGGTTGTGCCATTGCAAAGGTGGCTTATTGGGACCTCAAAGGCCAGTCTTACTTGCCACACAAAACACTATGATGGATGCTAGCACTGTAAGGTTCATGAAATTGCATAACCCTTCCATGCAGCATGTCCTGCCAGGCATGGCTTGGGAGATTGGCTGCCGTACCATCTCCCTGACCCTATCCCTGAAGGCTTCATCAGGTGGCTGCGTTTGGAAGCTCTGGACAAAGTGCTGCGTTGCCATGGTGATGGCAGCCGCCAGGGGCGCTGTCCTGGGCGCATGCTCGGCTGCCTGGCCGCCCCGGGCAGCTGCCCGGGCAGCAGAAGCTGCCTCAGCGTCCCTTGGCGCACCCTCCTCCTGCTGGTGCAGGTGGAAGTGCAGGTGGTGTTGCTGTGCCATGCCCCTTGCTGAGGGCTGCGCTGCCTCTGCAGAGTCCCGGCTCCAGGCAGCTGTTGGCCATCTGCGCTCTGTGGGCCTGTGCAGCCGGGCAGTCGACCTGCAGACAAGCGCAACGCCTCAGTAGCGTGCGGCTGCAGATGCTCAAGTGAGCAGATGACATTTCACCAACGGTGCGCAACCGTCGTGAGCATCGCAAGCACAAGACAACAGGACTCTCTTACATGGCGTGTCTGACAAGACCAGGCGAGACAGGTGTAGAGGAAATTATCACAGCACCCTCACTATGCTGGGGTGGCAATGTATTGTGACCAGGCCTGCGCAGGTAGATGTACAGGGGAAATTGGCAGCTTACCGGGTAGCATGGGCAGACGGGTCAGGGGCCTCAAAGTAGGCAGCAGCGCGCTGATGCTGCTTGCAGGAGAAGGAGTAGATCTGCTCATTGGTGTAGGATGCAAAGAGCTTGCGGCCATCATGGCTGAAGGCCACTCCGCTGATGTGCACGTTCGGCCTGCGCACTCTCAACCCCTCACGTTGCAGAAGATCCCATAGTTGGGGATATGGGTCTTGTTGGGACACCTCACACAGCCCCGCTTCGTCAGCGCCAACGGACATAGCATGAGCCATGCCATATCCTACACCCCTGGCATGGGAAGTTGGCAGGCCGGATCACCAAGACTTGCAAATATCACAGGTGTTTCTCGTCGCAGAGCTGGAGAGGGGTACACTCGACATTGCCTGGTTACAGGCATATCAGTAAACTGCAGAATGAATCACCTGAGGGGGGGCATGGGCCGGGGGCGGTGCGCGAGCGTGCTCTTGAAGTGCATGGGCATGTATCCCGCAAACCAGGGCGTCTTGTGTGGCTTGCTGCCCTGCCCGCTCGACATCCGCCTGTCATACAGTCGCACTGCAGGGCATACCGCATGGAGCTCAAAGCAGACTAATCACACACGAGCCCCACCCTACATCTTACAGAGCTGCTTGTCCATCAGCCAAACTGCACACCAATATATCTCTAGCGTCGTCAGGAGCCTGATTGTGGAATTCCATCCGCGCGTTACCGAACAACAGTAGACAGGCCGAGATCCTGGGACGAAAGCGAGTACGCCCATCTAGGACGCCAGCATGGCTTGCCTTGCTCAAGCTGTTATGGCCCTCTTTGTGCTGTCCTGAGGAGCTGACATTGTCCAGTGACATGCAGCGCAATGCTGTGGTAGGGGGTGAAAGATGCGCGGGGCAGGCAGTGCATGCATACCTATGGCGTCGCCCCCGCCTGTGGCAAACAGGTGCGGGTGCAGAGGGCAGAGCGCGATGCTGTTGATCGGCACCCGGGCCTTCGCTAGGCCCGTCCTCTCACCCCTCTGATCAGCTGCAGGCAAGAGCAGCCCTCACGCATCAATCACCGGTCTGGCATACACAGGCAACTATGCCGCTCTGGGCAAGATTGTAGAGTACATGGAGACAAAAGTACTATCAATCAGTGCACAGAGCGCTCCTTCTGGCGTACATGCACCTCCGGTGTGGTGTTGTTCACAGCACGGTGCAGGCATGCGGAACCAGATGGACCTCAGGAGACGCTAGAACGCCGTAGCGTCCAGGACGGCAAGAGTTTAAACTCACCAATGAGTGTCATGGCCCTGCAGTTCTCCCTCAGGTCCACCTGCCTCACTGTTCCATCCTCGCCCGCTGTCATGAACATCGCTGCACATCAGTGGCACACTGAGCATGCAAGCGTCTTTTGCAAGGATCCCTTGCCTGCAACCATCGATGCGGTTCAGACATCATCTTGGGGAACCAGCTGGTCTCTGCCCAGGCATGCATGCAGTAAGACTTGGGTTTGTAAGAGACAGTGGTGACTGATATTGGATGCGGCTGAACTCACCTGGATCAATCACAGCAATGCTCTTCACTTTGCCTTTGTGGTTCTTGTAAGGCATGATGGCCCCTTTCACCAGGTTTGCCAGCCGCACCTGCCACGCCAGACACAGTCAGATCCCATGCACCACAAACCATGATGCAAGCCTTTGACGGCAGTTGGACATCCTCTAAAGCATGTTTGCCTGATGATTGCTGATGGGAAGCTTACCTCCTTGTCATTGCTGGCTGAGACGATGTACTCATTGTTTCTGCTCGGGAGGTACCGGACAGAGTTGATGAAAGAGGTGTGACCCTGCGTGGAATCGTGAGGCTCCTGAGGGTATGACGCAGTTCAGGACAAAACATTATGGGCTTGTCCAGGTGAAGCAGAAGGCTCCCCAAATCTTCAGGATAAGTGCGCAGGCCAGAGACTGTGGGGAGAGAGGCACCATGTCTAAAGTCTGCTTCAGCTGCCTGGTTCCTGGTTCCCAAACGGTGACGCGACAGTCCTCGCCGCCAGCGGCCAAGAACTGTCCGTCAGGGCTCCAGGTGACGTTGCTTACAGAAGCCGCGTCTCCCCTGAACTCGGCTGTCTGGCTGAGGCGCTTCATTAGATCCTCACTGCTATTGAAGCTCCGTTCGAACGCCAGGGGTCCACTCCCTTCTAGGAGCTTGGGCGTTCGTCCCATTGTGGGACGACGACACCCAAGCTCCCTCCATAACAGGCGCTCATTGGTGCTCATTGTCCGCCTTGTACTATGGCATTTCACTGAGCCGTGTGCGCCATCACGATCATGCTGCGCCAGTCCTGCCTTGCAATCAGGCTTAATTCACAGCCTGATGTCTCTAGTGACGATAGGCGCCTGTATGTGAGGGACGCCCGCATGTGCGGGACACCTCTTGTCTGCAGGCGTTGCTAGAAGCTGCTAAGCTACACGTCCTCAAGCAAGCTGATCAGCTCAGCAACGCAGCAGCGTCGATACGCCTATTTTTGTAATCAGGAACAGCAGCACACAGCCCGGCTATGAAAGAATGTGCCTATCCTATGCAGACTGAGGCGAACTTTATGCCAGTCTCTCTTGCTGGGCTTTCCTTGATAAGACAACAGAACATCCCTGTGTATGGCGTGTGCCGTCGGCTAGTGAGAATAAGCACGCTGATAAAGGCTGAGGCGAAACGCATTCAGTGGGCTTTGGTGTCACGTGCGCACGTGCGGACTGCCATGCTGTCTCGCAGCTTCTGAGTCAGAGCGACATCTCTCGTTTCACCATCTTCAGCGATGAACGATGTAGGCATATCACGGTTGTGTGAGACCCTCTCAGGAAAGTTCTCGCGGCCTGCAATGCACGCGTATCGATTTCAGGAGACAGTCACTGTGTGGACTCGAAATAGCCAAAGAACCTGGAGGCAGGCGCTACTGCATACCTGATGTGCTTGCACTGCTGAAGGCAATTGTACACGTTACAGCTACAGTCAAACACGCTAGCTCCAAATCCAGCCCCACGCAGCAGTCCTTCGACTCGCTCATACAGTTGTTACAGTGACCCATCAGTTGGCTCTCGTTGCCAGGTGAGGATCAATATAATGCTTCATGGTTGCGCTTGTCCTTTTAGATAGGAACAGAACTGTCTAGGCTGCTTTCAGTCGGGGAGGTCAAGGCTGTATATTGTAAGATGAGGAGGCACAAATGCAGCTGCTTTTGCAGGGGCCTGTGCCAAGCGCTCGCCTGACATATCAAGTCTACGCTGCCCAGGTGCCAACGTTCATGACCATCAGCAGGCTGGCATAACGAGCCCCTGAGAGGGTCATGGCAGCAACACCGGCCCTGCACTCTGGCACCTCAGAGACCAGCGAGGGCCTGGACCAGGTATTTTCGAAGTGTCAGCCCTCCAGTGTCACACCGCTATGACCTGTGCGATCCTGACCTGAAACCCTTCCGGAGGGAACATGCACTTCTGCGGCCCCATCCTACTGTCTGCTAGCCTGATAGCATCTAGCATGCCAGCGCAATTTTGGTGATTTCAAATGCAGTACTTCTGCAACCACCCAAGTGTGACCTATGTGTGATCTATCATGCTGGGCTGAGCAGCAGTAATGTAGCCTGGGGTGCAGTATGCCACGCACTGGGAGCTGTCATCGCTGCGCATGCGCTCTGCGACGCTGAGCGCTGAAAACGAGGCGCTGCGCAGCCATGTCAGCCAGCTCCAGGAGCAGGTGGCACTGCTGTCCGAAGACCTGCAGGTTGGCATCAATGCTAAGCGGATGACATGACAGAGTCAAGTGCGCAGAGCGTGGCATTTAGAGACGTGTTAGAGGCCAATCCCTCTATGCTCAGGTGGTGCTGTACAGCTGGTACCTTCCTACCTTAGGGCACCCTTGACCATATGATCATAGCTTGTGTCACATGCTTGCCCTGATCACATCAAGCTACAGTACACTCATGTTGTACATAGACATGCACGGCCTTGCAGTCACAGATCATGCAGAGGCTCTTGATGGCTCCACCATCCTGCAGCATCTCTGTCTGGGGTCAAGCAAGGCAGTCTTGGCGGTTGTAACGGGGCTGTCAGCCAAAGTACATAGCATACAATCGTGCTGGTTGTGATGCAGCCTGATGGCGGCCTCCGTATGAACAAGGCAGCCGCCGCTAGAATGGCCAGGCTGGAGCAGGAGCTGCACCAGAAGCTGGCCAAGCTGGAGAAGACGTTTCACCACGAACGCTATTCACACAGATCATGAAAGTATATCTATGTCCCTGTGCAGCCGGACGGTGGCATCGTGAACGAGGCGACCGCCGCCAGAACCGCCAGGCTGGAGCAGGAGCTGCACCAGAAGCTGGCTGAGCTGGAGGAGACCTCCCATCAGGCGCAGGCGCTGTCATCTGAGAATGCAGCGCTGCGAGAGGAGCTCGGGCGCTCGCAGGAGCGCTTGCATGCAGTAGAGCAGGACAGCTCCGCCAATCAGGTGACTGACGTACTTCTGCATTCTAGGCCTGGCGCGATTTCTTCTGTGGTGCCAAACCCTGTGGCCACTTTGATTTGCCACACTCTGAGATCCAGGTTGTGCTGGCAGCTGGTCCGGTGACAGCCTGGCTCTGCTATGGCAGGTTTTGTCCGACTCCAGTGTGCTTTCAAGTGGCAGCAGAACACGTATACTTTGACAGTGCCCCGCACGCATGCAGGCACGCCTGCAGACGCTGCAGCAGCTGTACCTGAAGAGCAGCAGGACGCTGCCAGGGCCACCAGACATGCAGGCCACACGTGAGCATGACCTGGCAGCTGCCATCGAGCCCGAAATGGCTGCCCAGAGCCCGACGGGCAGTCCAGCTGCATATGAGCCCATGCTGCCACCTCGGGACATTGTGCCGGCCCTGAACGAGATTGCGGCTCTGCAGAAGGAGCGCAACGGCTTGAATACTCAGGTATAGACGCTGCACAACACGTGAATCCTCCACTGGTCTCAAAGTCTCTTTGACGGTTCCTCACCTCCTGAACTAGACCGAGCATTGGGTCTATGGTCACAGCAAGATGACTGAGAAAGCCTATGACAACCAGAGCGGGGGCATGACTACCTCACGGATGGTTGTTCCGGAGATGTATGCATAGGGTGCTGGATTGACATTGCAGGTGAAGAAGCTGGAGGACAGGTGCAGGCAGCTGAGCCGAGACAAAGAGGAGCTGTGCCAGGCGCTGACAGCGCTCAAGAAGGGGCAGAGCATCGCTGCGGGGCCGGGGCAGACGCGCACTGTGAACCTCATGCGCCGCGTGCACACTCTGGTCCCGTCCTCAGGCCCTGCGATCAGGAACTCTTGCATGATCCCCCAGGCAGCCATGGCTCCAGCTGAACTGAACGGATGCATGTACGGCTCACTGTGCATCATGCTCGCCGCAGCGCATGTGGGTGTAATGCATGGCTTTTTCAGTAGGACAGTGCACAGCAGGTCTGGCCAACATAGACCCCCCTCAAGGTGCGCTCGCCTGAAGTGATGCTTATGATGCAGGCTGAGCAGCTAAAGCAGAAAGATGACGCTTTGGCGGAGAGGACTGCTTACATTGGCAAACTGGAGTGGAGGCTGCTCGGCCAGCACAAGGCCCTGGAAGAGAAGAGAGGGAAGGCAGCGCCCTCAGCCGGGAAGCCTCCAGCGAGGAAGCCTCAGCTGACAGGTGAGTGAAGTACCTGCCTGCCAGCCTGACAATCAGTGCAAGCAGGCTGATGGGCAGCAAGAACACTGTGACAGAGAGTGGCGAGTAATCGAGTATGTGGCAGCAGTTATTTTATTGCTGCAGTAGGCTTGCTGCAGCCTCTGTGGACATGTCTTGCATGGCCGTGCAGCATGAGTCCATGACTGTGATAGCCTTGCTCCCAGGGCGCTTGACTTCACCAAGGCTAGCTATTGAACGCGCACCTAAAGCACCAGCACAGCGCTCAGCGAAGCCTGTTATGGGCGGCAATGCGCCTGCTAGAGCACCAGGAAGTAGATTCGTGACCCCTCGTGCTCAGCTGGCAGCAAGCACAGCATACCCGCGCAGCGCGGCAATGATCAGCAAGGGAGCGGATAGGTTACAGGAAGTGCCAAAACAGGCAGCAAATGAGAATATGGGGCCAGGCCGGGAAGACGAAGCAGCAGAGGGGCATGACTGGCAGGCAGACCCCAAGCAGGCCAGCAGGAGCCTGTCGCAAGCCTTTGCTGAGTCAGCTCCGGGGCGGACGTGCCGGGTGGCCCCATCCCCGCTGTACCTGTCCAGGTCGCAGCGCCAGAGCAGGAGCGTCAGCCAGGATGGCGCGGTGAGTCAGCGGGGCCCCGTGGTTTCACCCTCCCTCACAGCCTCGCCAGCCATGAGCGAGCTGGTGTACATGTTGCCTGTGACGCCCCAAAGCCACTTCTCCCTGGCACAGGCCGACCTGCCCAGTGCCCGCGCAACTCCTGCAGAGGGCGCTGCAGAGAGTGCGGCCAGTGCAGCGGGCCCGGGCAGGCAGCAGCGGTCTGCTCCCGAACAGGACACCTCTGCAGATGCTGCCGTGCAGCCGGCAATCGGCCTGAACACTCCCTTTGTGGGTGTGGGAAGCAGCCCGGCTGCGGCCATGGCAGTTAGCAGCGCTTCTGCTGGCCTCAGCTCTTCGGGCGGGGTTGGCGTCATGGCGTACACGCTTTCGGCAGACAGTCGGGAGCCAGCACAGGCTGCAGCCCTGCCTGCAGACCCAGAGGAGCAGTCTGCAACAGCGCATAGCGGCTCCCAGCCAATGTGCACTTATGAGGGGCAATCATCAGACGGGTCAAGACGGCACACCAGCTCGAGCTATAGATCCTGCGATGACCCTCGGAGGACAGATGAGGAGCTGCCTGTGTCCTACTCAGGCTTCTCCTCTGAGATGCGCGCTGCTGCAAATGCCACAGCTGACAGCTTGTTCAGGCAAGCTGAGGCCAGCTCAGCGGACAGCAGTCAACAGCGGCATGAGGACAACATCAACGGTGCTCAGCAAGCAGATCTTCCTTTGCCATATGGATCGTCCTTCTCAGGTGACCCGCACTCTGCCATATCTTGCAGCTGCTTTCTGCCTCACATCCTTCATTTGCTATCAGTGGCACTGTCCTGTAATGCTGCAACAGCGTGCATTGACTGATCTTTCAGGGGGGATGGGACTGGATTGTATTCGTCAGACTAGAGGTCATGGCAAGCATAGCCTTGTAGCTCACACTGCGGAATGTGCAGGTGGTCCCTCAAGAGCAGCCAGCTTGCAAGAGCCCATGGGCTCAGAGAGTGTGCCAGAGGACCTGTCTGTGGAAGAGCTGGAGCGCCACATCAGGGCTCTGCAGCTGGAGATTGCCAGATCAGATGCTGCAGGGGCAGGTGGCAGGCCCAAGAGGGAGGCCTCGGCTGATCAGACAGGAGGCGAGGAGGGTCTTCCCCTACAGGCTGGCACGCCTCTGCCGGATCATGAATCTCTCTCAGCATCTATGGAGAACTTGAAATTGGAGGCAAGCTACTCTATGCGCTGGAAGTTGTTTCCTGAGAGGAGGCAGCAATAGCTCCTGTGGCCATCCTTCAGTAACAATTGCCAACATCGCATACAGCCCTCCAGTATGTGTTCCAGAGCTGCTCATGAGGCGTCACGTCACTTTAAAAGGTGCTCTATTGAAGCTTCACCCTGATGCATCCAGTGCACCATAGCCCTACTGGCCCAATGATGAGTGCTTGTGAATAGCACCAACATAAAGAATTACAAGTGTGCTGCTTCTGTGAGTGAAGCAGTATGCTGGATCATGTTCTCCAGGCTGACCCCTAAAAGACTCTGGAGCAAATATTCTCTATGACTCCCAAAACGAGAGGACCGTGCCTGGCAACTGCCCTGGACCACTTCCAATGGGCAGAATGTAGCTCAACCCTTATTCTCACCAGCAGTGTGGCGTGACTCAAAGACTCTCAGGCTTGACAAACATCAGGCCTGCCAATGCAATATTGGCTCTGGACTGATATATGACTGGCTACTCCTGAACACCGACTGGCAGGTTGACAAGGGGCTTGTAGACAGGCTCCCACATGTGGTCCTTCACATAGAGCTCCAGCTCCTCGTCTGAGATCTCCAGCGCCTTCTTGGCTGCGAAGCTATGCAGGTGGCCCATGTCGTACGCCATCCGCATCACCCTCTTGGCCACGATCATGCTCACATACCTGCAGCGAGCAGCATGCTCAGCACCTTGCTCTGAACTGCACCTTCTGTAAGGGCTTTGGCTAAGCCAGTCAGAATGTTGTGCAAGGGACTTACAGACCTCACCAGTGGAGCAGTTCTGCTCGCCCATGGTAGAGTCCTAGATGCAGCCAGGTTGGCTACACAGGCTGCTGGTACATTGATGGGTGCAAAGGACCTGTGACAGATTAATAAGCCCACCTGATATCTTTGAGGCGAGGGTAAACGATGTCCTTGTCCAAGTCTTCTTCCGGGATGCAGTCACCCAGGGCCTCTGCTGCTGCCATGAGCATCTCGTCTGTGATCACCTGCATGCGCCCATGCAATGCACTCTACACCTGTCCAGCTCAAAAGTGGAGCAAGATGTAGCACAGGCCAGCCTTGAAATAGCGCCAGATGATACCTATGGGATCCTACAATATATAGGCACAAGACAGTCTGTACTTTGCTTGGCGAGGCTATATGCATGGGAGGAGAGAGATGCATACCCTTGTTGCTCCAAGATGGGCACCAAGAGCCAGACCAGGGAAAATGTAGAGATTGTTTGCTGCACAGCACCCTACTCCCTCAGACGAGGGACCAAGTGGCTTGACAACATGAATGCAGCTTACTTGCAACACATCGACAAGATGCCAGCACATCAGAAGCACGTGTGCAGCCTACAATCATGGCATGTGAGGCTCCACTCCACAATGATACTCTGAGGCTTGCTCATGTGTCCGTGCACCTTGAGATGAGGAGATGACCCGCCCTTCATATTCCACATCATTGCATGGGCTCCCACTGGCAAAGATTGTCCTGCCACCTGAACCACAATGCAATTGTTCAGGGACTCAGTTCATAAGGTTGCGCTCTCGTGGTGGCAATAGCTCTGCCTGGAATCTCAGACAGTACATGCAGAGCTGCGTGCTGTTGTAGGCCATATGACATATGCTTTGGTGATGGATAATGCAAATTCAAGTATCTGAGGCTTGTGACGTATTGGTGATCACCTGTGGCTTTCTGTGCCTCCTCGGCATTGCACTCCATGCGATGCGTTGGGTTACTCATGGGCCTGCAGCATGCAGACCTCCTGGTGTGTGACACTTCGGCACATGACCTATGCCTTGTCTTATGTATACACACGTTTGCCAGGTGGCGGCAATACGACCCAGACTTTGCCGTGGCTCAACATATCGTCTGGAGGAAACAGAGTGTGCGAAAGGGACAACACCAGGGTAGAGTCACAGATTGTATAAGAACGTACATGATGATGGGCCTCTCATTGTGCTCCCCCATGGCCACTAGAATCTCCTCTGTGAAGAGCTTTCCTGCCCCTGCCAGCCCAATGAGAACTGTGGGCTTCACCTGTGGTTAAAAGCATACCATCAGCATGCCTTCATGTTCCATAGCACCAGCGCATACGGACACAGCTGGATGTCCTGACCTGTGTCAGTGCCACTGGTGCATGCAATGACACAGCTTGTGCTGGCGTTTACCTTCAGATTGCATCAGTGCAGGAGGTGATAACTTATGTGGCTCATAGTATGAGAGACTTCAGGTCAAGGATGAAGTCGAGCGCCGGAGACGGAAAATCATGTTGCTCATACTGCGAGAGTCTTCAGATCAGGGGTTCAATCAATCGCAGGAGGCGTGCCCTCTTGACAGTGTCTGCGAGCTTCTCGCCCTCCGGGTCGGCCTGGGTCTTCCGGGCAAAGGGCTCCACAGACTCGCTCAGCTGCTTCTCCCTCTTGACTGTGACCAGGCCCTCCGCGTCAAGCACCCAGAAGTTTGACGTGGCCTCCTCGTATGACAAGCCCTGCAAAGATAGCAGCATCTGGGTTGGCCCACCATGCAGCGACCGTCTCAGCTGCTGACTCAGCCATGTCAATCTTGTGAGAGGCTCAACACCCATCAACAGGGGACGAGGCGGCTTTGCCATTCATGCAGCTCACCCTTGACGGGGAACATTTGCTGCATGGTCAGTGGTGACACCCAGAGAAGGCTTCGTGCCAGACAGTCCTGCTGCGCTACAGCTTCAAGGCGGCTTCCAGAGGCATCATACATGCCTCAGCCACAACCTTAGGCCAGAAGGTGTGAGGCACAGGTCTGACAAGATGCTGAGGAGAGGGCGCCACACCTGCTTGACCATGCCGAGCGCCAGCATGCGCGCAACGCCCGTACCGGCGCTGCCGGCGCCCACCAGCACGATGCGCTGCTGCGCCAGCTCCTTGTTGCTCTTCCCCTGCACCCTCAGCGCTCCGTACACGCCCGCCACCGCTGTTGCTGCCGTGCCCTGCGCATCCAGAGAGTTCAGCCTTCTGAATGTTTCTTATCGTTCCTTCCCTGCACCCTCACATGCTTTATCTATCCCCAACATTGAAATTCCTGTCGTCCCCTGTCAGCCCGGCTCAGCACCCTTGCGTGTGTCCTGTGCCTGCTGATAATGAGCCCCTCTGCAATGCTCCTGAGGTGTGAGAGCTGAACATCTCTCCTCTTACAGCTTTGTTGGAGGTGCCGCATGCTTGGCAGATGTGCCCTTAGGAGGGCTGGAAGCAGGGAGGCACCTGAATGTCGTCATTGAAGCAGAGGTGGTGGTCTCTGTAGCGCTCCAGCAGGGGCGCAGCGTGCGCCATGTTGAAGTCCTCAAACTGCAGCACTGCCTGAGGGTAGCGCCCCATCAGCGCCTTCACCAGCTCATCCATGATCTGCACAGTCAATTGTTGTTGTTGACTTTCACTTTTAGCGTTCAGGGGATGCAACCAAGGCCATGGGAGGCCAGGCCCATCAGATGTCAATTGGCAATGCTCATCTCTAATCATGTTCTACTCTTGTGTCCTATGTCTTATGTCAATGTCCATGAAGAACTGTATTGTCATGCCCTTGCCTCATACTTGAATACCAGGGAAGGCCCATGAGGCCAGGGGAGGCTCTAGGACCGTTGGCACGTCAAAAGAGCGTATGTGGGAGCTAAGAGACTATGATTGGCACACGGCAAAGAGCCATCCTCTGGGTATCACCCCACTCCACACTAGAAGCAACATTTAGGTCCTGGGACAAGGCAATGAGCCAGAGTATACCTCATAGAACTCTGGACCGCTCATCCTCTCCTTGCTCAAGCCCAGGTACAGGGGGTCGTCCTTGAGATGTCTGTTGTTGGTTCCAACGTCCACCACTACTGGCAGGATCCTGCCTGGGCTGAAGCCTGCTGCTGCCACATACAGGTCCAGCTTTCCTGCGCAAGGCGGGCACCCTCCCATCAGGTTGCAAGGAGTCCAGGTGCCACTGGTCTTCAATCCTCTCCTCTGATGCTCACAGCAATCATGGCTGCCAAGATGCACATTTTACAGTTATTTCCCAAGCCAGACAGGTTTGTAGATGTACGAGAACGCAAGCCTTAGGATTCTGTGGACACTGCACATCCTTGCTTGGCGGATGAAAAGGTCGCTCAGCAGAGTCTTACCAATGGGGATGCCCAGACCGTTGATACCCAAATCACCCAGCCCCAAGATTCGGCTTCCATCTGTCACGACAATTGCATCCACATCATTCCCTGGCCAGTTCCAGACCATAGAGGCCTGCACACAGACATCATCATACAAAGAACGAAAACTGGCCTGGAAGCACCATTGAACAGAGCAATGCGCAAAAACCAGAAAGGAGGCATACTAGCGCGGGGAAGCACCTGGCACTGGTAGCCATTATGAAGCCGGAAACAGCACAGTGATTTGCAAGCATTGTTGTGGGCTGGTAATGAGACTGCCTACCATCTCGCCCTTGTCTGTCGAGCAGAAGTACATCCCACGAGGCCGTCTGTACAGCTTGTGAAAGTTCTGCACGGCACAGCTCCTCAAGTATTTCATGTCAGCACAACACAATCACCAAAGCCTGGTGGCTACATTCATTCTGTTGCCCAAGAGGCGAGCAGGAACAGGATGAGCTCTATATCAGAGGCACAGAGAGATGACTAACACAGAATGCTCACCAGGCAGGCCCATCCTACTGTGGGGGTGTACACTATGGGTGCCATCTCCACAAAGTTGTCCAGCAGGATTCTGTAGAAGAGCGTCTCGTTTCTGTCCTGCAGATCGCACACGGCTCATCAGCAGCCCCTCACTCTTGCTTGCAAGTCCTGCGCTAGCACTATTGATCTTCCTACAGTGTCGTTGGCGCTCAACACGCTGCCAATATATGTATGCATGCTACATGCATATGGCACTGATAAGGAGTACAGAGAATGGCGTAGGCTTGCCTGCAGCTCCTGAAGGACCTTCCACCGCCTGACATGGTCAGGGGTGACTCCGCCATCCGAAACATGCTTTGGATCAATGTAGGTCCTGCCGTAGGCATAGTCTTCCATGAATCTGTCAACCTGCTAGTTTCAAGCGCCATTGTCATGGTCCGTATGGGTATAGTGCCTGTCAGCCGGCCTTTAGACCTATTCTTTATTTGCCATCAAGCCAGACGTTTGCGGGCCTCTTCAAAGTCTGGTTTGGGCAGTAGCACAGCTTCAACATAGGAGCAGAAGGATGTAGATGCATGTTGCCCTCATAAGCTGACCTGGCCTTGCATTGTTAGGCATTTCTTTGGCAGGAGTCCTCTCAATTCCAGGCGCTCCCGTTCAGGCACAGGGAATGCAGTCCCCTGAAGCATACACGAATATCAAATTGGCAAAGACGCCATTGTGTCCTGGCGCAGCAGCAATTCAAGAAGTGACAAGCCAGTTGGAGCTGGTGAGCAGTCGATGCGATCCAAGGTTGGAGAATGCGGGATGCAAGCATATACCTTATTGAAGAGGGGGTCATGAATCAGATCAATGCCCTTCTTCCTGACGATCTCTACATCCACAGTATCTGAAGGCTTATAGGGGCCTGCAGCAGTGCTGGCGGCCCTGCACCAAGGATTCCCTATCAATTAGACGCCCAGATCACCTTTATTGCACAATGTGCCCTGTACCTTGCTGATGTCGAGAACAGCATCAGATGCAATACTGATACAGAACTGTTCATCATTCTGTAGTCTGTCGTCATGGTGGCTTACCGTGCGCCGATGGCATCCAACCCTAGCAGGCGAGCGCCAAAGCTTTCGAGCACCGCTGCACGCAGGGCCGCGCTCGCGCCCCTTCTACACAACGATGCCATTTCACATGTCTTCAGTACTGGAGATATAGCAGCGTCACTGACAATGGAAGGTATGAAGTATGCCGTGAGGAGTGTGCTGGGGATGCTGTGAGTCAGCAGCACGTGTCATACGTTACTCTAGATGCGAGACTCTTTGCGCGGATGGGTGTTCCACACCTTTAAATCATGTTAGTATTGGCTTGTACACAACAGCTAGTAAATAATTGCTGCTCACTAGCAGAGAAGATTGTGATTCTACATATGAGGTAAACGTGAAGCCTGCAGTAGCCTGCTGCACAGACTGATATAGGTGCCTTGCGATCGTCTCATGCTGGCTTTCAAGCTTGCTCGTTTTCTGGCGCGCCAGCAAGCTGCCGAGAAGCACTGGCGTTATGGCACATCGGCAAGCTTGCTACACACCCATGCGGAAGCTTGTAGTACCAGCGAGAGTCACAAGACTTCCCTACCGCCAAATTCAGCTGCCGCATCAACATCGGGTCTCTGTCACCTCACAGATGCAGTCTCACCGGCGTTCGACAAAGCACTGCCTGACAGAAGTAGCATGAGCATGGGGGCAGCTCTGAGCAGTTCCCGGGGAGTCCACACCAGTAGGTGCCTCTCTGACATAGCCGTGCTCAGCAAGACCATAGGTCTGTACGATCAAGTGTGGAGAAGTAAGAGAGTCACCAACGCCCTTTGCAGAAGGACGCATGACGTTCCTCAGCCGTCTGCAGCTGGGACTTCCGCAGCGGCAGCGCAAGGCCCTGCAGGGCAGTCCATGGATGCACAGGAGGTGGCAAAGTTTGAGGCTATGGCGTCAGAGTGGTGGGATCCTGATGGGCCCAATGGAGCACTGCACACCATGAATCCTCTGCGGACCCAGTTCGCCCGGGATGCCATCTGCCTTGCCCATGGGTAGGCATTCAGATCACCAGTTACCTCCTTTGATAGCTAAAGCTTTGCATTCCAAAGGTCAAATTTTGCAACGACAGCACACTGCTTCAGTCCTTGCCCAAACATGGTGAACCTGAGAGCGTGTCAGACAGCCGGCTGTCTCAGGCCCCTTCCTCCACGGCATGTGACGGGGCAATTTTGGCATATGCATGCCAGATCTGATGGAGCCATTGCACTTCGAAGCATGAAAGCTGCTGATTTACTGGCTCCTGCTGCCACAGGAGAGAGGCAAGGACGGTCCAGCCGCTCAGGGATCTCAGCGTCTTGGACGTGGGCTGTGGAGGAGGCCTCTTCAGCGAGGCGCTTGCGCGGCTGGGCGCTGATGTCACTGGAGTCGACACCTCAGCGACTGCCATCAGCGTGGCGGCTACGCATGCGCAAGCAGACCCCGCAGTAGCGTCCAGGACGCACTACCAGAATGCGACTGCAGAGCAGCTGCAGCAACAAGGTGTGAAGATCTCCCAGCACCTATGCATTCCTGGCAGGCTGCATAGCAGGTTCAGCAGGCACCGAGACGCACTCTCATGGTCTTGCTTCACAAGCTGCATCACCATTTCACAGTGTAAGGGCAGGCGTGCGCTATGTCTGGGGAGTGTCAGCTGATGGCCCAAGACACGCGCATATTGCCTGAAATGCTAGAGTTTGTGCTGGCAAAGGTCTGATGGCCTGGCATCTGTGTTCAATGCTTACCGAAACCTCTTCAATGGGCTATACTTCAGACTCCCTGATTCCTTGCATGTGTGCTGCAGGGGCACACTTTGATGCGGTGGTGGCCTCCGAAGTCATCGAGCATGTGAGCAACGTCCCAGAGTTCTGCGCCTCGCTGGTCGCGCTGACGAGGCCGGGAGGCAGCATTGTCGTATCCACCATCAATCGCACCAACAGGTCATACGCAGTGGCTATCGTGGGCGCTGAGCAGATCATGGGCCTGTTGCCCAAGGGCACGCATCAATGGGAGCGCTTCATCACGCCTGGTGAGGCCGCCTGCCCTAGAATGCACAGGGTGCAGAGCGCAGATTGTGGACTGAGCAGTTGCCCAGGAAGAATGGGCTGGCTTTGCTGTGCGATCCACCTCAAGTCTTGCCAGGAAAAGGGAGGTTGAGCTGCTGAAGGTTGCACATGAGTCGCCAGCAAGTTGATGGGGCTGCAGTTTGTGCGGCTTGCAGCATCTTTTGGCTGCAGCAGTGTGCGCGGCAGAACCTCAGAGCCAATGGCAGAACGGTTCTGCCATGTGGCAGAACTCTTGGCAGAATACCTTCCACTGTGTTACTCAAACCGGGAAAGCCGGCAAAGGGCTTCTATACACAAGCTGCAAATTTGCCGGAGGTCGCTGAGCATGTCAGAGAAGCGAGGGAAGACATGACAAATGGCAGAACCTCGCTGAGATGGTTCTGCCGCGAACACTGGGCTGCAGCCAGACCTCTGCATGCGCATGTCCTTCGGCTGCAGGCTTGCAACATGTAGGATGACAGGCAATGCCAGGCAACGGGTAAAGCAATAGTGTGACCTTGCCCCAATATCTCTTTATGTAAATGTGGACTTCACTGTGCAGAGGAGCTGCAAGAACACATCGAGAGAGCAGGGGCTGAGAGGATAGGGGACTCGGGAATGGTCATGAACCCCTTCACAGGACATTGGACCTTCTCTGCAGACAAAGCTGTCAATTACATCATGTCATTCAGAAAACCAGCAGAACAGCAGCGAAATCCTTAGGATATGACTCCAAGGAGACAGTGACCTACAGCAGGACCTTCTGGGTCAGCCATTCTGTATGAGGACAGCTCATTTAATCGCAAGATAATCATGCACAACTGCTCCAGATCCTGCCTGTGCTAAAATACAGCCAAGAGGAAGGCGCCCCATAACCTGGGCTTAGGTGTAACACTACTTTTCATAATCACCCTTTCAAGCTGCAGCTGCCCTGAGTTCTCTCCTTGGCACACCGAGTGGCCGCATGGCTCTCACCAAGCACCTGCACAATGCACAGCACCCGGGCGGCGTACAGCATGCTTAATCACAGCAGAGTAACAACAATGCAAAACTCAGGGTTCAGCAGCGAAAAAAACATGCAGTAAGAAGAGTATTCATGGAAGACACACACAAGCTGCGCAGAGTAGGCAGGCCATGATATGCATATCGGAGGAAGTACTGCGCTGCGCAGCTGCTCCTCTGTTCTGCGGGCGCACTTGCAAGCGCTGGACTGCATGTCAGGTCCTTGCGGCTGAGGCTGCTGCAGAGAGTGTGATGAGAGGTCGACTTTTGGCTGCTGCGGACTGCAGGAGACTGCTAAGCAGCTGCAGAACAATGGCCACCTGCACCAGGCTGTTAAGGCGGGGGTAGGCTGGGCCTTTGAAGATCTGCAAGGCTGTTCTGAAAGCAGAGAGCTGTTATGACAGTGGGAGCCTGCTGGAGTGGAAAGACTGTCGGTGCGGGGATCATTCTGAAACTTTAAAGGGCTTCAGGAGTGCCAGCCAAAACTACAGCTGGGCCGCTATCCAGACTGCAGCTTGTTAGGCCTGATCATAGCTATGCTGACTGTCATGCACTACCTTTCAATATCTTGGGACACTGACTGACACTGCAGCTTGGGCGGGGCCTTTACACCTGTGAGGCTACAAGACTCACAGCTGCATGTCTCATGCAACTTGCTGTCACAGCAGGCTGCGTAGGCTCAAGTCTATTGCTAGCTGTTACTCAATGCGCCATCCTGGCTGCGCATTGGGCCTCGCTGCTTGGCTGAGCCTTCACTCTCACGCTAGCTCAGCAGCTGTGGCCTGTGGAGCCTGCCCAAGGATGACAGCTCAGCGCAGAGGTCGCCCAGCTGGCGCTGCGCCCCTGTCGTATGGGCGTACTGGTCGGCTGGCTGAGCCATACCGTTCGCCTCCATAGCCCCTGCATGCCATTGTACACACCCTTAATTCTTGACCTGTAGGAGGTCGGCATGCGGCCAATCCCACACTAGACCAAGCCAACAAGAAGCTTCCCTAAATGACATTCCTCGGGGCTGCCATCTCATTAGACAACAAGGTTTATCTGCAACAATTCTATTCTGCCAGCTGGCCACTGATGTGGCAGCATCGTGGGCCTTACCTTTCAGGACCACCAGGCATGGACGCCGCAGCAGAGCTCCCACCAAAGCGGTCGCTGCCACCATTGTACCTTCACAGAGTCACACCAATCTGTCAAAGATTTGCCAAACTTGTCCATTATGACATGTGAGAATAAGACGTGCAAGAGGTGCGCCACAAATTACCACATGATAATGCTGCATGGGTAAAGCATTACCTGTCGGTGATAGGTGGTGCGTCATAAGCTCCGCGGCCATAAGATGAAGGCCGCTCATAGCCGCCATAGGATGGAGGTGGCTCGTCGTAGCCATAGGCATCCCTGCGAGAGAATCTGAGGCTCATCATCATGTACAACCTTTGGCAGGATGGAGGATGACATGAGGGCAGATCAACACACGTCACTGCCATGCAAGTGTATCTGCTACTGCCCCCCGCCAGGCAATTCTTCGTAGCTGGTTGAGTACGCTCACAATGGCACCGCGATTAATGGACGGCCTTCTTACGTACCTTGCATACGGGTCTTTGGGAGGGTAATATGGATCAGCTGCTGCGCCCCTCTCAAAGCCACCGGCTCGCCTACATGGCAGTAGCAACTTTGCACTGCATGCTGTGCCAGCTCTGCAGTATGCAAGCCAGAGCATGGCTTCAGCTAGGGAAGATGTCCACACAAGCAGATAGCTCAGGCCATCTAGTCCCAAGGAACTGATCAGCGGGATCTCTGCTATGCAGGGCCCCTTCGCATATATCCCCTTGTCCATGCAGGAAGATCAGTGCTTCCAGCAACGGATGCAGCCACTGGTCATGCACGTTGGACCTCCCAGGAAGCTATTCAGTGGTAGCTGGCAAGTGAAGCGGCTCAAGGGACTCACCCGTAGCTGCTGCTGACGGGCGGGTAGGCAGCACGCTCGTACTCCGGGTACCCCCTGTCATAGCCCCGGTCGTAGCCGCCACCGCCGCCGCCGCTGTATCCCCGCTCGGGGTATGCGGCGCGCTCGTACCCTCCCCCGTAGCCGCCTCCGCCCCCGCGCTCGTAGCCCCGCGGCGGGCCCCGGTCGTAGCCCCGGTCGTAGCCTCTGTGGCGGTCCCCGCCGCCTCTGTAGCCTCTGTCATACGGGTCCGCATACCTGCGACCATGCAGTCAATCTGCTCACGCCATTGGTATGCCCATAGCGAGACCTACATAGAGAGGTATGGCAGCCTCAGCTTTGGCCTTAGCAGGCGCTGTACAATCTCAGAAGCCTCTGTAGCGGTCCCCGCCGCCTCTGTAGCCCCTGTCATATGGGTCCGCATACCTGCAGCCAGGTGACTACTCAGCTCGCATCACTGCCGCTGCTATTGGTATGCTCGGGGATCTCAAGAGGACCGATTGCAGCTCAGCTTTGAAACTGCTGCTGAGCGACTGCATGAGCTCCAGCCCAGTCCCTGCCGCCCCTGTAGCCTCTATGGCATGGGTTTGCATGCATGCGCCCATGGGTTAAGGGCGCCCAATGTGAGCAGCATGACCTCAGCCTGTGCTCTGCATGGGGTTGCTCACAAGCTCTGCGGCTGTTGCCAGCTATGTGTCGAGCAGCTGCCAGTGGAGCACAGGAGCATCCACCCAGCGCTCAAAAACTCCACATAAACGTGAAAACCTCCAAGACGGTGCAGGGATCTGTGTCTCTGATTCAGGGAGTCATGCAAGCGCTGCGATGGTGACAGGCTGTTGACCCACCTATCGCGGCGGCCAGGACCGTGCAGGGAGTGAGCAGGAGCGCCTGGGGCAATCTCTGTCTGTGGGATGGCTCTAGTGACAGAGATGCGCCTGCCTTCCAGCTCCGTCTTGTCCAGGTTGGATATGCACTCTTCCATGTCCTCCTTGGTGTCGAAGGTCACAAAGCCAAAGCCCCGGGACCTCCCAGTCATCTTGTCCAGCATGACACGGGCGTCAACGGGACCTTTGGCATATTTGGTGAAGACTGCACGCACAAACGGTCGTCACAGCCATCCTCTTGGCCTTCACGCCTCGAGAGGAGTGTCAGTACATCCATAGTATTTGCACGCGAGAAAATTGTCATCTGTACTACGGGTGCACCGACTGCAGGGCGTCCAGCTTTCTAGGATCAGCTTCCAGATGGGAGATAGGGACTAGCATAAGCTGTATACTGCATCGTAACAGTACACAAAGCAGTCATGAGGACCTCAGAGACACTGTTGCTGCAGTACTCACTGTCAGAGAGCTCTTGATCGGTGGTCTGCCATGAGATGCCTCCCACGAAGGTCTTGAATTCGGGCGCACGGGGCTCGGCACTGCGCTCCCGCTCGCGTTCTCTGTCACCCATCGTCTCAATGTTCTCACACCAGATCTGCTCGCGTTCTGTTCCACCTTCTCTGACCAGCGATGCAGACCAAACCCTGGTGAAGCCCTGAGGGTCTCAGCATCAAAAGGTTTGAAACAGCTGCCAATCAGCTCCTCACCTATCAGAGGTCCCTCAAAACACCCGCTCCTTTTCTGCTCTTCTGACACCCAAAATTGCCTGTGCATGCGGCAGACTGCGAACGCACCGTGCAGCAAGTCAATAACGCCGCTCTAGAGAGCTCTGCTACATCGAGAGCAAGGCTCTGAGTAGTCATGTCTGCATGCTAGAGACATTTGAATGTTTTGCTAGAGCGTAGAGTGTCAGGCAGTGCCCTTACGAGGCTTGCAATGTGGTCATGATGGTGCTTTAGGACAGACGCTTACTGCTGAGGCCTGGTCATGGCCCATATTATCGAGAGGGTATGCGCCAAGGACTTGGCCCTGACGACTGTCGCACATCAGAGCTTCGAGGAGTCAGTGGAACGGCTGTACTTGTCGCTTCTGAAGACCAACGCCGTCATCCTCGATCTTGGTGAGGATGGCTGGGATGACAAAATCCAGCAATGCCTAGCTGAAAGTTTGCCAGATGGGCACCCCGAGGCTCCGGCAAAGCGAGGTATGCGTGGCAGGCCTGCTATCGCCAGGCTTGTGAAGGAGTTTCGGCTGGGGCAGAGAGGACGGCAGGACTGGTGTGAGCAAGAGGATCTGCAGCATGTATGTCATTCCTCCATAATGACTCTTGCAGCCACTAGCTGCGCAATGTTGTCTTTGCTGTCATTCTTGGATCTAATCAGCTACCAGGCCAAAATGCCCAAGTGCGTGTGTCCTCCCCAGAGCATGTGACGCATTGTCTTGCCTCCTATCAGCGCCCAGCAACACCTTAAATTCGTTTTCATAATGCGTCGCTTGTGAGGATCAAAGGGTAATGTCAGGATGCATAGTGTGTGCTATGCATAGCATCATCTGAGGGCAGTGCTCAGAAGATGGCATCCCAGGAGAGGGAGGTGTTTGTGTGCATGTTGAGGCTGCAAGTAAGGGAGTGCATGGGCACAGGCAGCAAGCAAGCTGCATCAGTGCATGAGAATACTGCATGTGAGGGATGGGTATGTCTGCAGGCAGCACAGAAGATGGAGGTATATGCGAGGCGGGTCCTCAAGACCATCTGCAGGTCTGCGCATGTGCGCCTGCATTCCTCCCTGCTGACCAGCCTCACAGACGACCTTCCCCTACGCACCTGGGCCACAGCTTCCTCCAGCCTGCGCGTGAGTCATCCCCTTACTGCAGCCCATCAAATTATTTGTCACCCGCCATCACATACTGGCTTGCATATGCGCCAGCATTCCTCCCTGCTGACCAGCCTCACAGACGATTCCCCTACACACCTGGGCCACTGTTGCAAGACTTGCCTATAGTGGCAGTCCTCCCTGCTGACCATCCTCACAGATGACGTTCTCTATGTGCAACTGTGCAACAGCTTCCTCTAGCCTGCGATTGGGTCACCTCCTTCCTGATTGACACACGTATAGGTTGAAGACTTGCACCGAAACCAGTGTGCATGTACAGTGGCAGTTCTCCCTGCTGGCCAGCCTCATGGATGACCTCTCACTGTGCACCTGGGCACCAGCGCCCTCCGGCCTGCAAGTGTTTATACAAAGAGTCCATTGAAAGACCCAACTGGCCAGGCCAGTATAGTAGCGGTTGCCGCCATGAGGCAGAGGTGCTTAGATGACACTGCCGAATGGGCATTGCAAGACTCCTGCAGACAGCGAGGAGCACGTGTGGAAGCATTGCATGTCTGCAGGAGTTGTGCTCATCCAGTATCAGACTGTCACAGATTAGACAGCAATGTGAACGTTGGTTGATCAGAGGGGATGCCGAAGTCTAGGGATTTTGCTACAGGGCTCAGCATGAATGCAGCACAGACAGATGCAGTGCTGTGCATGCAGGCGGTCAAGTACATGCAAGTCCATCCCTCCCGCTCCCCAACACGCGCAACGCCCATGACCGCACCTGCCAGCAACAGCATCGACCTGCAGTCCCCTTCTGTCCAGGTGAGAACGACGGCTTAGGAAGCTCCTTACAAGCCCTGCTATGGCGGCAGCCAGGCTCATTCATGGTACCTCTGTATCTGGGGGCATGCTCTGCCACTTGAGCAGGCATTCTTTCCCTGACCATGTATTTGAGTTCCAAAGACTCATCTGGCCCTTTCTCACAGCAACAGTGAAGGCTACTCCAGTATCACCAGCAGACTTTGATTTCATCCTGGCAAGGAGGCTTTTCTGTGCAGGTGGTGAGCCCTGAAGGCTGCACAGGCCAAGGGCTCGTCTCAATAGTCATGACGATGCCAGCTCAGCACAAGGGTCAGCCGTCCTCCAAGCTCCAGGTGAGTCATCACGCCTGCAGTGCTGGCAGGACTCCCGGCACACCTGCATGTATGATCATATCGACTGTATATGAGCCTGCAATGAGAGGACTGCAGGACCCTTCTTGTGCGGCCAGGAACCTCAGGGCAGCTCTGTGTGCGCCAGGTGAAGATGCCGGATGGCAGCTGGACAGATGTAGATACCTCCCCGGACGAAGCCGCGGTCTTCCTGGGCGCTGCAACTGAGCAGGCAACTGCTGGCCTGCTGAAGGCGGCCACCTATAGAGTTGTGAGTGCTACGCTGCTGCACACGTGTTGCATTGACGAGCTTGGGTCCAATGTGCAACATGCTTGGAGCAGTCTGGCTAGATACTGAGACGCTTCACCAGGGATTATGTGTGCAGCTATGTCATGTACTCAAGGCACAGACATGCTACTTCTGGGAGGCGCCTAGCTTATCACGACTACTATGCTGCATTGATGCGCGTCATGTGGCATGCCAGTAATGAGGCGGAAGACAGCATGTCTGCCACAGGTGGGGGAGGTACATCGGGGGTTGGGCCACCTCAGCCTGGAGTACCACCTGAACGCCCGCCCTGGCGCCAAGCTGGACCTGTCAGATGCTCTACGAGACGCAGGCCATGACATTCCCCAAAGGCAAGCGTTGCCAACTTTTCACTCCTGTCAAGCATTTGAGTTGTCTGGGACGTCAGAGTTCCCTGCCGCTCGCCCCAGACGTACCGTGAGTTGCATCTGGTTGAGGCCCTGCCTGGTGATACTTACCAGACGCAGTCAGTCCTCACCACACTGATGCCGACATGCCAGTTATGTCGATTGATCTGCATCATGATAAGAAACTCAGAGATCCAAAAGGTCCAGATCCTCACGGCGAGGTTATGTGCCAGCCCATGCATAGACTGAGGGTGTGGCTTGATACTGCAGGGACGCCAAGTGCATAGTGAGCCTGACGCGCCAGTTCAGCAACCTGGCGCCCGTGCCCAAGACGCCCATGGGTCAGATAGAGGGCAGCATGACGCGCTCAGAGTCCCTGGAGATGCACACCATGTCCAGCGCTGAGCTCAAGAGGAGGTGCTGCCCCTCTCTAGCTACCGCTATATAGCGATTATCTGGTTCTGCATGACCTTCACTGGATAGGCCTGACCGCTGTGAATCGGCTGAGCTCAGCTTATGGCAAGCATGAACATCTGTTGTTGGGCCGAGAGACCCCCTAATTTTGTAGCAGACATGACTGTAGTCCTGGTCCTTCAGCCAATATGAGCTCCAATACTGGAAGTGACTTGGCCCTGGCCAGATGTTTCAGTTGTGCCATGTGCTGCAATGGAGTGGGGAAATGACCTAGGGCAGGCCAGAAAGCACGGTCGCTCATGCAGGGCGGGAGCAAAGAGGCGTGCAAGGGCCTCTTGCCCAGACTTGCCCGCACAGGCCTCAGGCACACCAGTGACGCGGTCTGGCAAGGTGACCACAAGCCCCTCCTGTTTGTTGCACAGCCCAGAATCGGTGTGCAGATGCCAAAGTGCATGGAAACACTTTCACTGCTGCAAACACTAGAATCTGCAGATGGCAGAACCTCCAGATCTCTCACTCACCGTTAAGGCTTTATACAATATGGGCTTGTAGCAGTACTATGTCTGGAAGCATATACTTTCCGACACATGGATCTTGCTGCTGACACATGACTGCTGAAACCTGCATGCTGGCATTGCAGGTGGCTAGGACCTCGACAGGGGTCTACGTCTCCAGCAGGCTGTCAGGGCGAGGGAGCGAAGAGGATGAGGAAGACATGGACCCGTGCCTGGAGGTGGAAAACCTCTTGTGCGTGACAGTGGATGCCTGCGGGCGCTCCACCAGCGGCTTCATGAATGCGCACTTCCTCTACAGCCGCGCCAGGCTGGGCAGCGACGCTGACGAGGACGGCGACGTGGACAGTGATCTAGAGATAGCAAATGAGGATGACGTAGAGACCTATAGCTTAGAGGTAACCCCCAGCGCGCCACATCTGAGGCACCTTGTGCTCGTTGGCAACCAACAGCAACTGAGCACCAGGCCCGTTGTCTTTTTTGGCTGAGCAAGCTTTTAGCCTTGCAATGGTCGCTGGCCTGGGAGCTGAGGGACGGTCTCATGTGTGCTGCAAGGCCAGCTGCCTTTCACGGTCTGTGGTCAGTGTCTGTCCAACGGTCTTGTTGCACAGCCATCTGTGTTTGCAGTCTGTTGCTGCATCGAGAAGCTTTGCACCACAAGCATCTGGCGACTACAGCCTCCGCTCTGGCCGGCAGCCTGGACGCCCACTCAGCATCCCTCATGGCACAAAATGTCAAGCTTTCAGGTCAGGCATACTGTGCAGGTGGTACTGAGGGCGCACCCCAAGACAGCGTTCCGGCGCCTGTTTCAGGTGTTTGCAGACACCATGGGCGTGAACCTCGGGCACGTCAAGTTCATGGGCAGCACCGGGCGCCTGGATGCAGATGACCAGCTGGGCAGCCTGGGCAAGGGCTACGCAGTGATCACCGTCTTTGACGTGCCAGGAGCCATGCACGACGTGTCCATGGGCTACATCAACATTTGAGTGCAAGGCTGCATCACTGCTATAGCGCCAGTCATGGATTACTTTGTACTTCAGGCTGCACAGGTCCAGGTCTTCACGCATGGCTCCTGATTAGGCAGACAGCAGGCAGATATCTCTTTACAGAGGCTGTACATTGCAGTTCACAGCTGACGTCAGAATCCTCAGGTCCTCCCTGTACAACTCAGATCTGTGAGAGCGGAGTCTAGAGTATGACTGTGAGTGAGGGATGCGAGTGTCTTGCTATGGACAGAATGCGATGATGCTGCCGGAAATGACCTGCAGGGCTGGCAGTGCACTGCGAATTGGCAGATTGAGCAACTCGCCATTTGCGTCAAAACATGGCCCAGATCTTCATAAAGGAAGTCCCATCTCTGTGAGCGTGACAATGGAATTACACAGCATTGTCTGATGCTAAGCGATGTCCTAACATACTTCACATGGGGCCTATCTGTCGCATTTCATAAGTTCCCTGGCATCTATGCGTCCTGATCAGGACTGGCGCGTAACTGAGTTACACCCATCTCGTAAGTGCAGCTTCGTGCACATCCCTGCCTTAGCCAAGGGCATATAAAGTTGCACTGGAGCCTTGGACAACACATTGCTCAGCTGGAAGAGATATACAAGACGTCCGCATGCCCCCCTTGCTTCGGGCGTGTGCTCGGTTCCCTGCTCTGGTGACTCACACGCCGCTGTGGGGACGCTCGCACCACTCGCCGATAAGTTCTGCATCGGCGCAGGGAACGTCGTCCAGTATGGCAGTGCAAGGCCAGCAGACGCCGGCTGTGTCGCATTCCGATGGCAGCAGTGCGTGCCCGCCACCTCGGCTCCTGCTGGCTGTTACGAGCCCGCTTCTAATTGACAAGGGGAGGGTCCAACGCAATTTTGTATTGTAAAACGTGATGAGCCTGGGGAATGCTGCAGGCAATTATGGAGGAGGCTTGAAGTATGGTACGGGCATGGGCAGCCCAGATTTATACCAGTATCTTGTGGAGCACAGCTATCGCCCCAATCAACATCTGGACGCCTTGCACGAGGTGAGTGCATGACCTTCCTGTGCCACTCTTGTGAGAGCCGAGTGAACATGAGTAGTGCAAGCAAGAGATCTATTGTAGGTGGGACTTCCCGTCTATCTGATCGCTGCAGCGGCCAATACGTTTGTGAACATGATGAAACCCTCGTATCTTCAGAAATTGAGCATTTAATCAGCCTGGCGTGCCTGGAAGAGATATAGCATGATCTGCCTTATACCCAGGCGGGATAGAGGTAAAGCCTAGGTCACGTGCACATGCCTAGTAGCAGCATGAGGCAATGCATGATGTACACTGACAAAGCTCCTGAGCCAGCGTCGTCCATGTACGAGGTGCAAGCGCACATGCCATAGGTCTCTGGCATCCCATCACTGGCGCCGTAAAGTCCTGAGCGCTAATTCCTTCCGGCCCGGCTGCAAGAAGTCTGTCTGCTCTTACCATCAGGCACAGCCTGAGCAGGTTTGTGGGTGTCCCTCAGGAGTCAATGAAGCAGGGGCGTAGGGGGATGTGTTCGCCTCCAGACAGCATCCCTCTGCTGCAGATGATGGTCAAGCTGACTCAGGCCAAGAAGATAGTTGAAGTAGGCGTTTTCACAGGTGTTTCACCTTCACATCACGCAGGTCATGACCTGTGGCATGTAAGCCAGTGCAGTGCCTTGCATGTGGAACTCCTCGACAAGTCCCATGCTCATCCTTCAATGACTGTGGATCTGCTCATCAGGCCTGCACATCTGACTGTGAGGGAGCTGCCCTGACAGCTATCAGTGATGAGCAGGGTATACAGCTTTGGGCATGGCCCTGATGCTGCCGGAGGGTGGCGTGCTGCATGCATGCGACATCTCAGCAGAGTATCCAGCAGTAGGTGACCTGCTCTTCCTTTGTGCCAGACCTCTTGTGCGTGCACACCCTGGTGATGTGGATCTATTTCATTGCTGGCGCTGTCCAACCAATCATGATCACGTGCCGCTGCAATCCTTGGGAATGCTTGGACTCAGCACCGCCAGTGAACAGTGCATTAAGCTCCTTATGTGAGCACACACCAAGCAGCAGCATTGTTGCAGGACAGCCAATCTGGAAGGCAGCTGGGGTGGCTGACAAGATCAGCCTTCACATTGGTCCAGCTACCGACACCCTTGCAGACCTCCTTGCAGTAAGCCCCTCACCTTCCAGCGATGCTGATGCATGCTCAGCCCTGCACGATCCCCTGCAGTGCATACCCTTGCTCATGGGTGACAGCAGGCCTGGTCCTTAGGATGACCCATGCGCATGGCGCGTAGCCCCATGCCATGATGTGTTGTGGGCAGGCTATGCGATCAACCCCCTCTCTTGGCACTCCATGGTGTGGTAAGCAATAGCGAGGACTGCTGCTGGGTTGTTGCTTTCCAGGTTCTGCAGAGTGAGCCTTGAATTCCGGCTGTGCTGCTCACGCAGCCTCAGTCCGGCAGGACGTTGAGATGTGCATGGCAACTTTGCAGGCAGAAGGCGAGGGAACCTTTGACATGGGATTCATCGATGCGGACAAAGCAAACTATGACTCGTACTATGAGCTGATACTGAAGCTGCTGAGGCCGGGCGGAGTTGTCCTGGTCGACAACGTGCTCTGGAATGGGAGTGTTCTGAAAACCACCGCCGTAGATGCAGACACGCGGGTAAGGCCAATCAGCCACTTCAATGACATGCAGAGATAGCAAGGCTGCGCACTCAGCAAATGTGATTGAAGCTCTGAAGCACGTCCTGACTGTTGTTGCTGCGCGCACAGCGGCTAAATCATGCGCAGCCGCCATGGCCATGCAAACTCAGCTGGAGGTGATTTTTGGCCAGATCTCCTGAGGCATGTCTTCTCTTGCAGGGCATACAGGCAATCAATGACAAAATATTCAAGGATGACAGGTATTGTAACCTCCTTTGCCTTGGAAGTAAGATGTCCACACATAGCAGCGCCACGCCTGTCTCGGAAAGTCTCCTGTAGCTTGTGCGACTGCGTTCCGATGTTGAGAATTATAGCTGCAATCACCAGGCCTCTCTGCCAGCATCATTCTTCCCAGGATGTAAGATCATAGCATGTGCTGCAGGGTAGACATCTGCATGCTTCCAGTCTCCGATGGCGTGACAATAGTGCGGAAGAAGTGAATGTTGACAAACCATACGAGTAGGGTGTAGGAGCCATCGGGAAACACTGAGGAGTCTGCTTAAAGACCCAGAAAGGCCTTCAAACTGCATATTCCTAGGTGTGTACCGACAGAATACCAAGCATGGCACCCAGGTTGAAATTACCCAGAAGAGACTGGATGCTTAGTATTGTCAGAAACGAATGAGATTCTGGAATACTGCATACATGCTGGAGCTGGGTAATTCTCTTGAAGTCGAGAGTGCGGCAGTAATTGTATATGCTAAGATGTCAAAGCCAGGTTAAGATGAGGTCAGGCCTGGGTCAAACTCTCGGACGCGTCGAAAGTGGATAAAGCGTCACACTAATTACGTGTCGAAGCACAGGGGCTGTTTCCTGAGGACACGAAGTCCCTTCAGCCATAATCGACAATCAACTGGCCAAAGGGCACAGAACGCCATGCCTTGCTTAGACGTACGCACAACCGCCTCAAACGACGTCGTACGCCCTGTATGACATTCTAACACTCACTGATACCTCTCAAGACAGCCGTGATGCAATCTGCGTGGTAGCGGCTGCCTTGGGCACTTCGGCAAAGTGGGGCCCGGTTGTGCTGACCTGTCCTCGGAGCTAGATTCGGTTCCCAAGAGACAGCTACAATAGTTCTGCAGAAGCCCGTCTCCGATCCCTCTGCTTCCCAGCCTCAGGGGAATTCTTTAGGAATGTTTGACTCACCACCAAGCCCCATGCTGGACCTCGGTTTTAGCGGAGCCTGAGGTGATCTTCACAGAGCCTCCATGCGACACCTGACGTATCGATGAGCACTTGTGCGTTGCCAGCTCTATAGACAGTAAGCGTGCATCTACTTCTGATGCCATTTGTGGCACTAAATGCCAGGCCCACTTCATAATTTGCCCTGTGGAAAATTTCCTGCTCAGAGAAGGGCAGGTGCCTTGCACGCCATTGACCTAAGTCTATGCATAAAGCAGGGGCTATGCAAAGGCCTGCGTTCGTAGGCTTGCTTGAGCCTCAGTAGATGGCCTCCTTGCTGGCCCTGCTGCTGGTCATTGTACAGGCATCAGCCGATACAAGGGTAGCAGATACACAGCCTTATGAGATCAACGCTCTTCGTGCACAGGTGTGTGCCATTCCCTTCCTCTTTCTGCTCATAGCAATGGCAGCGAGGAGTTTGGTGCCAGATGTCAATCAAACTTGTGCTGAAGAGCACCCTTCTGGGATGCAGAATGGATCTTTCAACTATGTTGCTCGCGTACACGCCAACCCCTCCAGCAGCTGCACTGGGACTCTCATATCGCCCCACCTTGTCCTCACCTCAGCGCACTGCTTCGGGGGCTTTGGCAGCACGGCAACCACCCCAGGGCTCAGCACGCTCCTCGTCAAGAACACCTCTGTGCAGTTCGGTATGGGACCTGCCCCTCCTCACTTCATTGCAAGATCCAACCTCTGCATGCAGAGGCGTACTCTTGACAGCGTGGACAGTGTGCAGCTGAGCGCTGAAATTTGGTGGCTGCATGTCATCACTGGTGATAATGCATATGGCAATGCAAATTTGGGGAGTTGCACAGTGTTGCACTGCGTGTGGGAGAGAGGCGTCAGGAGCGATTGCGCATGCGCATCTTGACGGCCCATCTGCACAGCACTCGCGCAGCGCTGTGATGATGTATGCTCGTGTTCAGGCTATGACGTGGATGAGTTGCACACCGCCTTTGCTTCGCCCAGCACAGCAGTGGCCACCCACCCCTACTATGGCCTGGATGGGCTCAGATATGACATTGCTGTCATCCGAATAGACACCTCGAGCCTTCCTTTTCCGCCGACACCAGTTGCACACCTTGCCACAGGTACTGTCCTGTCTGTGCAATTTTCTTGGCATGTCTCTCTTTTGCGAGGGGCTGACGGGCCTGCAGACAAGCCTTGGCACAGCAGTGCATTTAGCCA
The DNA here is from genome assembly GCA_963930925.1 of Coccomyxa viridis. NCBI lineage: Eukaryota > Viridiplantae > Chlorophyta > Trebouxiophyceae > Coccomyxaceae > Coccomyxa > Coccomyxa viridis. Next base: position 966,390 of record CAWVOJ010000007.1, on the reverse strand, counting down.
TGTGGGATTTTCTGCAGGCCCCATTGCAGATGCGGATTACGGGAAGACGGTAACCAGTATTGGATGGGGTGAGAGAGTCCAAGGCAATATGGCCATCTGCCTTGTTAATTGCTTGCTTGAGGCCTGACATGGTCAAGTGATGGAAGGGATATGCCTCATACTCTGCTGCCCCTCTACGCAGGTCGTACATCTTTCTACTCCCAGATCCTTACGACATTCCTGCGTGACGTCAATCTGACGCTCAGCTCCCCGTCAGAGAAGGTCTGCCAGGGGTATGACCCAGCCGACAGTGAGCTCCTTCAGGACAGCACAGGCTTCTGCATGGTTGGGGCAGTCCCGTCACCCTCAAAGATTGGGACATTGCCTCCCCCTACAAATCCAGACCTTCGCAGAGGCATATGTTATGGAGACTCTGGAGGTGTGCCTACGTACCCTCACAAGCCCCATGCCTGATGATCGACCAATTCTGACTCCCTGGACATAACACTGGGCATACTCAGCCCAGCAGTTGCTGGGGCAGAGAGTTCACCATCGTGGTCATCTTGCTGTAAGTGGGCTTGACTGTTGATGCTCAGCTGGTAATCAAGATCAGGGATCAAAACTGCAAAATGCCCCACAAGCCAGCACGCTCAGTGCAACGATGGGCTTGCCTGATGGATGTGCAGCAGCCCTCTGCCTCATGCTGCTTTTGTTGCGTTGCAGGCCCCGTAATCCTACCCGGAAGTGATGCAGGCAACGACACACTGATCGGGATCAACTCTTACCTCCTGACCAATGCTACGGGGGATGTCTTATGTGGGGATCCAAGTCTGGGTGAAGTTGCTACTTCGGTGGGCGCTTACTCAGCCTTCCTGAAGGCCACGCTCCGGGAGTTTGAAGGTCTGCCGAAGCTTCTGCATCTCCATGAATCCAGCATTGCGCTGTGTTGTGAGTGGCTGAGCATCTGGAATGCTGCTCGCCGCCCAAGCAAATGCACGTTCTCTCATATCCATGGAGCTTCTGCATCTCCAGCATTGCGGTGTGTTGTGAGTGGCTAAGCATCTGGATGCTGCTCGCCGCTCAAGCAAATGCACATATTCCCGTGTGTCCGTGGAGCAGGCAACTTCTGTCTGTGAGCTTGCTGAACGTCACCTCCAACAAGATGCATGATGAGGTGCCCTGGATTCTTGCATCTCATGAGAAGAAGGAGTGCGTGCATACAGATGGCGAGCCTCCGCTCGTGAACATCACCAGCCTAAACATCTCTCACGTAGACTATGGACGGCATGGGCTTGAAAGCACAGGTGTGTTCCCTGTGTACTCCACCAGTCATGCGTGATGCAGTGGAGAGATGCTTGCGTTTTGCGGGATCCGCAAACAAGTACTTGCGCAGCTGCCGCTCAAGTATCGGTGACTCTCAGAAAGTCTGTCATCTGCTCCTTTGCAGGGCAAGTGTCTTTTCTGGCCTCCATGGACGTCACGACAAACTACCTCATGGTCCGCAACGCTCTGTATGACGGCAGCGTGCTGGCTCAACAGCCGGGCATGGCCCTGCGGACATACAGCCTGAGCCGCAACGTCAGCACGCTGGTGCCGTTCAGGCTCTGTGACTTTGATGCATCAAGCTTCACCTTCACGTTTAGGGTCAGCAATGTCCAGGCAAGCACACCCTTGCTCCCTCCAATCGCAGAGCATGCTTGCAAGGCCGAGCTGTCACATGTCTGACACAGATTCGGATGATCAGGTCCCCTGGTTATCACAAAGAGGTGGCCTACGTCCCTAGCACAAAGCAGCTGTTCTTATATATGCAAATTAACGCCGTGCCTTGAACAATCACAGAATGGCCCTCATGGTATGAAAATAATCTTGGGGGGCCACATGTGGGCCATTACAATCACAACGGCAGAGCCAGAATTACATATGTCAGTGTATCAGGCTCACTCTCAAAACAATTTTTGACCCGCACTGCCAGGATGACCTCAAAAGCTCATTTGAGCAAATAGCTTTGTCATGCAGGTGGTATCCGAGTATAACTTTGACCTGCTGGACAGTCACATCCAGGTAGAGACCAGCTTTAGGGTCTTCTTCAGGCCCTTTGGGGAGCTTCACTACAGCACTGAGGTCGCTGAGGTGTCCACAAAGTACTTACAAGAGGCGCTCTCTGCAGCAGCGCATGGCGTTGCCGGTCCCTTTGACAGTGAAGGCGCTGTCCCGCAGCTACCCCTCAGCAGCTTGGGAGGCCAGCTGACTTGACTCGTGAGCTAGGCCTCAGGCAAGCGTAGAGCTGCTGATAAATAAGATTGATGGCATTGTGCCTGAAAGCACCTGCATTATAGCATGGTCATTTTGTCCTTCTGACCTCTGTCCTCATGTGGTAGCGTCAGCTCGACAAGATGTAAGCTCCCTTGCTGCGTTTTGGGGGCCTTGTTGCCAAGAATGTTAATGACAAAGGGACTCAATAATGCGTATGCCAGCTCCAATCAGCATGGCAGCCGCCGTAAGCCAGTACGCTATTCCTTAGGGCAATTGAGGTACAAGTGATTCTTTCCTACTATTGCTGCTCTTCAAGTTTTGCCCTTCAAGACCGCATTGAAAGGCAGTAAGAGTGGCATGGCGTCCATTTTACGCCTCAAAAGCTCCAAGTCCAATTCGCAGCATGGCTGCGGTCACACTGAGCTCAAGATTTCGTTTAGGGCTACACAGACTGCCTTTTCTGCTAAATCCACCGCGCATGCATATATTTTCTCCTGTCTGACTTAGTGCCCTGCAAATTAGTTCCTTCTTGCTTGCGGGTGAGGGCAGTAAGCACCTTCAATGCGCAGCAAACATTGTTGCTGGGCATCTTGGTGAGGACTTAAGCAAGTCTCAAAGGCTTGTCCGCTATGCGGATATCTTATGAGTAGGGTCATGTATGGCATATGATCTCGACACATGATATTGGCATATATGGTATTGATCTTGCATACTACTGAGTCAGCTATGAGATCCAGGCAGCAAAGTTTATCTGCGCAAGAGCGGCACTAGCACTAGTACTATACGTAAGCTGCGTGCATGGTTTGCCAATAAAGGAGATTTGTGAGTGAGTCCTCTCACAGACTTATCATGAGCTTTGTCAAAAAGGCGTCCGGTGTGCTTTTGCCAGTAAATGATTGGCACGTTACTTGCCTTGCAATCGTACTATCCTAGGCCATGCCAAGCTATGATGTCAACAGTCACTTGTGCAGACCACCTTTCTGGGGACGTTTTCTGCAATGTGCCTAACCACCCATCTGGTACCCTTCATCACTCGGAGATTCAAGCGGCACATGTGTACAGTCACTCTCTGGCAATCAAGTCGTGAGCCCTGTAAATTTTGCTCCGAAGGTGGCTGTGCAATGATATGAGTAGAACAGGTCTGCCTGCAGCTGCAAGGGGCTGTCATAATGCCAGCCTAGTGCTCCTGCTCCTGATCTCTGTGCCAGGCTAGCACCTCGGCAAAAGGCAGCTTCCCTCCAAAGATGTCTAAAGCACTGCCCACTGTGATGTCTACTCTGCCATTCCCAGCAAATTTCACACGCTCCAGGTCATCCTGCTTGCAATGGCCATGACAACTGAGAAATCACCGGGAGCATGATAGAATGTCTCAAGCAATCAGGAGGATCCTCGTCTAGACATGCAGCAGGTCCACGGAATGATCTACGGAGAAGGCATTTAGGCTTTCAAGCTGGGCAAGGCATTCTCTGTTATATTAGGGCTCCATAGTCACCAAAACAGGAGACAGGGGCGCACCAGGGAGCGAACACCGCCAGCATACGTTACAGGCAAAGGCGCAGCCTTGCCCAGCAGCTCAACCAACTCTTCATCAATGCCCAACTGCTTACCCTCCACGTCCACCCCGTGCACCAGGAACTCCGAGCAGCTCTCCGCTGCACGCAGGGTCACCAAAGCTGTGAGAGCTGCATGCACTTTGACAGCAACCACCAGATAGAAGGATATGGAAGTGGCTGATGCTGAGGATGAGTCTGGGGAAGCATAGGTTGGCGAGCCTTGCAGCCAGAGCCTGGACATGCTTGGCCCTTCAGAAATGCCTCCCTTCTATAAGGCACTGAAGGATGGGTAACATATGCTTTGCAGTGCAGCCATGGACAATGCTATCGCCAGAAGCTTCCTGTTACCTTGGATTTCTTTCCAGGAGTCTAATCTCTTGTGATTACCATGCAATCAGACGCTATATTGCATGCAAATGGTGATGTGATAAGGCAGTCCACAGTCTGGGCCCTTGGCCCAGATCTGATACACAGCCTGGAAACCCTTGTCAGGATGGGTCAGCACCAGGACTGAGGGGCCCTACCCAAGCTGGAGAGGGTCTCGGCATTGACTACCAACTCGCTGAAGCGCTGCCATCTGTCTGTGACAACATAGTACTTCCCGTCCCGTTTTCTGCAGCTGAGGTCCAGCACTAATCTCTGCTTGCCCACTTGCTTCACCTGCACAGCAGTCATGGGTACGACATGCTTTGCAAGTTTCCTTGAAGGTTTGCTGTTCACCAGACCGCCCATGTTAGATTGCATCTCCTAACCAGGAAGAATGCAGCATGTATCTTGCGTGGTCTCAGGCAGCTTCTTATTTAGCTGCCTGACTCTCCTCAGGGTCTGTTGATGGGTTTGAGCTGCCAGAAATGCGTTGACTGATGCTCCAACATGGCGGATTGTGTCATTTCACATAAGAGCTCAGACTGGAAGCAGCTTGGCTGAATCAAGGTTCAGGGGATTACTCTACACAGGATCTCTCAACGCACCAGCTCTTGCAGGCGGTCTTCCTCCAGCCGGCCTTCTCTGAAGACGAAGGATGTGACGATCACGTGAGATGCTCCGGCATTCAGGAAGTCAGCGGCATTCTTGGACGTCACCCCTCCCCCTAGTTGCAAGCCATCCGGATACGCCATTAGTGCCTCAAAGGCAGCATACCTGCAGCAGCCTCCAGCTCTTGATCCTGCTGATGCGATTGGATGAGACAGGTACACAGGCAGTCTTGTCTGACTTTGAGCAAGGCCACATGGTTCCTTTCAGAATGCAGAGAAACGCCTGGCGTGTCCCGAAGGCACGCATAGTATGTGATCAAAGACCAGCTTGTGCTGAGGCAGGCAATAGCCAACCTGCTGCCCTCGTCAGCTCCCAGCATGATGACATGGCCCCCTCTTAGGCCGCTGTGCTGGTAGAGCTTGGCAAAGAAGGTGGATCTCAAGTCTGTGTCAAAGTTGACAACAAGAGACTCCTCTCCAGCCTCGTTCCTGCAAATGAGGTCAAGAAGACGCTCTGATGTGCATTGAGAAATCGTGCCTTGCATGGCATAGCAAAGTATGGGAGTAGCACAGCATCCTCTCAACTCTGAAGGAATGCTTGCCTCAACTTTGGAAGGTCCTTGAGGGATGACCCAACTATCTGCTTGACGCGCCCCTGCAGGAACCAGACAATACCTTGATGTACCGTGGCACGCTATAAAGCAATGCAGGCGCACTTGCGGGATGCGAGCAATGTTATTCGGAGGAATATGCTTCTATCTGAGGATCCGAGCCTGCCTGATGAATGTCGATGCAGGGCCTGAAAGCTGCAGCAGAGATCGTAAAGCGTTGTCTTAATCGCTGTTGCTTTCTTAGCTGCCTCTGGCAGCGTGCAAAGCTGAGTGGTCTTCCGGAGCAGGTGCACCCCCTTTCCGACGTGTGACCGCCGATCCTGCCGGACCTCGCCTCAGAATAGAGGTTCATAGCCGAAACTACTGCTCATGCATCGTACATATGCAGGCAATCAGCAATGGGACAAAATTTGTCTGCTACTAGTGACACATCCGGCACATGCCCGCAGGTGCGAAAACATGCTTCTTTCGGAACTCTCATTGGCCTGCTTAAGCCTCAAAACCATGTCTATTGCAGCTTGAGTGTCGTAAGTACGTATTGGTGTTCCCTTACGCGCTTGAGAAGAGGTTTTCGGCTGTGCTTGTTGTACGAGTCCATACGCATGTGGCACACCTGATACTTAAATGATACAGAATGTCATGCGTCTGCCGAACGTGACAAGCAAAATATTCGTAGTAAAGAAGACGCATGTAAGGACAGGGATTGACATGAGGGAGCACACCATCGGTCTTAGATGAGTCAGGTGGCAGAGGAACAGGACCCGGCCGTAGATGTCGAGGAGCAATTCGAGTCCTCTCGTCGGTTCTTGGATGAGTGGTTAACCCAACTGCGCGATCCAGGCTGTTGCAGGGATCACAATGCTACTGCCTCCCAGCACACATTTCAGGCATGCCATGTAAGGGCGAGGATCCCCCGCCTACCAACAGGCACACTGAGAGCGGCCAATGATGCACATACCCTTTTCCATCTTCACCAAGCGCCTGCTCTCAGCAGAGACTGGACAAGACCTGGACTCTGAGTGCATATGCAGGTTGGGGTCATGCCAGTGGAGCAGGACAATCCAATGGGCCTGCTACAGACACCCAACACCGCTTTCACAAAGCTGTCAACCCTGCTCGTCTACCTTGTCAACGATGTCGACCGGCACGCATCACAGGTTGCCGCTCATTCCAGCGTCTGATACCTCTGACTGCTGTACATACACGGCGTCAGACTCCAAGCACAAGTGGGGTGCTGCAGCAGAGTTTTGATCTGAGCTCAAACTGCTGACGGGTCTCTTGTTGTGCTCAGATTGAGCAACAGCTGTTTCCGAGCCTCCAGATGTTTGGGGAGGAGACCGGGGCAGCTGGCGCTGAGTCAGGCGAGGGCGCGCTGCAGATAGCGCTGGCGCGCCTGCTGCCAGCCCTCCTGACAGCTCAGGTGATAAAGCAGATTGGATCATACTTCACATCCTCAACCACACTGAAATGGTCAGATGCTGGTTCCCCTGGAAGAGGGGGTTCACCCTGTTGGGACATGCACTTACAGATCTAGCAACAGCAATCAGCTCATCTTGCCACATGAACCCTTCATCCTTAGCGCAAAGATGACAACAGCTTCCCTCACAGCTGCGCCTGCTTGCCGTCATCGAGCGATCTCCACCTCAAATCACCCTCCGGGCCTCCCCTCAGGAAAATAGAGCTGCCGTCCTGCCATGTGTGCATACAGTGGCAGGCACAGCAAAGTGTCGGGTGCTGGATCTGGCTGCCGGCTAGGCATGGAAGAGCCTGTGACGCGTGCTCCATGCATTTGCAGGCGCAGCTGGCCAAGCTGGAGGCAGCTGCGGGGAATCTGCTGGGCCAGCTGGGAGCGCTTTGTGCGGAGCAGCTCAGGAAGGCCACAATTCTGCAAGGTGATCCCAATGGCTTCCCTCAAAGCATCCTTTACAGCAGGTCAATGCAGCAGCCAGTCAGCATTGCTTGAGACTTGATGTGAGGAACCTGAGATAGTGTCTTTGTGTGCGTTGCCATGGGCGATAGCTCATGCCAACAGCATGGGCATGCACTACAGTCGCCAAGCCATTAGCATGAGCTATTGCCCATGGCAAAGCAAGCAAAGATACTATCCCAGGACCTTCACATCAAGCCTCGAGTCCTGTTCTGGCTGCATGAAATGACAGGAGGTGCTCTTGCAGCAGGACGTAATGCATTTCAAGGGCATGGCCCATCAGGCCGCCGACCTGTCCCAGCAAGAGCTCATCGCAAATCTTCAACTAGCTGTGTGTGCCGCAGGGGTCTACGCCAGAACAGCCTTCCAGGGCCTGGCCAGAGCATTGGGCACCATGGTAAGACTGGACTGCCTGGCGGCGCAGAACGCGCATCTGCCGCATGCGTTCGCCATGTTCAAGAGGTACGCATGCGTACTGCAACATCACCTTTGGCGCAAATGAGCTGGCGCAAACTTCTGACAAGGAGAGAACGAGAGGGCTTGAGTGTGCTTGGATGAGCTGCATCCGAGGCGGGAACTTTTCAAAGCTCATGATTGCTGGTCACGACATGCTTATCAGGTAAGTTGTGGAGGTGGCCGAGGCCCGCAGAAGGCACGGCATCGGGGAAAGCACAGCATGATGGATGTGACTTGACGCAGCTTGAAAGGTGATGTGTTGGTGGCAGGCTGCTTGCCAGCAACAGCAGCGGTGCTGCAACGCCACGTACAGAGACTGGTGGAAAGCCTGCCGCTCTGCACGATACAATCACAGCGCTGGAGGAGCGCTTTGCGTCGCGTGGCCTGTTCAGGCGCTTCATCAGTGCGCATAGCGCTCGGGGGAGCCGGGCGCAGGAAGCCTGTGGCCTGCCCAGCTTCCTGAATGCCACAGCTGGACACATCAAGTATGACGCTGCCACTCTGAGGGACATCCGCTGTCCTTGCACCTCCCTTCAGCGACCTCTGCAAGACTTGCAATGAGCAGCAATACACTGTGCAGCCGGCAGGACGTGTCATACACCTTTACAAAATACACTGCGCAAGTGCTGCCACCATTGCGAAATGATTCCGCATACAGCTCTAGGGATAGGCATGACATCATCAAGATGTTGTCACGGATATAGAGTGCTTGATGTCATTGGTATGCTGGTAGGCATGAGGTGCTGGGGGCCATGACCCGGCTGGACAGCTACCAGGAGCGACCCCGGGACCGGGGGGACCTGGCGGATGTGCTGGCGCTGGCGGTGCTGTACAGCCGCCTCTGCAGCGATGATGCGCCCTTCGACCGCAAGGCCATGCGCCTCGTGCTGGACATCCATCAGCGCGTGAGTCTGCCTCGGTGATCATAATGCTGTTTCAGATGTTGCAGCATGGTTTGTTGGGTCTGCCGAAGGACGCCTCTTGCTGAGTCTTTATCAGAACTGGAAGTGCCTCTCAAACGCCTGTCTTGACTGCAGACAAACATGTTGGGCATAAGGCTGGGCAGATGTCTCAACAAGCCAAAAGCAGCCTCAAAGCTGCTCATAAGTTTGCACAGTGCTGGCAGATGCTTACGCCTGCAAGCATGGCAAGTGCGAGCATTCTGGGTGCCTACCTACAGCTGGTCAGACATTGCGTATCAATCCATGACAGAGTATACAGCCCGTAGAGAGGTGCTCTTGTGGGGGCTTATGTACTGAGATTGCTGAGCTGCATGCTCAGGAGCCAGTTCTGCCAGTGTTCTCAGACGCGGTCCTGCATACTGCGGCCTTCCTCTCTCAGAATCTCCCGCCAACCCTGGACACCATTGTGCCTCCCACCTATGTGCGCCAGGTGATACGTCGGCCAGTGATGCCACCCCTTCCCTCTGAATCTCGTACCTGGTGTTCCACCATGCAGCCCTGGTCTGTGTTCAGGCCTTTTGGCGCATTTTGTGCCAGCCAGTCTCAAATACCGCTCAGATCAGCGTAAACTATCTGGGAATAGCAGGCCAATGCGTGGCGACAGATAAAAGCTAACAGCTGAGCTATCTGATATCCATTCAAAAGGAGAGTGGATTGCATGTGCAGGCTGTGGCACTGCGCGAGACGCAGCTCAGGAAGCTGGTCGATGACCTGGACTCCTTCGTGCACAGCTCTGCCCTGACCACAGCCGCCTGGCTGGCTCAGATAGACGCCCTGATTTTTCCACAGAGGCAAGCACCATTATGCGCTTCTGTACTACATATCCCCATAGCATCAATCTGCCATGCTAGAAGCCTGTGCCTTGTCTTGTATTGGCACCCTGCAGCGCTGAGGCATTGCTGTGCATTGACCCAGTGCAGTAGTGGATCCGTCCTACAGCCGGGTATAGGTCAGGAGTTGTCTGTGACATGGCTGCTCTGAGTAGATCATTTGCCTCTCGGTGTGAGCCTGTGGTATTGGAGGTATGTGCTGCCAGTAGAGCTATGAATCTCAGCAGAGAATGATGTGGCTGCGCAGGAGTCAGGAGGCGTCTGTCACAAGGCTGGCGGGGGCGCTGCTGCGGGGGCTCCACCTGGCAGCCTCCCTGAAGGCCAGGGCGCGGCTGGTCATCCAGCTGCATTCCCTGCAGAAGGCGTCTCTCAGCAGAAGCTGCCTGTGCCACCTCTCCCACCTCCTCACCCTCATCAAGGTGACGACAGAATTGGCCACAGACGTGCAATGCATCATGGAGCATTCCCGAAAGAGGCTCTGTGTCTGATTAGGCTCTTAGTAGTTGTCGGTCTTCTGTGTGCATGGGTCTTCAGCAGTGTTCTTTATGCACCCACAGCTGTCAGATTTTGGAGTGTTGTATATTTGGTGAAGGATGTGTGCTGTGCATGCAAGGGCTTGCAAGACGCCATGCAGCGCCAGCATGTGGCCATTGCAGAAGCCTCGCCGCCAACAATTACCCACATGAAATCAGGCGCCCAGGTATGGCCTCACCCCTATCCATGAGCTTCATTGCAGCCCTGTGTGATGCATGGGAAGTGTTGCCTTTGAGCAGACCAAGGGTGCTCAACTGCAATCACGGGCTTTCATTTGAATGAGCACGAGCAACCTTTCTGGAAAGTACCCTGCAGCCTTCTTCAATTCATGGGATGATGGTATGATCACAGCACCTATGCTTACAGTAGTTGGCCATGAAGTTGCATCTTTTTGGTAGGGCCTGCTGGCGGCCACGAGCGCCTCGCTGAGGGCGGCGCAGAAGCGCGCACAGACGGAGCGGCCGCGGCTGCAGAGCCGGGCGCGCCGGGACAAGCTGCAGGCCGCGCTGAGCGATGCGCAGACCGCCGCCGCTGCAGCACAGCAGCTGATGCATGGCAAGTGTTCTGGCTCTCTGACGGCCGCCTCACGCGGAACAGCAATCTGTGTCGCATGCATGAGAGTGATGTCTGCAACTGTCTTCTTGGGATGGAGCCTGGTCCTCTCACTTCGCTTCCTTGGACAGTGAGGTACGCTCAGGCCCGCAGGCATCTCGCCTTCTTCACGCTTGTATTGAGCGTGCTATAGGTGCATCAGCTATGCAGGACCTGTGAGGAAGGTGGTCTTTCTGGCGCTGCGGATGAGCATTGATGCTCTGGAGGCGACTGAGCAGGTGGCCGCGCCTGATTTGGAGCGCCTGCATGACACTCTGTATGCCCTGGAGAGCCTGACCTACTTCCAGAGAAGTCTTGCTGAGGTGACCTCCGCCACCCCCTCTCCCTTCAAATGGTTTGCAGCTCTCAAAGGGGGCACAGTGCTTGCTGTCTCGGGCATTCAGCCATCACTGGAGCAGCAGCTGTGTGTTTCCAGTGCAGGCAACAGACTGCAGCTTCTTGCACTCCAACCTGGAGGTTCTGGACGCTGTGCTGTCTGAGGCATGCATGCAGCAGAGCACCTGGGGAGAGAGGGATTCTAAATTTGCTTGTGCTTGAGATGTCATACTAGCAACACCTTTGGGTTTCCTGTGCAGGCGACGGATTGCAGCTTCCTATACTTCAACCTGGAGGTACTGGACGCTGTGCTGTCTGAGGCATGCACGCGGCCAGAAGAGGCTAGGAAGCTGCCTTATATACTAGCCGCCTTCTCAGATGCTCACAGCCTGTTCAGCACCTCTTCAGATAGTTCTGGCCCCTCCCATGAGGTGTGTACAAAGCCCTGCTTGCCTCCACCAATGTATATCATTCTCAAACAATCCCTTCGTGGGCATCCTGCTGGGTCTGTCATGGCAAGCAATGTCTGGGGTTGGCTTCTTCTTGGTACGAGCAGGATCTGACACCAGACATTACCTGCCAGCATAAAAAAGAACAGACGCCTCTCTTTACCTTAGGACTAACAACGCACACTTAACACATCAAAGTTCCTCTGGGCCTTTGAAAAGCTTTGCAACCTTTGCAGAAAAGGTGGATGTGACTTGAGCAAGGCGTTTGTGCTGCTCAACCCTGTCTTATTTAGCCCAACACACCATGTGCAGCAGCTACAGACGCAAGGAGAGCATCGCCTGTAAGCTGCTGCATTGCTCTGATACCCAGGAAGCATGATGTGCTGTGCAGGCCTATGACAACGAGCTGCTGGCCAGGATTGAGAAGGGCCTGCTGCAGTGGCTGTGCCAGCAGGTAGAGAGCGATCTGCGCCTGCACCTGCACGCTGCTCAGGAGCCGGGCCTCAGCCTCAACTCTGCCAGCAGCGCCCTGCGCAGCATGCTCCCGCTCATCAAGCTGGCGCCCATCCGCCTCCACACCAGAGTCCTCTGCATCAGGTGAACTTCCACACCCTGGCAGGGAGACTGTGCAACAGGGAGCAGCCTTGATGCAACCTGATAGCCTCTGATGTGCCTCGAACACCAATAGCATCAAGGGCGCTGGGTGGAAGCAAGTGCACTTGACGATGGGCATACAGACATTGCCTCCTGGCACCTTCATTGCCAGGTCAGATGTTGGGTCGATCAGATGTAGGTGCCCCCGACAACAGCTTGGGGTAAAAGGGAGTTATCTCACTGCAACGTTGTGCGCATGCAGCGAGTATGTGGAGAGGTATCTGGAGAGCAGCTTCTACAACCACGCAGCACTGACGCCGGCCGACTGGAGTACGTACTGCCAGCTGGCCAGCCTGGCGCATGAGAGGCTCGGCCTGCATGTGCCCACACCTGCCCTCCCGGAGCACAAGCTGTCGGAGGGTGCACCCTCTTCCTCCACACCTTCTCATGTGCTGCTCTCCCCTCAGATCTCTCTCAGGGCATGAGCAATACAAGTCAACAGGTGTTGACACTGCTGCAAAGCACCAGTGATCATAAAGGTTGACAGACCCTACACAATCTAGATCTGGGGAAAGGACGGAACGAGTGTGAGGCTGTGCAGGAGTGGATATACTGCAGCTTGTGAGGAGTGTCCGGCGCTTCGCGCAGCAGTTTGCCTACGACTTGCCCGGGCAGCAGTTTGTTGAGAGGGTGGCTGCAGCTCGCGAGGTACCCTGCCTCTTGGTATCTCACTATAGTATTCACCCCTCCCCCCTCACTGCAACAAGTTCAATCCATGTGCATGTGGCATGGCAGGCCTGTTCCTCCTTGAGCTGCGCATGTCTGAGGCACAGAGGTGCCCTAAAGGTCTACTACACAGTGCAAATTTGCATGCTGAGGCAAAGGGGTCCTGAGCATGCATGTCTGACTTGGCTAATGCTGTAGGTGAAGCATCTGAGAACGCTGGGCATGGAGCGGGTTGCAGCAGCCATTCATGTGCATGGCATGGGCTTGGCTGACAACGCTGTGAATGTCACCTACCAGTTCCTGGCTAGAAAGGTCACCATGCTGTCCCAGGTGACAATTACCCTACCCATAGGTGCTGCGCTGCTAATGGAAGTTGTCCTGTCCTGCCGAGGCACTCCTCCCATATACAGTAGTGCAAAGCACTGCTGTACCATCAGACGTGCTTCATTTGGGTGCTTGTCCCACGTGCATTGTGCTTTGCTGCCTTCCAGACCCTTCTGAGTGACTCATTCCATCAGACGAATGTGCTTTCATATGTGAGAGGCATGAGTGTCCCTCGCGTCTGTGCAGTTCCTGCTCCAGGACACGGTGCGCGCCAGGCTGGGCAAGGAGGCCTTCGACTTTGGCGAGGGCCGCAGCGCCGGCAGCAACGCGCCGTACGCGATGGAAGCCGCGCAGAGGCTGACTGCAGACTTCGGCCGCCTGGGCAGCGCGCCCGACGGCCTGCCATACCTGGACCACCTCCGGCACCTGCTCACAGGTTTGGGCCTCATGTCCCAATGAACTCATCTCCATGCAGTCCCATCTGGCCAACTCTGACATCCTGTCACAGCCAATGGCAGGAGAATGCCTTCATGATCTGAAGATACCTCTCGACATGTGCTTGTACTGACAATCCCCTGTAGCGCTTGTGATACCCACGCGCTGGTGACCATCATGCACTGCGCAATCCTAGGCAGCAGCTTGCCGATCTATACAAGTGCAGCTGCCCTTGCTGCGTTGCCAGGGTGCAAGTCTCGCATGGTGTGATACATGAGGTGGTTGCTGCACAATAGGCCTGTCTGTGACAGCAGTTGCTAATCTCAATTTCGCTTGATGCGCCCTGACAATGTGCAGAGGTGGGCAATGCAATGGGGCTGGTGCGCCTGATGCAAGCCGGCAGCGCTCAGTACCTGGCCTCGGCGCTGCGGCAGGTGCCCGGCAGCAGCAGTCTGCCAGATCAGGCGCCTGCCCGCTTCACGGAAGCTGTGGCGGGCAGCAGTGCGTGGCCGGCCTCAGAGGCTCATGTGGCGGCTGCCAAGCAGCTTGACTCCTGCCTGGAAGATCTGCAGGCCCGGTCATTGCATGGTGACACCCTCGCCCTTGCATGCAACCTGTGTGGACCGCTGTCTTGCATGCCTTGTTCAGGACGCAGAAGCTTGCATCCACAGTTGCTGAAAGTTTCCATCATAGTGTTATGAGAATGCCCATCCTTCCACAGAACATGCCAAACCAGGCAACCTCATGTGCCTCATATGCGAACCCCATCTCAAGCCTTTGTGTAGTCTCTCAAGCTCCCAGGGGATGTCACCAAGAGCATGAGAAATTTTGAAGCCAGGGTGCAATGTAGTGATGATGCGTAGGCACAGCATCCAACGCAGCACCAACAAGGCGATGTGTTTGGGCATGCTTGCAGGGGCGGAGTACATGACAATGCTGGTCCAGGTGTTTGCCCGAGAAATGGGCGGGCCCTCACACTCCCATCTGAGCACGTTTCATGTCCTGGTGCCAGCCCTGACCCTGAATATGGTGGAAGCCAGCCTCCTGGCCAAGGAAGCTCTCGGCAGGCAGTGGCGGATAGGCTCCCCTGATGCATCCTACACCGATGATGGGTTTGCGCTGGGGCTTGCGTACATCCTCCAGGTATGCTGCGGTCCCGCGTCTGATTGGGCATTCAGTCCCGACTACAAAGTGCCTTCATCTGTGTGATCTCACATCTGAGAACTGACAATTTTCACTCAGAAGCATATTGTGGGGCTCTCAAAAGTGTGTACGCTAAGTTTTTCAAATAGCCCTGCTGTCTAGTGAGTCAGAGTGCAATGCAGGTGCTCCAGCAGACCACAGAGTACGACGCGCTGCAGTGGGCAGCGGCTGTGAAGCAGTACTACCAAGAGGAACGTCGCCTGATCGCTGCAGCAGCGGAACAGGCCACGCGGGCGTCTGCGGAACGAGCAGGCATCGGGCAGTGGCTCAGTGGCCTGGTTTTGAGAGAGGGCAAGGTGGGCTGCCCACCTGGGAAGACATGCTGTTCATATGCAAGCATGCATACCTCATGTGAACAGTGAATGAAGCTCTTTGAGATACCAGACCTGTGCCTGCTCTGCGCATCTTGAGGAAATGTGCTTTCAGATCTCTCTGTGAGTGGTGCACGTTGGTTCACATTGCAGTGTTGGTGCTCTGGAAATGATGCTGATCTCATGAAATTGCTCAGGAGGAGTCGCTTGCAGCAGAGAAGGAGAATGCAGCACTGCTGCTCACAAAGGCAGACCGCTGCGATGCGGAGCACCAGCTCTTATCAGATACATTGGCATGTGCTCGAGCCTGCTTCTGCCACGCATAAGCCATCCTATTGCGCGAGGAGTGAGGCAGTATGTGCCTTATTGTGACACTATTCCAGTACACAGAGTTCTTGTGCGCTAGGAGATGTATAGCATGTAGATGCTTGACAGAAGAACATTGCCAGGCTGACAGCTGTCCATGTGAAGAAATTTTCCACAATGTCATTAGACAGTAGATGTGCACGTAGACTTGGCAGCCTTCAGCAAATCAGTCAAGGCTAGCTGGGAACCCATCTGCTTCAAAGCCTTGCAGCAAGAAGGCTGGCATGAAGTCAGGGTCGTGGGCATCTGTTAGGGCTGCCTTCACTTGCGCAGCGGCTTGTTGAAGCTCAACACCCGTCCCTCTACCTTGCGAGCTCTCGCTCAGCACCTGTGCAATGCACAGAGCACCACATCACTCCTAGTATGCAGGTGACACTTCATAATGTCTTGAAGCAGAAAATTGCAAGTCCTAGTGGCGCGCTGGCCAGGAAGGAGGCGCAAGCTATCTGCCACAGAGCTTGCTAAGGAGTGTCGATGCACTTGATGTGACCCAGAACTCACATATTCAATTGGCATGACCAATCAGTCCAGTGAGAAGACTTGTCAGGGGTGGACCGATAGGCATACCGCGTACAGCAGGAACCCAATCAGGGGGTGCATGCCAGAGGACAGGAGAGCTGTCGCAATGCTCTGCAGCAATGGCGCTGCAGCATCGTGCAGTTTGCTGTCCTCTCGGATGCGTGCTGCTGCGGCATGCACAGCCAGCAGCATGTGATACAGCGGCTCGAAAGCGTCCTGGTGGTAGGTCAAGCCACCCAGCCAGGAGACCTGCTGCTGCAGCACTGCTAGGCGGCTGCTAAGCTTGTCAAGGTCCTGCAGCAAAGACGCAGCTTGTGCGGGTCCGGCATAAGGTAGTCAAACACTCGCTCAGACAGCAATAATATTGCCAGAATCTGATTCAGCTTCTGCATGTGTCAATCACCCTCAACCCTCCTATAAGTCCCCCTCAATGCTGCCTCACTGTCAGTAAGGCATGCTATGAGGAGACTGCACCACTGACGTCCTGCTCAGTCCCATATTGTCTGCAGTGGATACACAGGGAGGGCCTGACCTGTAGGCAGCCCAAGACCCACTCCTTTGCTTCGTCCTTGATCTGCTCTAAGGCAGAGCTGCCCTGCTGCGTTTGCAGAAGGTGCGCCAGCTGCTGGGCAGCAAGCTGCGCCACGAGAAGCTTCTCCTCGTGGTGGTTGTCCAGCTCCTTTTCAAACAGCCTTGATATGGCTCCGGGCTGCCATGACTCATCCAGCTGACAGGACCCAGGCCTAGACAGGCAGTCAGCTATTTCTCATAAAGTAGC
Source organism: Coccomyxa viridis (assembly GCA_963930925.1). NCBI lineage: Eukaryota > Viridiplantae > Chlorophyta > Trebouxiophyceae > Coccomyxaceae > Coccomyxa > Coccomyxa viridis. The sequence continues at coordinate 949,679 of CAWVOJ010000007.1, read as the reverse complement.
ACTCATCCTCCCATGTTTCCTGAGTCTTGTGAGGCATGCCTCTGTGCACATCCCCAAGCAGTTGTGCAAGCAGGTCCCTTAGGTACAGCAATTGCAGGTGACAGATGAGTGAGTCATAATCTCCAGCGGCAATTTGAGCAAGGCAAGTAAGAGCATGCCCTATGAAGATGATCACCTGTAGATCCAAGCTCGGAGCTGCTGGTGATGCTGGGGCATGTCACCGAACCTGTTGCTCAAGAAATCAAAGGTCGTCCGCTCCACATGCTCAACATTAGCGCTGGCGCTGCACGAGACGGCGCTTGCCGCCATGGCGCTGCTCGCCGAATGCGCTGCCTCACACCGCACCTGTAGACAAAGCATGTAGAGCGCTACTGAGACTTCCTCAACTCATCCCAGCTACTTGTATGGAGTGGATGCACCGCACAATTGTCTGGCACAATGCCCTAGCAGAAACCGCTACTACCTTTGAGTGCAACCTCCAGCACATGTACACATGTAATGATATTGGTGCACTTGTGTATCAGTTGCATGCTTAGCAGCTCTGAGGTGCTATGCAGCGCCAGTGAGAATGGCGGCCATGTAAGGTCAATTACATGGTGTGAGATCACCTCATTGTCCTCATCCTCCATGAGCTGCAGTGTCTGGGTCCAGGCCCTCCAGGACCTCAGCCTCAAGGTCACACCTGTGACAAGCTGCAACCCTTAATGCCTTTAAAGCGGACTTGCTAGTCTGAGTGGTGACGCACATGTAGGGTGGCAACAATGCACAGCCAACTGGCAGAGTTGTGCTGGCCTAAGACCTACCTGCGCAGGGCCATGTGTTGCACAGCACCTCGAGTGACCCACATGATAGCAGAGCCTGCTGTGAATGCACCCTAAGTGATGCAGAGTCTATAGCACATCAGACGTTGAACCCACCACTGTCAGCAGAGGCAGGCTGCAGCAGGGAGGAGGCCTGCAGCGCCTGTACAGCAGCAGCGCGCATCTCTGTTGGCTGGGTGGCTTCGCCGGCCCCATCCACTGCGTCCAGGAATGTGTCGAGCGCCATGGCGCTGCCCGGACTGCCCTGCGCGCCCGCTGCCAGGGCAGGCAGAGCTGCGCCAACACCTCGCAGGGCCTTTGCTTGCACCTGCGCACGATGGCACATTGTTGAGATAGCCATTCCATGGTCAGGCTGCATCAGACTGCAGCCAGTGCGCCGCTACATCGACCGCAAATGTATGCAGAAGTTGGCAACATGGATGAGACCATTGGCAACTTGACTGGAGAGCCAATCTCCCAGAGGATGCATGCTTGCCAAGAGGTCTTAGGCTGCATACCTCTGGATGTTGGGTATGCTGCAGCTGCTTCTGCAAGGCTTGGATCTCCTCAAGGGCTGTGCTGGGCTGAGCTCCTGACATGGCGTCAGCACCAGCCACTGATTTGCCTGTTTTCAGTTCTGCTGCTTCACTACCATTGATTGTCTGGGAATCGCTTGTGCACTCACGATCTGCTAGCAGGGGCAGCGCCGCCAGCTGCAGGGCTCTCCTCTTGACTTTGTGATGCTGCTCTTGTGCGGCAGTGTCCTTCACAATGCCTGCAAGCCATGCTGGCACGCATCCTGCAGGGGCAGTGTGGCGACTGAATTTCATCCCATTGTGCCACTGCCATATGGATGCAGGGGCAATGTTGCCTTGCTTCCAGGGAGGACATCAACAGATGAAGAGCCTTGTGCCATCTCTCTCTTGCAGCTTGCAGCGGATCTGCCATGCCAGGCCATTGTGGGTCTTTGGGGTCACAAGGACAGGCACGAGCCTTGCGGGCGATGCTGACCTGCAGACTGCGCCAGAAGCGCCTTCAGAGTAGCAGCGCGCACATCGTACAGGGGATGGCCCAGAGCGCTCTGCACCTCTGACTGCCGCAGCCCGCTGTAGGCAGCAGAAGCCTCGCTTGTCTGCACACCTGCAGACACACATCAACAAGCAGCTCTCAGTCCTGCAGCGCGACACATTACCCCTCTCATGGTACAGATCCTTCACACTTGTGAGTCCAGGAGCCCTGGACTGTTCTGGACTGTGCTGCGACGGGTTTAGTGCCACACCTGTGGAGCCGCTTCTGGTGAGGCGCTGCATGGCTGGGCTGAAGTACAGTAGAGCAGCCTCCTTCAGAAAGACAGAGCGCATCATGTCTGCACCGTCAGCCCCTGCTGCATCTGACATAGACTCATTTGAAGGCAATGTGCTGAATTCTCTGCTGTTGTCCTGGAATTCCTCCTGAGACTGGGAAGGTGCAGCAGCAGATGCTTCAGTGTCTTTGCCAGTCCTGCTGTCAGGAACAGCGTTGCTGCCTGCTGCGGCACTCCCAGCTGCTAAGGCTGGCTGTGCAGCTGCTTGGGCTCTGACAGAGCTACCAAGGTCAACGGTTGGCAGAATCGCGGACGTTCTGGGCAGGTGGGCAGGCGCCGCGGGCAAGTCCTGGCCGATGAGAGCTTCCTGACAGACTCCCATCACACCTCTGGCCAGGGCCACAGCTGCAGTGTCAGCGTCCCCCCCATTGAGCTGCTCTGAGTGCGCGGCTGACAGGAGGGCCCCTGCTGCCCTCAGAAACGCAGCTCTGACAGCTTTGGCCGCACTGAGAGGGGTGGCCAGCCAGATGCGCTCCAGCAGGAGAGCTGCGGTCTGAGGAAGCACTGCCTGTGCCTCGCAGCTCTGCAGGCTGGAGCCGTGTGCTTCCAGCAGGTGTCTCACCTGTAGCAGGCTGCCATGCACCTGCATCCAGCATGCGGCACTAACGAAGAAACCCGGAAACTCCAGAGGATGCAGGGAAGCGTTTGGTGTTCTCCCACAACAGCTGGTAGATTCAGAGCTGTGGCATGTGCACTAGCAATGCAGACAGGGGCTGGTGATAGTCTAGGCATGTATGCACTGAGAGGTGCTTGAGGGAGGCTCTGTGGTGCCATGTACCTCATTATGGCTCAAGACTAGAGGAGAGCAGGGGACTCTCTCGAGGATGTCCTCCAGGAACTGTCCAAGCTGGGCAGGCGTCACAAGGGGCGCCAGGGCCTGGGCTGCCAGGTGGCGCACAGCCATCGGCCGAGCAAGGGCAAACTGCCGCACCACCGGTGCAAACACGGCAGGCGACAGCTCATCCGCCTGCGCCCCACCCATGAGACACCCATCAACCACGCAAACAGTGGGCAAGGCGGAATGAACACTCCCTGGTCTTCAATCGGTGACATGAGCGCCAATACACAGAGGTGAAGTGCGGCAAAGCATTTCTCACTGTGCCCTTGCAAGCACTGTCAGCATTTCTGTGCTTACCACCTCATCTGTGTCTCACTGTCCACAAATTCTGATGCAGAGAGGCCAATAGAGCATCAGGGCAAGGCGGATGAAACAATTGGAGGATCAGCAAATCACCCCTGTAGTGCTTGCGGCCTGTGTGGAGTGCCGCAGCCGCGACAGGAGCACCAGGATGGGGTAAAGTGAGGGGTGCATCCGGGTGGTGCCCTCCTGCACGCCCTGAGCAGCTTCCTGCAGCTGCCCCAGGAGGTAGCTGTGCAGTGGCGGAAACCTGTTAAAGAACTCCACCCCAGTTACAGCCCTCTTGGGCATCTCCCCCTGCAAGGCAACAAAATGTCTCTTACTGATGTACTGATGACCAGGAGCATCAAGGATTTCTGCAACTGTAACGCAAAGTGCCCCCTTGATACACTGAGAAGGGAACCTCTGGATGAGCATCATGGCGTGCTGCAGATTTCATAATATGTGTACCGAACTCTGCAGCAAGCCCTAGTGCTGCCCCAGCATGCAAGGTGAAGATGGTCTGCCCAGCAAGCACCTGCTCAGAACACAGCATGCCAGCAGGCATAAGAGGCAGGGAATAGTCCGGAATAGCTGAGTCTGCACCTTTGCAAGATTCTTGAAGCCCACTGTGCGCATCAGCAGGGCTGTGAAGGCCAGAGACGCAGAGTTCCGGATCTCCCACGCTGGCGCGGCCATTGCCTCGATTGCTGTTGCCGCGCCTGCAGGGTGCACAGGGCCCCTCAAGTATGTTGAGCACCATGGCTTCTCAATATATGATTGGAATGGGAGTTGCAGTTCTGATGAGCCATACCATGCGACCCAGACTCTTGAGGCAAAAGCGGGAGCTTCTGATCAATGCCCCCATTCCCTCACAGCTAAAGGGATGGCAGGCAAGTCCCAAACCTGCCAGAGGCAGACAGTCTTCTGACATGACAATCTGATGTGACTACATTCACAGTGTTAGGTCGGCTCAGATCAATTTTACAACCCTGGCAATGACACTCACCCTCTGCGCAAAACCCAGAGATGTCCAGCGCCAGATGTCTGTCGTTGAAGGCTTGGCAGAGCACGTTCAGGGCATGCACACAGGGCCACGGCTCTGCAGCGCTCGTGTTCCCTGCCGTCCTCAGCAGCTCCCTCATGCCTTCCTGGAGCAGAGCCTGCATGCATTCCTGCCGTGATAAACTTCCTCTGCATTGCATAGCTGCCTACAATCAACAACCTCTTTGAGGCATCTCAGAGGCTCTCTAAGCCAGATGATTGAAACCGCCTGGCCAAACAGGCGGTGTTGTTGCAGGGAAAGCAGGGGCCCGACCTGGTCTGTGTATCCGCGATAAGCCCTGCTATATAGATTCAGATAAGATGTAACAGTCATGGGGCGGTCCCGCTGCCTAAGTGCACCGGTGGCAGACCCTGTGCAATCTGGAAGGCTCGGCCAGGAAGAGGCCTATGAAGGTACAGCTTGACCATGGGGCATGTCGATGCTATGCGGGCTCTGTGAGTTCCGCTGCCTGAACAGGAATGCACGCACAGGTGGCACACCCTGTGCGATCGGGGAGGTCGTCCAGGAAGAGGCCCATAAAGGTACAAGCTTGATCACAGGGTGTATTTATGCCATGCGGGCTCTGTGAGTCCCGCTGCCTGAACAGGAATGCACGCACAGGTGGCACACCTTGTGCGACCCGGGAGGCTTGGCCAAAAAGAGGCCATGAAGGAGAAGCAGACCTTGTGCGATCCGGGAGGCTCGGCCAGGAAGAGGCCCATGAAGGAGAAGGGCAGGCCGGCGCTGCGGCGCACGATGTCGTTGCGGTGCTGCCCCGGCGCGCGCAGGCGCTTCAGCAGCTCATGCAGCCACGTGCGCGGCAGCTGGTTCAGCTCCGCGCTGGGCTCCCGCAGCAGCCTGCGCATAGAAGGATGAATGTCGGTTTGCCTCTAAAAGGTCTAGAGAAGTGATGCAAAAGCTTGTGCAGCCAGCTGCGCGGCAGCTGCTTCAGCTCTGCGCTCGGAGCAGTGATGGTCACTTGGAATCTTCACAATGGCTCAGGCCACTGCGGGGGAAATTACAGTTCCATCCCTGTGATACAGAGCAGGACACACACGCTCCTAGCAGGATGACCGTCAAGACCATGCAGTAGCAAGCAGTGTGTGCAGCAATTACATCACGTGCTTCAGCACCGATGTTGTTGGTAGGCCAGGGGAAGGGACTGACCGTTCGCAGAGGGCTATGAAGCCGGCCTGCGCCTTCTCGACGGCCCCATTGTGCTTGACGACGCCCATGTAGTGCATCAGCTGCTTCCCAACCTCCATCAGCTGCTTGGCCTCAAACAAGGTTTCACTGATGGCGCCCGCTTTGGTAACAGGAGCCTCCCGCACCAAAGAGCCGAGCAGCAGGGAGGCTTCCTTCACTGTGAGCCAGCAGCCTGTCACAACCACCTGCACAACCACCTCCACATTGCAAAGATGCCCATACACTGAAAATTTGTCCTGGTCAGCCATCCTGGCAGATCACTAGTGCTCAGCAAAAAGTGCATGCTGGTCAGCCCACCGTCTAATGCCAGCCACAAGCCCGTGGAATCTGTATGAACAGAATCAGTCAGCAAGTGTTGCGGCTGCAGGTCCTCCACATACATGATCAGATCAGATTACATCTCTTCCAGCCACACCAGGCTGATCAGATGTTTGACCCATTGGGTTCATCTTATGCAAGCAAGCATTGATAAATTTGACAATTCCAATTAAGTCCTCTTGCCACATGAATGCCTGCATTGATACATGCATATGCCATAGGGGTGCTGTAACAGGCACAGGGGGGGGTCCTATCTAGGCCACACCTGCCCCCGGGGGGCCAAAAGCTCGCCACTGCTGACTGAGAGGTCCTCGCCATCCTCATCAGGGAACGCCTCCTCACCAAAGTCTCCCTCATCTGCAGCGGCTGCATCATACAGACTTATATAATCACCTCTGCTACGCACAGCTGCAAACTTGTATGCAGCGCCATGTGGGCTGCTCATGCTACGGGAATGATGTACTTGTTGCATTCCAGCAGACGCCGGCAGGTCAGCTGTCAGCACAGAGAGCTGCGCATGGCGGTGCAAGTGTGTCACGTACCGAGTCCTGTCTCCTGGGGTGTAGAGAGGGGTGGCAGCGCAGAGCTGGCGGCCCGCAGAGCAAGCCTGATCAGGCGCTGAATCCATGCCCTGAGACGCGCTGTGCTGTCCGCCGTGCTTTGCATGGTGTGCCAGGGAATGTCTGGGATCAGGTAGCGCAGGGACAGCAGCTTTCCGTGGGATAGCCCGTGGCGACACGCCTGCTCAAAACTCTCCTCGGACTCTACGACCTCAGCCTGCATGCAAAATGCACCCTCCTGTTGACTTGCAGCTAGAAATCAGCTGCCAGATTGCACGAGATGCTCTTGCCTGCCTGAGCATGTGCTGGCCTGGAGCTGTTCAGCTTGCAGGGATGACGGACTATGGAGGTGCGCAGATACACTATGAACAGTAATAAATGCTTGTCACATGCGTCTTAGGTGGCAAGACCAGAGGCGTGGTAGATCAGTGAAGGTATTCACCTCCAGGCAGTCTGCTAGGCTGTCCAGCTGGCAAAGCACGGCTTCACAGCAGGCCTGCGCCGCTGGGAGTATGGCATCTCCAGACTGAACCTTCACAGAGCCGTCTGGCTTCATGGCAACGCGCCAGCCCAGGCCCAGCACATACTTTTTAAAGACCAGACTCTGCAGCCTTGCTCCTGCAATGCATAATGACACTCCTGGCTCATGCTTTCTATCATGAGCGCTGCTGTGGCCTCCCTGCATTGTCACATGTGTAAGCTCTGTCCTGCTCGTGAAGCTGAGGACACCCAGACAGTGCGCAATTCTTTCAGAAGTTGAAGTCATGCGCTGCATTCCGAAAGCTGCTGCCGCCTTACTGCGTCAAACCATCTACAAGCTCTGTCTCTGCTTGTATGGCAAGGGCGACCATACAGTGCGGAGCAGTGGTAGAGGTGTGGTGTACCTGCATCGCTCTCGCGCACCCGCGGGCTGCCCACAAGCTTGCGCGCCCACAGCACAAGATCCTCGACTGCTGCGGGCTCGGTAATGCCGGGCAAGGGCGTCTCCAGGGTCATCAGCACAGAGATGGACGTCTCGCGCAGCTTGTCCCAGCACTCCACCACAGAGGACAGCAGCACCTGCAGCAGCACCAGTGGACATGAGAATCTCTGTACGTGGACAAGGTCTTACAAATGCTGCAGGATCAGTTATGCCAAGCAGGGGCGTTTCCAAGTGTCATCAGCACGGATTGACGTCTCGCGCAGCTTGTCCCAGCACTCCATCACAGAGGAATGCAGCACCTGAGCATGAGATCATCTCTTTGCTGATAAGATGTTCCCCTCATGCATGCATCTCACCTTTATTAGGGTATCAAGCGCGCTTTGCCATACTGGCACCATGCAGAACCCCAGCTCCCAGCACTGCTAACATTAAGGCTTGCAACTTGTTGAGCGGACCCATCGGCATTGGGAGCACAGGAATGCACACCTGTGTGGCCTGTGCTCCTGGGAAGCCCGGGCAGAAAAGCTCAATGCCATAGCTCCGAGCGTGAGCCAGCAGCTTTGTCACGCTGATATCCTCAGGCCTGCACAGCAGAGTGTAGCGGTGACTGCCAGACCAGCAGGATGAACACTTCTGCGTGGTCTCTTGACGCAGCTGCGTGGTCTCTTGACGCAGCAACAGCCATTCTAACTATCAGACACTGCAGCATTGCCGTACAGGAACTGGCCAAGCAGCCAGGGTGACAGGCACTCTTCTTACTTGAAGTTCTGGCGGTTGGCTTTGTCGGGGGTGTTCCAGGTGCTCAGCAGGGCCTCCAGCAGCAGCATGGCCAGGAACTTGCGCTCAAAGGGCGCCCCGGGGTAGAGGCTGCCCAGCAGCAGCCGGGTGAACCACCGGGTCCAGGCAGCCACCGGCTGCAGCGCTGCAGGATGCATTGCTAAGCTCACTTGCATGCAGTCCATTTTTGATGCTGACATCACAGTATTGCAGATGCATAGACCTGAGGAAAAGCCAGAGCCTGCTCCCCACACGCTGGCCAAACAGGTGCATGTCCCTGTCAGTCAAGGCCCACACCCCACTGGCTCTTCTTCTATCTGTAATGTTCACATATGAGCGAGTCCACACATATATTGAACAAGTCTCAAAATAAGAATCAGCATTGCACAGGTAGAAATGCACTCGCCTCGATTGCCTGGGGCTAGCTATGCTGCGCACAGTCAGGTCTCTATGCACATCATCGAAGCTCTTGGGCATGACGAGAGACTCACAGGCAATGTCTCTGTCCTTCTCGGCCTGCTCTGCCGTGCCCAGCGCGCCCGCGCTGCCCGGCCCGGTGGACCACTTGTGCAGGATGAAGTGGATGCTGGAGGAGATGCGCCGGAGCAGCTTGCCGACCAGCGCCGTCCACTTGTTGCGCAGGGACACGGATGTGCACCTCATGCCCAGCACGAGACCCCTCGCCACCAGGCGCAGCTCCAAGACCCCTGAAACATGCATCGAGGCTTATGTTTCCTATTTCCAGCACGGTCGAGAAAGTCGCTCCCACCTTCCCAGACTCACAAAGAATGAGTCTTTCGGCCTGCCATCAGACGTCCATAGCAACGGCAGGCTCTGATCATCACTTTGTGCAGGCCGGCATGTAACACAAGGCTGACCTCGCAGCTTGCAGGCTCCTGCAAAAGGCTGACGAGACCCAGGCAACAGGACCACGGCCATGCAATGTGCCTGCGCCTTGGGGGTTTGAGAGTAAGGACATGCTGGAGCCATACCTGGGACTGCTGTGCTCTTGGGGTGCGAGCACACCAGAGCCATGGCATCGACCAGCAGTGGCTCGTTGCCGTGCTCGATCGCGCGCTGCAGCAGCGCCTCGGGGATCTGCACTGGCTCGTGGCCCGGCAGTGTGACCCTGTCCAGATCTCTGACGAGGTTCAGCTGCCGAGCAACCTTCAGCACCGCCACCAGACTCGCCACCTGCAGGAGAGGGCAGAAGTTGTTCAGGGGTTGCAGGAACATCTTCTACAGACAGCACAGCTTTGAGTGTATAGCTCGCGGCATCCTTCGGTTGAGTGCTCTGCTGTTTCTCCAGGCACAGTTGAAACTCTGTATTGCACCTCGCTTATTGCAGTGTCATTACTGCAGGACAGGACATACCTGGCCGTCAGAGTATGAGCCGTGCACTTGCCCCACACCAGAGACCGTGGTAAGGATGCGACTGAGGAGCGTTACAAGGCTGCCGGACTCCATGGCGAGCGGCACAGAGAGCCCGTAGGCAGACACATTGGCTGCAAGGCGCGGCAGAGATGACGCCAGCGCCTCCAGCATGGCATCGCACCAAGCAGCCTCCCACTGGGCGATGGCCTCCTTTGGACTGCCTGCATGCATGGATGGATGGTTAGCACAGGGCAGGGCAAGTGTTTGAAATGCCTTGTACCTTGTATCCAGCATTAGCTTCCCTGCTGGTCAAGCCAGCGATACCTAAAGCGCTAGCTACCAATATGAGGTGCCAAAACACAAGTGTATGTGCCGGCGAGAGCTAGTCTCAGGCTGTATGGCCAGAAACAGACCTGCTGACTCCATGCACTCATGTCTCAGGCTTCCGAGAACAGCTTCCAGCAGCCCAGCGTTGGCAGGGCATACGGACTCGAAGCGCATGGCCTGCAGCATGTCACCGATAAGGCTGGGCTGCAGCCGCAGCAGCCATGTGGCGCCCATGCGTGACGCCAGCATCCTCACTGGGGCATATTTGCCCTTCCTCTGGCTGCCTGCACGCGCACCGACAGTTTTCTGCCGTATGTGTGTGCCTACTGAGGCTTTAATGCCATTGCCTGTAGCTACATGCTGAGGCTGATGAGCAGATGACATTCCAGAGGCAATTACCTAAGCAGGAGCCTTTCCTGAAATTCCCCAGACAGATCATGCAGACATTGCCGCAATGGTTGCACCATATAAGCCAGCCGTCTGAGCAATGGCTTGAATTGCTCCCAAGAGATTTGATCAAAAGAGATCAGCTCCACTCAGGAATGTTGCCTCTACAGGGCCATCTGCTCACCAGCCTTGATGTGCTAAAAGCCTATGCTGTAGTCGTATTCTACTCAAAGGGCTGCAGAGAGCGGCAGCACCAAGGCTAGCTTACGCAGCAGATCTTGTCATGGCATGCAGGTATCCGGTGAGCTCTGCAGCTGAGCAGGCTAGCTCGGAGAAAAGGTGATAATTTTGAGGTAACATAAAGGGACGCACTCAGGCTCATCAGGTCAATGGCAGTCCTCTCCAGGAAGGCCTTGAAGTCAGCAGCATCCTGGGGAGGCAAGCCTAGACTGGCTGCTCGCTCCTCCTGGAGGCTCAAGATGTCCAGCACAGCATCGAAAGCGGTGTGAATCTGCTTCACTGTCTGATTCACAGGCTCCTGCAGAGCATGCCAAACTGTCATACTCCTGTTAGCCTGTGCTGTGATGTGCCTGTGAAATCCTTGAAATCGCTCTGAGCCATCTTTCTGATAGAAGGTAAGCACATGCACGCCGGGCCACTGCATTCTGTATGTGACATACAAGGATGGCAGGAGCAAGCTGGTCCTCACCTCCCAATTGGCCCATAGGATGCCCATGATCCTGCTCCGGACCTCCTGGGTCATGATGGGGAGCTGGAGGTTTGTAAGGGCTGAAGGCGTAGTGGATGCCCTCAGGCCATTGGTCAATTTATCACTGTGAGCATCCATGACCGGCAGGCCCCCCGCATCCTGCTGCACCTGGATGAGGGGGTCCTCCTCCAGATGCCTGACAAACTGTGCTGTACTGGCTGCATCTATGCTGCCCGCTGAGACTACCTTCTTCTTGCCATTCGGAATCTTGGAAGCCTCCTGCGCCAAGAGATACCCTTATCCAGCTCATTCCGCTGCTTGACAAGCCCAGCTGCATAGGCAATTCTATGAAATGCAGCTGCTACCTCAGCGCATACTCAGATGCAGAGAAATGTGTCCACACAAGGCATGCCTGCAAGGCAGGGGCATGCATGCAAGCTGCGTATTACAGGCCTGGGCAAAAACCTCACCTCGAGGCATTCCTTCATGCGCTGCAGGCATGTGGTCAGCAGCGCGACAGCATGGAGCTTCTGATGCGCATCAGGAGCGACAGCCACAGCATCGCATGCGAACGGGATGGCTCCGCTCATCAAAAAGGTCCATGGCCTGTCCTGCTCTGAGTACTCAGCTGCAGATTACAGATGAGCCTAAGGTTCCAAAGTAAGCTCTCTGCTACACCCACCGGACCTGACTGTCTGCAGAGGCGATTCTCAGGCACATGTGTAGATTACATAGACACTGTGTGGCAGATCTGGCCCTACCTGGCACAGCTGTATTCCCTGGCCCGACTGCATCAAGACTGGGCATAGCCTGGCCTCCCAATTTTGCAAACCTCTCATCCAGAGCTGGGAAGCTCCTTGGCTCATCTGTGTGTCCTCCATGCTGTGATGGGTCTGTTGGCTGCGCTGCCTGGCTCTCGGCGCTCATACTGGAAAGTGCTGCGCTGCCAGAGGAGGGCTGCTGCAAGGGCAGAGGAGCGCACAGCGCTGGGAGTGGCAGAACTGAAACCAGGCCCTTTACTGAGCACACCCTGCTGAGGGGCTCCATGCCAGCAAGCCTTGCAGCAAGCGTCGTCCCTGCCTTCTGCAGGTGCTCCCCCAGGATGCCCAGACTGCCCTGGGCCTGTCCATCGCTGGGCGCGCTGCCCTGAGAGCTGCCAGCAGGGGGCTGATCATGTCTGCTGTGCTGCGGCTGGAGCTCAGGCCACATGGCTGCTGCCAGCATGGCCGCCAGGTCAGCATGCGGTACGCCCGGGAGGGCTGCTACAGCAGCCAGCAGCACCGCCGCTGAAGCTAGGCCCTCCCTAGAGATCAAAGAGGGGTTCTGCAGCACAGAGCACATTGTCAGGCCTAGAGTAACATCTGCCATGGGGCGGACCACGCAATCAGGACAATTCTTGGTGAAGTGCAGAATGCGTAGGCTCAACTCTGAACGACAATCGGCGCATCTTGATGACATTGCCCTTCCCAAACGGTTGTGCAACATCAGCAAGCTTTCACAGTATGTGCGCTCTGACCACTATAGTGCAGCTCTCAGCACTGCTGAGTTTGTGTGCATGCAGGCACTGCACCACTGCCACATGTAAGCAGCTCTCAACCACCTGTAGGAGGAGCATCATGGCCTCAGCTGCATCTATGATGGCTGCGGGACCCATGCTGCCGCAGCTGCTCGTCACGAAGCTGCCATGCAGCTGCAGGATGGCATACATGCCCGAGATGGCGTCTTGGACCTCCTCTGCAGTGTGGATCTGGATTCGCATGCCCTGTGCCGCCAGGCGCAGGACGTCCAGCACCCCATGTGCCAGCGCTGCAAGCGCTTGGGGACATACTTCCCTGCAAGAGAGACAGATCTTGAATGAGACCTGCTCGATGAGATGTGGCCCTGGCCCGTGTGCATCCGCGCTGCCAGTGCGTAGGGACACACATGTCTGCACAGACGATGCCTCATGAGTTTGCATGTTGTCTCAGGTGTCTTCAGCCATGTCCTTAAACTTTGGAAAAGCCAGCACCTCCATGCATGGATTGCCACTGACAAAGAAACTGCAGAAAGGTGCCAATGATGTTCAGCAGTGACATTGACAATCTTGGCATGTGCCTTCCCAAATGGCATGCCCTGCACATTGCAACAACTGTGAGGAGATGCAGTCCACAGTTGACCCACCTCAAATGCTGTTGTAGAGGCTTGAACTCCAGCAGGGAGAACATGACATCTGCCAGGACGGCCCTCGGTGCCTGTGAGACCTCCGGCCCGAGGGACACTCTGCTTAGCCGCGCAGCCTCATACTCCTCTGCAGCCTCCTTGATCTGCACATTGACATGCACATTGCGAGACATGAGGTGGATATGGACCGCGGGACCAATTTCTTTGTTATGCCTGCAGGGTGCCAAAGCCTACTAGCACTCGCACAAAGACTCACGTATGAGCTGGACAAGCGTTAAGGTGATGTGGAGGCATGCACAGGGCAGACCTGTAGGCTGATGCAGTCTATAAAGACCCAGTTTATAGACCCAGTGGCCATATTTTGGCATGCCAATTAAGCCTTGCACAGAGACTTGGATAAGACACTGGTATGCGTTGAGGTGAGCTGGAGGCATGCACAGGGCAGACCTGTAGGCTGATGCAGTCCGTGAAGACGCGAAAGCGCCCAGGCGGCATGCGATGCAGTCCTGAGAGGAGCTGCCGCTGCAACGGCCTCGAGTTCTCCATGAAGACGATCTGCGCCATGTGCCACAGGAGCCTCCGGTCACACTCGGGCGCCTCGCCATCCAAGATGGCGCACACCCTGGTACACACACCCTGCAAGTGACGATCCAAAGCGTCAGCGTACTCTCAGCTCTTGATGGTGTGTTGTGCAGGGGCTGGCCTGCTCACAAAAGCTGCACTTGCCGAAGGGCAACACAACATAATGAAGGTGACTGAAACTTACATCGCTGTGCTGAGCCACCAGAAGAAGCAGTAGAGGTCTGACACACAAGGGGCAAGGCTCTCAGCTATCAGCCAAGTGAGCCGCTTTAGTACAGATGACAATGGTGCTTGAAACGGATCAGTGATCAAGGTCATATGGCAGAGGTGCGGGCAGCATGGTCCAGAGAACAGTTCAGTGTGCCCAGCGCGGGCACTGCACCTTCAGAGCCTCCACTTCGGAGAAAGTGGAGCGCAGGCGGGCCAAGCTAGCAAGAAGAGTGGCTGCTGTACGTATGTTGGCTGTAGCAGAGCTGTCAGATGCCAGGCCTCCAACCTGCAGTGCATGAGTTCAGGCATGGGCTCATGCTGTGATGGGCTTGTGGAGAGCACAGATAAGAGTGAGTCCCAGGCCCACGACATTTGATACTCAACCTTAAAAGATTTCAGGAGACCACCATGGGGGGATGCGCAAGTAGTGAGCTGAAGGAATGGAGATGAACCATCCGGTTCATGTACCTTCTCGGCAAAGCCAGGCGGGAAGACGACACCAGTCTCTGCCCAGCGCCGTCTCTTCTGTTGCTTCACAAGCTTGTCTGCCATATCAAGCTTGTCACTAGATGCAAGACACTATCAGACTTGACTGGCGAGGCGGCATACTGCCAATGCCAGATGCCTCACGATCAGCTGCTGATGCATAGGCGAGAGACAGCAATCGCTCTTTACCAGTACCAATAGATGTCTGGGATTCTACACATAAAAGCACAGCGAACTCTTGCCAACAACAGAAGTGCGTGCCATCAGCTTCCCCTAGGTGTCGAGAAGCTGTTGGCATCAGATGCGAAGCTGCCACAGGGTTGCATACATTTTGTGTAGGGAATTCTAACACGATTGGCGCTTGATCGCTGATACGTCCAAGCATCCTGGCCAAAGGACAAGTTTTGTAGCATACATGTGGTGGCCAGGGTGCCACCTGAGGCCCCTTCCAAGCATATCACATGTGTAAACTCTCAAGTTGCAATCCTTCAGCTGCCCCTGCACTCTGAGAACGCTGGGCACTCCAGTTGTAGGTCATGTGCATCAACTTGACAACAAACAGCTGAGCAGTGCAAGCAAGATTGATGCGATGGAGAAGCCCTCTAACTGCGCATCCTCACAAGGCTCGCACAGCGTCTAGCCAGGCCATGGCCTGCATGCCCTGGCGGTTGTTAACTTCCAGCCATGTTTGTCTGGTCACAGATATCCATACCAGTTCATGTGTTATGCTTGGGCTAAACATCAGGATGAAGCTCCACAGGGGCTTTGTCCAAGCATCTCCAGTATTGCAATTCAGAGGACCCTGAAAGGCGAGAGCTGCTGATTGGTGCAGGCCTTTGGAGGTCAGACTCATAAGATGTACTCCACCGCCCCTTGTCCAGCTGAGGCAACTACAGGGTTACAGCTGCTATACACAGGTGATGCTGCTCTGTTCGACATGCTGCTTCCACAACCTGCCGACTCCAGACAAAGTGTTCACACAACGAGCATACGCCTACGTCAAAAGTGATGTAACAGCCTTGCCCAGATGAGCACTCAACACAGTCTAGGAGCTGATGCAGAGGACCCTGCTGCAATGCCTCCCTTCACTGATTGACTGCTTGGTCCTCCGTGTGGGTGCACTGACACCTTGTCCAGGTCAGCTTCAACACGGTGCATGAATCGCCAGAGTGGGCCATCTATCACGCTGCACTGCTCCCAAAGACTTGGGCGGTCTGAGGGCTGCTTAGTCCTCCATGTAGCTGGCCAGATCCTTGTCCAGGTCAGCCTCAGAGACATTTCGTGCACCGCCACCGCCGCCGCGGCCCCTGCCTCTGCCGCGCCCCCGGCCGCCCCTGGATCCACCCCCGATGCCGGCAAAGGCCCTCCCAAAGGTGCCGCTCAAGGGGACTGCTGTGCGGGACCCATTCCTGGCCTCGCCTACCCTGCAGCACACGACAAAAAGCACTTCATGAACAGCATGACGCACATATGGGTGTCTAACCCCAGCACAGACAAACAGAGCTATGCAATGCTTTGCCGCTGATGCATGCCACAGCAGCTATGTAGTGCGGAGAATGGGGATTGCCATGCACTGGCATGACTTTGCTCAACAGATTACAAGCAGATATGAGTCCTGTACGTTTGTCAAAAATGCAGAGAATATCATCAAGAAGCCAGCTTCAGGAAAGTTACCTGATGCCGCTGGACAGCATGCGGCCATTGCCCTGGGACTCGACCATCTCAATCTTCATGGGCTGCCCGTCCAGCGCCACATCGTTGAACTGACTCTTTGCCTTCAGGGCATCTGCTTTCTGCTCATACACAATGTCGGCCTCCCCAGTCGAGCGGCCGCTGCATGGCAACACCTTTGTTCAGGTCCGCATACATACAGCTTTGTGTCACCAAGGACATGGCGTGATTGATATGCAGCTGCTGACGGCTTATTCAGCTGAAGATTCTGTCGCCACGCAAAGGATGCAGCTCTATGGGACTCTGGCTGACTTTGGAAATGGAAGGAGTCTCACCTGCGGTCCCACTCAATTGCTGCAAACTTCACAACTCCAACGCTCTCGAAGAGCTCCTTGATGTCGTCATCTGTGACTCCATCTGCCAGGTTTGTCACCTTCCTGCACAATGAATCATTTAGCGTCAGACGGGCGCCTCAAGATACCACGCAGAAGGACAGGGGCAATGCTGAGCACTGCGAGGGCCTACAGCTTCTTTCTGTCTACTGTATTGTAGGTGGAAGGGGAGGGGAAAGGTGCATGCACTGCAGTGCTGTCTGCAACAAGCTGAATGATGCAGGTGAAGTCCTGTGCAAAGGGAGGTGCTCACAGTCTGAAGCCATCCTTAGGGCCACGCATGCGCTGCTGCAGGTTGCGCTTCGGCCGGTCCTCGTCGGCGTAGAGGTCGTGCTGCCACTTCACGCCCTTTCCATCGAGGACTGCTGGATCCACTGGAGCCTTCTCTTCAGCCTGGTCCAGAGCTGCCACTGTCAGAAGCTGCTGTGTGGGTTTTGTCTGACTCTGTCAAGGGGTGATTTTCGGCAGCTAATTGCTCTGTCGTCAACAACATAAGTGGCAGCGAGCCTTGCAGCTGAGTGTGGCCATGTCACTGCTGCTCACTAATGGGCTGCTCTGCTGGCTGGGAGTGAAGTGCATGTCTCCCGAGCTGACAAAGCTTCCGCGTACTCCGCTCATTTTTCGGGTGCTGCTAGGAAGAGACGGATGACAAACATGCCCCAGCGACCACAGAGCTATGTCCCAGTCCCTCTGATGTTGCTGCGTTGAGAAACCTCCAGGAAGCTTTTTATCAAGCTGCATCATCTACCTGTATCCGTCCTCCCCGCGATGCTCCAGATTTTCTGATGGCTCCTGTGTTCTTGACGACTACTCGTAGAGAGTCAGATGCCAGCTTGCCACCACCTTCCCTTCCTGATCCCGCCCTCCTCGTGCTGCTGCCGCCGCGGCTCTTCCGTGGGGCATCACTGCCGCGCTCTCTCCTGCCTCCCTTCTCTTTGTTCTTAGATATGATGTCGTCCAGGCTCATGTTCAGGACCTCATCTGAGGCCATCTTGCTTTTCCTGCCCTGCCCTTAGATGAGGCTGCAACCTTGATACAAGCTCCACCCAATACTTAACACCACAATGAAGCTCAGCCAGACACCAGAATACCGCCAGACCGTCTGTTGTGCCTCCCTTCTCCTCATTTCCTTTCCAGACATCGCCTCGGTCACACGGCGTGCCTGTCCATCTCGTGCTTGATGACGAAGCAAGCAGGCACAGGTCTCTGGGAGAAGAGCATTGCAGTCGAATGGTAGTACTTCCCCCATTAAACGTGGTGCGGACTCCATTGTGTGCCCTGTCGCCAAAACTGCAGCAGCGAGTGGTGCAGTGCACGGCCATGATGCCTTCCACGCTCCGACATCAGCCTCATACTTGGAGCGATGACCCCGGCGATCTGTCATCGTTGAGCGATGAAGTCATTCAAGTGGGCCCAGCAGCTCTGAGCAGCATGATGAAGGTGAGCTGCTAGATACAGTATGTCATGATCTGGATCTCGGCATGTCATTACCAGATCCAACTTGTGTCCTTTACGGGAGTTCCCAGCAGCATTAGAATGATGTCGCAACCTTATGCGGAGGGTTGAAGAGAGTTTCACTCACAATGGCGGCCAGCTTTGAGGTGAATTGCTTTGTATGCATACACAACACTTCCTGCATCATCTCTTACAGGGCATGTCTTCTGTAGAATTGACCGTTGCTTGCTGTGCAGCTGATTGAAAGGGGCCTTGCAATGGGTGAGGGGTTCTCTGGGGGGTCAGAATACACAGGTCTGGCAGGAATTGCTCATGCATACCTCCACCTGTATGAGAGCCTGACTACAATATCAGCAAGCCATAGGGGGCGCCAGTCACAGGCATTGCAGATGCTTGCCGCATCCCAAGCAAGCCTACTCTCCAAAGCAGCTAAGATGGCAGAGCTTGCCCGAGCACATCCCGAGGTACAAAACCTGAACCAGTGCCATCTCTGCCATCTGCGCTGATCAAGCTACAGCCTTCAGAGCAACTGTATATCTGCCCATCAGCATTGCTTCTTAGTTGCAGACTACTTCTGGCCGTGTTTTGACCAGAAGTTGGAACCTGCTCTGCAGAGGACGAGTTTCCTGGAGGGCATGCCCGGAATATTGTGCATACGTGCTGCAGCCTACAAGGCCCTGGGCCAGGAGGACCGGGCTAGGGAGACAGCCCAGGTACAGATATGTCCTGACACCCAGGGTGGCCGTTCAGGCTTGTATGACAGTGAGGAGTCCTTTCCAGCAGCAGCAGTCAAGCAGAAATGCTGCTGTCTGCTTTGCCCTGCAATGCCTACACCGTGCACTGTTGCAGGCTGTCCCTCAGGTGGGTGCCAGAATTTACACAAAGTTGCAGCTGCTGCCTGGCTGCACGGCCAATAATGTGATCTTGTCAGACTTTCACAGGTGACTCTGCTGTCTGCAGGCATCTCCTCATGGTTGTCCGTAAAAGTGCAGGAGGTGCGACGATGGGACGGGCCAGCTCAGCGCATGCCACCTGGCGAGGACGAGCTGCTGTATGGCCGCGCTGGGTACCTGTACAGCTTGCTGTTCCTGCACAAGCACATTGAACCCATGACTGACGCCGCACCTGTGGTAGGCACCCTGTAATCCAGTCCAGCTGGGTAAAGACTTGACACCACACACGCTGAGTGCCTGCAAGACCTGCTTCCTGAAAGTCTGACAGCTCTGTGTGGTCTTGTGCTCCCATCCTGTGCCAGGTGGTGATCTTGTGGCTTCCCTCTGCAACTGCCATAGCTCTGGCTATCATCCCGCCAAGTCAAGAAGTTGATGCGGTGCTGGCCGTATTGTGCAGGTGCACAAACTCATGGAGCAGATTTTGCATGATGGAAGGCGCCATCCGCTGGCTGCGGAGTATGGAGGGCTTATGTACTCATGGCATGGCACTGCATACCTTGGAGGTGCGTTTTGGTCTAGATTGGACTGTTGCAGCATGCATTCCAGCTGATCGAGGTCAGATAATGCCGAAGCTAGTGCGCCCTCCTACACTCCCGGGTGGCTGTCCTGCTCCCACTGCTGACCACAACCATAGATTCATTAGCACTGCTTATGACAGACCATATGAGCCAGACATGGGGCGATGTTGTTTGCCTGCAAGTTCACAAGCTCTGCCTGCACGCTGCGCAAGCTGTCACAATGCTCCTAACACAGGGGTGCCAATGCAGCTGCTCATGGACTGGCGGGCATTTTGCACACGCTAGCGCTGGCGCTCAAGCAATTCCCAACAGGAAGTCTGTCTGCTGACCGGGAGTGGGCGGCTCTAATCACCCGCAGCACTCTTGCTCTGGTTGACCATGCCTTCCCGTCAGGGAACCTTCCATCATCCCATGGCAGTGACACTGACAAGTAGGTCCATCCTGAAGCCCTGGTACTCACAAGCAGATCATGCCAAGTGTGAGTGATGATTGGCGTGCCATATAGAAGCTCATCAGCGTGAGACATGCACTGGACTCCGAGGCCAGCTTCATTGCAGCTGCGCGCAGGCCAGAGCATCCACACAGAGCTTCAAAACAGCCTCTGTGCTGGTGCAGCTCTCGCTGACAGGCTTAGCACGGCGTCACAGTGGCTCAGTGCGCTGCGCCCCGAGTGGATTGTAAGAGCATACATTGTGGCGGGAAGGCGCCATTGGTGCGTAGAGAGGTGCAGAAGGGGTGCTGTCAATGCAGGCTGGTTCACTGGTGCCATGGCGCTGTGGGTCTGCTGCCTCTGCTGCTGGAGGTCGAAGGCCTGTGCACTGCAGCAGAGAAGGAGAAGGTGCATGCGGCTGCTGAGAAGGCCGGCCATGTCATCTGGGAGCGTGGCCTACTGCTGAAGGTGGAGTTCATGACCCCTGTCCTCTCTCCCTCCCTCCAGAGGGCATCAGATATATGCGAGCAGCATGCGCCCTATAGAGGGGCCAGACATGCAGCTCTCTCAGAGTCAGGCTGTAGCCTCCCTTCAGGCAGAGGGTGGGTGTCAGTTCTGGAATTCCGGATAATGTGTTGGACTCAAGTCTGGGATGCATCCAGGGGCCTGGCCTGTGTCATGGCGTGAGCGGGAATGCCTACGCTCTCCTCTCGGCCTACCGGAAAACCCAGGATGCCCGCTACCTTATGCGCTCGACGCGCTTTGCGCTGTGGCTTGCGGAGCACTGGCAAGAGCTTTGCAACCATGCAGACAGGCCTCTGTCCCTTTTCGAGGTGGGCTATCATGCAAAAGTATCGTGCGTAAGAATATTTCAGCTCAGGTCTTGCGCCTTGTTCTTGACTTTAAAGGTCAGACGCAGACTGCACCCTCCACATGATCCCTGGCAAACCAACCATGGTACCACATACGGAAAGCTGCAGAGGTTGATGTAGACTCATGGTGGTTCCCCTCATGCAGGGCATTAGTGGAGCAGTCTACCTCTGGGCAGACGTGTTGGCTCTGCACACTAGTGCTGCGGAGCAGAAGCTGGACAAAGTGTACTTCCCAGGATATGAGATCTGAGATGTGAGACACAGAGACAGATGCGACTGTGTGACCGTGATGCAAGACACAAGCCAAATCTGCGTGTGATACCCAACCCTAGCTTACAGGTCAGCAGCTGGTGCCTGAGCTGCAAGAGCACTGAATATGATGAGTGGGTATCTGATTGATGCAAATAGCAAGGCCCATGGCCTTCTAGCCTACAACCTGCATTGATGGAGCCACTGCGTGCACATGTGCAGCGACGAGATGAGACTGCCATTTGCTATGTGCAAAGCATTACACAATGTCCCCTTATGCCTCATGGATTGCTGTTTCGGCACAGAGCTGCCTCCTTGAACTCCCCATGCACCATGCTCAGTGGCAGGCATATGCCAACCTCTTGTGCTCCCTCCTGCTATCCAGAATCATCTGGCATGCTGTTGTCATACCCCTGACACCAGGCTGATGCAAATGCCATCTCAAGGGCATCTACAGACATCTCTGGACTTGTCCCTTGATGCTGGCTGCACAAGAGCCTTTATCTGCCTTTCCCACTCCGCACAGACCCAGCTTGGAGGTTGTCAGCGCAAAGCTGTGCTCCAGATCAGCTGGCACATCAGCGCCTAGCGCCTGGTGCCTGCCTTGGCTCCAGGAGCACGAGCTCCGGGCACATTCTTGGCAGCCTTGCCGCCACCGCGCTTGGCATCTGCTGCCTTCACCGCTGCCTTGTCCTGCTTGGACTTCTTGAGGCGCTCCTTCACCTGCAGCCAGCGCATGCACTGTTGAGCTTGTGCATCACGATGGGCCTCGCATGCTTTGAGGGCGTCTCATGTGCGCCCGGGGCCACACTTGGTTCAAGGAGCACACAAGCTCCAGGATTGCTGCTGTCGCTGCTGCTGCTGCTGCTGCTGTGCAGCGCAGCAGCGAACATTGCACTGTATGCGCAGGATTCTTGCAGGTTCAGCGGATTCTCTTTTTTTTCCACCTGCTGATAATCTGATAGGGCCATGCGTGATGTGAGATGCGGAAGCGCACCTCACGGAGAGCTGCCTCCCTGGACGCCTTTCGCACCTCGGGCTTCTCTGCCCTCCTCTTGTTGATCACCTGCTCACCAACACATTGTTCAGGCATAGCCGAGAGGTATATTATCAGAGCTAGCAGTCTGAAATGAGCTTTGCACAGCGCGGTGGGTCCAGAGAATGTTGGGATTCTTGCCCACCTCCAGTGAGGTGCCAGCAATAGAGCGTGCTGCTGTACGGGTGGTGGCTCTTCTCTTCTTGCGAGCAATCTGGGCCTCTTGGTCCTGCATATGGACATTACACTCCTCAGCTCACACGTTGGTATTGAGAAGGTATGCGCGTGTCCGAAGACCTGCAGATGGCTCATGCACAGCATTGCTATGTGACGCCCGAACAAGCAGTCCCATCACAGCTTGCATGTATGCACTCCTGACATTCCAAGCTATAGCAGGTGCAGCTGCAGGTAGCAGATGCCCGCCCACCTTCTTGTGCTGCTTCCTGTATGTTGTTGTCCATGCTATCTTTGCTGGGCGCTTGCGCTGCAGGAAGAAGGACTTGCACTTCTGATTGATGAACAGGTACTGCTGGCCATCTGTGCGAATGTAGAGGATGCCCCTGCCAGGGTATATCCTCAGGCCGCTGAAGCGGCAGATGGTTGTCTTGAGCACCATGGCTGCGCCCTTGCCTGCACAGCCTTCCTCAGCTGGCCTCAGACCACCTCCTCCTTGGTGCGGCGCCCAGGAGATGGCAGGCTATAATGATTGATGACCTAAGCATCTTCCTATATCACCAACCCTTCATCGCAAGGGTTTACACAAGGTGAGGTCAGATCGATTACGACAGCCTTGCCTGCAGTACCTGCCTTGGTATTTGAGAGTGACTTTGTACACTGATACTGCGAGCTAGTCACAGTGAGCATCTGAGGAAGGCAGGGGCTGGTTCTCAGTGGTACTAGGTGCAGGCCTTGTGATGGGTGTGACACTGTAGAAGTCGTTACACATCTGAGATGCAGTGAGAAAACTGCACTCGCATATCACTTCTTGCTGCGCAACACTATTCAGTGTTCGAAAGACAAGACCGAACGCCCCTCGATTGGGCACTTTCCAGTGTGTAGCACTGGTGTGACATGGCTCTGTAATTGTCAGGAGGAAGGATGCCCTAAGGAAACCACTGAACGACAATGGCCGGCTTGTTGAAGAGCCTTAAGAGCCTCAAGAGCCTCAAAGGCCTGCAAGTCCCCCAGGTGCTCGATTGCCTGTACCGCGCGTGAGGTCGCACAGCAGTGCTACGATCGTGCTTGCCTACTGACGGATGTTACAGGACTCTTCATGACACAACGGGTGACTGGTACAGGGCGAAGAGAGCGATGTCATGGAGACGCCCACTGATCCCCACGTGAAGCAAGCTCAGGCTCACCTACCTGAGGTTTCCCCGTCCTCTTCTTACCAGGTACTACTCCCGCTGGCTCACATCATCCAGTATGAGCATCTCTGAGCCGTCGTCGGAATCTCACGGAAACCCTCATGCACACCGAATGACGCTTGCAAGAGGCACTACCTGCTCCCTCAGCACCTCCAGCCCAACTGAACTTCCTGTACAGAGTAGATCGCTAAGCTTGTACACAGCTGACAACGACACCGACATTATATCACATGTACAGGGGGACGACGCTGCCAGCAACGTGATTCAGACGCCTACCTGCCCAGAAGCAGCCGAGGCAGAGGCAGAGCTCACTGTCGCCAAGAGCCGCCCCTCTCTGTCCGCCCTCCGTCAGAGCTTCAGCCGCAGGGGCCACAAATCGCGGCAGAGCGTGGAGTTTGCAGCTGTCGAGCCTGCGCCCAGGCAGAAGAGCTTTGCTGGTGTGTGCCACCTCCTCTCAGTCAGCCGTTTCCAGACACATAGTGCCCAGCATGTGATGGTGCGCAGGCAATGAGGAGCTGATATTGTCTGCAATGGTGCGAAGGTGTCTCTGTGTACCTGTAGGTGTCAGTCTCTGCACAGCCATTGCATGCATGCTTATGGCGCGATTCTGTGCAGGCGTGAAGGGGCTGGCCTCCCGGAGCAGCGGGAAGTATCTGGCCTCCAGCAAGTCCTCGCCCAATCTCCTGGTGCCGAGCGCCGACACCGTGTGCGTGCTTGGGAAGGAGTGCCGCAGCCGCAGGCGCCTCGCGACTGCAGATCAGGATGCCAGCGGTCCGCCTGCCTCTCTGGCCGAGCTGAAGGGTGCGCACAGCCATGCTTCTGCCCAAGCTGAAGGGTGCAGACAAGAACAACGTTCGCCCATGGCTGTGCTCAGAGGCACACCGACTTGCTTTAGACAAGCTGTGTTGCGGGGTGGTACTGCAGAGTGGGCGGTGAGAAGGATTCGTCACTCCAGGCGGCCACTGTATTGTTCATGTCTCTGTGCAGTGCCCTAGTATCTTGCAGGGCGTTTGCTTTGTGTGTGTCCGGCAGGAGCTCTGGAAAGGCAATGACCATCATATAAATGGCTGCGGTGGCGTGTAGCCTTGTTGAGGTGTCAAAGCTTGGCGCAGATATGGGTTCCGGGAACTTCAGCAAGAAACCCTTGGAACGGAGGTCCAGCAGCACTGCAGCGCTGTACCAGCTCCTTGGACCCATGCCCTCGCCCTTTTTGGACGCTGAGCTGGCTGAGTGCAGCCTGGGCGGTGGCACTAAGAAGGGTCAGGGCAGCTCACCCAGTGAGGCGCCGCACTACACCCCTGTCCAGCTGGGCAGCCCGACTGGGCCCGGGCTGGAGCGCAGGCGCCTGAGCCGCAAACTCACGGGGGGAAAGTGCGTGTGCGAGCTTTCCCGCCTGCCTATCATACTGTTGTGCTGTCCTTGAAGCTTAGGCTTGGGGCTGACAAGCTCAGCTATCCTGTAGGAGAATATCTGGTATGAGTTTTGTCACAGGCAGCCTACGAACACAGAGTAGGGCCTTGCAGAGACTCCATGAGATTCCAATAGGATGGCCCCAAGGCAGAGTCCATGTTACATGTGGTTGGTGTTGGAACTCGGCATGATTAGCTAATTTGGGTCTGGATGTGTACAGGGTTGTGGTCTCTACAGAGCCGCTCGAGGAGCAAAAGGGAGACATCATGCTGCCTCCTCAAGTGGTCGACTTCGCTGCCGACGCCCTTGCCAGCCTAGGCGGGTCATACACAGGCGAGATCGAGTTTAGTGGAGGCAGCGCCCGAGCCATTCGGAGGCTGTCCAGGCACACAAGCCAGGTCAGCCGCCTTACGAGCAATCGCGTGCATGATAGCAGCTGCAGCTCTGCACGGCATAATCTTCATTGTGCTCCTTAATCTACCTCCCAAGTCTCAATACTACCATGTGTTTGAGTGTGGCGGCATTGAGCTTCTGTGTCATGCTGATACATACATGGACTGACTTGAGATGGGTGTGCAGGAGGAGATACACCCTATCAAACCCAGCATCGCCCCCAAGGCTGGGATTGCAGCGGCTTGAGAAGGTCAGTCAAGCAGCATCAGCTCTGACAGGGACGCTCATCTTCTGAAGTCCTGCACCCCTGTCAGGGAATTTAACAGCTTTGCCTTCTCCTGTTTTGAGACTGCTGGACAGCATTGACTCCCGCCAGACTGATTGACCAGCCTTTGAGCTCACATTGCTCACATGGTTGAATCAGCTCATGGGACCTACGCATGAAGACTTGAGAGCCCGTCTGGTCTGTCAAGATACAAAGCAGAAAGCTCCTGGTATGTGCTTCATGGTTAAAAGTGTGTCCTTCTGCCTTGCGTCAGACATCGAGCCTTATCTCCTGCAGCAAGAATGCTAGGTCGCATTGCTCAGCCAGTATGTAGTGCATGAGCACGGTGTGGGACTCCACAAGACCTGCTGAGTAGGAATTGAGTGCTGCTGGACCAGACTAGCTATGGACGGTTACATGAAGACACCTGACAGAAGGAAAGCATGGCTGCTGCTGCAGCAGCACCAGCTAGACCCAGGATTAGAGAGGTTCAACACATTGGTTTCGACTTGAGGGAAGCCGCCTGTAGAGTGATTGATGTAAGAAAGCACCCTGATGACACCTGCTCAGTCTCATCTGCATACAATATCTCCAAGAGTATGCAGACCAAAGGATGCATATGGAAATGAATCTCGTTCAACGTCCAAGTTGGTGGCATTACAGCTGGGTCTGACTGCACATATGCAATCTGCAAGGCATGGCATGCACTTCAGATGTAGCGATAGCTAACACACTCTGGTACCAAACTTTGCATCATCATGTGGCAAGCAACAGATCTGCTGTGATTGCGATCAAATGCTATACCTTCTCAATCAGTAAGGGAACCTCAGATGGCCTCAATGTGATTCTGGGGTCTGCGCGGGGGAAGCTGCTCCCCGGCACTGTTCTGAAACGCACGGCGGCAAGACTGCGTGCCAACACAAGCACAGCCTCTAGCATTGCAAAGCCAGTGCCGATGCAGTTCCTGGGGCCTGCGCCAAATGGGACGTATGCCCCGTTCGATCCAAGGCCCGAAAGCTCGCTCATGTATGACTTTGTCTCCAGAAGCGGCAGCCACCTCTCTGGCTGGAAGGCTTCCGGGTCCTGCCACCTGTTGCGGTCTCTGTGCAGGACCCAAGGGCTTACAAGCACTGTTGTACCTGCGTCCAGAGATGTCATCCATCAGTCCACTGGCTGCAAGTGTGATGACCTTGGCATAGGCAGCTGTCACTGTCTGCCACAGGGAGAAGGTGTTACACAGAACCCATAATCTACAACTCTGCAGAGAATTGCCCAAATCAAGCCCTCAAGCCCTCAGCAATGCACCTGCAGGAAGGCACAAGGTGCCAAGCCTGGTAGCAGGTCCTGCACAGTGTACCACAATATACAGTGCCACGCGGACTGTTAGTGTAAAGCAGGACACCCACATGTTTCTTTTTGGCACTCACCTGCAGGTAGATTGAAGGCGCCAAGCCTCACAGTGCGCGCCGCGCAGCGCCCCACAATGTAGGCTGGCGGCCGCAGCCGCAGCGTTTCCAGCACCACTGCTTGCAGGTATGGCGCTTGGCTGACATCACCCGTGCCTTGAAGCTCGTCTCCAAACACCTATGCATACCTGACAAGCTTTCCCTCTGTGCTATATAAAGCAGGCTCTGCATACTGCTTGGCTTCCCTTGCAGCAGCAACTCATATGGACAGATTGCGCCTGAGAGCGGCCAACTGCAGCACAGTCTGCGATGTTGCGCTGCAGGCACAGGGCTGCCTTGAGTTTGCATCCTCAGAGAAGTGTCCAAAATAGGGGACGTGTGCGCCAGACAGACCTGACGGGCCTCAGAGGCAGCTCGCTCCTGTTGCTCGGGATGGTGCGCCAGGTAGGCGCATGCCCACGCCAGCAGGATGGCAGAGGTCTCCTGGCCTGCCACCAGCAGCGTCATGAGCTCATCTCGCAGAGCCCTGCGGCCCATGCCCTCCCCCTGGTCATCTCTGCTCAGCAGGAGCTGATCTAGCAGGCACTGCAGGTCACAGCACAGTGAGCATCATGGCGCATGCATTTGAGGGGAGCCTGACACAGATCCAATGCTGTGACTGCAGCAGCGCTCAGTATCAAAGTTTTTGATTAAGTTTGGCTCTCAGCAACCCAGACGGGCTCTCAAGCACAGATTGCTCATCCTTGCGCTCTGCTGTCAAATGTAGCTGCTAAATTTCTGAAAGAGTTGCCGAAGGACTGGAAGCAACCAAGAAGTCTCAAGCAGGGCTCCTGTCGAGCCTCTGAGTTCACATTTGAAGCGGAGATTCTGTGAAACCCAGGGCATTTGCATCCTGCAAAACAGACCCTCCCCAGTAGAAGACATACACAGCAATGTGAGGGCGTTTGAACTCCCTCTTTGCCAGGGAGATGCAAGACACGCCGCCCACCTGTTGTGATACCTGAGAGCTGCTGGCAGCGAGCTGTGCCCTGCGAGAGTCTATGATGGAGTACACCACAGAGTCCAGCTGCCGTACTGCCTCTGAGTACTGCTGGTTGTCGGGCGTGGGCAGCCACTCTGGAATGATGAAGCCCAGGGCGGCTCGCCCAGCAAAGTACTCAAAAGCCTTCTGGATGGCTCCTGCACATGCAGAGAGACTCATGGATTCCGTAGGAGAGCGCTTCTATAGTCATGGCACTACTTGCAACGGCTCTCGTTGCGCAAGGCTGCAAAGGCCGAGTGGCTCGTACAGTGGACAGCTTGTGACACCTCCATCCGAAGCTGATAGTAGCCTCTGTCAGTATATCTTAGCCTGAGATGGATTGACCACCCTAAGGAAGTGTCACAGGAGACAACATTGGAATAGCTCCTAGCTGTGCATTTCACCTGTCACTTTGACCCCCTCAGCTGGAGGCAGGTCATCTCCAAAGAGAGCTTGGGTGGTGATCTTCAATGTAAGCGCGTTGAGGTCTGCATAGACGTCCCTGCAACCGCTGTGTCTCCATGACTCATTGACCAGAGCGCTGGTGCAGTCTGTCATTGCCTGTAGGTCAAGAGAGCAAACCTGAATACCCTACCGGCTGAGTCATGGAGTTATAGCGGCTGCAGGTTGTCTATGCAGACCTTAATGCGCTGACATTGAAGTCACCATGCAAGCTCTCTTTGGAGATGCCTGCCTCCAGGTGAGGAGGTCAAAGTGAAAACCCTCTCTGATTACTTGTGCTGATGCAAAGGAAGCCAGCCGATGCTCACTGAGAATTTGGCCCTGCCAAAGGTGACAGAGAGCTATACTAGGACACCAGATTTGGCGACGTCCCTCACCTTGGCACATGTCTTAATGGCAGAGCTCCGGAAGGCGGGATTGGACAGCTGGCGCTGGCGCTGCCAGGTGGCGCCATCGCTGACTAAGAGCCCGTTGCCCGCCAGGCTGCTCCCTGGAAAGAAAGCAGTGCCTTCCTGTGTCGGCAATGCAATGCCATCGACATGGCATCTCTATAAGTGAGAATAGGAGCTTAAATCTGGCCTTCCTGTGACGGCAGTGCAGTGCCATTGACGTGGCATCTCTGAAGGCGAGAAGATGCGCTTCAACACAGCACTGCCTTCAAGCACCTCTAACCCGCTGCAGGAAGCATGGGCAAAGGTCGAGGCTTACCTTGACAAAGACAGTGGCCTGGTCGATCAGGACCTGCCGTGATATAACAGGATCCCCTGTGAGGACAACATGCTCTCCACCAAGCTTCAAGCCCACTGTAGGGCCATACTGCTGCGTAAGGCTGTCTATGAAGGCCAGCGGACTCCTCAGAAAGTCGATTGCCACGTCTGTGCTTGGGCCTGCAAGGGCACGATGTAAAAGATGAATGTATTTGTACATTGCCGTTGTCGCTGTGTCAATTTGGTGGGGTCCTGAGGCATGAGAGGGTCACCCAAAGCATGCAGGACATCCTCACCTGGGGGAAAGCCTGAGGGCAGGGGTCCGACGATGCGTTGCAGACGAGCCAGGGAATCACTGGCCATTGATGCTGCTGACAAGCCCAAAGCCAACGTTTGTGTGACACTGCCAACCAGTGCGTCTGCTAGTGTGCCTCTGCCATCAGTGCTGTTTGGCACTGAATCGCGTGCTGCAGCTCTTCCCTGGAATCCGGATGTCTCAAATGTACGAGCATGCCACCTTTTCAGGTTTGTCAGCGGCGAACCAGCCCCTCTGGACTGTAGCCTCGATGCTGAATTGGTCAGGCCATGCTCATGACCGAAGCCATGCCAGGCCTGCTGTAGTCCCAGGTTGCACGACATAGCTATACAACGATGTTACGAGAAGGAATCGTGGTGTATGCCGCCAGCACTATCGGGTTGAGCAGGCATGGCTTCTTGTGATAGGGCGGAAGCTGCTATAGCACATCGAGAAGCTGTCCTGTCATGCCAGGGGTCGAGCAAAGCATGATCACCTGTAGGAGGGCGAATGAGATTCCCAAAAGAAACACAGGGATCTGAGCCAAAAAGAGACGACAAGCGCAATATGAGCAGCGGAAGTATCCAATTCCGACAGAGCAGGAATCCCCATGCGGGTGACCATATCGCGCGAAAACTTACAACTCGCAAGGATCTTGCGCCAGAGCCTAGCAGCGGCTTGTCATCGCAGCCTTCAACATCACAGGAGGACGGTAGGGCGCGCAAAGCGCACACCAATTGCTGTATAACAAGGTTATGAACAAGTTTCTGTCCAACGACTGTTGGCTTGATGCACACCGTGGCTGCGCAGAGCCACAGGACATCGGCCACATCTTGAAGAACTTTGATCTCACAAGCAAGTTCGGGCCATGCCTGGGGCTGACAAGACTAGAGAGGCGAGTCCGTTTACCTTGCTGTATGCGTGGCAGTGCTATGCTTCGTGCAGAGTTTGCTGTCACACAGCTTCTTAACACCGTGCATTCGATTCATCCAAGATGTAGCCATGCTGACATATGTTCCAGAGGTGCTGCGCTGCTCAAAGAAGAGAATTCAGCAGGGCTAAGGATTCTCAGCCTGTTCTGCAGGTGGAACAGAGCACAGCAGCTGGGGCTGAACCCTCCTGCTGAGGTGCACAGAATCTTGGAAAGCTTGCCTGATGAGGACAGCATGCACGAGAGCATCTGGGCGGGCAGAGTATGAGTGACTGCTGGCCACGTCGAAAACGCATGAGCGCACAAGATGAGGAAGCTGTGGTGGATGTGCTACCAACTTTGGTAGCTGCATGGCCACAAGAAGTATCATGAAGGAACCCAACCTGCCGGCGCTGCGCTGGCATCCAAGAACCAACCAAGAATCGAGTTGCTGAAAAGTGAATATGAACTCCTTCTGGCTTTGTGTGGCCTCTCAAGCTGGACAGAACACAATGATTCAGATATGATGCGGTCCTTGTATGCTACAAAGTGATTCTGCAGGAGCCTCCGTAAAGCACCTCTTGGCTTACAGAAAGGTCTGGAATCTGAGTGCCCTTGTAAAGCAGATGCTCTTCAATCTTGGCTTGGTGCCTTTCTGGAGTTGAGCGTGCTGCAGTGCTGCCTGAGTAGCCTCAAAAGGATACTGGTACGCTCAAATCTTGCTCAAGTGCTCAGCAGCTTTGCGCTGAAAGGCACGCGCTGGATGTGTTGTGATGTCCATGGTGTTGCCACAAAGCAACGAGCCTCATAGCTCCTAATGCTGAGCCTCGTCAAACTTGCACACACAGTCATACAGCCGACCACCAAGCAAGGTAGCTACCTGCAGCATGAGCACACTGGCAGCTCAGAGAACAACCAAATCTTGAGGGCTCAAGACACGCACTCATTGCATCCTCAGATGCACGGCAGCTTTCTGAAGTCCGTTGCATGCAAGCTGACCAAAAGTGCTGTATAACTGGAGTATCACCTCTCTGTGCTTGATCATGCCAAGCTTAAGAGAGTCCACGCTGAACTGAGCATACAGGTTGGTCTCTATCCCTCGTCCCATGCCTTCCAGGATGATCAGGTCTGCATCCCCAGCCTGCTGCACCGTCTCCTGAGATACCTGCATGCAGCAGCTGGCACCGCTGAACACAGGTTTTCAGATACAGGTCCTGGTATCTTTGATGTCAGAGATGCAGACCAGTGAAGCCAGTAGCCTGCCAAGCGCAGTATGACTTTACAAGCCGGGCTTGCTACAGAAGTGTGATCCGCCCACTACACTGTCATGTAGAGGGATAGAAATAACAGTGGGGTCACCTTTCTCAGGTCAATGACTGGCAGGTCGTTTCCTGATGGGATCACTGTCAGGGTTCCCTCCATCAAGCTTCTCCTGATGACGGGATCAGCTTCAGCGGCCCTCTGCATGGCTTCCTCAAGCTCAGGAGCTGTGATGTCATTGATGGACGGTACCGAGTTTGCCGCGAGCACAACTGCTGTCCCCCGCTGCAGCAGCTCCCTGGCAAGAGGAAGCATCCCTGCACACGTCATCAATATTCCATCAGTCTGTGCATGCTGTACTTCTAATACAGCCTGCAGGGGAGCTTTAAAGCCGTGTAAAAGAAGGTTTTGTGCTGGATACGGAGAGGGAGCTCAGTGCTTGCCCACTTACAAAACACGCACAGCTCATCTGAGGTGATGGTACTCACAGGCATGTGCTTCGATGAGGGGTGGGCGCACCCAGAATGACATCAGAGCCTGCATTGTCAACAAAGAGCACTGCCTTCCTGTAATGCTTGTGCTGCCACTGCTGCAGAATTCTGTCCAGGTCATCCACTGCCCAAGGCCTGCCCACCAGGCTGCTTCTGGTTGCCTCAAAAGCTGCCTGCAAGCCAGACACCACCTCTCTCATTCGTGTATCTAGCACAGTCAGCTGACTTGTTGGACAGACAATATCATACATATGGGAGGCCACCACACAAGGCAGGTGACACCAAAACTTCTCACACCCTTAGGCCTCCAGAACAGAGTACATGGACGACGTGATAGCTGCATGATGCGGTGCTCCTACCCCCTTAGATTTGAACAGGGCTGCAGAGGTGGCGGCCCCCAAGTCGAAGATGTTTCCAGCAAAGACGCCCCTCAGAAGCAGCTCCAGGCGCTTGCTGTGGTCCTGTATGGCATCCAACTCCCTGTGAAGCACCAAGCACCCATGAAGCCACCAGAGGCGAGCTATATGTCCCTGGACAAGAAAGCATTGTGTGCCACGCAAATCTGCTGAGAGCGGGTCCACCTGTGGTTAAAGCAAAAGAGAGCGCGATTGTGAGGGCAGGAGGAGTTACCTAAGGACACCCGGCAGAAGATCCAGTGCTTTGGCGTTCTCCTCTGCTTTGATGTCTCTAAAGACGTCCCTGAAGCCCTGCTGCCGCAGACAGTGCTCCCTGCACAGGCACTTTCACATTTGCAGGACGTTTGACTCACAAGGATACGTCACAATGAAGCAGTCTGCTCTCTGGAGAGCCGTGCAGATGTTTGCTGAGATGCTGTAGTCACTGGAATTGCACATGCGGCGTTGGAGGTTTAGGGCTCTCTATGGTCAGGCTCCGCATGGTGGCAGGCATGAAGGGTGAGTCTGCAGGGCGGTGATTATGGCATTCAACTGTCACAGCAGTACATGGCGCAAAACATTGCCCACTTACCTGAGAGCACAAAGCGATATGCAGGATATGGGTTGCCCGCCCATCTGAGGGACATCAGCATTAGGATTGGCTTCCAATTGCCCTAACGTTGCTCCATAGGATTCAGCAAAGGCTGATGCCTTCTCCTGCATCCCAGGGATGCTGCTTAATTGGAATCCAACAGGGCCTTAACACAGAGGTCTGTTTTAGCCAAAAGCTGCAGTGGATGCAGAGAGGAGGTCCGCTTTCGGGGGGGCCGTCTGAGCCTGGTTCACCTTTGCAATACTGGAATCAAAGCTTGGATCCTGTTCAGCTCTTTGCTGGAACGAGGGGATGCTGGCCCTGAACACCTCGATCCAATCTGCCAAACTGGGCA
Source organism: Coccomyxa viridis (assembly GCA_963930925.1). Lineage (NCBI taxonomy): Eukaryota > Viridiplantae > Chlorophyta > Trebouxiophyceae > Coccomyxaceae > Coccomyxa > Coccomyxa viridis. Next base: position 916,431 of record CAWVOJ010000007.1, on the reverse strand, counting down.
TCTTCTGCTCATCCCTGTCACATGCAAATAAATTTGCCATTTCTAGGCGACGAATGGTATATGCATAAATTAAGGAGTCTTCATAAGACATACCTTGCAGCGTGCGCTGTGTATACGAACGTTTCAGGCCGGTATGAGGTCAAAAGCAACTGTGGTAGAACATGCAAAGTTGAGACTCCCACAACCCCTTCCTCCAATGGAGTGGCGGCAGATGCGACCATCACGCTCTAAACACCTGTACGACCGGTTGAGAGGGTCACACGGCCTCAACGGACCCCACAATGCAACAGGGCATCTTCATAGGCCGACACATTTGGAGGGGGGTGTGCCATGCATCATGGCGAATCTCCGATTGCTTTCATGTATCAATGCTGTCAAATGCCTGCGAGCGCACTAGAAGGGCGGGTATTGCGCATAGCGTATCAGGGCAGGTCGGGCAAAGGGGCTGGCCAACAGCATTAGTGGGCACCTCGAACACATCGGCATCTGGCGTGCCCACCACGGAGCGTTGCACATGTCATCTTCGGTGCTGTTGAATCTGGAGCTGGAACTCGTCAGATAGTACTGGATAGATCCACACAAGCGGCATCACCTCTCTTGCAGCGCAGTCCTCGCATCGCATCCCAGAATCGCGCCTTGAGAAGGCTTTAGCTCACGATGTCGACATGCTGAAGTCTCGGCAAGGCTCATGCATAAGATAGGGTGCCAGGGGCTGGCTGAAAAATTCCCATTGCCTCCGCCTCTCCAGGTGAGGCACAGAGCACCGTCACCAGGAAACAGAGCACGGAGGCCCATGTCATGCAGTGCCGCTTCTCCTGGAGCCAGTACAGCGTCGAATCAGGCTGACAGGAGTCATGGAGCGGATAGCCGCTCCGGTTGGCATCGTCTGCAGTCTCCAGATTCCTGGAAGGCATGCACCTCTGTCTGAGCAGACACACAATATGTGGAGCTCACAAATGCGCAGCGAGCATTAGAGAATCGTGTACGCATCTACGCAGATGCTGGAGGAGGATGCCATGTTCAGGATGCAGCTGCCCGAGCAGCTGGCACCCACCTGGAAGATGCTGCTGCTGAGCGATGGCTCTGTCACGCGCCACCTGCAGCTTCTCACTGGCCAGCATATAGAAGTGGTGAGTGCATCAGGCTCCCTTGCTATCTTGACACCACCCTCCTGCAGCGCCTTGCTGGCAATGTGCTGGATTGCCGTGCATCTTGCCGCAAGACAGACATGAGTTTGTGGTGTTTGGCGCACATATACACACAGCGCTGGAATTCTGTCCGAGTACGAGTCCGAGTACGAGCAAAGCAGCAGGCTGCAGGGTCCTCAGCCTTGCGTGCAGGGCCGCTCAGCAATCAGGAGCAGCAGACAGCTGCTGATGCTCGTGACTGCTGCAGGATTGCCTGGAGATGGAGAGCATTGGCAGCAGCACAGAGGGCTTGCCAGAGGGCTCGCATGCCATTGAAGGACCCAGAGTGCAGCGACAGGTGATCGCTATGTCATACTCAAAACATCTTGCTGCTTCATCTTTGCCAGTATAGCATAGCTTGCCAAGCATTGACACACCTGAGATCACCTGAGGGGTGACTGATATCCTGGGTGGGAAGCAAAAATGCAAGACATCTATATAAGCACAGCTAGGACAAGGCGGTTGTCTAGGGTAATTAGATGACGTGTGTTACACTGCCATGGTCAGGTGCTTCTGCGTTTGCCCAAGCACCCGGGCAATGGGGCGGGTCCTGAGAAGGGGCAGGCACTGGTGTATGCGACGTCCTGGTGGAACGAGGATACAGTCAGCGAGTACCTGCAGGACAAGCGGCTGCCTATTTGGGCCAGCCTCAGCGCAGCGCGCACAGAGTTGTACAGGGATGTGCAGGCGCTATACCATGGCACCTCCCCCTTCCTAGATAGGCAAGCCCTCGCCACAGTGCTGTCCCCCATGCACATTCGCCATGGAATTCCGAGGCCTTACTGGCATGTGTGCAATGGCAAGTCCTGCACTGCTTTGATACTTTCCAGATTACACTCATGGTCCCCAGGTTGCCTTAGTGCCCTGCCAAACAAGACTCTTACATGCCCTAATCAGGTGCGTATGGCAGAGGGTTTGTTTGCCCGGCATGCCTGATACAATGGTTCGCCTGAAGGATTCGCAACTGACAACACGCAGCGCACTCCACACGGGCAGACAGAGCGCCGAGGACAACGCTGTGTGCAGGCAATTTGGAGAGGAGGGCCCCTTCTGGGGGCGCCAGTACTTCTTCTGGCATAATGATAAGCCCTTGACGCTGATCTACGAGGTGTTTTCGCCCTCGCTGCAGCGCCTGCTGGGGCCAGCTTTGCAGTAAAGCTTGCACTCCAGGCACTGGTGGCGATGGCCAGTTTTATAGTTGCCTCAGCAAATGCTCCTGGGAACAACATTCAGCCACAGCTTGGCTGTTGAGGGGTGCCAGAAGTCCACAGGGATTGGTATCCTCTACTAGAGGGCTCGCAGCCTTGGGCTATGTATGGTAGATCTGAAACGCATGCTATCTGTACATGTGCCATAAGTGTGACATCAGCCAGCGTGTTTGCCTTACATGATCTTGTGCGAAGCACCCTCATCAGTGCACAACACTGAAGACGATGTCTTGAGTCCAGCCAATTTCATCCAAGTATTGCAAGCTCAAGGCACAAGATTGCGCCATTGACTCTAGGGCTTTCAATAGCCAGATTGTCTACTGTAAGTCAAAAAGAATACTGAGCCCGTACAGCCTGCCAAAAGGTCACGTCAAACCCCTCTGCTTTGCAATTGGTGACCTAGGGAAAGTTCACACACCAAGCCAGAACATCAAATTGCAGTAGGCTGTTTGTCAAAGGGGACAAGCATCATGTCAAGCAGAGCCTTCTGGGCTGTCAGATCTGCTACTCCGCCTCTTGTGCACAAGTATTATCCTGCCATGTCAGTTGCTGTGTCCGTCTGCTCAGGTGTAGCTGAAATTAGCACAAAACCCCCTTGCAATTTACTCTTCGCTGGGCTCGATGATAACCAAGGTGTCGCCCTGCTGCACCAACTGAGATCCCTCCACGCGGACTGCCTTGACCTGCAAGCGCACAATAGCAGCACTTACAAATTGCATGCTTGCTTATCACAAGGACTCACACAGGACCACAAATAGCTATAGGCTGTGTCGTGCACACTATATCTTGTCAGAGATTGCCAAAGAAAGTCGGTTCCCTCTGAGCGCAGCTCTGTATCCAGTCACCCAAGATGAGCTATCATGCTGTGATCATCTCAGTGCCCCCTAAAAACCACGCATGGAGGCGTTTACCTGGCCAGCAGCCGGAGCAGTCACAGGGTACTCCATCTTCATGGCTTCCAGGACCACGATCACGTCGCCTTTGCTCACCACATCTCCGACCTTGCACTTCACCTGCATGCAGGCCAGCATACACTTAGCTGACGGGTGCAAGATGCGCTGGCAGCTCATATGAAAGACCCGCAGCCCAATTCAGCCATTTGTGTGACCTTCCTCTGCGTATGACACCGGATCACTGTGACGGGACTGGTGATAGAGTAACATACAACAGCTTTTGGCACTATGGGATTCCAGCGGACACATGCACAAGGTGTAGGCTAATTTGTGGCAAATGTGTTATTGTGGTATGGGCAGGCCTGGTATCCAGGATGCCAAATCTGGTCCATGTGCCAGGGGAGGGTGTAGTGGGCACACCTCCCAAACATTGGCAGTGAAGGAGGACGGGACTTCAAGCCCTGTGCAATCGGACTCTGCCTCCTTTTGCACGCCATTCTCCTGCACCATCACATCACAATACTCAGCACAGGGCTCTATTATCTGCACTCTCTCAGAGATGTCTCTTCAAGAAAGGATCCTCAACCTCCAAATGAGCCACCTATGTCATCCACCCCTGAAGCACCTCTACAGGGTCTGCAATATTTGAGGGACCCTGTGAATGTTGAGGAAGGCGCCTCTGTCTTGACTACAAAGGTCAGCGGCACCTTGGCTTTGCTGTCCTCTTCCTTGATGCGCTGCAGGCTCTCCTCGTCCAGCTTCTGCTGGTCCGCAATCGCAACCGCCTGCGTCTCGTGCAGCGCCTGCGTCTGGATGGCCACCGAATCCACGAAGTCATTGTACAGCCTGCAGGGTCCACACGCAATGCATTGAGTCCTGGCCATCCTTAGATGTTGCCTTCACTGAGTTTGCTTGCTGCAAGTGTATGTACACAGTGGGCCTCACACAGGACGTTGACACATTGTCTGGCCGCCCCACAGTGCAGAGGTCAGTCAGGACCTCATGAGCTGACTCCGATCTTCCAGCACAAGGAGATGGATGCAGCCATGGGCATGCAGCCGTGAGGCATGAGTGCTGCATTCAGGATGATAGAGAGCTGGCCAGCACCTCATGTTGAACTCCTCTTCGTCAATCCTGAGCTTGAGCTCTCCGTTGCGGAAGTCCTTCCGCTGCTTCTCGAGCTCCTCCTCAGTCACGAGCTCAAACTTCACCTGCAGCGCACCGGCATTATCAGCGAAAGCGCTCGGTCTGTGTTGTCCATTCGGTGTCTTGTTGGCATGTGCTGCTGCAGAAACAAGACAGCTATCGTGCGGACTGATGTCTCTGCCCTGTGACCTCGCCCAACCCTGTGACGTCGCCCAACACAAAGCTTGGCTCAGGCATTTGTTCCCGCATACACTCCCAGGAGTGCCTCTGCTGTGCCCAGATGAATGTAGGCTTGTTCTCAGGCTAAGTAGGCCAGGGTCATGAGCCTGACCTGGTCGAAGTATCTGAGCAGCCAGGGCTTGGCCGGAGTGAAGGGGCCGACGCGCCCAAAGGTGTTCCAGATGGGCAGCGTGCGCCCGATCAGCTGGTACCCTCCGGGCGAGTCCATGGGGTAGATGCACATGTAGGCGCCGCCCAGCCCAACCGCCCCCTCCGGGGTGAATGTGCGTGCTGGGTTGTACTTCGGAACCACCAAACGATGCCTGCACCATGGGACTGGACTCATGGCAGGCATTGCCCTCCAATCACAAGGTGTCTAGGCAGTCTGCAATCAGGTATGCTACTAAAGAGGGTCCAGGATGCAGGGCGAGCTTACAGGTAGGCTACTCAAGGGGAAGACGAGGCAGTCCAGGAATGTGGGGAGACAATACTGACCTAGGGTCCACTGGCACAGCGCAAGGGGCTCCAAGGTATACATCGCCCAACCCTAGCACCATGTACTTTGCTTCGGATACCACTTGCCGCACGGACTCTGCTCCTTGTGTCAGCCCTGCAGAAGGATGTCTTTCTTATGAGGAGAGACTGTGTGTGAGACTTCGTCGTGGCAGAACTCTTGTCCAAGATGTCACAGCACCTTGAGTACATAATGCTAGCAACACCAACACATTTGCGCACGGATGTAGCCGAGTCATGGTCTCATGATGGCCTTGAGATTCACACCAGAGCATGTCATTAAGCCATTCACATTCCACCTGGCGCACAGCTACTGCATTGAGACCCAGCACATCAGTATCTGTGTAGGTCAAGGAGCGTACCATTGTTCTTGGCCACAAAGTCGACGTTGGAAGGCAGATAGGGCGCCTCCCTGCGCGAAGAGCGCATGTACTTCTGGATGGCCTCGTGCGTCCACTTCTCGTTGAAGGCCATCGGCAGGTGTATGATCCGGGTCGGCAGTATCTGGTCCTTTGCCTGGCAACGCACACTCACACATCTTGCCCAGGATCTGAAGATGCTCATGAGTGTGCACTTCTCATATCAAGACAGCCAACTGGTGAGTGCCTGCCCTTGCATGCCGGCCCTCCATGCGCCCTCACTCTGACAGACAGACTGAGGCAAAATTATGCTTCGTCAGGCAGCAGAGCTTCATGCCTATCCAGGTAGTAAGCATGTGGGTGACTCACAGCTGGCAGCTCCCTGTCGATGGACTCCAGCGTGTCCAGCAGCTGCGACAGGGGCAGGACGCGCTGATCGTACTCAATCATGCACGACCGCACTCCGGGGCTGCTCTCAGTGATGCCGGGCACCGCCTGCATGCACAGGATTCATAATCACTCAAAAGACCATTACCCCACTCACTTGATAGAATATTCTATGATTGAGGCCGAGGACACAATCCCCAGAGCGCTGCCTGTTAGGTTAGCTTCAGGAGCTCTTCTATTAGCATTCCTTCTGACAACATGCCGACAGCGCTGCGGAAGGGCGGGCGCAAGGCACACTATGCCAGTCCCTCAGCACCCCATGCACCAGGTCAGGCCAGGACAATCGCAATTATGAGACAGTGAAGGTCAACGTTGCAAAAAGGCGCTGTACCCGATCCTCGAGCGCCTTTTCTAGCTCGTGCACCCGCACGCGCAGATTGATGTCCAACTCCATGGGGCCATACTCCACAAAGACGTATCTGCATACACAGGCACACCCTCTGCTACGCATACGACGTCATGTCGCGTCTGGGTGCAGGACGGGAGATGCGACCCAAAAACTCAATTCCGCCTGAGCCATCCTGCCGCTGCGTGAAAGCAACAATTATGGGGCCGCAGTCTACAACCATGCATCTGTAGCCAGAAGGGCGAGACACATCATCCTGTGCTTTCTTTGCATGCGGCTGTGAGGCGTGTGCGCAACAGCACTCCGCAAACATCTGGCGGCAACATCAGCGGCGACAAGCCTCATTGTCACGCTGACAACCTGCGGCTTGCTTTGCAAAGCGCATGCATCAAGCTGTGGTGCATCTCTGTGACCATCAGCTTCTGCCGCAAGTCTTTGTTCGTCGGAGGTCCTCAGCTCACATCAGACCCTGCACGGGTGCGCCTGCGCAGGGAGTGACACAAAATGGGGAGGGTCAGTCGGGGGTTAGGTGTACCTGTCTCCTGCGAGCCGGAACTGAGCGCCAGGGTAGGTGGTTGTGGCTGGCAGAACCTTCAGGACTGCCTTGGTTGGTGGCATAGCTGGTGTTGGCACCTGCCAGCACATGCACCACCTTGACTTAGCGCTCTCATATCTGGCAGCCCTGCTCAATTACTTGTCGACCCTTACACATGTGCTCTCTCCTTTCTCACAATTTGTACTGAGAATGGACTGCCACTCGCTTTGCTCACATGCTCATTAGGACGTGCTGGTGACAGAGCAAGGAGGGTCCTTGCAGACTCACGTGGAACGCCGCCAAGCCCTTCTCGACATCAACATCGCCGAAGGCAGCCTTTTGCAGGAGCTGCACCTTTGTCTCCAGCATCATGCACTCCTCAAAAGCCTTCTCTGCAGGTACAACCTGCCAGTCAGCTAACTTCACACACATTCCTCTCAGCTGCCGTCTCGGAAGCTTCAAGCATGTCGCCTGTGAGACAGGATGCATCTGCCCAACCGTCCAGCTTGCAGTGCTGTCTGTATCTGCGCCCTGAAGGTTGGACTTCGTCTGACATTGGCTCAAAACATCGCCAGCCCCCATAGCCACAGATTATGGTCCCATGTGCTGAGGTCTGCTCGTTTCCCTGCCGTTCGGAGCCTCAAAGCATGATCACGAAGCAGTGGAGGTGCCTCTCACCAAGAGTGAGAGGCTTGAAGAGGACGCTGTCATTGGGGGAGACCTGCCCCATCTTCCAGAGCTCGGTGGACGTGATGGTGCAGGGGCAGACGAAGCCGCCCAGGCTGGGGCCGTCAAACATCAGCGCCACCGGCATGTCGCCTGCATGTGCAGCCACATGCTGGGAGACGCCAGCTGGCACCTACTGGCACCTGATGGCATGCCACTTCGCACGCCCTGGTATACAGCAAGCACATCACAGGCGATAAGAGCCCGTGTCCCCTGCATGCCCTAGGAGACTCCACAAACTGCCCTTCTGTGAGAGGCTGTGCAGCACTGCAGAGCGCAGCAGATGCGTTGCTATGGGCATTCTGCGAGTATTCAGTAGCAGCTGCTCACCAGTGAAGTTGATGGTGCCAATCGCATAGACGTGGTCATGGACGTTGGAGGGGTGGGACCCTCCCTCTCCGCCATCCTTTCTGGCAAACTGAGGGCGAGGCCCTTGCAGGCGTATCCCCAGGCGGTTCCTGCAGCACGCAAGCATTCAGCCATCCTTGCATGTTGTGATACATCAACTGTTGCAGCTCTGCTGTGCTATAGGAGAGCTCAGCTGGTGTTCCGGGCAGTGCTGATGAAGGCCAGTAGGGCACACTACAGGTGCGCAAAGGCAGCTGAATTGTATCATTGGTAGTCTTTCGTCATCAATTTGCTCCTCCAAAAAGGGCTGCTACAGGTCGCCTTGCATGGAAAAGGCTGGCCATTCCGTAGTTGCATCATCTATCAGCGTAAGGAGCTCACGAGTTGTAGTGCACAGTATAGGTGGCGGAGTAGAGCGTCTGGATGTCTTCGTCTGTGAAGTAGTCAGGCGCTGCATTGGGGCCTGGCAGCACGCCGATCTCCCAGGGTCCCCCCTCTGCCGGGTATGCAGGGATCCATGCCGAGGGGACCTTCTTGTTGGCCTGGGGCTTGTCTGCTGCTGGCGTGAGAGGCAACAGATCTCCTGCCTTCAGTGGGCGCCCCTGCAGACCACCAGAATTTCCCTAATGATGACTTGACCATTGTCCTATATGCCTAATAACAAAGGACACTCACACTCACAGATGGCACAGAAGGAATATCAGTTTGATGAGCCAGGCTGCTTCTTTGAACTGCCCAATGCTTCCGTCTGAGGCTCAGAGAGCCTGACCTGGCAGCATTGTGGAGGCCACAGACGATGCAGCAGAGGGGACAGGATGTACCTGAACGCCACCCAGCTTGCCGCCAGGGAATGTGGAGCGCGAGCCCAGGTAGGCGGGTGTGTTAATGCCTCCAGCCACCGCCAGGAAGCATCTTGCACCCTTCTTCCCTTTCACCTGTAATTTATTGCTCAGTCAGCGCCCTTGCAGCCATCAGCTCCAGCTTCGACTGTCCTACCCTGAAAAGCCTCAGCTTCAGCAGAGTGATACAATGCATTCTGAGCAACAAAGAGCGTGTGGGAGGCATGGTGACGCCTACCTTGCCCACCGTGAGAACAGAGCCTGCTTTGACCAGGACGGATGTCCAAAGGGGCACAGCCGATCCGTCGACCTCTGCGTCGAAGTCCGCGCCTGTCAGTGCAGCTACTGTATCCACATGAAACCGCAGCGACGGCCCTGCAAGCCCCACACAAGACTCAGCACCCTTGTTTCTTCTAGCCATGATGTCTTGCGCAGAGTGCCCAATCTGTGTGCTGACATGTGCGAGTGCTGATCCCACTTCCTCCTCAGGGATGCTGCCTCAGGTCTTGTCTGTACCATGCCAAGCAGGAGAGAAGTTCAGCTTGTAAGAAGTGAGGAAGACAAAGCAGAATGCCTCTTTATGATCTGGGTGAGAGACATCTGAGACAACATCTCACATCTGCACGAGAGAGCTAGTGTCAGGGCGGTGCTCCACCTGAGAGGGTGATTTCCAGGCCTGCAGCAGACTCCTCATTGCCCACCAGGGCATTTGCCAGCCGGAAGGCCAGAGCATCCATGGGGCCTGAAGGAGGCACGCCCACATGCCAGAGCTTAATCCGCCCAGGGTAGTCCTGCAGGGTGGTACCGAGTCATCATGGCCTCTTTCAGGGTTGCATGCCAAGGACTCAGTTGTGGTGCAACTGACCAGGGATGCGCTGAGGCTTGCGAGTATCATGTTAGAACCTTTCTCTGCACAAGGGTGACCCCACATTCAAGTCTTGTATGCTGAGCAGCAAAACTGAGGTGAAGCTACTGGTGACAAGAGTCATTACAGACGAATTGTATGTGCGGAAGAGGCTTCCTGAGGCCTTGCCTGAATGGTGGTGTTCATGCCAGGTGAGACCACCTCGATTGCCTTGGGAGAGAATGGGAGGCTCTCCAAGAATTTCGTGGTTGTTGCGCCTGCATGTAGGCACGTTCAGATTGATCAGAGATTCTAGAGGTCATGCACAGAGGGACTGCAGGAATATGAGCGGAACTGCAGTGTCCCGATTTCATGTCAGCATGACAAGCGGTCTGCATGTCAAGGCTGCGGCACAGAGGGTTAAATCCCCGAAGGAATCTCGATTATGTGAGTGCTCAGACGCACCAGCATGGTATCCCTCTGATGCGATGATGGTCCGGAGGTACTCCAGGTTGGAGGGAATGCCACCCAAGACCGTGCCGTTGAGCGCCTTGCTCATCTTGGCGATGGCATCAGCCCGGCTGCTGCCATGCACCATGAGCTTCCCCAGGAGCGAGTCGTAGAAGGGCGTCACATCTGTGCCCGTCTCCACCCAGGTGTCCACCCTCACACCTGCCACATGACACCCCACATATCAGACTCCAGGGTGTGGATAGCCCTAGAGCATTGCCTTGTGGCCAATGAACTCATCCCTATTGTAGGAGACACAGACAGGGCTAAGCAGTATCTGAAAAGTCCTAGAATCATGCAGCTCACAATCTTCAATACCTCTACTGAGTAGAGGGAGCTGTACTCTTCATAATGCGGCGATGGCTTCCTTAGCCCATGTGTTTGGGACGACCAGCTTGACTGATCATGACACACCAGACGGGCTGAGTCAGCGCCACCTCACCTGGAGGCCACACAACCTCTCCAAGCATCCCGGAGGAGGGTCCAAAGTTCCTGAAAGGGTCCTCTGCATTGATTCTGACCTCGATGGCCCAGCCACTGGGCGGGTACGCATCCTTGGCAGTCAAATCAGGCGGGGTCAGGCCGGGCACCTGCAGCTGCAGCTGCCAGTTGACCAGGTCCAGCCCCGAGACCATCTCTGTGATGCCGTGCTCCACCTGCAGGGGCCAGTAGTAGCTGCTGAGAATGCTTGTCTCAATCCTCAAGGATTCTTATAGCCACATCACCTTGGGGGCAAGCCAGAGGATACAGGATCACTTCACACGCACAGCACAACTGCCGCAAAGCGGTGAATGCCTTGAGGCAATCAGCTGCAGCATTGCCAGGCGAGATCCTGCAGCTGCAAGAGGAACGGCTGACGTGTTCCTGATCTGTCAACTGTCACACCAACACGTGTGGTGCAATCTTTGCGATGTACAGGAACGAGGCTTCCTGAGGAGAGAGTGCCTTGGGGTGCCCTGTGCACCTGAAGGCGGGTGTTCACTTCCAGGAAGTAGAACTTGGCGGTATCCTGGTCCACGAGGAACTCGACAGTGCCCGCGCTGCGGTAACGGGCAGCAGTGCCCAGCCGCCGGGCAGCTGCCACCAGCTCCTTCCTCAGCGGATCCTCTGCAGCAGCATCAACCTTAGGGTCATAATTGTCTGGGGTGGAGCGCTTTTCTTACCATAGATCGCGTATGTGATGGGCATGCATAATTGCCTGCATGTGGTCGCACATGTGCGCAGGGCTACAGAACTGCAGACCCGCAGCAACATGAGCACGCACTGTTACAGCAGGATCATGAGGGAGGTGAATGCGATGTCGTAAACACACATGCGGGTCACAGCAACTCTCCCTAACTGGTGAGAGCGGCTCATGTGATTTCACAGAGCAGACGTGAAGGCCGCAGAGACACACCCACAAACGGTGAGGGGGTCTCCTCCACAACCTTCTGGTGCCGGCGCTGGATGGAGCACTCGCGCTCGGGCAGCGTCACGATCGTGCCCTTGCCGTCGCCAAAGATCTGCACCTCGATGTGCCTGGCGCGCTGCACATACTTCTCCACAAAGACTCCAGAGTCCCCAAAGCTGGCCTTCCCTTGCCTGCATTGGACAGATGATCTGTTGCGTGCATGCCCAAAGGAGCGATATCTAGGACGTCATACACCAATCATAAGTATGTGGAAGGCGCATGTGATCCGTGTCTCTCGTGAGCCTAGCATGGGACCCTGCTGATCGCGAAATGCTCAGAGTGATATGTCGGGCAGACGCCCAAGCCAGCGTAGCTGCTTGCCTGCCAGCAGCTGCAAAATTCTTGCGCACAGCGTCCGAGTCAGGGCAGGTGTAGATGCCAATGCCGCCGCCACCGCCTGTGGCCTTCAGCAACACTGGATACCCGGTCTTCTCTGCTTTGGATACAGCCTCCTCCTCTGTGGTCAAGAGCGAGCTCCCTGCACATGCCCTGAACTTTAGTCCCTAGACAGAGCCTCTGCATGCCAGACTGCTAGCAACCTGGCAACACAACCTCACAGCAGCCGGCAGAGATAGGCTCACTGCAGAAGGCAGAAGAGGAACAAGCATTGACTTTACAGAGCTGATAGGTTGATGTCGCACGTTGAGAGGTAAGATATGACAGCAACGCTTTAGGGTGTGCTGGCTTCCCAGGGCAGAGAAGCTGAGCACCTGGCAAGACGGGCACATCCGCACTCTCCGCAAACTCTCGCGCCGTGTGCTTGCGGGCAAACATGCGCATGGTGTCTGCGGTGGGGCCCAGGAAGGCAACGCCCTTGCCCTCCAGCGCCTCCACGAAATCCACGTTCTCGCTGAGGAAGCCATAGCCCGGATGGCATGCCTTGCACCTGCATGCATGTTGACCCTGCTCATATGCCACGTCACCTGTTGTCCTCTTTTGGAGGACAAAGTGCAGTGAATGTGTGAGTAAAGCCTCCTTAGCATGTGTCTCTGCAGAACCTGACTGCTGTAGAAGCCATGTGTGAAGTCTCTTGCACTGCTGTTGCTACACGCACACTTGCCGTCTTGGGTCTTACGCCAGGTACTCCTGCGCAGACTGGTCGTGAACTAACTCATTGTGCCTTCCGGAGCGGCCTTGCGGAGGCAGGACCTACCCTGTGGACAGCGCAGCGTCCAGCAGCTTTGCAATGTTGGTGTACTCCCGGGTGGACGGCCCCAGGCAGACCTTCTCCTCGGCTTCCAGGACGTGCAGGGACAGAGCGTCGGGCTCCGTGTACACCATCACCGGCGTCAGGCCGAGCTCCTGGCATGAGCGCGCCACCCGCCTAGCAATCTCCCCCCGGTTCGCCACCAGCACCTTTGCCTTGCCTGCACCATGTAAAACAAGAGTCGGAGAGAGCGCTAAGAGCCATGGGAAGATCCTAGGCTAAGGGTATGTGTAGGGGCCAGCTCCTCAGACTGCCTGCATGTGCTCTATTTGGGCCAAAATTGCTACACACCATGCAATGCAGGCGCAGGTAGCTGAGGGGCCAACAGCCCTTGCACACAGGCACTGTCGGCGAAAGCAATAAGCTGCACAATCCCGGTTGCATAACTGCATTGCATTGTGGGCCAGGCACTTTGATGAAGATTGTACTTTGGCTTGGCACTAGGTCTTGGACCTCTATCATGATCACTGCGTAGGGACTAGGTCTGTGCATTCCAGGTGATGGAGAGTTTTGAGAAGAGTGGCTACCTTCATTGGCATCGGCATTTGCCATGCTTGCACGTGGGCCCGGTAACCAGATCTATGCCTGCATGGAGCCGGCCATTTTAGACGACAACACGACGAACCGATCAGCTGGCTCGAGCAGTCGAATCAAGGTGTATCCAAAGCCTCAGGTACTCAGCAGATCCTATCAGCCGGTACGCAGGTGCAGCTCACTCTCTGCTGCGCGGAACAGTACCGGATATTACACAGCGTGAAGGGGGTCCTGATAGGGCTACCTGAAGCCTTCAATAGAACACACTGATATGTATACTTGCACACAGCGGCTTAAAGCTGTGCACGAGCTCTCTGTCTCCTTCCGTATGATCAGAAGGGTTTCACGAGTGTCAGCCGAGAGACCCGCTCAGTAGCCCCCGGCATGTGTCAAAATGCTATGTACTTCACGTCAATCGGTGTAGTCACGTTGTATGGGCCATGAGATTGGGTTTGGCCGCAATGTTTGGCCGTGTAAGATTGCGCCAGCAAGTCACATGTGACCCACGTAGGATCCATGTGGGCAGCCTTTATCGCCGAAGGTCAATAGCAAAACGGAAGCATTAAACCAGCCAACTACACAAAAATTTTCGCCAATACCAGAGGATGGATCGATCAGATACTCCACACACCAGCTTACATCTTTCACAACTCAATATACATCTAGCCCCTCGAGGCCTGAACATTCGGCTAGCTTCAAAGCATGTGACGCGTGTGTAAATATGTGCTGTATCTTTGTCACTGCAGCATTGAAGCCATGCTCTGCTGGCACAGCTAGCTGCAGGTGCAGAGACAGTTTGACTTGAAGCAAAACTGCAAGCTGCTGGGGCGTCTGCTGCCACTCCCTTCCACCCTTAACACTTCAGAAGCCCCACTCCTGTTTGCATCTGAATGGGCTGCTGGTATCCTCCTTGATACGAACCAAAGCAGACCTCTGATTAAAACTCACAAAAGCTTTTATTTCGCCTGAGAGGGCTCAGAGGCCATCCGCATGACAATGAGAGAAAGTATTGGCCTTGCTAACTGCAGACAGACTACTTCAGGAATGCAGCAGCTTTATGCGCTTGCATGAGCGATAACCCCATATGCCAGGTCCACATGGGTGACGGGACATGATGCTGTGTTCCGCCTTATAATCCTATTGCCTCCGGCCTCAATGCCAAGCCAGCCCAGTCCCGCTCGAACCTACATGTAGCACGCTGCCTGGCATGGGCAGCTCTGCCTTATCTTGGAATCACGGCTTCTCAGGCTTCGTAGCGCTCTACTGCGCCTTGTGGTCATTGCCGGCTGGCGCGCCGCCCATGTTTGAGGGCACCCCAATTGCAGGCGCTCCATCATGAGGGACATCCACAGGCGCTCCCAGCGCTGTGCCTGCATTCCAGCACAATACCCCATCAAGCACTGAACGGAAAATTGCTGCGCTTGTCTGCGTGAGGCCTCTTTGGCTGGCGCCAGCGAATGAGAGTTTGCACATGCACAACAGTGCCTGACAAAGCTTCACCGTCCCAGGACCTCTTACATAAGCCCCGTTCTGTTCTGGGCCGGGAAGTCTATGAATCCCAAATGATCCTTCCTGCTTATACATCCTGGGACGCACTGAGGATTAAGTTAGCATGCGCAAAGGCCAATGAGGCCCTGGTCGGAATGGGATTTAGTCACACCTGCGTACTCTTGCTGCGCTGCCTGTGGGGCGTCCTGGTGCACGGCTGGGTGGTGGTGGGGGGCCTCTTGGGGGGCCCCATGCATTGCATACTGTGCATGCTGAGCATCTGGGTGCTCCGCCAGATGGCTGGCTGCATCAGCGATGTAGTGCATTCCACCTGCAATCAATTATAGATCGTATTCAAACTTAGACATTGCACAGACTTCAGCACTCATTGCTGCTGCGCACCACACACCAAGGCAGGTGCTCCCACGTGCGGCTGCTAAGCAGGACATTGCAGCTGTGACAGCTCTAGATGGACATTGTCTCCTTGGGCAATGAGACACCACCTGCATTGTGCATGTCAGGAGCCATGCTGCTCTGGGGGTACTCGTGCTGCTGCGCATGCTGCTGCTGCTGCTGCGCCATGGCCGCGGCGGCCTCCTGCAGCTGCTGCAGCTGCTGGTTGGTGGCGTCGTGCCACATGGCCTGCTCGTGCGCGCCGTGCTCCCCGCCGCCGTCGTCCACGGCGCCGCCGGGCTCGTCGGGGTCGTTGTGATACTCGCCCGCGGGCACATGCAGGGTGCGGTCATCGGGATCGTGCTCGGCCCCGGGCGGGTGAGGCATCAGCGCAGTCATTGCCTGCTCACCCTCCTGCGCAGCACCCCCAAGCGTGACGAGATGACACCCCAGTATGTATCCAGGGCAAATGTAGGGTGCAGTCATGGGGTGGTTCTCAGCCTCAGGCAGGTGTCGCCTCAGCGCTGACGTTGTCTGCTCGCCCTGATGTAGCTCACATTGTCTCCAGTGCAGAAAGGCAGAGCATGCCAGGCTTCACTCAGTGCGGCCTGAGAGCTGAGATTGTCTTCTCTTCTGGTAGGAATGGTGGACTTGGACTAAGGAGAGCACTGATGCATGGGCATAAGGCTTACCTTGGCAGCTTCATCGAGCTCTGGCATGGCCATCTGGCGGAGCATCTTGAGGTGCGCCGGCGCCAGAGGGGCGCCAAACCCTGGAGTCGAGTATGCCCATGACGCACCCTTTTCGTTAGCCAGGAACAGGAAGACCTGCAGTATATTGCTCTGCTCAATTCCAACATTGTGTCACACTGATCCAGTAGCAGGGAAGAGAAGCATGCTGCATACAGAGAGCACATTCTTTGCTTTACATACAAAGGTCACAGAGGTACTCGCCTTAGCATCTGTGATCTTGTGCAGCTGGTACGCCTTCTGGGCGATGCCGCGCTTACGCTTGGAGAAGGACTGCCTGATCTGGCTGGCGCCCTGCGCGAGTCATCAGGCAACTTAGCGAGCTGGTATGTACATGCTCGCAGGTGTCCATCGGCCCTCACAAACTGCCAATTGGGTGCATGTGTATGTGGAAAACACAGAACTGGAGGCGCCACCCAGCAGCATGTGGATCCATGCCAATCTGTGGACTGCAGATCTGGAAACCTGGCTCACCCATGAGAGATGAGGAGTGACTCATCAAGAGACAATCAAGAAGCCAATGACACAAAAGGGCTCCCTGAGACTGTAGTAGGAAAAGGGCTGGGAGCTCACGTTAGGCTTCTCGCTGGCCTTCCGGCGGGCACGGTTGCGGTAAGTGAAGCCGGAAGGGGGCTCGGACTGATTGCCGTCCTGGCCCGGAGCGCCCTGCTGCTGCCCGATGGCCTGCTGCTGGGCAGCGTTCTGCGCCTGCGCATGCGCGGCCATCTGTGCTTGCGCCTGAGCCAGCACCTGGACCTGCAGAGACTGCACAGTCACAGTTTTGTTTGAAAGTCTCGCTGTCCAGTCACACCGTTCATCCTTGAAAGACTGCGCATAGCTGGCCCTCTTAGCGCGTCACAATGCCCAGAGCCATATCAAGGGCGTCAGAAGCACAGCTTCCTGGCATACAAGGTGCGCTGCAGATCGAGCAAGACACCCGCAAATGGCAGACTGTTCAGTCAGCACTCACTGGCTGTTGAGCCTGAACAGCCAGTGAGTGCCTTAAGAGACACCTGCAATTTGGTGGTGTCCACTATGACTTGCTTTTGTGAGGAGATGCCATAGGCAGAGGTGCAGTGCCTGCAATGGCAATGGAGGGCAGGCAGCTCACCACTGCATGCTGATGCGCAGCGTCATTTGGGTCTCCTTCACCACGCAGGAGGTGCTCGAGGGTGCCTTCTGGAAAGCCCTGAGGGTTGGCATAGTAGGCGTGGGGCAATGTATGGGCAATGGCGTGGTGCTGAGCAGCCACCTGCATATAACATCCTTGTCACTGCCTTGCAGGAGGATGGTACATAGGCACGCAACCTAATTTCTCGCGGTACTGAGGCGAAAACAGAGGCATTTGCTTAGGTTCAGAGCCTGTGCATTCAGCATGAGCCTCTTCCCCTGCCTAACAGCTTTGGGGAAAACGCAGGCAGACCTCAAGAAACCTCCAGGCGCCTTGAACTGGGTATCTTTAATAGCTCCTCGAGCACACACATGAAGCCTAGCTGGTGCAATACGTTGCATGTGTCATGTTGCGGTCCAGATCAGAGCTTTGCCAATACTGTAAACTCAAGGCGGAAAGGAGTGCAGCAACACCCCAAAGGACAGTGAGGGCAGAGCCATCCATCGGCAGCCGTCTGAGTGGGTCGCTTACATCGTGCTCATCGTGGCGCAGGCGCTTGCGGGGTTGGTCCTCGCCAGGCCCCGGTCCCATATCCACCTGGCCTTGCCCGGGGGCGAGGCTGTGCTCCGGTGGAGCACTCATGCTGGAGTGGTGGCAGCGAAGGCACAGAAAGTCGATCCAAGGTGTAACAGCGTTCTGTCCGGACTTGGCTCCAAACCTGAACAGGAAGTCTGCGAAAATAGGCTCGAGGCAGCCTGGGTGCGCATTGCCTCTACTGGCAACAGCTTCAGCTCAGGTGCTTGGGTTGCCATTAATAAGCTGTGCGGAGACTATAGGCTTTGTATAGAAGCTTTTGAGGACTTGTGGAGCTTCTAGATCCTCGCAGGGGATTCTGCGCGAGATATCTTGACTTTGAAAAGATGGGCAGATCTACATCTACAGTCATACTCCTCACGGATGTGAGAGGGCTGTACAGTGACAGTGGCAATTCACTTCTGTTCAGCCAGCACGGCTCACAATGACGCTTTTCAAGCAGCTTCTCCAGGTTCTTCTTCCATTTATCCATCTGTCAATGCTCCTCAGGGAGGTATACAGTCCGTGTATACAGACAGCCTTATATAGTCCATACGACTCTGCCTGGCATCAACAGATACTGATTAAAACATTGTCAACATCAACACAAGCTCCTAGCAGAGATGGCTACGATGGTAATGTGTCTAGCTAGCCTTTGCTGCGGAGTTGCGCAGCTCCTCAGACCGGTCATGGGGGATGTAGTGCATCGTGAGGATGTCCTTAGTGGCTGCGCGTGCAGCCTCTGTTTCCATGATGACCAGCTGCAAGCATGCACACCCCTCAGCCTTCTAACAACGATGAAGTTGTCAGAGCAATTGTTGTGTCGAGCGAAAGGTGCCTACAGGCTAAGGCTTCAGCACAAGGGTAATGCTACCATGCGGTGAAGGCAGCACCTGACTGTACTCCAGCTGAAATTTCAGAAAGTGCTCCTTGCATTCCTCCACAGCAGTCACAAGGCCCTCCAGGTTCTTTACAGGGGTGCCATTGACAGACTTCACCTGCAAGCCGCCAACTCTATCACATGCCTGGGGTGGATTGCCCTGCACCCGACTCGCATCCTGCTCTGCCGCACTGGTCCTGATGCACCATGGCAGATAAGCATGCTGTTCAGGATGTGCTGCTGGCGCGATGAAGGGGAAGCTCTCTAACAAGAGCCTGGTGAGCCAGCTATTAGATTGGGGCAAACAGATTTGGCTCACCCGCGTGTTGACAATTTCCTCATAGCCGATGTTGATGTCTGCTGCCAGCACCTGCCCCAGGACAACCACCCGCTGGAAGGACGCCTGCGCCTGCTCGTGCATCATGGCGTCCAACAGCTTCACCGGCGCGTCAAAGTCGTACTCCTTGCCATACTCACTCCTCAGATAGGGCACTGTCACCTGCGCATTGCATTCAGAAAGTGGAGCTGCAATGGCCACAGCCCTACCATGCTTCCGCATTACGCGAAAGCCTCTATAAGCACTGCATTTTCAGCTTACCAATGCTCAGCTATGCGGCAAGCAATGGGCTTCTAGGTCCCAATCTTTCTGAATTCTGGAGTCCTGCCATCAGAGCAGGCCTGCATTGGCAGGGCAGCATAGTGTGCTCCTGCGGTGTGCCTCTTCACTGTTCGAGGGGGAGAACAAATTCTCTTTGTTTTGTAAGAAAACTGAGTACCTCCTTTCACAGAGTGCAAGGCTTACAGCTCACCTGCGTGAAAACAAGGCCTCCCAGGATGAAGTAAGGCGGGGGCCTGCCCTGTATGTGCACGGGTATGAGCCGGTGTGGCGAGCGCAGGCTGACTCGCAGCTTCCGCTCCACGCCCTTCTGCAGCACCCTCACCTCCGCCTGCAGGGCAGTCAGAGCTCAACCCTGTTAAGAATGTGCTTCTCAAAAGCCGTAAATAGAGCAGCATGTGCATCATCTATGCACATCCATGAATTCAACTCCTCCTAATTACTCTGCCCCCTCGTGAGCAGGGCGACGTACAAGGCTCAAGAGCTCCCTCAGGAGACATGCTGTTCATGGCGAGATTGCGAGATGGCTCAAGACAAAATCGGTCCTCCTTATCTGCCAGCACTGGGGAGAGTGCTGGCACAGCACGGGCAGCGCACCTCCTCGTCTGTGTACTTCTGTGAGATGAGGTACGAGAAGGAGATGCGCTCGCCGCTGCGGAAGGGCACCGTGCCGTCATTGGCGATGTCGGTGCCCTCAAAGGACATCAGGATATCCCCCTCATGTAGCTCCGCACTTGCTGGAGAGGTCGGCTCCACTCTCCTGATGTACACGCCCTTCTGGCCAGCCTGCACCATAGCAAGCTCCCTGAAAGGATCCGATCCTGTTGCATATATTGAGCCCCAAGTACCTTGCTCATCTCGGGCTACAGCGATGGATGTCATCAGTATGTATGAGGGTCCAAGGGCGTGTCTGTGCCATCACCCCTTGCTGAAGGACAGCTTGTGCCTGATTAGATGGAGAGCATCTGTCCACTGCTCACGAGCGTGTGACGGGGAAGCTCAGGGGTAAGGCCAGCATCTGTGTGGGGTTTGCAAGGGCCTCACAGACATGCCCAGGGCGCTGCGCAGGAAGGGGCTCTCCATCTTCTGCCACTCCACGCCCAGGGCGGGGAAGGCGGTGTAGCGCCCGTTGCGCTCAAAGTCCGTGATGAAGTGCTGGATCACCGGCGGCGGGATGATGTACCCGATGTTCTCCGCATCCTCATGCTGCAGGCATGCACCATATCAATCACACTGGTGATCTTCAGAGAAAGCCCGCAGTCCAGACCTGACGTGAGCGACCCCACTCGGAATCATGCCGAGGAAAACAACATGCATTGTGGGACATGTCTGCAGGTACGACATGCATGTGCAGGTACATACAGGCTCGTGCTGCAGGCGTGCACCGTATCAATCACACTGGTGACCTTCGGAGAAAGACTGTCTAGTACAGACGCGAGCGACCCTCCTTGACACCTTGCATGCGGCATGGACTATGGGAGGCAGACATGGACAGGCTAGACTTCTATGCCCAATCAGGACAGTGGCCCCGACTACTTCAAGGACCAGAGCTGCGCCATTTTGGAAGCATTTCTGCTGAGGCAAGCTCTGCAGGGATGCGTACCTTCAAGGACTGGAAGGCAATCCCCACACATTCGCCCCTGTTGTTAAAGGCCGGGCCGCCGCTGTTGCCGGAGTTGATGGCTGCATCTATCTGGACCCCCAGGAGCTCTGCCGCCCCGTGCACATAGCTGGTGACCTCTATTCGGGACACAACGCCGCTCGTCACTGATATGCTCTCCCCACCAATGGGGAACCTGCATTGAGCCATTTGTGTGACTCATGTGTGAGATGGACATTGTGCATGCTCCTCAAGCTGCTAGCGATTACAGGTAGCATTGCAGGTGTCTCCTTGTCACGTCAGCAATCCATGCACCCATGTAGTGACAGGCGCCTGAAGCGCAGGACTGCATACCCTATGACAGTGACCTGGTCCTGCAGGCGAGGCAGCTGTCCAAAAGTGACTGGCGCCAAGCCCTCCCAAAATGCTTCATCCTCCACTGTGAGCATGGCTGCAGGCGCATTCAATCTTCAGTCTGCTGCAAGACACTGATTCTCAGGTCACGCTGTCTAGCTCAACAACAGATTGCTAAGTAGAGAAGATCAACAAGAGCTCGAGACCCCATACCTATGTCGCACTCCGTACCCACTGCCAACACGGCTGCAACAAACTTCGTATCTGACCCTCGTCTCCTGACCTTCACCTGCAGAAGCGCACCTTTGGTAAGCTACCGCACAGCAAAACAGTCTTATCAGGTTCTGTAACATTGTAAGCAACCCAGGTATGCCTGGAAGGGCCTATGAAACATAAAGGATGTGTATGATGGCTTGCCTGTGTATGATGATCTACACTGTGTGCATTGGTCAGTATCCTGCGATCCGAGATCACAAAGCCACTGCTTGTGCTGCTGAACTGCCTTTTCCGCTGCCATGGCAGGGAGTAGTTGGGTTCTGAATGCATGCAGAATACCTGCACGAACACAAGTGCACACTCAGGAATAATGGAACCCCTCACAACATGCCATCTGCCAGCAACGCCAGCAGTCGCCTCTTCATCAGCTGGCTGTGTCAGCTAGAGTGCCTGTCAACATTCGACTACATACAGCTCTCACAATTGCCTCTCATCAGCTGGCCATGCGAGCTAGCCAGCTGTGAAAGGCAACTGCAGCTCTGCTGGTGTGGCCGGAGACCGACAGGCAACGATGCAGGAGCTGTCTGTGTGAGTTAAGCAAACGAAGCGTGTGATGCCCACAAGAGCATGGCGGCCGTGCAAGTGCGTCTGGGATGGCTCGCCTTGACAACAGTCTCCATCAGCTTCTCAGCATCCTTGGAAGAAGGGTGATCCAGGACCTCTGCCAGGGCTTCCTGCCCTCCCCGCTCCACCCTGGGACTGCATCCCCCTGCTAGAGAGTCCGAGCCTGCAGACAGGCATTTGTGTCATTCTTCTAAGGCCATCAGGAGCCCTCCATAACATCACACCATTGGTACTGCAGCACGCAGTTGAGGGATGGCACATGGCCTGTAGACGGCTGTTCTTCTCAAATGAGCCTGCTATTGGTCCAGCCGGTCGCGAATGTCACCTGCATGTCCAATGGGCGCCATGCCATTTTCTGTAGCACGAGTACCTCTTCGCCTCTTGTTGGCTGGGGTCCCTTCTAGTGTGCTGTCAGCAGGCAGGTCCTCTCGAGACCTGTGCCCCCTCAGAGAGCGGCTCTGCTCTTTGCCAGGCAGCTTTTCAAGCTCTGTCGTCGAGGGTGAGGGATCCTGAACGCCAAAAAGCAAAACTTGCTGGCAAGTGGGACCGTGTTGATTAATGAGAAACAGGCAATGCAATGCAACACAAAAAACTCAAACACTTCATGATACGTTTGCATGTACATCGTGCTATCAACCTCGAGAGTGCAACCGCAGGACATGCGTATATTGTAAAGGCTGCCTCAGGTAGAAGAGAAGCGCAGACAATACCTGGGTGGAAGGGTCAGTGTCCGTCATAGCTTCTTCCTTGTTCCTCGTGCTTCTTCTTGGCTTTGTGGCCATGTCTCGTGCGCCCTGGATAGCCTCGAAAGAGTCCCACAAAGGACCGATCCTTCTGTCAATGCAGTGCTTTATTTCCTGTGCGTGGGCGGGGCTGGCGAAATTACTGCAGCCTAGTCTACGAAGTCTTCCAACTGTGCGGCATAGGAGCATCTCATCCTAGCGCTGGCCTTGCTTGAGACTACCCTGCGCGCTCCCTATTGCAGAAAGGGTCAATTGCGATCGGGTGAATGCTCCCGCATGCCCATGGCATGAAGCTGCATTTCTGGCTCGACTTCTATTTCCCTCCATCATCAGCGCTTGATCTCAGCCTTGATACAGTGTACATAGTGTCAAGCATTGCTTGCTCTGGCTGCCTGAGTGTGCGACGTTGGAGGCCCAGCATGCAACCGGTGAGTCGGCAACTAGAGACAGCTCTCGCAGACATCGAAGGTGGGAGCAAAGCTGGTGCATCGGATGCCATTCGGAAGTATCTGCAGCTGGTGAGGGGCTCTCCTTGATTCCTTAGCTGCTGCAAAAGGGCCATGAAAGCCCCTCCTGTCCTGATCAAGTGATGTACTTGTCTGCAGGTGCGCGAGCGCAAGGTCAGGGAGTCAGAAAATGTAGCTCTCCTGGGTTCAAAGCTGCTGAGACAATATAAGAGCAAGCTACAAGTCGAAGAATGTGGGTTGCTCTCCCGTGCACTCTTAGGCCATGGCACAGTGCACGAGCAGCTGCCACTACAGAGTGCGATACAAATTCACCCATGACACTGATGTCGAGGCATCAAAAGTAAGCACACCACTACTGAGTCTGAGGGTATGCCCTATGCAGTGTGGCTAATCATGGAGCAGGTTGCAATAGCAGCAATCGATACGAGAGCACTGGATCTTGCAGCAGAACTCATAAAGGACATCAAAGCAAAATTCCCAGAGAGTGAACGCTCCACCCGCTTGGCGGTGAGATAAACCTCGATGTTGTCACTCAGCAGTGTGCATCGATGACCTGGCTGGCTAGTCTCAGTATTCCGGAATGCAAAGCTCAGCTTCTGAGGCTTCAACGGAACAGAGCTGCATGTGGGGCAACGCTCTGGCTCTAATTGCCTGCTTGGCAGTGTTACCACTGCTATGAGCATGCAAATGCCTTACGAAAGGCATTTGCATGATGCAGGAGATGTACCTGGAAGCCAGGGGCAGCTACCAGCAGGCGGAGGCTCTCATCCTGGAGGAGCTGGAGCAGGCACCAGACTCTCAGATGCTGCTCAAGAGGCAGGTCGCCCTGGAGAAGACCAAGGGCAACCTGGCAGGCGCCATTGAGGCTCTCAGGAAGTATGTGGACACATTCCAGACAGACAGGGAAGCCTGGGAGGAGCTGGGGCACCTGTACTTGGAGGTATGTGCAAGTCAGAAGCCAGCTCGATTGCATACTTCCAGCACTGGTCTGTCACCATCAGCACTAGGACGCCCATGATGCTGTGATGGCTCATGCGGCTCAACCTGTCAGTGTCTCTCCTACTTGCAAGCATGGGTCGTGCAGGTGTGAGGCGCTCTTCTGCGCAGATCTGCAGATCTATCAAATCTCTGATGGTGATACTCATTATGAGAAGCGGCTGCCTTCTCGCAGGCACAGATGTACCCGCAGGCAGCCACATGCTACGAGGAGCTGCTCATGCATCAGCCTGCCTCTGCTGCCACGCATGTACAGTACGCGGATGTGCTGTACACCATCGGCGGCGCAGCAAACTACCAGACAGCGCGCACGCACTATTCCGCAGCCATCGAGATCAGCAGCGGCCGCAATGCGCGAGCGCTGTACGGCCTCTGCGCAACATCAGCGCAGCTGAGGAAAGGCGACAGCAGGGTGAGACATCTGAAGCACGAGCTGTCATCCACAATTCTGCCCATTGCCAAACCCCCAGGGGATCGGTGCCCTTCCGATCAGATGCATAGGAGTCACAGAGGCCGCACATGCATCCAGGATGTTCAGCAGACATGCAGAAGAGCGCCTGTGCGCTCACTATCCTCTCAGGCAAAGCACGACCATTTTGATGTATGCACTGCAGGATCGGGAAGGGAAGGTGCCAGGGGACCTTGCAGAGCTGGCAGGACAGAACCTGCTGCAGCTGTATTCCGAGGAAGCGCCCAGCAAATTGCCCCTTGTTGCAGCACTTCTGAAAGCCCAGCGGATACCCATCGCAGGGACAACATAAGCACAGTCACCTCAGCGAAATCCTAAAGGAAGCAGGTACCTGAGGCATGGAGATTGCAGAGTCTGTACATATAATTATGATGTCTGGACCAGGGAGCATCAGGTGTCTACATCAGGCATATACTGCAGCTGGCACCGCTTGCCATCTGGATCCTGATTGCCGGGTGAAGCAGTCTATGAATCAGTAAGGGGCAAGCCTTTGGCCTACCTAATTCGTGCTGTGTTTTAATGTATTCCCCATCAGTGTAAGTCTTTAGCCTGCCTCTGAGGCTAGGTTAGAACAGGTATCCGAGGTGGTCTTTCTCGGTGTGGAAAGTCTTAAACTGCAAGGGAGCTCCCTGCTCGAGAGATCACAAAGTGTGGAAGGGACCATGCATGCTCACCAGACCTCTGATGCACGCTCAGATAGTGCTGTGTGATCACGGAGCGAGGTGCTTCAGGCAGACTATTGCATGGAAACCCTATCTGCCCTGCCCAAGATTACCTCGCTACCTCACGGGGAAAGGGCATGCAGGCCATGTTCATATAAATGTCTGCCCATGCGCTGCCCATGCTCGCTCTACTGGTGAGCCTAAAACAGCCGCTGTTGCCAGCCTGAAAGGCCTCCAGGAAGAGCCCTGGTGGCTTGGTCATGAATGTGAAGCCCAAGCTGGTACTGAAATTGCCAAAAGCCCTCCAAGACGACTCGAAGGCCTCAAACTCCCATAGTGTCAAGCCCCAGAAGAAACGCAAGCAGCCAGAAGGCGACCGAAGCGTTCATATAAGTCCAGAGAAGCCAGCGCCTGTAAAGCAGGAGCCACAAGGCTCTGTACCAGCCAAAAAGAAGTTCAAGGTCCTTGGGCCAGGCTCCCTCAAGCCCTCATCTAGCGGCTTTCCAAGCCCTGCCGGGCCAACATTCGTCAAGCCACGCATCTCTGTCAAGTAAGCTTCTCACAAGGCCACCCAAAGGCATCGCACCGATTCCAGCTTGTTACTGTAGATGGTGATCAGGGTCCCATGATGTGGTCTCCACAGGTCATCCCAAAGTGATCTCAGTGCACTCCACATCTGCATATTATCGACGCATGCATCTCGATGTGCAAGCCAAGGGCTGCAGCAGAACCTGAAGCCATCAAAGCTAGTGTTGTTGATCTGGACTGAGGCGACATGTCCTTTACACCCAGTCAGCACTTGAGCTATGCAGAGAAGCTTATAGCGTCCGTTGGATACTGAACTTCGACGGGCTGAGGTTACACACCTGAAAGCTGTCCTGATGCCCCTCTCCTTGGGTGCCTGCATGAGATATGGCTGACCATATTACTTGCCCACGCAGGTTTGGCGCAGCAGGGAAACCCAGTGTATCCATCTCTGGGGGTCCTCCCTCCTCTGCCCCCTCGCGACAGCATGCAGCTCCTCAGGCAGCCTCCGGAGTGCCGAAAGATACAAAGAAGCCAGCAGTCAGGGAGTCCGCAAGGAAGGCAGTGGGCTCTGAGCCAAAGGCCAGAGCTGTAGAGCCTGAGCAGCGCAGAGGGCCCGAAAAGAAGAAGGTGCATGCTCTGCTGTATGGAGCTGGACTTGGTGCACTGCTGCTCTGTGCATACATGCACAACCTCACTGTGGTACTGAACCTGTGCAAACCCAGCAGAACGGAGCCCTGCATGAGCCTCATCAGATGAGATCAGCAGTCTTCAGCGTACAGACAGGTTTGTGAGAGCTTGACGGATATTGAGTATCTCTCTTGACCTGTATTTCTCTCATGCATGCAGAAAAAGTTCAAGCGCCTTGACCAGGCCAATGGCGGATCAGGGCAGGGCATCAAGGTCTCCCTGCGCGCGCCCTCTCTGCAGAGCGGGGCAGCACCAGAGGCATCTCATGCGGCAGCACCGGTGACTTTCCATTGCTTTGCAAGAATGGCGTTCTAGATGGCTTATATGTCCGTGGAGGATACCCAGAGTGTTCCCTATGCTAGTAGCTGGCTTCACATTGAGGTGGACATGGCGGGTGCAGGAAGCATCAGCTGCGCCCTCACTTGCGGCGCCTGCTTCCCTCCCAAATGGGGTCTCACAAGCTCCTGACACCAAGCAAGTGCCTCTGGAAAAGCAACCTGGTGCGTTGATCACCCTTACAGGCCCCAGACTGTCATGCTCTTCATGACAAACAGGACTCAGTATGTGATTGCCAATCAAAGAATGCATGGAGTCTTTGCACAGAATGCTCTCCTTTTAGTGAGGGTAGCACCTGACCGGTACGCAGCAGGCAGCAGGCTTTCTGTCAGGGCTTATATCAAACGTGACCTCCCCACAGCCAAGGGCCAGAAAGAAGAATTGCTGAAGGTGCGCATGTGCAGGGGCGCCAGGACATGCAGCCCCGCCAAAGCCAGCACGGGTGCTGCCCAGCGGCCCCCCAGAGCAGTCACAGGTGCAGCGCGTCATCCAGCGCATGCAGAAGAAGGACCCCTATCGCATCTTTGCAGAGGTCCCTTCAGAGGAGATGGTATGCCTCTGCTCCACCCCCTCTCTCTTAGTGCCTTCACACTGCTAACTCAGAAAGATTCTCATTTGACCATATACCCACCTCGCTCTCTTGGGCAGTTGCACCTCACGGCCCTGTTTCTGGGTTAGAGACAGGTGCCTCACATGTGCGGGTTGAGCTGCGACTGACATGGGATGATACATTGGGCAATACAAGAGCTGTGCAAGGCCGTGAGGGCATGCTCACCGTGCAGGCTCCAGGGTATACCAGGATTGTCACTCGGCCCATGGCTTTCAGCATCATGTGGGAGCGCTTCAGGAAGGGCGAGTACATGACCTGGGAGGAGCTCCAGGCGGACCTGGACCAGATGTTCAGGAATGCCATGACCTATAACAGGCCGGAGACAGTGTTCCATAAGCAGGCAAGCCCTCTTGGCTTGCCCATGCCACTCCTGCTGAGCATATGTGGCTGTGTGCTGATGACACTCTACTATGTATTACAAGTCAAGCCTGACACAGCTGTACACTCAGTGGTACAGCGTACCCTGCAGTAATAGCAGACAATGCAGGGTAGACTGTGCCAGACAGGGTATAGAGCTGTACAGGCTTCTGGCAAACGTCCTGAGGCAAAGCCCAGGACAGTCTGCACAGATGTAAAGATCAGCTATCAACTTCAACTGCCCAATACAGAGATCAATTGACTTTAGCATGATTGCCTGCAGGCAGCAAAGATGCTGCAGATTGGGGCAAAGGTGGTGGAGGCGGTCCGCATGGGTCCCAAGCCTGTGATGAAGGCAAAAGCACCGCCCCAGGCTCCAAGGCCTCCCAGGGAAGGAACCCAGCCAGCAAAGCAGTCTGATCAGGAGCAGAAGCCCGTCCCAGAGCAGAGGTGAACAGATCCACCCTCTGACTACTGGCGCTGCACTGTAAACTTTGACGTGAGGCTCGTAGTGCTGCACTTTGCAGTCAGATGGCAGACTTCAGCACTCTGAGGCTCAGGTCAAAGTTGTTCAGTGCACAAATAGGCCATGCTGCACTCATGGCTACCTGTCAATGATGCAGATGGTGGAAGTGTGCACTTCTGTTGCTTCCTGTCACTGTGCTGAGGTCGACATGAGCTCCGCCTGCAGGGTGTTGAGGCCTCAGCGGCGGCCTGCCAAGGCTGCGACGACCACTAAGACGGTGAAGCGCGCCGCTGCGGCGCAGTATCGGCCAAAGGCCGGCGTCCGAGCCGCAACCGCAGCCGCGCTGTCAGCTGCTGAGGACAACCTGCCGCGGCAGACGTTCTACTCACGGGCGACGCGGGTGTTTGGGTGCCACCAGTGGAAGGGCCTGGCCCTGGGCGCAACGGCAGAGGACGTTCCCTTCTCCAGCGGGCGCTTCCTGGCCCGGCCCAGCACGGGCGCGCTGCCCAGCGGCGAGCAGTACGCTGCCAGCCTGGAGCGCTTCGCTGGAGGTACAGCTCATCCTGTCTTGGAAAATTTTAGCCTCATGACTGCTCGGCTGGGAGATGTGCAGCCCTCATCACATTCTGTAGGTGTACTTGTCAGGTCCTGGATTGTGGACGATTTTCTGCGGGTCTGACAGTGACCCAGGAGACTGGTCTCGATCTAGGTTGCTGCAGCTATATCTGCGGAGTGTCAGCTGTGCATGTGTGCTAAGGGAGCGGCTCACTCCCTCTGGCGCTCTATTCGAGGATATACACAGCAATGAGCGCTGCTCTGCACCTTGCTCTGGGCATGCGCAAGTCCATTTACTTGAGCTCTCTATGATCTTTCCGGGGGGTTTCATGTACTGATAGAAAACTGTGATGCAGGCCTGAAAGGGACAGTGCTCCAGAAGGTGCTGGAGAAGAAGGCCCAGGCGCTGAAGGCACCCACTGCTCCTCCGCCACCGCCGCCAGTGCAGCCGCAGCCGCAGCTGCAGCAATCACTGCAGCAGCAGCAGCAGAAGGCGCTTCCCATGCAAATGACAGGTATGCACGGCGAATCCTGTGAGTGTCTTCTGAAGTGCCTTCTGGGTGCGCAAGCCAGCATGAACCACCTTTTGAGCAGCGTCATCTTGGACATCCAAAGCAAGTGCAGATGCCATTGGACATCCAATGAAGACATCGCTGAGTGGTTGTCCATGCCAGCTCATGCACCCACTGGCCCTGCATGCGCTGTCGTAAGTCAAATTTTTTGCCGCTTTTTGCAGCCTCAGAAAGGCTTTCTGGCAGCACCCACACTATCTTCCATGCAGAAGCCATGAAGATTGTGAAGTGGCTCACAGGGTTATTGCTTTGTCTTCCCCGTGCATGCCAGTCGGCAATTCTTTCAAGCTGTTGCAGGCAACCGCAATGTGGTGCCTTCCTCGGGGGGTGTGCCAATAGCAGCGCCCCGGCCAGCCTGGCAGACGGCGCCACTGTACATACAGGGGGCGTCAGGGGCGCTCCCGCAGCATGCAAACATACATGCGCAGCTGGCAGCGTCCGCAAGCCAAAGCCTGCCAAAGGCTGTGCCACTGCAGGCGCAGCCCAGGGCAGCTTCGGTGCCCATGCAGCCCGGAATCAACTTTCCCCAGCAGCTTGCAGGTGTGTCCCTATGACCCCTGTCCTGTACCATAAATGTCCTCCTTTCTGCTCAGTCCTCCCCCTCACTTGTAGGTGCGCCCTTTGAGTGTTTTGTGCAGAAGCTCTCAGCATTGTATATCTCGAATTTACCACTGTTACATACACAGGGCTGCAGATGGTTCACATGCTTGGTGGCTGCTTGACGACCTCACATGTCGTGCAGGTCTCTTCAGCCAGCATCAGCAGCCGCAGGCGCACGTGCTGGCAGCACTACAGAAGCAGGCTGAGGCTCTGATGGCCCAGCATCAGAGGAACACCATAGCTGCAGCAGCAGCTGCGCAGTCACGGCCCTCCAGCGCGGCCAGCTCTGGAAAGCCTATGGTGACTGGGCAGCCTTTTGGGCAGGCTGGGCAGGGGCAGATACAGGCAGGGCAGAGTCGACCTCAGGTGCAGTCAGCTAGTCAGCAGTCTGGTGTCCAGCCAGGTCAGTTCCCGCAGTCTCAACAGCAGGTCATCTCACAGCAGCTCCTTCAGCAGCAAATGAATCAGCTGGCGCAACAGTACCGCCAGGTGCACCCTGCACCTGCAGCCCCCGAGCAGCAGAACAGGCCGTCATGACCGCTAAGCAGGCGCAGCGCACCTGCTGTTCACCGCACAATGCCTGGCCGCCATCGAGTTTCCAATCAGTGTGAATGTGAGTGTGCAGCCTGCTCAACATGATGTAAGCTGCTACTGTGTGCATGTCTTTGCAGCCTGTGCATAGGCGATTTCTAGACCCTCAGTTTGCCCCAGGCTGCTTGTGTCAGCAAAGGTGCTGGAATATAGGAAAGGAAGGCGTTCTAGATTGGCTGACAGTGTTGGCCTGACATCCCCCATTGGGATGATTGATTGTTATGCTGCTGAGCGTGTGCTTAATGTAAGCATGTAGCTGGAGCATCAGATATGGCCTTTGTTCTTTAGTGCTCTCCTTGAAGAAGGTGATGCAGGGGTGTGTGGGCATGTGACAGTGAGCGAGGCTCACATGCACATGCATGGGAGGAGCATGTCATGACACTACCATTTACTGAGAGACCGCATCAAGGGATCATGGTCATTCCAGATGTCCGCTTAAGCAACAGGATGTAAATCTGTGAGACATAAGGTCCTTAGCTGAGGGGGCAGCGACGCTTGCGCTCCACAAGCATAAGGCTCGATGGCAGATCGAAAGCGACGTTCTAACGATGACTACTTTCTTGGAACCCACTTCACCTCCACAGGAGAGCTTTCCGTAAATGATAACATCAGAGGCGCAGGGCCTGACACTCTAAAACATGTGCTACTGGAACACCTCCTCGAAGGTGAAACCGTGACAAGAGCGCTCAAACGACTTAGACCTACCCCAACACAGGTCGGCAATAAGAAGAGGCGACAAATCGGAGGCAGCCAGCGGCAAAGGTGAGTATCTGGTCCCCTACTGCGCTATGCATGATCGAGGCTTCTGGGGTTTCTCAGTGGATGGTATGCTGCAGGGCAGCAAATGCAGCAGTCGAGGCGGATGCATTTCTTTTGGAGCTGGAAGGTAGACTATGACATCTCGTTGATGTCTGTCATGCGAGGTTCCTCTACATCCACTCATTCACAAGTCACAAAGTACAGCAGCCTGACTGCCATGTGACTATTTAGGGAACACAGAAGACAAGGCCAAGGAGGAAGAAAGAAAGAAGAGAGCGTTCAATCAGGTGACGGAAGCAGCAAGTGAACTCATGGACCTTGGGTATGAGGACATCTACACAGACACCAGAGAGACCATCCATGGCTCAGCAAAAGGGTGAGCATGACATGTCCCGTCATGAGGTGTGACAACTCCCAATTTAGATCGCATATTCTATTCTGTGGGTGCCAGACTGAAGGTTGCTTCTCAACAAGGATCCAGAAGCTCAGGGCAGATCAGGACATGCCCTGGGATATTTGGCATAGCGCTACATGCCCTGATGCGCTACCAGCGGGCAGAGCGGATGATGCTTTGTGGGATTGGGGCTTCAGCCTTGCCTGCCTGCGGCTGCAGGGGTGCAGCGGGCTCTCAGCACAAGAGCATGTACGTGTGGCATGACGATGGCATGTCTGCGCCACGGAGGCGGGATCTGGGGAATGACATCACCTCCTTCAAGGACCTCCCCAGGTGACTCCCACATTCTAGGGCCTTTCCAGCGCATGCGTACATATCCTAGCATTCCAGTGGTCGCTGCACACACTCAATAGTGCCTGCAGAAGCAACATCTAGCATGGGATACAGATGTGCGGTAAGCTGGGTTGTGACATGTGTTCGTATAGATGCAGGTCAAGTGTGAATGGACCGGCTCCTGGTTCCACGCAGGGTGCCCCTGAACCAGATAACAAGAGGTAAGCTCGTGTCTGGCACCCACAGTCCCATGATAGAGTGCATCACGCACCGCCAGACACGCTGCAGAGGGTACCTTCTCTGCTACTGCATTGAACTTCGTCCAGACACAGAGGCCCCTCTGCAAAAATCTTGGGGGTCTAATCTTGTGCAGCATGCTGTATATATCCCTGATGACTCCTGCAGAGCGCCTTGGGAACCTGTCCCTAGAATGACTGGGCCAATATGCTACACAGACCCCCGAGCAAAGACCGCAAGTGGGGTGCAGGGGTCCTGAGCAGCACGAACCTGCACAGCAAGCCCAGGGTGCTGCTGCTCCTCCAAGTGCCAGAGATGACCGGGAGGCGTCTGCTGCCACAGCTGCTGCTGGATCAGTCACGTACCAGACTGCAGTCCCCTTCCAGTACCCAGAGGCGAAGCAGCCGCAGCAGGCACAGCATCCCGTTGTGCCAAAGATGGCGCCCCTACCTCCCCCTCCAGGTCAGCTCCCGCTCTCACATGCCATCATTGCTATCTGGCATGGCATGTGCAGGTTGCGCACTGTGCTCCCACTGCTTTTGTTCTCTGGTCCGGGATTTTCTCAAGCCGGTGTGTGACACTTGTATTACCACCAGTGACTGAGAATGTGAGCTTGGTGCTCTGCAGGAGGCTTCAGAGCTCAGACAGCTCCAGGCCAGCCGGGACTTCAGCCACAGGCCAGCCAGCCGGCTCAGCATCAGGACTATGCTGGATATGCACAGACTGCGTATCCTCAGTATCCGGTGCCTGGCCCAGGTGAGTCACATTCTCCGGATCATTGATGGCAGGGCCCCTTACATGACATGCTCATTAGATGGACTACATCACCCACAGCAACCAGACATAGACGTCTCCTAAAGTCGAGGACGTCGGGAGAAGTGATACCTGTAGCTCTTTGGGAGCTGCGCAATCTCTGATGGCTTGGCGTTGCTGCAGGGCAGTACGGCGGGCCTTACATGCCTCAAGGACAGTGGCAGTATCCCATGCAAGGGCAGCCGCAGCAGCCGCAGCATCCACAGCATGCCTACCCAGGGCAGTATGCACAGTATCCTCAGTACTACAACAATGGGTGGCCCACATGAGTGTCTGGCAAACTGTCCTTAGACGGTAGCTTGAGGACACCTTATCATTGTATGTTGTGTCTGAGAGAGAAAGCATGTTGTTAGGGCTGGTTCTGACGGCTGGCAGAGCGCGACACTGAGTGCCCTATCAATGCGTTTCGCAAAGATAGTGACCATGCAGCCAATATGGCCGCACGGCAATACCGTACTGTAAGCTTTTGAAGTTCACATACGCTCGTAGGCGGTCTCAGGCAGAGTGATGGTCTCATAATCACAATGGCAAGTACAATATCATGATCATACAAAGCAAAATCTCCAGAAAGGCAACTGTCTTGACTCCTGCCATTCCCCTACTGATGGTCATAGGGAGTACACTACATCACAGATGGGAGAGAGTGTTGGGCGCTCCTATAAGCAGTAGCACTGCATGAGGATCTTTGAGCTTTGCAATTGCCCTCTCCCCGAGGGAGCACCCTTGAGCTCCAGATACTCAGTATCTCCTAGCTGATGCCAATCTCAAGAGTTCAACAGCAATTTCCCCCCCGGGGAATGCGGAATGCCAACAACATCGGCTGCTGAGAGAGGGCAGCGGGCAACCCAATTTGCCCAACGCCAAATCGTCTAAGCCCAGCAGTTGCATGCTCACCACGTATATAAAGGCCAAATTTGTGTTGACAGATCTCCATACATTTATTGCCGTTGCGCCGCATCATTCTTACTATGCGTGTAGAGTGTAAGGAAGCTGCTTACAGCTGAGATCGACATACTTGCTAGATGGCAGCAAGGCAGGCATTTGCTCGCTCAATCTGCACTTTAATCC
Organism: Coccomyxa viridis; assembly: GCA_963930925.1. Taxonomy (NCBI): domain Eukaryota; kingdom Viridiplantae; phylum Chlorophyta; class Trebouxiophyceae; family Coccomyxaceae; genus Coccomyxa; species Coccomyxa viridis. The sequence continues at coordinate 882,273 of CAWVOJ010000007.1, read as the reverse complement.
GGAATGAAGCTCATCAGGGGGGCGGCATTGTAAGAGGATTTGGTGCGCAACCATCACTGCCCGGTATACAGCAAAGGACCTTGCCCTTCCCTGCAAGACGCGTCAGTACTATATGATTGACGAGCCGGACTGCAGGAGCACCATGCTTAGCCGAGTGCAATAGCAGCGCGAGCATGCCGCCCGCAGTGGGCCAGCAGAGAGGTTTTGCAGACAACTCTGCAAGTCCTTCTGACCATGCAAAAGCCAAGCAGGACTTTCAGCGATCGATGACAGGTGGGCTTTGATATCGGATATGCTTTCATGCTGAAGGACGCGCTGAGAGGCGCAAGTGTGCGCACAACTGTGTCTGCAAAAGGACCTATCACCCATCTGCTTTCAGTCATGACATGCCCCTGCAGTGCCTTGATGCCCACAGATTTCAAGTGCTCAACCTCTCAGACTGTGCCTGAGATGTGCAAGCAAGAGCAGATCTCACACAACTGTATGACATCGTTGTACATGTCTGCAGATCTGCGGCGCCAGTGGTATGAGCAGGGTAAGACGAGAGCAGTTGCCAGAGCAGAGAAGCGAGAACAAGCCTTCAGGAGGCAGGAAGCATTTGTGCAGCGAGCCAAGCAGCTGCGGGAACTCAGACAGGGTGCCCAACAAGCCAAGTACGCCAAGCAGCAAAAGAGACTCCTGGCTGAGAAGGTACCTATCATACTGACCCCATCTATGCAACAATCGCCCCTCAGCTCTCACTGGCTTTTGGCAATCAACTGATTTGCACTAAAGATGCCCAGTGCATCCACTTTTATGTTAGAGTGTGAGCACAACAGCAGTGTGTCCACCCCATAGATGCTGACTGTCGATGGTGCTCAGACTTTGCTGACTGAGCCGGTCTGTATGCGTGCAGGCAGCCTTGAAAGAAACCAATGCCCAGTGGCGGACTGCTAGGGACAACATATACGCTAAGCTGCATCACAGCAGGCACGCCCTTCCCCATGCCGACCTCTCCTGCACACCTGGTGCAGCAGTCAGCTTGCGCTTACACATGCCTAGTGTTCTGGAGTCAAGGCAGGCCTGAGTCGCAACATGTAGCCGTCCTATGACAGGAGGAGCATACCTGCACGCATGTGAGGCCTGATTGAGATGCTGCAAAGCGAGTGCACAGTCAGAGGCACCTCACATGAGAGTGTCTCCAGACTGCCAACGCAGTGTACCTGACTAAGGAGTACTGTTTTCCATCAACAACATGTGATGTATGGACTTTCTGTCTCTCAGGCGGAAGCAGCTCATAGAGCAGAGCAGGACTTGGATCACTGCAGACACCCTGGAGGCCCGGATTGGACATGCGTTGGACAACCCTATACCCTTGTCTGGGATCGTGCTTCCAAGTGAGGAGCAGACAGATGCCCCAAAGGCGCAGAGCAGTAGCAATGGCTTGTGAGGTGTAACGAAGTCATCATTTGAATGCTGAATGCCCTCTGATCAGCACGAGACATGTTAAAAAGCGATACGTCATGACACCCAAATCTCAGGACTCTTTCTAAATGCTGCGACTAATCCAGATTGCTGAGAACAATATTGGTGGACGTAAGTGGTCTGGCCAGTTGAAGCTTCACATATCCCTAGATGTTTTCTCTAGCCCAGCCTTTGTATTGCAGAGAATTCCCAGATGAGAGTGCTCAGTGGTGATTGAACCCTCTCCATCCTCCATGGCCAGTCAATAGACTCTCGTCTTTCATATGATCTATACAACTGTGCATTCCCTTGATGGACCGTTGACGTTCCTGCTGTCCCTCAAATGCAGATCATCCGCTGATATACTCTGGATACTTGTATCAAAGTCAACCCTCTCCTCACTTGTTATATGCACGTCATGAACGGCGGAAGCATCCTAACCTCCTCTGCCAAATACGTGCAGTATTTCAAACCCAGGGTACACACATGCAAGGAGACTATTCCTGTCAGACTGGCACAGCAGCTCTGTCAAGAAAAGTCTGGCTCAACTGATACACAAGCTGCATAAAGGAGTACTGACCCCCAGACAAGGACCTGCACACTCCAAGACTTGTGATACATCCATTCGACTCGGCTACATAGTGCCGCTCTATATATCTGTTGGTGCTAAGAGCAGTGCATGATAGTGGATCACAGGCATCGACACCGGCACGGCCCCAGATACATACAGCTGTCATGGTCTACGCTGATGCTGCCAAGTGCTAGAGGTGCAATACTCGGCTGCCTTTTCTGTACACATGCATATGCTGAGCAGTGTGGAGCCCCTTCAGGCCCTGCTCATGGACCACCTGATGTGCAGGCTGTCTCCTCAAATTCGTGCTCTGATGCATCGGAGTCTGCAACAGAGCCCTCTTCCCGAGGATCTGCCTCTGACCCGCTGTCATCATCGAGGTCATCATCCTGCATGGGTATGTGACACTTGCTCAATCTTGAGATAGGCAGTTCGCCTTCTACCCTCACATTGCCCTCTCCTTTCCACAGCCAGGCATAGCTTGAACCAAGTGTGGCATTTGTGGGTCCTGCCATGCGAAAGGGTTCTTGGGTCAGCAGAAGAGCGCCTCTGCTTCAGTATGCACAAGGAATTCCAGAAAAGCTTTTGCTGTGTACCTGCTCGCGGCCATCGGAAGACATGAGATCGCTGTCACCATAGATGCTGTGTGTGTCTTCCGTGGGGTCCCTCAGCTCTCCCACCTCCGAAAGCGGCCCTGCAGGTGCAGTAAACGGGATGAAGCCGTGGAATTCAGCTTCATAAGTAGTCTTCAATCGAGCACCGCAGACAGTAATTGATGAGGGTGCGCCTGTGCCATGGCAGCAGCCTGGCAAGCAGGCTTGAGTAGCCATGGCAAAAAGAAGACCAGCACTCCACTATGTGTTGCACCTCCAGAGAACTATTGCCTGGGCACGCCCCGCATACAATCCTGTGGAATACTCGGGAGCTTACCAAGGGGTGAGGAGGTGGATGTGGAGGGTCGGTCGTCGGAGTCCAGCGCGGCCGCGGACATCTTCTGCCGGATCAGCTCCAGCATGCCCTTGCTGCTCCAGGTGCCCTCCGTGTAGTGCGCGTACTCCTCTGCAACGGCCGGCGTCGTCTTGGAGACTGCATCCAGCAACACCTCTCCCTGTATAGCATACAAGCGTCTGACTTGTTGCCTGCACTTATGCCCCAGCAATGCGCATGCTTGACGTGGTTCAAATGCTCCCTCGTGACAGCCAAAGTCGTCTTTTGGAGGACGTGTCTGCCAAGCCCGTATCTGCTTTGCCTCTTGGCACTGCCCATCCTTGCTTGCACCCACAGGTTGCACCGCAGTCAGCTTCATGCTGCAGCAGCAGAGCACAACAATGGGCATGCAAGGGTGCTGGGCACTCATTCACCCGGCAGAGACTGGTTACCCTGACTCCAGGCCAGGTCACTATGCATGGCACCAGCTGTATTGTGGGCAGCTCATAACACTATGCAGCAGCCCTGCTGCCTTTCCATGATGGCGGCACCAGCGTATAGCACACAGGTCTCGGGACCAGAGCGCACCCTGGCCTGGCGCCTGAGGCAGCCGAGGGTGGTGGCGTGGATGGTGGCCACCGAGCGGTCCACGTTGGTGTTGTTGACGGCGGGGACGGCGTGGCGCTGCGCGCGCGCGATGAGGTAGTCCTGGATGGCGCGGATGCTGCGCATGTAGCGCACGTAGCGGTTCTTCGTCGGCTCCAGCGTCATGTACTTGGCGCGCACCTGCGCAGCTCCCGAGCCTTATTCCCGAGCCGTGTGCACTTTCTGTGTATTACTCTGTGACTTGCTGTGCCTGTTGTGCGGCTGTACCCTCTCATGGCGACCAAAGTGCTCGTGCACCAAAACTCCGGCTTTGCCACGCATGAAGTTCATTGAAGTCCTTTGAGTGAGCCATGTTCACCCGCAGGAGACAAGCTATCCCAGAGGACTTCAGAGAGCCCCAACACAGCCAAGCCTGAGATCATGCACCACAAGCACTATGGCTGCGCAACAAGTCTGGGCGAGCAATCTCCAAGGGGATTGAGTTGCCGAACCAGAGTGAGATCTGTGCAGCCCTTTTGAATTGAAGGACAGAATTTCACAAGGTACCGCTCACTACCCATGGAGAATTCACGGTGCAAGCGCTCAATCCCCCCGGCGCTGAAGAAAGCATTGGTAGCGGGAGAGCAAATAGTCCATGTAAGCATGGTGCCTGCAAGTTGAACAGCATGGGAGCGCTCACCGCGAAGCGCTCGCGGTGCTTGGCCTCGTTGCCGATGTGGACGAGGAAGGGGACGATGGAGGGGTGCTTCTGCATGAGGCGGATGACGGCGTTGAGGGACAGGTGGACGCCCTCCACCACCATGCTCTCCCGCCGCCCCTCGCACGCGCCTATCAGCTTGTCCAGGCTCTCCAGCACCATCTCGCTCTGCGCCTTGTACCCCTGCAGCACAGAGCCTCACCCTTGTAGACCGCCAGTCAAACATTCCAGGCCTTGACACCACAGACACCCACCCTAAGATCACTATCCACCCTACAGTTTAAGTACATATCCCCATTGGCGTTGAGGACTGGGACCCCCCCTGCTATGCTAACTTTAGATTTAAGGCGCCTTGTACTGCCCCAAGAACTGCCCCCCAGATTCTACTTCCAAGTTTTCCTGAACTAGTGAATACAGAGGCAACCCTTCAATTGATATGCTCCAGTCTGCAGAGAGCGCCTAGCATCAGAGCTGGGAAAGGCTGCACCTTGATGCACTTCCTTTTGAGGTTCTCTGCTCGTAGCAGCGCCTCAGCAGGCGCCTTCCCCTTCTCAGCTGAGCCGGGCAGACTCTCGACCCCACTGAGGCCACTCCCATCATCCATGTAGTGCCCGGCCTGCATTCAGGATTGGTGCCAAGATCAGCGCCAAGTTTGAGAGACCTTGCATGCAAGGGTCTGTGTTTTCACGGTAGATGCATGGCACAGGCCCAGGAACAGGAGCGCAAGGCTGGGCCAAGCTCATACTGGAGGTACCTGGACTGCCTCTGACTTATCTCATGTCAGCTGTAGGAGACCTGCTATTGCACACACAGGCACTACCACACACAGACAGGTGCATGTGAGCATTAGTAGGCCGCACTCACCTCGTAGGTGGAAGCCCAGAGCACAGGATTGGAGGCCTGCGGGGTGAAGCTGCGTAGCATGTGGCGCACAGAGTCCGTGGACAGCACGGTGCTGATGCCCAGGCGCGCTGCCAGCAGGCCCGCCAGCGTGCTCTTGCCCGTGCCGCTCGTGCCCGCCAAGAGCACTGTCACCGACCTCCGCTGCTCGCGGATGCTGCAGGGCACAACAGGCGTCATATCTTGGGATGCTCAATATGCGACACTCCTGAATCACAAATAATGTCAGTAAGCACCTGCTGATGTGCTGCTGGCGATGATTTTTGAGCGCGCCCGCAGGACTGTTGCAGAAAGCAATGCTCCATGACGTGCGGGGTACAGCATGTGTCGGGAGGTGTGTTAAGGCGCTCCAAGAGATCGGGGATTCGATAATTAAGGCCCGCCTGATGTGATCATGACAAGGACATGCTGTGAGCTGGGCTGACAGAGAGGACACAGTTAGTGGGAGCCCTGTCATCATTAGAAATGACTTGCCTGCAGGCCAGTGCTAGATCCTCCCTGGCATGAGGCTTGTCTGTGAACGCCTGGATGTGCTCCATAACAAGCTGCTCCCAAACAGGGCGTTGCAGTGTGATGGTGGCTTTCCTGCAGCAAGCATGTCTGTTCTCGGACCTCATCGTTTCACTATGCCAATGTGGGTCATGTTGGGACTAAGTCTGAACAATGAACAGCTAGGGCTCTGGGTTGGTCAAGAGACATCTGAGCAAGAGAGCAGGCTCACCCTCCTGGGTGGATTACAACCTTGCCCTTGATGTCAAGCTTGTCCAAAGCTCCAGGCAGGTGCCCATCAGAGGGCTTTGCTTTGCCATCGGGATCCTTGCTGGCAGGCCTGCCCTGTCCAAGGGTGTGACCAGGATCCAATTGCTCTGTCAGCTTTGCTGTGAGTCCTTCGAAAAGGTTCTTGCTGGCCTACGTGTTGGAGAGCTACCTCAGAGCTACCTCAGAATCACCTCAGCCACCTTGGGTGTTGTTCCCAAATTTTAGACAGCATCAAGGTAGGCTTTCCATTGCAGCACAGAAACCTGTAGTCTGGTGAAGCCTCACCTTGTGGGCGACCCTGGGTTTGCATCCCATAAGCAGAAGAGTGCTTTTGAGAAGTGCTGCTGTGTAGCATGCCCCAGTGGTCCTCTCCGAGGCCCTCTGCCCAGCATGGCTAGAACCGTTACAGGTGAGGGCTTCCTCGCTTGTGCCAGCCCTAACGTGGCTCCCTAGCCTCTCGTTATGCTCCGATGGGCTGACAGCATGCGCAGACCACTCGCTGTCGACAATGGAGACGTGTGAGAGGAAAGGGAATAAGGCTGGTGCCCCAGACCCCATCATGATAGCATCAGGGGCAACCCTTCACCCGGCCCGTGGTGTTGGTCGTCTTCAAAATGCTCTCTTTCCACTTCTTGTTCATTTGAATGGGGTAAGGTGGCTCATGACAGGAATGGACCTGATGCTGCTGACCGGAATCTATCTCGTCAACGCTCAGTGCTCCCCGCACATGCCCGTCATGACCAATCCGAGCATCGGAACCCTTCTCTCAACTTCTTAGCAAGAATATCATCGCAACCATACATGCCGCGCAATTTGTGACGATGGCTGGCTGAAAGCATCGTAAGGGACCTACCAGTGGTAGAGCGGTATCGGTACGGAACGCTGACGTCTTGACGCGATCATGGTTGAACAGTCCGACCCACCACAAGATGCAGACGGAAGTAGCATTGTTACAGCCAAAAGGGGTTTCCGACAGGCCCCAATCTACGACGATGCCAGCTCCGATCAGACCGCTGCTTCAGCATGTAAGAAGGCGAAGACTTCAAAGACACCAAGCGCATCCAGGCTATCCGCAGCCACCCGTAAGGTGGGTCATTCTGGTGCCGCAAGCATACCAAATTCGATCCTGACACTGCCCATCACGCCCGACACAAGTCTCTGGCCTGCAGGCGGAATACACTAAGGAACACACGGAGGAGAGACAGAAGGAGGTCGATGAGGACAATCTGCGCGCTAGTGATGTGAAGGCCGCAGGTGATGACAGGCAGATTCGCACGCGATTCCAGGAGAAGCAGGCAGCCCAACAGCAGCATCTGTTCACATCCTCTCTGCATATCGTTGCTGGGATACAGCCAGCAGCACCAGCGGCCATGCAACCTCAGGCCAGTGCCTTCGGTGTCCCTCCGCACGCACAAACAGGTAGGCGTTGAGGCGTGCTTGCATGCTGATCAGCAATACATATGTCCGCAGACTGCCCCTCGCAACATGTATGACTGGTGTTGTCTCAGCGGTTTGCGGGCATTGCAGTTCCTGCAGTGTATGACCTGCTGCATGTGCTGCAGCTGCAGCCAACACCGCCCCCAACGCTCCTCCTGCGGCCGCAGCGCAGCCGGGGAGTGTGCATCTGAAGCTCTCCATGCCAGCACACGCTGCGCCTCCGGCTGCTTCGGTGACAGCAGCTCCGGCAACATCTGATGCAGCGGCTGCAGCAGAAGGAGAAGACAGGGTGCCCATGCCAGTGGCCGACGCTGCGGCCGCTGCTGCGGCAACAATAGCGCAGGGGAGCGCTGCGGCAGCGGCAGTGATAGGACCGGCAGCCGTAGCAGCCACAGGACAAGGGCCGGCCGAGGCTGAGGCGATTGCAGCTCCTGTGCATGTTGAGGTTGGGAGGATGCAGGGAGAGCATGGGCTATTGCCTGAGGAAGGTCCTCAAGCATTCGGCATGCCACATCAGGCGGATGTCTCCGGAGCGCCTCCTCAAGCACCAACAGGTACATGTCGAAGGTGTCTGCAAGCTGATCGTGAGTGTACATCAGTGCAGATCGCCCCTCGCGGCGTGCTAAGCGTGTGCGCCTGATGTTTTGCGCAGCGGTCCCAGGGTGAGTGAGCGGGCAGTGCAGTCCTTGCAGGAGCTGACTTGTTCCATGTGCTGCAGCTCCAGCCAGCACTATTCCCAACGCTCCTTCAGCAGATGCAGCGCAGCCAAGGAGTGTGCATCTGGAGCTTTCCATGCCAGCATACGCTGCTGTGCCTCCAGCTGCATCGGTGACGGCAGCCCCTGCAAGCCCTGATGCTGCGGCTGCAGCAGAAGGAGGGGACACGCCGCCAGTGCCAGCAAGCAATGCTGTGCCCGCTGCAGTGCCGGGTGCAGCGCCTATGGGCTGTACAGCAGGGGCAGTGATAGGACCAGCAGCTTCAGCAGTTGCAGTCAATGGGCCAGCCAGGGCAAAGGCGGTTGCAGCTCCTGTGCATGTTGAGGTTGGTAGAGTGCAAGGCAATCGTGGCTTGGCGCCCGAGGATGGTCCTCAAGAGGTCAGCGTGCTGTCTCAGGAGGCGCTGCTGCGCAGTAGAAAAGCCCGCCAAGCCCAATCTGATGTATGCTGAGGACGCACCATGACAAGGTATACCAACCAGATGTCTGTGCATGTGATTTCCGAAGCGGAGCCTCAATTCATCCTTCAGAGGCCATGCTCTGAGCTCTACCCCTAGCTCAGAGGGACCAGGCTAGGGCTTCTCTCACTGCTGCAGCCTGAACCAGAACCGGACCTCGTGATGGGGTTGAAAATATTTGCTTGTGGGTCGTGTCCTTGCTCACCATATGGTGCAACAGCCAGGTTATATGATGAGGATGAAGTGACTTTCCCATGGGTCATTGTTGCAGCTTGAGTGTGGTGTGCAATGCACAGTAGAGGGTGATGAGATTTGTCATGACATCCACATCATTGAAGTCTACCTGTGTCAGTCTTTGACACCTGGCCTTCACAATGCCAAGAACACTCTCCACAACCCTCTTGGCGCAAACATGAGCACAGTAGTGGGCATGCTCCATCATATCTCTGCTGATAGAGACCAATGTAAGCCTTCATCGTGACCAGAGGAGGATGTAAGGTCCAGATACAAGCTTTGTGTGCCCTGCACCTGTCCAACAGCTATTGTAAGCTCCCGCAAGCTGTGCACCACACAAAATACCACAAAACATCAGGGCCTCTTCTTGCTGCATGCTCCTGAGTAGCACGCACCGCCCCCTTACGTCCACTATAGCTCAAGATGGGCTATAAAAACGTACCCAATGGAAGATGGTTGCCAGATCCTTGCCACACTACGCATCGGCTACCTCCTATCGCACGGGAGGCAGTAAGTGCAATTCCCTGCTGCCAATTTGCACGCCTAGAAGTACCTGACCGCCGTCTTGCCAAGTCAAGGGATTTTAACTATCCCTGCTGAGAATTACAGCAATGGGGAGTACCACCTCATTAGTCAGCCAATCATTAAGCTTCCCTATGCCAGTGCCTAGACAGGACAATCACAAGCATTGCCGCATAGCATGCACGACACTCTCCAAAGCTATGGCCCAGTGGGTCCAGTGGGTGCCACCCTGGCAGTACACCACATACGGCGCCCGCAACGGCCCATCTGCGCTCAATTCAGCAGTGCTCCCGTCGATGAATGTCCCATTCCCAAAGATGACCTCATCCCCATACCCTGGCGTTATCCCTGCAAGCATGCACTATGCCCTGAGCAGCGCCTTCAGCATGAGGTCTTGATGATGTCTCAGTACTTGGTGATGATGTCTTAGTGACTAGTCCTGAGGCAGAGTCTTAAGCTGGGTCTGTGTTTCCATGGGAGACATTGCCAGTCATTGGATCAGAACCAACACCTGGAGTGGGCTCGATGTATGAGCCGACAGGCGAGGCGCGCTGCACCGCCTTGCAGAAGGCGATCATGCGCTCCCGGGAGCCGACTTCCACAGGGGTGATGAAGGAGGGGCCTGCGGTCATGCCGGTGGGCAGGTGCACCCGGTAGCCCTCTGCCTCCATCACCCTGGCAATCAGCCTCCCACCCTTTAATGCCTCTCCCACCATCTGCGGCCCCAGGAACAGCCCTGCAAAACCAGTACGTGCCATCACACTTGCACCAGGCCAGAGCTGACCCCAGCCGTCAATGACTGAGATGAGTCAGGCTCATTCATTGGCACAGCGCCAGTGTAAGGACTGTCTCTGGAGTGCTCTGCATAATTGAGCCTCCCACATGTCAGTTGACCGGCTGCAGAGAGATTTCTGTGCTAGGAGTGCTATACATGCTGCCAATCTGCACGAGGGTCAAAGGCCTGCCTTGAGCCATGAGGCGGAGCGTCTCGCCAGAGACGCTGCCTGCATCAACTCCCACACCGGGGGCTGTGAGGCGCGCGGCAGCAGCTGCAACCAGGTCTGCACGCCCGGCAATATACCCCCCGCTGGAGACGATGGTGCCGCCGGGGCTCTTGATTAGGCTCCCCATCGCCAGATCAGCTCCTACCTGGCATACAGTGGTCCCTTGGTATGCCTGCCAGGCGGCTGTGACCACCTCACAGAAAGCTTGACCATGCGCGCTAAGTCTGATGTGGATGTGCCAGACATGACGTTCCTGATTAGCTCTCTCTCAAATGTGATGTAAACAGGAGTAGACTCAGTGAGCGCTTTAGCATCACACAGATTGACTTCTAGATTATAGTGGGGTGCACACTTACATGGCAGGGCTCCAGTCTCTCTGTGAACTCGCCATAGCAATTGTCCACTATCACGATACATTCGGAGCTGCACGCTTTGATAGCCTGAACTGTCTCCTCTATGGCATCAATGCTGAGCGTTGGCCTGAGGGCATATCCACATGACCTCTGTATGAGCGCCACACGCGTCTCTGCAGGAACACAACAGCCCTTTAGGATGCGAGTGATGCTCCTCAGATACATGGGTGCAATGAGCATTGCAACTGTAATTATGCTGATGCTGCAAGGCATTCATACCAACTCTACATAGCGCTTGTCCTGGGTGGGCACTGCAAGCTGTCCATAGGACCAGCAGACACGACTGCGTCATCAGGCAATGGGTAAACGGATGCTGCTGGATAAAGGATCCTTACTTGGGGTCAAGACTTCTGGCAGACTATTAAGGTCCACAGAGCCGTCAGCTGCCAGGGGCATTTCTCTGTAGGAGACCCCCCACTCCTTCAGGCTGCCATGGCCAGGGGTGCCCCGCAGCCCTATGACCTCCTCCAGGGTGTCGTAGGGCTTCCCGGCCACCGCCAGCAGCTCGTCTCCGGGCCGCAGCACGGAAAACAGCGCTGTGGCGATGGCATGCGTGCCCGAGACGAACTGGATGCGCATGAGCGCTGCCTCCGCTCCCATGACCTCTGCCATAATCTGCATATAGAAAACCGCATCCAGGAAACCGCTATTCAGAAATATCTGCTCCCTGGCCACATTTCGTGGCCATGAACCCCAAGTGCAGGCTGTATACAGCAAGTGTCACATGTCTGCTGCGTTAAATACTACTGAGCATGTGCTCGCAGAGCCTCTCTCATGCACTGGTGATGAGAGAGAAGCGATGAAAGCAATCTTATGCTCACGCAATGCCTGCATGCATAGGCTCTCTCTGCACAGTCGGCACTCAGCATTGCGGTGCAGACTCAGGACGCTCTGTGCAGCATACCTCATCTAGTGCAGAGCGGCCCAGATCGCCATGGCCGTAGCCAGTGGACCCTGCAAAGTGGTGCGGGCCAAGTCTGGTGTTGCGCATGGCATTCTGCACACGCCTCAGGTTGTGCGCCACCAGCAGGTCAATGTCCTGGAACTCTGCAGCCACAGCAGATGCTGCGTGCCACACCTACAACAGTGATTTTGGTGACATCTTATTGGAGATGTACAGTAACAGAAGGGCTCCTTAAGGCGACACGGACTAGTGAATCTGATGGCAAAACTACCCAAGTAAGTTTGCGACATCTACAGCAGGACGTAAGGAGCTCACGGCTTCGTGAGCACGCTCAAAATCTCGTTCCTTAGGCACTGACGCAAGTGCCTGCTGCTCCTGCGACCATGCGGTACGATCTGCAGAGCGCCGCTCGCCGGCAATAGGGCAACATTTGGACGCTGGTGGTCGTCTATATTGCTTCGCAATGCTGTCGATACTGCTGCGTGATAATACTGACCTATTGAGAGCAATTGGGCACAGATTTCTGCTGTGGGTCCCTAACATCTGGTAGCCTTACTTGCGGCATCCCATGCATGCCAGCTATTTCGAAGAAGGAAAGCCAGGCATCAAGTGCATGGGGGCTAGGACAGCAAAATGATTTTTATCGGCCGGCTCCCTCAGGTTTGCAGGGACGAAGAGGGATAGTGGAAATTCCAACACACGTGAGCGGTGTCGGAGTAGATTTGACTCCGTCACCAGCTTTCGTGCGCCTCCAGCTTGACCAGAGATCGTTGCTTGGTGGGTTGTCTCACATTGTGATTTTGGTGGCAGATAACTCCATTGCAATACGACTGCACAGGGAAAAGCGACCTTTCTTACATGTGCACAATCTGGCAATCGAGGCCCAGCCTTGAGGGAGCTTTCCACTTCCTCCACAACCCTGGAGGTTTCCAGTACTTACTCGGACGTCTCGAAACCAGTCTCAGCTGCTCTTAGCATGACGGCTCTGGTATATATGTTGTGAGGTACACAAGTGCAGCATTTACAGGATCAGATCTGCTGCACTCAGTCAGCGAGGACTTTCATGGACGTTGCTATAGCTATACATACATCTTGTAACCCACTCCGGAACTCCTTGCGTTTTCAAGCTCCGCTATCGTGTGCATGGCGCGCAATACTGCTTCACCATCATCTGGGAAAGGTAGAAGGGGCGGGTTGTCGCAGAATGAAAGGTTCCAAGCAGGAAATTCCAGAATTTTACGATTAGGGAAGATGAATCTGGGCCGCATAGCGTCCTGGAGAAATCCTATCTTTGCAATGTCAATCCTCGGCCCAAGCAAGTATGCCGCTAGTGCACCTCCAAAGAGGCCTCCAAGGCTCCCCCTGTTCAGGGCCACCACACAAAATGCTCATGTCCTCTGCGCATTGTCCTTTCAGAGCGGGCTGGTAGCACCGTATAGTCACCTTCATTTCTTGCACTTACCTTTGCAGCAACACGGAGGAACATTGAGTAGTCCGCCATCTCACCAGATCATCAACCAGTAAGGTGAGATGGCAGAGTACTCAACATCACATCCGGCCATGCAGCACACGTCACATCATGATCACACGAGCAACTGCGACGACCATGCAGTGTGCCAAAAGCAAGCTCATGACTTGCGCTGCAGGCCTGAACCGCTTCTGGTGTTGCTCTTCCTAGGGTTGAGGATTGTGTGCGCACCAGTTGTCAACGTAGGGTGACAATCCCAGGTTCCAAATCAGATCAAAGCCAAGACTCCCAAGCATGGCAGCTTTCTCGGGCAAGTGCAGAGGCCGCATGAACTCGTCCCCTAGGAAGTACACCAGAAGAGCACCCCTTATGCCAAGAGAGGCAGCTGCAGAAGGACCATTGCACACATCACGCTCGGTAGCGGATGGCTCGGACAAAACGCTGCAAACCAATCCTTTGCATGGCGATGCTCTCTGGAATAGAGTCTTGCTGACAAGACGGGAGGGGCAAAGCATAGGTGCAGCACAAGACTATGCCGTGCATGAGTGTCACTCTTGAGGCGCTCATGGCCAGACAGCTTGGCAGAGCTACTCACATCAACCACGGTGCTGACACTTACCTGAGGCGCCGGCAGAAGCTGTTGACTTGCGAGCAGCGCTAATGATAGCACCGGTAAGGGCTGAAATCCCGTAAACTGCCAGGAAGCGAGGACGGCCGGTCAGCCACTCCAGTCTTGGCCCCTTTTGGTCCAGGATACGGAGGTTCATGACCAGATGGAATAAGTGAGCATGCACAAACATGGGCGGGACGAAGCGCCAGCATTGACCTGCTCTGATGAGCTTAGTGTCCTACACACAGATGCCATAATCAGCACCACAAAGCACTCATACCTTTCTGATTGATGCATGATGCCACTGGCATGGTGTCCCCATACCTGGCATGCCTATCAATCACAGAGTACTGGAACCTCAGGTGGGTCTGAAGGCAAGTGTCTGGATCACGTCAGAGTCCAAAAGCTTCAATCTATGTGGCCCGAAAGAAGCGGCAGGCACCTTGAATGAGGGAGGCCTCCTTTGAGCCAGAACCTGGGCAACGAAGGCAGCAATGTGGATGCCAATAATGACATCTGTGCTTCGCCTCCAATGGGAGAAGAGTTCCGCTCTCCCTCCACGTTCTGGGGGCTGTTCTGCTGGCGCGCTGCAATACAGCATCATGTTCTGATAGCCGTATCCAGGTCAGGATCGGCTGCCTGATGAGGGCAGTCCTTACAACTGCTGTATACGGGTTGTTGAAACACCTTACGCATGGACTGTGTGCTGTTTCTACAAGCGTGCCATATGACAGGGAAGGATGCGACCTGCTAGGGCTTTGCGCTTCAGGTGAGAGGCCGAACGATGCTGCAGCTATGATGCCGGCACTGCCACTGACAAGAGCTCTCAGCTGCTGAGGTGCGGGACGCTTGCACCCACGCAGCCCTCGGCTCCATTTGCCGAGCCTGGCTATGTCTATTCTGAGAGGAAGAGAACAAGATTGTCCTGGGAATCGCATCACTGTTTTCCTTGTACACGCATCAGGACGCAGCACAGCCGCTGAATAAATCCTTGCAGATACGTGCCTGGCGCAAAGGTATATGGTTTGAGATGACCAATATCGAAGCCCATGCCCTAATGATGTGATTACGTCAGCTTCCGGCCCCTTGCCGTACAGCAGGCACTCTTTCCGATGGAATACGTCCGAGCTCACGTACAAACAATGTGTACATTGGTGGCTTTACTAAAGCGCTAAAGCTGTGCAGCTCATAGCCTCTTGGCCTTCACCCTCCTAGCACGACCCCTCTGGTGAGCATGCTGTCTACTTCACTTCAAGTTGTGCATTAGTTATCGCATAGGATATGCTGCACCCAAGTGGCAAGGGCTCAATCCAGCAGGGTGTTGTGTCTACAGATATAACGTAAAACCAACTCCTGACTTCCTTGCTTCTACAAGCTCGCCTGTTGTGAGAACGCAGCGCACTACTGCTTCGCCATTGTCTAGGAGAACTGGAAGGGGCGGTATGTCCCAGAGACACTTTGAGGCGTCAAAGTCAGGAAAAGACACCATTGTGTGAGACGATGCAAAGAGTTTGGGCTGCACATGTGTAGCGTCCCCAAGAAGACCTGGCGTTACAAGTGCAATGCTTGGCCCAAGCAAGTACTACTTGCATTGACGGCATAGTATGCCGTCAATGCACTGCCAAACAGGCCTCCAATGCTTCCCCTGTCCAAGACCACCACATGCTCAAGACTTGTGCACATGCTGTCTATGAGACTTGTAGCATGCATGGGGTGGGTAACACTGCTGATCTGTCTGCAATCTGTGCACTCATCCCTTGACTCGCGGTTCAACAAATGCTTGATGGCTTGGTGACATGGCAGATGACAAGCCTCATATTCGACTGGCCGACTCCTACAGACAAAGCAAAGCAACATTGAGGCATGCAATGAGGATGCACTCTGCCTGCCTGAAGCGAGATTAGTCGCGAAGCTTATGATTCATATGATCTACCATGTATGCGCACCAGTTGTTGACATAGGGCGATGTGAGGCCCAGTCCCAGATTCCAAACAAGCTCAAACCCGATTCCTCCGAGCGTAGCAGCCTTCTCAGACAGGCCCCTAGGCCGCAGGGGCTTATGTCGCAAAAAGTACACCAGAAGAGCACCTCTTATGCCAAGGGAGGCAGCTGCAAGAGGGCCGTTGCATGTATTAGATTCAGTAGCTACATGCTCAGCAAAAGCTATGCAAGTAGGTCCTTTACATGCCTCTGGAATGGACCTGTGTTCTGACGCCAAGTCTTGTTGACAAGACAGGAGGGTGGATGTATACGTGTAGCGCAACACTATGCCGTGCTTTGATGTCACTCTCAGCCAGGCATTATGACAGCTACACCGTGATAGCTGGACAGCTTCAAGCCAAGCCAAGTTGGCAAAGCTACTCACGCCGACATGGTGTTGATGTGTACCTGAGGCACCGGCAGGAGCTGTTGAGTTGCGAGCAGCGCTGATGATTGAACCGCTCAGGGCGGATACCGCGTACACCGCCCAAAAAGCGAGGACGTCCATATAGCCATTCCACTCTTGGCCCCTTTTGGTCTAGGATACGTAGATTCATGACAAGATGGAACATGTGTGCATGCGCAAACATGGGTGGTACGAGGTGCCACAACCGGCCCGCTTTGATGAGCCTGATGTCCTACACACAGGCGCCACAATCAGCATCATAGTGGCAGTTGTGAGTCTTTGACCAGTCCTTAACAGTCTATATTAGAATAGTGGGACCTCAGGTGAGTCTGCAAGCAAAAGTCGTGAGCGAGTCAGAGCATAGAGCCATGTGTGCTCTGAAAGAAGCGGCTAGCACCTTTGGTAAGGCAGGCTTCTTTCGAGCCAGAACCTGAGCCATGAAGGCAGTAAGATGGATGGCAATAAGAACGTCTGTGCCTCGCCTCCACGGATCAAGTCGCTTTGCTCTGCCTCCATATTCTGGGGGACACTGAGATGGGGGCGCGCTGCAAGATGGCACAGCCATACTTGAGCTTAGGATCAGCTATCCGATGAAGCCATGCTTGATAGTTGCTTTGTATAAATACTTGTATCAACTCATGCATGAAATCATATGCTATCTAGATGAGCATGCCTAGATGACAGGGAAGGACTGACCTATCAGAGCTTTGCGCATCAGATGAGAGGGCTATTGATGCTGCAGCTAACATGCCAGCACTGCCATATCTCAGCTGCCGAGGTGTGGGACGTCTGCTTCCCTGGCAGCTCCACCTGCCCAGCCTTGCTATGTTTGTTCCAAGAGGAAGAGAATAAGGTCCTCCCGGAAACCGCATCGGTGTTGTTTTTGAAGGCGATACAGAACACCCTATGGAGGTTAGCTCGGAGACATGCAATCATTCCTGGTCTGAGCTGATCGAGATTTTCAAGGCTTCGAGCTCCGGGAGTCCCGTGCGTTGACTTTATCGTGTCAGCTTCCGGTCCCTTCCTTGAAGCTCACAACCGTGATATCAGTTGCAGTGTCTTTGCGTTACAACAGGCCAGTTTCGAGACTAATGTCACGTTCAAGCTCAGGCACGAGATATAAGCCCTTGCTGGCGTTACAGTGGTCGGCAAAGAGCTGAATTGTGCAGCTCACAGCCGGACCCGCTGCACGCGCAAAGTAGCCTCGGAAGCAGTCCTGCTGCCTGGCATCCTGATATGGCAAGCGGGGCATTAACGGACAAGATATTTTACCATGCACACTCAAGGTTTGGGAACATGCGGCTGCCTGCAGGCATATGGAGACCTGGCACCACAATGACATTACAGCCCATCTTCGCAACAGAATATTGGTGTAGTATGGCTGTCCTCAATAGGCCAGCCCTTTCAGCTCAACAGCTCCTCTTGCAATCCTTTCGCGGCCGCAATGTCTAGAGTCTTCAGGCAAGGCTGAACAACAACCTCCGTCGCCACTGAAGGCCACCTTCAATTCCCAACTGTCTTTAAAGTCCAGCTTCTCCTACCTAGAAATGGTTGCAGGGGTACAGTTGCCACAAGTCAGGAAGACAACCTTAGACGCACCATGCAAGGCGCTCATCGGCACATGACTTAAGGGCTGACCACGGCACAAAAGGGCACTGCCGAATGCTTATGCTCTCCTCGGGCCAAGAATGACACTCTGACTGACTCACCAAAACGCACGCTCACATACAAACCCACCTCCGCAACATGGGCAGTGCTTGCTATTGTACACACGCTGCCGAGTCAGCTACCTCTACCCTCGACGTACCCTGTTGCCACTCTTGCTCATCTTGTGACTGTGCGGTTCTTCAAGAGAGAGGACAATGTCTGCGAGCCACTGTCTACTGTTGACCAGCGCTTCACTACTCGAGTGAATTGGCCCTACTGTTGATGTGCGCTCCCAACTGGTCCTGGGACATTTCCATCTGCAGCGTCAACAGCTCAAGTCAGAGCGAGCACTACATGAGCAGGTTGCTCACCTATCAAAGCAACACCTAGGCCCTGGCACGGAAGTGCACGCATGCTGCTCCCCTCATATAAGTCAGCAGCATTTCAGCCCTCTGTAATGCCTCATCTTGGCAGGTATGTGCCTCGTATCCCTCCGTGCCTCATGCCCTCACGCATGTCTGGAGGTATCCCTCAAGACAAAGCCAAGGGATGCCATGTCTGCGCAGAGGTTATTCTGTCCAACAGAGGTGGGCTGAAACCCTAAAAAGCGCTCACCTCTTCATGCACGTCTGGGAGGAACCCTTGGTAGCTGCGCTCCCGGGACACCATGCCCTGCGGATCCTCATCGCTCAGTGGCAGCATTGACAGCCCGCTGCGGTCACGCCACGATATGCTGCGCCGTCTTCCAGAGTATGCTTGCGTCTCAACCTGCACAGCGGCATGTGCGATTAGCTTTCTATGCTGTCATTAGGCAACCCACGACGTCAGTTATCTCCCTGTGTCACACATTTCAGCATTGCTGTCAAGCGCCTGCTGTTTCAATCTAGCACACCATACAGAGCAATGCAATGGGACACTGCTTGGCTGGAGCATTGCTGAGTATACCTCTGAAGTTACCGCTCTGGGCCTGGTGCCTGCTGCTTGGTCACCGACAACAACATCCTCCCGTCTGAGGGTTGCAGGAGAGCTGCTGCTGCGATCCTGTGGCTTCTGTATACTGCCACTCCCTCGGCTGCTCTCCTGCACATGCAGCAGCACAAAGCCTCAGGCACCATGTCCAATCAGGATACACATCATCACTGCAAAGTGACACAGTCAGATCGTATCACAAGTAGATAGGGGACTGAAGAGGAAGTGCATAGCCAGTAATTTAAGGATAGCGCCAGGGCACAAGGAACTACAAGAGAACTCCTGGCTCTGCCTGCCATAAGTATGGCAATGGCACTTACCTGCATGGGCTGACTCACAGTGCCCAAGCCCGGTGGACCTAGCCGGGCAGCCGGGAGCCCAGACCCAACAGAGGGCGTTCTCACTGCTGCTGAGGTGGAGAAGCTCCCAGTGGTACTTCTGTCTATACCCCGACGGCTGGACGCAAATAGCTCTGCGACTTCCCGAGCGTACGCAGCATTTTCGGCATGCAGCTCCGGTCTCCCATTGTCCTGCACGGCAGTCAACTGGTGCCTCAAAAATGCCAAAAGAGCGGCATGCAATCTGTAGCAGGCAAAGTATACAGGGTCAGATCAAGTATAGAAGATATCAGAACGTGAAGGTGCCTCACTCTCTGTCTATAGACCTCAGGACGTGATACAGGCATCAGAGCAAACAGCTGCTGGAGGACACTTGCACACCTGGTTGGTGAAGCTTTCACTCTGTGAGGAGGATGATGCCACTTGGCCTTCATCTGCAATGGGATTGTTCCTCCAGCGGTCTGGATGCAGCGCGCCTATGGGAGCAGAGAGGCTTCCATGCACGCCAGCGCTGCTGGCTGCCCCTGCACACACAGCTGATGACTGTTGCCTCTGTCCATGCTGCACCTCAAGCCTCCCTGAGAGAACGTAATGTACCAGCTTCAATGAGCATTTTAGTCAGTCGGATACCGCTTTTCGGGCTGCATTGCCACTGCAGCATCACCAAAGCCGTTATTGATGGGCTCAACAGAAGCACAAAATAGGAGTGCCACAAAATCCTACCGCTTGACTCAGAGAGGGGCGAGGGCCGCTCCACAGCGCTCCAGGACCGGCCAAAGTTGCCTGCTTTGGCGACGGCCATGCGGGCCAGCATGCCTGACGCAGAGCCTCTCGCGCCCTCGTCAAGGCAGCCGCTGCTCCCGGTCCTGTCGTCCACACCCGCCTCTGACCGACGCAGCCGCGCAAAGACAGCTGCAAAGGTCACAGCACATAGCTCAGGACAGTGCAAGCCCCGGTGTATCCTCAAGCCATACAGTGCGACCGGTGATGTGAGGGTAGTGAGGGTTTCCAGGCAGAGGCTGCCTTGAGGCAAGCTTCCTGAACCCAGAATGATACCAGAGCTCTAGTGGGAGCTGAAGCATGAGTACAAGATTTTTCAGTGATTGGAGTCTGTGGCAGAGGCTGCCAGGGGGCATTCTATCCAGGCAGGGACACTCAGGTGACAGCAGGGCGTGAAATGTTAGGGTGGCTGCTTACAGTGCTGGCGACCAGTGGCCGAGGGCGAAGACGGGTCCAAGTAGAGGGAGCCGGAGGGTGTACTGGCCAGGACGCCCGAGCCGTCCTCAGAGGCCATGTCCAGTGCGACGGGCACCAGCACATCCTCCCCGCACACCCCGCTGCTGTGCCGCCGCGCTGTGTAGCTGGGCAGGCTCTCCCGGCCCTGCGCGGCCAGTTCAAATTTTAGTGTCTCTCCTAGTGAAAACGGCAAGACGCTATGCTCAGACACAGAAGCATCAGGTCCCTGCACAAGCTGCTGCTGCTACGGCTTGCTGCCTGCTGAGGAGGCTCTTGCGCCCCTGCACGTCGGGCATTTGGACGCCCACTTGATTCTCATGCCAGACGTATTGGAACTAAGCAAAGCCTACACAGCAGACCAGCAATGTGAAGCAGAGCAGCATGCGCTGTGGGCTTCCTATATGGCTCATCTGCTTGATTTTCACTGCTGTTCCTACAATACCCGATGATATCCGCAGTGTAATGCACGCGCGCAGATTTTGTCACCAGTGGGCATCGGGACAGGAATGCATTGAAAAGGCGTGCGGGATGTCGTGGGAATTGGAGACAGCAAGGGGTATGCTGCAGCTGATGCTGCGGCCCCTGACGGTACTATGAGCCCACATGATTCTGTAGGGCTGGCGCAGCGCGGGGGCTGGAAGAAAACCTCCCAGCACGACAAGGCGGCACAAGATGGCACTGAGACCAAAGGGCCTTGCTCTATGCTGAACCAGCCCATATGTGCAGTGAGCAGCATGGGTACTGAGAAAGCTGCCTGATAAGGGAACCATCTCGGCAAGGGCTGTGCGCACACAAGAAACCTTTCACCCGGCAAATGGCCTTGCCAACAAGCAAAGGCTTTGCCAGCAAAATGGAGTCATGCTCTGCATGATATGCAGAAGTCCACAACAACAAAGGTCATCGATAATGGTCTCTGTCCATGGAGGGGCAAAAAGGTGCATTGTCTCTCCATGCATACCTCCTTCCACTTGCTTGTGCTATGCAGGGCAATGATCTCGACATCAAGGGTGGGCTCGGAGCGTACTTCCTCAATGGCCAGCTCAGCTTCGCTGCTGCAGCGGCTGCTGCGCCGGCCGTGGAAGGCGGGGCCGCCAAAATGGAACGGGGAACGCCCCTGCAGAGCCGCCGCCCCGCTGATGCGCACCTTCCGGAACATGTTGTCCGCAAAGGACCCCCAGGGGGACAGCCCACTGGGAGGGGACCTGCATGCACATGCATATGAGGGACCTGTAGGCAATCTGGAGAATCAGAGGAGAATGCACTAGGCGCAATTTGTGCATCAAGGATCGCCACAGGGGCGCAGAGCTGCCCGAGCGTTCCAGAATTGTAGATCGGTACATAGAGGCTAATATGCCAAGCTCACACCGTGGGCAAAGATCAGCGCACAGTCGCAAAGGCACTCACAAATGGGCAACACTATTGTCCTTGTGAGTGCCAGTACGCCTACAAGCAGATGTTTACTGCCGGTGTCAGCTGTATCAAGCAAGCTGTCCCTTTGCAAGAGGACGATAGCGCAATGGAATCCTGAAATGGAAGCCTACTGAAGACATGTGGCTTGCTCTGGATGAGAGACTGCACTGACAGGAAGATAGGCAGATAGGTGGGGGGAAATTGCACCTGTAGATCACAAGCTCAGAGGGTCCAGACTGCTCAATCCCTGCCAGCGACTTGGCGCGCGGCTGCAGCTCCGCCTGCGGAATGCCATTGGGCTTCCGCTGAGAGTGCCCATACTTCTGCACGCCAAACACCCTATCACGCCTCTGTCTGCCTTAAGGCTGCATATGGCTGGGCTTAAGGAATTGGTCATGTGCTGGCAGCCCTTGCCAAAGCTCAGACAGGTGGTCAAGAGCCTCAAAAGTTCAAGAACCTGCACAGAGTTGGCTTGTGCATGGCGGACGGCATGTGAGGCTCACCATGCCGGTCTGGCTGGGCAGGTTGAGGAGGTGCCGCAGCTTCAGGGGCATCATGCGCCCGCTGCCCGAGCCGCCCGAGTCGCCCGAGCCGCTGGTCGCGCTGGCAAAGGAGCTCGCCACGTTGAAGCGCGCCCGCCGCGGCAGGAAGTGCACGCGCATACCCGTGCTGGGCGCTGCGAAGCGTCGCCCCGCCAGGCCAGCTGGCACAGCCTGAAAGATAAGCTGAGGGTCCTCCAAGCCCTGCATTGCAACTACTATCAGCAACCTGACTACTGCATGTGCACTCTGCACTGGCCAGCAGACTCTGCTGCTGCGTTGGGTTTTGCAGCCAAAGAACCGCCTTCTCCTCACCTTATGCAGGTATGAAAGCTTCATTCCACTCCCCCAACAGCTAGCTTAATGCTGTACTAGGTGGGAACATTTCTTCCCTGATTGACATATAAGAGTCTATACATTCTGAATGAAGACAAGAGAGCTGCAGCCCCACCTTCAGGAGGTAGTACCCAATCTGCTCCAGCACAATGTCAGTGTTTCCTCCAGGCATGCCCTTGGGGCTGCCGAGAGGGTCAGGCGGCAGGGTGATCATGTCGCTCTTTCGGCGCCAGTCCTTCTCCCGGCGGAAGGCCTCCCTGCCCTCCACCAAGATCTGGCCGGGCGCCGCCAGCCCAGCCACCCGGGCTGCCAGATTAGACACCGTGCCAAAGTAATCTGCCCTCCCTGCAAACAGCCCCGCCTTGTCAGAGTTGCTGACAGTGGCCACTTCACAATGGTGGAGCAGTCCTGTTTGCCTCGAGGATAGGGAGACGAGCTCCAACAGTCTGTGAAGAAGCTTTTGCTCAGTAGGGGGAAGAGTGAGAGCTGCAGGCTGACCTGTATTGAGGGGTTTCCTGATGAGGCCGCTTCCAAAAGAGGCTCCCATGCGGATGCGCAGGCCTTTGAAGATCAGCTTCCTGAAGAGGGGTTCTGTTTCAGGAGCGCAGTCCGGCAGCTTTAGAAGGGCTTCAGGCCACTGTGTTTCAAGTAGCGCGACCTGAGCAGCTGCGCACCAGCGCACTGCCTTCTCCAGGCTCCTGCACAGATGGCACGCGCATGTTAGTTCACAGTTCATGGGTACGAGAAAGGTGCCTGCACTCAATTGCACAGCCTAATAATATCTTGAGCAGCGCCTGCTGCAGTACACTGTGGCTGCAGCCGAGTTCCCTCTGACTGTGCAGAGCAATCAAAGTCCAGACGTGACAATTGGACGACCAACGCACAGAGTTTGCTCCATCTGCTTCCAGACAGCCGCCGGCGTCATGATGAGCACAGATAGAGGGCTTACGGGAAAGCAATGGTGAATTTGCCGGGCTCGGGCTCCTTGCACTCGTAGCCGCTGTAGAGGGGCAGCGTGTCGCGCACAAGGCGCACGTAGCGCCCCAGCGCCACGTTGTAGGCCTCGATGATGTCCACCATCTCCGCGTCCACCTCCTGAGCGCTCTCCGCCATCGCCACGGCGCTCGGCTTTGCAGGCTGCACATGGGACCATGCTTATGTGAAACATTGGCATTTTCTGTAGGTCACCCAAGGTGGGAGCAAGGATCTGCCTTAGGGTCAAGGCTGCTGCTGTGATGTAATAACAGTGACGGAGGGTAGATGCCAACTGACGAGTGCAGTCACGACCGGGGCTCTGCACCATGAGGACAGCAATGCCCACTAGATGACTGGCTACTACTTGTTATTGAAAGGTGGGGCGGCAGCTCACCATGACAAAGACAATGGCAACAGAGGACGGGTGGGGGGAGTCGCGGTAGCCCGCCTCCAGCATGCGAGCTGTGGCAAGGCGGGGGAAGTCTCGGGACGCCAGTAGTGCCGGGAGGACCTCCATCAGGAGCATGGCCTCCGGGAAGGCATCGCTCACGCAGTGCACGCCCAGGCTGATGGACTGCAAGGCATCATAGGGCTCACCAGAGAGACACTTCAACAGCAGCTGTGCACCACAGGACAGTGAAATGTTTAGTGTCAATGCCTCTTGCTTTTTGCAACGTCAAGCTGCAATGTCCAGAGCTGTAAAGGATTATGTCATCATACATGAGGATCACAGACTGGACAGAGAAGAATGCCGTCGCAAAAAGCAGGGGGCTATTACGGCGCTACTTTACATTACCGCTGGGATATGCTTGACTTCAACAGGCAACACAAGAGGCACACCTGGCAGGCGCCCGGCAGCTGCTCCTGAACGGCTGACCAGGCAGCTTCAGACAGCACAACCTGGCCACCATTTGCACACGCCGCAAGGTCTTCCGGCAAGGCAACAGCATCTCCACCAAAGACCATCCTCCGCTGGCTGCTGTGGTTGCCAGGCTCAATGTCGTGCCTGCACAGGATAAGGTATCGTCTTCCTGCTCTCCAGGCAATGATTGCACCAACAATCACATGCCCAATGAAACAGTGATAGAAGCGGCGGCCTTGTATACAGGTGCATTCAGCTAGGACATCAGAATCTGTGCATTCTTGTGCTGCTTGCTAGCATAGCTTGTTCACCAAGTGATCACAGGACAATTCTACATGGCAGTGTACTACTGCTGTCAAAAGAGTGTAGGCGACCAAGGTTGCACTCAAGTCATGCTGAGTGCATGTCTTGAGAGCTGGCTCACGTGAAGTCATGGGAGGTGTGCAGAGCCATGGCGATCCGGGGCCCAGCGAAGATGAGGCGCCCCTCCACATTGTACACCTCAGCGCCGCAGACCGCAACGCTGTCGGCTGGCCACCTGGCGAAGAGCAGCGCCACTTGCGCGATATGGCAGAAGCGCACGGCGCTCAGCGGTGACGCAAAGGCGACGTCGCACATGCCCTGCATGCAGTGCATTGTCCCTCACACCGCAAACCTGGCCCCGCTCGAAAGCCTTGAGGCCTGATGTCTGGGGCTGTCAGGCTTCGGAAGAAGCTCAGACATTTTCTCGGCTTTCCAGACAAATGGCGTATTTAGCTGAGCCATCAATAGGGCCTCTGGCGCAGGTCATGCACATCTGCTGTGACCACCGAGGCTGATACACGAGCTAGCAGGAGTGCTTGAACAGGGTCTGGGCCAAGTGAACACCATGCCACGCACCTCCTCATTGTTGACATCAAAGACATAGCCCTGGAACTGCTGCGCGGCAATGAAGATGAGGTCCTGCTGCTGCCGGATCGTGGAGGGCGCCACGCTCAGTGGGGTCTGCGCTTTGCCCGCTGCGGTGGCGCTGACGCCGAGGCGCCTGGCAGTCGCCGGCTGGGGCTGCAGGCGCTCCTTCTGCGCCTCGCTCAGGGTGAGGCGCACCGCCACAAAGGTCAACGTCTGCACCAAACACGCAGAAGATGAAAAAGCCACGGACGGCACACTAATTCTGGGGTCCATTCACTGTCTCATGACCTGATAAGCATATTCTGATGTGCGCAGATGCACGGAGCAGAAGGCCCAGCTCTGCAGGACTCCACAATGTATTGCACATGTGGGTCTCTTGCAGAGCAGCGCCGTCTGCATCTCAGCATCTGCATACATCATAGCACCGCGATTCCCGCTCTGCTTTCCAATCTAGATGCAAGCAGCTTTGATGAAAATCTGCTCAAATGATTGTCACGCACCTTCAAGGCAACTGGGTCTGGAGGGCATGTGATGAGGTAGCCTGCGCCTGGATGCTCCAACTCAACCTTTCTCAACGGTCCAAAGACCCGCGGTAGGGGCCTCAGAGCAAGCCTCTTGATCTGCAGCAGCACAACAACCCCTCAGCACTTCTGCCTGCGGCACTGTGGAAATGCCGATGGGCAAACAATGCCTGCCAAATGTTTTGCCAGTCCTGACAGAAAACGCGGTTGCAAGGAAGTATCTTGCAGACACAACTGCCCTACGCAACATGGAGATCTCCTGGCAACATGCCAGCTCAGTAGAGGACATGCTGCAGACCAGGATACCTTAGTGCACTCTGGGAGAGGCAGTCATATACCCAAGCTGAGAGGATATGTCTGATATGGAGGGCACTGCTTAGATCTCAACAGTGGGGCATGTTGGTTGCGGGTGTGAAGTTGGGCATGCCTGGTAGACAGGCAGGGGCACAGGCCAGGCATTGAGCTTGTAGCTGCCCAGCTGCTCCACGACGGGGAAGCTGGCCTCGTGCATGCGGTCCTGCAGGCGCAGCCAGGCGTCCTGCGACAGCAGCACCTGCCCGCCATTAGCTGCCTCGCCCAGCTCAGCCGCCACCTGGAATCCAGGCCCCGTAAAGACCCTATGCTTGGTCAGCTGATGAAGCCTGCACAGCAAGGATCTGCTCTGTCACTGTTTGAGTTATAAGGTAGCATGTCTACAGCAGTAGCTTCCACTGGCCTACACATCATCACGCCATCGCGTCATTACAGCAGGACACAAATGAGGAGCAATTATGCATGTGTATGCCTGGAGGCTTCAATACCTGTGGGCAACGGTGCCCTCCACAGCAAAGTGGATGGCCATACGAAGGCGGGGTCCTCTGAAAGCCAGCTCCCCGTCAGGGGAGTACACTTCCTTACAGAAGGGCAGCTTCAGGACAGCCTTTGTCCAGGGAGTCTCCAACAGCAGCCTGTAAAGGCACAACGCAGATGTTCAGGATGTGCCAGTACACTCATGACATTGCAGGTTTTTTTGTCACTGTTACATGCCCTCACAGAAGGCCCCTCTGTCCAGGGCAATCCGTCCAAAGCATGCTACTGGAGATTGCATGAGCTGTGTATGCCAAGACCAATGGGCGCCCGTACTGCAGCACAGACCTCTTGCGGGCCCCATTAAAGGCAGCTGTCCAAGGCATCAGAGCTGGCTATGATGCATGGGAACCCTGGCCAGCGTCACTGATCTTGTCCTTACCTGTATTGGACTTCCATGCAGAAGTTTATGGCCTCCACAACGTCCAGGAAAGCAATGTGGAAGGAGTCCCCTTCTGTGTTGATCTCATAGCCATTGTGAACACGTATGCCCTCTCGCATGACCTGCACAGCCATGTCCTCCATCCTGAGGTACTAGACAAGACAAGGCACAATACAACCATGACCGTTGTGATAGTTGACAGACCTATAAGCAGCAGATCCAAGAGGTAGCAATGCTGAGGAATGATCACCTAGCACTCCATTTGCGGCATTGGACACTGGCTGGGCGCAGCATCTATGCAATCGCATTGATGTCCCAAGAGACGGTACACTTGATGATCAGGTAATGCCTTGACAGGTTGGGATGGCGCGCTCACCATGTCGTGGACCTGCTGAATCTTCTCAAAGGCAGCCGGATTGGTGGAGGCCTGAGCAGTGGACCCCTCCATGTCAGTCATGACGAACACCAGCTCGTGCGCATGCATGAGCTGGTCGACGCTGTGCTGGCCGCCCTCGCCCTTGCGCGTCATCAGCGAGCTCATCAGCGCCTTCATCTGCTCATTCTGGCTGCGCAGCTTCTTCCGCGCCATGCGGCTCTTGTGCGACCTGCGGCGCAGACAGAGTTTCAGCATCATGTACTCATCAGGAATACTCAACAGAGGCCTCTCTAGACCACATCATCTCCTACGTGCAGCACGGGTAGGCAGAGCGCTGTCTCTCTGCATTGACTGCAATGCACACGTGTGATGTTTTATGGATGACATCAGATCAAGGAGCGTCTCAAGCTCACCATCGTGACCTTACACCCTGTCATGATTCAGGTGACTTCTGTGGTGTTGTGCTTTCAGGTAACAGTCAATGTTGAGGCATTATGACATTGAGCTGACAGACTAGTTGGCATACCTTCTGCTGGTGATCCATATGGTGAAGGCGGCGACAGCAATGCCAGTCCCCAGGACTGAGGTCACCACGATGGCTGCCACCTTGCCGGGCGCCAGATTCTGGCTCTCGTGCTGGATCGTGATCGACTGAGACTTCACTGTCCCGGTCAGCCCAGCCGCGTTCACAGCGCTGACCGCAATGTAGTAATTCTGCCCATACTGCCAGCACACATAGTTCTCAGACATCAGGTCACAGACAGGCAGAACACCGTGAAGAGCAAGAATGCCTCTTGCTAGCTGACAAGAGTTAAGGATTAAGCCCTCCTCAAGAGCCAACTTTCTCCCTCAAATTCTGAGAACCACAGTTGGTATGAGGGAGCTGGCTGGACTCATTGACAGCATGAAGTGGTCAGATGCCAAATGCAAAAAGAGCATGCCTACATGATGCACAGACAGAGCAGGAGTGCTACCCACCTGGAGCTGAAGGCCCGTAGCAACAGCAGATTGCGTACGGACACTGACATTCACTTGGGGGGTGATTGGGACATCATTGCCCGAGGTTGGCTCCAGAAATAGCTGATAGTACTGCTGCACGATGGGCGTCTGCGGATCCGTAAATTTGCTCCAGCACAGCCTGTACACACACTTTCCTTGATGCACCTCTGTCATTCACGGCACTGCAGAGACCTGACATCTATACAGGCGTCCAGCGTTGCTTCAGAAGTGATCACAGACAGAGCGATGTCGCAACATTATGATGAAACATTTAGATGAGGTGTGTAGGCTGGCAGATGGAACTCTTATTTCTGCAGCTCAGAATTCTAGTGCAGCCCCAACAAAGGATCATAATCATTCATCCCGTGAGTACCAAGGCACAAAGCGAGCAAAGGGCGCACCACATGGTGTCTGTCTGCGACTGGGTGAGCGCCAGCTTGCAGTCAGGCGCGTTGTACACCTGGCCGTCTGGATCCATCTGGGGCGGTGAGTCATCCACCTGCACAGCACTTGACACTCGTCAGGCTGGACAGCTCTGTGCACGGCTTTGCTTGGTCAATAGAGACTAGCCACAGGTGCCTTTGCAATTGTTGAAGGCTGAGCACAGGGCCTGGTCACTCTATGTAGGCCAGTCACAGCCTACTACCGAAGATCATACAGGTCAGTGCATGTATGAAAAACGAGCACGATTTTGAAAATGAAGAACAAAGCTGAACAGGAGGACTGCAGTATCAGCACAGGAGGGAGGCAGGAACCCACAAGGCTGATGCTAGGACGTCATCCTTGCTCAGGTCGATTCTTCTAGGCTGGGCCAAAGTACGCCTCTGAAAGGCCTTAGGGATGGTAGCTCACCTTAACCCCATCACTGCTTGCTGTGGTGTTCAGCCTTTGGGCCCCATTGTTGGTAGCCCGTATGGCAACACTGTATGTCTGCCCGGCCACAAGTGTCTGGTAGTGGAAGGAGATGTTCTGTGTAAACAGGGTAAGATTTGAAAACACTGCCCCTCCGAAGTCCATCTTGACAGGACTCTGCATGCCACACACGCCCACTCAGCTATACTGCAGCCCAGCCTGCATCCCTCTAGGAGCAAGCAATAACATAAGTACACTATCTGAAAGTGGCCATAGCAAGGTGACTGGGCGGATCTATGAGGTGCGACAGACATGAGATGGGGCGAGTGCACGTGGTAGCTCTACCTGAACAGTCCCATCGAAAGGCCGGAAGGCCACAACATTGGTGATGTTGGGCCCCGAGCCAAGCCCCCACTCGTAGCTGCGGATGCCTGTCCCGCTATCGTCAAAGGCCGTGAAGCTGAAGGACACGCTGCTCACATTCGTCCAGTACTTGGGCACCAGCACCCTGCAAGCATCGGCCCCTGCTCAGCAATGGTGAGGATTCCTCAGCACCATCTGTGGTGGACTGCATGGCACACATGCACCAAATGGCACGTCTGAGGTGATCTTGTGATCATTACATGCCAGACTGACATATGGAGACCAGGAGACGCCTAAGCCGGCCATCTGGCGCATCACGATGCTGGAGGTGCAGGTGCAGACAGAGCTATGCTGCTGGGGCTTTCCGCACCTGCAGCCATGCTCGGGGAGGCAGGAGGGAGGCAGCTCATCGCAGAGGCCGCCATTGGGGTTACTGGTCAGGTTTCGTGGGTCCATGAGGCCTGTCCCGTTCAGATTGGGGATGCGCTCTATGAGGCAGGCGGGCACGATGCCGCACAGGCCCGGATTGTCCTGCACCACTACAACAGCTTTCAGGCAAGTGCTCACCCAGAGCAACTTGACAGCCAGTGTGCTGTGTCAAAGGCCAGTGGAAGCTACATCATGCACAACCCCCCCCTGCAGGAAACATGTACAGGACGTAGCTTCCACAGGAGGTACACGCAATGGAGGAGGGGTGAAGGGTGCAAGCAGTGGGCATGTCCATGAACTGAAGGGGCTTCCAGTAAGAAGAGAGCTTGCCTGCAGACGGATGTTGTCTCCAGAGCCTGAGCTCTGGCACAGGGAGGGGTCCAGCGGCCCCGAGAGATTGTTGCGTGGCAGCCAGGCTTCGCCCATGCCGGGGTAGCTGCCCACGAAGGCGGGGATGGTGCCGGAGAGGTCATTGCCGTTCACCACAAACTGCCTGAGCTTCCCCAGGCTTGCCAGCGCCTGAGGAAGGGTCCCCTGCATGGAGCCACATGCCTTTCAACCAGAAGGTCAGGGCTTCTGCATAGATGTGAAGCGCATGCATGGCAGGCTCAGGACTCCAGTGTGCTGGCATATCACAGCTATAGGAGTCGCACTTTCTGCCGTTACATAAGCTTGCCTCATTTGACGGCAGGATAGTCAAGCTCTTCAAGCTATGGTGTGCCCAAGGCAGCTGTGGTTTGATGCTTCTGATAGAATTGAGGCAATATATCATAACTCAGCAGGCAGTATCAACAGCTCAAGCACGTTTTGCAGGCTGGCCAGCTGGGGTTGTACCGACAGTCTGTTGTCATGGAGGTCAAGTGTGCGCAGCTCTGTCAGATCGGCGATGCTCTCGGGAATCGTGCCATAAAGCTGGCGGCCCTTGGTTCTTATGACGCCCCCCACAGACAGCACAAGCACCCGTCTGCTGCTTGCATCCCCCTCGGCTGCAGAGCACTCTGTGCTGTTGATCTCTGGGTAGGTGTCGGAGCAGTTGCATGACACATATGCCCAGCCGTTGTCGCAGGGGTCGCTGGAATTGCTCCATGACTGTAGGAGGCTCTGCACCACCCGCACATGCACCTCAGCGCGCCTGCCTGACTCTCATTGCATGTCCCCAGCATGGCAAGATTGGCAATCACTATGTATGTACAGGACCTTCGTGAGGTGCAAGGCCCACATAGATTGCTCCTTGCTGCTGTCAAAGAGCTTCAGTAGGGCAAGTGCTGACGCTAAGAATAGCATGAGGTTACATGAAGCTTGCCTGATCAGTCTGTAGGCTCGACTTGAAGCTCAGCAGCGCTGCCTTGTCTGATGGGAGCGTGGTCCCAGCAGCAAGGGCTACTGTGAGGGCGAGAGCCAAAAAAGAGTGCCATCTCTGTTGAGGAGCCCAAGGGGGCTTCTTGGCCATCAAGCTTCAAAGAGCCACATCACAGCCCATACTGATGTCTCCCACCTGCAAGACAGTTGTACTATTACATTGCTCCCCGGCGTATGCCCCAATCTCCTGCACACGATGACATGGAGCACATCCCGATGCTCACGATCAACGCCCCATTGCAGCCTTTGACAACAATAAATCAAATACATATCAATAAGATACCTTCTGTCGTGCAACATGGCTACAGATACCAACAACATGTTGCTTATGTCACCTGATACTGGGCAAGATGGCGGGGTATACCTTCTCTCTCCTGAGCCAAGCGGTGAGTTTGGGCTGGATGACAGACTATTCAGCCGAATATTATGCCTGTGCTAGCCCCACCAATATGCACGTTCGGAGGACCACAGATCCTAGGATGGTCAGGCCGGGTTTCTGCACAAGTGCATCTCCTAGACTGCCCTTTCAAAGGACAGTAATCCTCCCCAGATCACAGAACGCTCCTTATTTGACAGCCGGTAATATCTTTCCTGCTATGAGAAGCGTGAATGAATGAGCACGGCGAAGCTGCCTGGGTAGTAGAAGCTGCCGTGTGCCCGATTCTGTGCTGACAAAGCCAATGCCTCTCTGCTCGAGATCTGCTTAGGTATCTCACATCTTTGACGGATACATGATACAATCCTATCACTGAGGCAACGGCTTGTAAGGGTGCCTTGAGACGGGACACTAGCTTTAAGCGAGCCAGAGGCAGAAGAACTTTGTATGCATGATTTGGCAGCATGAGCAATAACGAGTTCAACAAAGACGTGAGGGAGCTCCTCATCAGGACAAAGGTATCAACCCTCTTGCGCGACAGACCCGTGGTTCTGCTCAAGCAGGAGAGCACAGTCGAGCTAGCTCTGCAGGCGAGGCCCCTCAAGCCTTACCATATGCACTGAATGGATCTGATCACCTAGTGAACTGCGACGTGCCTCAATTTTGAAACGTGCCTGTCTGAAGAACACCGCCAGCTTTGACACGCCCTCACCAGCTAGGGCTTCCACCTCACCTTGTAAAGCCAAGCACTGGTGCAAGATGTCGCATTTGCGTGAAGATCAATCTTCTTGCAGACAATTGGCAACGCCCTTGTTCTGGCCAGTACTGGCATGCAAGTGTTGGCTTCTTGGTGCTTCACCTTTGCACTGATGGTCTGCCCTGACCCAGCAATGTGTTGCACTCTGCAGACACTTGCGTCACGCAAGATCCTATCAGCGCCTGTGGTAGCAGCACCTGAAGGCACTGACCCCACAACCTTTACCGCCAACACAGAGGACCAGGACATTGTGTGCTTTGTGGACATCAGAGACGTAAGCTCCCATCCCTTCTCCATGATATCAATTCATGACTGTCCACTTAAGCCTATCCAGCAGGAGCCTGATTATATACCTGAATGCTTTGTTATGCCTCTGCAGATCCTAGAGTCTTTCTTGAAAGGTGCGCCACTACTTTGTACTTGTTGCTGTCACCCTTGCAGATCCTGCTGTAGCCTGAGGGCACTTGCGCTGTGTTGACAACATCTGTGGCGCAGTGATGTGCACATCATCTGCATGGCATGGCCAATAAATGGGACAAGGGCAACCTCACCAGGCTGCGCATTGTAAGGGTGCCTGCGTGCAGAGCTGCCAGACGATGTGGTGCACAAAGCAAAGATGCTCAAACGCATGCAAGTCCTGGAAGAGAAGGGCGTCGCCTTTGCAACACGGCCTCTGTCCTCCCTCCCTGCCATAGGTAGGCATATTCACAACTTGTGCTTATGATGTGGACATCTCAGGAATACAGTCATAGACCCACTTGTGACCCACATGGAGGCTTGATGCTAGTCCTTCTCTCAGGCCTTGGACACTGTCACAGCACTATCTCTTTGAATCAACGGTTCCAGCTGTCAGAGGATGTTTGTATGTTTGTATTGGGTCATGATAGTGCCTGAACTGGTTGCGCCCTGGTGCAGGCAGCGATGGGACCTTCTACCAGGTCAAGGCCTCAGCCATGAGCGTGATGGAGCTCGTATATGACGCTCTCTTATATCCCAGGGAGACCAAGTACGTCTTTATCTCATACCATGCCCTAATGCTCGTCAAAGCCTATCAACAATAATAAATTCAGCTGTTTCTCACATTCTAGAGTAATGCACCCAGGGCTGGCAGGAAATATTGTACCCTTCATACCCGCTGTGTGCATGTGTCTCGAGCGCCTGCATGTGTGTATCAGTCAACACTCCGCAGAGCGTGTGCATACCTTTTGAGAATTTGTCCGGTAGTGGCAGGCTCCTACTCACAAATGCTCATAGACCATGGATGGGCTTTGCGGAGTCTTGACTGACAGACACACAATGAGGATACTGACATTGGGACTCAGCCTCCATGCTCGGATGATGCCCGTAATCTGTATGCAGAGCCATGCATGGAGGCAAGAGCAGTGTGAAGATTGTCCATCGGATCGCCCTCTTCGACTCCAAGTCACGCATCACACACATCCTCAGCCAGTCTGATATAGCCAGGCAAGCCTAGCATCTGCTCCGCGCCTCCAGATGCCAAGCATATTGCAGCACCTCAGCAGCAGGCCTGATCATTGGTGTCCTGGTACTTCAGCAAGGCGGCTTGGCTGCTTGAATCCTTCCAGCTGCATCCCACACCTGGTCTTAAGAGCAGCTACCCTGATGGTCACCACCCATGAGCCTGATGCAGGTTCCTGCTTGACCACGAAACTTGCTGCCTAGGTCATGCACTCATGGCGCGCCTCTGCGACTAATGTGCTGAGGCTTTCTCAGCCAGTGAAATGTGCAGCATTGCTGCAGGTTCCTGTTTGAGCATAAAGCTGAGCTGGGCGCCCTGGCGGGCATGACAGCTGCCCAGCTGGGCTGGTCCGGGCGGCCCGTAGTGAGCGTGACCCCGGACACATGCGCCATGGTGGCGCTGAGCCTCATGGCGGACAAGGCCATTGCTGGCCTGGGCGTGGTGTCTCAGACGGGCGCCTTGATTGGCAACTTCAGCTACTCGGATCTCAGGTCAGCCCTT
This sequence comes from Coccomyxa viridis, assembly GCA_963930925.1. Taxonomy (NCBI): domain Eukaryota; kingdom Viridiplantae; phylum Chlorophyta; class Trebouxiophyceae; family Coccomyxaceae; genus Coccomyxa; species Coccomyxa viridis. The sequence continues at coordinate 847,775 of CAWVOJ010000007.1, read as the reverse complement.
GCTTTGGTTGTCGCTGTCGCTTAGGCTCTGCTTGTGTTGGAATCTGGGACTGTGCTGTAGCCAGGGAAATCTGAGAAGGGTGCCAAGCTTGCTTTAGGGGGAGGGTTTAAAATGGCGCTGATGTAGTCTAGGAACCCGTTGCTGGCTGGATTGGGGCTAGGTTATTCATGCTGGTCAAAGGTGTCTGAGGCGTCAAGCCAGGTCCCAAGCTGCTTGTTGGTGATCAGAAGCCAACAATCGTCTGGGATCCTGGGCAAGATTCGCTCAGACACCTCAATCTCCATGATCACCTAGCCATGATTCAGGTCTCCAGAGCGCAGGTGAAGGGCCTGCCAAGCAATTATATGCACATTCCCGTCCTCCAAATTCCTCAAGTATTTTTCGAGTTGGGTGCAGGACCATGTGCGCAGACCACTTCAGTACAATGGCGCTGCCTGTCGCGGAGTTTCTGGCCTTGGAGCACGGCACAGAGTACTCAGGTGCCCGGGCCAGCAAGAACGATGAAGAGGAGAGCATGGTATGCGCGCTCTCCTACTCTTCCCTGCAGGAGCCCTGACACGCAGCACCTGTGTGGAGTGCATGGAGTTATTGCAAGGGTCAGGGTCTCACAGGGGGTCAAGTGTCTGTGGCCTAGCTTCTAGCGAAAGCTATGGCTGGTGACTGCAGCCTGCACCGAGAGGGGCTGGAGGCTTTCCAGGCAACCGACTGCTGAGACGGCGCTCATCAGTCGGGTACAAGGTCGGACAGGAGCTTGTGCTGGCCACACCAGATGACACTTTCTACCAGGTGAGCAAGAAGTTCTGCTCAATCAGCACAGAACTTGCTCACTCAGACCACAGAGGGCAGCGTGACTGTACTAGGACAAGGACATCGCAGGACATAGCCAGGAGAGTGCAACGGCAGCAGCTCGATTTAGCTGCTCTGATCTGCCAGCGTGTGGGATTCGCTCTTTCGTAGATTCTGCCCGAAGGACAATGCCCGGTTCACTCTTCTTACTGTGCTTGTCTGTGCATGCAGATTCTGCAGAAGCTGGTGCAGAACCACCTGCACCGCTTGTACATTGTGGATGAGGCCACAAAGCCAGTCGGAGTTGTGACGCTGACGGACATTCTGCGCGTTGTGACTGACCAGTCAAAGTAAAGTGTGAACAGTGCATGTAAAGAGTACCATAGGTGTTCTTCGTCTGCAACGCCAGGTTCATGATGGCGAGTACGAGGTGGGGTCCTTAGACAGGGGATCTCTTAAGTATGCAGCGTGCTCAGCAACCATAGTGTGCGACATGATGTGCAGATTGAGTTGCAAGAATACAGCAGCTCCCATGCATGCATGCATGCACTCTTGAGCCCTTATTGCATGTTCAAAGGCTCTGCAGGCCAGCCTGTGACGAGCGACAGCTGTGCATGGGTCGGGTTTAGCTAGCTCGTGAGCTTAAGGAAGCAGCAGTGAGCGCGAGAGCAGGCTCCGTTTTAAGAGGAAAAGCTTGCCCAAAACTTGTGATCTTTCCATTCAGCTACAAGTGCTTACCAAGCTATACATCTGCCAGCCATCATGAATTCATGAATCTTCGAAAGCTTACTGTATCAAACGCTGCTTCTTGCTTGGGCTAGCTTGCCTGGCTTGATGTGGGAAGCATTCCATCTGCTGTCACCTGGCGGATTAGCCTTATGCCATTTCTTTTTAATCATACCTTCAAAACGCTGGGTTTTGGGTACTCTCCCACATGCATGTGCACAAGGGGACTCTCTGACCGGGCTGAAGGCCATCTCAATTAGCTGGCCCATGGGCTAGCATTGCATACTCAACGGTGAACCTTTAGCAGCTTTCCTGCTCCAGTAGTCATGCACCGTGACAGGGCAATCTGGCCATGCTCGAGAGATCCAGAATCTCCACGGTGGCACTAGTGTACCTTGGACCACTGACCCTGCTTTCCAGCGAGCCTCATGTCTCATGTATACTACGGGAAGATATCATCATCTGATGATCCTCAAAAGGCTGCCCAGCCATCTTGGGCAGTGGACGTCTTAGGCTTGCTATCCTCTCCGAAGCTTGCAAAGGAGGGGAAGGACGCCTTTGTTGTGCCTGCGCAGCATGCGATTTTCATTGTTGCCAGCCATGATAAGGATAGTATTGTGTACCAGCCGACTGTACTGCTCACTGGCATGGCAATTTGCCATGCGCTCTCAGGGGACATGATTGCATTGCCGCGACATGTGCAAAGCCAGTAGAGGTGGGAAAAGGTGACAGCTGACAGATGACAGGGTGTCAGGCTGCAGCTAGGGCCTTGCCTTCAGAGGAGGTTGCGGTATCGCCAAAGTCAACCGCAAAGCCTGCAGAGGCATTAGAATGCTGGGTCGTCGTGTGCGGCTGCTGAGGTGACGCTTCTGCGGCGGGCTCCTGCATGCGGGCGTCCTCCTCTGCGGAGCTCCGGGGCTCTGTCAGAGCGTCCATGTCATGGCTGGAGTGCTGGGCGCCCAGCGCCTGACTTGGCTCCTCCTCAGCAGGCTGCTGTGCCCTGTCAGCCCTCTGCTTGCCGTCAATCACCTGGAAGCCTGCACCACCAAGTGATTTAAGAGAAAGACCTTATAGGCCATGCTCTCTACACTTTTTAAAAGACATTGACCAACTCCTGTGGCCACGGAACATACGACTTGACAGACTATAATTCCGGGTGGCTGTGTATGAGTAGGCAGGTTTCAACTTTTCCACGCAACAATATGCTTCAAGGCAGCAGAGCGTAGCTCCCTGGCAAAATCACCTTCATCTTCAAAGTCCTCCCAGTCCTCAGCCTCCAGCGCTGCAAAGTCATTCCAGCGGGGGGCCCCCTTCCCTGTGGCTCCCGAGCCCCCCAGCAGCGCCTCGGGCGGTACAGTGATGCCTGCCTTCTGGGCGTTGCCCAGCAGCGTGCGGTACACCTCTGCCGTGTGCTTTAGGAGGGACTTCAGCTCGGTGCCCGCCTCGCCGTCCTCAGCTTGAAGCTGCACAGTCACAGCTTGCATCTGCAGATCTGTCTCAGAGCCAACAGCAATTTCCGCATGTGTACCACATGTAGGAAGGCAGCTTTGCTGAGGCCATCATATGCGGAAGCCAGGTGCATGCATCATCATCTGTCTGCCGATGGTGTCTAACAGCGTTTCGGGGGACCGACTGCTCTGTACTTTTACGCATGCTCAGTCTTGCAACTGATTATACATGTTTTGAGGCGCTTATGTCAGAATCTAAGTAGATGGAGTGCTTGGCAGACAGTTCCTGCCGGACTGTCTACCAGGTACCCAATCCACCTTGGATTCCAAACTTATTGTGATGTAGTCACATGCCAATGATGGGGCGTGCCCAGAAGACTTGCCTTGTGCTCTAGGGCGGAGAGGTCCTTGCGCAGGGCGGCCAGGTCGGCCTGCCCAGCAGCGCATGTGAGCTGGACCTCTTCCAGCGCGCCCTCAAGGCGCCGGCGCTCTGCGCGCGTTGCGTCAGCCTGCATCTCTAGCTTTGCATGCTGCGCCTCTGCCGCATCTATCTCCTGCAACACATGAATGAGACTGTCAGGACTTCAAAAAGGGATCAAGGGAATGCTTCTATGCAGTAGAGCTTCAGCTTGGTGTACTGTGCCTCTGCCATGCCACGATTTTCCAAGGATTTGGATTGCACTCCACATAAGGGTGTCTCAAAATCAGACAAGGATTCCAAGATGCCAGAGGAAGCAGTTTTTAAGCATCTGTCAAATTAATGTTAGCTGCAGGATGACCTCCCTGATCTACGATTGCTGGCCTACCTCTTGGAGCTTTTGTGTGACAGCCTCCTCTGCAGCCACGGTGTCTGGGGACAGGCTGGACAGCTCAGCGATGTCCCGCTGCAGCTGCTCCAGCTTGCTCTGCGCCTCCACCTTGCACGAGCGAGCCTGTGGAAAGACAATAAATGATGAGGATTATGTCATAATTTATTGCCTTGCAGCTTGGCAAGGGCTTAACCAGGTTGTGACGGGCTGCACGGGGTGCGTGTATGACTGTGTCATGCTTTTTTGGGTGCAAAATGACACAGTCAGAAGGCAAACCATTCAGCATGCCGTCACTCTCATCTTGTATGACAGCCAGCATGCATGCATTCTTCAGATCTATAGCGTGTCGATCAACAACGTCAGAGGCTGTAGACACAATCTGATCATCTCTCTGGGGCAGGCAGCATCCACACAATGTCTGGTCACCTTCGTAAGGGAGTCCAGCAGCTGGCGGCCCTGCGCATGCGTGGCTTCAGCGTTTGACCAGGCCGTCTCGTACTGCGCTTGCATGGTGTTGGCTTCCCGTGCCTCCTTGTCAGCCCGCTCCTGAGCCTGCACTCAAGCACTCATGCCTCAGTGGCTGCAAACTGAGATGGGTGGACAAGCGTATGAATAGGTTGCAATGACTCCCTGCTATCACTTATGAATCCACATGGTCCAGCGGCCAGCATACATACCATTCAGCAAGGTAATCAGTCTGAGGTTGGCCTGTGGACTGCATCATCTAGGATCAGGTTGCTCGAGTAGTGGGAGGCGTTTGCTGACCTGCAGCAGTGCAGCGCTTGTGCGGCTCCTGAACAGAGTGAGCTCCTGCAGGGCGGTTCTGTATGCCTCTGCTCTCTCCTTTGCAGCCTGCCCGCTCATTTGAGCCTGCATTCAGCAGCCACTTTCAGCGCGTGGTCGTGCTCCGCCTGGGCAGGGCATGTGTTACTCATGAGAGACAGAGAGTGCTTGCTCACGCTCGGCTGGTCAGTGCGCTTGCTTTTAAGGTGCACCTTCAAACTGGTCTGCTGGAACCGAGCAAATCACATATGGGAGACAATGCAGCTCATCATAGCTGGCCCTGTGCCTGTAGGACACTTCTGCCAGGGTGGCTCAGGGCATGTGTCTTTCAGGCATAAAGCCAGCAATTCTGAAGCTCCAGTGTCTCCCACAAGATACTAGGGACAGGGGTGTAAGAATGGGAAAATGACTACTACTCGGTCCTAAGCACTCTTCTGCTCAGAATGCAGGTGCTCAGCAGCGCACATAAATAGAAAGGCACCTGGTAGAGTTGCTGGTCCTGATCCTGAGCAGTCCTCTGCTCAGACTGCACATGTGTGCGCTCCACCGCGTTCAAGCTGCTGATGTTGGGCTGGGGGATCCTGGGCGCATAGGCGGGCTGCTGGGCAGCACTGTAGTGCACCTTGGCAGGCAGTCCAGGAACCTGCAGCTCCCTTGAGAAGACATCATGCGTCTCCTGCATACAGGATTGCGCAGGATTGAGGTCTGTCTCATGTCAAACGCATATTTTACGCAATGCCCATTAGTATGGTGACGATTGTTGCACGGACTCATTCAGCACACTGACTGCTCACACTGAGCAGAACCTCCGCATGGGTACTGTCAAAGTCTGTGCTTGCAGCTCTTGACAGAAGCTATGCACAGCTGCTGACAAATGATGAGCAGCTAGTGTGCTTGATTTCCTTGCACAAGCATGCAAGTCCCAGAGTGCATGGCAGTTTTAAGAGATGTGTCTCATGCTATGGAAGGTAGCAGCACAGTGCCACTGCAGTAGAATTGTGGCCAAAGGTGCCAAGCATTGACTTCACCTTACATGTAAAGACTCTCATGAAGAGGCTTTTTAAAGCCCTATTTGTCAGACCTGTTCATGAGATACTGACAAGAAGAAGCAAGACCTCACCCCTTGAAGGCCAGAGAGCGAGACAGCGCGCTGCGGGGCATCCGAGGGGCCAGACTGCGCGACGGGAGGGAACGGCCCCGGAGGCAGCCTTGGCAGCAGGGGCGCGCCCTTCTTGGCAAGCTCCATGAGGTAGATGCAGCCGATGAACTGGCGCTGAGTCAGGCGCCCCTCGTCCCCAGCCACGAGCTCCCAGATGTCCTTCAGGGCCGCCTTGGGCAGGCCCCATTGCATAAAATAGCCGAAGCACTCCCCACCCTGCAAAGACAAGCTTGACCTCAGTGCCTTGCTATACAGTGTCAGTTACACGCCTGGACAAGATGTTACCATGGCATCATGGTCAGAGATACCACCAATGTGGCGTGCTGTGCTGAAAGAAGCTCATGCTGATCTGATCCGCATTGCACTGCCCATCGATATCTCCCCAGAACAGGGCAACAGGGAGATGCAATGCCTTTGCAATCATGACCTCCGTCTCCATAAGCCTGGCACCTATGAAGCACTATGACGCATGCATGAGCTGCAAGCACACGCCATTGGGCTGCACGCACCAGGACATAGTTGTCTCTGTCACCATCCATCTGCTGGAAGATGTGCTCGTAGCGCCGCGCGTCTGCGGCTGCCATTGGCGGAAAGGCTGCGTTCTGGCTGCTTGCGCTCTCAGCAGCCGCTGCTCCTGGGACCTGCAGAGAGGAGAATCACAGGCATCGTACAAAGCATTATAGCACACGCAGCCTTATGCAGGGTATGAGGGGATTCACAGCAGTAGCTACAGATGCACTATGCGTAGGCAAACCTCTGTCACCCATATACGCCTATCAGGCTGGTGGCAGGCACATGCTTTGCAGCCAGCAGCATGCCAGATCATCAATTCAGCATTGAAGCCTGTTTGAAGGCCAGCAGGAGGTCAGAACATGCCTGCGGGGATGCCTGCCAGGTCTGCTGGGTGACGCTCTGCCTGGGAATTGGCAGGCCTGTGAGGGTAGGTGGGGGGATGGCTGGTCCAATGCCCACGAGCAGAGATCTTGCCTGAGCCTCAGGAATGGTCCCTCCACTCCTCTGCAGCCATAAACGTTGGTAGCTGTATGAGCAACATTCCATGCGCCACTCTCACTGAGCTGCCCCAGAATGCTTTGCGCCAAGACCTGGCCCTCGCCATAGCGCCAAGACCGACCTGACCAGAACAGCATGCAGGCAATGCGATGCCATACAGTCATAGATGGCGCTGCTCCAGCTGAACCACTCACAGGTGCCATACATCATGACAGCCCAACACGGCAATGATGGTGCTGCTTGCCTGAGCAAGGGATATAAGTCTGAGGGAGCTGTAGAACTGCGGCTTGGTCAGTGCGCTGTTGTCGCCTGCTACCAAGCCCCATATCTGCGGCACATTTGAGGCATCCATTTTTTTGACCACTGTGAGGATGCAATGGATAACTGACACACGACGTAGAGCACAGCGAGATTAACGACATGCATGCATACCACATTACAAGGATGCACAAATGGCAGCAAGCGTGTTGCAGGCATTGGTTCGCTCCGCTGAGCCGGAAGGCTCAAGAAGGTGGAACGGAGCAGCACCTGGAATAGTGTCTCCTGACCGAGATTTGATCGTTGGAAGAACTCTACAGCCTCGCTGCCACTGACCATGCCGTCGTGGTCCTGATCGGCAATCACAAACCATCGCTCGAATAGATCAGCGTCCATCACGTTGTATTTGCAGGTCGCACGTCTAGGCCAGCTCGAGCGCTCAACACTGCTGTGTGAATTTCTTCCTCTTGCTATTCTCTATGCCCTCAGCACTACCGAAGGATGGTAGCGGGCTTTGCGTGGCTTCTTGCTGCATGCAGGTGATTCGATGTGCTGGTGACTATGTCACTGTGTCTCAGGAATGCCAGAGGAGGCACCACAGACTCCTATCTATTCTGGCACAGAATATTGCTCATGCGAAGCCGAAAGGGGTCCAGCGATTGCCTCGAGGGGCATGCCATAGATTAGTCACCATGGGGTAAGGCATGGACTGGTCAACGACATTGCAGTAACATAAATTTCGATCCATTACTCGTTTCACTATATCAAAATCCATCAAGTCCTCCAGCGTACTGCTGCACTAGTTAAGGCCATGCCTATCCTGAAGATCACCACAAATGGTGATTCGCGTTCGACACTATCACGTCATGCCGAAGCTGTGCTGCAGAATGTTTGGGCTTGCCAATTGCTGTGTACTCCGTTCTGGAAAAAAACTAGCATGGGATCACCGTTGCAGCTGCGACAACATAGTTGTCCAAGCCGCAGAAAGCCCTAGTGTACATGATCAGCTAACACATGTGCCCTGTTCGGTGCAGTGCCTACCGACACTGTCAACAACAGCGACACTCTAGCTGCATTATCCAAGGCAATGGTGGAAGGAGTGGGAAAGCCTGAGCAGGTGACATCCTAGGACATGACTGCGCCTGTAATGGACCATCATTGGCTAACTTGAAAGTCAGAAGCCAGCTGCATAGCTCCCTGCGTTTGGCTTGGCATCGTCACTTCACTGCAGCTGATGGCCAAGCTTATGCCCTGCAGTATGTCCTTGTGACAGTGGATTCTGGCAAGCCTATGATGTTTGCCGGCACAGAAGAGCCTGCTGCTTTCGGGGAACTCTTTTCGATAGGCGCCATTGGCGGGGACAAGAATAAAGAGGTATCTTCCTACCCTCTCTGCAGCTTCCTTTAACATCAGAGGCTGAACTGACCTGTATGGGGCACGCTTTGGTGAATGCATTTCGTGCTATGTCGTGTAGCAATATGACATTGACAGCCTGCAGCAGCTGACGATGACCTTGCTGCAGATAAGCAAGATCATCTTTGATGTGGTGTCATCAAAGCTCGGAGTGCCATCTGACCGCATGTACCTGTCGGTACGTCTTTAACCTTGTTTCAGGCCTTATGCTCTCCAATGTATGCTGTCTCACCGCATAAACAACAGGCCTCTGGTGACTGCCTATCAGCCAATGCATGTCACTGCTATCGGCCTTATTGCCTGCTCCAGGCATGGCTCATGGGAGGTGGTCTTCACTCATACAGCTGCTTCTCAAGCTGCTTCTGACGGTGTGCTTCTCATGCAGTTTCATGATGCAGCAAGGTCAGACATTGGCTGGAAGGGTAGCACTTTTGCCTAGGACAGATATGCTTAGCAGGAAGGTGGGATGGCCGGGGTGTGTAGTGGGCATCATCAATGTGCATCATGCACACTTGCCATCAAGCTGAGAGCAGTCAGAGGCATGGAGCAAGTGTTAATCAAAGAGGGAGAGAGCAGAGATGGCATGTCACAAAGTTGAACAGGCAGGCTAGTGACAAAGCAATTGCATTGTTCCTTGCTACTTCCTGGACTGCGTCACACTGAATTGCTGAACAGATCTCAAATGCACAGCATTTATGCCCTATTTTTTGAAGACCTCGCTGCAAGTCCTAAGCTCTGGGGTTATGCTGGTCTGTGACTGATCAATCAATACTGCTGCTCTGACGGCGCAAATCCTCAGCCGATATCACTATACTCTCTCAGCTGCGTCAGCTGACGTCACAAGGCGGCTTACAGTGGACCAATGGGCTTTGCTGTTTCTGGCTTTGGGGCAGGAAGGCTGTCCAGGGGCCCAGACCCACTCCTGCACATCAGCACATTGCATAAGAGACGCGCACAAACTGGATTGGTATTATCAGCAGTAAGGGTCGCATCTTAAAAGAGGGTTTGATGTGAGTGCTGTCACAATCATGCATCATCAAGCTGCAAAATGTAGGCGTATCCCCTGCAGATAGCAGCAGATTAATGAGCAGATGAGACCTGCAGGCTGCTCACCTCATCAATGGGGGCAGTTCTTGCCCATCTGATGCCTTCTCAGCACATGCAGCGCTTCGTTCACGGCCGTTGTTGCTCCTGGACTGCCGCTCGAGAGAAGATCTCACACTGGCCATATCAGCACTGTGCCGGCCAAGGCCGTCAGCAGATGATCTCTGGCTGTGTGCAGCCCTCAGCGCAGCAGCAGCTGCGGCCGCTGCAGTTGCGGGCGCCCTCAGAGGCGCTGAAGCGCCTGAGCCAAAGCCCCGTCTGGGCTGCCCAGCGCTGCCCGCGGGCGGCCCCTGCCCAGCGCCCCGGAAGAGCGGCCCCTGCGCGCCTGCACTGCCCGAGCTGCCCGGCCGCCCAGGCGGCCCGGCATGCCCGTAGTAGGCCCGCCCGGCCTCTTGCGCCCGCCCGGTGGGCGCAGCTCTCGCTTGAAGATTGCAGTGTCCGGGCGCTGCCCTACTGCTCTCGTCAGGATGTTCGGGGATGGTGAGGTCCCGCGGCGGCGCCATGGCCATGGGGTCCGGCAGGCTGCATGTGCGCCGGGCATGGACGGGGTTTCCGCCGCCCATCTGGCCACCGCCCGGACGCTCCCGCGCAGGCGATGTGGGAGCGCTGGTGTCAGTGCTGCGCCGCCACCACCTGTCGCTGTCGGCTCTCGAGTTGTCCCCCGCCTGCATGAGAGTTCAAGCCTTGACTGTCCTTCTTTGCCCGCAGCACAAGATGTATGTTGTCAGACAGCTACTGAGCTCATGCCACATGCAGCACCGAAGCACTGCAGAGTTGGAGCTTGTGTAGGCAAAATACTGTGGGAACAAAGTGCAGGACATCTGGATCGCATGAGAGTCGACATCCTACAGGTGAGGCAGGGCTGCTATCATTCCAGGTAGTGCATGCTTGTCACATCCCCGAGGACTGACCTGGTACCCATCCAGGGACGGCCTTTGGCTGTCTGTCGAGAACCTGCCAGGCTGAGGCAGGTCCAGAGACCCTCGCTCGTCCAAGGAGCTTCGCCGGCTGTCCATGGATGCTCGATGGCTCTCAAAAGACGCCCGCTCCTTCAGGTTGCGCCCCGCGCGCTTCCCTCTTCGCGTCTTCTTGACCTGCAGCATTACCCAGGTGGTCAGAGCCGGCTATGCAGCTGATGACCCTCGGCTGACAGTCCGCATCAGGTAGCTGGCCGATACTGACTTCCCTCAGCTAGAAAACTTAATCCATATACCAAGACACTGCTGAGAGTTTCCTCTTCCCACACAAGCACAGCCAGTCAGGTATTGGAGAACTAAGTTTATGACAAAGAGAGGGCGCAGTACAAGGATTGCAGCTCACCACACCAGAGGCATCTAGGGCTGCAGCCTCTGCAAGGCCACCTGCTTCCTGAGTAGGACTGCTCCCAGCATTGGGAACTGCCACCTGCGCCATCCAAGCCCTGGCATTTTTATCTGTGCTGCATCACCTTCTATTGTAGTCCCACAAAGTGCTACTGCCTCTTGCAACACTCTCCTTCAGTGGCAACAGGCAGGATGTAGCGCCCCGCAAGGAATCAGGCATCCAATAGTGTGTGCTACTTCAAGTCAGTGCATGCAGCTCGGCAGGTGGTACACCTGTCGACAGACGTCCGGAGAGCAGAAGGCAAGATGGGACTCACCGCCTCCTCGACCACATCTTCGGGCAGGAAAGCAAACTGCTGCACGCGGCCGTCCTGGCCGTAGATGTAGTGATTGAGCCGCACCTCCTGCAGAGGACAGAGTGAATGCCGAATAGATCATTTATTGGCTGAAAGAACTTGGCCTGCCAAACCCTCATCACTTACCGCAGCCCGCCGGAATGCAAGCGCCTGTGTTGGCCAGGACCGCTTGGTACCACTTGAGGCTATTTAAAGCTGTGACGAGATGGAATGTCCGAGCTGAAATTTATTAGTGCAATAGGGCCAACTTCAAGGATCCATGACAGGGCTCCACCTGTAAGGAACCCCAGGCTTTGGGCAGCCTGAGGCGATGCCGGCTAAACTTTCCTGAGCTCTGTCCACCTTGGGAGCCTCCAGTCACCACCAGGTGATCGTCCTCAGTGACCGCGTACTGCAGATATGGCGCTGCGCCTGCTGTGCCAGCTGAGCACGCCGCCAGTGTCTGCCCCTGCATGGCAGCGCAAGCCTTGGCGCCCCACAGCATGCCGCGTACTGACTCATGGCCTTTGGCAAAATGCCGGGCTTGCCGGAAAGCAGGCAGCGCCTTCACATTGACTCTGAGCACTCAGCTGTGTGCAGCCAAGCATATTTATGGGATAGAAGAGTGTTGGGCTGCACGCAGGTCAGCGCTCAAAGAACGACAGGAGCTCAATGCTGGCACAGTGCAAAGGCACTGTGAGCAGGCCAGCACAGTGAGGGTCGCACCAGGCGGGAGTCGTGCAGCACAAAGGCAAAGTCCCCCTGCAGCTTGGCTACCATAGCTGGCCCTAGGCTCCTGTACAGCTGGCAGATTGCAAGGGGCTCCTGCAGAGAGCTAAGTACTGTCATACCCTGTAAAGGCCTGATCACCGCTCTATGCACTGACCTCTGCGATTCTGAGCAATAAGAAAGTGCACCATGCAGCATATTGTCTTAGATGCGCAGGAATGGTATTATTGGGCATCCAAGGGTGAGGGGCCCTCGCGACCTACCCGGGTCTCGTGCGATCGCGATGCACTCTCCACAGGGGCTGAGAACCGGCTCTTAGAGGCCTCCAGACGTTGCAGAAGGCCCTGGATGGTGTGCATGTTGTGCAGGATTCTGCACGGCAGATGCAGTACTGTTGTGCTGCCGCTGTGGCCGGGAAAGACTTACACGTTCACCCAGGAGATGCACAGTCCCTGCACTGACCAACGATTTCGACAGGGACGATCAGCCCATAACAAGACCAGCGACGCACCCAGTGAAGGCTGCAACGCAGCCATCTTCGGCGAAGGTGGAAACCTGAGGCCCGTTGTCCAGGACAGCGAGGCCAGCACCCTGCGAGAGCACGAATGCAAGGGACTGCTCCGGCTCTTGCAGGCTCTTGATCTCCTTTAGCTGCGCGTGAAGCCCCGGCTCATAAGCTGCCCAGTCCATTTCGCCGTGCTGGGCGTGAAAAGGCCCCGTGAGGCAGACGAAGCAACCATCGCCCATGGCTGCACTGCCGCAGCATGCGGCGGGCAAGCGCCCTCGAGTGCTACTCGATTGTTGCTATTAACATGAGTGGCAAACAATGGTAGATGGGGCTGTATCTTTCACTTTCTGGGCCTTTTCGGGAGGAACGCCGCGTGACGCGTCTAATTCTGTGGCTGACGAACGCACAGGAGATCTTCCCAGTATCAACAGAAAGAGAGGCTACCACACTCCTGGAAGACCGCACTCAGATGTCACAGTGCGTCCTGACTGTGCTCGAAAGCTTGCTCAGGTGGGACTTGTTTGAGGCAAGTTGCGAGCAGTGCTCTGAGTGCCCATCTGGGCTGGGCATGTCGGTGCCGTCGGGCTTACTATAAAGTTTTTGCTTGCGTCACCCTTCGAAGGGGGTTCAGGCTGCACAATACAGACCTTTGCGCTCTGATAGTGTCGGCATGCCATGCTGTCTCAGCCGCCCATCTGCAGTGCTTGGCTATAAGACGTGGCACGGCCATTCTATGCAGGCCTGGAGTGACAGTTGAGCCCTTAGCCCTCAGCGAATTGTCACTTCAAGTGGAGGTGGTGGCTTGGGACTAGCAGCAGCCAGCTATGAGGAGCAGCATTGTGCATGAGCTCGAGGATCTATCATGGCAACGTTCCTGAGACCGGGAGAAAAGCGCCCAGGGGCGTTTGGCATTACCTTCGACCTCGATGCAGGCTCCACGCAGGCCTTGCCTGTGTTCAACAAGAATGAGAGGCTCGCTCTGGAAGAGCAAAGACGGCGCCTGCCTGCGTTCCAGCACAGGTACATGCATGCTCTTCTGGCGTGAAGCCGTCCGCGCAGGCAGTTGTTGCACAGTCCATTCCATGGGGTGGAAAAGCCTAGTGAAGGCAATCGATGTACCGCCTCTTATAGAGACTAGCATAGCAGGCTTCAGAAATCCAGCCTAGGTCTGCACCATGCTGTGCTTTTGAGTCAGGCTGCCCTTGTCCTCAATCACGTCATGTTGCTTGTGCCTGCAGGCGGGAGATACTCTATCTTGTGGAGCACCACGCCACAACTGTCATAGTTGGAGAGACAGGCAGTGGGAAGAGCACCCAGATTCCCCAGTATCTATTGGAAGCTGGATGGTGCTCAGGTAAACCCCCTTTGAATTTGCACATCACCTCTTCTTCAGGCCTCGGCTTAGGCCCTATGCATGTGTTGCAAGTGTATGTGCCACCAAGATAGGGCATAACTGTGCAGCATCAACCACTGCTCATGTTGTGCTGTCGTGTGCAAAGTCATGGGACACGTCTTTTGGCTGTCACATGTCTGGTTGCTGTGCAAAAGGTGATGGTGGCCTGCTTAGCCGTGCAGAACCATTGTGTCAAGGAAGGTGTTGAATCTTCTGTGACCGTTTGATCTTCCCAACCACGTTGTAGCTTGGAAGTGAAGTACGTTTGATAACGTGTCCGGATGCTGGCAGATGGGAGGATGGTGGCGTGCACGCAGCCGCGGCGTGTGGCTGTGATGACTGTGGCTGCCCGCGTGGCAGAAGAGGCTGGCAGCGTGCTGGGCCAGACCGTTGGCTACGGCATCCGCTTTGAGGACGTGACCACCCCTGTAAGTGGCCTCCTGTGAAGGCACACTGACTGCTCAGTGCACAGCGTGCATTGTCTCCTCAGTATCAGGGTGTCTCTACAAAACGTGAGATTCCGTAGCACACGTAGTCTGCATGCGGTGGGATTGGAGTTTTCGGTCAGCAATCCATGCCTGTGTTGTCTGTCACGAGGCATGGCCTGATCTCACAGACATCTGAAACTCTCCTTCCCTGCTCAAAGAGGAATATCTCATGTCATGCATTCCTAAGAAGTCTCCTCTCTGCCATGAGATGGTAGGGAGGGGATTCACTGAATTCCGTCAGTCTTGAACTGCGCATTCCTGAGCTGGGCAGCGCTGCGTGCAGGGCGTGACCAAGATCCGGTTCTGCACGGACGGTGTCCTCATGCGGGAGATGTTTGAAGACCCTCTTCTGACGCAGTACAGGTATGCACTCAGACCACATGCTGAGAAACTGTCAGCGCTGTGAGCAGCTTACAGAATCCTGCTGAGCAGGACAATGTGCATTCATCGTTACGTTCCTGGTTTGCCCATAGGCGCTATCTGGACAGTGCCTTGGTGGCATCCACATGGATGCTGTAGAGAGTGACAGAAGCCAGTGAGGGTTCTTATAGTGCTCTCTACCTTGACTGCGGAGAGTCAGCACATGCTTGGTGCTGCAGTGTGGTGATGGTGGATGAGGCGCATGAGTGCAGCCTGGCAACAGACGGTTTTTTGGGGAGTGGCAGCGCTGCGCTGTCATCACACCCGGAGATGGTGTTGCCAATGACATACCAGGCTCACTGAAATCAGAGGTGCCTGACAGGCAGTGGGTGCTGCAGTGTGGTGATGGTGGATGAGGCGCATGAGCGCAGCCTGGCGACGGACACGCTGCTGGGGCTGCTGAAGAAGGTGCAACGGCGCCGCCCCGACCTGCGCATCATTGTGGCTTCGGCCACCCTGGAAGCTGACAAGGTCGCCACCCCAAAGCCACCCGCCTAGAGGCTGACAAGACTGCCTTCTCAGACCCACCACACATGTCTACTTCAGCCAATGCAGACGCTTGCAGATGTCAGGACTGCTCTCAAATAAGACCTTGATGCAGAGCCTCCCTTGTACACCAAGTATTCACCCCTGATTGCGATACACCTGGTGGCTTGGTGTCAGAAGGGTGAGCTTCTCTTTGCAGGTTGTCAGCTTCTTTGACACCAGCACAGTCCGCGGGCCCAAGGCATTGCCATCTGATACAATGCGCAAGCCAGCGCTGCTCTCTATCGAAGGCCGCACCCACAGCTCGCAGGTGAAGGCAACTGCCCCTACACCGGCCTCATGTATCTCCCGCCATAAACTTGCTATGAGCACCAGCCTGTGGCTTCCCATGGCATGCTTATCACAGCTTAGGCCATGCCTGGGACGCATTCTCTGCCAGAGAGCATGCAACAGATTGTGAGCCTGCTCATGTGATGCGCAGATCCACTACCTGGAGCGTCCCTGCTCAGACTACGTCAGGGCAGCTGTCCAGACTGCCTCAGACATCCACAGGGAGGACGCTCCTGGAGACATCCTCATCTTCCTGACAGGCAGGTTTTGCACCCACCGCAGCTTGCATGGTAGGTATGAGGAGGTATGGAAACAGCGAGGGCAGCAACACTGCTGACATGAGCTACCAGTTGGGGCTCATTTACAACATACAAAAGTAAGCAAACACTGCTTATTGTCTGACATGCAAAGTGCGGGCTTGCAGGGCAGCAGGAGTGTGAGGATGCAGTGGCACTACTGGAGGAGGAGGCGCGGAAGGTGCGCCAGGGCAAGGCGCGCCTGCGCATGGCGCCCGCTGCCCTCTACGCTGGGCTGCCCGCCGCTGCCCAGCTGGCCGCTTTTGAGCCCGCGCCTCGGGGCTACCGCAAGGTAGCTCCACACGACTAAACTCTGCGCGATATGCAATGTAGCCTTTGCGGCCTCATCCTCAGTCCAGTGTAAAGCAGTGTTGAGCTGTGTCTCAGGAAGCTGAAAGCTCTACTTTGCAGCCTGCGCGGCTGCGCCTTCTATGCTTGTTTCGCCGCACCATTCCCAGAACAGCTTGTTCTACAGGCTAGTATCTCAGCTTGAGGCACACTGTGCATTAGCAGATTGATGCCTGCTACTTTGCTGATCATTAATCTTGAACGCAGATAGTGGTGGCTACCAACATAGCTGAGACCTCGGTCACAATTGAGGGCGTGTGCTTCGTGGTGGACTGCTGCTTTGCAAAGCAGACGGCGTACAACCCGCTCACCGGCCTGGGCTCGCTGCTGGTGGCGCCCATTTCGCGCGCCAGCGCAGCGCAGCGCGCTGGGCGCGCCGGGCGCCTCCGCCCAGGCCACTGCTTCCGGCTGTGCACTGAGGCAGACTTCCAGCAGCTTGCAGAGGCCACGGTGTGTGTCAGCACCACATACATAAGTCTTATTGAAGTCTTTATGTCGCAGTAGGGCTACAGCTTTAAGGGGGGTCTGTCAAGCCATCGCGTCACAGGTGGATGCTGATAGCTCCTCTCACCTGGAACCATGCCTCTTGTCTCTGCAAAGCCCCAACCCTGTGCCCAGCTATCTGTAAGCAGCAAAAGTGGCAGAGTTGCCTATACATGAGCATGTGTAAATCCCTGTCAGGACATGACGTGTGCTAGGTAGAGGTTGTTGGGGCGTCTGATCCAGATGATGAAGGAGATGGCTTGTGTGACTGCAGGTGCCTGAGATGCAACGCTCGGAGCTGGCCAGCACGGTGCTGCAGCTGAAGGCGCTGGGCGTGGACAACATGATGGCCTTCGACTGGCTGGCGCCCCCGCCAGCCGAGACTATGGTCCGCGCTCTGGAGCTGCTGCATGCGCTGGGCGCGCTGGGCGCTGATGCCAGGTCAGCCACCTCACCCAGTGTTGCAAGAGAAGTGACCAGGACAGGTCAAGGCTTTCTTTGCTGTATCTATGTTCGATGATCACTGGCAGCTGAGCTGTTCCGCTGCCACCGGATGCGCAGCTCTGTGCTCCCCATGTGATGCCTTGCCAACATGTCAAGGCAGCGCAAGTACCTCGTATGGTGCAGGATCTGCTCTGCATTGAAACTAAAGCGTGCTGACTCAATGGGTAAGGCTCCCAGAAGCAGGCATCGTCAATACCCAGAGAGCTGACAATTTTGACCTCATGCAGGTTGACAAGCCCGTTGGGCCAGCACTTAGCAGAGCTGCCAGTAGATCCCAGGCTGGGGAGGGCCCTGCTGGCATCGGGCGAGCTGGGGTGTGCTGAGGAGGTGCTCACCATTGTAGCAATGCTCAGCGTGCAGAGCGTGTGGCTCAGCCCCCACGGCCAGCGCAAGGCTCTCGACGCTGCCAAGAGCAAGTCAGTGACCACTCCTCATCCTCCTGTCAGCTTTAATAGGGAGAAACCAGTTTGAATGAAAATCGGCAGGCAGACGAGCCATTGAGTGTGGCAGAATGGGTATTGCAGGCTTGAACCACATGCGCTGCTGCGATTTTCAGCAGGTGTCATTCATCAGTGGCTTCCTTTCACATGCCGGAGATCATGAGCAAAACCATGTGGTGCAAGCGGAAACCCATTCTGCCATGCTCCTTTTCCAGGATTTGCTGCTGCAAGGTTGGCAGAGTGCCTCACACTGCAGTGCTGTGCAGGTTTGCGGTGGGCGAGGGCGATCTGGTGTCTGGGCTGAACGCCTGGCATGCCTGGCAGGAGTCCGGGCGCTTGGGCAAGTGGGCACACCACCACTTCCTGAACCACCGCACTCTGCTGCGCGCCGCTGACATCCGCGCACAGCTGACTCACCACCTCAGGTGGATACCCAACCTATCTTGACCTCGTGTATGAGCGATATTGTCAGGCCCTTATCAAGATTTGCAGGGCCTTTCAGTGTATAGGCATTAGCTCATCCTAGTCTTGATCTTTTGTGGCATGCTGCCATTGACTCCTGCCCTGCCCAGTGCCCTTTCTGTGCATGTGATTTTGGGTGATAACCATGCACTACATGCAGGAGACTCGGCATCCCTATCAGGTCCAGCGAGGGAGATGTCATCAGTGTGCAGAAGGCGCTCACTGCAGGGCTTTTCATGAACGCTGTGCAGCTGTCGGAGACTACTGTTGACCTGCAGAACCCCTCCAGCAGCGGCATCAATGTCTACAAGATGCTGCACAGCTCAGGGCCAGGTGGGCATCCCACATATGTGAAGTGCAGGTTCCCACCTTGCACACCAGTTTGGTGCAATCCTGCCAGAACCTTACGTAATGCAGCCTTCCGATCCTTCCTCATACCACGTGACCTTCTCAACTCGCCTGTTGCATGTCATTGTTTGGGCTGGCCATGAAAGTCTCCGCCGGAGAGAGTATATTTGTCTTTAGCACGCCCGGAGATCTTGCATGCTGACAAAAGATGATGGGAGCTGCCTGCGATCCAGGTGAAGCGCCAAAGCTGCGGGTGCATGCGTCCTCGGTGCTGGCGCGGACGCGGCCGCAGTACCTGCTGTTCTGGCAGGTGCAGCAGAGCTCCAGCGGGTGGTATGAGATGCAGGACGTCACCGCTGTAGAAGCAGACTGGCTGCCTGAAGCCGCACCCCATGTGTTTCAGCGGATAGGGGCCAGGGCGCACATTCAGTAGCCAGGCGTATGCATTAAAGCACGACTTTGTACTCGACCCCTAACTTCTTTTCAGTGGGGAGTCTGCAGCATGTGTGTAGATGTAAGAAACCTTACAACATGTTTGCTCTTTTGAATATGTCTTTGAGTTTGCATCTTGGTATGCAGAGTCAGCAGAGGCCAAGTTTAGTGAGCGGAGGTGTGCTGCCTCAGCAGTGGCTCCAATGCAGATACCATTGATGTGTACATAGAGTGTGAACAGATCAAACAGAGGTGCTAAAGAATCTGGCAGCATGTAAGGGAGGATGTACTGAGTCGTGATTTATTTCAGAACCCTCGGCCTTCAGCCTGCAGACTGCCATTTGTACGAGTATGAGGGTCAGCTTACATCCAGTATGGTGGTCAAAGCACCTCATTTCTTTTTACTGGATTTGGTCTGCTTGGAGCTGACATAGCCGCACTCATCTAGCAGCTGCCTGGCAGCATTGTTGATGTGCGTGAAGCGAGCAGGGCCCAGCAAGACGCCTCCATACCACCGAGACACCACCACCACGATATTCTCAGCTCCAACAAGGGTCAACAGCTTAAGCAACCTCCCTCCTGCTGCACTCTCTCCATCATCATCATAATCCTGCAGTTGATAGGGCTTCTGTCGAGGCCAGACCTCGAAGGGCATGATGCTCTGCTTGGCAGGCAGACTCTTCCACGAAGTCAGCAGGCAAGCTGTCGAGGTGCTCGAGACTGGCATGCCCATCAAGCTGCATTGTGTTGAGCCTGACAAAGGATCTGTGCTGACAGTTATGTCAGTACCGGTTCCATTCTGCAGTTCCATCAACAATCAAGGAAGGTGATCCTGAGGTCTCTGTGCCTGACACATAGCAGGTCCTATCCTCCCTCATGCCTGGTCATGTCAAGCAGCAATGGACAGGAGCTCACTTGGAGGTAGGTGCCTTTGGCAGGGACAGCAATCCTGTATGCCATGATGTTGTGCGTCGCTCTCTGAATCTTGCCGTTCGTCAGAAGCGTGGCCATCACCCTCTCTACATCCTCCATTGTGCTCACTGGCGCCAGATGAGCCTGGAAAGAGTTATGATCTCGGCACCTCAGGCAATGCTTCGATGCCATAGTGACAAGGTGTCATGCTGGTGTATGATGCTGGAGATTCCAAAGCAACATGGTGGTGGTGACGCTTGTGCAGCAGACTTGTTCATGCACACCCCCGCAAATGGAGCTGCCACAAGGCAGGCTTGCAATAGAGCTCGCCTGAAACACAGACTTCTTCTCTGTGAAAGGGGGCCCGCTCCTAATGATGCTCCAGATCTGCGCAGAGTTCACAATTGAGCTGCCTGTCTCCTTCTGAGACAGACTTCAATCAAGAGGGTCACATAAATCAAAATGTGTAGCAGTCAGCAGTGCTGCTGCTCGCACCTGAGCAAGCTCTGCGCCTGAAGCCTCTGCTTCTCTGCTTTGGCACTCATCCAGCTCAAGATGCTCTGTAGGCTGTTGAGGCAGAGCAGGCTCAGTCTGCTCTTCTACAGGCTCCTCGACTTCGCAGAACTGTTCCTGCTCTTGCAGCCAGGCCAGGAACTCATAGAGCACCACATTCCCTGCAGATGAGAAAGGGGCTTACTTGCATAGGCCTGTTCAAAGATGACATTATGACACCACAATGCAAGTCATATAATGACCTCATGCATCGTGAGCTTACCGCCTAACCTGCAAAGTGTGCTGAGGAGCAAAGGGGTCAGGGCAGCAAGCATGACTCCCCAAGGATAGCTGACGATAGACATCCGAGACTCACCTCACCTGGCTGAAACAGCTCATGCAGATGTCGGATGGCCTCCGCCTGCACCTCGGCTGACATACCAGCGCCACGGATCTCCACAACAGGCGCCGAAGCTGATGGGTAGTCCTCCGGAAGGTGTATACCCACAGTCACCTTGTTTGAGGCATTCGCTGATGGTATGCATACCTGCAGGCACATATCTGTATGAGTGTAAAGGCATGTACAGCCAACATGCGGAGCGGGCAGGCTTGTCTGCCACTGCTACCGCATCAGTTGGCGAGAGCATACAAGGTACTCAAGCATCACGCATCATGCAGATGCGGATAAGGATGCATACTCAGTATGGGGGTTGTAAGGGCAGAGGAAGGAGAGGCAAGACCTCAGCCCTCTGATTCTCCATGACTGTAAAGGCCTCTGCGAAAATCGCCTCCAATGCTAAGAGTTCCTCCGCCTGCTGCTCTTGATCTCCTGAGTGAGGATAGCTAATTTTGCTCAGTCACCTTCTGCCCATCTCAACGGGTGTTGAAGTCTCAGCTCTGAGCAAATGTCAGGGGATTGGCAGCATTCACGCTGAACATCAACTATCAGGATCCTGAGGCGTCATCCCCCAGATATCACAGACTGCACTATATCATGATGGATGATAGACACATCAGACTGGAGCTTTATGAAAGAACGATGTATGCAGAGAGCATCGGATTCGAGAAAGTAAGAGAGAGTGTCAGGGCTGCGCATGTGCGCAGCTCAGAATGGGTTGTCTCGTCATCTGCTCTCTGCACATCCCAAAGCAATTGCAACATACCAAGTGGCTCGAGTTCGCACCTTGCAACGTTGAAGTCGCCATGAAAAGCGTTTGTGGCGCTTCACAAATCTGCACTCTGTACTGGGCAAGACTGGGCAGGCGGGCAGGTAAAGTTACCCGAGCAAGGTCTCGGCTAGCAAGCGCAGACAGCGATGTACCAAGGCAAGCCATTTGCCCTTATAGAGTGAGCCAGCATATCGTCTAGAGTCCACCGACCCGCGCAGGCACCGCAAGGGGTGCCCGAAAGAGGCATGTAGGCACGTCATGAAGATGTGCGGCCTGCAACATGACAGCAAGTGCATTCTTGGACTTGTGCTTGGAAGGAGAAAATGCTTTGGAATCTATACTGAAGCAGCTGCAAGAGACAGGGCAGGAGGATGCGTTCAGGATTGGGCCACTGAATCTGCAAGCTGACGGTCAACACCTGCAGCTCTCCGTTTCAGAGCTCGCTACTGCACTCAGTGGTCGTATCGGTAGCGCAGAAGATGAGCTAGCGCGGATCGCTCAGAATGGCCCCCTGCAAGATGGCGGGCCACCTGGCACATCGAAGCCTGGGCAAGGCAGCGGAGGAAAGGGAGACGAATTTCACGCAGCCAGCAGCCCAGCATCTTTTTCATCAAGACATCACCCCGCCGCTGGCAGCCTCAGTGGAAGTGTCGATAGCAGCAGCCCTGAGCCAGGGAAGCTCGATATGGCTAGCTTTCCCTCTCTGGGCTCGACAGGGCAACACAAGGTGGGTCTGTGCTGCTCACGACAGTGCTTAACAGCTTGCAAACCCACTCAAAGTGACCCAGCATCCCTACCGTCCCGAAAATATGCACCATATAACACCAGCTGTTATATAAGGATTTGAATGCCCTCCCACCCCATGCATGTACTCTGATGTCATGGCAGCCCCATTATGCCTCTATCCTGCCTATTCTGCAAGCATTCAGGAGCGAATTGGTATTGTGGCAGCACAAATGAGCCATTGAGCCTTCAGCGGCATGACATGCAGGCACAGGCGCCCCCTCAGGCGCTCATGCGCATTGTGAGCCAAGCACCTCTCCCTTCAGCAGGGACTTCTGCCAGCGCAGCAGGGCGTGGAAGCTCGCGGCGACGTGTGGCTCCCACACCTGTGCATCAGGTGAGCATACCAGGCTGCAGACCTCTCCATAGGTTGTCCAGCCATCCAGCTGACGTAGGAGACTCAGATACAGTGCCATGGTCATGCTGCAGGTTCCGTAGCCTCGTATGGTAGGCCTGACAATATCCTATTCCTGACCTCACAACATTCACTGGGATGTCGTCAGGTCAGAAATTTCTGTGCTGCATGGTCTGTATCTGGACCTGTTCACAAAGCAGAGTCGGTAGTCATCACCAATAGCAACCTGGCTCTTGAGCACAACACTGGTTCTTTGCAGGTGGTACGGGACACCACTTTCACAGGGGCACCAGGGCTCCAGCAGAGGGCCAAATCAGGCCGCAAGGTGACCCCCACACCCGTGGATCAGCCAGTGGTCAACAAGAGCTTTGCCGCAGCAGCAGCTCGAGCGCATACAGTCCCTTCAGCCTCTGCCGCCAGCCCGGGCCAGGTCAGCGCCAGCACAGCGTATGACAGTGCCAGATCAAGCACCTCATGGCCCAGCCTGCCAGAGACACCTCAGGCCCTTTCAGAGGATTCAGAGGATACCTCCATACGACAGACTCGTTCAAGGTCTGTCAGTAGAAGCAGGCAGCCCTCACCGCTCTCATGCACTTCCCGGTCAGCCAGCGCCAGACCAGGCGCATTAGCTGAAGAGTACAGAGAAGCTCCCAGCAATGCTAGAACGCACGACAGCCTCATCCATAGGCTCAAGGACATGCAGCTCTCCTCAGGCATGTCGGATCACGCCACTGCAGGGTCAACTCCCTGGGCGGACCATGCCAGGGTTCAGAATCAGTCAGAAGCAACGCTCACGTCAGGCAGCTCATGGGATTGGCCAAAGCACATGCAGCAGGAAGCTTTGGGAGCTGCCAGCTCAGCAGCAAGCAATGCTCCTATGGGGATCAGCCCTCTCAGCAGCAGAGGCCCGCCAGCAAGGGCTGTGACTCCAGGCTCTGCTGCGAGTGTATCGAGCAGACTCAAGCCCCCACATTTAGCGCCCAGCAGCATTAGCGAGAGGCAGGCCACACCCACATTGCCCTGGAGCCCCACACATGCCTCACAGCAGACGCTGGGGAGCAATGTGTTGGTGCAGCAGCCTAGTGTGCAGTGCACAGAGCGCCAGGGTGATCTGCGGCCAGCATCAGACAGAGGCGGTGAGTCAGATCGAGCAACAGTGTTGCCTCATGAGGCACAGAGGGCCGCCAGGCTGCACAGCGCTCTCATCAGGCACACGGCAGCCATCCAGCTGGCGGCTGAGCTCGAGTGCCTGCTCAGGCTCCTAGCCCTCCCATCAGCCGCGCAAGATGCTGCAGATGATGGCAGCACCCTTCTCCTCCCTTCAGCGGAGGCCGCTGCACAGTATGCATGCTGTGTTCTCAGCACAATAGGTACGCTCCATACCCCTTAAATGAGCTTGACAGTGTCAATCAGGAAGGAATATATACATGGATGAATTGTAAATAATTAGCTGCTTCACCATGTCAGACACCCGTCACATATACTGCATCTTGCTTCAGGTAGTCTGGGAGATGCGCTCTCATTGCCTCTTCTGGAATCTCTGGCCAGCAACGCCGCTCTGCGCAGACACGCGCCGAATCTGGCAGACAGCATGCAGAAGAGCCTCTGGCAGAGGCGCTCGGCAGCCTCGTATGTCAGTGCAGCACAGGATGTCACATCCTCTGTCTTTGCTGTGCATGCTTTCACCAGCGACGGCCAGGCCAAAAGATCCAAGGTGACTTCCGATCTAGTTACATGGTCCATCCTTTTGTATCACCTCTCAGGCTCCACTGCATGTGCAACAAGCTGACTCAGCTTCTCCTATCTCGATGTCAGCACAAATCACATGTTGCTATTTGACCTAGGACTCAGCTTTTCGAGTCCCATCCGCAGTAGGTCAATACCAGGGAGCATGCACTGTCGGATCCTCAGCCGTGCACATGCCAGTCTGTTCATGGCTGTCAAGCATAGACACTGCTATGCGCTGATAATTCTGAGGATCCTGCGCAGGAGGAGCAGCGGCTAGTGAGCAATCGGGAGAGCGCCAGGGATGAGTGGTTCAGGCTGCTGCGGGAGGCCTTCTCTGCAGCCAGCCGGAACGACTCTTCCCAGCGCAGCAGCTTCGGCAGCAACCACGTGCTCCACAACACAGGCGTGCCCACCTCTAGCTGCGCCAGAAGGCACCTGTCCCCACACATATGCTTGCATGCTAACTGATGCAGCCGCTGGTCGACCCATCGACCGGGATGACATTACCGCATGCATCCAGCTAGCCACTAGGCTGCTCGACATGTCCCTTCACTTTCCCTGACAGTCTCTGATGAGCATGCAGGAGAGGAGGCAGCTGCTTTCGAGGTGCTCGCTGAGTCGGCGCCGCGCCTGGTCCGCCAGATCATGGAGCAGAACCTGCCGCACTTTGCGCGCCTGTTCACAGCGGTGGTGCTCCAGGCTGCAGCAGCCGGAGAAGCCCTCCTCGACAAGGAGCTGACTGATCTAGCGCAGCGTAATCCCGCCAAGTTCTCACGCCTCAATCAGCGCATGCAGGTGATCCTTCACCCTCTGCTTCAATCAAGGCCCTACGCTCTGAGTTGGGTTCCTCACATGATACCCACAGTCATGCAAGGCATGCTGGTCTGGAGGGAAACATCAGGATATGCGTTTGTGCCATACTGAAATAGGCATGCCTTACCTGCAATGAAAGCTCTCTGCTGTGCAGGGGCAGAGCAGTGCAGTCAAGGGTGGAGGGATGCCTGGCAAGCCCAAAAGGGGCGGGAAGGACGGCTGCATGGAGGAGCTGGCTGCCTCCTCCCTGGAAGCTGCCTGGCGCTTCCCGCCAGCTCTGCGCCTGTTCGTGCTGTTCCTGGAAGCTTCCGACAGCTACCGCCTGAACAAATCGTTGCTCAGGCAAGTGTTCAAATGCCTGTGCCTTGCCTGAGCTGGTAGCCAAGAAAACTTATCTCTTGAGCTATGCTGTCACTCTCCTTTAGAAGTGACAACTTGTGAAATAGCTGAGGCGTAGTGTTGACACGACACCTTGTACATGGCATTTGCTGTCCTACTTTTTGCCTCGTGATCTTCAGGCCGTCAAAGTTGAACCTCTGTACAGGTGCATGCAGCAGCGCCTGAGCAGCCTGCATGCAGAGGTGACCAGCTCCAGAGCAGGGCATATGCCACAGCTCTGTGAGCAAGTCATTGCCATGTCAGCTCTGGCATGCTTCACCGCTCACCTGACAGCAGGTGCACACCTGCTTTGTGACTTCTCCATTCTCAACTCTCCATTCGCGACTTCTCCATACATCACCAATTTTACGCCTATGCCCGAATCAGGCAAGCAGGATGTTGTATGATGTAGGATGTGGTTTCCAAAGCGACCTTGCTTTACTGATAGCGCACATCACAGAGTCAAGCCAATTATACCCATACAGCAGCAACTGTTACAGGCTTGTTGATGTGAGCATAAAATGCGGAGCAGCACAACGCAACAATGTGACATTACATGTGTGTTTTCTCAGGTGACGAGGCTACTGTGGACCCATTTTTGGACACAGCCCTGATTGATGCTCTAGAGAAGGGCGCCTTGTTGTGGACTCTGCCTTGGGTGACGTCCTATGCAGCTATCAGCTCTGGCAGAGGTGCATTCAGCCTAATTCCGTCTATGCGGGCGCGCTTAGCATACATCAGGTGCGTCCTTCACATGAGCTCTGTTGATTTCCTTCATGTTATGCAGTGTACATAGCATACAATGGCTTGACCTTCTTGCCAGCATGGTGATGCACATGCATCGTACAGTCACTGCAAGAAGTTCCACTGCGTTGAGGTCCCTCATAGCAGGTGCAAGTGATTACAACGCTTGGCAGAGCTGAGCGCTGGGCTTCACACTGCAAAGATTCATGCTCCTGCATTGCAGATCAGACAGCTGCTTGCATAGATCCCGCAGGTGCAATGGTAGCCGGCAAAATCCTGCAGAATTTGGCGCCAGAACCCACAACATACAGCTTACATGCTGTTCCACCGCAGAGGCAGCAGCTGCTTGCGGCCCGGCCATGCAGCCTTCACGCTCCCCGCGCTGTGCATGCGGGCTGTGTTGGACGAGCTGGCGCAGCATGTGCCGCTGAGCCCAGCGCAGGATGACGTGACCTTGCGCAAGGCACAAAGTGAAGAGCTTGCGCTTGCGAGCATTGCCATTGAGGGAGAGCTGGACGCACGTTTTGTGCAGCTGTGCTGCCCCCAGCTGACTACAGCCCTACAGGTACACCAGCATCCTCAGCCCAGGTGTATTGAGTATTGGCGTTGATGCAGCTTTGCCTTGCTAGTGAGCTGTGTATACCTGTGGAAATATGCTTTCATTGACACCATCACAGCGCCCCAAGCGCTCAAAGCAATACTGAGCGACCAGCTAAGCTCACAAGGTAGCTGTCCGATTCGAGATATGCATGAAAGAGGGCAGATGAGCAATAGTGTCTCCGTGACATGCAGGCTGGGCTAGCTGGTGCGCCTAAGGAGGCGCCCAGGAAGGGGCAGAGGAAGATCAGGCCGACCGTGCCTGTTCTGGCAACAGGGCGGGCGCCCTCAGTGGCAGTCCCGACCGCAGTGTCTACTCTGGCAGCAGGCGAGCAGGACGAGGCAAAACAGGCGCTCCAGAGCACCTTTTTGGCCATGTACAGCAATTCAGAGTCCAAGGTGTGCCTCAACAGGGCTGTTCATGTGCAGACTATCGCTGTGAGGTTCCATAAAACACGCTGAAGACTGTGACCTTGCATGCACCCTTGTGACAGAGCCTGTCCTGCAGCATATCTGGGCTCTGTCATGACAATTTGAGTTTTGTGCATCAGCAGCAGTGGAGGGAACGTGGTCAGGCGTTCTCTCTCTCGCAGGTGCGCCTGAAAGCAGTGGTGGACTACGTCACCGAGGTGCTCAGCCACACAGTCAAAGAGCGCTGCATGAAGGCTGCTGTGGCAGAAGCCTGCCGGGGAGCTGCAGCGCAGCTGCGCGCAGAAGCTGGGCAGCGGGTAACGTCAGCCACGGAGAGCAGCACTGCGCTGACCGCAGACATTCTGAGGTCGCAGCTGCAGCTGGCTGTCCCGCTGCTCCTATTAGACGCCTCGTCAAAGGTACGCCAGACCTTGATTCAAGTTACGACCCTATGCAAGGCGGTGCAGAAGCCATGCCCAGTATTTTATCACTTAGGAGTGGGGACTCTATCAATCTAGCAAAACAGGTCACAGGCCACATCATCAAAGAAGTTGCATGGCACTTTGCATCATGATGTCAGCAAATCTCGAGGTTCCTCCTGCCCGCTATTTCTCTCAGGATGTGACAGGGCACTGTGTACCGCCCATGCAATACAGCACGATCATGCAGGTTGTGACATGTGCTTGCAGCGTGGCCAACACCAAGTATAGACTGCTGCAGCGCAAGCCCTTGTGATCACTATGACGGTGTGCAGGCTATGGAGGCTGCATGCAGCATGGCGGTCAATGAAGCGGAGGCCTCCGCGGCACAAGCGCTGAAGGCGCTGGCGCACCCGGCATGGACACCTGCTGTGGTGGGAACTGCCGCGGCCATGGCAGCTGACAACACTGCCTCTGCATGCGCCCGCGGCTTCCTAGAGCAGGCACGCAGCTTCCCGAGCAGATCAGCTTGCATGGCTTGCGCACTTGCCGCCCACTGATGAGATATGGCTCCCAATGCACTCTCAATCCACCCTGCCAGGCGACCATCTGTCTCCCTGCCCTGGCCAGGAAGGAGCGCTTGCATGCTCACTGCACAGGGTGTATTGCTCTGGCAGCACACTCAGGCGGTTGGTGCTGACACTTTACAGAGCTCTTCACAATGTGCACATATGAGGATCATTTGCATCATTTCTTGCTAATAGCGCTTCAGAAGCAGGAATACAAATATCAGCATTTCCAAAACCCTGGTCCAGACTCCAAGATCCTGGGTAGTTTGGGCGTGTTGCCTGTAGCAAATTCCAGTACGGACTTGCAGTCTTGACGTTTCAAATCACTGAAGCACACTGTCTATGGCGGCAGCATGCTCTAAAGATGTCTGAGGTCCACTCTGCGCAACGCCTTGTTTACCACCACTTGAGGCAACCTTGTAAATGTGGCATATTCTGCATGCAGGTACCCTCAGAGATTGCGGCAGCGCTGAAAGCACGTGTGGATGAGATTGTCTCAGAAAGCATGAGAACACTCAGAAGAAAGTAGCAGCCCTTGTAGACACTGCCTAATGCAGCTGCAGGCTGCGAGACAATAAGTTTGCCCCACACCGAACGGATGATCTCAATTCCTCATGGTCAGCTTTTGACAATTGTGCATTGGGAAACGGCTCCGCAGAAGCTCCGCCCCTTTTTGCGTATTTTGCAAACCAGCAGACGCATAGTTTGCTATTGCCACATTGACTGCCTGTAATAGGGCCCACAAGACATTGACATCTCGGTAGCAGACATCACACAATACCAATCCTAATTATACTATTGGAAGAGCATGACTTGGAGCAAGGGCTGAACACAGTCGACCCTGACACTGCAAAACTCATCCAAAGACATTGCCCAAAGAGGCAAAGCCGCTGCTGCTGCGCACAGGCGTGGGCGCGGGTGCCTGCGCGGCCTGCCCTTTCTGGGCTGCCCGGCCAGGTCTAGGTGCAAGTGTGGGCGCTGCCCATGCTGCCTGCTTTCCGCCGTAGACGCTGACGCCCGATCTGAGTGCGGCAGCTGCCAATGGCGCAGGCGCAGCTGCTGGGATGGCCAGGTGCTCTGTTGTGATGGGGCTGACCAGTTTCATCGCCTTGGCTCCCGAAGGGGCCCCCGCTGCCCCTCCCAGGCCAGGCGCAGGCGCAAACGCCGCCGCGCCTGCCGCGGCCTTGCCCTTGGCAACTGTGCAATGCCATGTGTGTACTTAGTAAAGCATACAGATCCCCAGTACTTCATGTGAGGCAGTACTGGGACTGACGCAGTTAATGCAGAAAGAATGCGCGATGTCTCAATCTCAAGGGCCTCAATAACAGGCAGCACAAACATTTTCAGGTTGCAGTTTTTGCTGTATGTTGTGAAGTATGCGCATACCTGTGGGAGTTTTGGTAGCTGTGCCGGTGCCTGGAAGCGCTAGGATGCTGGGCAGCCAGCTGGAGCTCTTCTTGACATCCTTGGCTGATGCTTGGGCGCTAGGAGCGGGCGCATGCGCCTTGCCCGCATGTGCGCTCTTCGCATCCTGGCTCTCACCCTTGCCCTTGCCATCAACCTTCTTGGCGCCCTTTGTTCCCCCTGCACACAACTCAGTGTATGTGGGTCAACATCCACATTCTGTCCAATGGTATCCATGCTAAGTTCAGCACGAAGATGCATCATGGCCTTGCGCATGTTTAAATCCTTGAGAGGGACCCAGACAAGTGTGTGTCCGCCCAGCCAGTTCAGGAAGCACACTGCTCTGACACAAGCGCCTGCTGGTGTGCAAATACTCTGAGGACCGCAACCATAGAGCACATATGAGCTGATTGGGTCACCTGGGGCAGGTGCTGGTGCGTGCTTGCCAGCCTTCTTGGCATCCTCCTTCTTGCCCTTGCCCTGCCCGGCGGGCGCAGGGACGGGCACATGGGCTGCGGCCTTGCCCTTGGTCTGCCCGGCATGCCCGGCGGGCGCCGGCACCGGCGCGTGGAGCGCGGCTTTGCCTCCCTTCCTCCCGAGCGCTGGCACCGGCGCAGAAGCTGCGGGCGCCTTAGCCTTGCCTGCTGTGCTGCTGCTCGACTTTTCTCTGCCAAGCGCAACAACAGGCGCGGGCGCCTTGGCCTTCCCTGCCGAGCCGCTACTTTGTTTCTTCCCAAGCGCCGGTGCCGATGCGGATGGTGCGGGCGCTTTAGCCTTCCCTGTTGGGCTGTTGCTGAGATTCTTCACCAGCGTCACAGGCGACGCAGCGGGCGAGGGCGCCTTGGCCCTGCCTGCTGAGGTGCTGCCTAAGCTCTTTCCGAGAGCTGCAGTTGGTGGACCAGCTGGGGCCTCACTCTGCGCTGGTGGGCTGGGCAGGGGGTAGCCTGCATCAGCCAATCATCATATCATCTCTTCTGTTTCATTTACGTGGTCTGACTCATCCAGCTGTTGGAAGGCACCTGCATGTCAAGCCTATCCAGGTGGCCTCATGCACATGGTGCCTTTTGTGGTGTTTGTCAAGGGATGCTGCATCATCGGGATCTAACAAGTGTTCATTTGCGAAATCTGAGGGCACTGTCTGTGGCCCTATGCATCAGCAGCAAAAGGTATTCCGTGGCAGGCACTTGCGATCTGGAAGCCTCAGGGCTGGATAGGCACCTGAGTTATTGGGGTCAAAGTAGGCCGCTGCTGATGAGTAGTACACATCATTTGCAGGGGCAGGTGCCGACGCAGATCCTGCGATGACGCATGACGTTAGCAATTGTCTTCAAAGTCTCTGGCTGCTGTACAACTTGAAGCCTGTGGGGTGTCAGATCTCAAGGTACGCTGTGTCCAGGACAATTGCTTGCTCTCGCTGTGACATGAGGCCTGCAGGCTTCCTTCAGAAAGTACAGAGATAAAGGGGTAACTGCTGTAGCAGTACCGCACAGCAGAGCGCACAAACCGGCTAATGTAGAAGGAGGGTACCTGCAAGATCTCGCCTCTGGAAGAAGTGAATGCTGTGCGGTTTGGCGGCCTTTGTGTGCTCATGATGCCCTGCATGATGGCAAATCTTGAGCATCACCCCTGCCTTGCAGCCCCGTCGGTCAACCCTGCTCGAGTATGGTTCTCCCACGGTAGTATCATGTGAGGAAAACAGATGTGTGGCAAGATGCATTGCCAGATGGGCTCATGGCATAATTGCAGCCACTGCTTATGCTTTTGTGCCGTGCCGAGAAGAGGAAGTGCCACACAATCTTTAGGCTTGCAGCTGACCTGCAAAGGCTAGGAGCACCATTCCCACCAACGCTGTTGCTGCCAGTAATTTCAGGGTCTGCATGCGCCACAGCATCAGTCAAGCCTGGATACACTCTAGTCAAGCTCAAGTGTGGGCTGCCAAAGATATGCACAAAAAAATCAATCGGCTTGCTGCCGATTTTCGCATCCGGGTCATGTGATGTCAACTTAAGGACTGCAAGGGTGACACAGATTGACCCCGCACACAGCTGACTGAAATGATGTACATCTGATGCAAGGGGGTCATGTAGCGACGTGCTGCTCATCATTACGTAGAGTGCGCGCACCTATGGTGTGATGCATGCCATACTAATGTGGTGGGCTGATCGTTTCACTGCTATCACTGCGCATGTGGTGCTGGTTGTACAAGAGAGGGGTCTGTAAGGGTGCGCACCGCGCTGCCCCGCTGCTCAGCAATGACGCTGGTGTGCGGCGCGCGGGAGCGCACAATCTGCGGGGACGGGCCGTCCATGCTGCTCAGCAGAGGATTGCTGCGCTGCCTGGAGGCCATGCTGTGGCTGTAGCTCCTACTTAGGGTGCCTGCGGGGCGAGGATACGCTCCTAATCGGTTTTCGAAATGCTCGTGATGCCTAAGAATTGCGCATCGGTGCGACTAAGTGTCGAGATACTTGTCAGGAGATTTTCTGACCGTTTAAGAAAACGGTATCTCGCATCAGACACTAAGCTGAGGCCCACATTGGATGAGTCAAAGCAGTAACACTGTCAAAGTGACATCTGGA
Source organism: Coccomyxa viridis (assembly GCA_963930925.1). NCBI lineage: Eukaryota > Viridiplantae > Chlorophyta > Trebouxiophyceae > Coccomyxaceae > Coccomyxa > Coccomyxa viridis. The sequence continues at coordinate 815,604 of CAWVOJ010000007.1, read as the reverse complement.
GACCAGCTTTTGCCAAGCCTGCAAGTCTCGAGCAAATACTGTCTAGTAACCGCGGTCTGCGCAGAAGAGTGGCCTGTTGCGGACCCTGCTGTGGTGGATGCCTACCCGTCTTAGTATATAGACTATCACAACGGAATCCGGATCAAGCCATCGATGGGGTGGATACGCGCGGCCTTCTGCAGGAAGCGCGTCCCACTGCCGAAACAGTTGACGGTGGGTCCTCCCGATGCGAGGCCCCAAGATGCTGCAAGACTGAAATGTTTGTAATGTTGCGCAGCGTAGTATTCAAGAAAGACGCAGCCTCCACCCTGCGCGGATTGCAAAAGGCACGAAGACGAGAAAGCAGGGTTACGGTATTGATGGTAGTGACTCATCACCGCCGTCCACCCACATCCTCCACCCTATTTAAATGTTGCGATGTTTATCAAGGAATGCTTGGGAGTATATCATGGCACTGACCCTGATGGGGGTCAGGCATCTGATTAGCCCTAGGTGGCTGGAAAAGATGTGAAATTCCTCTCTATAAATGGCCGGGGCATCGCTTGCAAGCATACAAGCCAAGGGCCTCCCATTCCTGCCATAGGAAGGCCCATGAGATGATGAGTAGGAGCTTCGAGCACCAGGGCCAGATGCGCATCCCATTAGTACATTTTTAGTAATATAGACATCACACCGGTGCAGGACAAACCAGTCCCAGGCAAATATATAACATTATCTTGCCTGCACCGGTGACAGAAGTATCAGAATACGCCCAAAAAGCATGCTGAGCAGGTTGGGTCCTTAGCTTCACCAGACTTGCAATTCCAACACATTGTACAGCTCCCTTCTCTCCAGGCATCCTCTGACGTCTCACAGACGCAGCATATTGCCCGATGAATGGCTACTAAAGAATACACAAGCCTGGTGGCATGACACCACTCACAGCTTGCAGGAATGACTAGCCTATCTACGCTTGTAAATGCCCACATACAGCCAGGTCATGGTCTCCATCTTGAAGCGTCTATCCTGCTCGCTTTGCGGTCAAGTCTGCGCGCTGGATGACTGGAGAGCACAAGCCCTCTGGCTGTTGTGTGGCAAAACCCCTACGACTCCAGCTCCTCAACCTTGCAGCCCTCTTCAACATCGCACCCGTCCTCCGGAATACTGCAGACCACGCGCGCTCGTAAGGCACAGCGTCATGTCACGTATGAGAGGCACAGAGCGGGGTCCTGGGAATCAAGGGCCCCTCCACAGCCTCTGCGCATGTGCCATCTGCGCAATGCCGCTGCACAACTGGCAGCGCAAGAGGGCTAACAGCAGGGTCCTCACACAAGCACCCTCCAGACAGAAACCCATACAACGTTCAGCAGAGCGCTGCATGGAGCGCACCTGAACAGTTCGCCTGCGCTCATGGGCCGGAGCTCGTTCTCGATCTCCCGGCGCTCATCGTGGCGCCCCGCGGTGACGCTGTTGCGCCAGCGGCGGTAGCGCACACCCAGCTTGTCATAGGCAACGGGATTCCCCCACACGTCTGCGCCCCTCAGCATGCGGTCCTGCTGTCCCGAGACCAGCACCAGGTCCTCGCCCATCACCTGCAGTGCTCTTGCAGGCTCAGCACAAAACAATAACCATGATAGCACCACAACAGACACCATCCTCAAATCGCAGCAGTGGTCAGCGCGTGTCCAAAGGACCCCCTTAGCATGCGATTGAGCCAGGCTGAACTGGCACCAGGCCCCTCCAGCAAGGCCATACGCAGACCACATCTGTAAGCCGTACAGGGAGAGGCACAGCTCACAGCAAAGGCTTTACAGCACAAGTCACAAAGCCTCACATACACACGGAGCTCCACTGCTTGGCTGACCTGTTTGGCAATATGGGCCCAGAAGGACTGGATGAAGGGCACGTGCTTGGTCCACTGCAGGAAGTCCATAGACATGCGGTACAGCAGGCGCGACCTGCCCGGCCCAGCGGGCAGGCAGACATGCAGCTGGTGCAGATGATTGCGGCAGCCGGCTGCCCGAGCGCCCCGCTCAATCTTCCCCGGCTGCGCCAGCCCTGTGCAACATGCACCACCAAGTCAGACGAAACTCAACTGTGCAGTCTCCTCTTTCAGTGTGGAAGGGCATCAAAAACTGCATCACACCGCGGCTGCTAGAAGGATACTTCAAGTGTCCCATTGCTCAGGCTCAGCCAGCCCTCACAAATACTATCCTCAGCAAAGTAAGGACAGGAATGATGCACCTTCAAGGGTCCTAAGGGAGTATAAAGCCCCTTCAGACCAGTACAGCAACAGATATGGGATATTCCGAGACCAGTGCCGATCACAGCTCTCCCACTGATAATCATGTTCATGGGACAGGCATGGTCATCATGATAGGACGCACACCTATGGTGGAGAGGACCATGCATGGCGGCTCAAAGGCCATGTCAATGGGGTAGGGCTCCCAGTTGCCGCCCAGCAGCTTCTGCGCATTGAATTTGACCACGTCCGGGATGGGCCAGCCCTTGGCAAACGTGGAGGTGTGGGTGAATGGGGCGTGCGCCAGGTCCAGCAGGTTCTCCAGCAGAAGACCATGCTCGACTGGCACCTCCAGAATAAGCTCTGCATGTATCTGCACATACCACAAGTGCCTCAGCCCTTCGCAAGCACTCACAGACAAGCGGTGTGCATGACAGATTTCTAAGTTCTAAGAGGGTTCCAGCACAGACGAGCATGCGAACATGCGTGTACTTCTCAGGAGCAGCAAGGGCGCCTGAAGTGAGCGCCAGCAACCGCATATGTTGGTAATGCCAGCATGGTCCAGCCAGATCATGCTCCACAGAGGACAAGGCCGAGATGTAGTCAGCCTTATGTGCTGTCAGAGGATGATCAGGGTGATGGGAGGATGCCGAGGGAGACGCACAGCACCCCCGCACGCTGCATGCAAGACCAGATGAGAGGCGTAGAGGTCCAGGGCTCACATCAAAGCCCTCAGGCGGCTGCGTCACTGCGGGCACCTCAGCGTCGGGCAGCTTCTGCCCGGGCCACACCCAGACGAAGCCGTCAGCCTCGCAGACTGGCAGGGAGCTGACGCGGATGCCCTTGCAGAAGGCCGTGGAAGGCATGCGTGTGCAGTTGCCGCTGCCGTCGTACTCCCAGCCATGGTACGGGCACTGAATGCAGCCCTCCACCACTGACCCCTGTGGGCCAGCAAGCCAGATTCAAGGGGGCAATTCTGACCGAGGCTTGGCAATTTTGAGCCATCATGGCCAGCCTGCAGCCTACACTTAGGATGGTACACAGTGAAGCTTTCGGAGGCACTGGAAAGCTTTTAACTGTCGGGTAGATAGGGCTGTCCTACAGCAAATGAACAAAGATAGAATTCCCAGGCATCCTGTCCATGCACTTGCCCCATCGCAGCCAAACGGGCCGGTAAGCAGGGCTCACCAGCGAGAGCGGGCAGGCCCTGTGCGCGCATGCATCCTTCACGCAGGCTGCCAGGCCCTGGGCGTCCCGGAACATGACCCAGGGCTCCCCGAAGAGCTCCATCGTGACCATGGCATCCTCCTTGAGCTGCGAGCTGAAGGCCACCGGGAACCAGAATTCCTTGAGTTCGTCAGGTAGCTCCAAGTCTGAGTGCAGAGCACCTCCACGGCTCCTGCAGAGGCATTTGACTCCTCACTTACTAGTGAAGTAGCCATTGAGTCCTCTCATTGGGATGTGTATGGGAAATTCTGGCCCTGATGGGGGTCAGGCATGCTGATCAGCCCTACATGGCTCGAGGACGTGTAATGTTTCTCTCTCTCTCTCTCTCTCGATAAGACATTCCAAAGCAGGCAGGGCAGATGCACAGGGAGTGCACACTACAGAACATCCATGGTGGCGTGCTTGACAAAGGACTGGCAAAGGGATCAGACTTAGCAGATCTGTCCACAGAGGGAGCTTTCATATGAATTAGGGGAAGCTTGAAAGGCCGCTCACCTCTGTCGTTGCCGCTCGGGAGGGCCGGAATGCTGCGGTTGCTGCTCTCTATGCTGCCGCCTCTGCAAGGACTCCTGCAATGTTGCAGTGCTGCTGGAAGCTGGCTCAAATGCTGGCTCCGACAAAGGTGCGGAAGCCTCTGCTGCAGCTGGCGCAGAGGCCGCTGCGCCGGCTGAGTAAGCTGCGGCGCTGCTCTGCTGCGTAAGCTCTGCCACTGCAGAGAAGCTGCTGCTGCTGCTGTTGCTATGCGCCGCGAGAGCAGGCTGCAAGGGCTGCTCGACCTTGTGGGACAGAGCTGCATGGAAGCCATGCGCTGCCATCTCCAGACGTGTCAGCTCCTCTATTGTGCTCTCTAGCCGCTCCTCTGACACATGCACCTGGGGCAGGTCCTCGTCACAGTCAGGATTGTGTAATTTCATGGCAAGCACGGGCAGGCATGGGCAAGAGATGGGCGGGCAAGAGCAGGGCGGGCAGCAGGTCACACCTCGCTGTGTGCGCGCTCCAGCTCGCTCTGCAGCGCAGAAATGCGCTGTTCTAGCTCCTCCTGCATCTTCTCACCCGCGATAGGGTTCAAGACAGCGACCACCTGCACCATCAGAGCTGTAAACTATGGATATCAGCTGGAGACCTGCACAAAAGCTCAAATGGCTGTGCACTGGGCACCCCTTTCGCCCTGTATAGTGCTGATACGCTTTGAAATTGCCTTGAGAGCCCTGTAAAGTGGTAGGTCACAGATACACTTTAAGGAGATCAAGCACACCTGGTCATGTACTCCCTTCACCTCCTGGAGCGGTGTCATGAGATCAAGACCGGTCTTGGCCTCTAGAAACTTGACATCGTCCAAAAGCACGTCCAATGGCGTGGCCGACGAGCTCAAAGATTCTGGCTTGGAGCCTGTCCTGCTAATATCTGCACTTTTCAGGTCGCCGGTACCCCAGCTAGCCAGGCCCCGCGCTGCGTGCTTGCTCGTCTGCTGAGCCATCTGGGCATGACAAACCACGCCTTGTAGCCTGGCATGCCTGAGGGAGCTGGGCAGTGCCGGCAGCATTGGTGCAGCCAGGCGTCCAGCCATCACCACCTCTGCTCCTTCACTCTCGTGCAAAACTTGCCCCCATGCAATGCCCCAAGAGCCCTTCCGAGACAACCAAATGGACTAATGCGATGTCTAGTGGCGCGTGTGCAGCGAATTGTCGTGCGCCAGGCTCATGGCTCTCGCAAGACCAAATCCCGGTTCCCGATTGGATCGATTGGCCGGAGCCAAATCTTGACTGTCCAGCTGGCACCCGCCCTTTCTTGGACTCCATTTCCACAGCTTCATGCTTTCAGCGTCCGCAAACTTGTCAGAAGGGCATTCGGCCTCTTTTGTACCCCCTAGGACATATATGGGCATGCATCGTGCTGCAGTAGCTATAGTCGATGCTTTAAATTTATGCTAGTGTGGATCACAGGAGCTTGAGGTGCGAATATTGAGTACACATGGGAGCAATCTGTGTGCAGCTAAGATTCTTGCACACGAGGTTGAGTACCCTCAGAAGCATCTCCAGGCGATGCTCGCTGATGGGGAGGGCTATGACATCATCGCACCCCCCACCGACCGCCATTCAAGAGGAATCTTTGATGCTCTGAGGAGACGTTCCCGCCGCAACCGCCAGCAAAGACACGCTCAAAAGGCGAACGGAGGTCTTGCGGAATGAAAGACCTGCGCTTTGTACTGCCCAGCAGGCACAGGGCTTGCTGGCAGGTGCAGGATCAGCCCTCTGTAAGCCTCAGAAGGCAGCTATGGTCCCGAGCGGTCAGGCGCATGGCTACGCGCTGCATGCAGCAGAGAGAAACGCCGTCCACACCGAGAGAGGTCAGCTTGGCTTCCCACACTCCTGTATTCTTCGTTTGCCAACATTTTATTGCACCTGGCGCATGTGCATCTTCTGTGCTCTGTACAAGGCCCTACGCCGGGTCACAGCGGTCCCTTCAACTCAGCTCCCTGCCTCACAGCTGGTGGACTGGGCTAGGCAGCGGTTCTACCAGGAGGTCAGCAAGCTTGATGAGCGCATCACCATGGCAAAGGCCTGCATGCTCATTGCCCTGGAAGAAGAAGCTGCGGCCGCGCTGGCCCAGGACCAGCTGGACATCAGGCAGACCCTGCGCCTGTCATCTGCAGACCCCCTCCTTTACGCGCACCCCGCCCAGACCTCCTCCAGGTCAGCGCTGCAGTAAGGAATGCTTTGAAATGCACTGGAGCTTTGCATACACACTGTCAGTAGCCATTGCCCTACAGCTATGGCCTGTGATGACGCCTGTCTGTCACCGATGAGGCGTCCCTCGGGCCTGGCATGAGACCTGTTTCTTACTATCACACCTCAAGCACATGGGTCATCGGCTTACGAAAGTTGCATGACTGCTGCAGAGCATGTTTTATTGTCTTGTTATGGGCCACTTCCCGCACCACTGGGCTGACTGTTGTGCAAACGGGGTGCAGCAGGGAGCTTGGGAGCGCCTCTACCTGGAGCCTAGACAGGCTGGACGCGCTAGCGGCGGAGGCGTCAGCGCTATTTAAGCACCGCGCGCGCCTGGGGATGCCTCCCCGGGAGCTCAAGAGCCAGGCTATGGACCTGCAGCCCAAGCCCAACCGCAAGGCAAGGTCACTGAATACCCTGTCTGTTGTCTCACTATGCGAGGGTCACTGCCTCAATGTCAAGTGTGAGTTGAGTGCGAGGGCAACAGGCCATAATGCGGCTGAACCTGCCACGAAAGCAATAACGGTTGCGTTTCAGCCAGCCTCGTGCTCTCTTACCCGGAATCCGGCCCATGTTTTGCACTCTTGACATCTCGGCCGGGCTGACAACATGCTTCAGGAGGCAAATAGACAACTTGGTGCAGGGATCCCTCTCTTCCATCCTCAGCTCCCGGCAGCCCCTTGGGACTGCTGGGCCAATGGTCCGCAGCAGCAGAGGGACCGAGGGTGTGAAGGAGAGGGCGATAGGAGAGACGGCGAGCCCGCCCAGCAGCAGCAGGAGAAAGGGCCGGCCGTCCAGGAGGAGGGGTCCTGCCCGGCAGAGCAACTCTGACAGCAGCACAGGCCAGGCAGCAGTCTCGCAGCCTCAGCCTCCGCTCATGCCAAAGCCTGCCAAGCAGCAGAAGGCATCCAGTGCTGAGGACGGAGATCGGCACGTCTCGCCCACAGCAAGCGGCAAGAAGTCCAACGGCAGTGGCAAAGCTGCCTCTGCCAGCATGCAAGCTATGGGGCTGTCTGCAGACAGTCCTGCAGCTAGGAAGGGTGCTGGAGGCAGCTGCTCGCTGGAGGACGCCTCAGTGTGCCAGTTCCCCATGCACGCGCTGACTGCCATCAACGATGTCCTGTTTGGACGCCACGGCTACCGGCGCATGAGTCTGCACGGCGACCCCAGGCAAGCCCCTTCGGGCTTCGTTGCATTGCTGCCGGAGAACGCCCTGTCTTGCTGCAGTGTCACAGGAAGCGATGACTGTGTCCAGCATTGTGCCTTCTTCTTCATGCATCATCTGCTTCATCATTGAGATCTTGACTGAACCTCCCAGCTGCGATGAGCGGCAGGCGCCAATGCGCCCCTGACATTTCACATGTCCTCGGTTGGCCTCAATTGGCCAGAACAGTAGTGGTCTCCACAGCACTCACATAGCTCATGACTCATGGCAAGCACTGCAGCATTGCAGGCTCAGTGCAAGGACTCACAACTGAGTCAGTACAGTGCTCATCCATGGGACAGTCGCACAGCTACATATCATGCCAGCGTCGTGAGATGGCGTTTGGTGCAGGGACTCGCAGCTGAGCCAGGTGCTGGAGCGGGGCAGCGGCAGCGCTGCAGCGCTAGCCATTCTGTACATGGAGGTCTGCCAGCGCATGGGCCTGCGCATGGCCGCGCGGCTGCTGGATGGCGGGCGCTACGTCGTGCTGTGGCCCACCGATGCGCCCCTGCGCACCTGCGGGCAGCAGTTTGTGGTGGACGCCTACAGCCAGGGCGAGCTTTTTCTTCTCGCTGAGGTATACTAGCCTCTTGCTGACGCTGCATCAGGAGCTCTTGCCGGCTGTTCGCTATATGCTGCAGGCCAGGCAGCATGTCATGTATGCATGTCTGTGTGATGTGCGCACTTCCAGCTTGTCAGCCAGGCAGATATAGCGTGAGCCCTATCCCTGTATGTAAGCGCTTGACAGATGTCAACAGCAACCTATGAGAGGCACACTGTGAGGTGCGCAGATATGGCCATAGCAGGTGGCACGGGTGTCTGAGCTGAAGGATCCTGCCAGCGAGATGCTGCTGCCGGCAAGCAAGCGTGACATGTGAATTGTCAAGGCAGCTCAATTTTCTGAAGGGCATGGGATATATGCACAGATTGGCTTGGCGCAGGTGTTTGAGCTGGAGGGCCCGGCCGGAGACAGCGCAATGTTTTCTGAGTAGCATGGGATGAGCGCATGCTGTGGCCAATGCAGGTGGCGCAGGTGTTTGAGCTGAAGGGCCCGGCCAGTGAGATGCTGCAGCCGGCGAGCCAATGCAACATGCTGGAGGCGCCGCGGGAGGTCAGCTGGGCGCACGCTGCATGTTGCGGAGGAAGCTTAATGTTCCCTGAGTGGCATTTGAGCGCATTGTGTGGCTGTTGCAGGTGGCGCAGGTGTTTGAGCTGGAGGGCCCGGCCAGCGAGATGCTGCAGCCGGCGAGCAAGCGCGACATGCTGGCGGCCCTGCTGGCGGTGCTGCGGGACACCAGCTGGGCGCGCGCCGTGCGCTGCCCGCCGGAGCCCGCCTTCATGACGCCCATCAGCTGCGCCACCGCCCTGGGGCGCACCACCCTCACATCTGAGGTAACAATTCACAAACCACAGGATGTTGTTCTTCCTGACGCATCACTACATCAGGTGCTGCAATCTCTACGGTGCTGCGCAGGGCGCTGATCATGTGTACAGCTCTGCAGAAGTTGTGAGCAGTCTCTCTTCCCGCATCATGCCTGGCTCCTGTGTCCACATGGTATTAGGCAGGTGCCAGGTCAGGTCTCTTGTGCATTCTCAGTGCGCAGGCTTTGAGAGTGCTTCCCCTGCCATGCAGCTGTCGGCGCCAGACATGGAGCGGGCTGTGGCAGCTGAGGAGAGGAGGGCCTACTTGCTCCCACTCTGCAGGTATCACATGTCAGCCTGGCTGATGGTGTAGCCTTTGCAAAGCTCCCCTAGATAGGACCAACTTGGCAAGAGGCGGGGGGGTGTCATCCTGGCCTACTGCATCCATTGCCAAAGCGATCTGCCTTGTTGCGATTGCCGGTCACTGAATGAGAGTTCTGACACGTGACGAGCGGGCCTATGCCACAATCTGCTGGTGCTGACTGAATGCACAGGGATTCTTCCACTGCGCTCTTTCATGCATGAGGGGTATCACGGCTGTGCAGGGAGACTCAGGAAAGGCTGGCGCTGCTCTATTATTTCTCGGCCGACTACGAGGATGCGTTGGCAGAGGTTGACATGATTCTTGCGGCTGATCCGGATGCAACACAGGAGATGCTGCTGTTCAGGCAGAAGCTACTGTTGTGGAAGATCCTAGAGAGTACTCTGGACTGAAGCAGCAACACAGCAGCTCCACCTCGGTACTCGCAACAAGATTACAGCCGAGATATCTCCAACCAGCGTTTTAGCTTAGGGTACTGCCTCTCATCCTCTTGAGCTTGTCAGCATGCAAACAAGTGCCCAGACAGACTCTTCAGACCAGATTTCATATACATAGGATCTCCGAAACATTCTTCAGTGCTCTCTGTTGACACCATGTCACAGCCCAGACACAAATGAACATGCTGGCTATATAGCCAGCTAAGTATGTATTGAGGCTCTTAGCCTGAGAAGAAAATTCAGACATTGGCAGAATTGTGTAACCAAACCTCACTGTTCTGTTGGTAGCCCTGCAGCAATCCAGGATTGCAAGCCTCCTTCAAGGTTGACAGCCTTGGTGAAGTGTGCATCATGAAGAGCTTTTGTAGCCATGGCGCCTCTGCGGCCCACAGCGCATGAGACCACGACTTGGGCGTCAGGGTCCTGTAGCGCCTTCTTAGCGTCCCCCACAAATGACGGATTCATCTGCAAGTGGACGGGCCCTGTTAGCAGCAATGCAACAGTCTAACCATGACATGCGCTCAAATTTGAGCCCCGAAGATGCTCAATCCTCCCTTGCTGCAAATAGGCCCCCCAAAGGAACTTTGATACTTCCTAGGGTATGCGGAGACATGATGCACAAGCTGTATGTCGAGGCCTGGCAGTTCTAAATTGCAACTTCAAGGATTTTTGCTTTACACATGGACCTCAGACCACCGCTGAGTAGTGACAATCTGACCTGTCTCGTCTGTAGATCCAGGAACCACGGGACATTGATCGACCCCTGTACATGCTGTTTCTTGAACTCTTCCTCTGTCCTGACGTCCAGGTATGGGACCTTCTTCTCTAGTACAAGGGGGCCTGCCTCCGTCGCAGACACGGAAGGTACCTCCGGAACATCTGCCATGACAGAGTCAATTGCCACTGTTACGCATTCACATGGTGTCAGCACTGAAGTCTCGGAAAGCAAGGAATTTTTGTGCAAGGCATGTGCATGCTGTGCACATGCTGAGCACGGGCATGTGCGTGGTATCGTCTCGTCGATGGACTCTCAGTAGACAATCGAGGCGACTTCCTGTGCATTCCAATGTATTTCTGGTTGCCGCATTGATACAGTGCATGCCGGCAATGATCTGCTGATCGCCAGCAAGAGCAAGTCCTTCAGCGATCGAGCAACTGCCGGTTGAGCTCGTATTCTGCGCAGATGACTGCCTTGTCGTGTAAAATGGCAGCTCTGCAACAAAAAGCCCATTTTGCACTTCCAGCATGCCCGACAACTGCCCGTTGTATCTCTATGCCCGCGCACAGTATGTACAGCAGAACCCTGCACGCTTCGCCTCGCAACAGAGAGCAGCCATACCGAGCCACTGCGGACGTAGAAACAAGTCCTGCGACACAAAGCGTTCTGGAGCTGGATCCTGTCTACGAGGGGGAGTATTGCAGTAAGCTTCCTGCAGACTAGGGCTCAGGCAGGCCCAGAAAGTCTCAGGCATTACACACAGCACGACTCGTCCAGACATTCGGCTGAGCACATACGAACATAGAGCTAGTGAACATGTGGTTTGCAGTGCCTGGAGAGATTAACATCGACAATGAGGCCAGCAAGACTTCCACAAAGCTGACTGTGGAGGTAGGAGCCCGCCCTGAGGCCTATCATTGGCGCATGCTAGCTTAATCTTCCTGCACACTGTATATAGGCTTTATCTGCATAACTATCACATCAAGCACTCAAGTGTCTTCCATGCAGGTGAAAGACTATCCTGGCCTTTTGCGCGTCCTTGCCTGGGTCATCAAAGGGGTCGACTTGACTGTTGAGAATGCAAAGTGAGGCCTCTTGCTTCTGCCATCCACATCACAGTGTGCATGCAGGAAATTTGGGCGACAATGTTCAATGTTTCGTAGTTAGCAGGGGCATACGTTAGAGATGTGTGTTGCCAGGATGAGGCTGCAAGCATTTATGATCAGAAAGAAAGCGGTCCATATGAGGAGGCATGGCATCATGAATAGGGTAGCCCTTCCCCGCATGTGGTCGGCATGGGCAATACTGAGGGGCATTGCCAAGACATTGGTATCAACAGCAAGATGAGCCAAAGGGAACTGCAACGCGTTGAAGAGTGTACGGGTTTGCACAGGCTGTCCACAGACGATGAGGGCATGGCCGTGAACACACTCTGGGTGACCGACTGCCGCGGGAGGAAGCTAAGCAACCAGCAGGCAGAGCTGCTTGCGGAGCGCGTTGGCGACTTTGTGGTATACTGCACCCCTGACTCTAAGGTCAGCCCCTGCCCCCTTGCATCCTGATCACCACTGGCTACACTAAGCTTTCGCTGCTGGTGGCAGCTGCTAAGCTCAGGGCTTTTCAACGCCAGCCTTACACCTCTTCTCCCGAGCTGTTCGTCCATGTTGATCGACAGGTCTCTGCTGCCAGCGGCTGCCACCATAACTGGGTAGGTCTGGATCTGCTGATCACAGGGGAGCCAGTGGGGGGAGGTTGCTGCTGAGAAGAGTTGCTGTTGGCAGTGGACAGGGTTGTCGGCTTGTCGTGTGACGTTTCCGGTACTGATGATGACACAGCATGTGGGGTGCAGACGCTGTCGGCAAAGCGCTTTGAGAGCGGGCGTATTGTCGTGGACAACGAGGCCGAGCCAGACCTCACAGTCGTGACCATCAACGAGCGCAAGGAGAGCTCAGCAGCGCTGCTGGACGTGGCGTCAGCCATGACCGGCATCGGCGTCCTCATCCATGAAGCAATCATCCAGGTGGAATTGCTACACCTGTCCCAGTATGCAATGAGAGGGAGTTGTCTGTGCATTGCGTTTTGGGGTGCATGCTGTGCACCCAGGGTTAACCGCACCTTGAGAGCAAGGCCATCCCACTGCTCTGAAGTCCTGAATCGATGCTCACAGAAACGGCTAATGCATTGGCCAAAATGAGCCTTCTGTCCAAATGTGCTTGAGAATGTCACTTGCGTCTCCGCAGGGCGAGAAAGACAACTCACGGAGTGACTTGGAGGCAGCCAATGTGTCGGCACGCGACCTTGATGGGCCCAAGTTCAAGTTCTGGGTGTCTGACAGGCACAAGCAGAAGCTGGACTATGCCAGGGCAACGGCCCTGCTGTTCACATTGAATCTGGTCTTTGGGACCGAGGTGCGGCTCACACAACACTGTAGTCAGCTCTAACATGGCGCCCTTGCAACACTCACAGCTCTTTCACTGCTTGGCGCTAGATCTGATGGAATGATTTCTGCATGGGACATTCCAAAGATGCACTTGCCATCAGCTCACACCCAGCCTTAGGTCTGTGTGCTAATTTGGCCAAATGTCCTTGCAGGGTGAAACGCTTCTACGCACGCCAGTTGTACAGCACTCAGTCTAGAGGGGGAACCCATATGGCAGCCTTCTCAGAGCCCTGTTGGCAGTCTACAGTATTGTTCAATCACCAGCATTTGTCAATCGTTATACTGATCAATTGCCAGCAGCAATTGCTGGTGCAAGCTAGGGAGCGTGTAGCACCCTTGCATGGTCAGCATGGTGTGGTGGCAACTGGTGACAAATCACTTCATGATGTTAGGTCGTCAGCTTGGCCCAATGGTGCAACTGCAACTACCAAGCAGCTGGATCATGACTTGGCTGGTCGCTTTCCGGAGATGATGATGTGCCTGCACAGCATGCAGCAGGGGTGAGTCATGAAATATAGGTGTAGAAGTGTTGCTGTCATGAGCCCCAATGGCCTGTGGACCTGGTCGTAGTGCCAAGCAATGTTGGATTGTAGATACGTGTGTGGTAGCATTTAGGCAGCCACTGTAGGATCAGGACCATCCCTATTGATCAAGACGCAATGTGGCACCCTAAAGAGGGACTCTGAGCTACGTCACCTTCCCGTCCAGTCCACGCAGCAGCCCCTTCGCTTGAGCTCCTGCTGCTGCTTCAAGCCCTGCTCCACAAGTGGCACCCCCAGCTTCTCCCCCATCAGCCTGCAATGCCCACATACAGCTCATCACCTCCCACAAGCAATGGCTGTGTGTGCTTTGGCGGGCGTTAGCTGCCACAGACGCCTTCAGTTGACAGGAGTATCTGCTGTAGTGTCCACACAACAATGTAAGAGTGCTGCAGACGTGCTCAGTGCATAGCACGCGTGAACAGCATGCTAGCACAGAGCTGCCTCATCTCATAGAGGACAGGCAGTACCAACTGCGCCCCTGACACTCTATGGAGAGCTGCAGAAGCGCATGATTACCTCCTGACGTTGTCTGCATACAGCCGCGGATCCTTTCTCTCCTCTTCAGAGGGGATGTATGGCGGGAGAACCTCCACATCCACCAGGTTGATCAGCTGCGTCTGCAGCCGCATGAAGTGCCACAGAGAGCTCTGCACCCGCCCCCACCCATTGTTATTGTACCTGCAAATCAGTTTGAGCATCATTTTCCCTGGAAAAGCATGCGCACCTGTGCTGCAAAATGCTCCTCTGTCTCTTGGCAGGACAAGCCCCTATATTGGGCGTGATGCCTCCCCAGCTATAGGACAAACAGCACGTCAGGGGCTCAACAGAGCTTTGGTAAGCTGTTGAGGGGGCGCATGTTGTGGTGCGCCTACCTTGACCTGTAGTGCAGCAAGACGGGCATCACTGCCCGGCCACCCACAAAGGCCCCTGTCGAGAAAGTCAGCAGGCATTCCGAGCGCTTCGTCGTGCCTTCAGGCGAGATCGCCAGGATGGGAAACCTTGCATAAGCATGAACAGACCTTTGTCCTTGTCATCACAGGGATGTATATAGATAGCACATTTAGAGAGGTCTGCAGAGGTAGGTCGCCAGGGCACTGACCAGAAACAGGTCACCAGGTGAGGTCAAGTCGCAGGCTCATGACAAGGGGCTGCACAAGCTTTTTGCCGGAGAGCAAGCAGTGGATCACCTCAGATCTTCACATCTTTCATGAATGAGCTCGGTGGTGTTGCCCCTGGAGGCTTGGGTGGTCTGTGAGGCGTCCCCTGAGCCCTTCCTCTCCACGAACAGGAAGGAGCAAGCCTGCGCACATGACAATGCTTGTCTGCTCAGAATCTGCTCTCGTGCAATGAGTAGCATGCATTCAGGGATACTATTACAAGACACAAATGCCCATTGGTGCTGAGGTGTGTGCTGGTGTTGAGAGAGCAAGGTCTAGCATGGGTAAATGCAATCTATTTGCAGTGGCATTGGGGTGATGAGACGTGAGGGCACACCCTACAAAAGGTGCCAAAGAAGGGCATGTCTGCAATGGAGGCTTTGGCCAGGCCGCAGGGCAGGAAGTAGGCGCCCAAAATGATGCCATCAACATAGGACACATGGTTGAATACCAGCATCGCCCGGCACTCCTTTGCCTTCGACAGATTCTCAAGCCCTGCATGGCCAAACAGCTGATCATCTCCTGGCACTGCGCTGAACTATATGGTGTTGTAGTATTTATATGGTTGCGGTGTGTGTGCAGATTTTGTGTCCTTTCAAGGGGTAAGTGGGCTTGTCGACAGGAGCCAACAAGGAGTGTGCTGTTATGGCTTCACATTTTGGGCTCCAGCCTCGCTTATGCCCATGGTCAGAAGGGAGGCTACACAGAGCATGCGGTCAATTCACGATAGACAGGACGACCTGCCCAGCCCGCCCTGCCTGGGCTCCTAGAATCTGTTTGGCATGGCAAAAGAATTTCAGCTTGGAGTAAGGGCTTGAACGGTCAGTGCCTGTACTTTTAATATTGTTACCGAGGACATATATGTGAGCTGTCAGGTGTGCGTGCGTGTCACGAGTGCGTGCGGCAAGCAGAGGGACTTCTGGCTGCATCTGGCTAGACCAGCTGCTCAGGCATCCAGAGCGTGGGCTTCCAACGTGCAGAGCTGCTTTGGCTGAACACAAGGAGCGCACAGGTGGACCTTCTGCCGAGAGCGATCACACGCAGGGCTTACCCTTGATTGAGGGCCAGTAGTTGAAGCCGATGTGCAGCAGGATGCCAGACCAGGTCTTCAGGAAGGGGCGGATGCAGGCCTTGCGCCAGCCTGTCATGGGCTGGTTCGCCTTGACGCCCCAGGTGAGCACCACCACCACGCACCACACGAAGGGCATGCACACCACCGTGATGCAGCAGCGCACCAGAAACATGGGGATCTGCACAGGAAGCCATTGCCAATCATTGCAAATCATTGCTAAACACAGGTGAGTAAGTGCCAGGCAGTGTGATGTACAGCCTGGTGAGGCACCTGAGTCCTGTGGGGCCAGATTGTTGCTTAACCAGCAGCTCATGCCAAGATGTGCAGGACTTGTTCCCACTCACAAGGCGCATCACAGGCCGCATTATTTCACAGCTGTGCATGTTTGGATGATGCAGCAACACATGGGGCTCTTGGGCGCACAGTCAATGGCCGTCAGTAGTGGCGCTTCATGTTTCCAGAAGGATGAAGACAAGTGCAGAAATGCAGAGTCGAGAGGAACAGCAGAGTTGAGTGGTGAAGCTACCTACCATGACGAAGAATTTGAACCACTCATAGGGCGTCATCGGGCTGCTCAGGTCCAGGAAGGGAGAGTTGTGCATAAGGCTTTGGAGCTCTGGGTCCGCTCCAGGCAAGGTATTGACTCCTGCTCCTGTCCTTCCATTCTCATGCAGTCCTGTACTTTCTGCCACTCGCTGGCTGCGTATATCGGTGTCAACTGGCTGGTCAGGCTCCAACAAGACCTTGGCTTCTCCCTCAACCGAGGTAATTGCGTCCGCCAAGGCCGGTGTCTGAGCTCCATCGGCAGATTTTGTCATCATTGAGCGCGTTTCCGGCATGCTGCCTTGTGTCGAAGAACGTTAACGATTGCGCTGCCCGGCACGCTACAGCGGATACAATATATTCAATATCAAGGGCATGGCCCCCTTCGCATTGTGGTGGGACTCAGTACAAGGCCACGGTCTCCTTGAACGGCTTGCAGACACGCATAGCACGGACTTCTTATGTGCAGCGGCTTCTTAAAATTTACAATACAGATGAAAAATCTTTATCGGCCTTCGATCTCTGGCAGCATGCAAACAACAGCCTTAGCGGGAATCTGGCTTCCGCTCTCTTGGAAGCTACAAATGGACCCCCAACGGTCAAATTCAACGGGCCCCCCGCTTGGTGCTGTCCCAAGATCTGGTGATGGGTACCTGCATACAAGCTGTAGATCAGGCACCTTTCTCTGTGTAATTTTCTTTGCCTGTATCACGTCTTCCATCACCGGTGCACAGACTTTTATGGCAAGCCCGCCTGTAGCGGTGGTTCTCCTTGTCCTGGGGAGTAACGTTGGAACATGATGGAGACACTTATCTCGACTCCTCAAGCTTCCCTGTACCTCCAAGACAGCCCCAAAGCATATAGGTCTACCTTGAGGACCACTTCGAGCCATGTCTGTCTCCACCCTTCAGGCCACAGAGCAACTATGCTGTGCAAGGGTGAGAGCCCAGCATCCTCACGCCTCCCATGCACTATGGCTGTTACATAAGCGTTTGAAGGGCGTGGTTCAAAGTCCTCCACGGCATCCGAGAGTTGGTATGGCTACACGCAGGACAATTGGTTGGTAGCAGAGCAAGCCCCTCAGCCAGCAGGCCCTCTACAGTGACACATGCTCAAGGGAGGAGAAGGCCAGTAGACGAAGACGTGGATTTGGACGACGAGGAGTACTTTGACGATGCGCAGGCAAGCCCCTGAAAGGCCTGCATGGCTCCACCCACCCACCCGTGCACCATAGCTGATGCCACATGGACCTGTGTCACACCCCCTCTATGCCTGCAGGGCTTCGGAGTCACTGCAGTCCTTCGGCAGGCCTGGTCTGCAGTGGGAAGCCTCACAGAGCGCCTGGCAGATGTGGCCTATGATTACGTCCCAGACTCTGTCTCGCGCCCCACGGTGCGCTCCGGACCCTGTGCTGCCTTAGATGTGCGCATCATGCATCCATGCTATGCAGTGTTGCACGACACGGGGATCCGTAAAACTTTAGGGGCTACGGTCACTTAGTGAAACTTATATTATTTTGCAATGTTTGGCGTGTCAAGAGGTCCCCCGGCCGAGATCTGTCGATTGCCGCCCTTCCGGACGGCTATCTCGTAAAAACCGGCGTCCGACACGCATGTCGAACGGCCGTGTCGGGAAATTTATGCCGTGTCCGTGCAACACTGATGCTATACAAGGCGAGAAAGTCACATGCACTGTGGTCTTCCTTCCAAGCCGGATCTCTACTAGGGACGCTCGCATATGGTCTTGAGGTGGCTCGGCCAAATCTATATGGCTGCGCACCATATACTTCTTGCCTGTATGCTCTGGCCTGACACCGCTGACCATGGCACAGCTGCGTCATGGACCATTTGAAAAGCAGAGCTTTCTCCAGCTTGCCTTGCATGTCAGGGTTGACTTTTCCGGTGACCTGTGAGGCCGTGACAATACTGGATTGGGATGCTGCACGCTGGCGCGGCTCAAACTTATATCTTGTATATCCTGCAGGTGGTGCTGGCAGTCAGAGCGGCCTCTGTGCTCCTCCTTATTGGCTTCGCCCGCAGCATCCTTGGGGTGAGTGAGACCTTCGCTCTGTTGTCCTCCTGCAGCCTTTCACTGCCTTACAAGGAGGCTGTCAAGCTGCAACAGGAAAGTAGAGGCATCTAGCAAGAGCTGAACGTGGTTGTGCCCTGCAGTTTGTGTTCACAGTCGGCACCGTTGTGCTGGGGCTGTTTGTGGCCAGCAAAGTCCTCGGGGTGGGTCCCGGAGAGGGCGGGCAGGGGCAGGGCAGGGGCAGCAAGGGTCAGCGATGGGGCTCTGGTAGGTGTGTCAGCTACATCCATGTCCTTGCCATGCCTCATTGGCATGGCGCTTTCCTTCTGCAACACATCAGAGGTTTGGGGTCCCATGCCTGTCTGTGTTAACGCCTATCAGGCTTTGCTGCTAAGCAGCTGCCGCAGCCATGCATGTATCCAGCAGATGCCAGCGACATCCTGTGGCAAGTGAGTGTGCAATGCTACTCCAAGTGGCTCCAGATGTCCTGCAGCTATCCCACTGCTAGGCAATTCCGGCTGGTAGACGCCACGGTGATGCGCCTTGCCATTTGCAGGTGGAAGTAGGGAGCCTCAAGCGAGTAGTTCCAAGACGAGAAGGCGGCCGCCACGGCAGCTGCCGTCCGGGGTGGCAAAGGATGCAGATGTCCTGGATGTATGGTTTGAGCGTAAGGAGCAGGAGAGGGAACGCCGCAGATGATACCGCTGCAGACGCAGCTGGAGCCTGTCTCAGACAAGCCAGTCCCATACACGCAAAGCTGCGCGCATGATGCTGTGCCATTCGTGCTTTCCATTGTGGATCTTCCAGATCCTTGTACAAAGCTGTAGGTAGGGGAGATAGCGAGCGGGTTGCAGCAAAAGGAGATGTGTACACCTCCTTGCAGGACCGACACTACTCTTGCCCGCAAAGGGCCCAGTATCAGGCAGCACACTGAAAGCCTTGGCGAGGCTATGAATATGTAGGCTTTCAAGCAATTGCGTGGCTGGCAGCAATACGCAACTCGCAGCATTGTGAAAAGGTTTTGTATCTGCTCAGACATGCGCATCAGACATACCACTCAGTATGAAGCTAAGCAATGATGCTAGCAACAGCCTGTGAGTCGGGCATGAGTAGCCGCATGGCCTACACATGCATGAGAGATTGCTCCCAGAAATGTGGTGCGGATTCAACTGTGATCACCTTCCCGAAGGATGTGATGGCCAGACTGCAGTCATGTGGGTGCCTCCATTGGCCACTGTTCATGTACCGTCTGGGTTCAATTGCAATTATTGTTACATCAATCAATACTGGAGTTTACTAGTCTGTAGTGCAGCTCTGTGAAACCAGTCATCTCATCATTGGCACACAGGCGCATAATACGCAGGTTTTCTTGCAGATCATGCCCTGACATTTTGTTCCCTAGAGCTCTGTGTGGACGCCATCTACTTGAAGAGCTTCCGCAAGGACATGTTCTTGTCAGAGTCCTTCTTCATGACCTTGGCCACCGCCATCTCAAAGTCCTCCTGCATCAGTTGCATGCTGCTCAGCACAAAATTATCTGAAAAGCACTTCAGGCCGCACTACACCCAGGCCATTGCGAAAAAGTGTCGGCATGCATCATGAACGGCCTCACCTGAGTGACGTGTACCCGTCGTTCCCTCAGCGCAAACATCCCAGCTTCTGTGCAGCACGCCTGCAATGTAAAGGTGGTGTCATGTCTGGCTTATCAGAGTGTCTGGCTTACTCAATTTGTAGGCCGTTCAGGTCTCTGTGGGGTCCACTGTGTGATATAATTTAGGACCTAATGTATGTGGCCAATGGAGGCGGCAGCGTTTTATTGCAGCATATGCAGGTGGACACCTCAGCACATTTTGTGTAAAGAGCAATGACAGGAGCACTGCTGAGCATGCCCTGGGCCCTGAATTCCACGAACACTGGCAAGGTCTTACCTTGAGCTCGGCTCCGGAGGCGCCCGTCATCTTGTCCGCGATCTTGCGCAGGTCGATGCCGCGCACCAGGTTCATCTTGCGGCTGTGAATGCGCAGGATGTCGGCCCGCGAGGACTCGTTGGGATTGGGGAACTCGATCTTGCGGTCGATGCGCCCCGGGCGCAGCAGCGCGGGGTCCAGGATGTCTATCCGGTTGGTTGCCATGAGCACCTGCATCAGATTCAGAGGACATTATCAAGGCAGCAATTTAGAGATACATAAAACCGCGTGCGTCAGGCCTCTGTCAGTGCAAATTCACCCCCTGCTGCAGAAATAGGCGATTCTGCCACA
The DNA here is from genome assembly GCA_963930925.1 of Coccomyxa viridis. Lineage (NCBI taxonomy): Eukaryota > Viridiplantae > Chlorophyta > Trebouxiophyceae > Coccomyxaceae > Coccomyxa > Coccomyxa viridis. Next base: position 795,284 of record CAWVOJ010000007.1, on the reverse strand, counting down.
CAGCGTAGTGGGTTTTAGCATCTATCACCCGTGCCTTTATGGGACCTTTTGAAGACTCTGACTTGAGATTCAAGAGGCCAAGGATCCGTGCCTAACCATGTCGGGCTCTGCTCCTCTCCTCACGGAGCACGCAAAAACTCCCAAATTCAGGCATGGGAAGCTGAGACACCCGCCTTGATCTTGTTGGTGGCCTCAAAGCCGTCCAGCTGGTTGAGCAGCTCCAGCATGGTGCGCTGCACCTCGCTGTCGCCGCCGCCGCCGCCGCTGTCTGTGCGCGCGCTGCCTATGCTGTCCACCTCGTCCATGAAGATGATGCTGGGCGCATGCTCCCTGCGCAAAGCAGGGCAGAACTGTCAGAGCAAAGCTGGTCATAATGCTGCAGCATCTTGCACCATGCCAAGTCAACACACCAGCACGCTACACCAGGGGTGATGGTGCAATGTGCATGTTTCTCACGCAGACGATACTGATCTCAGCGTCTGTAGGCAGGGCCATAACTTTTCCCACACTGCACCTCCGCTATATCAGTGTCTGCAGCCGGAGGCCCCTGATATGAGCGTGCAGGAGCGTCAGTCTGAGGGTTAGCCATTGTTGTATGCATGTCACGATCTCATGTAGCCGGGAGTGGCTGCCGCAAGTACAGGGCAAGGATGTGCAGCATTGAGAGGCGGTGGGCACACGGTGAGCGCACCTGGCCATGACGAAGAGCTCCCGGACCATGCGAGAGCCCTCCCCAATGTACTTCTGCACCAGCTCGCTGCCCGACACCCGGATGAAGGTGCAGTCTGTGTGGTGCGCCACCGCGCGCGCCAGCAGCGTCTTGCCCGTCCCTGGCGGACCATACAGCAGCACTCCCTGCACACCCAATCTGATCATGCACTGTCCCTTAGAGCGTTCTGAATAATTTGCAATCCAGTCCCGCTCGTGCAATGTGCGTTGGCATCAGAATTTTGCAGGCAAAGCTGCTCTCAGACATTTGCGAGTATTACCAGATCCTGATCATACTCTGCATTTCCCATGGAGCTGAGGGCATGCAGGCGGTTCCCAAACAGGGTGATTCTGTGTTGAGGCTGCTGCATCCATGTGAGATGCAACAGCAAAAGGTGAAAGCAGGCTGCAGGAGAAGGAGGCATGCCTTGGGCTGTGCCACTCCTAGACTCTCAAAGAGCTCTGGGTGCTTGATAGGAAGCTCAATTACCTGCACACAGGAACACCATCGCTCACACCATCTCCATGGACATTAACTGCAGGCCCTTCCGATGAAATTCAGCATCACTGCCTCTGATTCTAGCTACCGAAGCTTTCAGATGCTACTGAGTAGAGCACTTGCAACGAGCACTCCCTCCATGATCAGGAGGAGGATTCTCACCTCCTTGATCTCCTTGATCTGCTGGTCAAGGCCTCCAATCATGTCGTAGGTGGAGTCTGGAACCTTCTCCACCTTCATGAGGCTGACCAGGGGATCCACCTTGGTGGGCAGCAGCAGGTGCAGCGCATAGCTGTCGTTCCTTAGGGCCACCCTGGCGCCTGTAGTCACCTGCGCACCACCGCAAGCCCTTCTGACATCAGTATCATAGGACATCTCAGCTTGAGACACCTATGGCTGTCCACTGCAGCACTTGTGATAGGCGCAGGGCATTGCTGGTGCTCAAGTGATTGACAGATGCAGCAAGCGCTGCAGACTCAGGGCTTGTGCGCAGCTTGCCGCAGAGCTTGCAGGCATGCTGACGAGGCCATCATGATGATTTGCAACTCCAGCTTCAGCCTGCGCACAGCCCTGATCCTGCAGAGCGCACAATGTGATGGGCAATGACGGGTGAGTCCCAAGTCAGCAGGCCACTCACATCTGCCATGTTGATGTTTTTGTCCAGGTCCACCACATACTTGCCCTCTGGATGGACCTTCACCAGAACCTTATTCTTCCCCATGACCTGCAGTGCCACAGCGTCAAATCAAATCTCTTTACAAAAAGCCCTTGTCAGAGCGCTGTGGAATCATCATAGGAAGGCAGTGAGCAGCAGCAACAAATGTATCGGCAAGAGCAGACGGTACTGTGAGGCGTCGCACCTTGATGACCTCGCCAACGTACGAGCCTGGCTCCTGGAGCAGCTGCAGCTCTTCCCTGAGAAGTCTCACTGCAGCACCATGCGGTCTGAGATCCTGCCTCTCTGCATCGTAAACCGTCTCGACTGCCATTTTCACAGATGCAACCAATTTGGCAATGTGCGTCCAGCACACACTATATGTAATGGAGACAGGACCAAGGTCACCACATTACACTTGCAAGCGCTGCGAATGTGCGCATGCCTTTCGTATTGAGCTCATTGCGCTGGGCCTCAAGTCTTCGAAGGTTGTGCTGCTTGTCGCGGGTCAGGATCTCCAGCTCCTCGATCTTGGTCTTGTAGTACTTCTTCAGACCATCTCCCAGGCCTGTCCGACCCATCCTGGGCGTCTCTTTGATCAGTGCACCAGCACACAGTTGCTATGAAAATTTAGCACAGCTATTGCTTCAGTCTGTGACTATCGATCGCTGTCTTCCTCCAACGCACTCAAGAGGCTCAACCTCGATATGTGCAAGCTGCTTGTAGCAGGCCCACGATCAATGCCCACCTACAGGCCTCACTTCTACAATGCCCTGTGCACTTGTGTGATGCTGATCACCAAGGCAGCAGACAGTGCAGGCCTGAGAGCTCTGCATGACTCCCCAGAGCCATGTTGGTCCCCCCGCTATCTCACATGCCCGAGAGCGGGGGAACCATCTCGGTGTCCTTCGCACATATTGAGTCACAGGCTGCGAAAACTGCAGCCCTGTAAGTGCATAGATCAACTCCACAATAGTCTTATAATAACGCCTGTAGTGTCAGTCTTGTGCCGGACGAGCCCTATAAGCCATACGTACCTCGACGTTTTCAGGGTCAGAAAAGTTTCACTGCAAACGAGATAGGATAGCGCTGCCCAGCGTTGCCCAAAGGCGCTAGTAAATAAAGAAAACAATATTGGCAGTGGCATGCACGGATATTGGGCTTGAAGCTCAGCGAGGATTGAGGGGACGTCTGAAAGACAGAGCAGCAATATTTCTTGCATCTGGCGATGCCACGAGCAGATACATTATGACAGGCTTTGAGCACAGTGGAGGTGGCGTTCCGGAGGTGCATTTGAGCAGCACACCAATCTCAGATTTTGCTGAGGCACCAGCAACCGTTTCTCTTCCGGAAAGCAGTCATGCCGTCTTCGAGCACGAATGCTGGCACGCTTTCGCGTATGCAGACTCGCAGAGCCAAGCGATCGCTTGAAGATTCGCCGGACTGCCCGGCACCGGGGCCAAAGTCTGCACCTAAAAAAGAGGTGCTGTCCTCGAGTGCTGTCCCATGATCACTGCACCTGTCTATGATGCCGCGCAGGTTCCGCCAGAGGCTCTAAGCCATTTGTGTTGTTTGTAGCTGACCTGTTTCTTCCATGAGGGAAGCTACACTGCAAGCTTGGACTGTCCTTGTTTTCTGTGATATGCTTTTGGCTGCCATCGGAGCTGTAAGCTCATGGCCAGCTCTAAGGCTACAGCACAGCGCTCCGTCAGTAACATGGAGAGAACAGGTTCCGCAGGTCAGACGCCGCACGACAAAGCAAGCCTGTCCGCTGACCCTCACCCTGTATGTGAGGTGGTTCTCCCCGCAAGGAAGGACCAAGGTCAACAAGCTGCTGCTGCGGCCTGTGACATCTGTGGAGGCGCTGCAGGTATGGTGTCTCAGAGCCGGTCTAGATAGAGCAGCACACCACGGCTAGACTCCTCGTGTGCAATCGTTGTCCATCATCATGACTGCTTTAGCTGGGAGCCCTACAATCGCGGGGCCCAGTGCCCAGCGTCCTGCATGCGGATCACCGGCAGGGCTTCCTCTTGTCTAATGAGAGCAGAGCAAGCACTGCATGTCAACTGCATGCATGAGCCTGTGCTTTGTTGCCCGGCCAGCCTAGGGCTTCTAGCCAGCGCAATAAGGGTTCCTTCTGTTCTGATCATGAGCAGAGCGATTTTTGTAGATGATATGCATGCATCGAGCTTTAAGTGCAGGTTGTGCAGAGGCTGAAAATTGTGAATGTCCTCATGCCGCCGCAAGTTCACCATCATGGATGTCATGCAGGGCATCTCCAAGAACCTGGTCTCCAGGGCGTTCCCGTCCGGGCCAGAGCGGCCAGACTACCTCACCTCCGAGGAGTTTCTGAAGTTCACGCCCACCGAGGACTTCATGTCCCTGCCGGGCGAGATATTCCGCACAGAGTTCCGCCTGGTGGTGACACACGAGGGCTGGGAGTACACTGTGCTGGAGCGGGAGCTTGGGGCTCATGTGGACCCCCTCCGCAAGATGCTTGTCACGGTGAGTCCACGACGCCGTGAGCAGGTCAGACCAGTCACTATGAAAGTGGCGTCGACATGTGATGGTGTTCATATTGGCGCCAGATTCTGCCTGGGAAATTTGGCGCCACACTGGGCACTACCTCACGTCAGTGCCACCTCATGACCTAAGGCCTGCAAATGCGCTGACCTCATGGGCCTCCAACATGTGGCACCAGGCGCTGATGCATTGCATGTTGCAGCTTTGCACTTCAGTGCACATCTCAAAGGTTCTGGCTGGTGTGGCATGTGATACCACCTTTATCAAGTGGCCTCACTTGTGTACATGGGTGCTCAGAGGACACTTGTTCTTGCAGGTGATTGAGTTCGAGAGCTCTCCTCTGCTGATGGTTGGACATGCGCTTGGCCTACGAGTGTCGCTCATAGCATATCCAGTCATATCCATAAAGAAGGCAAGCCACTTCCTGAGCTCTGGCTTTGCTGTATGCCTTAGACGTCAGCCCTACTGCAATTGCCCCATGTGTTTTCTGGCTGATCTCATTCATTCACATGCTGTTGGGCTGCTAGGAGGAATGTCATCCAGGCAGAACTGTAATTATGAGGCGCATGCAGGATTTTCTGGAGCATATACACCAGGAGCTAGAGACCAATCCAGACTTCAAGGGACAGCTGTGAGGCAGATAGCTCCCTCACAGCGCTGGCATGCTGAGGCAATAGAGGACTATGACCTTCCTCAGCTGTTGTGGGGCCCTCCTTCCAGCATGAGCAGAAAACCCTGTGCTATTGCGCTTCAGTCCCAGAGCCAGTACCAGGCCATTGCCCTGTACATGAGATGGAAACAGCCACCATTTGCATGTGTATGTGGGACAGCCAGCGTGCATCTGGCTGCCTTCTTTCCTGTACTTTCCAGTGACAAGCCTGACTGCTGCTGAGAAGCAGCAGCTGGGATAAAGCGCCCCTGGACAAGGGGCAACGAGAAGACATCACTCTGATTGGCAGCTAGCTGTAGTCCAGTATTGCTCAGAAGGTGCAGCATGCAGAGCAGCAGCGCACTGTCTCTCTGCTGCAACGAGAAGACACCAGTGGGATCGATCTTGCAGAGGATAGTCATGTGAAGAACAGTGCTTGTACATGACAAACTCATTGCCCAGGCAACTAGCAACCCCTTTGTGGGACGATTTGACCTGTCTTGAGCCATGATAAAGGGGATCTGAGAGAGTGCCGGTGTGCAAAATTTCACGCTAGACCCATTCCAAGGAATGCTGCAGTGGAGAACACACTGCTGGGCAGGAATGGAACGTGGCAGCTAAATTAGATGCGCCTCATGACAACTTGAAGCAGAACCCAACAGCAGACAAACACAAGCCCATGAATGGTAAATCGTGTGGATACAGTTGAGCTCTTGCAGATTATTGTGAGTATTGTGGTAAGCCCAGTGCTAGGGAGGGCTCCATGGCATGGTCGACACCCCGGTTCATGCAAATCTAGCTGAGCTCATGCTCCATCCTAGCTTGTGCAATCACGCCCGCTCGACCTAAGGCCCTGTTCAGGTGGAGTGTCAGAGAGGAGGGGCTTTGATCATGAGCTGTAGCAGTGAAAGCAAGGCCCGATGAAGGATGTGAAGCCAAGATGTCCACATGGAAAAGGGAGGCCAGCTGAACCTTCATCTCGGAAGCTGGTTCAGTCCTGCTCTCTAACACAACTAGTAGTTGCAGTGCATTGTGTGGCTTTGTAGGTATAGCTGCAGCTTGTGATGTCATAGGGTATCATGTGGCCATTGCATATTTTACAAGGTGCCATCAGATGTTGTGATGTACCCACGGGTCTCAAAATTGTCTTTCATCAAGCATGATTAGACTTCTGGGCATCTCCTGAGGCATGTACATGTCTTGGGCAGCGCACAAACACACATACACCAAAGCTGGCACACTAAGCCGGACATCTCTAGGCAAAATTGTTGGGGCATCTCTCCCATAGCAAGCTTTTCTCTCCTGTCTCTGCTCAAGCTGCCGATATGCAACAGGCACGTACAATTCTGCCTGGTACTCGGCTTCAGAGGCTGGTCTGCTTTTGCCCAATGCCTGCTGGATGCAGCCCAGCATGCGACAAGTCCAAGCTGGACCGAAATCGGTCCTCAAGCTGAGGGAGTGGGCACTGAGGGCACCGCGGGCACGCCCAGGGTCTCGGGCAGGCGGGCGATGCTGCCGACGATGTTGTTGTTGAGGGGGTCGCTGAGGTGGGCCTGGAGAGCCTCGATGGGGCCCTGGCGAGCAACGAGCGCTGCGCCCGCAAAGCCGACAAAGGCAACCTGCAGACAGCGCTCAGGGTCATGTGGCAGTGATGACTATGACCGTCAGCATCAGAAAGGGTGCGGCAAAGAGGTTGCAGCTGGCTGAAAGGGGCTAGGCACAAGCCTAAGACAAGATGACCCCATGGCCATGTCGTGTGGTGACACACGGCAACACTGCCATGCTTATAGCGGGAAGCGCTCTGACGTCAGATGACATGCGTTGCAATGACTAGCATGTCATACTCTCATGCCTACTATGGCACCTCACGTGAGGGCTCTAGAGGCCCATATTTGTGCGCTGTAGCTCCTGAGCTGGTTGACGTCATCAAGACACCCTTTCAACACAGCTCTCTCGTTGAGGCGACGTCGAAATGATGATCATCTGCAGGGCTTGACAGGGTATGCAAGCCCCCAAGGCAAACGTCCAAGCATCCAACTGGAGCGGATGTGGCTCACCATAGCTAGGCGGCCATTCTTCACTTCCTTCTCCTGATTGGCAGCTGAGTCAAGCTTGACAGGGTCGAATGGGTACCAGTCAAGGAAGCCAGACTGCACAACACAACCACACAGGTTCAGACCATGCTATATTTGTTTGATGCTGCATCTTGAGGACAGGCCTCTCAGCCCTTCATAGCCAGGTGCTATTGAGATGGCAAGGATGTGAGGATGCACTGGCATGCACCAGCCTGTTGGGAAGGCCAAGGTAGAGCATCCTATCTCTGGTCAAGGGCCCTCAAGGCAGTGCTACAACTTGAGGACAGGCCTCATCAGGCATGCACGCCAACATGGTCCCAGGTAAGCAAGATTGCAGCAATGGTAGCACATCAGAAGGCCCAGATCAGGCTGCTGTGAAGGCCAGGGTGCCAAGATGAGTGTGCACCTTTCCGGTCTTCTTGAAGCCCTGGTATCTCTTGAGTTCCAGGAAGCCGAGCAGCAGGAACTCCAGAGAGAGCAACGCCAGGGGAGGGAAGCCATAGTCCTTGGCACCAGCGTTGAACCACTTTGGCTGCACTCCCAAAAGCTCCTGCAGGACATGCAAATATAGCATGAAGTGTGTGCTTCAGTGCCAGGATGACATCGTTGGCTGCAGCTAGCCACGGGTGCACTGCTTGCATGATGCGCAGAGAAGGCAGCGATGGCAGCCTCCATCTGCAGCCCTGGAGATTGGGCTCAGATTCTGCTCAAGGCATTCGAGGCGCAATTTGGAACGTCCGGGATGTGCTTAAACGCGGGAGGCGAATATGCAGATGGTTGTCTGGTCGCTCACCTGGCCCAGCACGCCAGCACATCCAGCCATTGCCCATCTGCCGTTGATCCTCTCGGCCTCTGTGAACCTGCAGGCATAGCGAGTTGTCAACCCCCTAGCCCGGTTTCAGGTTCTCGCTAAAGGCACAAGCACTTTTAAGGGACCCAATCTTCAGAGCAAGGCACTGACTCTGCTTTGCAAGAATATCTGTGGAGGCCACGGTCCTTACCACTTCAGTCTGTCGGGCTCTGAACCCAGCCCCTGCAGGCAAAAAATGAATAGATCAGCCGTTGAAGCATTCCCGTAAGCCAGCACTCCTTGTACGGCAGTGCTCGGGGACATCAGGGCACACCGTGCCGAGCAGAAGAGTCGCCCACTCACCAGGGGGTCGAAGCCACGGTCGCCAGGAAGGTCTCCGTTCAAATGCTTAGGCCTTTCTGTGCCGGGAAGCCACAACTGCTCGCTGCCTGCAGCCTTAAGGGTCACTGAGCGGGCGTTGGCTGGCTTCGACAAGGGGGCGAAAGGACGGGCGCTCAGCGCACCGCGGGACATCTGTGCCATCGCAGCCATGTTTGCGAAGTCCTGTGCTGTTGGGAGCCCCTGCGTCCTGCTACAGAAGCTTACTGCAGCTCTCCAAATCTCGCCATCCTATCCAGGGGGTTAGTCATGCAATTCTATACAAGTCAGCGAAGCACGCTCATCACGGGCTTTGTCGAGCGCTCAGGTTTCAATCTCAGTTGGAATGAGGAAATAGGGCTCTGATTGAAACGTTGATCCGTCTTTGGTTCTCATTAGGACACAGCTACCTTATTTGTGGTTGATGCGCACCAATGTTGAGAACCTCTTCCGTGTGAAACATTTGCAGTTGTGTCATCCCTCGCGCAGTCGACGCCCAAGCACTTAGGAAATACATAGGACGCAAGGATGGTTGTGCCGGAATGTTTTTCGTATTCATCGACCCCAGATTCAAATTGAACTCTGTACCTAAGCTCGCAAAGTGCCAAAGTACGCAGTGCTGGGGTCTGTGCAGGATCTTGTTGAACTGATGCAATAAAAACAGATGAATAGGACGAGGTCCTGCTCGTGAGTGTACAGTCTCTAGGCCCATATGGCGAGCAAGTCAACAGGCAAAAGGAAGGCCGCACCTGTCGTGGGCCAGAGATCCATCTCAACCTTCTTCAAGCCCTCGGCACGACCGTTGCAGGTCAGCGGGAATGATGTCTCATGCTAAGATGAGGTGCGACTACCATGCTAATCATCTCACTACATTTGATGTTCCATTCTGTCCAGGTGATTGACAATGTGGCGGTGGAGAACAGCGCCAAGAAGCAGAGATCTGCCCACAAAGCAAAGCTGGCAGATGAAGCACCTGCTAAGCCAGCCCCCGAGGTGGCACACCCAGCGAGTGGGCAGAAGCTTCCTAAAAGTGAGCGGCGCATCAGCCCGCGCCAGAAGTCAGCTGACAGAGCTGGCCCTGCCAAGCCCGGTCAGGACCTGGTGGGCAAGCGAGTGAGAGTCTTCTGGACGGCCGATCAGGCATGGTACAAGGGCAGCCTCTGCGAGTATTCTGCGGCCTCAGGGAAGCACCTATGCGAGTATGACGACGGAGACAGGGAATGGCTCGACCTGGCAGCTGAGCAGTATGAGCTTGATGAAGGTACTCCAGCATCTTGACTCTGCGTTACTAGTAGGAGCACAAAGAGTCTCACCATGGCGTGTTGCAGTCTGGTCCTGCAACTCATGTCCCTATAACAACAAGACTTGGCTAGCTTGTGTGAGGCCCTTGCCTGTCCCAGGGCCGCATCATGTATAGGCCTGATTCCCCGCTAATCTATACACCGCTCTATGCAGGCCCTGCGCCGCGCAAGCTCAGCTTTGGGGGCGGCAGGCAGCCACCCAAGAAGAAGAAGCTGGTGTTGGATGACTCAGACGAGGAGGGCGCTGAAATGGCGGACGCCGACAGCGGCGAGGACTCGGGCAGCGTCTTTGAGGCGCAGGACGCAGACGCCTCCTCCTCAGAGGATGAGGGCGACAGCGCAGCAGCAGATGCCAGTGACGAGGTGCTCTCTTCTGGCACCCGACTGCGCCAAGTGACTGCGGGCACAGAGCATGTGAAAGCCTGTGAGAATCCTCGTGGAGCATGTAGCCAGTCCCACCTGACATTTTAGGATCCCATACATACTGCACCCGTCACTGACGAGCTGCTGCATGAGGATGGCACTTGCTGTGTCTCCTAATATGTTCAAAGGTCTTGTACATGTGTCTCGCTGGTATTAAATTAAAGGGCCCCTCCTAAGAAATGTTCTATTAGAGGACGCCCAAGCTGGCCGTCCTACCAGATGTCCCCACGTCTTGGGAACTTCAAGAGCCTTGAGAACACCAGTGCTTCACAAGGGGGGCCTTATGAAATTTCTCCCATCTCAGGAGGAGCTTGCAAGGAAGAGGAAGCCGGCTAAGGAGCCCAGCAAAGCCTCCAAGACCCCGCAGACGAGTGCACAGAAGAAGCCTCAGGCGCTCAAGACGCCCGGCCCAGACGCCAGGACGCCTGCCCAGCCGCCTTGCGCCGGGCACACGCAGCCCAGGAGCAGCGCGCAGGCAAAGACGGCGGCGTCTGCCATGCGTAAGGCGCTCGCCAAGGAGGAAGCTGGCACACCCAATGTCAGGGAAACCCCTGCAGGCAAGCTCCGGACAGCAAGCCTTCATATGCTGTTTTGAACAGCCAGCTGTGCTTTACCTAGGTGCTGTATGGGCTGGCGATGGCAAAGGTGCCCAGCCTCTAGGGTAGATGTTCACTTCACTGAATAGACTATCCAAATCTCCGTCTGCCCGGTGCTGGATAAGTCGCTGTTATGCTTTCGTACTCAGAAGAAAGTTGTCAGAATGGCTTGTGTTGCCACAGGTGCCGTTGAGCTGTGCTCAGACGCTGCGCGCTTTGCCGCGCGGGCCGAGAAGTTCCCCTTCCTCGCGCCAGATCAGCTCAGGGACGCCAACAAGAGGAGGCCCGACCACCCTGCCTACAACCCCAGGACCCTGTACATCCCCCCAGACTGGTTCAAGAAGGCCAATGTGTCCGAGGGCCAGAGGCAGTGGTGAGCCATCACGCTTGCTGATGTCTGAAAGCTCTTCCAATGAGGGATAAGCACGCACATGCTTCTGTCAGCTGAGCAAGCGCTTCTGTGCTGGCAAAGTCGTACACAAGCATATGTATGCTTGTGCGCCATGAAAGCAGCTTTCACCCACGTCAGTCCTTGTTCCCTCAGTCTTAGCCCTTAATGGTGCTACTTGCCATGAAGCAGGCGATGGGGAGTGCAGGGTTTTGACACCAGATAGTGGCACGCAGGTGGGAGTTCAAGGCGAAACACTTTGACTCACTCCTCTGCTTCAAGATGGTGAATTTAATACATCCTGCGTAGTTGCCAGCTCTGTTTAAGTATCTAAAGGCCCCCTCATGTAGGTGCAGGAGTTGACCTCTACTGGTATGCCCAGATACATCTCCTGTAGCTTACAACTCAGTCTCAAGAAGTTGTCATCTTGCAGGGCAAGTTTTACGAGTTGTTTGAGATGGACGCCCACGTTGGTGCTGAGGTTCTGGGCCTCATGTATATGAGGGTGAGCTCGGCATGCCTACTCTGCCTGTCCTGTCAAGCCTTCCACCCTTGCGTGGGCCCAAGATGGCTCCCTTCCCCGTTGTGCATAAGCGTGCCAGCTCCAAAGTCTATTCCCTGGAGCCGTCCAGGCTCCATCACACTGTGTTCATAGCAGAAATGCTGAACTGGCTCGCGTGGCAATGCATGGGTGCTCTTCCCCGCAGGGTGACCAGCCGCACTGCGGCTTCCCAGAGGCCAAGTACCTGGACTGCGCGGAGCGCCTGGTCAGGCACGGCCTGCGCGTTGTGGTTGTCGAGCAGACCGAGACGCCTGACATGCTCAAGCAGCGCAACGACAGCCGAGCCGCCGGCCAAAAGAAGGTAAGCCGAGAGTAGCTACAGCGCTCAAGATGTGCTGAGCTGCGGCAGGTGCATTGTCTGCGTGCAGTCTTTTGGCAGACTTTGTGTTGAAATTTGCCGACTCTGCTGATAGCAATGGCATCCACATAGTTAGCGGGCAGATCTGTGCCTTTTGCTTTAGAAAGAAGCACTCTGAAACCGGTGATAATCGTGCTGTTCACAAGGGTTAACAGCCAGAGTTCCTAGCTCCTCCAGCCTATTGCTCTCAGACTGTCTTTCAATTACAGCAGGATTTGGGAGCCCTCGACTGTACCATACGCCTCAGCTGCTCCAGCATTGCCTTAAACGTGTCCTCCAAATGGACTGACATTGAAGCAACGCATGTGCGCAGAGCAATGTGGTGAGGCGCGAAGTGGTCGCCATACTGACCAGCGGGACGCTGACAGACCCGGACATGCTCAAGGCGCAGCCGGAGGCTGCCTACGTGATGTCCTTGTGCGAGCAGGCCCTGCCCCCTGTGGCTGCGGGGGCGCCGGCTGAGGTGCTGCTGAGCGCGTGCTACTGCGACTGCGCCTCCAACACTCTCATTTTGGGGCAGTGGTGCGCATCCTTCCACAAAAGCACCGCCCTGTCCATGCAACACACAGGATGAAATTCCACCCCTTCCCGGCACGCAAGGGCTAGGCGAATAGAGTTAAGATGGCTACAAGATAGATTCAGCCGCAAGTTGAAGTTTCTGTGGCTGTGTAGCTTGGTGTTACACAGTACAAGGTCAGCATGCATGCTGTTCGACTGAGCATTGCATACACAATCACCCGCATAGTGGCACAGGCCTACAAGCACAGCTGTGTGCAGCGTGGTCATCAGATACAGCTGCCGGTGGATAAGCTGCCCAGCTGCAGCTTAGCAAGGAGTAAATGGCGCCTGCAGAGATCGCCTGTCCACATGCCTCCGCCAGCAGCATGACTGCACAAGCTTTTGAGGAGTACTGCCCGTCTTTTTGTGCAGGAGAGATGACCTGACGAGGACGCAGCTGCGCGCGCAGCTGGCGGAGATGCGCCCCTGCGAGCTCGTGCTGCCCAGCGTGCCGCTCAGCGAGGCCACGCGCAAGGTGCTCAAGGCCGCCCTGCGCTCGCCGCGCAACAGCAAGTACAGCGCGGCTGCCGATGCTGCAAGCGTCATCGAGACGTTGGAGGAGAAGAGCTACTTTGTCCAGTGGCCAGAGGTGCTGAAGGTGGGCCTGAATTGCCTACCTGGACCTTGTAGGGGGGGCTGCGGCTGGTGCCCAGTGGAGTGTAACCGGGGATCATGATTGGTGCTTGGTGGAGAGGGAGCTCAGCCCAGCACATCGACTTGATTCCACAAGGAAGCGCGGTACGTTGTGTGACAATGCCTTGCTTGCAGGCTGTGCGGGAGCATGCTGAGGAGCACGCAGCAACCCTTGGGGCGTTTTCGCTGTGCGCGCAGCATCTGGAGGAGATTCTGCTGGACCGCAAGGTGCTGCCCTTCGGCAGCTTCCGTCAGCTGCCAGGCTGCCAGAAGATTGGCGACAGAGATATCCGTGCAGAGATGCCACCGTACCTGTCCCTGGACGGCTCTGCATTTGACAATCTGGAGGTGCGCCAAGCTGCCAAGTCCATAATCCTCTAAAAATCCTCTTAGCATCTTCGAGCACATTCAGCGGACCCTGTCATCGTGGATGGGCTCGCTTGACGGTGAGACCTGGCACTAGTGCGACAGCTGTCAGGTCCAAATCAGCCCTGCCTTGTGAGTTAGAGCTGTGAGCTTACTACTGGAGAGGGCAGGTGCAGGTGCTTGTGGATGAACAGGGTGAGACCACTGTGCAACAGTGACGGGCAAGATGTGCCTGTGGGCTTGGCTGTGCGGGCTGATGGTCGCACAATTACGACGCATGGGGCCAGGGCCAGAAGCAGAGCTGTCCTTTCACCATTCAGTGGTAATGTTGGAAGTGTGTGCAGGTGCTGGAGAACGCAGACGGAGGGACAGAGGGTAGCCTGATATCTGCGCTGGACCACTGCGCGACGGTGATGGGGAAGCGCCGGCTGCGGGCCTGGCTGTGCCGGCCAATGGCGCGCATCGGCGACATTACAGCGCGCCAGGACGCGGTGGCGGACTTCATGGGCTGGCCAGCCAGCGAGGCTGCCCAGACTGCCCGCTGCACCCTGTCCGGTAAGACAGAAGCAGCTCGGCTTAGCCAGCCCCATGCAGAAACCTGCTTATCAGAATTGTCATGACCCAGCCTTGGAGTAGATGGAGTGAGGGGCTCACAAGGGAAATTTTGGAGCCCTCTCCACTAAGATGCACTGCAGAAGCTGCCATCATACCTGCACACCTAGCTGCACCTCTCGGGACTTCTGAGGAGAAGCAGCCCTCATCGAGCAATAACACGGCAACAGCATTGCCGGAGGAAGAATCCCTCACGAAGCAATGAGTTGGTGACAGTTCTACCCAAGCACATTCTCCACGCAGGCATTGGTGATCTGGAGAGGGCGCTGGCGCGCATCCAGGCCAGCGTAGCCGCGGAGGCCGAGGGCGCCAACGCTGCCATCTACTATGAGGACACTGCCAAGCGGAAGGTCCTCTCCCTGGTGACTGCTCTGAGGGGCCTGCAGAGCCTGCAGGTATGCTCTTGGCACCCAGGAACTTCTGACCGCAGAGTGCTATAGCCTAGGGCTCTCCGGGTTGCACAGTGCTTGCTCTGAAGAGAGGCATGGGTCTCTGCTACCTTCAGCATGCATGCCAACATGGATAGATCTACAGTGCACCCTGCACAGCCTAACAATAGGACAGTCATCACTTCTCTATGTACCCTTAGATCGCTTCATAGGGATGTGTGTGCATCAGGAGACTGTCCACCACCTGAGAATTGCAGGGAAGGCTCACCACCATGGGAAGTGCTGTGCTTCATTGCCAATGTCAGTTATTCTCAGAGATGTGCTCCATAACCGTGCTGTAGTAAGTCTACTCTCATGGAGCTGCATGGCCAAGCCAGTCACTCTTGATGATCTGTTGCAAAGTTGCAACACAGCGTGCATGCTCTGCAGGATGCCTGGGCGGGCTTGCAGGAGGCCGACTTCGAGTTCCAGAGCGCCCTGCTGCGCAGCATGGCGGCAGGCGGAGCCTTTGTGGACATGCGGGGGCCCCTGGAGGAGCTGCTGGGGTACACCGACTGGGACCTGGCTACTGAGAGAGGCCGCATTGTGCCCCACCCTGGCAGCGACGCCAGATATGATGCTGCGGAGGAGCAGGTACTGCTCACGCCAGACCTGGGACTGCTGGTGACCTGCCCAGTACAGGCTGAAGGCCAGGGATGCATCCTGTCTGTGCGGAGAGCCTGTGGCAACACAACACCAGCAGCTGACCACAGACTACCTGAGCAGCAGCTGCCCTAGTGAAGGACCTGACATAGCTTGTTTGCCACTTGCATGCTGGTAAGCCCGCGTTTCACCTGGCCAGCCCTTATCATTACCGTTAGTGTGCAGACGTGTAATGTATTGCAGCAGTGCTCATGTCAGCAGTGACTGTGCTGGGTGTCTTCATATTAGGTGTACCTGCTGCGCTGCAGATAGGCGCAGTGGAGCGGAGTCTGAGCGAGCACCTGAAGGACGTGAGGCGCAAGCTCAAGTGCACCAGCATCGCCTACGTGGCTCTCATCAAGGACACCCACCTGCTGGAAATACCCCAGGCAAGCCTCCTACGCCCACTTCCCACACCAGGCCCGTTCCCGCTCCACCTGTCTGTGCTGCAAGGGCGTAAGCCCCTCATGCCTTATAAGGCAAAGGCAGGCTTGGAGGGAATATGAGCCTGCCCCACTCCCATGCAACGGCAGGACCGCCTGCTGCAGAATGTGATGCGATGCAAGTGCCTTCATTCGTGATCCCTGTGTTAAGGCAGCTGGCAGCGCAGGAGGCCTGGGAACACGTGCCGGCAGAGTATGAGCTGGTGAGCCAGCGCAAGGGCTACAAGCGCTACAAAAGCCCGCGGTTGCTGGAGCTGCTGGGCGAGCATGCAGCTGCGCAGGAGCAACGCGAAGCTGCCCTCTCCGGCGTCCTGCAGGTCAGTGCCTTGCCGTACAAGATGAGGATTGTGAGATGCATGATGAAGATGGGTCATGATCACGAACCACTGATGCGTGCAGTATCCCAGCTCAAATGCTCCCCATATATCTGAAGTCCTGGCTACACGACCAGCTTGCTGCTTGCAATGGCAAATAGCTGAAGTGTCTGGAGCCCTGCAGTATCCACACTACAGCATGTTTTCCTGTCAGCATGAATGGTCGTGTAGCCAGTGCAGTCACATATCTCTGTCCAAATATCACAGGGAACACCCAGTGTAAGCGGCGTGGGTATTATGCAGGGCGTCGTGCGCCAGTTTGCCAAGAGCCATGCAGTGTGGGAGGCGGCCGTGGATGCCGTGGCTGAGCTAGATGCGCTGATGAGCCTTGCCGCAGTTGCTGATATGTTCAGCGTGTACGGGCCCATGTGCCGACCCAAACTCGTTGAAGCATGCGGCGACAAGCAGGTGAGCGCCAGCGCAACCGGCAACCAACAACAAACTCCATCATTGCAGCAGAGACAGGCAGCTGCTCGTGCATATGCTGAAAGTCAGAAATGTGTGCCCCAAGTGGTGTAGCAGGGTGCTCATATACAGGTATGATCTTGTGAGCTGATCTGCATGATATAGAGAGAGCCACTCTGCATCTTGCAGTGGGGTGGGGATGGTTCCTCTCACTTGCCAGCCTGGTGCCTCCTTGTTTTACTTTGGTTGGGCCTCCTGGCCACGCTTGAACATGGTTATGCAGGTGTTCAAGGCGAAGGGTCTGAGGCACCTCTCAGCAGGGCTGCACCTAAGCATGGGGACCACCTTTGTCCCAAATGATGTAGAGCTGGGCGGCAGTTCTGCCCCCTTCATCATCCTGACTGGGCCTAACATGGGCGGTAAGCCCTTTTACCTTCAAAAGTCTCGGCAGGCTTTGAGGCATAGATGTATGCACCAACTGTCTGACCTGCGAGTCATACCCTCTATCTGCTTTGCACGCAGAGCCTTAGTGCTGACTCTCCCGTCGCTTCCCAAAGAACACAGCCACTCGATGACGGTGCTGCCTGACACTCTCGCAGCGCTAGCTGCCTCTGTCATCGAGCCAGTGCCTGTGGAAACGCCAAGAAGAGCTTCATGCTGAGTCAATTCTGTTTGGCACGATACCAGCCGGACATCTCTGTCAGTAGCTATCAGCAAATATGCATGACTGTATCACCAACAGAGCTGCTCGGATGCAGGGAAGAGCACCATGCTGAGGCAGATTTCCTGGCAGTGTTACCAGCCAGACATCTCTGTCAGTAGCTATCAGCAAATATGCGTGACAGTGTCACCAACACAGCCGTTTTTGGGGTGCAGGGAAGAGCACCATGCTGAGGCAGGTGTGCCTGGCGACGCTGCTGGCACAGGCTGGAGCCTGGGTGCCCGCAGAGAGCCTGGAGCTGACGCCTGTGGACGCCATTTTCGTGCGCATGGGCGCCCGGGACGCCATCATGTCCGGACAGGTGCTTTGCCTCTCTCCAGGCCTTGCCCGTGCTGGACAACGCCTCCTTGATCCGTGGGTACCTGGAGTGTCTCTGACCTGAGCAGAGGAAGAATGAGACGGCTCCAGGCTGCCAGTGCAGTACACAAGGGCATGACCTGCTATATCTGGCTTGACTTGCCCAGTACCCACTTGCTGTGGCACCTTGACAGGTCTGATTGCCTTTGCTGTTTGACAGAAATCGCATTTCTCCGCACTGATTGCATCTGAGGTATGCAGGCCCTGGCAGGGCCTGAAGGTCAGGTGAGACTCAAGATTTTTGTGACGCCTGCAGAGCACCTTCTTGGTGGAGCTCACAGAGACGGCAGCCGCGCTAAATCGCGCAACCAGCCGCAGCCTGGTCGCACTGGACGAGCTGGGGCGCGGCACAGCGACCACGGACGGAGCTGCCATTGCCGCGGCAGTTGTGGACGCCTTCACCCAGAAGGTCAAGTGCAGGTGGGTCGCCACTCCTTGACGAACCCACAAGTAGGCCCGCTGCAGCAGACGGGGCAGGTTCACGGTGAATGCGCTGCAAGCTGGCACTCCAGGAATTGATATGGTCAAAATTGCATTAGTTCCGATAAACCTGGAGGGGGCTCATTTCCTGCACATTGTCAGTACCTGCCAGGTGTACAAGAGGTTGGTGCTGTTCTGCATCATATCAGCTTCTGATGGCAGGCCATCTGAGGCATCTACAGAGCACAGAAGCGCTACTGCGATTGACTCTTGCGATTGTGCACTGTTGTAGGGGTCTCTTTGCGACGCACTATCACAGGCTGGCGGACGCGCATGCGGATGACCCTACAACTTCCATCATGCACATGGCCTGTCATGTAGCCGATGATGGGGCCGGCCACGAGCAGGTAAGCGCAACAGCTACTCTCTGCAAGGCGCCTCCTGCTATGCATGTCATGTCTAGTCTACATCATGCAGGCAAGCAGTTCTTTTGGCCAGGTATGACAGCCGATTTCACGGTGATCATGTTGAGCAGCACACCCTCCATATGCTCTGTATCGTTCTCAGGACGCCATTCGCTGATCTTCCACATGTGCTGTTGCAATAACGCTGCTCCGCATCATGCTGTGTTGTGCTGGGCTGGTCTGATGGGCTGTTTAGCATCACAACATGATGTCATGTGCATGGCCAAGCTATGAGCGCTGTAGAGGAGAGACGTGGGTGCTGTTCCTGGTGCCACTTGATGAGGAGGCATCTTGCTGCTGCAGGTGACGTTCCTGTATGAGCTGAGGGAAGGCGCCTGCCCCAAGTCCTACGGGACTGCCTGCGCCCGGCTGGCGGGCATGCCGGAGCCTATCCTGGCCAAGGCCGAGCATCTGGCAGGGCAGCTGGAATCAGCGTGCCTCACCGGCCTGGGCAGCAGTGGTCAGAAGCAGAGCCTTGGGACGCAGCCGAGGGGCTTGCCAGCAGGCCTGTTGCAAGAGCTGAGCAAGTGCCTCAACGATGGCAGCAGCAGTCAGCTTGCGAAGCTGAGGGAACTGCAGGTGCGGGCAAGGCATGCTTTGGCATGAGCATGCCTGCCTTGCGTATGGATGCGTAGGACGTCCTCAGCCAGCAATTTTGCAAACCTTTCACTGCAGTTCCAGACTGCTGCACAGGCTCCCTTGCCACTGAACCCTGCATGAACACAATATAATATGATGAAGCTCAAGCCTCCTCAAAACCCTGTTTGGAAGATTGTTACAAGCCACGAAGATTTGGAACTCACGTACTCATCAGACCTGATGAGAGCGCAAGATTGTAGCTCAGCAGGGAACTGCAAAGTGCAGCCTCGTCAAGACCTGCGGATTTCAACGGTTGATTTCCGCGGTTGTATGATACATACGAGCTGTGCAAGCAGAGATGATGCAGACAGACTCCGTTGGAGATTTGTGGAGGGATGATTGTAAATGCAACGTTGAGATAAGAGATGAAAGAGCTGGAACTGGATAAGGTAGCTGGAGGTAGCTGCCCGAGGTTGACCAGCCTTGGGCAGCTATGGCACTCTGACTGGACTAGATCGGGAGAAGCTCGACACTCCCTCCTTCTAGACGCGCCGCATTGCGTCGGCAAGTCAGTTCCGTTGCCCTGTTGAACTATGCTTGTATCAGGGCAGTGCACAAAGCTGGCCCATTGCAGCTCAGCGAGTCCACAAGCCTGTGTTGCTGTGTTACATCCCTGCACCTCTAGGCTATTGGCCCCTACAACGTGCAAGCAGTTGCCGTTCTCGTCAGGATGTACAGGACGACAATCATTCCGACGAAGGAGCCATTTCATCCAATGCAAAGCAGGCCCATCTGGGCGTCAGGCCGATGAAGGCGCTGCCATATCTATACCTCAGAGCGAGGATGAATCTGTGAGTGTTTCCGCATGTGTGGCTGGTGGCCCTTGCCAACATCTCGTCTCCCGTCTATTCCATCTGCTTGCAGGCACTCTGCAGCACCCGCCTCTGACTTGCATTGGTGTATTTGTGGCAGATTGAGCAAGCGGCTGCTGCATTGGTCCTGAAGATGGGCCAAGGCAAGAAGGGCGGCAAGCCCATGAAGGTGTGTATGCATCATACATCTGTGTACACAGCTGTGAGTTCAGGGGCGCCCCTGAAAGCAGCAGCTCTATGCATGCACCAAGCTGATGCATACAATTCTCCACATCTTGCTCTCTGTCAATGGGCAGGCACAAATGCATCATGGGCTCTTTTGCAGGGCTTCAAGACTGGCAGTCAAAGGCGACTCAGCGTTCAGATACCTGTGCGGGACGAGTCAGCCAAAGCGGTGAGCCTGCCCCTTAGAGACCAGTCATAACAAGAAGTAACACCAACTGACAGGTGCTGTGTGAGACACGTGTCATGACCACTGATCCGTATTAGCACCTGGCACTTCTGGAAGCCACCAGCTGGCATGTATTATGTCAACCCGATGGCTAGAGTGCTTGCCAGCCTTCTGCATGACTTGAGTCAACGCATTGTATATGGAACTCAACATTGGCATGCAGGATGTAAAACTGGCTGCTAGGATGCTGGCAGGGCTGCCGGCTGATGTGGCGCGCTCCCTGGTGCTCTGCTTCGGGAAGGTTGACGCTGCCCTGGAAGCGTCTAAGCAGCTGAGCAACCAGGTGTTTGCCCTGGACGATGTTCCAGAAGAGGCTCTCACAGCACCTGTCCTGGTCATTGGAGCATCTCAAGATCAGGTGTGCAACCAGGCCTAGCTCTAGCATGCGAATATGGTGCCCTAAGGAGTCAGCATAGGTGTTGTAAGGTTTCCAATGATGGAGGAGACATGTCACAATGCATATGCAGCATTGCTTTGCAGTATGTATGGAGCAGGTACTCCTTGCAGGCACGGGTGAGTTGCATTGCTGCGGGTCTGGGCAGTCTCAGATGTGCCTGCTGAGCGATCTGGCAAGGTGACATTGGCACGCAGCCTGCATGGGGGACAAGCATTCCTGAGGAAGCCTGCTGTGATATGCAGCTGCCTGAAGCAGAGGAGCTTGTGGGGAAGGCCAAGGGGAAGACGATTGTGCTTCTCAATGCGCAATGGACAGACACCAAGAGCGTGCCCAGCAGGCATGGCAGCTTTGTAGGGTCTTTTGAGACGGTCTACTGCTTCCAGCCAATCGCCAT
The DNA here is from genome assembly GCA_963930925.1 of Coccomyxa viridis. Classification (NCBI taxonomy): domain Eukaryota; kingdom Viridiplantae; phylum Chlorophyta; class Trebouxiophyceae; family Coccomyxaceae; genus Coccomyxa; species Coccomyxa viridis. The sequence continues at coordinate 774,263 of CAWVOJ010000007.1, read as the reverse complement.
CCAGGTGTGCTCTCCTTTTGAAGTACCCCGCCAATGCTGGACCCATTCTCCGGCACTGCTCAGGGACACGAGAGGCTTGCCTTGCTTGGAAGATGTGGTACCGGCTGATGCACGTAGCTGTAGCTCCTTGTCAAGACATGGCATTAGCACAATCATCCTGTGGTTGGCACCACTCTGGCAAGGCTTTTCCTATGGGCATGAGCAGTAGATTGAGCGCTGACAGTCTGTGCGCTGCCATGACGTGCAGGCGTTTGTGGTAAGCACAACACAGGGAGCGCTCTTCGCACAGGCCACACAGACAAACAGCCTTGCAGAGTGGAAGATCCTGAAGAAGGGCTGGGGGGACAGCTGGAAGGTCATAGGCAAGATGCAGCGGCGGCCTACGAGCCAGGATCTGGAGACGGCGTTCTACAATGCTTCAGCTGCTGAGAGCCCACTCACTGCAAGTATCAAGGCTGTGCGAAAGCTTGTCCCCAGCAGCAAGGACTCCAAGTGAAGCAAGCAAATGAGCCGTTTCATTGTAGTGTAGACCTACCGCGTATTGAGAGCAGCCCTTCCCGCAAGCCACAGCTCAAGAGGGTTGTCTTGTGAGTGATCTGTGAAGCATCAGCAAGATGGGAGTTGGGCTGAGATATGGAGAGAGAGTGTACGAGGTTGCCTTATTGTCCAAGGCTAGGTTGTCTTGGGGTCTGATCCGCGACAAAGCTTTTGGAGCCGACATATACAGATGACAGGGGTATTGAAAGCCAAAGCAAGCCAAGGTCATTCTGAGGGACATCCCCATCCCAGCAATGGCCACATGTCCTTATTGCTTGAAGTCATCTGCAAGGACTCATAAGGGTGGGCCTCACTGAGAGTTCTTCTTTTGAGACTTTGCTCAAGGCCTAGCTAGGTACTATAGGTGAAGGTCTTGGAATCTGGACCGAGATCTTGGAGCATGGCCAAATTCTATTCCTGTAGGGGGGGCGACATCACACCAAGATCTTCAGCTCTCTTCTACTGTAGCATGCCATTCGATGCGGCAGAAACAAAACACAAGGTCACTGGGACTTCGCAGGTGATTCCTCAACCCACTACTGCTCCAGCTCATCCTAGCTTAACTGGCCGGATCGGACGAGACGGCGTGCTGCATAGGAGATTTGAACCTTGCGTGGAAATCAGGGAATTATTACCATGTATATAGCTGGTTAAGTATTTTGCTCAGCTGTGCAATATTCCAGTCCCTTGGCGTCTTCTCCGCACAAGCAGAACGCATCCGACAATTGTGATAGAGACACTGAAGACTCTTGTCAGTCTATTGACTCATATATATGATGGCATCTTCTCACAATCGGCTTGTGGAAAGCTCCCGAAGGGATTGAGATAGCACGCTGCATGTGATGGGTCAAGCTGTCGCAGGCTGAGCAGAGGACCAACGAAGTCACGCTACATCATGAGAGTACAAGCTATAGTATGCGACGTGAACGAGACGCTCTTTACTATGGAGGCCTTTCGTCCCAGGCTCAGAGCGGCAGGTCTCTCACAGGACAACGCTCTAGAGGTACAATATAGATCGCCGTCTTCTCTTGTCCAGGAGTCAGCTTGTACTGTGACCCCATACCTGAAGTGTTGATGACAATGCATACCATGCAGTGAGGATTGCAGCTCAGATTTTCGTGCTTGCTACAATGGATGTTTAGCATTCATCAGCATGGATCTCAGAGACATCTGTCAGTGCAGCTTTGGTTTGCAACAACTCTGCGGGATGGGATCGCCATTTCCGCATCAGGTGGCTTTGCAAGCTTCAGAGACATTGCCAGCAACAGCGTCAAGCAGCTCTTGGCAAAGACTGGCCACTCTGGAGACTCAGAGCAGGCAGCTGCGGACGTCATCAAAGGCTTTGAGGAGGTCCAAGCGCACTCAGATGTTCTCCCAGGCCTGCGAGCAATCCATGATGCAGGCATCAAGGTAGGCAATCCCGTCTGCGCTCTCTTGCTGGTGCTGCCACAATGTGCAGTGCTAGCCCTATGTCAATAGACCACTGCATATGTCTGCAGTGCAAAGGATGTCAGTATCATCCATGTGAGTCTGACAGGGACCCCTGCTACATCAGCATTCGCTGCCGGGCTTGTCTCTCAACTCAGTAAATGACCTGTCCTCAAGTGGCTCATGTATGAACAGGTCTGCACAATGACCAATGGGAGCAAGGAAGTGACACGGAGATTCCTAAACAGGAGCAAGCTGGACTTTGTGAGCCCAGTGCTGGATGTGGAAGGCTCCAAGGCTTGGAAGCCTTGCAAGGCAGCCTACCAGTATGTCCTGGATCAGCTGGGAATGTCACCGGAGCAGGTGCTTCTTTGCGTCGACAGTAGTCTCCCTGGCCACATGGAGCTCCCACAGACATATGATGCAGCTGCACACAGCCATGCTCATGTATCTCCGAGAGCATGCTGCTCCAATGCCGCCGTGTCACCTCTTGAGCGTGCAGATTCTGGACAGTATGAGTAGGTATGATCTTGCTGCATCTGAGCCGTCCTATGTGGAGTGACAATGTACTGATTGCCGCTGCAGGTGATGCTTGTGGCAGTGCATCCATGGGACTGCAATGGAGCCAAGGCTGCGGGGCTGAAGGCAGCATTCATCGCCAGAGAGGGACAGCGATACCCAGACTCCTTCTTGGCGCCTGACTACACAGCAAGCTCGCTTGAAGACCTAGCTCAGCAGCTCAGAGCATGAACTCCCACTTCAAGAGCATGCTGAGTGCGGCAGAGGCTTTGAGCAAGGCGCAGAGGGTTGTGAGACAATTTTGTGATGAGAAGGGTCAGAGGTGTCAATCTATATCCCACATGTAACAGGCGGTACAGTCTTTGAATCACCCACTAGCTACCTCAAGACAAACATATAGGAGCTGAGGACCCTGGTTGGCTTCCTGTTGGCTTGCTATACCGAGTCCTTTGGTCCCAGTCATTTATCTCCAGTGCAGCCTGCAACCCGGTTGTCTCCTACAGACTTTAGAAGAAGCTGGGCTAAGATAGCAGTTCTAGACTGGGAGATCTACATGGACTGCACTGAGATTGCTGTATGTATTGTCTCTGTAAGCTTGTGTTGGGTAGTGTGCTTCACTCTGAGTACTGCTGCAGCTCCAGCTCCTCTCTCAGGGCCTCTACATATCCGTAGGGGAAGTGGTCGCTGAAGCCCGGCCAGGGTAGCAGGGCTGCCCGAGACGCCAGCTTGGCAATGCCCTCCTTCTGCAGTGCATCAAACACCTCTACAGAAATCTGCAACCACTCTGGGCACATGAATCATGTAGTCCCTGGCTGTTGCAATAGCTGTAGCTTCTGATATCACCCCCTGTCCACAGGCATGTTGTCTGCATCTCGTAACATCAACCATTTCTGCACGCACCCCTCATGCCTACAAGACAGTCATAGAGGAGCAGCTCACTTGAACTGCAGCCAAAACGAGGTTGGATACTCCCTGAAGAGGGAAAGAGGCCATGGCAGCTTACCCTGAGGCCCTTGAGCAGCTTGAAGAATGCGAAAGCAAAGGCCATGCGATCCTCTTGGCGCTTAGCCAGATTGAACAGCGCCTGGTCAGTCTCCTGCTTGATGAGCCGTGACAAAGGCCTGCCATCTGATTGAGACGACCATGGGAAGGACAAAAGGAACCGCTCCAGCCCACAGTGCTCATAGCCCCAGGCTGGCGGCAAGCTGCACACCTGTGGAAATCGAAATCTGTCAAGGCTCATGCCTGCTCTTCCCTGGACATCCTGAGGCAAGCATGTCAGCCAGGCAATTTATCACAGCAGACGTACATTACAGGCTTTCTGACCCAGGCGCGACCCCCCAAGCATGCTCTGTCCCAAGATATAAGGTTTAAGAACACGCTTGAAGCATTGGGAGCACTGCACTGCGGGCATATTGACAGTAACGGCCAGCCTGCAAGCCTGCCCTGCCCCACAATACAAGGTCAAGGATTTAGGTGATGCATGGAGCGCCTTCGCACCATGTCTGAGCCGTGCATGTAGCGGAAGAAGCGGCCAGGATACAGTCCTGCGACAATGGCCGCTGACTCGGCGTTGCCTATCCTGGGCGCGCCAAAGGTGAAGATGCCGCCCGCTCTTGCCACAAAGCCTGGCCACCTGCATGTGTAAAGCATTGCACCTGCTCCTAATGATGCCTCCATCCCTCTGTCACTTAATGTTACGGACTTTCAGGGATGCTCCCTGGTGTGCCTCACCCCAGATTTGAGGACACACTACAGCCCAAAGGGCAGGGCATTGTATATAGTGAATGCTGATGTGCATTTCACATGAGTGAGGCCCTTGCATGTGAAATGCACATCAGCAAGGGCCTCACTTCCACCACTGCAGGAGCATTTGCAGAAGCATGACAATACACCCCTACAGTGCAGCTATAAGATGGCTCGCTATGATCCAACTGTGCTCTGCTCAGTATGCGGTGCTCACAAGCTGATCATTGCCCCACTCCTGCATCATATGACTGCGGCAGGGCATTCTCTACAGATGGTGTGTACTGGGCGCGCCTGGTTGGTAGGATGAGTGACAGCATGGTGACGAGACCGCCGCCCAGGCTGTGCCCGCACATGAAAATCTGTTTCTGCTGGGAGACATCCTGCAGGCAGTGCAGGATCCGGTCCACCACAAGATGCCCTGCTGCGCTTGCAGGGTCTAGCTGGTGCAGCCCCGCCCAGAGGCCATCGTGTACCTCCCCTACCCCTGCGTGCAGGCCAAGCTTGCCATGCCTGACCACCCAAGCAGAGACGTGTCGTGATCGGCTCCCTGCTTCTCGACAGGGACTGCAGTGCAAATGTGAAGCGCTGTTCATCCCAAGGAATGCCCATGCAGTTTGGGCGCTTGCACGACTACCGATGCCTGCTGCCCCACAGCACCACATCATCTGATCTTGGCAGGACAAGATAATATCCTGATACTAGTGGCAAGGTCATTGCTGTGGAAGGCGTATTTACCTGGGCGCTGGCTCTTGATGCAAGGCGGGTCTGCTCTCAGGTCTAGCTGATACACTGGGTCAGCGCCCTTCATCATCAGCACCACAGCCCGCTCATTGCTGCAGATGCACCTGGCATGCCATGCACGCCTCAAGCTGAGAGTGATAGTCTTCCTGATATGATGCCCACTGTGAGTGTTATCCTGGGGCCAACACAGGTGGGGGAATCCATGGCCCCACACAGCATAGACGTCGCCCTCAAGCGCCCTCGCATCTTCAGACAGAAGTGACTACAACCAATGCGTATCTTACAGATACCATCACTGAAGCATTGACAGTGGTGTGCCATTTGGCTGTGCTATGACCGAGGCAGCTCACCAGACCAGATCTGGCAGCCAGCAGTCCCGCTCAGCATGGCCCAGGATGTGCTCCATGTCGTGCAGCTGGAAACCCCACCTGCAATGCAGCTGAGGTTCAGATGAGCACAGCGCCCCTCACCATGGAGCTCTCACGCCAGATGAGTCACAAGGTCTTACAGACATGTATTGCTTCCTCATCACTGTCACGTCCTGGTATGGCTGTGGCTAAAGCATGCACATTGCGCGAACCTGTATTGCAAACAGTCTGCGACGATCTCGGGAGCCTCATAGATCAGCTTGGCCGCCATGGCCATGAAATGTGCGTTCAAAGGGCAGTCCACTTTCTTCTCTGGGACTCTTGTGCATACACTGCTGCTGTTGCTGCTGCTGCTGCTGACTGAAGAAGCAGAGCTGCTACTGCTTCCAGCAAGAGTCCCATCAACCAGCCTGCTTGACTCAGCCTCATGCATCTGCTTTGCCGTTTGACGATGAGTAGGACTAGCACAGGTGTGCAACCCGCTGCTGCTGCTCTGCCATGACAGGCTGTCGTCATGTGCTTCGGATGATCGATCGCTGCAAAGGCAGACTGTCTGACTGGATCTGGGTGTCACAACTTCACGGGGGTCTGCGGACTCTTGTGGAAAGCTGGAGGCGGGACTGTAGGGCAGATCCAGATTAGGGTCCAGGCATCCTGGGATGGATAGGGCCATGTCCTGCCCGTTGCTGAGCCTGTACAGGCTACCTGCAGCACCAAGACACTGCCAAGTCATGCGAGGTCACTCAGCTGATGCAGCTCTTCACTGAGCGCATGCCATGTCACAGTGTGATATCACGCATTCCTTTGCACTCCTTTCCGATCGCACAGCCTTGTTGCAATGAGAACATATCAGCGGTGTAAGCCATACATGTAGACTGATATCTCATTCTGCAGGCAGACCTGTCATGTATGTAGATGCAAGCTCAATACGGTAAGTAAGCCACCTGTCAGCTTGCCCAAAAGCCATTCAGATTCTGGCTTCAGGGCGTAGAGGAGTGCTTCCAGACCGAAGAATTGGAGGAGGTGCAGCGCAATGAAGTAGAAGACTACTTGCACCTGCACATAGCATCAGGTCTGTAGAGAGTGGTGCTGAGAACCAGCCAGGTCGTGTGTCAGAAGGTCTTTCCGGCAACGGATTGCAAGGGCGATTGGATTTACCAGCATAGTGGCGGATGCTTGACCAGCCACAACGAAGCGCCGCAGAATGAGGAGACCACGGTCCTTGCGTGCATGATTGATGTCTGTCTGGAGCAGGTCTTGAAGCTCCGCACCACCTGCACTGGCATGTCCTCAGTCAAGCACTTGCCTGATTCCCTGAAAGAGAACACAGGATGTCCCTATGTGCCCTCGGCAACAGGCTGAGCAGATTAGCTGCCTCTTACGGGCAATTTCAGGCGGATAAGGTGTTTGCAGCCCGGACCTGCCGTTGCCTGCTTTCTTGCCCGATAGTCCAGGGGCTCGTCTAGAAGAGTGTGCTGCAGCGTATCGATCAGGCCTAGCGCTAGTGTGAGAGGCCACATGAGCATCAGAAGAAACGCACGTCGGGTCAGCGCCCACTTTGCCTGCATGTCAAAGAATGATGGACTGCGTTCTCAGCTCTGACGGTGGTGATGATTTGGCTGCACATGGGGTAGATACGCGGGCGAAATGCACCTGAAGTGATATCTTCGGCTGCTGATTCCCGTAGCATGTTTGCTTCTGAAAGGGCTTTAGACGCCGCCTCTGCACCGAAGTGGGCGCGCACATCGCTCACGCCTCCCAGTGCTTCTTGCACGGCAGCTCGCCGTGATTAGCTGCTATAACTTGATGCACACGCCTACATCGTTGCAAGAATGCCCCAGCAGTCATGGTACTCATGGGCATCAGCCAGCAACAAGCGATCCGAGACTGAGGTCCAAGAAAAGTCGCCCACCGGATACTAGCTTCCAGGAAGCTTGCAGCTGTGGGGCCCATTGAGAAGAGGCTGGGCGCCATACGGCCTTCTCGGCATCACGAGACACGCTTTTGGCTGCTGCTTGATACAGAACGGTTTTATAGTTGAAGCCGTTTGCTTTTGAACTGGTCTCACAGCAGCCTGCCAGAGTGACATGCACTCGAAAGCCCAGCTGTGAGACTTGAGCCGATGTTAAGTAGGAAAAAGCCCACTGGCATCCACTATACACAGGCACCCATCGAGTCAGCCTGATTTCCTGAGGGCAGCGAACCACAGACAGCAACTCGCAGATGGCCAGGCATTCTGTAGATCATCAGGCTGAGAAAGTGGTATAGAGTAGGTGCTGCAGAGCGCCAATAAGATGGGGCTGCAAGGCTACGTTGGCAGTGCTGAGGACCAGCGCAGAATCAGGCGTCAGGAGAAGGAGCGGGAGGAGCGCAAGAGGCAGTTTGAGGACAAGAAGAAACAGTCTGATGCCAATGTCGATGCTGCTGGGCTGCGCCAGTTCGGCACAGGCACTTCGGAGGTGCTTACATTAACATCCTAGCACCCTCCCTAGTAGTTTTGATACAATCACATATGATTGCACTGTTGGCACGATTGCTACAGATGGCCGGGTGGCATGTGCTGCGCTCTAAGACCTTGTCAGCCAAGAAGGAAGTAATAACTACGCAGCAGAAGCATGGCACAGTGTGCTCAAGACAGGGGGAGCCCTGGCTTGCAAGAAGTGAGGTGGGAGACTGCAGGTTGTTGACGTCTCTGACTGTCGTATGGCTTGCAGCTGGATGAGCAAGCGTTCAAGGACTCTACAGTGGGCCTGGTGACCCGCGACAAGTTCCTGCACATGAAGAACACCATCCAGGAGAGGCGGGAAGAGGAGGCTGCCCAAGCAAAGCGCGAGGCTGAGCAGCAGCAGGAGCAGGTCAGCCAACACCCATCTGAGCAGGAACTGGAAACTGATAAGGACGCAGTGAGGTGTGCAAGCCTGAGCTGCTGAAAAAGTCATGAGGGCAAGCAGTGCGCACAAGACAGCTGTAAAGTGCAGTTGACAATTCCCAATAAGCCGGACATGCAGCAGCAGCGAGAACAGGTCAGGCCATGCCCCTGCCAGAAGGACTGAACCCTGCTAAGGCACATGCAGCCAGCTTCACGCAGATCTGAGCTCCTGAAGCAGACAAACCCACATAGAAGCAGCAAGCACCCATCAGTCACAACACATTTTCCGGGAAGCTGGAACGACCACTGAGTACATCTACAGCATGACCTGTGAAAGTGCCCGCCAGAGCTGTGTGCTAGAGCAAACAATTCCAGGGGCAGATGCTGGACACAGCAAAGCTTCCCTATGAGATGTGTATGTCACACCTGCAGGGTAAGAAGTTGCGGCAGCAGAAGAAGGCAAAACTGGCTGCCAGAACGAAGCTGTCGTTTGCTCAGGAAGAGGACGAAGAGGAAGACACAGAGCAGAATGGCTCTGCCAAGGTATGCTGACACAGAAGCAGAGCTGAACCAAGGTCTTAACTCCGAGTGCATGGTAGAGACTTGTGCTGCCTGACAGCGTCCCTAGACCCTCCCACAGATGTGGTCTGGTCTTCATCATGGGACAGCCTTTCAAAGGGTGCTGATGCATTGTGTGCTGATCTTAATTGCCCGCCCTGAGTCAGTGTGACTGCAGCTGATGCGACCTCTTAATACGCTACTTGCACAGCTGGCGTCATAGAATTTTGCTACGTACCTTTGCAGGAGCATAAAGAAGAGCAGGATGCAGCAGAGGAGAGGGACGATGAGGAGAGGGAACAGCTGCGGCTGAAGAAGCTGGGAAAGGACCCCACAGCCAGAACAGACTTCCTCCCAGACAAGGAGCGGGAAGCTGAGGAGGGAGCTGTGCGAGCCCAGCTCAAGAAAGAGTACGAGCTCAGACAGAAGGTGTGAACCCAATGTGAAACAGAGACTGACTCACACTGCAAGAAGTGACTTGATGAGTGACTCGTGACACTCCAGCATTACATATCCAGATCAAACAGATTCATAGACCCCTCACTTGTGTAATTGTGCACATCTCAGCGTTGCAGAGGCTTTTGGTGTACCTGGAAAGGCATGACTGAAATGTCCTAACGATCGAGAAGTCAAGCTGAGGGGAGCTCTGTGTGCTGCGCAGCTGTTGAAGAATGAGACGCTGAAGATCACCTACAGCTACTGGGATGGGCAGGGGCACAGGAGGTTGGCCACAGTGAAGAAGGGGGACACAGTGAAGGACTTCCTGCAGAAGGTCAAAGAGCAGCTCATACCAGAGTTCAGAGAGCTCAGGTGCATGCCACCACTTTCCCTACACAAGGAGCATCGCCTGCACATGTTGCTGATGCTTTGGCCATCGCATCAGCCCTTCTGTCCCAGTGCAACAGAGGCCTGAGCCGGCTAGACATCTCACATTGCGCTCTATAGAGTGATAGAGAGCAATTATTGCAGAGTGTAGGCATTGTGCCGGAGCAAGGCGCCTTGTCATGTTTGTGATATTGCTAATGGCGTGTAGTGCCTAAAATTGATGGGCTCTCCTGGATAGACTCCCGGGCATGACTCTTATCTCAGCGACCAGTGAGCTGCAGTGGTCTGATGGGTGCATAGACCTGACTCTGGCAGCATTGCAGGACGACCTCTGTGAGCACGCTAATGTACGTGAAAGAGGACCTCATAATCCCCCACCACTTCAGCTTCTACGACCTTATCTCGACCAAGGCGCGTGGCAAGAGCGGGCCGCTCTTCCATTTCGATGTCCATGAGGACATCAGAACGCAGCACGACGCCCGCATCGAGAAGGACGAGTCGCATGCAGGTACACTGCTGGCGATTGTGACTGCTCGACATATTTTTGGAGTCCCTGTATTTTGGTTGTAGGTGGCTGTCCAGGCAAGCGCAGAGGGCTGACTGCGTTCTGTGCTCTGCTAGCTTGCCCTATGGATGATGAACAGCCAAGGCCAGGCCTCTCACCCATGGAAGAGGGGCTTAATGGTTGGGAAGTCTAAGACAGCACCTTGCAGCCCAGCCCACCTCAGCCTTGCCTTGCAGGGAAAGTGGTGGACAGGCATTGGTACAACCGCAACAAGCACATCTTCCCTGCATCCAGATGGGAGACATACGACCCAGACAAGGTGTTTGAGATGTACACGACACATGGGTCAGAGGTCAAGATCTGGAACGGAATCATGTGAAGCAGCTTTTAAGAATTTCTAATCTTCCTCACACAACTCTAAGAGATGCTTATATAAGCTGATTACGCTGGCATGCCATTGACACGTGCTGTCAGCGATTCACTTGCACTGTCGTCTAGGCGTGTACTTTGGACCTGACAAAAACAATTGTGATAAGACGGGAGTATAGTTGATGATCTACTGCACTCCCCAATTGCAAGACTGCAACAAAGAGCAGCCTTGTTTGCATTGGACAAGTACATTACTTTACACTCACATACAGTGCTGCTGATGCAGCATGTCTCAGCTGGTCGACCCAAATTCCTGTCAAAAAAGTGGAAGACAGGGATGTCATTGCAGCACCCCTGCAGCTGCTGCTGCCTGCTCGGCAGAGCGCATAGCCGCCCAAAGCCTTGTGAAACGCTGCGCATGCTGCTTGAACTCTAGCTCTCCCAGTGCGCTCTCAATCTCTGCCAGGCGCTCCTCTGGAGGCGCTCTCAACAAGAGGTTTTCCCAAGGTATTCTGCACATTGCACAACGGCTTCTCGGCCACCCTCATCTCAGGGCCTTCCATGCTATTTGGCCTAGTGATCCCATCACAGGGTGCAAAGTCATTCACCTGTTATTGAGAATTCTTTGAGAGCCGACATTCTAAAGCATGGGATGCTTGCCTGACAGGTGGTAGATCTACATCTGTCTGTATGGTGACCAGCCTCTTGCTGAGCTGTGCCTTTTGGATCCCCTCCGTGCTGCTGAGCTGCTCCCTCTGCCCTTTCCTTTTCACCTACGTTTGTCACACTCATTCTCTGAGAATGCCCCAGAGTTTGGGCTGAACCCTTATAAAGTGGGTGGCAGACATTCAGTAGGTCCAGCGTCTGCCTCTCTCCTGGCCAGCTGAGAGTTTGACTATGTATGCATTTACAGGCCCATTGATTGTCGACTGCTTCCTCCAAGGGTGCCAGCCAAGACAGAAATCCAGCTGGCACCGTTGAGGAAGCAACAGGACAAGTAGTATGTCCAGCAGCCATCTTGCTGAGCCATTTGGGAGAGGAAGAGATAGTGTGCGTCACCTTGTCAGCATTTTCCAGGACGCTCTCTACAGAGCCGTACTGCTGTATGAGGGACAGGGCGCCCTTCGCGCCCACCCCGGGCACGCCAGGCACATTGTCTGAGGCGTCCCCCATGAGCGCCAGCACATGCACCCACTGCACACCATCCATGCAACTCAATCACCAGCCCTCTTGTACTTCTGCCAAGCACATGTACCTGGTCAGCATCAACCCAATTCTGGTGTGACTTGATGACAGTCATGAGCATCAGGTGGGCTGGAGCCTATATTTGTAGGAGGAGGGCCCAGAGAGCAGCAAGGGTGGACACTGTGTGAGGCAGATTAGATGACATCACTACGCACAACTACAGATCTGTGGGAGTGAAGCTACAGGCCAAGGCTGGAGAATGACCTGCCAGGGCTCGATGCCAAACTCCTGCTTGAAGGCATCATAGTTGTAGCCCACAAAGCCCGCCACAATGCCAGCGCCGTCCCGTGCGTCCTTCTTAGGCGGCCTCAGCAGCTGCAGCCCCGGCTTCAGCACCTGGAAGAAGTCCTGCACACGGCCAAGGCAGACCTCGAGGGTGGGAGACACACAAAATCTGGTCGGACGCTGCCCCTTGAGTTCTAAGCCAGACGCATGGACGGCATAAGCATGACGTAAACCAAGCCCCGCACCCTCGCCACGCCCACAGTCACAGCAGCTAGCATGCTTCTGAAGCATGCAGAGCAGTAGCGCAGCAATCACAGAGCTCCTACACCACTAGCATTTGTGAAGCCTCTTTCATATCATCGCCATGCTAGAATGCCAACCACCCAGAGCAGGCTCATAGCCGCCGCTGACATGTCGGTGCTCTTCATGGTAGATCAGTCCAATCTGTGGCGAGCGCACCTTGTCAGGGGATGCTATTGCCACGACGAAGCCCGCTTCCCGCGCCCTGGTTGCCACCGTGCCAATGACATCATCGGCCTCCACGCCAGCCACGCGCATGACTGGGAGGCCCAAGATCTGTGTCAAGCAGCAGCTTGTCATACATCGAATGCTACAGACTGAGTTGGGTTCATGCATTGACTGTCACCAAGGCAAGGCTGCATGCCAGGGCAAGCATGCACCACCAGCACTTCCTTTTGGTAAAAGGCTTGGAAGCTGGTACAGTGCGCCTCTGACAGCTGTGTAGGCTTTCAGATAAAACAGTGGCCAGGACAGCAGACCTGCAGGAGCTGCTGTATTTTGGGTATGGCCAGCTTCATTGCATCTGGCATGGGCGGCCGCTGCGCTTTGTAGTCCGTGTACAGCTCATGCCTGCGCACAGCATATTGTTTGTTCCTTGAGTCACGCCTACATACTGACAGCTATAGACACATGGACAGACCTATTGTACAAGGAATAGGCTGTCTGTCATCACAGTCAGCAGTGTGACCTCGCTCAGGAAAACCTGCCGGGACTGTCTGCAGGGTTCACGCAGCTGTACCTGCGCTCTTCAGTGAAGGGTCTCAGCGCTGACAAAGGTGCCAGAACAGCACCTGAATGTCTTGCCATGGTGGTCCATCACCACAGCAAAGTGGGTTGGAGGCTCCTGTATCTCCAGCAGCCTCAGCACCGTGGACAGGAAGCCATAGCTTATGGATGTGTCCTCTCCGCCTGCTGTCTCCAGCCGCTGCGTCCTGAAGCCAAAGTGGGAGCGGTACAGCAGCGCATGGGCGTCCACCAGGATGAGCCTGCAATCACCACAGAAAGGCTCATGATTTCAAGCTTGATCAGACCAGACTGTGGGGCCACGATGCATATTGCGCGGTTCAGGCCTGCAGGTGCAGCTCTGGCTCCGTCCTCAATGGGTGCCAGAGTAGCAGGTGCCAGTTGAACTAAATCCTACACAGAGACATCTCGGTGAAGTGATGGCCTCACCGCTTGCTGAAATCGGTCTGTGGAGTGGGCTGTGAGTCCTGTGAGGTGCTGGCTGCGTACTGGCTGTACCTCCTGCTGTCGTGTTCAACAGTCTGGGCCTTGCCAGGCGCAGATTCTGTTGCTGCCTGTGCATGAATGCGATGTGAAAGGCTCTCTAGATATATGGAAACTTACCCTGCAGTGCGTCACTAATGAGAGTAATGGGTATACCTGTCCTGAAGCACAGACAAGGAGCCTATGTTTGGCGACTGCGCGCCCCAGAAGGAAAGATCCTGGCAAGCCTTGTGGGCTCGTCCTCCAAGTAAGCATTTGTCTGTACATTGCAGGGGACGTCCGAGAGCCTCAGCTTGTCATTGCTGGTGTCATGGGCAGGACACCTAGGTTGACGTTAACATCCACTCAGTCGGAGAAAACTAGCTGCAGGACCTCCTCCTTTGGTCAATACAAAAGAAACAACAGACAGCGTTCTGCTGCACAACATACAGAGCATTTGCGTGGCGCGCCTTCGATAGTGAGTGACATCTGCCCAACCGGCCCAGAAATATTGGGCAGGAAGCTGAAATGCCGAATCTATGACCCTTCCTTGCTCGAGGGTGCGTCCAGGTGATTGTTGTCGTGACGTATACGAGGAGAATTTTTTTGGACGGCTCACAGTCATCCTTTGGGCTTGTGCACATCATCTGGCCAGGACCCATGATCCAGAGTTAGGTGGTAGGCCGTTTCTTAAGATCCAAGCAAACTTACTCACGCAATCCAACGGCAATATCAGATGCCAGCCACTTGACTTGCACAGAAAGCCAGAAGATGAAATGTATCTTGAAGACCATCAGCAGGACATTACAAACTTTGAAAGGGGTGGTACAGTTGCAACACTGGTGACACTCCTCGCTGCAACATCCGCATCATGTGCAGTCGAATAACAATTAGCAAGACCTCTGCATACTGATCAGGCACTCTGAATCAAACATCAGATCCCTAAATTATTAAATTCACACCTGCCTGAGTGTGCAGATTTTCACTGTGTTCAGTTCAAGGTCGTTTGTGTGGAAACAGCCTGATGAGTGCCCTGAACACTTCCAGAAGGACAGCTGCTACATCAAGTCCATCTGAATCAGACCCTGCCTGACTGGAGATTCAGCTTTGCAAATCAGGGAGGCATCACGCAGCATGCAAAGACGTCCTCGCCAGAGCTCCTGAGTCCAGATCCAAGGTCCTCTTGTTGTCACCAGATCAGCATGCTGTGCAGTGCGGTGGGAGCATTGCTATCACACCCCAGCAGCAACATCAATGGCACAGAGCCGGTCAATACAACACTAGCGACTGCCCCAAAACCCTCTCCCATCTCCACAACACCAGTTGTTGCATCGAGTACTGTCAGATGCAGGGGGATTGTCTGGGATAGAGGCTGAATATGGCGGGTCTCGCAAGATGGTCACAGAGGAGAAAGCCTCGTTCAGGGTACTCTGTCCACTTTGTAGAACATATACATGCAGCCTTCAGCCCTTTAGGATAGCCTCAACTGGTATTGAGCGAAAAGTCATTCCTTGGCTTCCAGACTTGATCTGCGGTTTGAAGGAGCCGCAAGGTTAGGTATGATTACTGCTCAGCAGCGTCTCAGAGCTGAAAAAAGATTCGGCAGAAGGTACAGTTTTCAGCCTTTCTGGTTTTGCACCTCCTCACAAGCAGGCACCACGTCTGAAAGTGCAACAACTGCAGCTCTGCCCGCAGCCACAGCTTTGGTACTTCAGAAAATCGACGCCTGGCGTTGGCCGCCTCAGATCTTATCAGGCTACATCACATGCCACAATGACCGGGTGACTGAAAGTCGTACATAGAAGCAGCTGTAGGCCAGGCTGAACCCCTCTCTGGCCAGGCGTCTCTATATGTTGCAGCTGATGCGCCACAAAAGGAAGCTGCTCGTCCTGCTGCAGGTGCGGCGGCAGCTGTCACAGCTGCGCTGCCAGTCACAGGCAGAGTCCTACAGTTGCCATGGTGACAATAGCCTTGACAGCCTGGGAGAGTTGGGCAATTTGCCGCTCTGAGCAAATCAGGCTGGGCGTCACCTAAGCTGTTTGTATACAGTTGCGAACTGATGCTCACGTGAGTAAATCACTTAGCCGGCGGCAGCTACTGCAGCTGCGCTGCTAGTCACAGACAAGCAAAGCGGCGGGTTGACCTTGACGATGGAAAGGATGCAGGAAGGAATGGTCCACATGCCATCCCCAGCGATCAGGCCTGAGGCAGCTGCCGGCACCTGCAACATTGACACAAAGTAATGAATATTTGAGCAACAGTGCGGTGCGTGGGCACGTGGGCTGAGAGTGATGCCCTTTCAGCCAAGGTTCACATGCATGTGAAAGTCTAGCAGGGACTGGTCAAAGGTCTACAATATGCGCGTCATATGAGACAAGCGAGGCACAGATTTAGATAGCGGACACTAGCCTTCTGCCGGCAGTAGACCCCAGCCAGAAATCTGGAGGCAGTCTTTGCAGAGAGTTGTATAGGACTTCGAGAGACCCCCACCTTGCCAGGTGCGGTCTCTGGAGATGTCCAATACCAGTAGGCCTTGACAAGCGCGCCAATGCAGATGTCCACCGCCACGTTCGCCCCGACGTAGAAGGGAATCGCCATGGCCATGGGCACCGGGATGAAGACGCTGTACTTCACTGGGACCAGGTCCCGCACAAGGGATATAAGAAGCGCCAGCAGAAAGAACCCTATCATCATCTCTGCACAGTGCTTGGGCAGCATAGCAAAACCCTGCACACGCATGCGGGAGACTGCATGAGCTCTTTCCTTGGTATGCCTTACACACAGCGGGCAGTGTGCACATATCATTGCCCTTCGCATGGGCAAGTGGCTGCAGAACGGGAGTTCCTTGAATGCCCAATGTCACCAGTGACTCGGTAGCCTTGCAAGGTACACACACCCCTGGTCAACAGTTTGGGAGCATGTATAAGTAAGTGCTGCTCACCTGCGTGCCTATCACAGCCATGCCCCGGTAGATGTTAGCAAAGGGCGCTTTGTACTCTGAGTGCGGGTCGCCAATGTTGAATGAATGCCAGTAGAGCTGGAAGGTGAGGGGCGCAATGAAGCAGCCTGCAAAGAAGTGGCATGATATGACCTGAGTAGGAGCCGAGCCCTGAAGCTAGCCAGCCCTGCAGGACCTGGGACCATACATGTGTGTTGGTCGCATTGCAATGATGTTGTGTCCCGCGTGTGTCAGTCCCGGAGTGCAGATTCTGTGTCAGGTTACAGATGGGAAAGATGCCTACCCATGATGGCTCCACAAATCTGGGCAATGAACATCGATCTAGGGCTGCTCATCGTGATGTGTCCAGTCTTGAAGTCCTGCAGGCAAGCATCTCAGCCCCTCAGCCCCGCTGCTTCATCCCTACTGCACTACCCAGTGTCTCTGTCGGTCTGTCTACTGCCAGTACAGCTGGAAGGTGAGAGGCTTCTTGGCTATGACAGCTTGCAGCTTGCGTCATTTCAGCAGCATCTTTATACACCCATCAGTGAGTAGTCTGGCGGACTGCAGCATCTTAGAACAGAAAGAGTGGCAGAAAAACCGTCAGAAGTGCCTGCCTGCATGAGTGATCCGGCAGACGATGTCGCAGCCATGACGAAGCCGGCCACAGCCAAACCGGCAATGACACCTCCCGCCGAGCTTCCGGCCCAGACAGCAAACACAAAGATAGCCACCTGCGACATGCACGTCATCTTTCAAAGCCCCCTCAGCTTTGCTTCACAAGATGACAGATCCAGGAGGGGAGCACAAATGTACAGCGATGTGCCCGCCCTTGAGCTATTGATCCTGCTAGAACAGTATGGCCAATATGTGTGAGATGTGCACTTCAGGTCAAAACCGGGTGACATCAGATGTGAATGTACTGCCCACCGTTCCATAGACTGAGCTCATGTCAAAGTCTGTGAGGCCGGTGCCATACGCATTTGCCACTGCAAAGAAGGGCGTGATGAAAGCCAGGACCAAGACATAGTACCTGCAAAGTAGTGCATTCCTGAGACCGAAAAGGCATTCATGTAGCAAGGAAACTACTTTCAGGAGGAACATATGAGGCATCGCAACTCGTGCAGCTGCCTCATTGAGTGAACTTGACAGCGTGTTGCTACTGATCAGAAGCAGTGTGATACAATCAAAAACATGGTGAGCAATCATGCCAGCATATCCTTAACAGCCCACATTGTAATGTGTGTTGTCCAATTGAAAGTGCTTAAGCTCTCCACAACCATGCATTGAGCATCTGGCATTTGTAGATGACTGAGTGGAGCAGGGGCCCACCACTTGACAGGCGTGTACAGAAAGGGGATGACAATGATAGCCAGCGCGGCAAACACCACGTAGCCCACCCCTGCAATCCACCAGGGAATGCACCCCCTCATGAAGGTGTCGTCCTGGAGCCGGTGGATGCGGTCCACCTCTGAGCGGGCCACCAGGCTATCCCGCTGCGCCAACATGGTCCCGCCTGCACAGGAGTACCCATGCGGACATCGGCTTTGCTACATACCATGCAACATCTGAGGTGCGCATCTGTGAAGGTCTGAAACGTACGATTGACCGGCACGCTGCTGCTGCTTATCTGATTGGTAGCTGTGTATAAAGCACCTAAGCATCAGTAGAGCTCTCTGAGGCACAATAGGGGTTGATCGCGGAGGAATGTGCTTTCAGGAGGGCGAAGGGGCAAGTGATGCAGGATTGCACATGTGCCTCAGGCTGTTGAGCTGCTGAGGGATGCAGGTCATGCATGAAGATGCCTGGCTTGTACCTGCGCCGTTGCTGGCAGTGCTGAGGGGGTCGGCAGAGATAAGGGAGACAGAGGTTCTCTCCAGGCGGAAGTTGGGGGCGCCCACGGCAATTGCATTTGCGCTGCCAACCTGGCAGCTGCCCCCGGTATGCGCAGGATTGGGGTTTCCAATGGAGCTCTTCGCAACCTTCTCGATTTTCTCAAGCTTCCGCTCGTCCCGGTACACCTACAAATCGAGTGTCCTCACATCTTGAGCTGGGGGCAGATCTTCACTATTCCTGACAAGCTCTTCTCACACCCCTACAGCAAGATTGTAGGGGTGGCTGCTGCATGCATCCACGCATGCCTATCTGACCTACTAGATGGAGCGACCAGACGTCCTTTGCTCAGGTAAGCAAGCAACAATGGATCTCGATGAGATGCAAGACTAAGCTGAGGCATGGCACTGCGCAAGAAGGAATACCGTACCTGAAGGGAGAGAATGCCAATCTTCAGGAAGTTGTAGAGACCATCTCCAATGAAAATAGCTATGGCTATGAAATTCTGCAGGAGCACACAATACTCAATGCCAGCATCCAAGCAGCAGCATGCAAGCATGCATGCATGTCAGAAGTGGAGTGCCAGTGAAATAGGGTGCGATTGTCTGTGCCTGCGAAATCTTTAAGACGTGACGAGCATGTACTATGGGGCCTGCAACAGATGGGCGCTCACACTGCTCACCATGCCAATGCATTTTCCATGATCACATCAGATGAGGTCTGGCACTGCTGCAGAGTGCAAGGAAGGCCTGGGACAGTCTGATTGCGTACCTTATATCCAAAGAGGCCTCGGAAGTCCTGGCTTTGCAGGCCAGACTCATACCACTGGCCCTCTCGCTGTGCTAGAAGGGGCCACATTATCCCGCTGGAGATAACCGCCCCAAACATCAATGAGTAGGCCACCACGTATGGAACAATCATCCCTACGACAAAGGTACGTCGTCCAAGATCAGACACAGAAGCAACACAGGACACGAGGCTGTCGAAAGGCACCCTGCAAATGCCCCTTCAACCCCGTCTTTCCAGGCAGACACATGTAACTCACCCAAAGGTACAAGCCTATTTTGGTTGGTTAGATCTTAACTGCAAAAGCTAAGAGCAGCGTCTCCTCTCCCAGATCCTCCTAGGATTTCGGAAGCAGATAAGTAGGATAGATATACTTGATGGCAACATGCCACCTGTGGACACGTGAGAATGCTCACCTACACCTACATATGTCAGGGAGAAGTCAAAGCTCCAGCTCTGGGCCAGCGCAGCCAGCCCCAGAGAGGGAAACTGCCTGAAGCCGCAGTTGGAGGAGCTGCCATCGCCCTGGAAGAACCATTGGAAGAAGGACCACAGAAAGGATGTCATGCCCCAGTAGCCCATGGTTTTCACCTGCACTCGCCACATGCATTCAAGGCAAGCCGGGCTGCTCCATGCTCTTTGCATCGCCATCTAATTAGCCTGGCATGCATCGCACAACTCCTTTGCCCTCGTCAATATCCTCTGCTCACACCCGTTCTGGCAACCAAAACCTGCCTAGAGTAGTGTGTGGAGCAGTGGTAATGCATGCAGTAGACAGTGATCTCCTATTTAGATTTCTTGCTCTTTGCCCATTTCCATGGCAACATCAGTTGTAAGAGCACTGCAGAACCAGAAGATGTGAAGCTTGCCTGCTCCTTGGCCTGGGCCTCGCCCTTGGGAGTGTGGAAGCCGCTGATGAGGACGCCTGTGGCGGTCCCAGATGGGAAGTGCAGGCGGTAGTCGATAATGAACTTCTTGCGCATCACGACCAGCATGAAGATTCCGATGAGGCCGATACAGAACATGTAGGGGATGATCCGCTGCATGACTGGCTGGTACACATCCTGCACAACACAATATCAGAAACCAGTCAGTCTTGAAACTCTTGTATGTATATACTTGCCCATGAGGCCAATGCAGAGCGTGTAGGGGATGCTCCACTGCATTGCGGCTTGGAAGATGCCCTGCCCCCAACTGTAGGAGTGGTGAGCTGTCAACACTCTACTAAGCAGTTCACGCAGTGCCTGAAGGGCTCTTCTGCCTCCTTCCACGCCTCGTCTTTCAGGTAGCAGCTATTGGATGGGCACAAAAGGAGATAGATACCCAGACCACACTGTCTGTACCGCTTGATTGCTCTCAGACCAATGCAAGATAGAAAGGCAAACAGCACGGACAATGAATGAGCTTGCAACAACAGGGTCTGGGGCGCTCCGCAAGAGCCTTAGGTATTGGACGGATAAAGTATGGAGATGTTTGGTCTCTTTCTCTTTTAGGCATAAACACAACGCGCAGGGAGTCACCTGTGGCCTATTGCCGGCAATGGGTCCCAAGTTGTCATAAGTCTGACTGTCCATGGACAGAAGGTAGCAGCCAAAGCCTCCAGCAAAAGAGAGGCTGTAGCAGGACACCACACATGTCTGCACGACAGTGTTCTCCTGCAGGCAAATAGAAGACTACAGGAACTCGCCTTAGCAGCCACACACTGCTTGTGAACGGATGTATACTCCTTACATGCTCTACTATACTAGGCAGCACACTGACAATGCAGTGCCTCCGGTCACATCTGCTAGCGCTTTCAGGCTGCATGCCTCAAGTGCTTGCCAAGGAGCATGAATGTCATCAAGCTAAATGTCACGAGCACTCCCCAAGCATTCTCGACAAACACTTTCATAGCATGGAGTGCTAGAGGTTGAGAGGTGATAAGGCACATGCAGCACTTTAAGGACAGCAAGGGTATGAGAGGACATGCCTGGGGAGTGAACTCGTGAGGGGTGATGCCACAGGATTTGAGAAGAACGGTCCAGCTGCGCAGGAAAATGAAGCCGAGTAGCCCCGCGGCAATATTAAGAGAAGGGACAATGCCAGTTGTCAGATTCAGCTTATGCACTATAATGCTGAATATGGTCCCTATGACCGCTCCTGTGACAAGCGCTCGGATCTGCACATGCCAGCACATCTCTCAGCCATGCTCGCCCCAAGCATGAAGGTCATAGTCAGGCTACGCTCTGCTTTGCCACATCTGAAAGCAGGCTCTACAACTTGCGCAGTAATCAAACAAGATACAGGGCAGCCATCAAGGTGGTGGTCACACATGTCATCAGCTCTATGACATTGACGGCTTCAGAACACGCTTTCCCTGCACCAATATCCTAAGGACACAGACATTCAGGGATCCTGCCAGAAGGGTCCAACCACTCCGCGTGTCACGACAGGGCAGAAGAGGTCTGGGAAGGATGAGCAGGGCGCACAGTAATCTGGTGATGCCAGGGAGCGGGATTTGAGATGCAATCGTAGGGCTCTCTCAGTTCCGCTGAGGCTGAGTCATCCGTGGCCCGGGGCGACTCACTGGTGGTGCTGACCCTTTTCCTCGGGGCATCTCCCTCCTCAACGTCAAATTGAGCCTCTGCATAGTCATGCGCAAGCCTCCACACACATTATTCACTGGCTAGCATGTCTCAGGAGCACACATAATCAGCAAGTCCCTTCTCTTTCCCTGTTCACCCTCTGTGACAAGGGACATTCTGCGGTCACGGCCAAATGTGGCCTATATGTGCTGCCATATTACTGCCTAGGACACTTGTGAATAATTACTGAACAGCCAGAGATGGCCTCACCTGGCTCAGACGCCCTTGTGGTAGATGTCCTCCTGAGCTCATTTGCGTGCCTGAAATTGATTGGTACTTGCGAGATGACGCTGTTGCGGTACAAGGACATCTAATAGTCCTTTTCCTTTAACAACAAGATGGTCTCTGCTCAGAGCGGTTCCCTTTTTCACCCTGAAGGGTGAGGTGTGCCATTGGATTTCTGCATCTGCAGGCACAAACTGCTGTTGGATCGCATGGCTGATTCATTGTTGACTTCGTATACTATGCTTGAGGGTGCCAGAAGAATGGCCCACAGCTTCAGGGGGCAGCAACAAGAGGCTCTATCATATGTCCGAAATGGTATGAAATGTGACAACACATCAGCAGGGAGCCGTCTTCCGAAATTACAATTTCGGACGACGCCACAGTGGCAACAAAGCCATGAAGTTTCTTTAGCATCAAGTCAACATGGCCGTCCGTTGACATTGGCTTATAACTTGTAAGCGTTCCATGACGTTGTTGCAAAGCCCCATCACGTATACCACCCGATCATCATTGTGGGGCGCGCAAGTACTTCCAACCATTGCACAGGACCTCACCTTGTATATATCCGCATCTACATGATTCCTAAAGTTAGAGGTAAAAGCGCATTGTGCGGACCCTCACAGCCGCAACCTCTGCATTCGAGCTCTTCGCAACGGCGTGCCAATGTTCTACAGTGTTGCAGAACCCTTTGTCATTGATTTCAGAGGAAACGGACCACAAGAGTGCGGAAAAGTGTCCGTCTGGAGAAAGTTCCGATGAAGAAGCATGTGGGCGCACATGACCTCCCAGCTTCGCTCCAGCTGCTAAGCTTGATGTCCCTCTGACCCTTTGCGAGCTGGCCTTCATGGAGACTACGGGGGCTCTTTGTATGTCAATGTGTCTGCCTGAACGCCCTAAGAGAGGTCTCTGCCCGTTGCGAGACATCCCTGTCTCGATTCATGGTCCCTGCCCAGCAGAGCCCAGTGCCCAGCCATGAGTTTGGGGCAGACCCTGGCAGATTACTGCCATCCGCATATGAAGTCGTGACCCTGCCTTGTAGAGCGTGATACAGCGCAGTGCAAGTTCTGACCCCTGCGGCGGGGGAAGGGGAGCTGACAGTTTGACCGGAGTCACTGACGGTCAGGAGAGGGAAACAGGGCCCCGGTGAGAGATCATAATTTCGCTGAATGGAGCAGTGCGGCATTGCAAGATGGAATATTGTCGACATCGATTTCAGTCCAGATTCAGTCATGGAAGCTGTGTTATTCCTGATGGGCGTTGCACGTCCTCTGAACTGCGAGCCCCTACTGAATGCCTATTGTCTCTCAGCTGTTATCTGACCTATCCAGGCTCCATCTGAGCGCCATGTCAGCCCTTCCCAGCTGCAGCTGCTGCGCATATGCCGCCGTAAAGCAAGTCGTGAGGGAGCGCATAGAAGAATATGAGTCGATCATGTCCAGATTTAAGGCAGCAGAGAGGCAGATGGACAAGCTGGACAACCAGATCACCGCCATCCAAGAGGATATCGAGAGAAAGACTGAAAATGCCGCCAAGTCACCAATGCTCAGAGGAGGCAAGGAGCGGGAACTGACTGAGCTGTCACAGGAGTTCAGTGACCTTGTTGATGGGTATGGGGACATGCACGTCAACTTGGGCTGCCCCTGCTGTCGCGGAGCGCCCAACGCCAAGAAAGCAGCACAAGAGATGATGGAAGCAGCTGATGTCCTCAGGTCGGCTCTCTGTTGATACACATATAGCCACTAAGGAAAACGCAGCCTGCGTGGTGCTCTGCACTTGAGAGCACGAAATGCAGAGACAGCCAACAAAAGCAAAGGATATATCGACAAGCCCTGCCGTCAGCAACTTGAATTTGCTGTAGCTTCCCAGTTATGCATCTGGGAAAATTCCTATCGACACGATGAGACCGCCTACCTGGACTTCCTTGGGCCACAGCAGATCTGCAGGCCCTTCACCGACATGGCCTTAGAGGCATGTCTATCCATGCCTCCAAATACTTACCGTTCTGGCTTTTCCACACGTAGGGAGAGCTTCACAGAGGGGCCCAACCTGTCGCCGATGCCGCACTCTGTGATCACTGCAAGGCGGGAGCTCTACGAGGAGAAGGCCTACGAGGCCTGTGACCTCAGGAAACAGGCTGTGGAGCGGCTGCTTGTCTTTGTTGGGGAGTCCAAGGAGTTTCTGGCCACCTTCCAAAGCCTCCAGGAGCAGTTTCATGGCATGGTGAGCTGCCATGTGGCATGCCCTCCTCCTACTGCTAGTTGAAACTGCAGGAGGTTTCTCTGTTTGTCCCCTAAACCGTACAACTCATGCTTCAGGACAAGCCGCTAGTCTCCTACCTGCCTATTTGGTATGTAGTGTGCCTCCAATGACAAAGGCATGCGGAAAACCTGAGCGTATACTTATCTTTGCAGATGGAGAGCATCAGCATGCACAATGCCTTGATGCTTCTGGGAGAAGAGAGCGTGAGCAGCAGAGCCAAGCAGGGCAAGAGGGAAGGCAAAAGGCTCAAGGACACAGCTGCCAGGATTGGCAGCAAGAGCAGGAAAGCAGCTGCGCCCAAAAAGGCTGCTGAGCACAAGGATGGCGGAGCAGCTAAGGTACAGGGCTACCTGTGTTGTAGCTCTGCATCTCGCAGCAAACTTGCAAGCACAGGCATCTCATGACCAGCTGACGCTGCAACGCCAGTAAATGCTGAAGACAGGCTTTTGAGCTGACCACCTGACCAAATTCTGCTGTCATGGCGACTTGTCTGCAAAGAAACCCATACTTGTGTATATGCATAAATTCTCTGTTCGCATAGCCCCATCATGCCCCGCAAGCATTATGGAAGAATCCCTTTGTTGCGTCTTACGGGATCTTGATTGCAGGAGCAGACATCCGTGGCTGTTGCCACAAGCGAGTCTGATGAGGAGGGCTTGAGCGACGGAGAAAGTGCTGTGGAGTCAGCTGTAACCCACAACAACCCGTTCGCAGCACTGAACAGCGAGGACAGCAGCAGGGCAGCTGAGCCAGTAGCTGAGCTAGCCAACTCAGACAGCAGCTCCGAGCGCAGCGCCTCCACAGCAGCAGGGGATGAGCAGCATGTGTATGGCAGCGCCTCAAAACGCTCCCCCAAACCTCACACGCCCACGCATGAGCACACTGAGCTTGATCTGGCAGCACAGCGCCGGGCCGTCCTGGCCAGGATCAGAGGGAGCAATGCAGGTATGCCAGAATAGACGCTGGGCTACAGCACTGTCCCTTCTATTGCTGCCTGCCTTCTCAAAACGCATCAGGACGGGCCCAAGACTTCTCTTCATGTGCCTCGGCCACTCCTCTAGTTCTTTCTGTTGGATGGTTGAGATGTAGATGGACTCTGGCTGCCCGGCGTCCTCACCATGTGCTTTCACAGCACTGCTGACCAGGCCGCTCTGACAAGTGCCGAGGGCATCGCCATGCTTTTGCATCAGGAAGGGCGATAAACTTCATATGTCCATGCAGGGGCGCTGGAGCGTGCCAATGGCAACTCACATGGAGGCGTAGAGGCACTGCGCGGCAAGGGGCATGCTGCAAAAGGGCAGCTGGGCAGTGTGCAGCTGGGATCTGGGGAGCTGGGCACTGCTGAGCAGCTGAGGGCCAAGCTGGGGGACAGCCTCCTGGCTTATGAGCTTGTGGGACACTTGTGCTGTCCCATCACTGAGGCAAGGCTCACATCCTCATGTGCAGACATCAATCTAAGGGAGTATGTGGGCACTACATGCACAATAGAATGTGCCTGAGCTCATGCATGGACTGCTCATGACAGAGGACTGACCAGGCTATGTGTGGCATCATATGCTGTATCCTCAGCTGATGAGTGACTAATTGCCAAAGCTTATTTTCCTACTCATGCAGGAGCTGATACAGGATCCTGTGGTGGCAGCGGATGGGCTCACATATGAGAGGACAGCCGTCCTGGACTGGTTTGTGGAGCGGCCTGCAGGATTCTCCTACCTGACCAAGCAGAGGCTCCCCAGCAAGGTCTTGCTCCCAAACAAGGCCTACAGAAGCCTTGTGGTTCAGCTTGTCGCTTGACCCACTGATAGCTGTCCCAAATCGAGAAGGTCTGAGCATCTGTACCCATGTAAAGACGTGATTTGTGAAAGCTTTGCTGAGGCCTCTTCATGAGTCAGCCTAGCTGTGCTTGAGAAGGGCCACCACTCACATTCTTAGGTCGGCAAAGCTAGAAAATGAGAAGCGCGCAGAGAGTCTGAGGGAGAGAGTGTGAGTTGACAAGAGCAAACCGATTGCATGGAACAAAGTAGAGGAATGAACATCAGGCACAACAGTACCATCAGGTGGGACCCATTGCAGGTACAGTATGGATTGAAGGCATGCAGCAATTGTTGGTGACCACTTCCATGATCAGAACCACTGAGGACCTGTTGGTGTGCTGTTGATTATGCTGGAGTTGTAGCACACTGTCCAGGCCATGACTTTGTAGCATATTGTCAAATCGTGTCAGGCCATTTAAAGGAGCATACAGGATTTTTGTGACTAGCAACCCGATTGAGATATCGCCCGATTGTACTGGCCTTCATTGAGAGCGCCAGCGTGGCTGCCACGGCACCGCTTCAGCTCTCATTTTGGCGGTGGCTTTTGCTCTGGTGGCTCGGGCTTCCTGCGGCGTTGTGGAGCAGGCTTCATTTCTCGAGTATAAATTGACTAGCTCTATAGAAGCAAGAGCAATCCGCTCACCTAGATCACGGGCAGCCGCACCTGTACTATTGATACCGTCGGGTGGGCTCTCCGGACTGAACAAGCAGTAGGAGCCTCTAGACAAAACAAGAGATCCGTTTGAGGCACAGTAACTTCAAGCATTGCTGTAGCTGCCACGGGCGCCGGCGATCATGAAGGTCGTCGACAAAATGAACGAGTCCATCAAGGCTGGAAAGACCTTCTTCTCCTTCGAGTTCTTTCCTCCCAGGACAGACGAGGTACAGCCATGACTTTTCTGTCTTACCAAACTTTCTTTCTGTGCATCACTGCACCCATCTACACGCCAGACAATGACATATGTTGGGGCGTCTCATGGACACATCAGCCTGGTTAGCGCTGAACTTTGTGTCGTTTGTGCCTGTGCTTCATGTTTCAGTTGCATGACTGGTATTGGAATGTTACTTGTGTGTTCGAGCGATGTAGCAGTTGCTTCAGAGGACATTTCAATACTTCACAGGGTGTGGAGAACCTGTTCGATAGGCAGGACCGCATGGCGTCCTTTGGACCCACCTTCTGCGACATCACCTGGGGCGCCGGTGGCACAACGGCAGACCTCACTCTGGACATTGCTGCCAAAATGCAGAACATGGTGCGCTCCTGCTTCAGCAGAGATGCCTTTCAGCTTTATGCCTTGCCGCATCTACTGCAATGCGCATCTGCTGCTGCTTGCTTATATTATATCAGCACTCTACATGCTGGCTGAAGGTATAGCCTGTGCAGCTGGCGGGGGTGTCCAAACGCTAAAGCATCCCGTACAAGAGTGTTGATGTACCCGCAGGTCTGCGTAGAGACCATGATGCACCTGACATGCACCAACATGCCACAGAGTGAGCTGGAGAGTGCTCTCGACAAGGTAAATTGCTCCCCAGCCAATGCAGGCTGCTACCTAGCACTGCTCGCACGAGAGTGCTAGACAACCTGCCTGCTGCTGTACTTCTGCCGGGGGCAGATTTACAGGGTACCTGGTCCCTGTCTGAATTTACCATCGATGGACAAAGGCATGCTCTGACAGGACGCTGAGGCGCATTGCAGGTGAAGAGTTATGGCATCCAGAACATCCTGGCTCTCAGAGGAGACCCTCCAAAGGGTCAGGACACCTTCGAGGTGGTTGAGGGAGGTTTCTCATGTGCTCTGGACCTTGTCAAGTACATCAGGTGCGCTCATCATACCTTTCCCTGACTTGCTTGTCTGCGGACACCTGTTTGTCAACATCCTGTGCGATATTCTTGCACGGAAAAGCAGACACTGGTGCACCAATTGGGCCCGTTTTGCTCATGAAGTGCATCAAAGCTCTGCCCTACTGAGCACTAGAGGTGAGGGCACGCAAATTGCGGGTGTCTGTCACCTGCAGAACCCCAAAAGTTGAAATCTTGCAGGAACAAGTATGGCGAGTACTTTGGCATCACAGTGGCAGGCTACCCAGAGGCTCACCCGGATGCCATCGTGAGCGATGCTGCAGAGATGGACAAGATCTACTGGAACGACCTGCACTACCTCAAAGAGAAGGTGTGGCTTCACACTGCATCCTCCTTATGAGCCGCCTGCCTGTATGCCACCTGCTCAGATGCATGCATCCAGTCGAGGTCGTCTGGAGCCAGAGCCGGCAAACCCTGCTGACTTTGCGCACTGCCCGTCATGCCATGTCGGTCATAGCATGTCTGCTGTATCAACTAGGACTATGGCTGTGGAAATAGAATGAGCTTTTGGGAAGGAGAAGCAATATGGTCTTCCCGGTATTTGTCAACGTCCGTGGCGTGACCATGTGCGCTCAGTGCAGATCGAGGCGGGCGGAGAGGTGATCATCACGCAGCTCTTCTACGACGTGGACCGCTTCGTGAAGTTTGTCAAGGATTGCCGAGGCCTCGGCATCACCGTCCCCATCGTTCCAGGCATGCCTCTCAAGTCCCTCACGCTCACTGGCAAAGAGCATGCTTGCGGTTGCCCCTCCCTAAACCTGCCATCGTCCCATCTGACAAGTGTGGCACTCAGGGTGTCCTGCTACAGGCAGAGCGCCCTTG
The DNA here is from genome assembly GCA_963930925.1 of Coccomyxa viridis. Lineage (NCBI taxonomy): Eukaryota > Viridiplantae > Chlorophyta > Trebouxiophyceae > Coccomyxaceae > Coccomyxa > Coccomyxa viridis. Next base: position 745,658 of record CAWVOJ010000007.1, on the reverse strand, counting down.
AGGCATAGCAATGCTCACTGGCAAAGAGCATGCTTGCGGTTGCCCTTCCCTGGACCTGCCGTTGCCCTACCTGATAAGTGTGACACTCAAGATGTCCTGCTAAGGACAGAGCGCCCCTAGGGCATAGCACTGCCTTTGATAGGATGTCCTCAGCCTGGCTCTCAGACATCTTGACAGCAGCCAGTTAGGTTGATCTGATGTGGGCTGCATCTTGTGTGCAGGCATCATGCCCATCATGGCGTACGGAGGCTATAAGAGGATGACCTTCTGATCTAGGTTGCACCTTGTGTGCAGGCATCATGCCCATCATGACGTATGGGGGCTTCAAGAGGATGACGTCCTTCTGCAAGACCGCCATCCCGCAGGACATCTCCGACACACTGGAGGGCATCAAGGACAACGACGAGGCCGTGAAGGCCTTCGGCATCGACCTGGGCGTCAAGATGTGCAAGCGGCTGCTGGAGGAGGGAACGCCAGGCCTCCACATGTACACGCTGAACCTGGAGAGCGCAGCTGTGGGCATCCTGGAGCAGCTAGGCCTCATCAACAAGAAGCAGGTGAGGCCTACAGACCCGCAAGCGGCATTTGCATGACAGCAGGTGGCTGTGTCACGATTGAATGCTCTGTACATTTCAGTTAACGTGGGCGCGGTACTGGGACTGTACTGGGACTCTCTATAGCCCTCATAGGCCCAATACCTGGCTTCAAGACACCTGCCCACCTGAGGTGGTGAGGCTGCTCACGTGGCAATATGTAGCCGCTGCGAGGTGGCAGAGAGCTTGCAAGGCTGGTGATCTCTGTAAGCGCCATGCGTGGGAAAATGGTGTGCCAGACACAAGCCTCCCCGCATGAAGACTGCAAGGACGGTCATATGTTGTCCATCAGCAACAGTAAGCAGCTAATCCTGGTGTCTCATTCTGGATGATTTCTGTGGATCATAGACCCAGATACAATATCTGAGGAAAATATGCCACCATGCAGATTGCAAGGACGCTGCCATAGCGCCAGCATCAACGGCCAAGCGGCCAGTCCTGGTGGCTGTTGAGGTTGTGTCTGCGGATGATGGACCCTCATATGTGTTCTGATGAACTACGTGTAACATGCAGATTGCAAGGACGCTGCCATGGCAGCCAGCATCAACGGCCAAGCGGCTAGTCCTGGTGGCTGTTGAGGTTGTGTCTGTGGATGATGGACCCCTCATATGTGTTCTGATGGACTACATGTAACATGCAGATCGCAAGGACGCTACTATAGCGGCCAGCATCAATCGCCAAGCGGCTGGTCCTGGTGGCTGTTGAGGTTGTGTCTGTGGATGATAGACCCCTCATATGTGTTCTGATGAGCTACATGTGACATGCAGATTGCAAGGACGCTGCCATGGCGGCCAGCAGCCACCTCCAAGCGGCTAGTCCTGGTGGCTGTTGAGGTTGTGTCTGTGGATGATAGACCCCTCATACGTGTTCTGATGAGCTACATGTGACATGCAGATTGCAAGGACGCTGCCATGGCGGCCAGCAGCCACCTCCAAGCGGCTAGTCCTGGTGGCTGTTGAGGTTGTGTCTGTGGATGATGGACCCCTCATATGTGTTCTGATGAAATTCGTGTAACATGCAGATTGCAAGGACGCTGCCGTGGCGGCCAGCAGCCACCTCCAAGCGGCAGACGGAGCAGGTGCGGCCGATCTTCTGGTCCAATCGGCCGCGCGCCTACCTCAAGCGCACCTCTGACTGGGACAGCTACCCTGCCGGCCGATGGGGCAATGCTGCCTCCCCTGCATATGGTGAGGCCCCACAACCTTTCAAGCAGACGGTTCACCTCTCTGCCTTGCCTGCACATCGTGTCGCCCAGCAACCCCTTTCAGGCAGACTGTGCAGCTAGCTGCCTTGCCTGCATATGGTGAGCCTCCACAACACCCCATACTGATGGTGCAGCTTGTTCAGGCATGGCTGCGCTCTGCCCACAGTGACGCCCAGAACGCACCCAGATGATGCATGCTGATGATGGCATCAGGCGGTTGTGGCACCCGCTTGCTCTAATTGCTGAAAGTGTTGGAGGTATCACGGAAGGCAGGTGTCAACTGTAGCTGCCACACCAGGCTGTCCTGATGCCCATCCCTCGCAAGAGTCAGATTCCAGATACTGTAAGACAGGCGCGGTCGAGCTTCATCGCCGCGAGGGGCAAGTCAAGGGGTCCACTGTGCCTTATATTGCTCCCACCAAGTGTTCTGCTGTAATAGTGTGCTGTGAGTCTTGCAGGCACGCTGTCAGACTACCAGTTCATGCGGCGCCACACGGGCAGCACGAAGCGCGCAGAGAAGGCCAAGGAGGCCTGGGGCGCCTCCCTGAACTCCCTGCAGGACGTCTACCGCGTCTTCACCAAGTACACCTCAGGTGCCCCCCCCATCCCACTTGCAATTGTTGTATCCTGGTTTCTCCACTTAGCATACCTCAGCAGCGCTGTGCTGAGTCAGCATTGGGTGCTGCAAGCTCACGGCAACTGGCATGTGACGCTTGTGCAGTCTCATGCTCTGTTCATCCCGAGCTCTGGGGTAAGGATGCTGAATAAGGCTGCATTGCGATTTGCGTGCCAAGCCACGGTACTCTGCTGTTGGGATTGTCGAGGCGGTAGCTAGATTGCTGTCAGCGTATGCTGACCTCTTGCTCGATCTCTGCACAGGCACAGGCGTGAGCGTGCTGCCCTGGAGTGAGATGGACAGCCTGCAGCTGGAGACCGGCTACATCAAGGACCAGCTGGTCGCCCTCAACAGGAAGGGCTTCCTGACCATCAACAGCCAGCCTGGCGTCAACGGCGCCTGCTCAACAGACCCCAAGGTCGGCTGGGGTGGGCCCAATGGGTGAGTGTCCCAGCCCACCTGCTTCTTGAGGATTAGATCTGTTCATCCCGCAGCTATGGATGCTGCATGACTATCATAACACAGGCACTGAGAGAGAGACATGCAGAGATACAACCTGATGTCTCAGGCAGGAGCCTGATGTGGGGTGCGGGCTCGCATGAAGCAGACACTCATGCTTTTTGCCCTCCAGCAGCTGGCTGCCTCACTGTGCCTCGTGACTGTTGGGATGCATCGTTGGCGCGGAGTGCACCTGAGCATGCATGCCGCACTGAAATTCAAGCCCTGTACCACCTGCCCTGTATGAGCGGATGATGCCAGAGACGTGAGCTTGGGTGTTGCGGTTGTGGAACGCTGAGGTGCTGCGCGCGCGCAGGTATGTGTACCAGAAGGCATACGTGGAGTTCTTCACCTCTCCAGAGAACTTCCGGGCGCTGGAGCCCAAGCTTAAGGCGGCCTCCAGCATCACCTACATGGCCGTCAACGCCAAGGGCGACATGATCTCCAATGTGGGCCCCACGGACGTGAATGCGGTCACCTGGGGTGTCTTCCCGGCCAAGGAGATTGTGCAGCCTACTGTCGTGGACCCGCAGTCCTTTGCAGTCTGGAAGGTGCGAGCTGTTCCTTCAACCACTACTCGCCAGGCCATGCCATGCAGTCACCCATATGGAGGCAGATCAGGGCCCAAGCCCATGACAGGGATCTGTGCCATGCAAGGGCAGGCATTGGCAGGTCTTATGCACTGAGAATTGCTGCCCAAACCCTAGCCAGGCTTCCTGGTGGATCCCGCAGCATACTTCAGGCTTCTCAGCAGCAGGGCTGGAGGCTGCATGCCTGAAGGATGCATGCCTGAATGCATGTGTGACTTCTTTAAAGAGGAATAGTTGCTGCCGCTTCTGGCGTCATGGTCTGGGAAGAGCAGCGCTGAACATGCGGTGTCCATTTAGCCTTGCTGCCTCGCTACTATTCTTACACACTAGGGAACCACATTGCAGGATGAGGCGTTCGGGCTCTGGACAAGCGAGTGGGGAGCGCTGTACGAGAAGGGCTCCAGGTCAAGCCAGATCATCGATGACATCGCCTCCACATGGTACCTGGTGAGCGTGGTAGACAATGACTTCATCCATGGCAACCTCTTTGGGCTGTTGACCAGCGAGGACATTCCTGCTGCCCCAAGTAGCAATGGCAACGGAAAGGCCTGAGCAACAAGTTACTAGGATATAATCAGCACGACGCTAATGCAAGCTGCTGCGAAAAGCGCGTCTGGTGACCCTCAGAGTCAAAAGTGATTGCGCCGCAATCATTGTGGCAAGCAACAACACCAAGGTTGTGCTCACATTTGGCACTAAAAGGATAAAAAGCATGCATTGTTGTACCCCAGGCTGTATTGTCTGCAAGTCTTGCATCATTGATGAGGGAACGGCCATAGTGGTGCCACAGCAGCACATGGCTCCCCTATGTAATTGTTTTGAAACGTTGTTCCACAGACTGAACACCGGAAGCAGTGCCACAGCTGTAAACTAGCTGCATGCTGAAGGGATGCTCATAGGCTACTTCATGCCCCCAACAGTTTTGCAATGGCTTCTCCCATGGCCTCGCTAGATTGCATGCACACCAAGGAAGGACATTGCACAATCCAGTCGAAGAAGGCGCCTTTGGCCCTCAATTGCCTGTTGTCTGGGCAATGCGTACTGATGAGCCGGAAGAATGGCATCTGCTCAGGGTGCAACAGTGCATACTTCGGCCCGGCAAGACGTTCCTACCAAGGATATAAGCAGCGCGATAACATAAGATCCTAAAGGTCAATGCCCGTCTCGACCTGGTAAGTGCCTTGATTTGGTCTCTTAAAGAGCACTGCGGCTTGCAGAGAGTAAATAATCCCTTCAGTCGGCTTAGGGTTCGCATGTGTCGGGGATAGACACTCACCAACTACGTCCGTGCGGCATATAGTCTTGGATCTTAGGGCGCTAGCGGTCGACATTAACATTGCCTCATCTGCGTCAACAGTGCTTGAGTGAGCCGAAGCTAGCAGGTCGAGAGGAAGATTTGCATGCTTTTGTTATAGATTGCCGCACGTGACGGCTCGCGTTGCACTGTGGTGAGCGTAATCGACCTGCGTAAAGCCACATATCCCTGCTTTGCAACGTTTCTAGAGATCAGTGACAACTTCAAAGAGTACAAGGGTGCTGGCAGACCCGTGTTGTACGCATTGACAACATGAACGGGCATGATCCGCTCCCAAATGTTCAGGGGCAGCCCCAGCATGCCGGCGCTCATGGTAAGCCCACGTCGACTATTATATGCATATGTAAGGTAGTTAAGAAGTTCACATGAAGCATAATGTCTGAGACGCTCAAATCTCGCCTGCAGGCGAGGATAATCCGCTCCCAAATGTTCAGGGGCAGCCCCAGCATCTTGCGGCTCTTGGTAAGCCCACGTCGACTTTTATATGCAGATATAAGTTATCTAAAAAGTTCGCATGAAGCATTGTTTCTGAGACGCTCACAAGGTTGCCTGCAGATCAGCAGCAGCACCTCGGCCGAGTCATAGCATTCATATTTTGCATGAACACGACGCTCTCTGTAAACGCCTACTTCCTCGAGAACGGCAGACTGGACCTGCGACTGATTGGGGCGCACCCACGATCCACTTTCGTCTACCTGTGTCCAAGTAAGGCAGCTGGCAAGCTCGTTAGCATATAAGAAGATGTTGAGCACTTTGAGTTGAGCAAGATTACTACATGCTTGTACTTGCTGTGACCTATTGTCCGCTGTGGAGCATACAAGTCAGGTCATCAAGGCCAAAGTGTTGTGTGCAGGCGCTGAGGACAGGCGTATTCTTGCGGCAGTGCGCGTGGACAACGAGGGCTTCGCAGACCTGAATGAACTGTCTATTGTGCAGTTCCCTGGTTCTGAAGAGAGGCCTCTCTACATGAGGCCAGGTCAGTACTTTTAACTGCAATGGCCTCCATCCCCTGAAATAGCACAAACGAAAGCTTATGCGTGATCATGTGGGTGTTGATGCATGCTTGCAGCAGTTTGAATTGGAAATTACAGCTGTGCATCTGCACGTGTCTTGCCTAACGGTGTTGTGGTGTCGCAGCTGCACAGCTCAGGCCAGAGGCAGTGGTAGTGACCTGGTGGGAGCGGCTGCCGTCACCAATGCAGACAGCTCTGGGTCGCCTGGTCAATGGCCTCGTTGTCATTGCGCTGCTGGCAGGCTTCGTCGCTGTGGTCCACCACTACAAGGACCATGGCTTCTTCAACCTGACCTCCAAGTACGCCCAAGCTGGTAAGCATCCCAGCTTCTCAAATTGCGCAATGACTGCCTGTCTTTGTGTCCATATGCTCTGCAAAAGATGTCAAATCTCGCGCTCAATTGGGGTTTTTCATTCAGGTCTGGACGTGGGCGGCAGCAACAACAACCTCACCTGCGATGGCCCTCTTGCCATCCCTGGTCTGCACGGCCCACGGCCAGGTGACTCATCAAAGGAGGGCACTTGTGCATACTCATGATGATGTCATCTCAGTGATGTGTGTGCAACAAGAGGATGCCTACTCTTCACCTTGCAGAACATCGCATTGCTTTGAAAGTGCTTTGCCTACACAGATATCGCAGAGCGCCGGATCGACCGGATCCTGAACGATTCCTTTGCCTATGCGCCCGCGGAATCACAGACCATCCTGCCGGGTAAGTCCGGCAACCACATGCCCTCTTTTCTGCGCCTGCATCGGACTGCATTCAAGCTAAGCATGGAAATGTCACAGCTGCATGCACTGCGGAAGCTGCAGGCTAAGCCAGTGTGCACACTCTCATTTAGCATTGCCTGTGCACCTGCACCAGCCTGCCCTAAGTTGTGCGACGTGGACCTGTCGCATCTGCACACACCGCAGCAGGCACATGAGGTGCACCTTCAACTGCTTGTGCAGGCCTCACCCAGGAGGCACTGCGTGCCTGGACTTCGGCACATGCGCAAGAAGCTCAGGATGTGGATGCGGGTAAGCAAACCCAGGAGGCGCTGGCGCAGCAGGCAGCCCAGAACACCGCCGCTGAAGCCACTAAGGCCAAGCAAACCACGGGTGAGACCTGGATGAGACCTTAATCTGTGTGCAACTTGCATGAGCCTGCCCTGCCAGAACGCCTGGCAGCAGCAGCTGCTTATCGAGTGGAAGCTGCAGCATCATTAGGCCCTGCACAGTCGTCCCTGGATTGCTGACATGGACCTGTCGCAGCTGCACACGCCGCAGCAAGGTGCACCTTTGACTGCTTGTGCAGGCCTCAGCCAGGAAGCCGGGGGCGTGGATGCGGGTAAGCAAACCCAGGAGGCGCTGGCGCAGCAGGCAGCCCAGAACACCGCCGCTGAAGCCACTAAGGCCAAGCAAACCGCGGGTGAGACCTGGATGAGACCTTAATCTGTGTGCAACTTGCATGAGCCTGCCCTGCCAGAACGCCTGGCAGCAGCAGCTGCTTATCGAGTGGAAGCTGCAGCATCATTAGGCCCTGCAGAGTCGTCCCTGGATTGCTGACGTGGACCTGTCGCAGCTGCACACGCCCCATCAGCCACATGAGGCTTTCTCAGCCTGCACACTGTCACTGAGCATTGCTTGCCTGTGCAGAGGACGTCGAGAAGGCCGGGAAGGCCAAGGGAGGCGGGGCTGGCGCGCCAAGCGGGTCACCCGAGCACGGTGCGTATGGCCACCACATGTCCTCTTTTCTGCGCCTGCATCGGTCTGCTTTCAAGCTAAGCATGGAGATGATACAGCTGCATGCACTGCGGAAGCTGCAGGCTAAGCCGGTGTGCACACTTTCACTTAGCATTGCCTGTGCACCTGCACCAGCCTGCCCTGAATTGTGCGACATGGACCTGTCGCAGCTGCACACGCCGCAGCAGCCACATGAGGTGCACCTTTGACTGCTTGTGCAGGCCTCAGCCAGGAAGCCGGGGGCGTGGATGCGGGTAAGCAAACCCAGGAGGCGCCAAGAGGCTTCTGAGAAGCACATGCCACCTTCTCTCAAAGCTAAGATGACGCTCAGACGAGCCTGTGGCCTGCAGGTGAGATGCAGGTCAGCAGGGGTGGCCAGGCCTTGCATGCCAGTCATCGCACCATCATTCACCTGGACCTCGATTGCTTCTATGCTCAGGTCGAGCAGAAGCGCCTAGGCATCCCAGCAGAGGTCCCCTGCGCGGTGCAGCAGTGGGAGGGCCTCATAGCCATCAATTATGCTGGCCGCGCCCAGGGCATCACCAGGCACATGCGCCTGCATGAGGCCAAAGCACGCTGCCCCGAGCTCATCTGCGTCCATGTGCAGACCACTGGTAAGCCCCAGCTGTGGAGTGCACCCAATCTCCAAATCTTTTTTTGTGCTCCGCATGGTGCCCTGTGCCACAGTTGGTCTAGCCCCAACTAGCAAGCTCCTGTCATCTCCATCACGTATCACCAGCTGCAAGTCTCACACTTGGCCCTAAGTTGGTGCTCATGTGTGACGATGCAGTAGTGTGCTTCCCCTGGACAATGCATTACAATGTGGCAGTATAAGCAAAGCAAAGATAAAGTGTACAGGGCCAACTTCTCAGTCTAGCGCCAATGGCTGACGAGAGACAAAGGGTCTCGTGGATATCCATAGGAGGTGATGAGGAGGACACAAAGGACCGCACAAAGCAGAAGGCCTGCCTGGAGCGCTACAGGAAGGCCTGCATAGAAATTATGGGCGTGCTGAACAAGGCTGCGCCACAGGTGTGTGCTTTGCCAGCATGCCCAAAGGTGCATCACAGTTTACCGTGCCACGCTGTCCCAACGTTGCAATCAGGTCGTCATAATTGCGAAGACGTCTGAACAATCATGATTGGCGCTACTTCTGCAGGCGACCATTGAGAAGGCATCCATCGATGACGTGTACATTGATGTAACGGCAATTGTTGACAAGGAGCTGCAGGTAATCCCACAGGAAGTCTTTGTAACCCAGCTTTCCACTCCTTTGACTGCTTTAGGCAGAGTGAGAGAATACACTCTCTGATTGACTGCAGCAGAAATGATGCATTAGTGTTCTGCTGCCTTGCCATACAGTGCAGATTGTTTTCACCTTGGTGATGTGTGCTGAGAACGGAGATTTAGGATGCTCTCTGGAGGATCCCAGCAAGAGGATGTCCACCGCATTCGTCTTGCCCTTGCTCTGCTTGCAGGAGCAAGCAGCAGCAGACAATTGCAGAGGATTGAATGAGCAGGAGGGGGGCGCTCACGACGCGGGGTGCTTCCCCATTGACACCTTTGCATGGGGCAGCATCGTGCTGGGGAAGTTCTTGGATATCAGCAGCGAGTTTGACAGGCGCCTATCGATTGGCGCAAGCATTGCGTGTTGCATAGAGGCGCCATCCGCAACCAACTAGGCAAGCCTCCCCCACCTCGGCATGCTGAGGGGGGCCCCACCTGCCGGCTCCCTCTTGATTGATGCTGCGCTTGCTGCAGATGGGCTCAGGTGCTTCCCTTAGTGTCTGCACAGGGAGGGCGCACTCCGAGAAGGTCTGCAGCATGTGTGCATGTGTGGGTGATGTCCAGCAGTTCAATAGCTTTGGAAGGCAAGCAATACCTGCGCCTCAGAGGCGCCATTTGCCAGTGACCTGCCGAGCCTCTCACAATCCTGGCACGCTGGGCCTGCTGCAGATGTGCTCAGATGTGCCCAGTACGTGCCGGCACTTATAGGATCCCATTTGAGCACATCTGCAGCACCTGTGAATGTGTGAGCACTACTCAGCAGGGGGTCTCTCTGGAAGCCACATGCTACATTCTTGTGTGCAGGCTTCACCAGCTCAGCGGGCATTGCCGCTAATAAGCTGCTGGCCAAAATCTCCTCAGCCCTGAACAAGCCCCATCAGCAGACAATAGTACCATTCAGGTAGCTCTATGCATTGCACTCACATCAACCTCATCACAGCGTTTGTGAAAAATCGCTGATGGAGTTCATATGCAAGGTCAAATGTTATTTGGTGAACTGGCTGCGCTTCACGTTTTCTGTGGAGCACGCTACAGCAAATCCTGTTCACATTAAGGAAATGTCAAACACCTGCAGGGCGGTTGATGGGCTGATGAAGGACCTGCCTCTGGAGAAGCTGTGCAACTTCGGGGAGATGAACTGCACCACAGCTGGCAAGGTGGCAGCGCTGCCGCACAAGGCCCTAGATGCCAGCTTTGGCGAGGAGCGCGCAACCTCCATTGCCCGGGCAGTGCGCGGCTACACAGCGATGAGCCTGTTTAGGCATGCAGCCCGTTGTCAACAATTATATCAATTGTCTGGTGTCGTGCACGTGTCATGTCCTGCTACCCTCATCGGCTCTGATATTGTTGGTGCATGATGATGTATGTGGCTATGATGAGCTCACTCATAGGACCTGTCCATGCATGCCTCACACTAGGGCTGGCGTCCTGGTCAGCAGTGTCATATTTTCAAGATCATTTCATGTGCTGAAGCTTGTTGTGAGTGCTCCTGGATATATGAGGTGAGCTTCAGAGCTGGCTGCTGGGTGAGCAGGTGAAGGAGCTACCCAAGTCCATGCTGGCAGCCAAGTCATTCAACACGACCTCCAAGTCCAGCAAGCTCCAGGATGGCCTCTCCATGGCCTCCTGCTGTAGGAGGCCATGTGGGATGACAGAGACATGCTGCAGAGGGGCTATGATTTGCTGAGAGTTAGCTTCCCATGCAGGGGGAGCCAGGGAGACCGCAGCAAGGCCAGCTCAGCGCCGCGCCCCGGCCGAGACGGCTACACTACCGCCCTGCTGCAGGAGGCCGGCTGCATGCTGCTACGGAAGTGCTGTGACATCTACCCCTGCACCCGCCTTGCCCTGCAGGTAGCCATGCGTGCTTCTACCTGTCCTGCTCCCTTGACCCTTGACTGCACTGCATGGTGAAGCACCATCTGCAATGCCCACATGCACTTGCCTGGGTCTGCAAAGGACTACACCCACTTGCATCTCACCTAAGTCTTCAAGGCGCTCATGAGAAGACTCTTCAGGCAGCCTTGCTGTCCTAGTCAGGAGCAAGCTTCATGTGCTGGCCATAATACACTTGAGGGAGAGTCTGACTCTTGAAGCTCACGCGAAGGCTTCTGTGCAGGCATCAGACTTTGTGCCAACGCCACTGTCAGAAGATCAGGGCGCCATCACCCGCTTCTTCAACGGGAACCAACCCCAGAAAGCAGGCGGGACTCTGTGCACATGCAATGAGTTTTCATCTGACCTTCTCACCTCAGCGTTGCCGCATCAGGCGGCTCGGCTGGCTTTGCAAACCCGTGGTCCCTCTTGCGTAGACAAAGACCCAGACTTTTACCAATAGGGGGACCTATTTGAGCCAATGATGCTGTCAATGGTGCTGCAAAGCTCACCTGTTTTTGTGGATGAGCTGCCTGAGAGGCGTGCTGCGTTTGCAGAGGGAAAGGAGGAGGCTGGGCAGTCAGACTCACCAAGGGTGGGTAATGGTGAGGGCACACAGGCCAGCAAGGCACCACATCAGCGCAGCATCACAGCGCTCTTCAAGAAGACGGCCGCCGCCACTGCCAAGCCAATTGGCAGCAAACCAGCTGCAGAGGGCAGTGGTGCTTCAGGCAAGAGTGCAGCGCGCCCAGCAGCTGAAGCACAGCAACCTGCGGCAGAGTTGCAGGGCAAGCCACAGGCACTGGAGCATGGCGTCATGGATGACAGAAGCGGCTCGGTGTCTGATGCTCAGGCGAAGCCAGGAGCCAGCCCGGCTGACCCTCCTGGAAGCAGAAGGAGTACATCAGCGCGTGCAAGTACTCCAGCTCAAGCAAGCACGAGGGTGCTCAGCAGAGGCCACGCTTTGGGAGTCAATCATGGGTAGCCCCACGCGGCAGCAGGCAAAGGTCCACCGCATCATAGAGCGGGCTTCACCACAGAAGCCCTCAGGCACTGCAACGCTCAGACAGGCTGCTGATGTGGCCGGGCAGCTGCCCTACTCCTCTGCAGGGCTACATTCAGGTGTCCCACAGCAGTGCGGGCACAATGACAAGGCCTCCATCCCTGCAGCTGAATCTGCAGCTGGGCGAGAAGTACAGTCTGCATTCTCAAATCCAATTGAGCAGAAGCACGCAACCCAGGCAAAGGATGAACCTGTCGGGGTTACTGGGGCGCAAGCGGCCACAAATTGCAAGGCCAGAAGGCAACCAAGCAAGCATGCCATGTAGCCCTTCTGCAGACCCCTTGGCAAGTCAGCAAGATGTGAAAGTCCTCGACGGTGATGCACAGATGTCCACTGGCTTGGGCATAGCCAAGGCAGAAGAGGCAGCTGCTGCAAGAGAAGCAGAAGAAACTCGTCAGGGTAGCGTCGGTCAGCTCCGGCAAGAAGATCACCCCAAGAATCAGGATGGACCGCAAGCAGGCCATTTGTGTGCAGGACAAGCGGATGAGGCGCTGCTGGATGTGGATGTGGCCGAGCAGCGGCGCATTATGCGTGATATCTGGGTGCGCCAGCATATTAGCAGGGGCAGCCCCCGGAAGGCAGACAAAGGCCATGCAGGCAATGTGAAGCGGAAGCTCAAGCAAGCGGGGGAGCCTGGGCTTGGCAGTAATACAACTTGTACAACTTGAAGTTGCCTGCGGGAGGATATCGTGAAGTCACCCTTGGTCATGGGCCACGAATGATGAGGTGACATGTACATGAGAAAGTCTGACAGCCGCTTGCGCTGACGAAATGCTCATGAGCTCCAGTTATGATCACTCTCAACATGTAAGATCTCATATGGTAATAATATGCAACCGCCTGCTTGTACCTCAAACAACTTGGGATGATGGATTTGGACCGCCTTCAGCTTTGCAGCTGCCTGTAGGCTCCATCAGCGGTGTTGACGTCAAGGGAAACTACATTGGGATTTTGTGAGCAGCAAGCAGTGCTGGTGAGACCACACAGCTGCAGCGTTGTGTTGTGGAGAAAGGCCATTTGCACTTGCATGCACTTCTCTTACACCAACATCAGCGTTATGCCACATCAGCACAAGCATCATGCTGGTCACACTGGGTAGCTTTTGCACAACAACACCCTTCAGCGCTGTCCACAGGTACCCGCGCACACACAATGATGTGGCAGCGTATCTGCTCTTTTCTTAGCATCTGCATCACACAACTTTACACAAAATTCAATGCCATGTCAGCTGCCGATGACCAGCTGGTTTGCAAATGCATGACACGTCACTGGCCTCGCATGTTTGTTCTGCCTATCGACATCAGTGTTATGCCACAGCAGCTCTGGGAGAAGCATCATGCTGTTCACGCAGGGAAGCCTTTGCACAACAGCACAATAGTAGCTATGGCACCCTTGAGCTGTCCACAGGTACCCGCGCACACACAATGATGTGGCAGCGTATGTGCTCTATTCTCAGCATCTGCATCACACAACTTTGAACAAAATTCAACGCCATGTCAGCTGCTGATGACCAGCTGGTTTGCAAATGCATGACACGTCACTGGCCTCGCATGATTGTTCTGCCTATCGACCAAGTCCAGCTGTGTATTGCAACGAACCTTACGAAAAGTCTGCACAGGGTTGTCTTAGCATGCCCTGCACGCGTGAGCCTGGAGGCCATGCACGCTGCTAGTTTGCCCCAAAGAGATCTCTGATCATGGCGCATGATTCATGTGACAGGCTGGGAAGACCTGATCCTGTTCTGCAGGAGTTCAAGGTATTTGCCTGACTCTTTCCAGTGCTGCAACCCCGCTTAAGTGCTTGTTTCCATCATGCACACCACAGCTTCCAGTCCTGAGAGCTGAAGGTGCCATCTGTGCTGCAGCCAGTCTCATACCCTCACAGACTTGACAATGGAGGGGACCTGCCAGATGATCTCTTCTTCCCGATTGATATCAATGGTGGGTGACCAGCCTCCTCCTAGCAGCCTCTTCAGCCAGGTCCCTGCACCAACAAGCGCCCTGTTAGGCCTCAGAGAGGGTGTTTGTAGCTGTTGATGTACATATGTCCATGCAGATAGCAGTGCTCATACAATGCCAAATACAAGCTCTGAACACTGCTAGCTTGGCACGCATTGAGCAGCTCTACTCTCACCAGATGCAATGTAGAGTGCTGTGTCTCCAGTCTGGCCCTTCCCTTCCAGTTTCTTCAGGTCCAGCTGTGCGAATCCATCAGACACTGGAAATACCCCCACCAGCTTCCACGTAGGCTTCCCAGGGTCCAGCCCTGCAACGGAGGCACAGCATATGGTTACAGAAATGTTCAGGAGCAGTCCTAGACTATAGTCTTCCAATGCGCACGCTTGAAGCCTCACAGTGCGGGGGAGGGAGTCTTACTTTCATAGAGAGCAATCTCTGCTATGGTGCCCCGCCAGTACAACACATCCCCAATGCCAGCGCCGGTGTGATTGACGTCCAGCTTTGAGCCTTTCAGATTGAACCTTATCGTAGGGCATCTTTATCAGAGGGCAGTACCTATATGCGTCAGAGCACCTTGGAAGGGCTACGCAGAGAACAGTGCAGTGCATCAGATATGCCGTTGCATTCATATCAGCATTGCCAGGTCTACCAGCTAGCCTCGGTGAGGGCTCATTTATCACATGATCAACCAATCTGTGTGCAGGGAGCACCTTAATGGCCCGAGCATGCTTGGTGCGCCTCAGTGGGGTGCCTGCAATGCCCTTCTAGTGTCTGGCAGGCAGCGCCCGAGGACTCCATGCCTCTACATCCTCCACGAATAAGAGCTGGGAGAGCTGCTTTCAAGTCCAGATCATTGAAGAGCAGCCCTTTTGGCAGCCTGAGCTACTCGCTGAAGTGCAGCACAGGCGTTGGTGTCCTGAGTGGGGACAAACAGGCTTGGGAAAGGATGTACGGGTCATTGCAATGGCCTCACGTTGTTGTGCACACACTGTTCTGCCCATTGGTCATCAGCGCCTTGAGGCCAGGGCAGGCATTGTCATCCTATTGCAAATGCTGATAGAAGTTTCAAGGCAGTACATCAGGGTGTCCTTGCTGGCTTCAACTCCAAGGCATCAACAATCAAGGGGGCTTGGGATCAAATGGGTGCTTGCTAATATATACATGCAGGGATCTTTGGAAAGATGATGCAGGTGAAGTCAGCACATCTTGGGAAGACAGCACAAGTCCGGCGTGAGAGAGTAGTATTCAAGCTTGCCTTCACATCTCTTGATGAACTAGTCATCAGCTGTGATCGCAACAATATCCCCATCCTTGCTCGGAGGCGTATACTCCTCTGCTGGCTGTCCCTCCTGAATTGTTTCTCATCAGCTTTTTATGCCTGTGCCTGACTGCTCTCAGGCTTTGGACTGCTGCTGCTGTCCGCTGGTGTCTGATCCTGAGGATGCGCATTGTCAGGCTGCCCAATTGTACGATTACATCCACTTGGCCATGTATATCGGACCGCAGCGTGGATGGTGCAGCCAGAAAAGGATCTCCTTGCAGCAGCAGAGATGATTGTATCAAATTCCATTGGAATTGCCATGACGCCTGGCAGGGCATCACTCCAGGGTTTATCTGACACACGCATAGCTTCCTCGAGCCCTTGCCTGATTCTGCTGTTGTCTGCCGTTGAATACTGACGAGGCTTTAGATGGGCGTGCAGGTACTGCTAGTTGCTGATAGTGCCGCCATTCGACGTCACAGTCCCCAGGTGAGCCTATTTTCTGATCTGCAATACTTTGTATCAGGGACCCACAAATGCATAGGAGAAGTATTGCATTCCAACTCCTAGGCAGCTATAGTGGACAGCTGATATCGCTCATGTTGAGCCTGTCTCATTCCAGCTGTGATGGCTGACCTCATGATTGTGCCAAATGTGTGACGAGCGGCTGGCAACGCCAATCACACATTCAGCTTGCGCAATCCTGCAACAGAGTGAGGAATCCTGCAAAGACAACCCCGAGCTGATATGCTTGTGGCAGGCTGTCAGTCTCCAACAGCCAGACTGGGCATGCACACCAGTTGGGTGGGGCAGATACGGTTCTGGTGCCCATTGGGAGGCTTGGTCTCGACAACGAATCTCGCAGTCTATCTTGCCGCATATGGTATGTGTACCATTTGCTGCCATCAAGATGCTATTCTGCTCGAAGAATCCCCCATTCCTCTGAACGCTTGTGCCGTGACGGATGACTTGCTGGCTATCACCAACTCCACCCAGCTGATAAAGCAACATATGTTTGCCCTCTTGCTGCCTTCTGAAGCTTGAACAGAGCAGTTCCTTCTGCTCCTGTGTGTCCGTGTAAGCTGTTTCTCGTACGTATATAGCCTTCCCGTCACACAAGGGCTACACCTGGACGGGCAACAAGCCCGTCCTGCAGCTCTTTTCACGAATAAGCTGATTGTCAGGCTCTCAAGGTGGTGGATGAAAGCGACATAGTGCAGACAGTGCGAGCATTCTGCCCCATGCAGAGAAGGACAGCCACCTCTGCAGCTGCCTTCTTCAATCGGCCCCATCACAGGGATTGATCCCCCGAGAAGTACAGCTTCACAGTCTTCACTGTCGCACTCACCACTGCTCAAGTATTGTGGCCACAGAACCTGAGATAGGGGTGGGGACCACCAGAATGTCGCTGCCCATCGCGGTGCCCAGCCCGGCTTCTGTACAAATAGAGACCCTCTCCTGGGCCCTACCACAAGTAGAAAGAGCAGCGCAATAATGGGACGCTCGTAGAAGTGCTCGCCCCCTCGTTGTGCGGAAAATAAATCAAGGCAAGGCCTCCAGGGCGAGAACGTGCAATGTGGGGAGGGCAAGTAAGGGCTCGACACCGCGATCCTCCAGAGGCAGATAATGATTGCATCCTGAGCGCATCGCCACCGGCGTCACACATATCACAAGTCGTCGCTGCAAGCAGGCCCTACAGCGTGAAGGGCGATTCAAGTAGCTTGGACGAGTCAGGCAAGCTTTCTTTGCTTGGCCTTACTTGCAGTGGCATTTTTCACTTTCATTTGCGTGTCACTTACCGAGGTTGATGTGCAGCAGCTTTCTGTGGCGTCCTGTTTGCTGCCCCTGTCAGTGGATCGAGATTGTAAAGTGAGCACCACTTCCTGCAGGTTGGGAAGAAATTCCACAGCCTCCCGGACTGTGGCTGACTGATATGGGTTTGTCTGGCGTGCCTACGATAAGGTTCAATCTGAAAGGCTCAAAGCTGGACGTCAATCACACCGGCGCTGGCATTGGGGATGTGTTGTACTGGCGGGGCACCATAGCAGAGATTGCTCTCTATGAAAGTAAGACTCCCTCCCCCGCACTGTGAGGCTTCAAGCGTGCGCATTGGAAGACTATAGTCTAGGACTGCTCCTGAACATTTCTGTAACCATATGCTGTGCCTCCGTTGCAGGGCTGGACCCTGGGAAGCCTACGTGGAAGCTGGTGGGGGTATTTCCAGTGTCTGATGGATTCGCACAGCTGGACCTGAAGAAACTGGAAGGGAAGGGCCAGACTGGAGACACAGCACTCTACATTGCATCTGGTGAGAGTAGAGCTGCTCAATGCGTGCCAAGCTAGCAGTGTTCGAGCTTGCATATGGCATTGCATGAGCGCTGATTCTCTGCATGGACAATCTACAAGTGTCCAGGTTGGTGGTGCAGGGAGCTGGATGAAGAGGCTGCTAGGAGGAGGCTGGTCACCCACCGTTGATATCAATCGGGAAGAAGAGATCCTCTGGCAGGTCACCTCCATTGCCAAGTCTGTGAGGGGATGAGACTGGCTGCAGCACAGATGGCACCATTGGGCTGACAGGACTGGAGGTGTGCTTTAAACCACGAAAACCAGCACTCAAGCGGGGTTGCAGCACTGGAAAGAGTCAGGCAAATACCTTGAACCCGTGCAGAACAGTATAAGCTTTTTCCAGCGTGTCACATAAATCATGCGGCATGATCAGAGATATCTTTGGGCAATAAAGCAGCGTGCATGGCCTTTGGGCTCATGTGCGTGCAGGGCATGCTGAGACAACCCTGTGCAGACTTTCATTACATTCGTTGCAATACATAGCTGGACCTGTTCAATAGGGAGAACAATCCTGCGAGGCCAGTGGCGCGTCGTGGATTTAGAGGACAGCTAAGTTTTTGCAGCTGAGATGGCATTCAATTTTGTGGGAACTTGTGTGATGCAGATGCCGAGAAAAAGCATATCTGTCGCCACATTATTGCATGTGCGTGGGTACCTGTTTCTAGCTGAAGGGTGCTATAGCTACAATTGTGCTGTTGTGCCAAAAGCTTCTTTACACGACCAGCATGATGCTTCTGCTGATGTGGTAGAGCACTGATGTTGGTGTAGCAGAAGTGCATCAAAGTACAGATTGCCATTCCCCCTGATACAGCGCTGCAGCTGTATGGTGTTATCAGCACTACTTGCTGCTCGCAGAAGCTCAAAACCAGTTTCCAAAGGTCAACACTGCTAGTGAACCCTACAGGCAGCTGCAGAGCTGAAGACAGTCCAAAGCAATTCTGTGGCCCAAAGCAAGCATTTCACGGTGCTCGAGGTACACGTCGGCGGTTGCACGCCATGAGATGTAAGTAGTGTGAGCACCACATGAGACCTTTCATGTTGAGACTCTCAACTTGAGAGTGATCATAACAGGAGCTCATGAGCATCACATCAGCGCGAGCGACTGTTAATCTTCAAGTTCAGGTTTACATTCGGCTTCTTGGCCCATGACCAAGGGTGATCTCAAGGTGATCTCCCACAAGACAACTGGTCTTCCATCATGATTGTATACATTCCTGCGGGGATCCTCCGCTCATCAGGCTAGATTGCCTGGCGCCCAGCATGCCAGCATGCATGGACGTATGCACATAAAGTGCACCCTAGGATATGCACATTTGGTAGGCGTGGCACGCCAGGGTTCACTGCCTTGAGAGTCTACATGAGACATGCAATCAAGACCTGCTGGTTTCATGTATGGTTCACAACATTTGCTTTGCTGCCCGTTATTGTGTGTGTGCCCTCAGCCACAGTAAGAGTGAGAAAAGAAGCACGTCTGCTTTGTGATCTGCCATTGCAAAGGTACAAGTTACTCATTCATGCCAGATGGTTTGCAACGACCATAGTCCTGAGGCCAAGGCACACATGAGCCATGCAAGGCGGCCTTTCAAAGGCCCCTTGCACACGTCATGTCATCACACTCAACTCAATGTTGGACGACGCCGAGCAGATCAAAATCTTCTTCTCACGGCGACTTATAAGTCTGATACACACCCTCTTGGAAGTGACGTGGGAAAGTGTAAGGAAAAAAAGCACCCAAACACCTTTGTAGCCAGTCTGTCAGTGAAGAGGCAGGGTTCCAGAGCAGACCGCCTGAACAAAGTAGCTTGCATGTCCTTTTGTGTACAGTGCAACTTGCCAGAGTGCCTGACACTTGAACGGAAGCAAGGCTGACCTGGCAGCCGCTCGCCAGGGCGAGACTAACACAGCATTTGAGGCCTACACTGTAGCTGTGCTGCAGTTGTGTTTAATGCTGATGCAGGATTGAGCAGGGCTGCTGAATGAAGGCTGCCAAAAGTGTGCGCACAGTCTTCACATCTGGCTGATCAGTAAACTGATCACGCTGCACAGACTCAATCCTGCTGATGCGTTCTGCCATAGCCAACAAGGCAGCTCCTCATTTTCCTCCACTGGAAAAGGCTGACATAGCGCCAGAGCTGAAAGGCTGGAGACTGATGAGCAATGCGAGAGGTACAACACTTGGCGGCAGATTGGTAATGACAATCTTGTTGTTGAGCGCAGGATCAAAGGCGATGCCAGGATGGCTCTGCCTCAGAGTGCACGTTTGGATCATACCTGCATGCATGCATACCATCTCTTCAGGTGCTTCAATACTATGCCCTTTACGGTGTGCACGCATGGCCTGCATTGCTGATGCAGTTTGGCTCACACTGATGTAGCAGGCAGCTAATGTGGGGGACAACATGAAAGGGGACAAGTCCTCTGTCTAGTATGCACGATGAGATTATTTTGCAGCAGCTCTTGCTGTACAGTTGTAGTAGGGGTTGTGGACAGTCCACCATGCACAGGGCCAATTCGCAAGGAGGCATCAGTAACTTACCTTGAACTAGCCTTGAAGGCTGGAGCGCCTGATGGCCCCAGAAAGTCCATGGCCAGAAGTCGGGGTTGGCAGTTCCTACATGGAGCCAGCAGCGCTCATGTATTGTTTCCATGTGATGTACCAATAAGATGATGTACCAGATACTTCAAGACGTTTGCAACAGCGGTGATGGGCGTTAGTCTATGTATCTGCAATCCAGGTTGTATCTGCAACCCAGGTGCAGGATGTGTGATGAAAATTGTCAGGAGAGTTTATGGTACACCTTGCAAACTTGCTAGCTGTGCTATGCGCTTCGTGACGACATCCGCGCAAGCTGCAGCAATTATACATAGCGTTGGGACTAGAGATGATGTCCCATAAGAAGGGCTTCAACCGTCAATACTCTGCCGTGTAGCTAGACATATTGCCATGACAGCCCTGCCAGCAACGCAGCATGTGTGGACGGTCATGCTCAATATTGTATGCAGCGCAGGGGGGCAGTTAGTCCAGACCTGTGAAGCCATGCTAGCAGGTGCCCCCTGCAGTGCATGTGAAGCCACCCACAGTTTTGCTGCATGAGCTGCTGGCCCCGCAGTTCTTCGTGCCTCTGAGGCACTCATAGATGTCTATACTGCAATGCGGCCCAAGAAATCTGCAGTTTTGTGACTGCCAGCAAAGTACAGCAAGTATTCACGTCAAGGAGGTGGGGCCTGATACAAATTGACGTACCGAAGAACATAAGGCCCGCCTCTCTTGCATCTATGCTGAGGCAAAAGGGCACCACGGCATGCTCATCATGGACCCCTGGGATAAGATTGACGTACTGAAGCTCTAGCGATGATGTCAACCTTGGACCACGTGGTGCTTTCATCATAAACACACTCAGATCCTGGTCAGATCACACCTTCAGCTGTGAAGTGACCTGTGCAGAGCTCGTAAACAGATCTCTGTCCGTATATACAGAATTGTGTTCGATTGCAAGAGCCACAGCCTTTACCCGCGCCTTCGTTAGTGATGGCGCTCAATTCTGCTGTCATTCACAACCTCAGTACAGGGTCCCGCAAGGTCCACCAGCTTGAAGAGGGCTTCCTGGACGTCCGCAAGCTCGACATCCCGGCCAACACACTGTATGTCTTCATCTGCCATGGTGAGGCAGCTCAGTCATGACAAAGCTTTAGGCTAGTGGCCAGTCGTTGAGCAGACCTTCTGAGACAAACGGCATCACAACAGAATACAGTATACCATACACCTGCTGTTACAATTGACCATTGGGCTGTGATGCATATTCAGACCTTACAGGACCAGCGCCCCTTCACTTGTGCTTTGAGAATATAGTGTTGAATGCAGGCGAGAGCCAGAGCGTGCTGGTAGCACTGCGTGTGGATGGGAACGGCTACCTAGATCTGAACGGCCTGCCGCCTGATCGATACCCTGGGACGTGGGAGAATCCCATTTACATCAAAGCAGGTAAGGGTGGGATCCTCACATGCTCTTGCCTTATTTAGCAAACTTCGTTGCATCGGATGAGCTTGCATGGCGTTACAGTAGCACGTGGGACGAAAGATAATATGAGGCTCGGCCTTATCCCTCTTCGGGAGAATTTCAGCTTCAGCATGAAAAGATTACTTGCGATGCTCTGCATCTGCTGAAGACATCTACGGACTCCGAGAGCCGCCTAAGCTGGATGCCAGTATATTGTATGTACTGACAGTGCTAATGCCGTGGACCCACCATAGATGTACGCCAGATGTCAGGTCATCCATCCACGGCTGATTGCATATACTATCATTCTGCTCTGAAATTTTTGGACACTGCTGACGATTAGAGGCTATACTGTCTGCTATTGGTCTGCACTCCCCTCTTCGAGAGGATCTGCCTCTATAAGATCGTCTTCTCCTTCATCGATCTCCTCCTCAGACTCTGCGTCTTGCAAGTCCCACTCATTCTCAAACTCTTCCCCCAAATCCAGCTCGTCCAAGCCCAGGTCAGCAGGATCAGAGAACTCGTCCTCGAGCCCCTCCTCAGGCATCGGCCCAACATCCACCCCAGCCGACCCAAACATCTCCTCAGCTGCCGCCGCATCCTTTGGGTCAGCCGCCGCATCCTTTGGGTCATCAGCCGCAGCTGCCTCGTCTTCCTGCAGCGTGCTCGGGTCACCGCCCGAGCCCTCGCCTGCGCTGCTGCGCCTGCCTGGCTCTTTGCTCTCCTCACCCTCAGCCACCTCAGCATCGCTGCTGCGGGTCTCGGCCTGCGCACCGGCCTCAACCCTTGCCGCTCCGCTAACGCTGTCTGCCGCTCCGCTCCCCTCGACAACCTCTGCTTCTGCGCTGCTGTCTGGCACATCCTCCTCTGCTTCTGAGCCCTCTGGCAGGTCTGTGTAGTCCTGCTGCAAGCCGTCATCATCTGCCGGGCCTGCATACTCAGCATCCTCTGCCTCGTCTGCATACTCCGCGTCATCTTGCTGATCTGCATACTCAGCGTCGTAGTCCTCTTCATCAGCCTGCTGCCTCGAGTAGTACTCCCTGCTGTACGATTCATCCTGGTCTGGGCTGTCCACAATCTGCGACTCTGGCAGCCCATCCAAGCCCATGCCCTCTATTGGCTCTCCATTCAGCTCCAGCTCTGCATCAGCGCTGTCCAGGGTTGACCAGAGTGTTTCCTCGGCCCCTTCAGGGTAGAGGTCGTCGGCATTCTCAGAGACTGCCACGTCATCCTCAAGGTAGGTGAGTGTAGCTTTGTCAGCTGAGGCTGCCCTGTCTTGAGACGCCTGAGTGTCCTCATCTGCCTCATGAGTGCCTTCTTCCACAGATCGGCTGCCCTCATCTGACTCAGCGTCCCGCTCGACCTCTGAATCATCATCTGCATTCAGCCGGGGGAGCTTCTGATTGGGCATGGCCGCAAGCTTCTCGTCCTCGAGGGGATCATCGGAAGCAAGGTCTGCATCCAACACATCCACGCCGCTGTTTTGATGAGCAGCGCCAGCTGGCTTCTCAGGCCTGCTGCCTCCCGGCTGGGTCAGCGCCTCGCCGGCGGCTGATCTGAGCTGTGAGGCAGCTGCTCCCAGCTGGGCAGCCTGGAGCTGTTCTACTCTGGTGCCTGACTCAGAGATGATTTCCACCTCGTCGGTGGGCTTTAGGAAGTCGAGGTCATCCTCTGACAGCGAGCCTACAGTGAGAGGAGGACACAGGCTCAGCAAAGTATCGATAGAGAAGAGTGCTCAGGATGACAAAGCTGCCTGTCAAAGGTATATGTATGCTGCAGAGAGGATGTGCAGCCCAGTCTGCAGAAATGTGTGAATGGATAGTGTACTGCTCTGGACGCTGGCTTCCCTCTGCACTTGAATTCAAAGCTGCAGCTCTGCAGCACTGCATCACTGACCATACAACCCGCACAAGGGGAGTGCAGTCAAGGCTGCTGCAGACAGGGTGGCTTAAAGCCCAATGCTGAAGATACTCAATTCGAGAAAGCCCTGACAGTCCAACTTGGATCTGACTTTATCTACCCTGAAGCATGTATGGTTAGGGCGTGAGGTTGTTTGTTCACCTGCTAATTTGCTGGTAGCTGGCTTTGGAGCTGCGGCAGCCCATGTGTTGAACGACTCCTGTTCGCGGCCCAGGCCTGCCAGAATGGGCACGTTGTCAAAGTCAGGGTCCTCCTGGACCCAGAAGCGCTGCAGGTAGGCGAGGTTCCCGAAAGGCCGCTGCGGCAGGGTCATGTTGCCTGTTATGGGCTCCTTGACCTCAATCTTGCACGGCGGCTGCCCCTCCTGCCTCGGGCCCCACTTGGCCTGCACTCGAGATATGACGGTGTCAAATGCTCTCTGCACACGAGCACAGAAGGGCTCCCGCGATAGGGCTGTACTGCCTGTTGCGGGCTTGTTTGCGCTGCATGCACTGTCAGTGGGGATCGAGCATTTCTCTACATACACTGCCCTTCACATGACTCGCTACATGTGGATGCCGGGACGCCATGCTTGCATGCAAGTGTGCCATACGTTTCAAACGCGGCAGCGCAGCCGTGCTATGATTCTGACAGCTGGAATGCAGGGACGCACTGGACTGATGGAGGCGCTCTCCCCAAGCAGGAGAGGGGTGGAAAGCGCTCCTAGGTGTCCCAGCCTACCTTCTTGCCTGTTGGCATGACCTTCACATATAGCATGCATCCTAGGCAGGAGGATCAGATGCACAGATGTCACAAGTTGTCACAGAGAGTGGGCGTACCAGAAGGTAGAGGTAGGAGGAGCGCTCCCAGAGGTCCCAGCCCGCTTTCTCTCCCGCGGGCATGGCATCCATCTTCCATTGGAAGCGGTTGCCGCCTGCGTTCCGGTGGTCGTCCAAGATGGCCTTCGCCCGGCTGTGGTCCTTCCAGGGAATGTCCAAGGCCTGGTTGATGTCATAGACCGTCACTGTTGTTGAGGGGCACACCTGCATGGAAATCGGCAAGCTGGTAAGAAGGATAAAAGAATCCCAGAGATTCTGTCACACAGTAGCACTGTCCATCCAGGGTGGCATGGCCCAGCTTTACCCTCATGCAAGCAGTACAAAGGTTGGCTTGAGGAATATGAGGCCTGGCAGTGGCGTGTCAGGTGAAGGCTGCACCTGAGGGTAGTTGAGGGTCTCAAAGCCAGCAGCCCTAACCCTAGGGTAGAAGTCGCAGTCGCTCATGTAGACCGTCACAAATGTGTCATACTTCACCTGTGCATGTTCACACGCTCTTCATGAAATATTTGCCATGCAGGCACCCACCACCTATAGAGGCTCTGAGTGGACCACAAGGAGTTGCCTCTGGCGCAATTGCTTACAGGGCACAGCATGAGTGCATCTGCGGCAATGAGTTTTGGTGGCGCATGTATAGCCTCCTCTTGGGTGCTCAGATCCTAATGCAGCACCGCAAGCTTGAGCAATGGAGCACCAGGTGGCGGGTGTGGCATATCCAGTCCCCTGCACTCACCTGCCTGACAAGGTCTGTCCTGATGGCTGAGAACCAGTCGTAGTTAAAGTAGATGATGCCCCACTTGGGCCTGCTCTTGAAGGACGACTCCACACAGGCGATCACATCATCCGCAAACGAGGCTGACTCATCCCGCGCGAGCACCGCCACGTCAGAATGGCCCCAGAAGTAATACTCGTAGCCCCTTTCAACTGCCACATCTGCACGACAAGCAACTTTTACCTATGCATGCCTGTGAGCTCAAGCTCCTGCCACGGGGCCTTGAAACAGGAACAATCAGGCGATCCTGGGTGCCCCACAAGAGATGCACAGCAGATTGGGTGTCTCTTCAAGCAGCAAATCAAGAAGACGGGGATGACCTACCTGCCATGAAGTTCTGAGCCTGGGAGAAGGTGAGGCGCGTCCTGGTGGGAATGACCTCAGCCGCCAGCTCAGCCATGAGCGGATCCCCCAGCAGCGTGCTGTTGCTGGTGTTGTCCAGGATGATCAGGCTCCTGCCAAAGCCGGCTGCCACATAGCTCCTGACTGCTGTCAGAAGCACCTCATAGTTCCATGCATAGATGACAAACAGCGCGTAGCGCCCACTCCTGGTTTGTTGAAGACGCGCCACCTGCACATTCAAGTGGCAGCGTATCCTCAGAGCAAGCATGCCCTGGCTTGCAATTTAGATGAAACACTACCAGGGCAAGCGCACGCAGACTAGGCATGTACACTACAGGCGAAGCAGATGAGCGCCGCATTGAGCAGAGATGTGTCATGCTTCTGTAGTGAGAACATGGGTGCCCACCACAGGTTTGCCCAGCTGCTTGGAGCTGCCCAGCGGGCTGCCCGGCAGCACCGGCGCTGCGGGCGGTAGAGCGGCCTCGCCTGATCTGGCGCTGGCCCTCGTGGCCAATGCGGCCTTCAGAATGCACCTGGTGGAGCCGCTGGAGCTGAAGTACAGGAGGTTCAGCTGCAGGAGGTTCAGGATCACCAACAGCACAAGTGCCCACTTGATGCCTGAAAAGCAGACACACTCTCAATGACCTCTTCTCATGTCTTGTCCCCCGACACCCAACCGACCGAGCAGGGCTGCTCCAGCAAGGCTATCTCAGCAGCCAGATGACGTCGTCACGCTACGCATGCCTGAGAAGCCCCTTGCATAAGCGGCAATCATGTCTGCAGATGAGCACGCGACTTGGGCAGCGTACTGACCTGTACTGACGATTGCTGCTCGTCTAGAGGCAGCTGTTGAAGCATGAGGCATCATTGAGACGTGTGCTCCTGATGTACCCTCTTCAGGGCTTCTTATATTTGGTGCATTCCAAAATGGGGGGTTGTGGCTGCTGAGGTTGTTGTTGCCATTTGCTGGTGGCTTGAGTAAATTCACCACCTCGTTAAATCCCTGCATCATTTGAAGGCTTTGTCTCTATGATGCGCGAACATCGTACTTACACGTCATGCAGTCTGTATAATATAAGATGTCGTATTGCCCTCCTGTAAGACACGTCTGGCATGTACTCAGCGACGGCTCCGGCGATACTTTGAGAGTCACACGTGGATTGAGCAATCAAGACGCCTACCTTCGATGCTGCAAATTTTTCATCGCACTGTGCAGCAATTCTTCCCAGATGTAAGGGCGGGCTGAAACGACCTGTAAACCTACACTTTGCCCCCGATCCTCCACAAGCAGTACTGCATCACAAATGTGAATCTCGCGTGCTTTCGTGCTCGGTGCAGCAGGTTACAACTCGTGAGCGGCAAATGACGAGGGAATGGTGGTGCCTAATCAGGGTTTCAAATACTATGCAATGATAGCTCCTGTTTGCATCTTGGCAATTTTCACGGACCAAATGCGTCACGCACGGCACTGACGACCGCATCTTTTGCATTCCATTGCCCGATTGTCGCAACAGGGTTCAGCATACGTCGCCCTGCTGTAAGACTCCAGCCAAGCAATCGAGGGTGCGTGAGAGCAGAATAACCCCATATTCCTCATTTGCATATATGCTAAACCGCGTTTGCGGATAGGGACTGCGTCTTGGAGTGCAGTTTCGTATGCATGCTATGGGCAGCTTTGGGCCCATCTTAAAATATTCTATTTGCCTCTGGTGTATGAGATGAAAACGCAGCTGATCTCCTCGCCTGCTCGGTAAACTTAGCGTGTGTTTACCATGGATTGGTGTATCTGTGCAGGGTAGAATACAGCACAGAGCACAGGATGGCTGCAATGGTGTCGTCGCCCCGGTGATGACTTGAAGTAGCGTGCGATGCCAGTGCTGAACGCCGATGCGCTGTTTGAGAGCATCCCTTTCCTATCCAAGCGGAGCCGGAGATCCTTGCCCAGCGTCAGAACCACGGAATGGACCAAGCACAGTATCTCTTTTGCTGCCAAAGTGGCTGTCTGCGCCCTGATCTGCACAAACCTGGTGATTTCTGCGCAAGCCGCTATCCTCGTCGTTCTAAGCTGTGCTTCCTGACCGTGATATGCTGGCCTGCATCTGTCAGTCATTTTTGGCAAAAAGCATAGATGACAGCTTCCTGCCGTGTGAGACCCATGCAAGTCTGGTGCAAGCAGTCTCGTACTGCAGCTCTAAGCTCGGAACAGTCTAACCCTGCTTGTCATAATGCAGGTACAGCTATTAATCCTTTCAGCACAGTCGAGCTTTCCATGCGAGGGTGATTCTGGACCACCAGCTCCAAAGGTAAGCGCTCAGCGCTAATCACTGCAGTGTGGGGTTGATGTGTGCAAATGTGGAGTCGGCAGCACGGGGTCAAGATACCTCATGTGACATATCTTGACCATGAAGGCTGTTCAAGGCCTGTTTAAAGGCTGCAATAGCCTGCCTGTGAGGGCAGACTGAAAGAACACACTTCCATGTGCAGCATGCGCGCAGTCAAGATGCAATCTGGCCTGTGCCATGCAGGCACTGCCTGCAGCATCAGACATCTACAGCACGGAGATGCTGACGAGTGATCTGCCTGATGTGGTGCGGCAAAGCATCGGGGCGCCCATGCCTTTCCCTGACAGGCATTTTGCAGTCTTCATCATCTTCTCCTGGAACTTCCCCCTGTTCTGGACCTCCCTGCAGACCTACATGGCCGCCGGCTGGGGCAGGAGAGTCATCATCCTGGACAACTCTGTGGACCACCGCATCCTGAACGACCCACGTGAGTTCAGCCCTCTCCCTTGCAGCAATCAGCTCACAACGAAAACCAGCTTGCTAGAACTCTGCAGCACCCACTGAAGCCAGCTCTTTTCTGTACAGCCTGTTTCTCTCGTGTCCAAAAGCAACAGGAGCACACTATTCAGGACGTGCTGGCTGGGCTGTCATGAAGCATGACATGTGCGGGAAGCAGCAACCAGAACACAGGTGCAAGCGGGATACGCCGTTCTGCCATCTATAGCAGAACAGCCAGTGCAGCCGTCAAAGGCGGGCTGAATCGCACGATTTACCAAGCGCTCTTGCAAGGCAACTGATGGGGTGTCTTGCCTGCATGTCTGACTGCAGGCCGTGCATGCCAGTGAGAGGCGGCTCTTGCAAGGCAACTGATGGGGTGTCTTGCGTGCAAGTCTGACTGCAGGCCGTGCATGTCAGTGAAAGGCTGCTGAGGGCTGGTGTCTACTGGCTTGCAGTGGTTAAGCAGATGGTGGGCGAGGTCATACCCACGCGCGTGCAGCTGACGTTCTCGCAGTGCCAGAACTTCATCTCCGACATCAGCGCGGAGCGCAACTACACCTACCACTTCTGGGGCCATGCTGACGTGGCGCTGCAGGCCTCCAGCCCCAAGCAGAGCTTTGCAGAGGAGGTGACCTTCCGCTGTCCACTGTTTTGCAAGGGCAGAGAGACGCTGACGCGCAGTTGTGCAACATCCTGTTAGGGCAGGACATTGCAGAGCAACCCTGCATGGTTGTGGAATTTGATCTTGTGTACTCTGTGTATAGAGAGGCCCAACTCACCCAGGCTGTGTTTGGGAAGTTGGTATGGTTGTGAGGCATGTAGGCAGAGGTATTGCTGCATGTATGGAGACATGTCATGTGTGGATCTCAAAAGACCAAAATTTGATGTGCCTGCAGGTGCTGGACTGCATGGACCAGATTGATGCAGCCAAACCGGAGTGGGGCATTGCGTACTTCCATTACGACTGGTTCTCGGCCACCAGGCATGCAGTGGACCGGGATCTCAGATATGACAACTTCATCACAGTATACATGTCAGACTGCGACTACTACCCTCGCGTGCGGCAGGCAGGGTTTGCAACCCTGGACGCGGAGAGCGTGTGCGGCGCGGTGCCCAGCGTGTACGACATGAAGAGCCACATGGAGCTGCCGCTGGATGACTACCACAAGACTAAGGAGGCGCTGGAGGGTACGCAGCATCCCTTCCTATGAGAGATGCCTGCAAGACACATGATCTCATGGGTAGTCCAAGAGCCTGACCCTTGACGGCGGAAGGTTGTTGGTGTCAGGATTGTTTTCATGAGGGGATGCAGCACTGCTAGAGGGTCAGTGCCACATGGAGATCAGGAAACCTGATGCCTGAGCGGACAAGGCTGTAGGCTTGCATGTCCTGGACCTGTCAGCAGCATTCCTCATATGCCTGCAGACTGATGCATACCGTATTGTATTGCATAGTCTGGCAAAGATGACCCAACACAAGGGGTGGATCTCTGGGCGCCAGGGCGGATTCACGCTGCCATGCACACACAAGCTCCAGAACTCAGCCGGGGGCTGTCTGCCTGCAGGCATCAAGATCACACAATGGGACAGGAATAGCTGGAAGTGGACGGTCTGGGGCGTGGGTGAGCAGATTGGGTGGGAGCTGTGGGAGCTCACAACGCGCCAGTACTACAGGTGAGACACCTGCACCAGTGCTGCATGTTACTCTGCCGCGGCCAACACAGGCTCAAATTCCCCTGTCAGCCTGGCAGCACAGATGCGCAGGATGCCAAGCATGTCCCTCTTTGCATGTCTGATTGGTCTTCACAGAGAGGCCTCTGCTATCAGCCAAAGTAGCTTGTGTGAGAATGCATTCTGGACTGGCCTACTGCTCAGTATCTGGTTGCTCTTGTACTTTGTAATCAGACAACCCTCTGTGTGCTGCGTGTGGTCCTTGAGTAGCATGACTCTTGATGGCATGGCTTGCCGTGCTGCGTGTACTTCATTGTACATGTCCTGCAGGTACAAGTGGGGCCTGGAGAAAAATCTGCCACCTCACTCTTGCAAGATTGAGGTTGAGGGCCCAGATGGACAGAAAAAGCCCAGGCAGGAGCCCTTTGAGACACTGGAGGATATCTATGTGCCCCTCAGCAGGACAACAGCCAAGGACTTGGATGATACTCCCGGCCAAAAGCCTTCAACTGCGGATGAAAGACGGCTGCACATGTTCTGAAGTGGAAGCTTATCAGATCTGGGGGCCAAGAGCGCAAGCCTTAGTCACTTTCCCGAGATTACAGCACTCATACTGTATGAGTCATACAATTGAAATGTATTCTTTGCAGCACATGCTGCCGCAATGCCACGTGAGGATGACAAGCAAGTGCCAAGATCACACATGTCATACTGAAAGCAACAGATCTTGACCTCGTTCGGGGTCTGCATGCTTGCATCGGTCAAAGCTGTCAGTTTGTTGCTGCAATAAGACAAATGTGTAAGGACGACCTTGCGTCTGAGCAGATGATTCAGCACACGATCCTCAACATGCCTCAGTGCTGCAAGCAAACCCGTCCGGGAGACTAGATGTGTGGGGACAGACATGCTTGCTTGTCCACTGTGATTGCTCCTCACCAATAGGCATGTCTGCTCCAGATATAGCAAAGTATGGTATTGAAGCAGTGATGCTGGTGCGTGCAAATGTCTATTGTTACCGCGGTTGGACCTCGACCTCCTTTATGGCTTGCAACAGCGCCTTATAAACAGTGGGTGTTGCTGAGACGATGCCCCTGTCCAGATCCAGCCACCTCCCTTTCCCAAAGTCCAGAGGAGCCCCTGCATGCAACACAGTGCTTCGCCAGACTTTCTGACATGCATCTCATCAGTGTGAACTCTCCCTTCCAGAATCATCCCATACCCTATGCCAGATAATTGCCCAATTCTGCTGTCCTGTGTGTCAACTTGGCTCTGCCAAATGTGTCCAGTCACCAAGAGCAGTACAAGGAGCAGCCTGTCCTATGAGGCAGGTTGATGGGCATGACGCTAAGCCTGACGTGAAGCACATCGCATGTGAGATGGACGTTGTAACAATAGCGCTGCGCACCTGAAGCATCGCTGATCTTGCCCCCAGCTTCCTCCACAATGAGAGCACCTGCCACATGATCCCATATCTTCTCCCTGTAGCTCTTGTGCGGGAAACGTAGATTTATTGCTGCATCGCCCCTTGCCAGAGCCCCTGCATGCCAGGAAGCCAGAACATTCACATCACCTTCCCAGGGCAGCTACAGAGAGCTTCAAAACGCCAGCTTGCCATGTGGTGCATTGTGTGCCCCGTGCTATGTAACCACAGTTCCGTCATATAACTCACTTCTGGTTATCAGGGGTTCCAGGTGATCTACTTCCAATTGCCAGGGATTGGCCTCTCCTTGGACGAACTCACATCTTGAGGCCTGAGAACCGAGCTGCGCACAGAATTACAGCCTTTCTTCTGTGTGTGGTGAGCTTACCATACTTTGCCTGGCTGTCCAGCCGCAGAGGGCTCTGCGTGACGCCTAGCTTGGCTGCCAGCATGGCAGTGAAGTCGTGGTCGCTGTGCTTCGACTCGTAAGACTCCATGAAGCGGACCTGCGAGAAGTCTTGGGAGTCTCCCAGCTGTAGCTGCTCTCCAGGTCTTCCATTCCCTTCACCATCAAGCAAATTGTGAGAGCTTCACCCGGTCAGAACTTCACTATAATAATCTCTGGCTCTCTCACTAGACACAAGCACTGGGCTTGTACTGGTCAACAGAACCTGCGATCAGATATGCTGGTACTGCTCGGGCCACGGGTCCTGCTGTGATCAGTTTGGGATGTGCCGTCAGTCATTCCGGGCACAAAGGTCTACATGAGCTGACATCCTCTGAAAGATGTAATCAACTTGACATGGTCTTGCCCAAGAGCCAGGCTGGTGCCAAGGTCAGGGCTTCCAGGCAAAGGAGGGGTCAGGGCAGGACCTGACAGCGGCCCCGCAAAGGCGCCCTGGTTCCTTTCTGCTGCAAAGATGACTCCCACGCCATCTGTTCCGGCCTTGCTCGCTGACTCAGCCACGCCATCCGCGTCCTCAATGCGCTTCTGGGGCAGGTTTGGGCAGCCCAGAACACCAACCACAACCTGCAAAGGCAGCGCTCCCTCTCTTGGCGTACGCAGAGCAACATTACTGCTTGCCCTGCTCATCCGGTGCGATGGTGGCTTCAGTTGACTTGTAAAGCTGGCTGAGCTCTGTTCAAAACATTCCTGTCTTTTTTGTCAGCAGAATATAATCTGAGGTGATTCAAACCAAAGCAGGCCAAGCATTGCAGCTGATGGCTCAAAGCAGGCATCGAAGGCTGCAGAACACTGTGTTTTGCGCAGCTGCTGCACACGTTGATTGTGAGCAGACATTCAAGGGAGCGCACCTTCCCGTGATGTAGTAGCCCCAGGCAGACGGCGTACTGCCTCATGCCCACAAAGCCTCTGGTACCATCAATGGGATCCAAAACCCAATGAAAGCCCTCAGAGCCGCCCTGAGAGTTGCCGCTGTCTATGAGCGCCAGCACATCATCCTGGGACAGGCTGTTGGGCCCCGCATTGGCCTCTGCGCTAATTGTTTCGTTGACGAGCGCTGTTATCTTGGCTGCAAGGCCCTTCCCCTCTTCTGACTTCCTGCGAGAGTCGCTCAACATGAACACAATCGGCCCCATAAATTAGTGTTGGGAGCTCCAGCAGGATCTCGGAGGATGACTTGACCTGCAAGACCCCATCACCCTCCAGCAAGACTTTGCAAACAGTGCTTGTGAGCACATTAAGCACCTTTCAACCTGGCTGCAAGACCCAGTCATTGCACCAAGATGTGCAGCAGCAGACGTATTGTGAGTGCACTACCTGAGATCATCAGAGTCTTCCTCTGCAACCATTGAGAAGGGCAGATTGGGCATCTCTTTCTGTAAGCTCCATGCCACCAGTGCCTGTGCCCCTGTAGAGCAAGAGAGCACGTTCAGAGGCTGATGGCTCGCGGAGGACAAGCCAGCTGAGGCATTATCACAAGTGTGAGGGCCAAAGAAGTGCGCAGCTTGACAGGACATGACATGTGCGATGGCTAGACAGCAGCGCTGGCCAAGTAAGTTCACAATGACGCATGGACGTGCCATACATGGATTGAAAGGGACTTACCATAGTCAGCAATAGTGACCGGCGAGTCATCAGACTTGTCTGTCTTCTCTGAGGCCTTCAGCATCAGCTGCACCCTCTGCAGGATGCACGGCTTAGGGGTCATCTGGATGTTCCACAGTGGGTTCAAGGGCATTCACATGTTCTGCTAACCATACCTGACAGAGCTTGGAGGCAAGACGGACAGCGTTGATGGCGCAATCCAGCTGATGCCCGTAAGTGATTGATGGGGCTGAGGCCATCGGTGCAGATACAGTTCTTCGGAACGTGACTGTTCGTTTTTTTGCTTCTCTTCCGGTCACCCTGACATTACTTACAAAGTTCCGGGCTTCGTTCGGCTTCCTGTTTACGGAAACCACTGGCCAGAAAATATGCTTATTGACCGGTGCCTTGAAGCTATAACATGTGCGGCGAGCAATGCAAGCTATCCGGTGCGCTTGACAGATCATTGCTGGGGAAGGCACATCATATATTCTGCAAATTGTCCTATCATGGACCTCACTTGGGCCTGCTGTGCATGCTTTGCATGAGAATACCGTTACGAGTCAACTTCAGTACATCCATTTTGCCTTATCTGCACATATGCTAGATGGTTTGCAAGACCTACACATAGACATGCTCGCTCTCTATTGGATATTCCTGTTTCTGCTGCAAGCATGAAGCGCCTCCTTCGGTTCCGCATGGGCTGTCACCGTCTCCCCAGGGATGAGGGGTCATGGGCTAGGCCTGAGGTTCCCAGACTTGACAGGGTTTGCCAACTTTGCGGGGCAGGTACATTGGGTGATGAGAGGCACCTTGTCTTTAAGTGTCCAGACCTGTTGTGCTTCAGGGAGCAATGGTCCCACTTGTTTGAGGGGCCACAAACGATGCAGGCATTTATGTGGCAAGATGACTTGATTGGAATTGTCAGGTTTACCAATGCTTGCTTGCATACGATGAACCCGATGGGTCAAACATCTGATCAGCCTGGTGTGGCTGGAAGAGATGTAATCTGATCTGATCTGATCTGAGTGAGCATCAGAGTTGCTGGTCTGCTGGCTGCTCAACAAATGTGCCCAGTCCCTGACTCACAGACTGCATGGCTATATCATCAGCACTCCAAAGCGTGCAGCAAGCAATTGCAATTTCAAGCCTCAGAGGGTAAACAATCAATGGTACTATTCATCAGCTGCTCTCTTGCCATTTCCGTGCAAAGCAGGCACACAGATGCCAGCACAGGTAATGCAGATCTCAGAGACATAGGCCTCAACGGGGTGCTATCAGACCAGTGCAGTTGCGTACTCCTCTGGTCTTATTGCAAGATGATGGCTTTTGGGTACCTCTTGCTTGCCCGTGCCTCTGCTTTATTCAGAAAAATGATGCAGGCGCCATCCTCTGTCTAACATCAGCAGCAAAATGCTCAGATGACACAATAATGCTTTATCTTCTTCACATGGCTGCTCTCAGAAGATCCACTCTGGCACCGTCAGGTAGAACCTTGGACACTGCACGTAACACTGGCTCTCTTAATCAACTTGTACAGACACGTGTGGGTGCTGAACAGCAACCATTTCACTTCCGTACACCTAAGATATGCAGGCAAGGTAAGACGCTCATGAAGCTGCCTCCACAGCAGGCCATTCTCCAAGTCTGCATACTGATAGGTGATTGACAAGCTTGGGATTCACCTGGACGTCAAATGCAGGGCCAGTGGGGTTTGCTATGGTTCCTTCCACAAAGGTGAAGTGCCCAGCCATTGCTCCATGACTTCCCAGGGGCAGATTTGTGCAAGACTGGTACTCAAAGGTTGGCTTATCTGCAAATGCACACCTGCCTGCTTAAATCGACAGTACATTCTGGCAGACCAGAGCACAGAGAGACAAGCACCCTTAGACCAAGCAGGGTGAGGCGATGCATGCATCATCTGCCCAGCGTAAAACAGAGGTTGCTGCGCTTTTTGCGCTGCCCTCACACCAGGCTTGGCATGAGCGGTGCTCAAGCATGACAGAGGATAAGAGGTCTGCACAGGGAAGCATGCAGACCTTGCGTGAGGTGCGGGTACTTCCCAATGACGGCCTCTCCCTCCACAGTGTCCGTGCACTGTCCCCTCTCGTCCAGGATCACCCAGTGGCGGCTCAGCAGCTGCGCGGAAGTCAGCGGCTGGGCTTGCGGGGACAGCCGCAGCTGCTCCTCCACCGGCAGCAGCGTGAAGCGGATGCTGTAGGCGTACTCGTGCACCGTCACGGAGCGGCTCATGGGGTTGTCCGGCAGGATCACGACCGACGCCGAAACCTTGATCCCCCTGGTGCATGCCTCCACCTGCAATATCGTCCATGTCAGAGAGTGCATGCTGCCGACATGGTATGAATGATCTGGCAGAAGAGCGCCACCAGGATGTTAGTACCCGGGGCTCGCGCAGAGAAGGTCTGTTGCAGAGCTTCAGCACGTCATCTGCAATGCTCAAAAGCAACACTTGGTGGAAGTGAAATGGGGGTTGCTACAGCAGCACAGCGCACCTGGCCTGGAGGCAGGCGCGGGATGATGCTGATTCCTTTGAAGGCGTCCCTGGGAACACGGGCAAGCGCTTCCACCTCCCCATAGTCCTCCCTCACAAGATCCCAGCCGTCCCCCATCTGCACATGTCACATCAGCTTCTCAGTATGAGCAGTAGCCTTTTCGAGAAGCACCAGAGGCTTTGGAAAGGGATACAAGCTCGGCAACAGAAGCCGTTCATTTGCTGATAGCCAAGCATGACACCATGCTGAGAGTGATGTAGCTGAACAGCTGCATGCTGGTGCAGCTCCAGATATCCTTTCACCCTGATGCGGGCATGCAGCACGCCTACTGATAGTACAGGACTGCTCTTATCAGGGCGGGCAGGAGCTTTCCAGCCCACCTGGAAGTAGCCTGTGTTCAGGGCAGTGGCATATGCCTCAAACCACCTCAGCACGTGGTCCGAGCCTGTGTCCCCCGCCAGCAGGAGCCCGGCATTAGCACATGTGCCAACCCTATTCGCAAAAGTCTGCAAGGCAGCAGAGGCAGCCATTAACATGCATGGGGCACCATCTGTGAAGAGCAGCAACATGCCTAGCAGAGTCCATACGCGTCTCGGGATCCTTTGACGTAAGCTGGACAGGTGAGACTATACGATGCTGGACCATTTGTGATGGAGCGTCTTGGCAAGAGTGCTGGGTATACATGCCATGGCTCCTGCAAGCTTGCATACATGCCTGTGAGGTAAGCAACTCACAAATACATCCCCAGACGACATGGCCACGCACATCTGGCGGTGCTCCAGAATGGACCCCACATGCTCATTGTCTGTCCGGTCCAGGGGACCCCCATCCTCCTGGAAGGCCTCAGGGGACGCGCTGCAGAAGATGGCCTTCGAATCGTCATGCAGCAGCAGGCAGATCTTCTTCAGGGGCAGCATGGACGTGCTGTGCACTGCATGGTACACGTTGAACCTGCGGAAGCAACCCTTTCACGTGAGTGTTATGATCTGAGCAAGACCTGCCATTCACCGGACGTGCATTCCATGTCCAGCTTCCTACAGAACCGCACAGGCGCACTTGAGGCCACTGCACAACAGAACTGCTGAGGGCAGAGCGCTCCTGAAGCTCTCAGTGCAGACAGCGCAACGCAATCAAAGCCCGGTGGCTAAGGTATTGATCCTGATGGGGGTTATAACTTGGCGCGCAAGCGTGGGAGGGATGCACTCACCAGCCAAACAGCCCCCAAAACGCAAAGGGCGGCGCAAATTGCTGCCCATCATGGAAACGATAGACCACACGGAATGCGTCGGGAATTGGCATCCCCAGGCGCTGGCTGAGCTTGTCCAAATCCTCCTCCTCCGCCCCAGGCCTGAAGCACAATTACAAGACATGAAACGATGTACACACCCATTTTTGAGCTACTGATTGGAGCTTCTGTTTGGCAACAACGAGAGGGAATGCATACCTGAGGGAAGCCAAGATGCTGGGGTGCTGCTGAGCTAGCACATCCTCAATCTTCTGCCATGCCACTGCTGCGCGCTCTCCAAGGGAGCCATATCTGCCAATGCTGTCCTTCCAGTCAAGGAATGCCTGCCTGCAGCATGAAAGGAAACCGTTTCCACACCAATACCGTCAGGCAGGTACATCAGACATCGGGCTGCAGGGTGATGCTTCCGTTGATGAGCTAGTATAGAGACTGTCTGCCACAGAAGGTGAAAGGCTCTAGGAAGGGACCTGTAGGTCGGAAGCTGTTGGCGCTTGAACGCCAGGGGGCTCTTTAGTGCGTATTCCTCACGGCAGAAGGTTTTCCACAATCGGTCGTCCTCCAGTGCAACACGCCACGCTTTCTGAGCACAGAGCGCTCTGCAGCAGTCCTTTGCACTCGTGAAACTGCAGATCACAACACCTCATCAGCATGACACACGCACGAATGTGCTGTTGAGTACAGCCTCAGACTGCCTTCTCTTTATTTTCCTAGCAGCTCAAAGTGTATGGAAACTCATTCGAGCTGCAAATGAGGCACAGAGCGGGCACTGTACGGTACACCACCAGTCATCATACCTGAAGATGTGAGTGATCAAGGGAGCGCTCAGGTCACTTATGGTGGCCATACTGGCAGCCGATTTATTGCCTTCTATGTTAAGAATTGTCGCACTTCTTAGGATATCCGATGAGAGCCTCCTGGATGTAGACCTTGGAGCAATGCCTTGTCTGACTAGGGCACATGTCCGTGCCAAACGTGGCAATGTGTGTCTGGCATGGTGGGTTGCCTGGCATGTTGCAATATCAAGTCGCAAGCTTGTCTACAGGGTCATGTGCATATATCGACACGATACACCGCGTGGAGGGACGCCTGGCAAGTAGGAACGCTGACCGGCGTTGAGAAACCGCGGCTTGATCACAGGTGGCGGTGGCAAGCTGAAATATTACATCAGAGCACATCCTTGGCAGACCTCTTAACATCTTGTAAGCTTTTAGATCAATTCATGTGATCAAATCCCAGCAGATGTAGGGTGTAGCGCTCAGCGCTATTTTATGGTGACAAGATGACAGCCTGAGCCTAACGCCAAGGGGCATGAGTCTTGCTGAATAGCTTCAAATACGCTGGATCGCTGTGACTGGCCTCAAGCTGAGGAGGAACGTGAGAGGAGCATGGCCAGCAGAGCCCGCAATCCCTCGGCATGGGCTGGGAACCATGAGTTTCTCATCACCAGGTGAGCCGCGACACACTAAGCAGGCCGCCCACTGGTGCAAGATGATCCTATTGATGAATGCTATACCTTTGCATGCATCGCAGGGCCATTTTCCAATGTCCTCTGATGGGCTGTTTGGGTCACTGCAGAGTGGAGTCCTCAGGAAGAGGAGGTTCAAGGGGAACCAGCATGCTCTCACGCCTGCTGCAGAGCACTAGAAAGCACTGGAAGAACTACGCTGTGGGCTTCGTAACCCTGCTCGCCCTAGTGTGGTAAGCTGAATGCCAACAGCCCATTGCCATGCATGCATGCTTTTGCCCATGCTATATGCTTCTGTAGAGCACCCGCTTTGCAACTTGCACAGTAGAATCTTCCTTGAGATGGCGTCATGACGGGATTGCTGTCATGTGCCAAGGCACTCGCAACATGCTAGCTACTCTGCAGGTTTCTCAGCAAAAGCAGTTACAGGCGAGAGCAGGGCAGCAGGAAAGCCCTGTTCATCAAGTCAGAGGCGGCTTCATGCCCAGTATCGTACCCAAAGCTAAGCATCAAGGTGCGCATCCTGCTCTGCTCCTCGTCAGCAGTGCCCTTGCTATGCTAAGGTCCAGCAATGCATTTCATGGCTGCCTGTGAGTAATGGTTACCAGCAGAATATGTGCACAGCGCTCTCTTGCATCTGTGCCTCAGCAGAACACAGACTACACAGCTGCCCTACCACACAGAATAGCGGAGCGACGATTTTGTGGGGCGCAACTGTTGGCAAGTCTAATCTCTTCATGTTGCCCATGCAGGAAATCAGCAAGGGGAGCTTGCCGTACCTCTATGGTGGGAAACCCCCAGGGTGCAAGAATTGCAAGTCCAACGACTTGGTAGGCAAGTTTTGTCAGTACGGGATGACGGGGCATGGGCAGTGCGACAAGGGCCAGATATACTACCTGGTGCAGCAGTTTCTGGACAGGGAGTTCTACGAGATCCTGCAGTTCACGCCCTGCGATCTGTGGCCGCTGCTGAAAGGGCGCACGCTGTATTTTAGCGGAGACTCCCAGACGCAGGTAGATTGCCAGCATGCCTTCTTGGCGAGTGTCCCTCATAATGCTTGCTTTGCTCAGGAGAGCCTCCTTCGTAATGCCATAATGCACGAAATGGGATATGTTCCGGCACAGGCAAGGTCTTGCCAGGTAGCATGACAGTGCATGCGGCTTGTGCATGGCACAGACACGGACTAAGTGCAAGTGCTGGGTCAGAAAGCAGTTACTGGAGGAGCACCCTGGCCTGTAGGTGTCCTGCAACCTCTGAGCCTGTGAGCACAGAGCTTACAGAGTTTCATGTGCCAACGCAGGACTTCATGAAGGCAGCGCAGTGCGCCATGTATGAGTTCACAGACCTGGGGTGGTGGGAGCTGGATGCTACAGGTGCCAACCCAGGCCCTAGGCAGGAAGGGTTTGTATGGCACACAGACCCCGGCTGCATCCTGCTGCCGGAGGACACGCGCATCTGCTTCATCCGATGCGACACAGCTGACTGCGTGCAGAAGCAGGTAAGCTCTATCAGAACTCAACCACACTTCCCTGATCATCACCTGTGTGGAGGCCTGCCTCTGCAGCCGACTAAGGATGGCAGGCAGGTGGGCATGTACTGACAGCTGATGCATCACCGTCGTGGAATCACCTCCGGTGAGTGAGATTTGTGCTCAAGGCAATTTGGCTGCCTGCCTGACTGGCTTGAGGCATGTAAGGCAGACACGGACATTGCCGCATACACGACTTCTCAAACCTGAGCGGGCGGGCGCATCAAGCTGCAATGCAATAAGGGCAATGCTGAGTCATTCAGAGTTGCTGTTTCGGCGATGACGCGCCTGCCGATATAGGCAAGGTGCTCCTTCGGAAGCTTTGTGTGGCATGGGCTGCTGCATATGTGGCTGTAGCAGTGGCAGGTACATGATGGGATCCTCAAGCAGCTGCTACGTGCGTTTGTAGGTGGTGGAGAGGTTATCGAAGGCCAGCGAGAAGAGGGATCTGCTGGTGCTGAATTTTGGGCTGCACTTCTCAAAGACCTACAAGGAGGAGCTAGAGCAGCTTGTGCAGCAGGTGGGCTCACTTTGCAACCCCATCCCAGAAAGTGGTTTGAGCGATCATGGGTGCATGCAGTGCACAGGCTTGGCTAAGTCATCAATGAGCCTTTGCCTCAGAAAGGACCGCTCCATCTGCATGTGTGCTGCCTGAATGGACATTTCAGGAGAGTGTCAGGCATGCTCCAGAGCATGAAAATGGGGCGGAGCTTCGCAGGTGCTTCAGCTGCGGAGGGAAGGCAACTTTCCATTCTTGCTGTGGAAGGACACTGCGCCTCAGCACTTCGAGTCCACCTTTGGGGAATACCCTCAGGTGAGCCTGCTCAGAACAGCGCGAGCGCATAACCTGCATCACTTATCAACAGAAGACCCGCATGCTGTGTCTTCTCTGTGACATTGTCACAAGAAGCGACCGCACCCATGCCTTTTAGCTTTGTAGCGGGGCAATAATGCCTCTGCGGTGCTGGCAGTGTATGTGGTCGTTTGAGCAACGACAAAGAGCAAGCGCACCCATGCATGTTACCTTTGTAGCAAGGCAATGGCGCCTCTGGATTGCTGGTGGTGTATATAGTCATGCGAGCGACAAATGAGAGCTATCTACGTGTCTTTTCAGGATAAGCCCAAGCCTCCAATGAAGTGCGTGGCAGTTGGAAAGCAATTCGAGCCCGATCCAGGGGAAGACAAGTGGATCCTGAAGAAGGACCACAGCATAGAGGTCCTCTACAAGGACTTTGAAGACATAGCTGCAGGCGGCTGGCGTAACAAGGTGCATCCATAGCCATGCAGCGACCCCTTTAGTTCTCACAAACTGCCATAGCATTGTATGGTCCACACCTTATCTCAATACAATTCACCAGATGGGATCAGGCATAAGGAGAGTGAAACTACACAGCGGGTTGCGCATACAGCCATGCTGCCATCCCATGACTGCTGTGAATGATACCAATTCTGGCGCCTGCCTGGCAAACCTGCCCAGTGCTGTGGACGCTGACACGCTTGCTTCTCATGCACTGAACATGACGAGATCATGCTTGCATGGGTCCTTGCTGAGACCTGAGGATGGCCTCCTGTGTGCACTGCAGCTGACGAACGAGGTGATGAGCCAGGCAGGCATTCCAGTGGTGTCCACATGGAACGACACCCTCCCCCTGTGGGAGTTCCATCGGGACAATGGCCATGGCCTGGAGTGCACCCACTTCTGCCACCCCTCTGCGCCGCAGCTGTGGGTGTACAGGCTGTATGAAACGCTGGCACAGCTCCGGAGAGAGAAGCAGATCGAGACATTCTAGGCTAGGGTCGGGGTTGTGCTATCTGGCAGTGGCTACCCAGACTTATCAGTGTGGTGTGCCCTCTGGGAAACGAAGCCTGGCTGTGCAATACGAGATAGGCATGTAGACCCTCTTGGCGATCAGGGCAGGGTCCGTGTGCAACTGCCTCATTGGTGGGTGCTCCCAACGGAGAGGCTCTAGCTGGCCATATGAGCTGTTGCAGCAGCTCAGGACAACCAGGCTGGTACAGACTACTTTGCACTGGCTCGGCATGCACACCACACAGCAGACTTTTTGCGCTCTGGTCTGCCCTTACAAGCGCAGATATAGGTCTGCAAGCTGCAAAGGCTGCTGGAGCAGCTTAGGAGAGACAAGGGGAGGCAAGCGTTTCATGTCAGGACATATCTTGTACCAGAGCCAAATGCTTCAGTGTTGGCTGCTTTCATTTTGATGTACCAAATTTGAAGCTGCATACATGGGAGCCCAGGACAGTGCATGGGAGATCTCTTTGTGCATGTTGGGCATGCAGGCATAGTGCCCTTAGGCTGTGCAATGTGCTTGCAATATCAGTGTCTCATCGTACCACCCGAAAATCTGTAAGAGAGTCCCACAGCAACTGACCACCATATACATCTTGCACCATTAAAATCTCAAAAAAAGATGGATGGAACACCCGCTGCAGGGATTGAACCTGCGACCACCGCCTTAGGAAAGCGGTGCTCTATCCACTGAGCTAAGCGGGCAACCAGTTGGGATTTTTGGAGGATCCAACAACGCAAATGATCAGTTTCTACCAGTCATAAACCAATTGTCTGGTGTGGCTATGAGGGAGCAGCAGAATCGGGACTCCCTCATGCTTCAAGCTAAGGACAAGCACGAAGCGTGGCGTCCTGGCCAGAAGAAGCTTAAATGAATTTGAGTGATGTCCACACATCAGGCAGCTGGGTGGCAGAGCGCGGTGCTAAAACGCGCCCTTAGCATCTACAGGATAGCAGGTTATCTGGATACCCGATGGCACCACGCGCATGATG
The DNA here is from genome assembly GCA_963930925.1 of Coccomyxa viridis. Taxonomy (NCBI): domain Eukaryota; kingdom Viridiplantae; phylum Chlorophyta; class Trebouxiophyceae; family Coccomyxaceae; genus Coccomyxa; species Coccomyxa viridis. The sequence continues at coordinate 703,002 of CAWVOJ010000007.1, read as the reverse complement.
GTTGTAGGTGATACCGCAGTCTGTCTTAAAGGCGGACGTTGTGGCGTAAACACCAGGCCGCTGGAGCCCGCGCCTCGTAGGGAGCAAGCACAGTGCGTTACAACTCGGCTTGCTATATACTCTGTGAACGGCGTATCATAGCTGAGAAGGAACAGCACAAGCGCAATTTGTGGCGAACTGTTCCAGCTATGCTATACTGCGAGACACTATAGATTGGTGCACACAGCTGCGAGGCAAACAGGGCCAAGCTCCAGCGCTATGCTCATTCCCACGTCACACGGCATCTCGTTATCATTCTGTCTGTTGCTCTGTGCTTCTAGCCTCCACTACAGTCTGTGTCTTCATACAGCGGGCAGACAGTCCAATTATTCAACAACAGGGGTACACAAGCCTCGCATTCGGATATACTGGCATCAGCTGGTCAGCTCGCTCCACTCATGACTTTGCAGCAGCATCAGGCTTTGCTGCCCCCTCCTTCTTTGCCCCAGAGCTGTCTTCTCCCTTGGCGGCAGCTGCCTCCCTCAGTGCAGCTGCCCGGCGCTTCACCACAGCCTGAGTCTGCTTTGGCAACGGCCCGCATTTGGGGCTCTCTAGAAAGGCCTCTGCCTTAAGTGTGACGGCAGGGACCAGCTCCTTCAGCGCTGTCTCCAGATTCCCCACGGGCAGCTGCGTGCAAACGTCTGAGTGTTAAAGCAGATCCCTGAGCGCTTCACAACAGCAGATCGGGAAACCCTAGCTACCAAGCCATCTTCACCTCTCAACAATGAGCGCATGCTAAGCCCTCATCCAGGCACAGTTTGGGCACAATCTCCCAGGGTGTGTCTATCCTCTTGAGCTGATAACCCTTTGCATGGCAAGAACTTGATTTGGCGCTCGCAACGTGAGCCTCTGGCACCATAGCACATGTTCTGGTCAAGCAAGATCTGTACCTGAAGCAGGACTGGCAGGGAGTCTGGAACAAGGTCTTGCACGCATCTGACCCATCCCTTCCACTGCGAGCTGTTTGTCCAGACTGCCTTGTTCAAGAGCGTCGATAGCATATCGCACACAAACGAGCGCAGCTGCGGTGCTGTCTGCACCGCCTGAATCACAAAGCGCATGAACAGCGCAGGCAGGGGCGACCTGCACACGCAGCAGCTCATGTGGCGTGCACGCATAGCCAAATGTGCCGCGTGGTCACCACAGTCTACATAAGCTTCTCTTGCCTTGCCCTGTCCTGAGTGTTGCCAGAGAAGGATCCAGCACCGCAGCTTACATGCCTGGTAGGCAGCTGCCAGAGAACAAATGGCACTAGCTGCATGCCAGCAATCCTGCAAACATACCTAGGACAAGCTGCCAGAAGTTGGAAACCTCAGTTTGCCATCAGGAACATGAAGAGGGAGCACGGGATATTTACTTGACAATGAGCTGCTGCATGGTGGACGCAAGGGCCTCGGAGTTGAAGACCAGGGCCTGGTCCTGATCCAGCATCTCAAAGCAGCGCGTGAGGGCTGTTGTGATGGCCTTCAGTGGCAGACCCTCAGCCTGAGGGTTCAGGGTGAGCAGTGCAATCAGAATCTCCTGCGGAGCCAGAAGTGACTCCCCTGCACACAATGCATTCTCAGCTGAGTTCTGGCATCGCCTGCATTTATCATACCAGTGCACCTTCCTAAGAAGGACTCCTGTGTAGACCCCGCACAAATGCTAGAGTTGTGCCTGACTCATATTCAAGAGGCTCACACTACTATGGGTTGGGACAGCTGCTCTGCCTTTATCAGCCCTCCTTGAGTGATGCGCCCTTTCAAGACCAGGACTTCAGTGTCATGCCAGAATGCCGTGTATGGAGTACCTTTGCCAGGCTGGGTCAGCAGAAGGCGGTGCATGGCCGCTTTGAAAGCCACGACGTCCAACGGGACCAATTTAGGCAACAGCGAGAGCGCCCTGGGCCTGTCCAGGGCGGCCAGAGCAGGCACCGCAAAGCGCGCCTGTTTAAGCCGCGCATGCGTTGCCATGCATGCATCTGCCAAGGCCTTTGGCGGCACTGCATCACCTGTGTGCAGGCAGGAAGTGACCCAGTCATGCTGGGATCACCTGACAGACCCTCATTCGCATCCATCAAGATCCCAACACATCTTGCAGTATCATCAAAACTTGCCATGTCAAGGCTCATGCGTGTGCAGAGCTGGGTAGCTATTCACACCCAAACGGCTCGTATAGACGAGACAGTTCTTGTGGTGCACAAGACCCACAGTCATGCATGAAGGATGGAGGTGTCAAAAGGTGACACCTGCGCAAAATTTTAGCTCTTGGGTCTCACAGGCCCTCAAGCAACTGAATCAGAGTGGGTTTGCAATTAGCCTCTACCTGTCAGCGTGAGCAGCATGTTAATAAGCAGTGGCTCAGACTTGGGCGGTATCTTGCTCAGGAGGTCCACCCAGATTGGGGCCTCAGCTCCGACAGCCCTTGCCAGCAGCCTTGCATTCCTGCTGATGGCCTTCCTCGCATTCACCTCAGCCTGCATGGAAGGGCATCACAATCAGCGCTGTTGCTGAGTGCCTGAGTTGAGCCTGCGACTGAGGCGATGCTGAGTCCTATCATGAGCAGCCCCTTCCAGCCATGAGACCAGGCTATGGAGCAACACCCTGTGCCAGCTCTTCTCGTACCCTTTCTTGCATCCACCTCAGCCTGCATGCCCAGGTATGGTGGTGGCTGTTCCACCTCTCAGCAGAGTCAGCATTGGAAAGAAGTGGGACGATAGTGCACCCCCCTCGCGTGTCAGACCTTTGCTAGCACTGTGCAGCTCCTGCAGCACAATGCCTGCTCAGGAGACCCAAGAGACCTGTCAGAGGAGACATGAGGCTCTCTGCTGCCCTGCAGCAGCGGCATAGCTACAGCTGCAGCACCCCCACACATTCTCTTCAGGAGCTTTGCAGACTGACCCCAAATTCATACGCGTGCCCTGCCATGCAGAGGCAGCTGGTGTGTACCAGATGTAACCTGTGGCGTCTCTAAGAATCCTTTCGCGCTCTACCATGACATGGCGTGTCAGTACTTGTCAAGTCATGCTGTTCAGGCGATATGCAGCCTTGCTGAATTATTTGAGGCAAGGCTGGGCGCAGCAGGATGACTGCAGGCTTCCTGTGTTGGGCAAGCCCCAGTGCTGCCTCAGCATGCATTATGGGGAGTCCATTTATGCCCCTTACGGCAGTCTCTTTGCACCTTCCCATGGCTGAACAGGAGAGTTGAAGCAGCAGAGCAATCTACTGCAAGCTCAGGCGCTGCGAGAGTGCCAGAAAGCATGCATGACAAGGGCAGTCTGGCGGGCAGGGCACTTTGTTGCGGGATCTCCCTTCTGCCCACAGCCACTGGTGTGGCAAACCCAGTATGCAAGGATATTTTGGGGTGCAAACAGCCTCAAGATTGGCCAGGCGCGCAGGGACAGCAAGACTTGACAGCTCTCAGCCCCTTACAGCAGGCCTTGCCGCCCAGTGCAAGGCTGTCGAAGGGCTGCTACAATGCCCTTGCAGGAAAACAAGGGACATGAGTATATCTGGATCAAGATAAACAAGCATGTACCCTGAACACAGTCCGCCCTCAGCACTCCTAAAGTTTCAAGGCGTTGTAGTCACTGTGGTTCAACCATCAAGCGCACGATGCTGCACACTTCAAGCCCGAGCAGGAAGATGACAGGTAGTAGCCCAAAGATCCGTGCTGCACCTTGCCAAACACCTCCATGAGCAGCCGCAGGAGGCCCGGGGACTTGGTGCACAGCGCGCACAGCAGCTCGCAGCGCTCCGCCGCCTCGTCAGCGCTGAGCGGCGCCACCTGGACTGCCTGCTCTGGCGCCGCTGCCACCTCAGCGGCAGGCCCTGGCTGCTCTCTCTGTTCTCTATACGGCTCCAAAGCTGCCTTCCCTGCAGCAGATGCTTCTGCAGCCTGTGCTGACCCTGCTTCAATACCTGAGCCTTCCCTCGACCCTTCTCTGTGCTGTGCTGCACGGTCTGGATGATCATCCACCTGCATGGGTTCCGATGTGGTGGTGTCTGTTTCCTGCTTGACATTCATTGAATGGTCAGCTTGGCTGCTGCCATCATCTGATCTATGCTCATGATGTTGCTCCTGCTTGGCATGCGCTGAATCAGGCAGCCCATTGGTCGCCTGATGAGGCTGCCCTGCCCCTGAGTCCCCCGCTGGGGGTTCTTGCTTCACCTTGGGCTGCGCCAAGTCTGGCTCGGCTGCCTCGGCAGGGCCGTTGCTGCTGCTGTCCAAGGCACCATTGCTGCTAGCATGCTGCGGCTGCGCTGTTGCTGCAGCCTCTGGTGCAGGGGCTGCTTGCTTGGCATTGTCTGCCTGTGACTCGCCTGGGGCTTCAAGTGCGGATGCCGATGCAGGAAGAGCCAGTATGGCACCTGCGCCAAGCCACTACTGTTCATGCTCAGCTTATGGGCCCTACCAGCCAGGATTTGATACAGAGAACATCAGCCTGCTCCGACCCTGCCCGGTGCTGAAAGGGCAGCACCTGAAAGGTTCCACATATTCCCATGCGCAAGCAGTGCCGCTTGCCGCGGTGTTGTGGTTGCGTTGGAGCATGTGCATTGATACCTATCAACAGCCTGGAGTGTGCATCGTGAGGTCTGCTATCCGGCTGCACTGCTCAAGGTAGAACTCTTAAAAAGCGTGAAGACAGACACAGGACCCACCATCATTGACACTGGGCGCCTGGAGGGCAGGCCTGGGCGGCTTCCGGGCAGGCAGCACCTCCTTGGCCTTGGAGGCTGCAAAGTCTGTGATGACCTTTTGCAAGGAGTGCTCAGCATACAAGCGGTTGGCCACCAGGCGCACTGCCTTATTCCTGCGACACCATGCAGACAGTGGTTGTCTTGCTTCATGCCATGCTATCTCGCTATGGTCCTTACTATGGTGAGGGTATGTGAGCAATGTGTCTGCGCTGCAAGACACTTGTGAGTGACCATCTTTGGCTGAGCGCTGCAGCATCAAGTGCATGGTGCAGGCGCTGCAGACTGCTGTAGGAATTGCAAGAGTGGTGGGCTCACCGAACGTCAGCATCCGGGCCTGTAGCAGCGTCCAGGACCACCTGGAGCGCATGCAGCTGGTCGGGGGGCCTCTTCATGATGATGTCATAGGAGGCTGACAGCGCCAGCGTGGCCCAGTCCCCCCCGCTTGAGCACACGTCCCTCAGAAATGCCATGACGCCATCGTGAGGCAGCGCAGGACTGTCCAAGAGCAGCCGCGAAATGAGCTTCTCGTCTGGAGATATCTGCTCCCTGCAAGAAACACACTTCCAGTCAGCCAGCTCTTGGCTCAAAAGCAGCCTTGCAGTCCGCTCCAGGATGCAGCTTCACCATCCTGCTACCACAAGCCGGCAAGGCAAGGGGAGGACACTGTAGATGCTGTAGCACTCACGGCAAGGCCAGTTAGGCATGAAGGGGCCGGACTGTTAGAATGGCATACAGGTGCAAGACATACCTTAAGCCTTCAAGGATGGCAAGGAGGACAGTCTCGTACAGGGTTCCAGATAGATCGGCAGCATGGTCCCTGCCGCTCATGCCAACCTCCCCGCTGCTCCTATCTACTTGCGTGTCTGGCTCCTGTAGCCCACACCATGCTTAGTTGACGATGGTCACCATTTGACCGTGTCAGACTTGTTGAGACCTCTGTACAACAATGTGACTGTGCATCTAGACATTTCAGCCTACAGGTGCACGTGGCATGAGCGAACATGTGCTGCTGCTCTGAAAAGCCAAGTCTAAGTGGACCAGCCTTCAGCAGCCATTGCAAGGTCTGCAGCCGCTTTGCAAGCAGAGCGTACAAATCGTGTGTGGAGTTTTGTGGACCTCAGGTCTATACAGTGCAAAGTGTCACTCACCTGAACCGCCAGTGTCAGCTCCTCAGCGCTCCGCGAGATGTCCATGGGCACTGCATCGCCTGCAGCTGCTGGCTGAATGGCAGCTGAGCCATTGTCCTGCTTTTGCTCAACTCCCGCAGCCTGCTCTGTTGGCCCATTGGAGTTTGTTGCTGCTGGATCAGACGGCTGTGCTGAACTGCCGGTGGATCTCACATTGACACCGGCTGACGCTGCTTCAGGTGATGATAGGGAGAGCTGTGGCTGCTGCTCAGCTGCTGAGCTGGCTGCCATGTCATCGTCATCCAGCGCTGATGCTAGCGCAGCTCTCAGCTGCATGACATGACAATCTCAGCTTCAACTCCAATTAACATTGCATTTCTCATAAGCATGCGCTTGCTCTCGATGTACCCCACAATGCTACCATGGACACCATCCAATGCAGCTGAGAGACAAGCAGTGTGTTGCATACAGCAAGCAAACTCTGTGGTCCATCTCTCGGAGCAGGGACTGACAGGGTGTTGCAGTCCTGATCTTCTATCTGACATGCCCTGACTACCCGACTTGAAGAAGAAGCGCCACATCTTCGTGTAGAAGCCTGATCTGCGAGGCTTCTGTTTCAAGGCAGGTCGAGGCGCTGCAGATGAAAAATCAAGGGTGTATATCTTATATGTATTGCAAGAGCCTGACCTGAGGTGCATTGACATGGGCGCTGGCTGCTGTCTCATGCTCAGCCCGGATGTCAGCCTGTGAGTACGCCACAAAGAGGCTGTAGAGCCATTGCAGCGCCAGGCTGTAGCTGCCTGGCTGCCGGAAGTTGACCAGGATGTGCTGCAGCACCACATCAGCTGCAGAGTCCCCTGCAGGCGCCCTGCGCATACAGGCCATGTCACAGCTTTGTCTCCGTCGGGCGGCATACAGGAGCTTCGGGTAAGGGTAAGACTACAGTGCACACCTTTTGCGAAGAGAGGCGCTCAAGCATAGTGCTATCTGCATACGGACTGCTGTGAAGTGGGGGCCTGACTACTTGCACAACCCAAGAGAAGAGTCCATATAGGTCCCATTACCTGCTAGCAATAGCTGCCAAGACACTGGAGCGGAGGTGCTGAGCTGGCACCGCCTCGCTGGCGAGGATGCGCTGCACCGCCCCCATGCGCAGCGCAGCCTCCTGATCGGGCGCCAGCGGCTTCAGCTTCAGCTTTGGGGGCGCCTGCTTCTTGATGATGGACTTGGGCGCAGGCTTGGGCACCTTGCTGGGCACGGGCAGCTTCCGGGCGGGTAAGGGCGCTTTCTGAGGGGTGCCCTGCATGAGGGTAACACCCTGTGAGTGATGCTTGCTGGACAGGCCGTCCCTATGTGAAATATTCTCTAGTACAGACCTTCATGCATGCTGTAGAGGTCTCAATAGGATACGGACATTGCACTGGGCGGATTTGCACTGAGGTGTGAGGGGTGTGGCACCTGAGGGGCAGCTGCTGATGTGGATGAGGATGTGCCAGCTGACATGGCAGCAGGCTGAGGAGTAGGCTGCTGCTGTTGGGCTCCTTCAGCTGGTCTCTTGTTGTCATTGAGACCCTGCCGCCACCAAACTACACCTCAGGTTGAGTATTGTCTGACATTGTCACCCAGCACATGATGTGCACAGATCCCCGAAAGCTATTGTGCCCATCCAGGATTGACTCACATGTTGCACTCCAAGTAGTTTTCTGACAATCAAGAACTTTCTGCTGAGGCTGCACTCCGGATACACGATGATGCTATGATGTACACGCCAGACGGATACAGGCTGCCTGTGTCCACATGCATAGCCTACTGCTCTCGTGTGAGTTTACCTGCATGAGGCTAGCCAGGGCACTGGTGCCTGAAGAGGCATCCTGGGCACCCGCCACATCCTCCCGCCGGGGTATGTGGTCCAGGTTGGCGATGACTACGTCCGCCAGGACGCTGGGAGAAAGGTTTCCAGAAAAGCCTTGCAACGTGTGCAAGTCGTTCTCCCTGGCCAGAGTGGACATCACACCAATGACCATAAAGAGCTCATTGTGGCCAGTCGCCTCAGGACACTCATGCAGCAACCGCTCCAGGAGAGGCTTCTGCAGGCACATGATTGAGTGAGGTCACAAGTCCATCAGCATATACTGGAAAGAGATTGCCGTATGATCTTCAGGGTAGGCGTCAGCAGCCACAGATTCGGCTTCAGTATGTGCGTGGTTTTAAATAAAAAGGAACACGGCATTTGCTGTTGCTTTCTGTGACACCTTCACAGCAAGCACTTCAGTGGCAAGAGGCATTTGATGCACATGACATTCAGTACAAGATGCCCTTCCAGATGAGATATGAGAGCACATCAAATGGATACAGGCCTCCCAAAGCCAAATGGGGATCACTGCATAGCTTTGGCGCAATCCGCCTCACAATGGCGGTACCATGAACAGGTCTGCATCACCCAGGGTGCTTACCTCTGTTACATGATGCTGAGCAATTGAAGCCTGCGCCGCCTCCGGAGCTGCTTGCAGCTGCGCCTGTTCAGGCCCCTGAGCCCAGCCAGGCTCAGAGGGGGCTGGCTCCTGTTCAGGCTCCTCAACCCGCGCCCTCTTGACATCGAGATCGTCATCCACGTCTCTCCCCCTCTCTCGCTTTGCCTGTAGGTTGACACTATGGTTATCAGATGCTGCAATACTGTGGTCACCCTCAGCCCTTGAGCATTCTGAACAGGAGACAACTCTGTTGTCGAATTCTTATCCAGGTTACTGCTCCAAAGGAGTGCAGACAGCCACTGAGCTACTCGTGTTGTTGTCCTTATTGGACCCATGTCCAGCAGCAAGCAATACTACCTTCTGGTCATTATTGCAGCACAGACATGGTGATAGGCCTCCAAAAACTTAACAGCAGGGCTGTCGCCTGTATATAGGTGCTTACCTGCCGCTCAGCTTTCCTGACTTCTGCGTCTGCTATTTCCCCAGCTCCCAGAGACTGCATTGAAGCCACCACCTGCAGCAGCATACAATGACGATTTCTACATCCAGAGTAAGGGAGTCTTCCAGTGACACAGGTTCTATCACATGTCTCATCCCCTCATGACAGGCATGTGGTCCCAAATGCTTGACTTTACTCTAGGAGGACAATTCCTACTGCTCTGGGAGATCGGCTAGAGAGATAGTGACCAGCAATAGACCGCAGCCAAGCACTCGGATCCTGCATTGATGGATCCAGAACCTGCAAGGCAAGATGGTACCATGAATAGGAGAAGGCAGACCTTGTTGTGCCAGGTCAACGCCTGAGGGGCTCTGCAACGCAGCACATACAGCAGCGCGTCCTTCAGCGCTCTCATGACGCTTGCTGTAGCCCTGGCTCTCCCATCTTCCTGCATGCGGCAGACATATACTGAATGATGAGCCTCGGAAAGGCACCTGCATGTACGAGCAGGACTTTTGCTGGACTGTTCTGAGAGACTGCCCAGTCCAAGATGGGGCATAATATGACATTTTGATTAGGGGAAAGTGCTTTTGGGGTGTATGTAGGGGTTTGCGCTCTCAGCCTGATCATTGAAGCTCATCTTCACAGGAGAATGATCATAAGAAGCGACTATATACGTCTGTCACTTTTGCTTGTAAACTACATAAGACATCCCATGCAGCCAGATGAGCAGGACCCAAAACATATTTGGGGCTGCGCATTAAACAACATAGCTGTTTGGCGAGGTGTAGGGTGTAACAATTTGCAGCACCACATCATTAACATTGTGCATCATGAAGGGAAGGAAGAAGTGAAATTGCAAGACAGCATCCGGAAAGGTGGCAGATAGTCCTGTCCATGCAGGTCTATGGGTATTGGCATATCACTGATAGCCTGACTATAGAAACAGGTACCTGCGGCTGCTTCACTTTCGAGGCCAAACTGAGAAGAGTTGGTAGGATGCGCCCAAGATACTGTGGCCGCTGCTGGGCTATGAACCCTATGCCCTTGATGATCACAATGGAGATGCTCCCGGGTAGGCTGGGCAGCCCGGGCATCTTGATCATGCTAACAAGCTGCTGCACTGTGCTGTCCGCCTCCCTGGCAACCTGGCAAAATTCATGTCCTCAGACCCCAGAATTCTACATGCAACAATTCATGAGCGAGAGCTTGATCTATGAAGGGCTGTACGTCAGGTTGCATCATAACTGAAATGGCATTGAATGACTGTCGAGATTCATAGAGGACAGGCAAGTGCAGTCTGGCGTTCTGTGACACGTAAGGGAGATCAGCCCTTTCACATGAGCTTGCACAGGTACTCTGACAAGGGCGGTGTCTGAGGCACACCAGGGTTGCACTTAGCAAGGTATGCTGAGCTGTGGCCGCCTTCGGTGCTGAGCTGGATTCCGCTGTCAGCAGCAGCATGGTGTTCTCCAGGAACTTGGCTGACAGCATGCGCACGCCATCTGACCCATGGCCCGGCTGACTCAGCAGCTGACTAACCCGCTCCCGGACCCTGAGGCAGCCTGCCCACACAGCCGCCACATCATTGGCCACCTGAGGCCCCTTGCCCAGGCGTAGGGCTGCAGCATGACCTGGCCTGCAAGCGCAGCAAAGCATCTTGGAGAAGCCTGAAATGGGGGGGCAGTGAGCTGAGAGCAGGCCTTTGCTACCTGGCACTGCTTTGCCTGCAGCATGCACGTCTTGGTGATAGAGAGGACTTCATGCCCATTCCAATGCAGCCACATGCATCTGAGGGAGTAGGTGAAAGTGGTGGGGAGGAAGCTTCTTCTAAATGCAGCCGGGTATTCACAAGTGCGTTTGAGCCTGCGGCACTATCACTCTGTAGAGCATCAATCCCAACATATTGAAGCATTTTGGCGCTGTGGGGTTACCTGAATGCCACGTAAGCAGCAGGGATGGCCCTCTTCAGGACAGCAGGCGAGGTGTCATGCAGCGCCTGGCTCAGGGCTTCAAGAATGGCGGCAAGGGTTGCCAAGCTAGGCCGCGCTGCCACTGCGGCCCCCAGCTGGTCCACCCTTGCCAGTTTGGCGGCTTCGTCGGCATCTGCCTGAAATTGCAGAAAGCTGCCGCTGCCTGCACAATTTAGTGAGGCCTTACTACGCATATGAGGTGTACTATCAGGAGTGATCACGTAAGCTGAGTTCACCCTGCAGGTCGAGGCAGCTTGCACATCGGCTTTGGATCCAAGGAACGCAGGCGGTCACACCATGCATGTACTCCTGTTGTTACACTAGCCGCACATGTGCTCACATCCTGCCATCGTCAGGAGCAGCTTAAAGATGCGTCTTGAAGCATACAGCATCGCAATCTTTGATGAAAGTAGTGTCTGCTGAAAGACGATGATGATCTCGTGAGGGCATGTAGGTATCACTGGCATGGAAGCCCCATGCACCGCTCAGAGAACACGTTCCACACTGTTTGGAGACTCTGCTGGGGATTGGCGTGTACCTGCGTTTCTGTTCATTCAATGGCTGCTCACTCCTGATGGACGGGCAGCTTTGAGGGGCTTGACTTCATGGGCCTTGGGCAGTTGCACCAACGGGCCACAGGCCCCAATGTCCTTTCTGGTGCTCCTACTATGTCAAAGAACTCAGCTGCGCATTCTAGTGCTACGCTCAGATGACTGTATGCTTGCACCTGAGCTTCTCTCTACTTCGATCACATATGCATGCGGCCAGTACACTCTCGGATCAGAGCGATGCCGCTGTCACGGGTACTTCGCTGCATGGTACACAACACAATGGCCCGATTTCACCAGAACATCCCTGGTTTAAGCATACCTGAGGCAGGCTCAACATGCATGAGGGTGGCCAGCTTCCTCCAGATGGGCAGCTAGTCGGAAATGTGTCCAGCTTCAGGAATTCTGTCATGCCATACGATACGTCGTATCTCGTCGAAGGTGTACTGAAGGGGCACTCGTGGAACTTGGAAGAATGAGCGAGGGCGTAGTTGGATCGGCAAGCCCAGGTATCATGCAAGTAGGCAGTCCACCTAACCTGCACCAGCTACCCGAGGATATACTACGGCACATAGCCAGCAAACTTTCTACGAGGTACGCAGACAATGCAAGCTCGGTCTCATATTGACAGCTACAGTGCCCGACATGGTAACTGTGGCACCCCAAGTACACGTCCCTCAGCTCAATGCACCATCTTGTTGCAGGGAGTGGGCACGCATAGCGCCAACTTGTAGCATCTTACAACAGCTGCAGCCCTCAGCGATTACCACAACTACCTCTTCATGGATCATGAGCCGAGGGATCCCGGGGCACGTATCCTCTGTCTTATTGTGGACGTCCAGGCACCTCGAGGTGGGACAGCAGCCTCATCAGCCCTTCATATTTCCTTTCAATGATTTCAGTCCCCCAGCACTGCCCAAGCCTCTATCGCTGCTAGTTATGGTGCAAAGCTCATGCAGGCTGCAGCTACTCTGGATATCACCATGCACCCGGCAGGGATTGGCTCAAACAAGATGTGGAAGCAACTCTGCAGAGATGTTGTTGGTACCTTTCCGACCCAGAGGTTAAGGGCTTCGCTTGTCTCTGACGTTGCGGTAAGGCCTGACCCCGCATAATCAGTGCCTGTACTTGCCTTGCTGCACAAGATGCTGCTTGTAATCTTAGATGTGTTGATCCTCCTGCCCACCAGCAACCTTTGGCAGGATGTGCTGTCAACCCCTCCACATCTCCAGTCTCAGGGTCCACGCTCCTCGTGAAAGCCTAGGAAGTGTACTGGATGTGGAACTGTGGCCAGAGAGGGACTAAATCGCATTCTTGACAGGTTGCATGTCTACTGCAGGGCTACAGGAGGATGCATGCGCACCAGAGGAGGATGCTGGAAGAGCAGATTCCCAGTCGGCTGGGGTACTCTCCAGCAACTGACCTGGAGGAGTTTGCTGCCTGGCTGGCGGGCCGCATGCCACATCTGCAGACGCTGTCCCTCTTTGTCAGTGCCTGCCCGGCACTGCCTGCCCTGAGTCGGCTCAGGCATATTGAGATCCAGGCAGGTCCCACTACCTCATATCAATCATAGGCCATTGCAGCTGCTTGAGGGATGGCAGCCGATTGAATGTCACAGGATGGACTTTGTGCTTCCGCGAGTGTGGCTGGCCACTCAGTCCTGTATGTCGTCTCTACCACAGAGTTTCAGGTGACCTTCAACGTGCTCATCGCATACACGTTTGCCAGTGCAGCTGCGCAACAATATTACTCACATTCCTACTGCCTGCAGGCGATCGACTTCAGCGATGTGAATGATGTCCTGCAGCCGATGACTCGCCTGCAGACAGCCCTGCTCACCTGCATGCACATGGAGGCGCTCATCCCGGCCCTGGACCTCTCACAGCTGCCATGCCTGGAGCACCTCAGCCTACAGGACGTCTACCCAGAAAGGCTATCTATCCCGCCAAAATGCCGCCTGGATCTTCACGGAGAGGGTCAAGTCATCCAGCAGGTGTGCTGCCAAGACTCTAGACAATTCTAGTCAAGCCTAGGGTATGCATGATGCATGCGGACATTGTTGTGGAAGTTGCAGGCATCCTTGTCCACCTCGCGCTAAAGGCAGATTGCTTGTGCGCTGCTGGAAGTTGTGCAATCTCGAGGTTTCCGCTTTGATGATGAGTCATTACATCGCATGGCATGGCATGTAGGCCCCAACTGGCAAGATTGTGAGAACGCCTGAGTCGGCATCATGCACAGCAGTAAAGCCCATCTAGTGGGCCTCAGTGAGCTAGTCTGGAGTCGTGAAGCATGACTGTACATTGCATCCTTGTTGAAAACAGTAATGTGTATCTGCAGTTTGTGGGCAGCGGGTGGGAGCAGGCTCTGACCCAGCTGCATACATGCACCTGTGCCTGGACAATCACTCGCAAGACAGGGCTCAAGGTTTCAATATGCGACGGACTGCCCAAGGTATGCATGATGACCTGACTGACTTCATGGACCCTTGATAGTCTGCTCAAGGTCTTCAGACAAATCTGAATATGGAGCTTGGGCTGCAGATATTGTTGACCAGCCATAAGGGAGTTGCCATGACACTGCACAGTCGTACTGCCTGTGTTGAATGTGTAAATAACGCCAGCAGTGTGACGCCGCAGGTCCTCCTCGGCCAGGCATCAATTCAGAATCTCAGCCTCCTAGGCCGGGGTGAGATTGAGTTCCGCAGTGGTTCAAGCTTTGGATGGTTCGACCTGGGTTCGGTCACCAATCTGACAACCCTTCACATAAAGACAGATCGGTATGCATACATTTGCATCCCAGCCGCCATGCACCTTCAGAGCCTCGAGATCTACGCACCATTTGCCGCGCTGTTTGTCAAAAATGCATCTGAATGGGCCAAAGACGTTGCCCATCTGCGGCTTGTCTATGAGGAATTTAGGTATTGCGGAGACAGTGATGGAAGAGACGTTCCTTTTAGAAATAGCCCCTTCTGGCCCATGTTGCCTTCCTCTCACAGGGATAGAGAAAGCGAATGCTCCCTGTATGCCACATTCTGCGAAGTAGGAAAGGGGGCCTGCATCAAATTCCTCTATGATCCTTATGAGGAAGAGGAGGTGTCTTGGGGTGCAATTAAGTGCATGGTACTGGAGGGCTGCAAGTTTGACACTGGCATGTCCGCAGCCATGGACGTCTACAATGGGGCCGTGCAGGCATGCTCATGCGGCATATGCTGGGTATGCATGCGGGCACAGAAGATAGACTAGAGTTTTGTGTCTGAGTAGAGTGCGTAATTGCAGTACTGGGCAGTGGCATTTGCTTTTCGCGAGAATTGTCGTGTGCTATGTTCATGAAGGATTGCTCAACTTTACACAAAGTCTATCCGTGCGCAAAGTGTTACAACACACATGCACTCTCTGCACTATAAACTTCTTGGTGTGGGGCCAGTACTTTCAAAGTCTGGTTGTCGTGTCCTCAGTTGATTGATGTCAGGTCGTTAGCAGTTGCTGACCAGACAAATTTCATCGTCAAATCCTATCAGGTTCCAAGTGGTTCTCTCATTTATCCCTCTGCTCTCTTATCATTAGGGATTCTGCACCAGATGTGACGTGCTAGCTGTCTTCATCTGATGACTCCCCGCTGAGATCACCGAGGACTGCTGACATCATGCCACTCTGCTTTTTGCTGCTTCTCTCCTGAGCGGCACCAGCAGGTTTCCGCTTCTGTGCCAGGCCTGTCTCCAGTGCAGCCCTGCACCAGGACCCCGGAGCACCATGAGCAGAGCCCTGGATGCCTGATGACACGACTATTAACATTATGCTAGGCTGCAAAAGCTGATAAAACACCCTATCTCAGATGCTGGGGGTGCCAATTGTCATGCAATGCCTTCTTCACCTCATGTGGAGGCTGAAGAATCAATGAGCAAAAGCTGACATTACATATCTCTTCAGGACAAGGCTTGGCTGTGCATGCATCATACCTTACAGACTGTCTGAGGTCTTTGCTTTCAGCCCTCAAGCGAGCAGCAGCCTGTTCTGGCGTCTCCTTCTTGAGGGCATCCCGCTTCGCTGAGCCTTCTAAGGATTCGTTTACCCCCTGCATGGTAGCCCTTCTGAGCACACTGGCAACCATTGCTGTATATGTCAGATGGCAAAATTGAATTGCAAGCTATGAACAGTACGACGTACTTCATTTGTAGGCATCCAAGGGTGTCAATGGTGGGGTGTAAGGGAGCATGCCTCTGAGTCACTCAAGCCACAAGCAGTGACTGTGATTGGCTGCAACGGTAGATCGTCTGGATCCACAGCTGCTTCGTTGAGCTTCTGCAAGATATCCAGTCCCTTGTGTGCCCGCCCCACAACCTGCAGCGGTGCTCTGTGAGCTTCAACACACAGGAGTACAGTTACGCCATGCGCTCGAGGCTGCATCATCAAGGAACCCCCCCGCCCAACTCTGTGAGAGCAGGGTGAGTGCTGAAAACAGGGCGAAGTCCATTGCGGCCAGACTGGCACTGTTTGCCGCCACACCCGATGCAACGCTCGGCTGTTCCGCTGCACTGACACTCAGAGAGAAGTGCCTCAACAGGCCGAGATACCATGATGCCAAAACTACACCTGGTAGCTGCTGTCCAGGTAGATGGCCTTGGTGAGGGTGACGACAACCTCTGATGCGTCCTCAGATAAAGAGACAACTCCAGCATGATTGTGATGAAGATAGTCATAATGGCGTACTTGTACACCTGCCCCTTTGTATCTGCACAAACCAATCCACCATCAAAATACTTGAGATGCCTTGGTTGCTGACTCAGCAGGCAAAGCGCTGGCCGTCTGGTGTGCTCGAGCAAGCAAGTAATATGAGAAGTCAGAGATCAGGCATTCTGAGGGCTTGGCAACATAGTTAGAGGGAGCGGCATACCCATTTGAGGTTCCAAGGAAGATGGCAGAGTCTGGCAAGAGTCTGTGGACGATGACGCTCTTCAGCGCATCTGTTGTGCCCTCTCTGCACCTGTTCAGCAGATGCCGGGCTGCCAGAGGTGCTCTGTCCTCAAAAACTTCCACCACCAAACGGCCTGTCCATCCAATTGAGAGCGCCTTAGCTCTGTGAGGCCCCAGCCAGACAGGCATTCTGCACAGCCTGTGAAAGATGCTTGCCATACCTAGGTCTGCATCCCCATGTCGGATGTCGAGGAAGACATGGGGTCGATTCATATCACGCTCGGGCAGTGCAGGCAGGTTGTCATCATTGTTGCCTTCCAAGGCTGGATGCCTGCCGGTCCTCTTGAAGATCTCCATTTCCTTCTTCATCTCTTTGGATGTTGGAAACCTCTTGATCCTCCCCTGCCTAACATCTTTCGCTTCTCCCACAAATCTCGTCATTCTTGACCCGCAGCAATGAAGCCCAGCTGTGAGTTACAGGAGCTGATGGTACCGCTTTAGAGACACGGTCGGAGCAATTTTGAGGTCAATCTGCGCGTGTACAACATAGAAGCTCTTATCAGCATTTATGGAGAGAGGATTGCTGCCTCTTGAAACGCGAAAGTTCAGAATGGCTGCGTGAAGCTGTAGACGACTAAGAGGAAGCTGCGGTCCCCTCATGTTCAACACCTGGGCAACCGTTCCATTGCTTTGTGTGCAGACTGTCCAGGACCTAAAAGTTGAAAGACTTACTTGTCTAGTGCACATTTTACCAACCCAGAGTCCCAGGAAAAGGGGGACATTACGCAGTCTTGCGTCCCTGGCGTTGGATGCACATCCGGCTGAGCCCATGCGTCATCTGATGCTGTCAATCTCTCTTGGAATATATGGGATAGAATTTGTTACATCAGAATGTATCAGTACTGCTCTGGCGTGCTGATCACGATAGAGGAAGGAGATATGCTGCAAGGCCAGCATGCACCTGGTGAGCGGTCATGCCCATACCGATGGTGTGCATGACGTACAGTGAATGAGCTCCTTGAGTCACGTCACCTTTTGGGATTCGCTGAGCCTTCTAGCACACTCGTTGCTGTTGTCTGAGCTGCTATGTCTGCCGAGCAGGTGACCTGCCAAATGACATCATTAACGCTCGTCTGCCACCACCACCGCCTCTCCCTGCTGATATGGAGGTCGAAGCCCTCCCTGGTCCGCCGTTACCTGATCCCCATCCTGGAGCTCCAGCACCTCTCCCTGAGATGCCACCCATGCCGCTCCCTGATGAAATGGATATGGAGATGGTACGGCTTTCAGTGTCTAGATCGCCCCTTGTATGACATTGTGCAACGCTATTCTGTCAGCACCAGGAAGGTGCAGGAATGTCCTGGCCCCGATGGTCCTCAGCTTTTCATGGGCCGCAATGCAGCGGTGACCACTACCTTTCATCCATGTCTCCATATGGCCTTGAGCCCCTTTCGGCCCTTTTCAGGCTGACGTTCTGGGTCCTAAATGGGAGGTCAGACCCAGGCCTGCTTGCGGTTGCGCATCCTTATTGAGATATCCCATCTGCACCAATGTGCTTTCTATCTTCTGCAGGACACAGGACACCTGCCTCCTCCACCCCCTCCGCCGCCTCCTCAGGACCCTAGCACGGCGCCTTTTCAGGCAGCAGACCCTGCCAGCGCCGCTCCATTGCCACCCCCGCCAATCACTCTTCCAGCACCCGCAAATGTAGAGCCTGCCCAGCAGCATGCAGCGCCAGCCCAGCAGATGGTGAACCCCTCAGCTCTTACAGTTTATACTTGGCTGCCTTTGTTGCTTCAGCATTTATTTGTAGTGCTGGGCAAGCTGAATGCATGCTTCAGTCATTGTATGCACATGCACACGAGTAGCTGTGAGCATGCCAGCTTGGCAGAGCACAAATTTGAGGCCCTGAGAAATACCCTTTACTCATGCATATATGTGCTGGCAGGGCGCTGAGATGTCTGAGGAGCAGTACAATGCCATGACGCCCGAGCAGCAGGCAGCATACTGGCACCAGTGGCAGCAGTACTCCCAGCAGTACTATGCTGCAATGCCTGACCAGCAGCAGGACCCCAGTCTCCAGTACACGCAGGATCCGCAGTCCCAGGCTCAGTATGGCCAGTACCAGGTGAGGGCTTGCAGCTTTTGTGGATCCCACTCTGCCGTGATGAGTACAGGTAGATTGATTGCATGACATGCTGAGGCCTTTGTCAGCGTGCAGATGGTTTCGCATGTCAATATACTTATAGGGACAACCATGGGTCCTACGGTAGACCGTTCATGCATACTGTCTGCTCCTGTCATGCCCTGCAGCGGCTTCGCCTTTGCATACTGCTGGCTGCACAGCTGGAATGTAGTCACATACTTACACTGCAGTCCTTATTCACTGAGGCTTTCTGCGCAGTATGGGCAGCCCGATGCCCAGCAGTGGGCCCAGTATGCAGCGCAGCCGCAGCAACAGTATGCCGAGCAGCAGCCGGACTACTCTTACTACTACCAGCAGCAGGCGCAGCCCCAGGGCGTCTCCCAGCCCTACCAACCCCAGGCAACCTTATAGATTCCCAGACGTGCCTGCCTGTCTAGCAATCCCATGACACGCTCGGATATACTGTTTCTTCATAGCTTCTCGGTGCTGAAGAAGAGAGAGCAATTTTGGTGACGCATGCTGCCTGCGCGCAGGTGCAATACAGCGCTGCTCCAGACAGCAGTGCTGCGTATGCATACCAGGCAGCTGCTTTGCCAGCTGCCGCCTACAGTGCAGGTAGCACCTTCAGTGCCGCCCCCTGTGCTGGGTCTGAAAGCAAGACTGGCTCACACAAGGGATCCCTTTCTGCTGAGTGACTTTTGGTGGCAAAACTGATGAATAACCCGTGACAAGGAAGGTTTTGCAGGGCTGGGGGTACCCCTGGAGGTGCCTGTGTTGGCGCCTCCTAAAAAGACAGTGCCTGACTGGCTGAGGGCTGAGATGCTCAAGAGAGGCATTGGCCAAAGTGCACAAGCCGGTGAGTGATTCTCTCTTCAGCCTGATGCCCAAGTCCTGGCCTACCCTCTTGACTGGCGCGTGAGTGCCTAGCACTCCCAGAACAGACCCAATCGGCAGTACTCCGCTCACTAGAAAATGCCAGCACAACACTACTGTGATAGCAAGGGCAGTCCCCAGTCAAGCACCTTGTATGGTGAGCTGTGGCAGGACTTTATCGTTGGTTGGGAACGACGTGGGAGGGTTCCAGCCTTGAATGGCCTGCATGCCTTCTGAGAGTACCAGCAGTGCCTGAGGGTCGGCATGTGGTGGTGTCACAGCGCCTAATCAAGGTAGCGACAGCGAATCTGAGCCTGATCAGGCACAGCCCCGCAGGTTAGCTCAAGCGGGGGGCTCAAGGTGTGCTCTCCCCAAAAGCTCCCCTGAGCTTACCCGCATTCCTGGATGAGACCCAACAGCAGAGCCACATTCAGGCCATCTGCTTTCACAGCAAGCTTGATGACAGTCTCTTCCAGGCGGCTGTGACCCGGGATAGTCTCTTGTCAGTGTCCATGGTCTCCCACGTTGTTACCTTGAACAGTGATGAGAGGCTTTGCCGGTCCCTGCCTGCCTAGAAGACTGTCCCTGCGCTCTGTCACGCGCCCTGCTTTTCACACCCCAAGCCCCTCAATCAGTGTGTTTCTGCACAGATGGGCGGGAGATGAGGAGCGGGGCGGCAAGCGCGGCGTAGGCGGGGAGGACAGCAGCGACGAGGAAGCAGAGGAGAAGGTGTCCAGGGCGGAGGAGCTCCGCAGGGAACGCCTCGGTGCGGTGGTCAAGCGCAACCTCACGGGCATCCTGCTGGAGGTCACAGATGCGCTCTTTGGTGAGTGGGCCTCGCCGTGAAAGGAGCTGTGTCAGACACTTGCATGCAACAGGGTGCAGCAAGACTTCCCATCAGTGCCATGAGTGATGATGAAATACAAGTACAGCTTGATGCGAGTTGCGCCTTGTTGGCAGATCATGAGGATGGACCCCGCCATGTCAGCTGAGCACATGAGTAAGTCCTAAAAGGTGTTGGCCTCATCGCAGAGGAGATTGCAAACAAGACCCTTAACGTGGAGACAGAGGACCCTCTGGCTCCCAAGCAGGCAGAGGCAGAGGCAGCTGCAGTGGCTAAGATACTGCAAGATTCAGGTCGATACTGCAAGCCGACTATATCATAGTGCCAGGGCTGCCGTCTTCACTCCCAGAACATGTGGGCTGTGATGTCTATGTGCTGCCTGTAGCTTCCTGGTTTGTCAAGTGTCACTGTTGCTGTTGAGGGCTCGCTGGCGTTCAGCAGCATGCATGCTGATGCCGCACAAGCTGTACTGCAGATGAGTCTGCGGAAAGTGGCGGGGGCGGAGATGCGCTCGGGCTGGGCTATGGCTCAGATGAGGGTTCAGACAGCAAGGCAGCAGGCGGCCAGGAGGAAACTGACCCGCCGAAAGCATCTGAGCCAGAGCAGGACAGCTCAGCGCCAGCCCAGCCGCATGAGGCAGACCGCGAGCAAAAGCCGAGTCCAGCGGTTGATGCCTCCTCTGCTGCGGTGTCACTTGCAATCAAAGTAAAGGATGAGACGCCTGCGAATGAGCCAAATCAGGCAGGACTTAGTCAGACGCAGGCTTTGCACAGCAGCAGCAAGGCTGAAGAGCTACCGAAGACAGAGCCTGCAGGTGATAGCGTCAGCGTGCAGCAGGAAGCTGCAGAGTCCCTCTCACGAGGGGACTCAAAAGCAGGAAGCGCTGTCACTGATGGCGGAGCAGCAGTCGCAGAGACAGAAGACAAGACTGCCAGTCTGGCCAATGGCACTGCTTGCAAGCCCTTGTACAGCAAAGGTTCCAGGTGAGGAAAATACACGCCTGCATCAGGTGCTGCTGGGCATGCCACACCCTGTCATGGGGCGTTGTCGTGGTGTGCACAAACACCTTCAATCTGTGTGCCCTTGATTCGTCTTTAATGGCTACTCACCTGGCCTTATGCCAGAAGATGGAAGACCGCCTGCCCGCATTCATGTGTCAAGGTCGGCTGAGATGCAGCCTGCCCATGCGCAGCGTGTGGTACATGGACAGGCACCAGCAGCGTCAACCGGCAACTGTAGTAGCAGTGGATGTCATGCACCCGCCGCCCTCATACTGCATCCGCTTAGAGGGCGCTGACAGCACGCGGGACACTGAGGAGGCCCGCCTGGAGCCCAGGGCTGCCCAGCTGCTGCCCAAGCCGGCCAAGTCAGCCCCAGAAGCCCAGTCAGCCGCAGCTAAGCCGGAAGGTAGAATTTGGTCAAGCCGCTGCTTGCATGTCCAGTACAGTCCACCCTGCGCTTGCATTGTGGTTATGATGCAGCGTTGTGGTGGTCCTGTGTACTGCACATACCATGTGCTGAACCATCAGCTACTGACTAGTAGCTACTCTTGCAGGCGTCGATGTGGGAGCGGATGTGCCAGCAGAGCAGACCTTGCGGGAAGCTGGGCTTGACAGCAGCAAGGCTGAGGTCAGCGCCAGCAAGGCGTCCTCTGCAAAGGAGGATTCCAAGAAGAAGCGGAAAGAAAGAGAAAAGGACAGACAGAGAGACAAAGATGACAGCAAGAAAGCTAGGAGCAGCCGTGATGAGGACAATGCTCAGAAGCGAAACAGCAGGGAGGATTTAGGAGACAAGAAGGGCAGGAAGGCCAGCAAGGATGAGGCAAGAGAGAAGGACAGAGACAGCAAACAGGACAGAGGCAGGGATGACAGAAAGAGGCAGAGAGCGTCGAGGAGCCTGAGCAGGAGTCGCAGCCGGGATCGCCGGCGGAGACAGCGCAGTTCGAGCCGAGACAGGCAAGCGTCACATGCTGCTCTGGGCCCTCTTGTTGCTGCAAAGCCTCTTGGTTGGATGTCGTAATGACCGGACTTACCCTTGAGCAGCATTTGAGCATGTCAACAATACCCCATTGGGCGTGAATGGCTGGATTGCGTGTCCTCCTACCACAGTATACATATCAGGACCGACATGTGCTGAGATGCGGCTGTGCATGCGTAGGAGGCGGGATAGCGACAGGCGGCGGAGCAGCAGAAGCCCCAGCAGAGAGCGCACGCGCAAGCGCTCCCACAGCAGGTCGCCTGTGCCCAGAAAGCAGAAGTCTGAGCCGCGCAAGGACAGGAGGAGCCGCAGGGAGAGCAACTAGGTGGCCTTAGATTGCTGGTATGAGGACGCAGCATCAAAAGGACGGCGCACATCGTCCGGTCTCTGGAATTGTGATGAAGCTACTCTCCAACACCCATTGCGAGGAGGATATCAGAGACGATTGACTGGGACAGAACCTGCGCGTGCGTGCCTTCCACTAGAAAGGGCAGTGCTCTGCTCAGAGGTGCCTTTGGACAGCTCTTCTGATGTGGTAGTAAGGCTTGCCCAAACTACAATCAGGATAGCTCCTGTAGTTCACGAGTGCCCGGCACTCGCTGCCTTGAGCCTTGCCGTACATATCTAGAGTTAGTAGTAGGCTGAAAAGCACTGTCGCCTACGTTTCACCGGAATTCAGGTCGGTGTCCCTTCACTTAGTCACTGCCCTCCAAGAATAGTGCGTGATGGGCCGGAGCGCAGCTCTGAATTTATGCTTGCGCGAAACTTGAATAGAAGTGCTATTGCTTGATAGATCCTTCCATGCGCTGAAGCTCATCAGCTGATGGCAAAATTGGTTCGAAACGGTGCGAGCACCGAGCGGCATGTCAGATAGCTGAAGAACAATATACACCACAAAGAGGGACACTGAAGGCCTCAAAGCCTGCTGAATGAGGGTAGATTTTAATCACTGCGCAATGAGCCTTCATCACGCATTTCCTCCATATCTTGGAAGAGTGAAGAATAAGGCATCTTGCCATATACCCCCTATCACCATGGCATTGATGCCTTTTGCATTCTCTTACAGTATGATGAGGGAGAAGAATTTGAGTTCAGACCGCCGCAGCTGACTGCTGATGGGGCTTTGGCGTCCCTGGAAGCCATGGCTGGGGAGCTGCGAATCGAGGCACATGAACGACATCTTCACGATCATCTCAACAGCATCCTCGATGACAGACATAAAGGTACGCAAACTGCTGCAGATGTAGGCGTTGGGCCAGCAATATCAGAACTCTTGCCCTACAGGTCAGTGCCATGAGGCCATCAGCCCTGCTGCTGCTAGTCGCAGGCCTTTCACCCTGCAAATATGTCTATCTGGCAGGCGCAGGGGAGTACATGTAAAGTCGTGTATGCAAGGCTGAGCATGTGAGCTGCTCTGATGCTGTGCAGAGATTGCCAGCGTGCAGTCGCATGCAGAGAGTGCTCTGCAGCAGCTGGCAGCTGTGAGAGAGCAGGAGCAGCTTCAGCTCGCGCGGCGCGCAGAGGCTCTGCAGCGGGACTTCAGGGAAAGCATTGCAGAGCTGGAGCACAGATATGCTCTGCAGGTGGGACTACCCACAAAAATCAGCTTTCTGCTCCATAGGCAGCACACTTACAGTGGATCATGGAAATCTAGCAAGTGATTTGGATACCTTCTGCGCCCTCTCACAGGGTCATCAGATCCGCTCAGCCCAAATCGGTGAGTACAGCATGCTGGACTCAGCGCAGTAGGTAGAGTGTGCAACAGAATGCCGACACATGTGCGTCACCGCAGCAGCTTATGTGAACACTGCATGAAGTGGGACGCCCCCGATCAGCATGACTTTCATAACAGGCTAGAAATTATGGTATAGATGACAAGCCCCTTCAGCTTCTCTTCGGGATAGCTAAAGCTCTCTGCTCTTGCGAGCATCACGCTCTGCAGACGGTAAGCCTGAAGAGGGACATGCTGGCCAAGATAGCAAAGACCAAGTCCCCTCAGCCTATGTTCGGGATAACTTACGCTCCCTACTCTTCAGAGTATGATGCTCTGCAGATGGAGAGCCTGAAGAGAGACATGCTGGCCAAGATAGCAGAGACCAAGGCCGCCTGCGAGGCTAACATTGAAGCCAAAGCGGTGGAGCTGGCGGAGGAGCTGGAGAGCGCCGACAGATGTCCCTGCGCGCCAGCACATCCCGCCTGGTAAGAGCATTCAAACCGTGATTCACTCAAGTGCTTGTGGGCAGCATTCCCACAGGTGATTCCTTTGGACTTTGCCAGCGGGGGTTGCAGTGGTGTGAGGGTCTGGCAGAACCACTGCGGGACACAGTACTCCAAAGTTTCGTGGTGGCATCAACCCTGAGTGCTCACTAGTGCGACATTTCTCAGCCATCGATGCCAGTGCCATGACGGGTGACGTAGCTCTACATCGTTCATGTGGAGCAGTGCCGCATTGCTCTACATAGGAAGGCGTGTGCTTCTCTCAGCTATATGTTCATTGTTCTTATGTGATCCTGGAATCGCTCTGTTTGATTTATTCAGGGAAGAGGAGGAGAGCGGGTATCGCCAAGGCAGGGCGCCTCGCAGGAAAGCGCCCGGGGAGCATGCAGGCAGATCCCTGCTCCGGCAGCACACAGTCTCAGGCACATGGCAGGACACCAACCGCGAGCCTGCAAAAGAGTGAGTGCACACACCACACTGCACTGTGACCTCCTGGATCTTGACGCGAGCAGAAAGATGTCCCAGAATTGCGGCATAGCGCCCCAAGACCCTCTGTTGGATGGACCTGGAATTGGGTACCAAGGATGTCTGAGCTTGAAGGAACGTCTTACAGAAATGCTCGCTTGGATTGTGTGCAGGGCACCCGGGGGCACTGTTCAGGGAGCTGCGTCATGGTCACAGAGGCAGTGCGCATCACTCTTGGTCTGCATGTGCAGGCCTTCAGCAGCAGGGAGTGGCCTGCACCTTCGGCCCTGTGCATGCCGCCAAGCCTACAGAACAGCTTCCAACATGCGGCCGCTGCGAGTGGGGGACCTACTTGACTCTGACGATGAGGACGACCCATACTGATATGGCATGAGCATGCATTGAAGTAGATTATTTGGTCACACAGGTCATGACCCGCAGTGTTTGTAGCAGCCTGTGATTGCATTGTAGTGCGGGCACATAGACAGCCCATGACAAGAACAGAAGCCATGCAACTTCCTGGTCCTGTGCTCTTAGCACCAGCAAAGACCCTCAGGAGACTCCCATAAACACTGTCGCATGAAAGTCACCATCTCAGCTTAATTTCTCCAACCCCAAGCACCTGCCTCCCTTGAGGAAGCTTCCAGGTTGTGGGAAGCTACAAGACTCAACTGGCAAGGCAGCCCGTGCTTTGTTCTCAATATGCAAAGACATCTGATATTGACGAAGCTAGACTGGGATCAGAACTTGTTGCAAGCGCTGCTGCATCACCTGCGCCTCTAAGCACACCTCAATTATCAGGATCTGAGCACAAGAAACATAATGGGCAAGCACAAGGAAAAGTCGCACAAGCGCAAACACGAGGAGAGCTCGAGCGATGATGCAGGTGGGCGCAGAGTCTCCCATAGCCGCTACGCCATTTGAGGGGCGTTTCATCACTTGTCGCTCATCAGCAGACCATCATTGGACTGTAATTCGACAACGTCGCTTCATGCAGAGGAGGAGGCAAAGAAACACAAGGAAAAGAAATCAAAGAAGCACAAGAAGGAGAAGAAAAGCAAGAAGGACGACGAGGAGAAGCAGCTGCTGAAGGCTGCAAAGAAATTCCTGAAAAGCAGTAAGCTCACAGCCCCTCATTCAATCCCTGCATATGGCAATCCCTTAATAGAGCTGTAGAATAACCCTTACATTGCAGTGCTATGGGAAGACTTGAGACTGGTTTTGCTGCCCTGTGCAGAGCTCAAGGCTGATGAGCAACACCCTACTGAGGGACAGCCAGCAGAGGACAATACTCCTCTCAGCAAGGATGAGGAAATCGAGGAGGTCACAGCAGATGACTACTTTATTAAGAATGCTGAGGCAAGCTCAATGCATACAATGTGCCGCTTCTTCAAGATGTGCTGACTCAATTCTCGCCATGAACGCTCTGTAAAAACTTCTCACAAGAGCAGTCATTTTCCTCTCAAGCCCTTTGGGCATGCGAACTTCTGATCAGCGTATGCATGGTGATTCCATTGATATGCTGCTGCAACTGGAGCAGCAAATGCATTGGGACCACCATGCCTGCCCTGGCCTCAAGGTACTCATGCGCAATGGGCCCAGTGCATGCACAACACCATGAGGCTGTCGTAATGTGGTCGACACGACACATCAACTGACTCGCCTGCAGTGAATTGACCCAACGCCTGTGCTGCAGTTCAGCGAGTGGCTCAGGCTGCAGCAGGGACTGCTTTTCAATGATCTGACCTCCGAGCAGGCGCGCTCCCACTTTGTGGAGTTTGTGGAGGCCTGGAATGCCCGGGCGCTGCCTGCTAGGTACTACAAAGGCGTCGCAGGCACAATCCTGCGGCGCACTAAGCATGCTTGGGCCATCAAAGGTGCTCTTCTTGCCCATGGCCGTTAGATTATGTGATGCTAAGGCCTCAAAGGGGCTACCTGGGAGGCCTGCGTTCGACCTGGCAGCGCTCTGACATTGATGCGATTGAATTTATGCCAGGCACTGCACTCTGCTTGCAGAGCCCCGCCAAGCTTCCCTGACACAGTCAGGTGGTCCCCCTGCGTAAAGTGCGGCATGCAACCCAATTGTTGCTGGGCCACACCCACACCCTGATCTCTTGCCGACCCCGTGTTTTTTATGGTCTGCTCACAGACTCTTCTTCCAAAGCAGGTAGCAGCAGTGGCGCTGACAAGACAGCCGTCGGGCTGGCAGCTGCCATGGAGGAGGACCGCAATGCCTACAGCGCGCAGAGGGCGCAGGACGCAGCCGAGCGCAAGCAGTGGCGGGGCGAGCAGCGGGACGCCCTGGACGAGCTGCTGCCCAAGGCCACAGCGGGCAGGTGTGGGCTCTGCCGTGATGATGCCATGTGCTGTGGTGCTGTGATGCAGATTTCTTGCCAGGGCACATTGCTTGCAGACCAAGAGCTGACCAAGAGCTGCACCTGGTCTGTGTGGGCACTTCCCTAACGGTCAGAATGTCTCGTCACGTCACAGGCAGGTCCATATGTGCTGGTGATATCCTCGCTATGTGCCATCAAGGCATACAGCAGGCTGAGAGAACCAGGTGCAGAAGTGAGCCGGGAATGAATGCCTCTGTGGCAGCTGCGACTATATCTGCCTCATCAAGCTGAGCAGCAAGACATGCCCTCTGCAGGGAAGCGAGGATAGACCAGAAGATGGCCAGGCGAGAGGCTGCCAAGGACCGGGAAGCTTCCCCGGAGATGACGAGGCTGCCAGGTGGCGGTGACGTCATGGGAGGAGACGACTCAATTGCAGCAGCCAGATTCAGGTAAGCAATCATCTGCTCTTTGATCGACAGCTTCGCATTGTGTGCAGAAGCAGTGGCTAGGCTGAACTCTGTCCAAGATGTCAAGGAGAGCTTGGGAGGATTCGCATCATCAAGCTGCCCTGTAGTCAGATGCCTCCTTGCTGAGCTTATGGCTGAGGGCAAGCCTGCAGCTCTCTTGTCCACAGACAAGCTGTGCATTGCGACTGGCATAATGCGTCTGTGTTGCCAGCAGGGAAGCCAGGCAGAACGAGTGGAAGGCGCGCAAGAGCAGTGTGAGGGAGGAGCAGATGCACCACAGGCTCTCAGCAGCCCAGGAAGCAGAGGCTGCGAAGATGGCACAGTTCAGGGCCCTGCTCGCACATGGCCCTATCACCATTGCCAAGAGAGCGGCTGCTGAGTAGATACATGTGCTTGCAGAATGTCATCCTGGGCAGAGACGAATATACCCAGAACAAGGTGCCCTCCGTGGCACTGCTTGGTGCAGAAGTGCATGTCAAAATATGTGCAAGGTATCGCGAATAACTTTCATCGAGGGGAATCACAGTGATGCGATTGCCATGCTTGCGGAACTTTTGGGCCTACGTCCTCTGATGCAGTAAGATCGACCAGTTTGCGGCTCAGGCAGCGCATTCTCTTCTTCGTGGCACACTGATTTGAGACTAGTCAATAATGCAACCTTGTGGCAACTTGCTGCCACGCAAAGCGTAAAGTAATGAGAGGGCACTGTGGTGTCATATCATGCACCTTTTGTAAAGGAGTATCAATGACGATGATGCCTCACAAGTATACAAGCCTGGCATACACCAGGTATGATGCATGGAAAGTCCTTCACGGGGTGAAGCTGCAGCTCTTATTGTGCATTGCTTCATAATCCTGCTTCAATCACCATACGCCCACCTATTGTGGATGCCAGGGTAGAATTTGGCTTTGGTGACAACATCTGCTTCCTATACAACGCAACCCACCGTGCAAACTATACGCTCGATGTGTATCCTCATGGTGTTGCTCTTATGATACAACTTGACACTGCCACCTAGCATGGCAGCATGTGGACATGATGAAGCTTGTCTGTCTGCTCGCACAGGCACTGTATCTTGCCATGCATCCTCCTTCCTATACCAGCTAGCGCTGGGACGCTCAGGATGCACATGATTTGCCAGCGCACAGAGCTCTTGAGAGATACCTTTGCATCATCCCAAGTCTCAGTGCTCATGTGCACATGCCACTACCAATGACCTCCCGAGTGTATTGCGCAACAGACACCCATCCCCTTGGCCTGCAGCATAAGCAAACTGCATGGAGACATTGACTCGCCAGCAACTCACTTTTTGTCTTTTAGCCTGGAAAGGGCTCTTCAGGGATCGCGACGTCTTTCAATGATGACCAAGTTCTAAACTATCAATGGTGCGTCCAAGCACGTTGAACCCACCGTGCGGAGATCTGTGAGCCTCTCGCAGTCAGTCACATCCAACCATGCCAGGGAATGCTGGCTGAGAGGGACCACCACAGCTCTGATGCCTTCATCAGTGATGTCATGGCAACTGCGGAGGCCGAGGGAGCGCAGTGCTGTGAGTTTGGTCAGCCCGCGCAGCCCCTTGTCATTGAAGCGGCCTCCGTCCAAGCTCAGGTTGCGCAGATGCTTCAGGTTCCTGTGCACATGAGGTCTCATTGCTGCAATGTCTTGTATCATCTGTTACTTGACTGCATACTTCCAGGTGGCATTCGCTTCTCATATGCAATCCCTAACACCATTTGAAAAGAATAAGAATGGGCTCTTTGCGTGTGGCACTCTGCCTGAATAGTGTGCATGGCATTCAGCATACAATCACAGCCAAAGGCACGCTGAGTAAGGAAGTAAACAGAAGGCTTTGCCTGATGGCTTTGAGCCCAGTGTTGTTCACGCGTAGATGCGCAAGCCCCAGAGACGTGAGCTGCCTTAGAGCTGACAGCGGGCGGATGACCTTGTCAATTCCCCGCGAGTCCTACACAGATGCGCCACGGCAAATTCAGAGCATGCTGACGTTGACCCCTTTCTTCACTGAAGCATCCTTTGCAGCCTGGTTGCAGTCAGCAGACCGACAAGCTGCATGCAAGGTTGTATCCTCCATTTCAGAGTAGGGCTACCGGCTACAGGACTGCTCACCTCTTGATTGGATAAGTCCAGGTCCTGTAGATCTGTAAGCTGCGCCACATTGCCCACAAGCCAACTTCCAAATCCTGTACTCTCTGGGATCCTCAATGATTTCAGGGTACATAGGCGCCCGAGAGCTTGTGCCAAGGAATGGCTGTAATCGCTGACCTCATCGAAGTGTAGTGTCTCCAACCTACTGATGCTGACGACATGTTCACAGTCCGCACTGATGGAGCACCTGCGAATGACAGGGCAGCATGAGTGATGTCAGAAGGATCATAGCATCGCGCATGTTGGCTCCCTGCAGGAGCCCAGGGATGCTGTTGCAAACTGCCACAACCTTGCTGGGAACCGTGATGTGCCAAGGTCCAGGAGTTGTGTATGCATGGAGGGTGATTGTCTGGCACAGTATCTTGTACATGTACACCACTGGATGAGGCCGATAGGTTGACATTCATAAGAACAGCCCATGATATGTCCCCGAGGAGCCCTAAGCAGGGTTTACACCCAAACGGCATCACAAAGAATTGCTGATCTTGCTGCTGAGTCACAGTGTTCCCCGGCAAAGAACAAGCACACATCAAGGAGCGCAAGCAAGCACAGCTGACCTAAATGGGCATCCTCCACCCTGCCATTTCTATAGGCCGGCATAGATGGAGCACAATCTCATCCGGATCCAGGGTTGCTGGACCGGTCACATGGGATGATAGGGAGATTTACCTGGAAAACGAGAGGCTCTTGAGCTTCGGGAGTCTCTGCAGCTCTGACAGTGACTGTACATTACAGCTACTGAACTTCAGGCGGCTCAGACTGGTGGCGTGAGCCCAAAGGTGCGGGTTGTCGCACATGAGCACCGGGCTGTAACGCCCATTGAGTTCAAGTGACGTTAGCTTGCCTGCACAACAGGCGCCAATCATATGCCCACAGTGTCGCTCAGCATGGGGTGCACACAATGGTGCCTGGTTGACAGCCCAGCTGGAAGCAGACTCACTCAAGATCCCATGTTGTCTACAAAACCTCTGATGTCAGCTCAATCACCTCCACGGACAGCAGCCTGCAATAGCCCGTCATGACCGTCGTCATGCGGCCATGTCGATTCATGCAGCTCTGTGAGCGCCATTACAGCGGCTCCGCTACTGCTGGAAGAGGCTGCTCCAGAAAGGAAGCAGATGTGCCACCCTTCGGCCTTTAGGATCCTCAGCTTTCGCAGAGCAAGCAGCGCAGAGCCATCCATGGCGGAGCCACTCAAGAAAGGGTGTGGATAATGCGCAAACCCTGCATGTGCAGGGACCAAACCTGTCAGTACTGCCTGGCTTGACGATGTGGTGCTCTCATCTCGCAATGGTGTCAATTCAGAGCAGGCGAGAGAGCCCTTCCCAGGCATGCATCAGAGTCCTTCTTCAAGAGGTGGTCGCAAGAGGTGCTGGTGAGACTCATCCCACACGCACCTATATCAAGGGCTGTGAGGTTGGTGAGGCCAGCAAGCTTGTCTAGCAGGGACTGACTACGACCAACAGATTTCTGTAGGTCCAGCTTCCGAAGACCTGCATCTCAAGCTATCAGCTGCTCGGGCACACCGCCATAATTGCTTGGGAGCCTGAGCCAGAATCAGAATCAGTCCAACAAATATGACATTGCCCACACACCACACCTCTTAATCATCCAGCTGATTCTGAATTAGATAGTGCAAGTATCAACCTCCCAAGAAGGACAAGATTGACAGGGCAGAGAGCAATCTGGGTGCAACACCTGTGAGGCAGGACAGGAGGCCTAGTATTCCGTGGTTGTCTGCTCTGCCCATGATTCCTGCTGGGCTGGCTTTAGTAGGCAGCCCGATGTAGCTGGCACTGAGGGCTGTGAGCTGGGTTAGGGCGGCCATGGCATTAAGCCCCTCCGCACTCATCGTGCTGCAGCGGCTTATATCGAGGCTCTGCAATACAACAACAATTCCTCAGCAGCAGCCTTGCGCTGAGGAGTGCGATCATGATATCTGGCGCTTCCTCTGAGAAAGCATGTTAGGGTCAGTAGCAGCCCGCCTACAGACTTCCCATGCTCAAAAAGTCACCATACCTGCCATAGCAGGAGATGGGACAATAGAATCAGAGGAGTCAGGTAGCACCACAGTTCAGACAATACCACCCGGGAGAGGGACCTGTTCGGCAGCACACTTGAGCAGCTACATAGCTTCTGACAAAATGACACACCCTTGGAATTGTAGTTCAAGAAATATAATCCCTCACCTGGAGGTGCGAGAGGCCGCTCAGATATGCGAGGCCTGTTCCGTTGATGCTGACAGCGCCTCTTAGCGACAGCTCCCGCAAGTTGACCAGAGAGCTGAGAGGCTCAAGCTGGCTGTCCTTCATCCACTGCACAGAGAATGTCAAAGAACTCAGCTCCCCAACAACCATGCAGTACCTGTCCTCTCCCCGTCTGGGTGTTAGAGCATGATACAGTGATTGCGGCAGGCTTACAGGGGCCGGTCAAGTGCCTCTGCCTCCCAATTGTCTCCAGAATAAGCAACAGATCTTACACCTCTCAACACAGCCGGCTGGCGCCATGAAGGTCCTGTCTAGCAAATCATGCAGACTGTGACATGCATGTGGAGACTGCAGGGCCCTTCAACCTGCCCCACAAGCCCATGTCCCTCACAGTCTGAGCAGGATCACATCACGGTCTATCCTCTCAACCCGTGACGCGCTGTGTAACAATGGGATTCTTGGGAAGGAGCTGGAATTGGGCGACATACCCTTGTCTCCACATAATGTAGTGTTGTCAGGCCTGTAAGTCCTTGTCCGGCAATCTGCATTCATCATTGAGACATCCGTGACGGCAGTATGTGCATGAGCAGCTGCACTTTGGGATTATATTTCTAGGACTCCCAAAAGATATGCCTTGACACAGGTCTAGACCCAAGCAGTCAATGAACCCTCCCAGACAATTGCTACAAGGAATGTGCACTAGAATTCCAAACATACAGCCCTGCCCAGGACACTATGACAGGCAGTCTTGTGCAGTCTGTACGCATATGCTGTGGGAGATAAGTTACTATATTGCTTGAGATCAATCTGTGCGCATATTGTAAGGACTGCACAGCTGTATTCATCCCAAATAAGCCATCAGTTGTAACGTACCCGAAGTACCGAACACTGGCTGTAGTGCCAGTGCACCTTGAGGCTCTTGAGCTTCCTCAGGGCTGTAAGCTGCTCAAATGATGACATGTTGTCCTTGTAAGCCACCTCAGGGTGCTGCCTGAGCTCCAGATGCTGGAGGTTCTCAAACAACTTTGCCAACTCCCCGGGCTGCATGGTGATCAGGGTTCGTGAAGTGCTTGTGTTCGAAGGCATCCTCCTAGAGCAATCCTTTTAACATCGATCGGACAGGTGAGGACTCTATATGTGAATCCAAGGTTAGGCCGAGGGAGGCACACGCAGGAGCTGGTGATTGTTGCTGCTGACTTCTGGTATGGCAGGCCAGCTTGAGTCACCTGACATTCTGAAAAGTTTCTGGGTTTCAAGGCGTTTATGGTGGTGTCTATGAAGGCTCTGCATTCCTTGCTGACCAAGCGCAGGGTTTTCAGTTCCAGAGCAGGCAAGTACTGCTCGATGAGGAGCTTGTATGTATCTTTGGGTATATCCTGCAGCATCTTTGCAGCGACGGACTAGGGGTCTGCTAGCTTCAGTGAGGTGGCGCGGCTCCCTCTTCTCTGGGATCACCATGCAGAGCATGACATGGCTACAAGCATTCAGGCACTCCTGCACAGGCTGACCGAGTTTTCAGCCCTCCAAGAAAACCTTGAGGATATAGCGCTGTAGCCATCTGGCTTTACGTGCTGTTTCTGTAGTCTCGGATGCTTAGTCCGAGGTGGCATGGATACACGCTGGCCTAACCTAACCACGAGGATTCGGCAGTTACATGGTAACTTGCGTTGGGGAGCCTCAGCTCCCTGAGCCACATTGTCCATACGGAACATACCAATTGCGCTGGACAAACTTCACACGATTACTTTGAAAAGGAGAGCTGCTGCCGTCATCGCAGCCTGCCTCTGAGGATATGCTTGGCCACCGTACTGCAGTCCATCACTCATAGCCAGGCTGTATACTGCTCGTGAATTGATGTGGGTCTGCTGTCAGCAGGGAAGCCAAGCAGAAATGACTGGAGCGCACGTGAGGATACGGTGAGGGAGGAGCGGGTGCACGACAAGCTCACCGTGACAGCAGCCCAGGAAAGAGAGGCACAGCAGATGGCACGGTTCAGGGACCTCCTTGCACACAGCCCAATCACCATTGCCAGGCGAGCAGCTGCAGAGTACATACATGGGATTGCACACCGTCCTACTGGGCAGATACAAACACAGCCCAAACAAGTCGCCCTCACTGAGTCAATGGCACTGGGTCAGTGCAGGTTCTGCACGCTGAAGTATGTGCAAGGTTGCGCAAGTGATGTGCATTGAGTGGAACCATGCTGATGTGATTGCCACACTTGCAAGACTCTGGAACCTGCGGCGTGTGCTGCAGTGAGACTGACCAGTCTGAGGCCTCAACAACGCATCTCCTTTTTCATGACACCTTCAAAATGATGTGACACTGCAGCTTTTCTGGCAAGCTGCTGCCACCCAGAGCGCAAGATAAAAATAACAGGGTACTCTGATGTCATCCATTGCAATGCACACAGCAGGTATTGATGTGACCACTGTCTCGCATGCATTTCAGTCCGGTGTACATAAAAGCTTACAGGCCCAAAGGGGGAAAGCTGCAGCCCTCCCTGTACACAGCTTCACATTCCTATCTCTGCCACTGAATGCCCACCAAGTAGGATGCTGTGGTAAGCTGTGGGCTTCCGTACTAGCATCTGGACTTCAAACAAAACAGGCCGTTGTCTGAGCTATACGCTTTTTCTGCACTCTCCTGCTATGGAACCCTCACGCTAGTGGTATGAGTTGGCACTTGCGCAGCTTAGATGCCAGCATGCAGACTTCAAGTATTAGTCTTCTCGCACAGACACTATATCTTTGTGACACCTTCTCGCAACTACACTAGCGTTGGGATGCTCAGGATTAAGATGATCTGTCAGCGCCAATGCACAAAGGTTACCTTTGCATTCTCCTGCTAATACATACAAGCCACTACCACCTGAAGTTCCAGTGTATAGCGCAACAGATTGCACCCATTCCCTTGGCCTGCAGTGAGAGCAAAGCCCTCAGAGACATTACCTTGCCAGTCAGTTGCTTCTCGCTGTCAGGGAAAGAGCTGTACAGGGGTTGCGACATCTCCAGCATACTTTCAGTAGCGTACATGTCATGACCGTCGTGAGAGTGCATCTGACTCTGATGAACCCACCGTCTGCAGATATGTGAGCCTTTTGCAGTTAGCCACATCCACCGCTGCAAGGGAATGCCGGCTGAGAGGGACCACCATAGCTCTGAGGCCTTCGTCAGTGATATCATGGCAGCTGCAAAGGCTGAGGGAGCGCAGTGCTGTGAGATTGGTCAGCCCGCGCAGCCCCTCGTCATTGAAGCGGCCTCCGTCCAAGCTCAGGTTGCGCAGATGCTTCAGGTTCCTGCGCATATGAGGTTCCGTAGCTACATGGTTTTGAACGCCTTGAATATGATTGCCAGACTTTCAGGTGGCATTTACTTCTCATCTGCAACCGGCAGCACCATTCCAGAGGATCAGGAATGGGGTCATGGCATGTGATACTCTATTGTTTTCAGTGCACACAGCATTAGGTATACAATCACAGCCAAAGACACGCTGTGTAAGCGGGGTATGCAGTATGCTTGCTTGATGGCTTTGAGGCCAGAGTTGTTCACGCGTAGATGCGCAAGCCCCAAAGACGTGAGCTGCCTCAGAGCCGACAGCGGGCGAATGACATGATCAACCCCCTGCAGGTCCTACACCGATGCGCCACGAAGAATTCAGAGCATGCTGATGTTGAATAAATGATCTCTCTGTGACAATTTGACGACAGCAGGCTCCTTGTGATGCTGGCTGACTTGTAATCGGGTGGAAGCTGAAGTGTTCCTTTACTGAAGCATTCTTTACTGCATGCTTACTTTCTGTCCAACAGACCATCAAAATGCATCCAAGGTTGTATTTTGCATTTCAGGCTCACCTGTCGACTGGATAAGTCCAGGTCCTGCAGATCTGTAAGCTGTGCCACTTGGCCCACAAGCCAGCTTCCCAGCTCTGCGCTGTCCGGGATCCTCAATGACTTCAGGTTGCGCAAGCGCCCGGAAGCCTTTGCCAAGGAACAGTTGAAATGCTGTTTGTTGCAGAGCTCATCAAAGTGTAGTGTCTCCAACCTACTACTGCTGACGACATGCTCACTCTCCGCACTGATGGAGCACCTGCGGATGACAAGGCAGCATGAGTGACATCAGATGGTCATGAGAGCACAGCAAATAACATATCTTCAAGGAGTCCTAAGCAGGGCTTACACCCAAACGGCATCACATTCAATAGCTGATCTTGCTGCTGAGTCGCACTCCTTGGTGCGGGCTGGAATACACTGTGAGACAGCTGTGCTTGTAATCGGCATCCTCCACCCTGCCACTCCTATAGGCCGGCACAGATGGGGCACAATCTCATCCAGGGTTCCTGGACTAGTCATGTGGGTTGATAGAGGAAGTCACCTGGAAAATGAAAGGCTCTTGAGCATCGGGAGTCTCTGCAGCTCTGACAACGACTGTACATCACAATCCCGGAACTTCAGGCGGCTCATTCCGGTGGCTTGAGCCCAAAGGTGTGGGATCTCGCACATGAGCACAGGGCTGTAACACCAATTGAGTTCCAGTGACTTGAGCTTGCCTGCACAACAGATGCCAATTGTATGCCCACGGTGTCATTCAGCGCGGGCTGCTGCAATAATTGACAGTCTATGACCAGAAATTGAGCATCGGCCAGGCTCAATGGAAGCAGACTCTTTGCAGACAAAAATAATATGACTAGGAGTCCTGATGTCAGCTCAATCACCTCCGCGGAGAGCAGCGTGCAATAGCCCTTCATGATCGTCGTCATGCGGCCATGTCGATTCATGAAGCTCTGTGAGCGCCAGTACAGCAGCTCCTGTGCTGCTAGATGTGGCTGCTCCGGACAGGAAGCAGATGTGCCACCCATCAGCTTTCAGGATCCTCAGCTTTTGCAGTGCAAGCAGCGGAGAGCCATCCATGGCGGGGGGCTCGAAAAGTGAACAAACACCTGCATGCGCAGGGACCGGACTTCTCAGTACTGCCTGGCTTGACGATGCCGTATCCTCATCTCACAGTGGTGCCAATGGTTGAGGAGGCAGAAACAGGGCTTGTCAGAAAAGCATGAGATTCCTCGCCCAAAGGAAATTGGCAGTATCGACCCCACACTCACCTACATCAAGCGCTGTCAGATTGGTCAGGCCAGCAAGCTGGTTCAGTAGGGACTGAGTAGCAGTGACAGGGTTGCACAGGTCCAGCTTTTGCAGACCTGCAACTTAAGCTACCAGCTGCTTAGGTACAATGACACACATGTCCGTATTAGGCTTAGAGAATGAGGGCTGGACTGGGGCTCAATGTCACCAGGTAGGTAGCTTTAGGAAAGCTGCAAATACAGAGTGCTTGCGCAGTGTGCTTGGGAATTAGAACATGCTTGCAGAAAACAACGACAATGCTCATATGCACAATACATCTTTAACCAGCTTGAGTTGAGTGATTTGATGACTTATTGAGCATAGTGTGGCGCTTGGTCAAAGCAGGACGGGCATTGGCAGGGCAGAGTGTCATCATGTACAGCACCTGTCAGGCAGGACAAGGGGCCCAACACTCCAGGATTGTCTGCCATGTGCGCCATTATCTGGCTGGCATCAAGGGCTGTGAGCTGGGTCAGGGCAGCTATGGCATGAAGCCCTTCTGCAGCCAACTTGCAACAGCAGCTCACATCCAGGCTCTGCACAGCAGTGACAATCTTTCAGCAGCATGATAGAATTGACAGGGCCAAAGACTGTATCAAGCCTCCATTCAGAAAGCATATTTGGATATGTAGCAGCCTGGTCACAGAGGTCCTATGCTCAAGCATCATCACCCTCGCCAAGGTTTGGAGTTGGAACGGCAGGATCTCCATAAGGTTTTCGGTCCAGCTAGCACAGATCAGACAGCAGACCTGGGAGCAAAAGGCAAATAGTGCCAGACCTACCCAAGCCGGGTACCTACAGGGCTCTTACAAGGACAGTATGAAAGGAGGGTTTGGTGTTGGTAGTAAATTCTGGATGCAAAGTCTTACCTGGAGGTGCGAGAGACCTTTCAGATGTGCCAGCCCCGTTCCGCTGATGGTGGCAGCGCCTCTCAGCGACAGCTCCCGCAAGCTGACCAAAGACCTGAGGGCCTCAAGCTCGTTGTCCAGCAGAAACTGCACAGAGACATCCAAAGAGCTTGGCTCCCAAACACAGAGTAGCATGCATGGATGCCTGCTCCATTTGCTGTGCCTCAGAGCATCGCAATAGACCAACAATGGCAGGCTGAGCGCCTCTGCCTTCCCGTCAGTCCTTGCAACAGAGCAGCAGATCCTCTATCGGTCAACAGAGCAAGCCGGTGCCATGAAGGGTCCTGTCCAGCGCATGATAAAGGCCTGACATGCATGTGAAGACTGCAGGGCCCTTTGACCTGCCCCCACCTGGTCACATACATCACAATGTATGCAGGATTGCGGTGTACACTGGTAAGGTTCTTCTTTTTAAACTATGACGTGCTGAGTAAGTATGGGAGTCTTGTGAAGCTTTCGTAGTGGGACCCGTACCATTACCTCCACATAATGTAGTGTTGTTAGGCCGGTGAGTCCCTGCCCGGCTATCTGCATATACACAGAGATACCAATGACGCCCGTATGAGCATGCTGACTTCTTGAGTACACTTTGTAGACTCTACACAGATTTGCCTTAGTGCAGGTCTTTACCAATCAAGCAATGACGCCTTCCGGGCAACTGCAATATGGAGTGGGCACTGCATGTCTGACAGCACAGCCTTGCCTGAGACATCATGACAGACACTCACTGTGCCATGTATCGAGCAGGTGCTGCTGTGAAACCATTACATGGCTAATGTTCAATTTGTGCTCGTATTGCAAGGACTGCATAGCAGCCAGCTGCAGTGCATACATCCTAACAGGCGCATGAGACATCTGTACTACGGTAGTACATTACCTGAAGTGCAGAGAAGTTGGTGTGGCTGTGGTGCCAGTGCACCTTGAGGCTTTCGAGCCTTGTCAGGGCTGTAAGCTGCTCAAAGGCTGATTTGCTGTCCTTGTAAGCCACCTCACGGTGCTGTCTGAGCTCCAGACGCTGAAGGTTCTCAAACAGCTTCACCAACTCCCAAGGCTGCACGGTCATTGGAGATTTTGAAGTTGCTTGTGTCTTGAAGTCAAGTTTGGGAGATAATTCTGGTTATACTCGACCTGAGAGGTGAGGTCCCTACACATGAGTGGCTCCAAGGTTAGGCCAAGGAAGGCCATGCCCAACACACGCAGGAGCCAGTGACCTCTTTAGCTGCCTTTTGGTGTGGCAAGCCACTGGCTAATCACCTGACATTCGGAGAAGTCTCTGGGCATCAAGGCGGTAACGGTGCTGTCTATCAAGGATCTGCATTCCTTGCTGACCAAGCGCAGGGTCTTCACTTCCAGAGCAGGCAAGTACTGCTCGATCACGAGCTTGTAAACATCCACAGATATATCTTGCAGCATCTTTGCAGCGATGGACTGGGGATTTGTCTGCTTCAGAATGATGTCATGGCTCCCTCTTCTCTGGGATCACCATGCAAAGCATGACATAGCTACAAGTACTCAGGCTCTCCTGCATAGGCTGACCAGTTTATAATCCTCCAAGAACGTTCAACGAAGTAAGCGTTGTTGCCATCTGGCTCTACGTGCTCAGTCGGCATTCTAGTGATGCTTAATCCGAGGTAACATGGATACACGCTAGCCCTGCGATAAACTCCGGAGTTACACGGTAACTTACGTTGGGGAGCCCTCACTCTGTAAGCTAGACAGGATAAGGTTATTACGCTAGAAAAGCTATCAATGATGACTTGAAGTGGACAGCTGCCGTCGTCATTGCAACCTGCCTCCAAGGGTATCTGTCTATTGTGCGCTGGCGTTTGGCTGACCAGACTTAATGGGACTTCAGACTGCAAGTTACCCTTAGTGACATAGCACCGGACCAGGTTGTCACTTGATGTATGGCTACAGTACTGCAGTCCATGATTCATACACAGGCTGCGTACTGCTCATAGCGTGATGTGGATCTGCCAGCAGTGGTGTCAGCAGGGCCCTGGGGAGGTCGAGCAGAATGAGTCAAAGGCACGCAAGGACATGGAACGGAGGAGCAAATGCACCGTGAGCTCACAGCAGCCCAGGAAGTAGAGGCGGAGAAGATGTCGCAGTTCAGAGTCCTGGTTGCACAAGGCTAGTGAAACCATGCGCTTGCAGAGGTTGATCATCATTGAGACATGCATGCTGACACTGTGGTCACCTCACGCGAATCCTTACACATGCTGGCAGCGCATGCCAGATTGTCTATATGCTTTTCAGTGGGGGAAATGCCATGCCTTCAGAATGCTGATGAATGGGGAGCAACGCATACCACATCATGTGAGCGGACATTACAGTAGGCACCTGGTCCTAATCAAGGAACGCATAGAGGCAGTGCACACTTTTCTATGACATGGCAGTTCTGGGTGACTGCATTGCTGTGGCGGGCTTCAAGTTTCTACCACATTGTGAGCTCCCCTGCTAGGATCTGAATTTTCACCACTGTACTACAACTTCGTGGTACAGGCCAGGTGTCTTTGTGTCCACGTGGACACTGTAGTCATCACAGTGTGAACTTTGAAAACGGCACTTGCAGCTCGCATGGCAGCGGGCTGACTTGATGAGCTTCTCACAGGCATGCTTGCGTATCCAGTGCT
Source organism: Coccomyxa viridis (assembly GCA_963930925.1). Lineage (NCBI taxonomy): Eukaryota > Viridiplantae > Chlorophyta > Trebouxiophyceae > Coccomyxaceae > Coccomyxa > Coccomyxa viridis. The sequence goes on along the minus strand of CAWVOJ010000007.1, from coordinate 662,457 downwards.
CCACCCTTTCTGAGCTAAGATTGGCCTGCTCAGCATTGGATGATCTGACCAGGTCGTGTCTCGCACTTAATGCTGCGGCGCTGGCTGTGCAAAGGAGACGATCTATCTCATGCCATGTGCCAGAGGTCAGATGTCGGGGTCGTATCCATACTCATATTGACTATGTATCGCGCAAGACATCACGCCAATCCTCTCCATCTGCAGCATGAAGGGAACCCTTGAGACAACAAGTTCACTAGTGATTTGGAAAGAAAGCGGATGCTCCTTGCTGGCAGTGGACAGGCTCTATGGGGGTGGCAGTCTTGAAGCCACTCGCCCTTGCCCTGATACCATCTTATTCAGCATAACATGAGTGCATCGATAACTGCTGAATTCACCAGGCTGACTTGCCTCTGAATGGCTGTGGACCCCGCAGGACTGAGTATCTTGCACCCAGCCACATCCACTGAGGCAAGGGAGTGCCGGCTGAGGGCTGTCATCAGAGCTATGAGGCCGCTCTCAGTGAGCCTGTGGCAGCACCGCAGGCTGAGGGAGAACAGCGCTGTGAGGCTGCTCAGCCCGCGCAACCCACTGTCAGTGAAGCAGCCCTCCTTGAGGTTCAGGTCGCGCAGGTGCTTCAGGTTCCTGTGCGCACAAGCCCCCATTGTAATTGCCCTCTGGTGCCGGCTACATAATCAAGCATCCCATCAGATGGCACTCAAGCCAATCTGTGACTGGTGGGGTCTCGAATATATATATATATATATATGTGGTGGCAACCCGCAGCCAGAGGCCATGGGGCATTCACAGATCTGTCTGCAGCCAGAGTCTGGGGCCAGTCGTACATGCACAGTCTGCAGCCTTGTCAACTGGGAAATGACTCACTCCTAAACATGGTTCCTACACCCCCTCTGGGCAGATGCGTGGAGGGGCCTCCCTTGGTGAACCACTCGAATACATCAACAGTAGACTCGCTGCTGGCGTTCTTGGATTGATTGGGGACAAAGGCATCCAAGACAAGACGACGGTCAAAGGTATGCTGAGCAAGGTAGGATGAGGACAGACTTGCCTGATGGCTTCAAGCCCAGAGTTTGCCACACACAGATGCGCCAGCCCCAGAGCTGTCAGCTGCGTCAAAGCTGACAGCGGACGGACGTCAATGTTTATTCTTTCTGAAACCGGAATCTACACAGATACATACAGATGGTCAGCACAATGCTGTACAGCTTCCCTATTACTGAGGTAGTCCTGATTGCCAAGCATCATTTGGCGAGGCATTCTGATTGTACATGAGCTTCCAGGGAAGAACAGATCAGTCAGACTGCTGGCTGGAACTCACCCAAGGGAGAGATAAGTCCAGACTTTGCAGGTTTGTAAGCTGCGCCACTTGGCTCACAACATTCCTTGCGCGTTGTCTGTTGCCTGGCGCTGTCTGCAAAGGGTGCCGTGCCGGAACCGTCAGCGTCCTAAGGGTGCTCAGCTTTCCCAGGAGCGGTGCCAGGCAAATTTCACTGGTCCACCCAAAGCCTCTGTCAAAATGGAATCGCAGCGTCTCCAGGGTGGTCAGACTGCTGATCAGTCTTTGCACAGCATGGCCAGAAACACAGCACCTGCGGATCATACAAGAGGCATGAGTGGAATCATGATGGCATACAGTGGCAGCTCATACTCATAGAATGCTTTCTGGCCAGGTCTCACAGCAGGCATTGGAAAGTCGCGGACAATTTGCCTGACCAAGGAGTCTGCAGCGCAAGACTTGGCTATCATCAATTGGATGCTTGCACCACTTGACAGTGAGGCTGCAGACCATATGAATGTCACATCAACTGAGGGGAGGGGAGCACATGTGGCTCCTGAGGTTGAAGCAGGCTGGTGGACATGCTTACTTAAAAATTATGAGGGTCTTGAGCGCTGGAAGTCTCTGCAGCTGTGACAGTGACTTCACATTGCAAAACCGCAACGTGAGCTCTCTCAGGGCGGTGGCTTGGGCCCATAGATGCAGCGAAATCTTGTTGGGTATGGCAGGGCAAGACCACCCACTCAGCCGCAATGACGTCAGCTTGCCTGCAGAGTAGGCTCTTGATCATGCTTTCTTTTGTGTGCATGTCATATGGTTGCAGCACATGGTTGCAGCACAGCTTGCACAACAATGCTCCTTTGGGAGTCCAGCAATGCTTCTTTGAGAGTCCATAAGCCAAACCTCTATGTCACCCAGACATGGTGATGTGGAGTAAGTTGTGGCCCTCCCTATCATTGTGTACTCTTGACAGGAGCAGCTTCTTTACCTCCGCGGAGAGCAGCATGCAGTAGCCCCTCATGGCTATCGTGCTGCCATGTTGAAACACTGAGCTCTGTGAGCTTCAGTTCAGGGGCACCGCCGCTGCTGCCAGAAGGGGTTGGCCTAGGCCTTATGTAGATATTCCACCCATCAGTCTGCAGGAATCTCAGGTCTCGCAGAGCGAGCAGTGCAGAGTCATCAATGGCGGGGTGTGAGTAGGACGAAAGACCTGCATGTGCAGGATCCACCTTTCAATCGGTCCGTGTGATTATTTTCTGGCTGGGGTACTGCAGTAGCCTCGTCCCACGGTGCTCTTATCTGTAAGCACGCAAAAGATGCTAACAATTGTGATAGCATTGATTACCCAAGAGATGGTGGCAGCTGCAGAGTCAGACTCACCGATGCAGAGACCTGTGAGCCTGGTCAGGCCTACCATTTGGTTTAGGAGGGCCTGACTTGGAACGATGATTTGACTGATCAGTTCCAGCTTCTGCAGACCTGCATATCAAGGTCACCGCTCACACACCACACCACAGATGACACTATACTCAGGCCTGGAAGGCTGAGGCCCAGAAGGGGGAGCAGATCACTTTACAAGGGGCTTTCCCAAGGGCTGCAAAGTCAGACTGATGTGCGCAGTTCTTGGGGATTGAGCAATGTGTGCTGGGAGGAGTGGTGACGATGTTCGATGTAGATCAGGCATTGCACAGCAACTGCACCTCTGATAGATGGCTCAATGGGCAGATTGGAAGACCCTTACAGTAATGTCCTGGCAGCTCCTCATCGTGATGTCTTGAATAGGGCAGAAGCCATCATGGTGCCGCACCTGTAAGGCGGGACAAGAGGCCCAGTACTTCAGGGGCGTCTGCTATGCGCATCCCTGATGGGCCGGTCTCAGAGGCCCAGCTGGCATTGAGAGCTGTGAGCTGAGTCAGGGCGGCCATGGCAACAAGCCCCTCTGCAGTCATCCCGCTGCACTCGCTGACGTCCAGGCTCTGCGCTGCAAGCATGACTCTGTCAGTAGCATCACTGTGCTGATGAGTGTCATGATCAGGTTATGGAGATACTTTCCAGAGAGCACTTCAGGACAACCAGCAGCCTGGTAGCAGAGGTCCCGCACGCCAAGACCCCTCACTCCTGTGTAGACTGGGAGATGGAAGAAGACGGTGGTGGGAATCCAAGCTCACAAATCCCAGTAGCATCCAAGATCAGGCCATAGGCCCAGGGCTAAGGCCAATGTGGGCAAAGCATACAGAAAAGGGTTGATGGGCAGAACGCAGGACTGCTGAGCCATAGATACAGGGCTTCTGAGCTAGCGACATGATAGCAGGGCTGGAAAGACTTACCTGGAGGCGCGAGAGGCCTTGCAAGCATGCCAGCCCCGTCCCACTTATGCTGATGGCACCACTCAGTGACAGCTCTCGCAAGTTGACCAGACATGAAAGAGGATCAAGGTCCTTGTCCACCAAAAACTGCACATATGTACCAGATATCTTGGACGCCTGACAAGCATGCATTGAAGCTGTGTTCGGTAAGTGTCTGCATCATGGAAGCATTGCAGCATGCAAGCTCGATTAGTCTCTGCCTTCTCAGATGTCTTTTTGGTCCCTCTCATAGCACACTTTATCAACTTGCTTACTCAGCAGCGACGCAAGTCAATGCCATGAAGATGCTACTTAGCACCTAAAAGAGGCTATGAGATGCATGTGAAACCTGCAGGGCCCTCAGGTGGGAGTCTTATAAAGAATCTGGTCTGGCCAGGGGACACATACCTCGGCGTCCTTATGATGCAGTTTTGTCAGGCTGGTCAGTCCTTGTCCCAATATCTGCATATATACACAGCAAGGTAGGCATGATGTCCCATGTAAATGTCTAACGGCCCTTGAAATGTCCCTTTCCAGGTGTATTCTGAAGTATAAACTTGGCTGCAGGCCTCCACTTAAGAAAGCCATCGCCCCTCCAGCCATCAGCAGTCTCTTTTCTGCCCAAGTTGTCCCATAGCACCTTCGGCCTAGAATGGTGCAACAGAATACTTTTGTGCAGTGTATCCAGACACACTGCTATCATTCTACTGCTCTGCTTAAGGCCAGCCCGTGCAATCATCCCAAGCCTCAAGCCTGCACAACGTCCAACTGGTATGGGACATCTGTGGTATGGTACCTGAAAGACAGAGAAGTTGCTGTAGCTAGGATGCCATGGGACAACCAGGCTGCGAAGACTCTTCAGGGCGCTGAGCTGCTCAAATACCACTTGGCGGTTCTCGTAAGCCATCTCTGGCTGGTCATGCAGCTCCAGACAATGAAGATTCTTGAACAGCGTAGACATCTCCGAGGGCTGCATGGTCATTAACAAGATTCCACTCCTCCTGTGTCTTAAAAGATTGCTCTATACAAGACCTCTTAGTATCAAGCTAAGAGGAGAAGACTGTACAAAGACATGACTCCAAGGTTAGACCAAGAGAAGCAATGCCCAACATGCAGGAGCTGATGACAGGTCATGCTGAAGGCGCTGGTACGGCAGGCCTGTAGCTACTCACCTGACACCTTGAAAAGTCCCTGGGCTTCAGGGCGGTAGTGGTGGTGTCTACCAAGGATCTGCATTCCTTGCTGACCAAGCGGAGGGTTTTCACTTGCAGGGGAGACAATTGCTGGTCGATCAAGAGCTTGTATACAGCCACAGGTAAATCCTGCAGCATGTTTACTGCGACAAACAAGAACTAGGGGATGTATAGACTTTCTTTCTCTGGGATCACCATGCAATGCATGGCATAGCCACAGGTACTCAGCCTCTCCTGCATAGGCTGACCGGTTGACGATTCTCCAAGAACGGTCAACGAAGTAAGCGCTGTTATCATCTGGCTCTACGTGCTTAGTCTGCTATCTGGGATGCCTGACTCCGAGGCGTCATGGATACACGCTGGCCCTGCGAGGATCCCGGAGTTACATGGTGACTTGCGTTGGGGAGGCCTCACTCTGTGGCCGCAAAACAGGCTTGTTACGCTAGACAAGTTCCAACAACGATAAATGTGAAGCGGGATGCTGCAGTCGTCATTGCAGCCTGCCTCGCTGTTGCCTGTCGTGCGGAGACCAGGGCAGCGATCTGCTTCTGCGGGCTGCCTGCTTGGCCACTGCCAAGGGCAGGCCGCAAAGTGATACTCTTAGACTTGAGGTATCTGATGTCACAATTAGCAATGAACACCCCTACAGCTATGGCACTGGTGCCACAGTCACATGTACATAATGCATGAGAACACCTGAATCAATCATGTGAATCTGTGATTTACCCTGTACATAGCTCCACACTCGCATTGCCAGTCAGGAAGCTCCCATCACTGTTGGAACTCGCGGTCAGATGGGGGCTTCCCTGCCAGCATCTGGGTTTTCAGCCAAGAGCAGGCCATTGTCTGGGATATATGGTTTACTATGATCTTTCATCTTACAGTGTGGTAAGTCCAACTAAGTTGACACTTGCAGTTAGCATGACAGCATGCAGACTTGAGACTCTTGTATGCATAAACCTAATTGCACTCTACTTCCACAGGCAATGCCATGTATACGACGCCTCCTCCTCTGAACTGCGATTGGGGTGCTGGGGACTCAGTGATCCGCCCACTCCTTATGTCTTGAGCCTGATGCTGCAGCACAGATTTCACCGCCAGCGTGCGTAGGAAACCTTCTTTTTGCCACAATGCCAGAGTCTCACTCATGCTGGCCCCAGTGATGATGATACTCAAACTGACGATGTGTTGCGCAAGACATCACACCCATGCTCTTTACCTGCAGCACAAGCTGGACCCTTCAGACAATGAGATGCTGCAAGTGCGCTCCTTGCCCTTACAGGGCTTTGCCAGGATCGAAATATCTGCAAGCCATTCTGGAATGCACATCTCATGGACCAGCGCATGGGTGCATTCAAGTCTTTGGGTTTGACCCACCCATTGGGGGCCGAGGGGTGTGAGGTGCCTGCACCCAGTTACGTCCACCCAGCCAAGGGCATGGCGGCTGAGAGGAACCACCACTGCTCTGACGCCGTCCGGGGTGATGTGATGGCAGCACCACAAGCAGAGCGTGCGCAGCGCGGTGAGCTTGGTCAGCTCGCGCAGCCCCTCATCGGTGCAGCGACCATCGTGTAGGTTCAGATTGCGCAGATGCTTCAGGTTCCTGTACGCATCAGCTCCCATTTACATGACACTCTGGTACCCAAGGTAGAATTTAGATGACAAACAATCAGAATGCATTTATCTGCGGCTGGTGGTATCAAGACTGGGCTGACTGCATGCATATATTATTTTTGATCAGAAACTCAGGGCATCCGCAGCATACTCATCCTCAAAGGCACTCCAGGCAAGAGAAACCTGAGAGCAGGTTCACCTGATGGCATGAAGCCCACAATCTTCTACGCGAAGAGCCCTCACCACAAGAGACGTCAGCTGCGTCAGAGCTGACAGTGAGCGGATGTCATGGTAGATGCTCCCGTCATGCTACACAGAGAGACACACACCCACTCAGCGCGCTGTTGTTTAGGATTTCTGTATCAGGGTTGTTTTGTGAGAGGACGAGACCCAAAGCAAGATCAATTCGACAGCCTTTCAGTCAGGCTGCAGGCTGGAAGGCAACTCACAAAATTGTCCTGAGCGGACAGATCCAGGTCCTGCAGAGCTGTGATTTGCGCCACTTGGCCAAAGACCTCCTCTGAAAGTATCTAATTTGATGGAGTCATTTTCAAGGCTGACCATTCCGGAATCTTCAATGCCTTGAGGGTGCTCAACTTCCCCAGAGCTGCTGCCAAGCGAATGTCACCGGTGAGGCTGTTGCCATTGTGAAAGTGCAATGTCTCCAAGGTAGCAACACCACTGACATCTTGATGTAGCACTTCGGCGCTGACAGAGCACCTGCAGTTGGCAATGCGGCACGTGCAAGACCAGGAAATCATGTACATGGCAATCCACACTTATGATGTGTGCTCATACACTCTTAAGGGTATACACAATAGCTCATCTGCAGCGCGTGCCAGCCGGCGCTCGCATGCAATTGTACTATACCATATACAGAGGATGCAAACATTCCCGAGGGCCAGTCCAATTGATTTGGAATGAGACAGCACATGCGCATAGCGGAGGGGTGACGCATTGCGACGGGCAGGCTCACCCAGAAAAGACAAGGCTCTTCAGCATCGGGAGTTTCTGCAGCTCTGGCAGTGACCCCACACTGCACCCCCGGAATTTGAGGTGACTCAGCGCAGTGGCTTTGGTCCACAGGTGCGACATGTCCTCAAATGTTGCAGCGCGGAACTGTCCATGGGCATTCAATTGCAGAGCCTTCAGCTTCCCTGCAATACAGGGCCCCAATGCTTACATCACCCACATACCCCTGTCACAGTGTTGCGCTCTTCTAGCACCGGCTGTATAACGATCTTTGATTGACAGACCATTGGCAGAAGGTCTGCATCAGACTGGCTTGTGGGGGCGCAGGTGCTCCCTAGAATCTTTGTATCCTGCAATGCTCATATAGTTACTGACTCTCTCACCTCCACGAAGTGCAGCATGCAGTAGCCCCTCATAGTCCTTGTGGCGCCAGATTGATGCGCTAAGCTCTGTCAGCGCCAGCTCAGCACCAATGCTGCCGCTTGACAAGGCTCCTCTGGGCCTCAGATAGATCGGCCAGCCATCAAGCCTGAGAATCCTCAGCTCTCGCAGGCTGAGCAGTGCGGAGCCATCGATGGCGGGAAGTACAATGGTTGGGGGAGGGTCAGACAGATCTGCATGAGCATGGCGTGACGTTATCAGCACTACCCTTTGCGGTAAGGCGCTAGACTGTGAGCACACAGTGTCTTGTTGATTGTCTGATCAAAATTGCATGCTCAGGCACAATCGACCTAGTAGTGCTGAGGTACAATGCCCACAGAAATGGACACTGCCGTCCAAGACAACCCTTTCTCACAAAAGTTGCTGCCAAGAAATGCAATGCCCTCACTACTAGTGCTACTTGTATGCATGCAAAGGATGCCTGGTCCAGCAAGCATCACAGGTATTTGCCTTGAGCATCGTGGCAGCAAGTATCCCGCCCTACCTAATTTGAGAGCTGTGAGCCTGGTGAGACATGCCAGCTGATCTAGTAGGGCCTGATTAGGGAGGATGCCGCGGCAATCCTGGCGACCCAGGTCAAGTTTCTGCAGACCTGCACCTCACACTGAAGCTTGCTCGGGCACAATACTGCAAATTCACACAGATGTCTGTGTAATGTCATGACATTGCATAAGGGGGTAGATTCTTGTACTGGCTAACTGACGCCAGCAATTGACTTCCAGGCAGCTGCAAAGTCTTGGAAGTTGTGCTGTGTGCTTGAGCGTTGAGCACCAATTGGAAAAGGCATAGCAATGCCACATACACCACACAACTGATGCCACTTTATCAGGTGATGCAGTCATCAGACTCGTGTATGTCAATGGCCAAGCCAGGTCTTAACAAGGTATCACGTTAGGGCAAGGCGGAAATATAGTGTTGCACCTGTCAAGCAGGAGAGGAGGCCCAGGATGCCTGGAAAATGAGCTGTGGGAAATTCATTCAAGCCCTTTTGATATTCAAAGATCAGCCCTATGGTGTTAAGATTGAGGGCTGTAAGCTGGGTCAGGGTTGCAATGGCATGAATCCCCTCTGCCTGCATCCCGCGGCAATGGCTCACATCCAGGCTCTGCACAGACACCCATGCCGCTAAGTTGTCCACCTTCGTGCTAGGCGCTATAGCATAGGGACAGATGAGTTCTAGCGGCAGCCCGTCCTGTGGAGGGATATCCAAGCTCGACTGCCATCTCATCTGCACAACATGCCCCCTTGAAGGGTGGGGGTAGAGAGACATAGCAGTTCCTGTATTCAGCCACAATGGTGAGCCAGAGAGGGACAAAAAGGTGTGCTTTGGCCCTGTCCTCAGGACCAGCAGTGACAGAACTGCTACACAGGCACTACAGCAGCAAAGCAGAGGATGAGGATTTTCCCCAGAGATCAGAAGTGTTACCCGGAGGTGCGGGAGGTCTTTCAGGAAGGCCAGGCCCGCTCCGCTGATGCTGAGAGGGATATTACGGGTACCGCGCAGCGACAGCTCCCGCAGGTTAATCAAAGGGCTGAGAGCTCTGAGATCCTCATCCCTCAGCAGCTGCACTTGCACTTGCACCTTCAGAGCATTCCCTGGAAACCTGTTGAAGCCTTCTGAGCGCCAGAAGCCCGCAGCAGACTCACTGTACCAAGCCTAGATTGACTCTGTCTCATGTCGTCCTCCCATAGGAACAGTAAGCGATGTGCATTTTTAGTCCCTGCCAAGACACGGCAATGCTATCAAGACCCTACTTGGAAATCAGACTTGGGCATGCTAAGGGGACTGCACAGCTTGTGCACCGGTAGAGGAAAAGGGAATTGTGGCCTCCTAAAACGCCTATAAAGCAGCACCGAGGCACCACAGGAAGGCCTGATCCTGTTCAGCTTTGTCACAGCGGCATTGTAAGTCTGGTGAGGCTCTAGGGACTCAGGGTTCACCTCTGCATGTTCATAATACAGCGTCTCCAGATCAGTCAGCTTTTGCCCTGCTGTCACCTGTGTGCAAGCAGAGCAGAGTATGCAAGGCATGTCTCTGGGACTCTTGGTATGCAGCAATCCTGAACCTCCCCCTCTGAGGTTGCTGGACAGTAGCCACAATGACATATACCCAATTGGGAAGGATTACGAAATAACAGCTATGCAGTGTACCCAGTAGCACTCCGATCCATGGTGATCTGGATTGCACGCTATCAGATCGGTCAAGGTCAAGTCATGAATGGAGTGAAGAAACTGCAGCAGCCTTTGTCCAGCACTGCTTCCTTACATATGCAGAGTTGGTACCTGAGTCAATGTAAAGTTGCACCAGCTCTTGTGCCATTGCACCTTCAGGTGTTTCAGCCTTGTAAGGGCTGTAAGTTGCTCAAAGGGGGACTGGCCCTCTTCACAAGCTTCCTCAGTGTGCTGCCTAAGATCCAGACTCTCAAGATTACTGAAAAGCTTCACCAACTCCCAGTGCTGCATGGTCATCAGCGTTTCTGACATCCCTTGATGAGACTTTTTCGACCATCGTTCCTTGCGAGGCGAGCTAATGGTGCAAATGAGTGACTCCAAGGTTTGGCCAAGGTGATTTATGCCTGACACGCAGGAGCTGAGGAGCTTGTGCAATGCAGAGTCATGGCAAGGACGGTGGCGACTCACCTGAAGCTGTGAGGGGTCTTTGGGTTTCAAGGCTGTAATTGTGGTGTCTATGAAGGATCTGCATTTCCTGCTGACCAACCGCAGGGTTTTCACTTCCAAGGGAGACAGGTGCTCCTCAAGCAGATCCTTATATAGAGTCGCAGGGAGATCCTGCAACATCTCTGCAGAGTTGATGGAGATCTTCTACAATGACTGGCCCGGCTCTCCCCTTTTCAGGATCACCGTGTGATGCATGACATGGCAACTAACTCAGAAGCACCCCTGCACATGCAGCCTTTCACAACCCCTGTAAAAGCTTCTACGGATATGCTGCTGTGGGCACTAGCCTTGTCAGGCTGTCTCTGAGCGTTTCTGTGATGCTTGGTCCGAGGCGACATGGATACACGCTGGCCCTGCGAGGATCCCGGAGTTACATGGTAACTTGCGTTGCCGAAACCTCGTTCTGTGGCCATACTGTCCAGGCGAAACGCGCTATAGTTCCGCTAGGCAAGCTTTCAACAACGACGACTATGAAGTGGGGAGCGACTGTCGTCATTGCAACCTGCCTCGCTGTTGCCTGTCGCGCGGAAACCAGGGCAGCGATCTGCTTCTACGGGCTCACACGCTCACTGCCATACACAATCGATACAATACGAAGCAACATCTTCGACCCGCTTGTTGAGGACGGAATCAGCTACAGCGTGTTCCTGCACACCTACAATGTCACGGAGGTACGCGCGCTGTGCAGAGAACAGATCTGTAACAATACGAAGCATGTGTGCTACAGGAAATTTTGGGCTCTCCTCAGGTGAATGATTGTGCCGCAGATCAACAATCCAATGAGCGGCGAAAATCATGTCGCCGTGAACTGGAGAGCTTTCCGACGTCTGCAGCCTGCTGCGTTCGAGGTAGAGGATGCAGACGCCGTCTTCGACCAAGAATTCAGTGAGCAATATAAGGGCCTCCTGGAATGGAAAGATCCCTGGGATGCACCTCACCACAGCAGCCTCAGAAGTTTGCTACTGCAGCTGCACTCTTTAAAGAAGGTGGCTGGGCTTCAGGAGGTGGCTGCTCGTGAGCATGGCCCTTTCGATGTCATTATAGCCCTGAGATCTGACCTCTGGATCTTCAACTGGATCAGCATTGAGCATGTCAGAGCAGCCATGCAGTCCAGTGCTACAGTGTACACGCCAGCATCTGACACACCAGGCGGGCTCAACGCCAGACTTGCTTTTGGGCACCCGGATGCGATGCACTATGTTATGCATCGCCTGGATGACGCCTTAGGATACTCGAAGCTCCACCCAAACGAGTACCCTTCCAAGCAGGGTATGCTGCTCTCAGAGGCCTTTCTCAAGTATGTGGTAAACCGAAATGGGCTGGTTGCGGTTGCCACAGACATCATTCTTGAGAGGGTCCGTGCTAATGGTTTCCTGCACCAGATCCCAGTATTCCATAAGAGGGGAGGCCTTGCCAGATGGAAGCCAGGCAGGTGGCTGCGAAGGAATAGACGTGCAGTGTGGGAGCTCAGTAAAATTCCAACAGGATACAGTGATCTTGACACCATTGTGAAAGCAACAGCAAACCAGAGAAACAACTGGTTTGTGTAGGGTTATGTAAAGCTGGTCCAGAAATTCTTCAGAGCTGCACACAAATCTGTCATTTCTCTGATGACGAAAGTCATCTTGCAGGTGCTTTGAACATGGCATTGATTCTCAGCTGCTTGGGACCTGAGTCATTGCCAAGCCCAGGCTCCCCCTCTTGCTTGAGCTTCCGCTTCACGTTGCCTGCATGGCCTTTGTCTGCATTCCGGGGGCTGCCCCTGCTGATATTCTGGCGCAGCCAGATGTCCCGCATGATGCGCCGCTGCTCGGCCACATCCACATCCGGCAGCGCCTCATCCGCTTGTCCCGCGCACATATGGCCTGCTTGCTGTCCTTCCTGGTTCTCGGGGTGATTTTCTTGCCGGAGCTGACCGACGCTGTCCTGACGAGTCTCCTCTGCTTCTCTTGCAGCAACTGCCTCTTCTGCCTCTGCTATGTGTAAGCCGGTGGACATCTGTGCATCCTCATCGAGGCCTTTCACATGTTGCTGGCCTGCCAGGGGGTCTGCAGAATGGCTACACGGCATGCTTGCTTTGTTGCCATCTGGCGTTGCAGTTTCGATGGCCGCTTGCGCTCCAGAGACCCCGGCAGGCTCATCCTTTGGCTGACTTGATCGCTTCTGCTCAATTGCTTTTGAGGATCCAGACTGTGCTTCTCGCACAGCTGCAGAGGCAGCTGCAGGGATGGAGGCCTTGTCATTGTGCCCGCACTGCTGTGGGACACCTGAATGTAGCCCTGCAGAGGAGAAGGGCTGCTGCCCGGCCACATCAGCATCCTGTCTGAGCGCTGCAGTGCCTGAGGCCTTCTGTGGTGAAGCCCGCTCTATGATGCGGTGGACCTTTGCCTGCTGCCGCACATCATCGGCATGCGGCTGGCTCTGTAGCTGTGTGGGGCTATCAAGTGATTGACTCCCAGAGCATGGCCTCTGCCGAGCACCCTCGGTGCTTGCTTGAGCTGGAGTATTTGCATGCGCTGATGTACCCCTTCTGCTTCCAGGCGGGTCAGCTGGGCTGGCTGCTGGCTTCGCCTGAGCATCATACGCTGAGCTGCTTCTGTCATTCACTGCTCCATGCTCCAGTGCCTGTGGCTTGCCCTGCAATTCCGCTGAACCTTGCTGTGCTTCTGCTGCTGGGCATGCTGCACTCTTGCCTTGAACGCTACTGCTCTCTGCAGCTGCTTTGCTGCTGCTTGGCTTGGCAGTGGCGGCGGCCGCCTTCTTGAAGAGCGCTGTGATGCTGCGCTGATGTGGCGCCTTGCTGGCCTGTGTGCCCTCACCATTCTCCACCTTTGGTGAGTCTGACTGCCCAGCCTCCTCCTTTCCCTCTGCAAATGCAGCACGCCTCTCAGGCAGCTCATCCACATGAGCAGGTGAGATTGCAGCACCATTGGCAGTATCTTCATTGGCTGGAAAAGGCCCACCCCATTGTGAACATTCTAGTCCTTTGTCTACGCTAGAGGGACCTCGCGTTTGCAAGCCAGCCCAGCCGCCTGATGCGGCGACGCTGAGGTGAGAAGGTCAGATGGAAACCAGTGCACGAAGTCTCACCTGCTTTCTGGGGCTGGTTCCCGTTGAAGAAGCGGGTGATGGCGCCCTGATCTTCCGCCAGCGGCGTTGGCACGAAGTCTGATGCCTGCACAGAAGCCTTTGCGTGAGCTCCAAGTGTCAGAATCTCCCTCAAATGTCTTATGGCCAGTACACAAGGCTTGTTCCTAACTGGGACAGCAGGGCTGCCTGGAAGGTCTTCTCATGAGCGCCTCTGTAGACTTTACGATAAGATGCAAATGGGTGTAGTCCTTTGCAGAGCTAGCCAAAAGCATGGGGGCACTGCAGAGGTGCTTCACCACGCAGTGGAGTCAGGGTCAACAAGTGAGCAGGACAAGCAGAAGCTAGCATGGCTACCTGCAGGGCAAGGCGGGTGCAGGGGTAGATGTCATAGCACTTCCGCAGCAGCATGCAGCCGGCCTCCTGCAGCAGGGCTGTGGTGTAGCCCTCTCGGCCGGGGCGTGGCGCTGAGCTGGCCTTGCTTCGGTCTCCCTGGCTGCCCCTGCATGTAACACCGTACTCTCGGCATATCTCAGCCCATGGGAACATGTCCCTGTGACCCTACATGGCCTCTGCAGCATAAGGGCCATACAGGTGCCCTTCCAGATGGGCCTGTGCCTTTTACTGACCCTGCTATGATGTCCCAGGCAGTGTCTGCATCTGCATCAGGCTTCTGGCAAACCTCAGCCTTCTGCGACGTCTGCCTGTGAGCCCAGATGGAGCTTGGCTGCAAATCTCACGAAACACGAGACACACCCGAAGTCCAATACAAGTGCAGAGTGGCAGCGAGTATCCTCTATAGATAGCTTCACTTTCTGTGAGCTTGTCCAATTTACTTGATGAGAGCCAGAATCGTTGCTGCTTCTCGTCACCATCCCTCACACCAGCCCGCAGTGGAGATAGAGGCAGCAGGATTAGGTCATGTAGTCACCTGTGTCTACGCCTCCTCTTCTAGACTGAGCAATTGTGCTCAAGAGCCGCCGTCTGGTCTGGTTGGCTGCCAGCGTGGGCCCCGTCCCTGATCTCATAAGCTAGGCTGGGAGCTGCCTACACGAATCACGCAGGCATGGGGCTTGCCTGTAGTAGAGGGTGAGTGTGCGGGGTCGCCGCGCATGGAGCTCGGAGTCCTCTGCCAGCCTGTCCGCCAGCTCCTCGGCCAGGATCTGCATCCACTTGTCCAGCTCGCCGGACTTGGAGGTCGTGTTGAATGACTTGGCCGCCAGCATGGACTTTGCCAGCTCCTTGACCTGCATACTCAGCACCACGCTCTGATGTGACGCTCACCAAATCCACAATCAAGCAAAGTCAGATGTTGCATGACACGATATTCAGGAAATGAGAGACAGCCTCCCATTAGGCCAGCTCTGGGGTCGGCATGGAGGGGACACATCCTATAGACAGCCCCGTCGTAGGATGTACAATGGAATAGAGTGAAAACAATCAGAGCCAACAGCAATAGCACAGGGCACGGCAGATGCTTGCCTGAACAGGCTCGTCGCTGTAGCCCCGCACCGCCCGGGCAATGAAGGTGGCACGCTCCTCGCCAAATCTGGCAACCAGGGCCTTGTGCGGCAACGCTGCCACCTCGCCAGCCATGGTGCAGTTCATCTCACCAAGCTCTGCGCCCAGCTTTCCTCCGAAGTTGCGCAGCTTCTTCAGAGGTAGGTCCTTCATCAGCCCATCAACGGCCCTGCAGGTGTATGGCATGTATCTCATGATGGGGAGCACCTGCAGCATAGTTCCAAGCAGAAGTGGAAGCAACTGCCATCAACGGCTTCACAAACATACTGACACATGCAATCTTCACAAAGCTGATCTGCTCAATTGGGAATCAAGCTGGTGTCATACACTCCGGTGAGAGAATACCTGGGAGGTACTATGGTCTGCTGATTGGGCTTGTTGAGGGCTGAGGAGATCTTGGCCAGTAGCTTGTTAGCAGCAATGCCTGCCGAGCTGGTGAAGCCTGCACATGATGTATAACATGTGGCTTCCAGAGATATTTGCCTGCTGGACTAGCCTTACGCATCAGTACTGCTGCTGCAGATGTATTCAGAGTGCACCATCTTAAGTACAGACACCAAGAAAATGCACCTGAGCACATCTGCAGCAGACCCAGCATTGATCATGAGGGAGCTGCCAGGGGCTGCCCCCTCAGCGTGCCAGGGAGAGACTTGCCTAGTTGCTTGCGAATCGCGCCTCTGAGGCGGCAGGCAATGCTGGCGCCTATCGACAGACGCCTGTCGAACTCGCTGCTAATGTCCAGCTGCTTCCCCAGCACAATGCTGCCCCATGCAAAGGCGTCGATGGGGGACCCCCCGGCGTCGTGTGCGCCCCCCTCCTGCTCATTCAATCCTCTGCAGTTGTCTGCTGCTGCCCGCTCCTGCAAGCAGAGCAAGGGCATGAAAAGTGAGGTGGCCATACTCTTGCTGGGATCCTCCAAAGAGCATCCTAAATTTCCATATCAGCACACACTGCCCACGTGAAGATGATGTGCACTGTATGGCAAGGCAGCAGAACACTGAAGCATCACTTCTGCTGTCCTTATGCAGACTGGCTAGAGAATTTATTCTCTCCATCCTGCCAAAAGCAGTCAAAGGAGTGAAACAAGCGGGGCTGCACAGAGACTTCCTATGGGATTACCTGCAGCTCCTTGTCAACCATTGCTGTCACATCAATATACACCTCATCAATGGACGCCTTCTCAATGGTGGCCTGCGAAAGCAGTGCCAATAATTATCATATGGGTGTATTCACGACAAGGACAACTGAGTTGCAACATCTGGGGATGGACTAGCATGGCACTGTAGACTGCAGTACACGTTGGGCATGCTGGCAGAGCATACACCTGTGGTGCAGCCTTGTTCAGTACGCCCAGAATCTCTATGCAGGCCTTCCTGTAGCGCTCCAGGCAGGCCTTCTGCTTGGTACGGTCTTTTGTGTCCTCCTCATCGCCTCCTGTGCATATCCATGGACCCCTTTGTCTCTCATCAGCTATCAGCGCCAAAAGGGGAATTTGCGCCCCTGTAAGCTCTTTACTTGCTTTGCTTCTACTGCCACGTTGCACTGCATTGTTCATGGGCAGCGCACTACTGCAGGGTCACACATGAGAACTAAGGTAGGACCAAGTGTGAGACCTGTAGCTGGGTATGTGTGATAGGGATGAGGGCAGCTTGCCAATCGTGGACAGACCATATGGCACAGGTCACCATGCAGAGCATGTGAAAAGGTTTGGAGACTGGTGGCACTCAACATTTGGAGCTTACCAATGGTCTGCACATGGACGCAGACCAGCTCCGGGCAGCGCGCTTTGGCCTCATGCACGCGCATATGCCTGGTAATGCCCTGGGCGCGGGCAGCATAGTTGATGGCTATGAGGCCCTCCCACTGCTGCACCGCGCAGGGGACCTCTGCTGGGATGCCTAGGCGCTTCTGCTCGACCTGAGCATAGAAGCAATCGAGGTCCAGGTGAATGATGGTGCGATGACTGGCATGCAAGGCCTGGCCACCCCTGCTGACCTGCATCTCACCTGCAGGCCACAGGCTCGTCTGAGCGTCATCTTAGCTTTGAGAGAAGGTGGCATGTGCTTCTCAGAAGCCTCTTGGAGCACTCTTGATGGCAGGGCAAGGCATGACGCACCAGAACCTTGCTGCCAAAAGGCGGGCCATCACATCAGATTGGGCAGTGTAGTATGATATAGTTGCCTTCTGCATTATGATGAGCAAATTTCCGAACGTCAAGGTGCTCAAAGCTAATGCTTGATACCGTCTACAGGTCCTTATGTGCTTGAGAACATTGACAGAGGCCTGCGAAGTCGTCTCACACTTGCGGTCGCTGAGGCAAGCTGCGTGTATAGGAGTCAGGTTTTGGCAAGCAGGTTAAGCATAGCACGATTTGCGCAGCAGAACTGCTCACGTCACCCCATCGAAGCAGGCAAAGCAGCAGAGAGCGCTTTTCCGGTGCAGGCGAGCTGCGCAGAAATTGTTTGCTTACCCTCAACGCGTGAAAGAAAAGAGAAGCAAGTACAGTACCACTCGAAGAGTGGCGGCAGCTGGCGGGTAGTGTTCGAGCGCGAGCACATGATACGAACAAGGCATAGTCTTGTTGTACAGGCAGCCTGCTGATTATACAGTCACAAGCATCTGAGGATGGATGAGGCAGTCAACGATGTAAGGGCATTTCAACAAGAGTGTTGCATTTCTGTACTGTGCTGCACGGACTTATCACACAGTGTGTCTGTTGGCGAGAACCATTGAACCCGCAGACTCTCTCAGTCCTCAATTCGCCTTTCCTGCCGCAGGCGAAATCAAAGAAAAAGAACAATGGTCTGCTGGTCCTTGCCAGCGCCAGAGGATACCTGGCAGATGTAAGCAATGCCTCTTGCTCAATGCACATTTCTCACCAATTCTTCCCCAAGTCATGCATTGGACAGTGCTTGCTGTCTCCCCAGAAGTTAGCATGTCACGCTGTGATGTGAGATCCACCAGGAACGGCATATATTGCCAGTAGTGGCTACACATCCCTCGCAGCAAGCAGCCTGTTAGATTTGATGTAAGAGCGATGTCGAGCAGCAGGCCACCCCACACGCAGGTTCAGCAGCTGCTGGAGATGGGGGCAGATGTGACTGCCAAGGACAAGAAGGGCATCAGCGCCCTGCACTATGCCTCTGGCCAGGGCCGCCTGGAGGTGCTGCAATACCTCTGGTCCAAGGGCCTGGATCTGGATGCAGATGACCCAGGTAGGTCCACTCTTCTTTGCAGTTACTGCCAACAGCAGCCATTCTGGCACAAGAACGACGTTGCACCGCAAGCATGCCAGAGCATTGCAGGTCTAGAATGGCATGACCAGATAGCCAGCTTCTGAGTTGGTCTAGCTAGACAGCCTGACTGCCTGAAGCTATCACTTCCTGCAGCAGAAGCGGCCCTGGCTCCCTCAATCGAAGCTGTAGCAGTGTGGAGGCTGAGTACGCTTATAGAACTGTATCGAAAATCTGGGGCCTCACACGGTTGTGTATTGCCAGGCGGCCGGACAGCGCTGCATTGGGCTGTGCTGGGAAACAACACAGAGGCGGTATCTTTCCTCATCTCCAAGGGCGCATGGGTGGAGGCGTCTGACGGCAATGATGAGACGGCTCTGCACATTGCATCCAGGTATTCCTTCCCCTCTCCTAGGATGTGAAGGGCTTCTCCAGGGGCTGGATGCAGGCGCAAGCCTCCGGGTTATCTGCACGTCAATGTAAATAACTTGCGCACTGCCGCAACCAGGGCAAACAAGTCCTGCAGCGCCCTTGCTGGTGCAAAGCAATGCAGAAGCATCAGTGACAGGAATGAAGGGGCGTGTCTTTGCTTGCTTTCAGCAGCATCACATAGCTCATAGCGGAAGGATGTATCAGAACTGCTTGGCACTGCCCTTCAGGAGCGCCAGCAAGGAGATTGTGAAGGCCGTTTTAGCAGCAGGTCCCCATGGGCGCCATCCCAGCATCAAGGACGTCAATAAGCACGGCCTCACGCCACTTGGCGAAGCCTTAGTGGCCGGGCGCTGTGACGTGGCAGACCTCCTCGTTAGCGAGGCATGCTTCTGCCCCTGCAATGTACCCATTCTAGACACAGGGCATTGGAATTGCAAAGGCACTGCTTGCTAAGACACATTATGGCCATGCAAAGCAACGCTGGAAGGTTTGAGAGATCACTGAGGCATTTTCTAGTTTCACGCCGTCATGGCTCAATGAAATGTGTGAGAGCCCCAGGTGAGGCCATTGCAGACTTTGCGCTCTTGTTGAAGCTGTAATGCTCTCAGGGTGGGGCAAATGTCCAGCATAGGCCACAAGGCTGGAGCTTGCTGCACGTCTCAGCAGCAATGGGCCAGGCCTCGGCGCTCAAGTGGCTGCTCTCCCACAAGCTGAGCGTCAAAGGTGAAGCCCTGCTTGGGCCCACATGGTTGCAAGCATGCCTGGTACACCAGTGCCTGGACTCTGTATGCATACACAAGGAGGGTGAGCAGGCAACACATTGCAGACATGGTATGGCTCATGGCAGGACCAGGGTTGAAACCTCTTCAGATGATCTGCGGTGTATAGTATATGCTGGCTTCCTTCTTCTACGCGTAGTCAGGAGGTTTTGCAGTTGCACTGGCGTGCCCATCAACAGAGCCATGCTGCCTGTGCAGATGCTGAGAATGATGGAGGTCTGACACCTCTGCACTCTGCGGCCCTGGGCAACAGCCTCAGCTGCGCGCAGCTTCTGCTGGACGCTGGAGCTGACAGGAACGCCATAGACCGGGACGGCCGGACGCCGTGCGACCATGCCCCAGAAGCCGCTGAGAAGCTCCACCAGCTGCTCAAGCCATCTGCTGCTGCCAGGAAGCTTCCGGGGGCCACTCAGGCCACCCTGAACGGCGTTCCTGCAGAGGAGCAGTCCCCCTCTCAGGCCTTTGCAGTAAGCTTCTACCCCACACCTCTGCGGCAATCCCTCTACAGCAGTCCTATGCCAAGTCTTGACAGTGCTGACCAATTTTCACAAGCCTCTTGTTGTTGGATGCGCCTCACAGTCAATGGTCCGGTGTCGTGAGACCCCTCACCGCCGTCTTCTCAGGTCTTGCAGTAATGCTGCTAAGGTCTTGTGTGCTTCCAGGGCTTGAGCGCAGCTGCTCAAGATGCTCAAGTCTTGCGCTGGGCTGCCATAGAGGATGAGGCCAGGCTGGACAAGGCGCTGGCAGGCCACAACGCGGAAGCGAAGAAGCGGGTGCAGGACGTGCAGACAACCCGCCAAGTCCTCAGCATCCAAAATGCAAGCTCCTGTCTCTTGCCTTTCCCCCTTCTGCTCTGAGCAGGGACGCAGTGTCTAATGAAGATAGGCTTCCAAAATGTCACAGGGGCGGGTCTGTTGCAGGCTCTTATACATTTTGCGGCCTCAAGCTTGAAAGAAGCAGAGCATACCTGGCTCTGTATGTGTCATCGCCCCTTGGCTGGTTTTCCTTTTGAGATTGGGTTCCTGAGATGACTTGTGTGAAGAGAGAAAGCTGCAGATGGGCTCTAGTCTTTGGAATGCCTGCAACAGCCTGTTGTCGCGTCGGGGCAGTGGCCTCAGCAGGCGACTGTCGTGGCCATTGCCGGAACTCTTGACAGGCTGTAGCATGCATATTGCAGTGACACAATGGCGGTTGCATGAGGCCCGTCTGCGATATCAAATCTGCCTTCTGCGGTGCAGGCGATCAATGAGCTCCATGAGGATGAGGACTTCCAGCAGGATGCTGGCCAGAGCCACATCCTGGGCGTAGTGGATGAGATCCGCACAGACGCCTCTGCAATGGCCAAATATGAGAAGGACGCTGTGGTCATGCATGTCCTGAAGAAGCTCCGGCGTTTCCAGGTTCCATTCAATTTCTACCTACCTGACATGCTGCTGCACATTGTGTCAGCGCCTAGGCAGTCCCGGTTGTTGGCATGTGCACGGATGCAAACAGCACTTCCTGGTCCAGATCGGTGATTTAGCATATGTACAAGTGTGCTTTTGTGCTGAACTGCATAGAATGTTTGAATTGTGGTCCCAATCCTCAAAACTCCAGTATCTGCTTGAAGCTCATGCACTGTTGTTATAACAGGATCTCGATAAAGCACTGCTGCATGTGCAGATGGTAGTGTCCGCCAATGGGCATCACAAAGTGCCATTTGTGGACTTGGTGATAGCGGGCAAAGTTGGCTGGAAGGTGGGCCTCCCTCAGCTGAGAGAAGCCAGTATTGCAATTTATCTGTGCACGCCAGAAGGCTGTGCTGGATTCCTGAAGTCAAGGTGGCTGCGCCTGATACCTGCCATGCCGGACCATGCGGGTCTGTTGGCATCGCTGCGTCAATACAATATCCCGGTCAATTGTGCACAGGAGTATTGAGGTGTGCTTTGTGTGCAGGAAAAAGACATGAACAGGGTGAGGGGAATGCGGATCATGCTGGAGCGGCAGACGCGCGCTGCGGCGGCAGCAGCTTCTGCCAGCAGCGAAGCTGCGGCCAAGGCGGCAGCAGAGGCGCAGCTGGCGCCCACGGCAGTCTCGAGCGCTCCTGAGCCAGAGGCGCTTCAGGAGGGTTCTTCGGGCTCAGGATCAGCCTTTGCTGGTGGGTGGTTGTGCCAGACTCACTTGAATGTCTGGGATGCTGTTGAAAGTCTGAGAAGCCATCATCCTAAAGGCAGCGGCTGCCGCGCATCAGGGGTTCAGATGGTGCCGATATTGTCAAACTGTCTCCTCCGCAGGTTGTGCATTTCGTCATGTCCATTTGCATTGTCTGAAATATGCAGCTGCAAGAGACTACCTCACGCAATTCCGGCAGTTGCACAGAGAGAAAGAGACGTTGCAGAGGCAAACGCTAAAGGTCATATGTGTGCATGCGTAGGTGCTGCAGAGAGGTTGCCATCGTCCTCTAGTGTTGGCGGGGCAGAGGGGAGCGCCAATGTGGCCATACCCAAGATAGACAAGCCCAAGAAGCGAGTCAGCTGGCGCGCCGGCAGCCTCGACGACGTGGCGCAGGCCAGCTCCAGCCACGCTGGCCTGGCAACAGCAGCTGAGATGGCACAGGAGCAGCGAGAGCGCTTCACATGGAAGGTATCCTCCATCTCCTTCTCATGGTGATCTCTTTTCAGCCAGGCTCAGACAGTAAGCTAGGCACTGCATGCTGCAACAACATGTGAAGACGCTGCATGTGCCGCCGCCAGAAGGGGCTGCTTAAAGCACGCCAGAAGGGCCGATTACAGGCACTGATATGTTGCACGAACGATTTTCAAAGAGTTCACCAGTGCTCTCCCGGTGGCATCAGCATGAGGCTCATGCCATGAGCCGTGGCTGCCTGAAGGATTCTTGAAGATGTCTTGTAGATCATGAGCTATGGTTGCAGGCGTTTGGAAGGGCGCTTGCCAAGCAGCTGCTGCAATCAGTGGTGATGGGGGTTGTATTCCTCATTGCT
The DNA here is from genome assembly GCA_963930925.1 of Coccomyxa viridis. Lineage (NCBI taxonomy): Eukaryota > Viridiplantae > Chlorophyta > Trebouxiophyceae > Coccomyxaceae > Coccomyxa > Coccomyxa viridis. The sequence continues at coordinate 639,905 of CAWVOJ010000007.1, read as the reverse complement.
ATGTATTTCAGCGGCCAGAGGATGCCCTGGCAGACGAGCTCAACTGAGGATGTGCGAGAATTGTAACAGAATTAGCTGACAGGCTGATGTCAGTCTTATCAGAAAGACGCAACATCAGGGAGAAAGGTCAATGGAAGCTCGTATCTCAGTGGAGACATTACCTTGCAGAGAGCCGCAGTGAAGTCACATCCGTGCATATGCCAAATGGCAGCACAAATGTCTGCTTATGTTTACTCAAGATTGTCTGCCAGGCTTTAGCCCATGTTCCTTCATGGACGGGGAGAAAGTATGCTTGTGACTCTGCCCAACATTGGTTAACCTCTTTCGGGCCAGCCAACTTCACAGACTTTGAAGCTCTTACAACACCTGGTCTCAGATCAAACTGCAGTCTGCAAGCAACCACTCACTGCTTGTCTCGTTCATGACATCGTGTTGCCTTGGCATGTCGTTGTCTTGCTGCCAATTGGTCTTGTGACCCGTTGTCACATGGGCTACTCCGGAGGATCCTTGCATTCTGGAAAGCCTGTGATCATATTTCCAGGCCAGATTGGACCTCATCACACATGCATGTAAGCTCTTGACGTCATCTTGATCACTCTAGATGCTTCTGACTCCATGCTCTACAAACAAAGGCGACCTCTTGCATCTTGCGGCATGGTCAGCAGCTTAAGCTCTGTATGCAGCCGAAACGTATGTGTTCATGCAACACAATGAGCGTCTGTGATCGTCCTTGCTACCTAGCATTCTTGCCCTGCTGTCCACATGCATCTATCTGAATTCGCTCTGTGCACTGGGGACAGTCTTGACTTGTTCCGCATTGTTCAAGTCAGTTTCATTCGGTATGCAAAGCGCCAATACCGCTGCGGAATAATCAACCTATCCGACAGCAAAAATGGGTGGCCGACCTCAGCAAAGCAAAATATTGCAGCTGAGAGGCCCCAAAGATACCCCCGCATACACCCCGCAGATGTGTGCTTCAATCTACCCACTGTCCAGGCATCACAAGGCCTGGGAACCCTGCTCCAAGCTATCCTGCTCCGCGCTTGCGAGCGCTCTCCTCTTGGAGTTGGAGTTCTGTCCGGGCCTTGGCGGCAAGGGTGGAAGCGGAGGTGCCCCTGGCGGCCTGCTCGCACAATGATTGTGTCATCGCATGCTCTTAATAGCCACAGCATCTCCAGGTTTTTTGCGCCGTGAAACACCAGATCAAGCAGCACTCTACATCCCTACTCAGCATGAGTCGGCCAAGAGACGCTTGAGGCGTCCGACCGCTGCTCGGCGCTCTGCTTATGAGCGCTCACGTCACCTTCACTTCACCTCAATGCCATGTTTACAGATGTCCAACCCCCGTATCTGATTGCCCCAGAGGCAGCTTGGGAGGCAGCCTGTCATTGCATGCAGATGCGGGAACGCAGTAGCAACGATTAGGACATATGCGCCCCTGCAAGGGTGGGTAGGCCTACCGAGGTGGGCAGCCGCCGTTCCCGCATGGGTCAGACCCGCGCGTGTCGGAGCCTCGTGGGTCGGATCCCCGTGTGTCTGAGCCCCTCGTGTCTGAGCCACGGTAGTCAGTGCCGCTACTCTTGGGTGAAGGAGAGGGAGAGGATCCTGCAGGGTGACATACCTATCAGCCTGCTATTGACATTACTCTGCCACCCTGAAGCTAGCAAGAGGTTCTCGCCTAGGAAAATGGCCGGGGAACTTGAGAGCGGTACCCTTGTCGCATCAAGAGGAAAGTCTGTGATGCGCGTCCGCTAAACTAGGAGACGGCAGGCCTCATCACATGTCTGGTAAATGGGGTGAGGGTAACCCTACCTGAGGGAGAGTAGGGTGAGTAGGGGGAGGAGCCTGAGTTGGACGGCGAGTAGCTAGGTGAGTAGCTCGATGGAGATGTGGAGGGAGAGTAGCTGCCTCCGCTGCTGCTGCTTCCGCTGCTTGGGCTGGGCGATGTTGAAGCGCCTGCATGCACCAGCATAAGTGCTCAGCCGCGTATATGCATGCGATTGTCAACACATACACCTCTTCCACTGCCTCCCATCCCAGAGGATTATCAGATGGCAGACTTCCTCACTGTGGACTTCACATGGCAAAAAGCGAGGTGGAAATGCTCCACACATGGAAGGATCCTCAATCCCTTGCTGCAGGATACCGGCATTGCATAACGGAGCAACGAGGGATACGAAGCATGGAATTGGGGCTGCACACACAGCATTCATATTCCCCGCACAACATGGACTGCAGCACAGCAGAGGCGGCGCACCTTGTGACGCTGGAGAAGCCGAGTAGCTGGGGCTCGAGGGCGAGTAGGAAGGCGACGGTGAGTAAGAGGGTGAGTAAGTGGGCGGAGGGCTGGGCGATGAGGACGAGCCTGACTCGCTCGCCTGAATATTGTTGTTCACCTTGGCCACATAGCCGGCCCCACTCTGCATAAAGCATCACACATCGGTCTGCAGTCATTGCGGAGAATATAGCACAAGGCTGCTCATGTTGGATCCTCAAACAAATCTGTGCCGGGGGTGTAATACACCACTGTCAGGCCGCTTGTACATGCCAGACAGCGTGGTGCTCGGCTTGGGAAGGTATGGTCAAGCTTGACAGCCTTGTCTCTGGGGATTTCACACCTTCGATGGGAGTCATGAAACTAGCCAGCGCATTCACAGGGGCACCAGGATAGGGGCGCAAGATGCAGGGGTAGGCTGGCTTCAGGCAGGCGCACACAGGGGAAGGGGGCCGGACAAGCACACCACGCTCATGGACGCCATGGGGGGAGGCGGGGGAGGTGGCGGGGGCGGGGGCGGAGGTGGAGGCGGGGGTGGAGGCGGAGGGTGGGAGCGCCCGCTGACATACGGGCTCGGACTCACCGGAGACGGCGCGGGCGCTTCTGCTGTGCCTACCGGCGCGGCAGCTGGGCCTGGCACAGAGAAGGCCGCCACCGGCCCGCCTGCAGGCGCCAGCTGCCCAGGCGCTGTCGCTGGAGCTGCCACCACAGGTGCGGCAACGGGCGCAGCTGCCGGAGCCAATGCAGGCGCTGACACGGCCTCTGGCGCCACAACAGCTGCTGGGGCAACTGCAGGGGCTGCGCTCGGGGCTGAGGTAGCCTCTGGCGCCAAAGCCACCGCAGGCGCAGCTCCGGGAGCCAAGACTGGTGCTGTCACAGCTTCTGGCGCCAAGGCAGCAGCAGGCGCAACCGCAGGCGCGACGCTAGGGGCTGACACGGCTTCCGGCGCCAAGGCAGCCGCAGGTGCAACTGCAGGTGCGGCGCTGGGGGCTGACACAGCCTCTGGCGCCAGAGCCGCAGCAGGCGCGACCGCGGGCGCCAAGGCTGGCGCGTAAGCTGCTGCTGGCGCTGGGGCAGGCGCTTGCACGCTGGCGGAAGACACAGGCAGATTGGGCCCAGTCGTCCCGCTGTCTCCCACAATCCCAAAGGAGCAGGCTGTCCCATTGTTGATGTATACTCTGCATGCCAGAGGTCACCCTATCAGTAGACACATCTGCTGTGGGGTTACAAGCAACAATCTTGCAGGCAATCTGATCACACACCTTCGATTCTGGTTGCACTCCAAGGAGGACACAATGATCTGCAGTAACATGCAAACAATCCCAGCCAAACCTATAGCAATTGCAGGTTCGTATGTCTCGTGTTTTGCTATTGGACAGGGCTGCCTACAAATAGCAAATTCCCTGCACTTAAAATGAGAGGGGGAGTGGCAGCTTACATGCAAGTGTTGGGTGGCTGCGAGTGAAGTACATTGTTGCTGTTGTCCCCGCGTATCTGCACATTCTGCTGACAGAGGTCGGAGAGCGTCCAGGTGTTGTTGATCCCCCGCGCATCATTTGTTGTTGTTATTGCAAAGGACTGCGGCTGCACTGTGTTAGCAGTCGTCCACCTGATGGAAGGCCCGCCTGTATAAACAAAGCCATGGTTCAAGCTCTGCATGCAGCGCCTCTCGTCCTGTGCAGAGCACACATGTGCTCCTCCCTGGCAGCGCATGTAGCCACTGCCTTATGCCTGTGCCTCGGCAGCGCGCTATGATGTCTTGTCCGCCCAACTACTGTTTCATCACTGGAGTTAGGGATTATAATTCAGAGGTAGATGAGCCAATGACGGGTGTGGGACTGCGGCAGCAGGGTGTACCATCTGGGTTGTAGTCTGTCAGTGTTGGACTCCCAGGATACTCCTTCAATATTCTCCGCGGATCCCTTGCCAAGCTGTCATTGAGCCGGATGGCAAAGGTCTGGATTGGTGTCTTGGGCTGGACCTGCATTATCTCAGAGTTCAGTTCAGCGTGCTGCAGAGGTATGAGAGACTTTGCGGGATGTGTCATGCACGAAGAGCATTCAGCATGGAGAGCATTCTTCGGCCCCAAAAGCGCAGGATTTTAACACCTTGAAAGTCCAGAATCGCAAACACAAGCAATTGAGGGAGACACAGCGCTACAGTGATGACATAGAGTGGGTGACGGAGACGTTTACCAGGAACGTGAATGTGGTATCTCTAGGGCTGGCCGATCTGGTGTAGATCACTGAGGCTGTGTTGCTGCTCAGCGGGCTGCTGTAGCAGGCTTCCGGCGCCTGCCCCTGCTCGCTGTTGCCTCTCGCTGTGTGCACACCGGCCACCAGCAACAGGAGCAGCACTGTCGCTCCGGCCTGCCATCACAGCGCACCCCTCAGGCTTCTCTGCAATCCATGCTTTCCTCCATGGCAGGCACATTGATGGCATGTGTTGGTTATAACAGAAGTATCCTTCAAGCTCGGGGGAGTCTAGATGATGTTCAAGTGCCCTTCCCTGTTGTGCTAAGCTGCGCAAGCTCTGTAAGGCTAAGAGGGGATCAAGCTAAGCTCATCAGATGAGCAGTTGCCCTGGTGCGTTTGCGTACGAGTCTTGCATCGCCCTGTCTAAGCTGCTGGAACAGTCAGCAGTGGCACTGCATAGAGTTGAAGCTCTGTCTTCCTAAGGACCCCATCATCCTGGGACCTTATAGTACAGGGATTAGCTGGCGCGAGCCTGTCTTTCATGCAGAACATTGATGGTGCTCTTCGGCGGCATAACAAAATATTACATGTGTTTGCGGCCTTTCATATGCCCGCCAAGACGCTCTGCTGACACACCTCCTGAATAGTATGATAGCATGCATGTGTTATCTCCGCACAGTACCATCGACAGCGGCCTTGACGCCGTCCGATACTTCCTGACGGGTACGGTATATCTCACAGGTGCCAAAACACCGCGCAGCTCGGGCATCGAGCCCGCTGCACAGGAGCCTCCTATATCGGTGTATGGCAGGCTGCTCAGAAGCTGCGCTGTGTACGAGCCAGCACGACCCAAGGCTTGGGTGCCTTGCGACTGTAAATTACCTGTCTGAGCTCCAGCATGCCCTTCCCGGGCTAAAGCCCTTCCCAGAGGGCTGCCCTCGCGTCCCGATCCTCGGCTGTTGTAACGTCCGCGATCTCCTCCTCCTGGGTTCTTGCAGTGCACAGTAAGCCTCCCAGGGGCACGATGCTCATACGTTTGCCGCTGTGCTGGCTCCGCGCTCTGCCAAAACCGAAAAGCCTCCTTCCATGCTTGCTCATCGATTTGAGCAGCGGAACCGAAAATGCCCTAAAACCCTTGGCCATGGCACAGGGGTCGTTACGCAGCCCAGCAGATGGACACGATCATCTGAGAGGGATAAAAGCAGTTCTTTCGCTTGTCCAGCTGCTTCTCTACCGTGCCATAGGAGTCACAATAAACGTAGAAGAGACTCATTAAGGAGGCTGAGCGGCGGCAAGAGCAAAGTGCGGCAGCTAAAGCGAGCTTGTCCCATTTCAGCATGGAGACAGATGCAGCGCCGCAGCACTGCAGGGGCAGCAACCAGAGAAGGGCACCACAAGAACACACAGTGCAGCTACCTGATGTGCCCTATGACGAGGTCTGTCCCGCTCAGCCTGTTCTGGGATCAGCCAAGCATATTCCAATGAATATGCGTTATACGCACCCAGTCTTTACGTGGGCTGCCTGTGACTGGCTACATGCATATTTGGGCTTTTTTTGTGTGAGAACGGGATATCGAGACACGGCCCTGATGATGCAGATCCCTGATGAGCATGAGCACTACAGCCAGAGGGCGCCCTGGCTGAGAGCTGGTGTCTTGGGAGCGAACGATGGTCTCGTCAGCGTGGCCTCGCTGATGTTGGGTGTCGAGGGTGGCACCAACGAGCTGCACGGCGTGGTGCTGGCTGGAGTGGCTGGCCTGGTTGCTGGGGCCTTATCCATGGCTGTGGGCGAGTTCGTCAGCGTCTCCTCTCAGAGGTGCTTGCTGTGCCCCGCTTTATGAGGTCTTGTGATGCGTGAGCCCAGGATAGCCTCTGCAGAGGCATGTTTTGTCGACGAGCAGCAACCCATGCAGGTCCTGCACGTCGCACTGCAAATTTGGCATGCCACTGTAGGAAGCACTGCATATTCAGTGTTCATCATGTACAGTGCACTGTGCTCACTGCACAGATCTGAGCAGGCACAGAGAGATGCATAGAGGGGCAATCTGAGAGTATCGATTGCCCATGCAGGGATGCTGAGGAGGCAGACATCCAGAAGGAGGTCCGGGAGCAGGCCAAGGGCCCGGCTGCCCGGGCGCACGAGCTGGACGAGCTGACGCAGATCTATGAGGACCGCGGTGTCTCCAGGCACCTTGCGCGCCAGGTGGGCTCCAAGCGCCCAGGGATTTAGGGCTTAGGGGTTCAGGTTAGGAAGCTATCCCGGCAAGCAGTGCCCAGCGCAGGTGCCCAGGTCCCTCATGAGAGCTCATAGCGAGGCTGACCTGCGCAGCTTCATGAGTGCTGTTTGCTTCGTTGGCTACTAGAGGCCTGCCTGTCTGGAATGCCCAAGCACTGATGCTTCATAGCTTGAGCAAGGGCAAAGTTTGAGGTAGATGTTGTGAAACAGGTGGCTGAGGAGCTCACAGCAAAGGATGTGATCAGAGCACACGCCAGAGACGAGCTTGGTGAGCCTTGCCTTCTACACTTCTTCGCATGTACAGAAGCAGCATGTGTGTGATGCCCAGGGGTCTCTGCTCTGACACTTCCACAATCATGGCAACTTGCAGTGTCCCTGGCTCGTGCACGATTCACCCTCCCTTCGCGTACACAAGCTGGCTACAGGTTGCTTGCATGTGTCTGGAGGTCTCGTCGTAGCATTGCTGGGATGTGTGTTGCCTTCACCTCTGCTCAAAAGCACCTGCAGCCCACCTGCCCATGCAATCGCACATGCCAACATCGCTGCGTTGGTGGCAGGTATTGATCTGGACGACCTGACCAACCCCTACCAGGCAGCCGCAGCATCCGCGCTCGCCTTCTGCCTGGGTGGAGGCCTGCCCCTGCTCGCTGCCGCCTTCATCCACGACTCCCACATGCGCATCCTGTCCGTGGTGCGCCCCTGCCTGTGATGCCTGCGTTTCCTGGCCCTGACATGCCCTGCCTGTGATACCTCAATGCAAGTCTTGTTTGCGGCTGCCAGTGGTGCGCTTACATGTTCCCATAGACTCACAGAAGTGGAATCTTGCAAGCGGCGTTTTTGGATCAGCTCTGGTCCTTACAGCCTTGCGTAGACCCAGCTTGTGCAAGGGCAATGATTCCAATGTCTTACGGGGCTCTTAGGTCAAGAAGGGTCGACGGCCAAGATGCTGTATGCATAGCCAGAGGCGGAGCCTTCGACAGGTCTTGCCTATTGCCGCACAAGCTGCTAGCATGTTATTATAGCTGCTTTGCCGACGTGAACCAGGGCGAGCGGTGTTCGGATGCATGCTATACTGAAGTCGCATGGCCATCCTCCTTCACCGGCTGCTTCTTGCTGTGTGAGCTTGGAAGGCCCTGCACATCTTTATTTGTCCCTGCAAATCTGAATGTGACCTCTGTGCATGTTGCGGATTCCATGCCCCCAAGTGTGTGCTGTCCTGGTGCAGGTGCGTGTGGAGAGCCTCGTCGTGGCCCTTGACTCATGCTGAAGCATATCAGCGCTCATGTATAGCAGCCCGCCTTCCAATTCGTGTGATAATGGGGTTCAGACGGGTGTTGCTGCGCTACAGGTGTTGGTGTCAGCTGTCACGCTGGCAGCATTTGGCGTCACCGGGGCGATGCTGGGGGGCGCCAATGTGTTCAGGGGAGGGGCGCGCGTGGTCATCGGCGGCCTCGCAGCCATGGGCATCACCTTCGGCTTTGGCCGCATTTTTGCCAGCAGCACCGCTCATATGCCGTGAGCCAATCTTCTGGCAGGCCCTGGAGCAGAGCAGCATCTCGGGCACCAGCGAGCACATCTCACAAGCCAACCTTGGGCCAGATTGAAGACTGTTGCTGGAGGGAACCAAATACCGGAGGGTTCTGTATGGCCAGTCTTGTGCCAAGCTCCACGACCAGCTTTAAAATCAGCTTACTGGCATGCCTGCAGCCGCAAGGGGCGCTCTTTGAGCAATGCCGGCGTCATCCTCTGTACATTAGATCAGGCCTGCATGTGATGCCACATTAGTAACATCCCTTGGCCAGGCAGCAAAAGATCTCGCTTCATACTGAAAGAATTGGCTGCTGTTTGATATTGCTGGCATGATCCCCATTGAAGGAGTGCCTTGTAGCTGTAAGCAGTCAATGAACAAAACAAGCTGTGCAAAGGGATATCCACGCTGTTCCCAGCAGCTCAGTGTAGCTGGCTCGTTGGTGTTCCTCGTTATCTGGTGATCCAGTTAGTGGTTCAGAATTGTGATAGTCAGGGGCTCTCTGGAGTAGTCTGAAGTATCTAGGCAGCCAACAATCCATCGCTGAATTCCAGTCAAAGAGTCTGAAGGAGATGGATGCAAGTCACAGAGTCTGAAGGGTCGAACATATCTCAGCTGGGATTGCAAGTGGGACTAATTATGCACATGCCATGGGCTACACCATGGCACAAGAGGATGCAATGACAGCCTTCTTGAGTTGTCGGTCACAGCTAAATTGCTGAGCTGAGCTAATATCTGAATTGCACTTGCAGAGTTGAGGTTGCAGCTTCACTGTCTATACAACAAATTCCTGGGGTCTGGGACCGCACAATGTCATATTCTAAATTCACCTGGGCTGAAGACTCTAGAATGGTGTCGATGAGAGTAGTAGGAGGCTTAGAGGATGGACAATCCAATTTGAATGCATGACCCAGCTGGGGGAGAGCATACTGCATACATTGGTGGATGTGTCTTTTGGTAACTGTTAAGCTGTGCTGAGCTGTTGCATCACGTGGCCACATCCATGCACTTGGTGAGCTGGCCGGTTGTAGCCATGAGCAGCTGGGGGCATTGAAAGCATCACCAGTGGTCTTCTCTCTCTACACTATCATAGAGTCATAGGGAGCTCAGAGATGACCTCTTGTCACATGCATGCTCGAAATAACAGCATGTCAGCGAGTTGTGCAAAGCCTCAACCCCAGACTCAGAGAGTCGAAAAAGAAAAGAGATGAGCGAAGCAGGGCTCGAACCTGCAATCTTCGGTTTCGTAGACCGACGTCATATCCATTAGACCATACGCCCAATCACTTGCCGTTTGGCATTTCAGAGGATTTATATATATGAGGTCCACCGTCATTCCTTGTGTGAAAATGGTCGGAGGCTTTACTGCTTTCAGCGTGGACAGGCAGCAAGGATGTAACTGCACTTACCATTGTACATGTTCTTTGCGAGCTAGCTGGACAATCTAACGGTACAGCGATGCGATCTCTGTCGTCAGCTTCACGTTTGGCCTATGTTCCCAAGCTAGCGAAAACCTTCCTCTCAGTCCTTTGGCTTGCAGCTGCTGCTGTAACCCCGCTCGCGTTCCTATTTTTCCGGGCATGCTCGCACTGTCCAAGAGCTCTTCTCACTAGCACGGCAAGCTTACGGGAGTTCTTGTGCTCGAGGTGCAAAAACATCAGATGCTACGACAGTTGAATGAAACACGTAGCTCAGTAGCATCATCACCGTGCACGTCGACTGTCTAGCTATGCATCTGAAGATAACACAGAGCGGGTCCCCCCCAGTGGAAAGGGCCCCCCGGTGTCGAAAGCCTCACCCCTTGGCCTGCAGATGTGAAGTGGGAGTAGATCTGATACACTGGCAGCATCCCGAGATTGCAAGTCCTGGATCTGCAAAAAGGATGTGCGTAAGGTCTTTGACAGCGTTAGTTGTCGTAGCATTGCTGACTGGATCTACAGGGCTCGCAGCTGGGCAAGTTAATTCTGCCAACGTACCAGCTATTCAGCACACGCTAAACACCGCATCAGATAATTCTCAGATAGCGGACACATCTTCGCAAACAGTAAAACAGGGCGCAGCGGTAGCCCCAGCTGCACCGTCCTTACAGCAACAGGCAGCACCACTAAGCCAGAATGCAGGTCCCGTCGTACCGCAGGCCGCGCAAATCAACAACGCGCTTTTGCAAGCTTCCAAGATAGCCACGCAGCTTTTGCAGGCAGCTCCACCGGCCTCCTCGTAAGCACCAAGAGACACCATCTTACTATATACAGTACTGAGTCCTGCGGTGGCATGCTTGTTATGTTTTTGGCTAACGCAGTTCTCAACAAATAGAGGCGGCTATCGAGAGCACTCATTCTAGAAAAGGTCAACAGCAATTGCGAATTTAGAGTCTTACTAGTGCTGTTGTTTGCCCGCAGACTGGTGAAGGAAACGTCTGCCACCACAAACAGCATCAGCCTGGCTGCTGCTCCAGGCCAGCAGATAACCTTGAATCCACAGGGCGTGACTATCGCGGGGTCTCCAGACCAGTCATCAATGACGGTGAGCCCCATACTCAGTATCTGTGCCTCCCTTTACTCATACTTTTGCGCCTGGTGTGGCAGCAGTTAATAGCTTGTACGGACATGGCTGCCAAGCATTCATGCACTATCACAAATGGCAGTCTGACCAGAGAGGCAGTGTAGCACCATGGTCACAGCCGTGCTGATGTAGCGCCTGTGCGCAGATCGGGAATGCAGGCGTGCAGTACAATGACCCTGAGCAGAACCCTGTTCCGCAGCAGAAGGCGGGCAGCAACTTTCCTGGGGAAGGGGTGAGGCTCTGCTCGCCTCCTTTGCGATTCCTGCTCAGCTGCTCGATGCTCATGCAGCCCTGGCGCTGCCTTGCGCTGATAGTGTCCTTTCTGCGCGATCCAAAGTGGTGCGGAACGCAGAGCTGAATGATCAGGGGGCTGGGGTGACATGCACCTTCCTTGTGATTCCTGCTCATGTCCTTCAATGCTAAAGCAGCCCTGGCGCTGCCGTCCGCTGAGAGTGTCCGTTCTGCGCAGTACCAAGTGGTGCAGAATGGGGCGCTGAATGATCAGGGGACTGGGCCGGCGGTTGTGGGGGGGTCCCACTTCCAACCGCTGGGCACAAACCTGGGAGGGATCTCCACGCCAAGCCAGAAGACAAACAGTCTGCTGGCGAGCATGGGGCAGTCTGGGCACGCGCAGTCCTCGCAGCAGTCGGGGCAGACAGGGAAGCAGTCAGGGAATAGATTCGAGAACAACCCGTTCTTTAGGTGACAGTCCTCACCTCAGCACCTAGCCTTGACAGTCTCCTGTAGGTCTCACAGAACAAGTTCTGGCACCTCACTCCTGGCGGCATGCCAGGCCACAAATTAATGACTTAACATGACCTCACATCCATAATCTAATCTGTCCTTGCGCCACTCTGAAGTGCGACTTGTTTAGAGATGCCATGCCTGCTTTGGGCAGACCGGGCACATTGCAGTCTTTCAGGCAGCTACTCTTGGTACACGCCCATTTACAGGGCTGTATGTGCCAGCAATGCGGATGGGTCACATATAGGCAGCTCACAGGTTCCATAGACACAGGGAGTTCCAGCAGACCACCCAAGGCAGGACACCATGCCTGATACTCACAAGCTGTGCACCTGCAGGGATTACAATGACAACAGCCAGCGCTCCAGCGCGTACGCAGCCAATGTGCCCACAACATCCAGCCTGGCAGGCGGCAATGCAGGCGCTAACAGCAACCCCAACGGGGTGACTCTCACAGGGCCCGGCGGCAACTCTGTGAGCCTGGGCAGGAGGATGCTGCGGTAGCTGTTGGAATCTTCATTTCTAGCTTTGTCAGCATGAAATGATTCCACATCCTGGCATTGTCAGGATCCTTTAGAGATGTCTGGATAGGGAGGTCCCATGCAAAAGGGGGAGAACAGCATGGCAGGTTTGACAACAGTCGCAATCTATCGACCCTCACAGGCCTGGTGGCAACTCTGTGAGCCTGGGCAGGATGATGCTGCGGTAGCTGCCACAGCCTGGCCTCTAAGTGGACATCTGCCTTTGTGTCACGGCAAGGAGAGCCCTAGCGATAGAGGGAAGACAGCTTGGATCTGCTGACAGCAACCCCAGCAGAATTATTATCACAGGCCCGGAGGCAAACTTGTGAGCCTGTGCAGGAGGAAGCCTCAGTAGCTACTAGAGCTTTTGGCCCTACTAGCATAAAGATGCTGGGACTCGCCCACAGCACAGTAACAGGGCAGTCAGCTCATGTATGCGGCAGAGGGTGGAGACCTGGTTCTGCTAGCGTCAGCAGCTCTTATCAACAGAGCCAAGCCAATATGTCATGCAGCAGAGATGGTAGGGGAGCTGTCAGTATTTCTCTCGCTACTAGGCTAGGCCGACAGCATGAGCTGCAGCACAATGGTTGGGACAATAAGAGCCTTGTAGCAGGCAGAAACGAGAGCTGCATGCTGGCAGCAGTGATGCAGACGAGGTTGTTGCATGCGACCATTGCCAATAAAAGTGTGTGAGCATCCATGACAGTGCTGTTAGCTCTCCAGTTGGTTCTGTACAGTATCTGATGCATCATAACTGCGTGCATGTATTGCTTCAATGAGAGAAAACAGCTTATGTGTCCAGCAACTATCTCTTGTATGGTGCATCGTGATGTGGTTATTTTGCATGGAAGAGATGAGGGCTGAGGTTGGAGAGTCTCTCATGACAGGCTTACATGCCTGTCTATGCGTGATGTAAAGCAGTCCTGATAAGCAGCTGCAGGTGGTCGGATCAGTCGCTCGAATGCACATTGTGGGACATCTCTCATGCCAGCCATTCTTCCAGCTCTGAGACTTGGAGCGCCAGATTGCAGACCATGTTCCGACTTCGGAAAGTCCGTTATTGAGAACATCTTCCCCGACCGCAGAAGAAGGAGTCTCTCGTGTCATACTATTATTGTTACACTTTTGACGTCCAGGGGAGGCAGATAAGGCCGTGAGGCCAGGCCCATCAGACGTCATAGTATCCAGAGTGTGAGACCCATTGACCTTTCTCCGAAACGCACGTGTCGACAACGTCATTCCGAAGGCGCTTGCATCTGCCCAGGACCGCTGTCCTGCCTAGTACCTCGGGCTGTGACACCAACGCAATCAGACCCTGCATCGTGCTTGGAGCCAATACGCACGATGAGAGTGTGTTGACGCTGCTGCGCCTTGGCTGTCTTTTGGCGAGGGGAAGTGTCGGCGAGCCTTCAAGCAGCGCATGACCTTGGGGCTCATCCTGTACAGAGCATTTGTAGCATACTATCGTAAGATGGCCGAAAAGCGGAATCGGGGGGGCGCAGGGCCAGTCGTTGCTGAGGTATGCACACAGTGAAGGGCCTGGTTTATCTAGCTAGTAGGCCTCATGGCAGTGCGAAATACCTCAGAAACACTTATTATGAAGGTATGTATGTCATCAAAAGATGAAGTTCAGATGAGAACGAAGAGTATTATCTGAATTGCCATACATTGAGGGCTATTTAAGATACCTGGCAAGTTACCTTCTGCCCTTGCATCTCTCTGTTGCGTGATCTTGATGCTGAGAGACATTTGCATTGCAGCTTATCTACATGGGCGTAAGCATTGCAGCTAGTGCCTGGGTCATGAGATGGCTCATCTCTGCCATTGACCCAGAAAAAGAAAACAAGAAGAGGGTAAGGCCCACTAATTCCTGTCCTTGACATCAGGATGTTTGCAGTGCTACAAGTGCCCTTGACTCCCGCCTGCAGTGCGAGGTCTAAGCTTAGCAGTGTTGCCTGCCAAGCACACTGCACGCCAGATGTCACCAGGTGCATCTGTAATATCTGATGGCCATGATGCAGGCACAGCAGCTCAAGAAGGCTGTGCAAGCCCGTCTTGGGAGGAAGATTGACACCAACACATATGAGGACGTAAGTCCACACCACCCAGCTCAGTTTACAGTGTCTGACGCTCGTAAAATCCTTGCTGTATGGCTCCCTACCTTGCTATTGCTGTCTCAGATATTCTGTGTGGAGCCCACACGTCGTGCAAACTCATGCCAGCTACATGTTGCGCTGCAGCTCCTTGGCTATGTGAGGGCCGTACAGGGCTGCAGCTTTCGTATATGCTACTGTATGTTTTCAGAAAGGTTGCCTAATGAGTTGTGCCCCCTCTGCAGTATGTGGCAATGGAGGTCATAAATCCCGAGCACATAGATTGCTCTCTGGACCAGATAGGCGGCAATGAAAGGGTGAAGAAGGATCTGGTAAGATGCCGAGCATTTGCCACCTGCAGATGCAGATGAGCACTGCTGTGAGCTGACGTTGACTCCCCTGCACGATCTGTGGCAAATCTGGGCGTGTTGAGATGTTTTTCTACTCTCTGAGGTTGCACCACGACTGACATGATGTGACAGTGATCGAAGTGGCAGGATTGCGTGCGCAGATCAACCGGGTGATCAAGCCGCTGCAGCACCCGCACCTGTACCGGAGCAACCTGGTCAGGCAGGTGAAGGGGGTTCTCCTGTATGGTCCCCCAGGCACTGGAAAGACCATGCTGGCAAAGGTGGGCGTTCCTCATCTACTCTCTGATTGCTGTATTCCCCCTGAGCGATTGCAAGCTTACAAAGATTCAGAGAATTCTACAGAGGTGGAGGTATCCACCCTGTCATGTGTCTATCTTATGTCATCTGGTACAAAATGAACTGGTCTATGTGGCCCCATGTACCAGCATGTCGGCTCTGCCTTGACCGCTGATGCAGCATGGCGGCAATGCCAGACATGCTGATGCCCTTCAGCTGACACATTCTCACAGCCTCACAGTCAAAGCACACTTGCTTAGTGGCTGCAATGGCCTGTCAACCTACACCATGCTGGTGTCATCACATCTGGCATCTGGTGATCAGCTATGGCAGGGCCAGACACCACTCCTTGGCTTTGGCACCTTGACACCTTCTTTTATCTGGTAGGGTCAGGGCCACCACTAGCTCACACTATAGATGATCAGGAGTCAGTGCTTCTGTGAAGCCTCAACGAGGCATATGGATGCAGGCGCTGGCGAAGGAGAGTATGGTCAACTTCATCAATGTGAAGCCGAGCATGCTGCAGAGCAAGTGGTTTGGCGACACGCAGAAGCTCGTCCAGGCCACCTTCAGCCTGGCTGCCAAGCTGCAGCCCTGCATCATCTTTGTAGGCAAGTCCCTCCTGCTCTTCAGTCTTGCAGAGGCATCTCTATGTTCTTGCTTGCATTCCCTGTGCCTTTGCCTGGGAAGGGTCCAGACGCTGCAGGCTGTGGCTTGCCGGGCTTGTGTGGGTCTTGTGAGGCTCAAGGTATCAAGTCATGCTTAGCAGATTGTGTCCTCTGCAGATGAGGTGGACTCCCTGCTGGGCAGCCGGCGCTCACATGAGCACGAGGCGACCACCTCTCTCAAGACCGAGTTCATGCAGCTGTGGGACGGCATGCTGACCAACAAGGCCAACAACGTGATGGTGCTCGCAGCAACCAACCGCCCCTATGACCTGGATGAAGCCATTCTGCGTAGGTAAGGTCCTGACACTCCTTATTAACACTCTCTTGTACAGGTCAACCGCCATAGCAGCTTCTGGTACAGTGTGGTGAGGTTGCATAGGAATCTCCACACTGCATGACAAGATTGGCCCTGCAAGAGCATCTTGTGGCTCCAACAGGAGCAGATTCCTTTAAGGGGCATTTTGAAATTGTCCAACTGCGACATGACAGCGCCGGTGCTGTTGCGCACTGGAAGAGGGGCTGCATGCTGACAGGGTATACGTGCAGGTTTGGGGCGCAGTTCCAAGTCCCAATGCCGGACAGGAATGCGCGGAAGCAGATCCTGCAGCTCATCCTGGAGAACCATGAGAGGGAAATGCCCGGGTCTGTGGACCCTGCCCTCCTACAGGTAAATTCCTTGCACTGGCAGATCGCACTGCTTCAACATTTTTCACTGTCTGGATCTGGTGACACTGCACACGTTGGGCTATCTAGGCTGGAAAGAACAAGCTCAGTAGCGATAGGTATATCTTTACATCTGCAAACTGGAAATGGGGCAGTACAAGGTGATCGCTCTTGTACAGAGCACGGGGGCCAGGCGACTGTATGGATGATAAAGCAGCCCCTCTGGAGACTGAATATGCTTGGGCGTGGCTGCAGGACACTCCAAGCAAGGGGCGCCTGCTGTCCGTGCTGTCGCAGGAGCTGGACAACTTCAGCGGCAGCGACCTGTACGAGCTCTGCGCAGAGGCTGCCTCCATCCCGCTGTACGAGGAGAGCGCCAGCCTGTCTGAGTGAGCGCCCACCTCTCGCAACCCCTGCAATAGTCAGGTTTTGGCCTGGAAGCCCCCCGAGTGCCCTTGGCATGACCAATATTTTACTCTATCTCTCATATCTACTGTAAGGAAAGTAGTGTGAGTGGGCTATAGGCATTTCGGCTGAGAGGCTTTCACTCACGGGGCCGGTACAGGCAGGGCATTGCGTACGTCCAAACGCAGAAGCAAGCCGGAGCTTCTCAGCAAAGCAGGATAAAACACTGGCACCGGGCACCGGGTCTGTCCAAGTGCCACTAGGATTGCGCCAGCGCTCATCTGTCGTGCAGGGAGGACCTGCATTACCTGGACCGGGCGTCGCGCCAGGTCAGCATGGCAGACTTCCGCAAGGTGCTGGAGACCTTCCGGCCCTCTGGGCAGCACTCCCAGGAGTACCGCGAGGAGCAGGCCAACAGCGGGCAGGTGCGCCAGCAACCCCCATGCCCCCCACCTCTTCCAATCTGAACGGCATGCGCTGATCAGTCATGTCTGCGGGCTTTCACGCACTGGCGATGCGGCGTCAGTGCTGAGGGGTTGTCACGTTTCAGATCTCTTGGGTTTGTATCAGCTTTGCCTTGGGAGTGGTGTGCACAGAAGTAATGGGGCCGTCCTGATGATGATAGCTGTCACCGTAGGTGGCGCCCAGCCAGTTCCTGGACGCTCTTGCGCTGCTGATGAACATGGCAACCTCAAACAGTGCGCGGGCGCCTGACAATGGTGGGGCCAACGGGCATTGATGAAAGCATACAGCCCTTTGCCACTCTGGCGCATGCAGCAGACCGCGGATGAGACATTGCTTGAGGCTCCCCAAATACCCGCAACCACAAAAACAGAATTGCAAGAAAGTCAATGTGTCTGGCCATATGAGATTGGCAACCTGATAGTGGCATTGCATGTATGATTCAAGACAGGGGACCTCTGACTATGGGCATCAGACCTGGTCATGGGCTGATAGATGGGGAAGGTGCCGTGACCCGGATATGCTAATCAATTTATATAAATATACGAGCAGCAGGATAGTTTCTGTGAGGCACACGCATATGGCGAGAACGACGCTAGTGGTCCAGGGCGCTTACATGACTTGACACCTTGAACATTCAACATCTCCTGGACTGCACAGAAGAGAAGGGCATGTGCCCAGATTATCAGGTTCCTTCACATGGCTGCACATGACTGCCACGCTGCATTAGTATCATCAACCTGGTATCCAGTGACATTGGCAGTTTACTTGAGAATGGTCTTGACCCTCACTTCTATCATGATGGTGCAGCTGTCCGTCAAGTCCATGATAATGTGGAGCATGGGTGAGTTCTACAGCGTCATGCTCACAATCAATATCCCTCTGCAACCAGACTCAGTTCCAGCAGCCCTTTAGCGTGACGCCCTTTGCGCCTGCTGGGGCCTTGCTGCCACGGATCTGCCGGTCGCCCTCCCACTGGAAGAAGTCGCAGCGCCCTTCCGGAAGATTGCCTGCTGCCCGGCGACAGACAAAGAACACGCGCCCTGCACACACAAACAAGACTTGAGATTTTGGTCCGCATTGTGAGCTTTGTGAGGTTTAATTCCACATGCGCGTGCGCTGCCTGTGTCTCCAGGGATTGACGATGCTAATGACACACTGTTAGTAACCTTGTTGAGAGATCTCTGAGACATAGCCTAATTCGGGCTGTAGCAGACTCTTTAAAAAACCTACAGCTCAGAATGATGACAGGGCCATGGACAATGTCCCACCTTGATTGGGGCCTCCCTTCTTGACCTGGCGGATGACGGAGGGCTCGGAGTGGCCCTTGCACAAAGGCGGCTTCATCCTCTGCTGGATCTGCTTCCATGCTGCCTTTGCAGACGCATTCTGCGGGGGCGCATCCTGCTCCACATGAAGCTGCCAAGATGTGGCTGCCTGCACCCCTTCCTTGTCTGCATACACAGCCTGGCCTCAGGACATTATTGCAAAGGTAAACTTCTAACCTTGCGATGAGGATCAGTACTCTGTCTTGCCAGAAAATAGTTCCTGAGACAGCTCTAGGACAGACGCCATGCAAGTGCTCCATTACATGCAAGGTGTGAAGTGGCAGCAGATGAGTTCGTGATGTACCTTTCACCTCGTCCCATCTAGAGGCGGCATCGATTAGCTCATCCACATCTGCCTCGCTGCTTGCGCAGCTGCGCTTGCTTTGCATTGGCACAGAGTTCTCAGCAGAAGCCCTGTCAGACCCCTGCCGCTCAATAGACCCCTGAGGCTCTCGCAACACTGCAGGCTGCGAGGAGGCCGAGCATGCAAGTTGCCTGATGTGGCTGCCCTTCCCACCCAGGTCAGCCGACTCATGCATGCCTGTGCCGAATACATCCTGCCTCTGCAATACTTGGTTAGCCTCCAGGCTGGTAGGCTGGCTACGCGCCTGACTCTGACTCTGCTGCGGCTCTGTCAGTACTTGAGACGAAAGGGAAGCCTCTGCTGTAAATCCACCGACCTGAGAGATGGAACCTGAGGGAACTGTTTGCTCAGCCTGGGGCACTGCCTGAGGCCTCATGAAAGCTTTGAGGCTGCTCTGCCCTGCGATGCCCCTCTGCTTTGCGGCCTTTTGCTTCGGATTGCCTATCTTGGCACTGGCCCGCTTCCCCAGCACACTGGCACTGACGCTCGCCTCTTTTGGCAGCCCCTTGAGGCAGCCTGCTCCACTATCAGGCTCTGCAGCTGCCGGAACACTTACACTGCAGGCTGCGGTTGCTTGCTGGGCTGTGGCCAGGGGCTGACTCACCGAAGCGCTGGCCAGCCAGGACTTCAAATTTCCTTGCTTCCCTGCAATCATAGCAGCACATCAGAGGCGCCTCCCGTCTACCCGACCTGGACCGTTTTGGGCCTGACATACAAGGCAGGACAAGGCATCCATTGATTATTCGGGATGAAAGTATATACCAGTGCAAGGTATCCTGCCTGCCCTCAGCCAACCACTACATCCTGCAGATGCTACGTCTATGGGCCTCAGCATCCCGCAGGGAAGGACTATGAAAGAGCGTCTAAAGATGTGTATATAACCTGTGTATAGGTATCGAGAGCTCAGCGGCGGCGGCGCGCTGCCCACAGCTATGGGCAGGCTGGGCGCCAGGTCAGCGTACGCCGGCGCATGGTCCGAGCCATAGGCATCCATCCAGACATCGCTGCCCACCACACTGGCATGAAATTCTCGGCCAGCGTCCCCGCAGGGGCCTGCGGCCAGGATCAGGTCGATGCGCGTCCCGTAGTTGTTGATGCGCGCTGACGAGGCGGTGCTCCAGCAGGTGTACGCCTCCTGCCTGTGCAGCAGCCCAGCAACCCCTCAGTATGCGTATATGCTGAAAGCACATGTGCGCCGATCAGGTGTGCTCCAGCAGTTCCATGAGTATAGCAGATTTGTCGCAGCCACTCAGGCGGCAGACGAAATCCAACTGTATGCCCACTACAGACATCAATGTTTCAATCTGGAGCAAGGACAGCTGGACAGATGGACATGGTGAGCATCACACCTGTCTGGGTAGAACTTTCTGAAGGTGTCCAGGAAAGGGCCACCATTATGCGTCAGCAGCATGGTCAGCATGCGCCGGTCCTGCCGGGAGTTGAACTCCTCGACGTTGCCCGGATCGCAGCTGTCAATGGTGGCCAGGCTGATGTTAAGGTCCCCCAGCAAGATCACAGCACGCCCTGCCTCCCGAAGAGCGCTGATGCGCGCCAATAACGCCTGCATGAGATACGTATAGTCAGGGGCTAGAGCTGCAACCGGCAATAGTTTTATGTGATGGCTGGGGTGCAAGGCTCTCATATGTAAATTTAAGGCATCCAGCCTAAAGTGGAGCTGCAACACACAGTGCTAAGGCGTTTTTGTGCTCTGCGGCTGTATCAGCAGAGAAGCGGCAAGAGCTTCAGCCTAGATGCAAAGTGCACACCCTCAGCATTTGATATTTCGGCTGTACACATGTGCATGCAAGGCCTGCCTTTTCTGCATGAGCGCCACACCTTATAAAATTGCAGTTTGAAGGCATAGCGCTCCTCAGCGCTGTCCTCAGTGCTGATGGCCGGCCCGTACACATTCACAAGCACAAAGGCGCCGTGATCAGTCATGATGACCCGCCCCTCAGAGTCTAGCTTTTCCAACTCGCCCTGAGAGAACCTGCAATGAGAGCCCTCATAATTTGAGCTTTGTCGCCCCAGTGCTGTGCTGGCAGAGCATGCCTTGCTGCAGAGGCGCGCCACTGTATATCAAACCCACTCACAAGTCCGCAGAGTGCAGAGATGTAGGGCAACACATACCTCTCAAACAGATCTGAGCAAGGGTTGGACAGCGCTTCTTGCGCAGGGGTGGATGGGGGCAGGTCCTTGGGCTTTGCTAGAGTCTGAGGCAGAACCCCAGAGAAGCCGTCGAGGGCCGCAAAGGGCATGCAGGTTCCCGCGCGGCAGAAGGTGGCCACCCCAGAGTATCCACCCCGGATGCGGCAATTTGCAAAGAAGGACTCCCTGCACACACATGAGAAACTTCCACTGTGTGCCATATGCTGAAACGAAGCATCCCTGGCAGCGCAAATGCTTGCTCAATCATTTCCCAGGGTAGCTCGTCCTCTAAAATCACTCCACGTCGTTCTCAACAGGAAATATCCATGCAAGCAGCTATATAAGCCGTCTTTAGCACTGCAGACCTGAGGACAAAGGATGAGAATGCAGGCAGCTCACCAGCCATCCGCAAAGGCAAGGTCTGGCTCGACACGAGCGGTGGCTATCTTTGTCTCCTGAAGGCAGATGATGTCTGCACAACATGTGCAAAGAGTGAGGCATGCAGCTTTGACTGACACATTGCCTGCATGTACTGCTAGAACAGCCCATCACCGGACACTGTGCTGCCCCAATGTTGTAACACCTGAATGAAAGTCAATAGTGTTGTGTCAACACGCCTCCGCGACATGACATAAAGGGGTGGGACTGCTTGTGAAGCGCACCAGCATTAAGAAAGTTGAGCAGGTTGATAAGTTTGCCATTGAAGCGCCGCCGCAGGCACGCTCGCAAGCCATTGATGTTCCAGGTCACTATTCGCATCCTGCCTTGCCCATCACCATAGATACTTCTGTCTGCTGTCTACTATGCTGCTGTGCTAGTTGCCCTTTGGGAGCCCAATTAAATTGCAAACACTTTTGCTGCTGCTTTTGAGGAGGCGCCTGGATAGGTAGCTGTAGACAGGCTAGCTACTGAATCAGCTGAGCCTGTGGTCTGCTCCACTCTTCCCGCTCTGCCTGCATTTGCTGGGAGCTTCTCTGGTGCATGCAGAAACAGCCCTTGAGCGTCTTTCCCTGAGTAGTACTCTTGCGGTGTTGCTGGACCTCCCGTTCGTACACGTCCTTCTCGAGAGGCCGGCACAACGACACTGTGCCGTCCGGCTGTGCGACTGCGTGAAATGGTCTCCTATCTACTGCTGCAGCCAAGTGCGCTGCCCACAGTTCTTTTCTCTGCTTGTTTACTTGTCTTTGCTCTCGAATGACTCTAGCTACCTCCCAAACCTGCGTAGACATGTCAAGAATGCCCAAGAGCTGTGTGCTCACATCGAAAAGGCAACATAAGCTGATCCTAAGCATGAGCTGATGCTCATTATGGGCACTGCGAGTAGTCCACACAAAGGCAATTGAGCAGTTACATGCCGTATGCTTACCAGTATTATAAGCAAAGGTATCATTGTCTGCGTAGTGTGAGGCGCGTGGAGCTTGCGAGCTTCATTCAGCAGTACGTGTCAGATCGTGCATTCCAAATTCGAAGAGTATTCTCAAGTGCGATGCCCTCGTGGGCGTAAAGTCTCTGTGCAATGCAATGCTGGGTGGTTGGACTGCTACAAGACACTGAAGTGTCGCATCCGAGAGAGAACAGAACTTAGGCAGATGGGGGAGCTGATGTGGAAGGCGCACATGCCATTGATGAGGAAGTCGAGAAATTCTTGACATTTCGCAAGCACCCTTGACTCTCGGAGTCATCTAGGACTTGCACATCTGGGAAAAGGCATGAAGGAATGAAGGAGAAACGGACAGAACTTCCCAGCTGCAGCTGACAGTGAGCCACTTTTTGGTTATGTTGGTCCCTCGAGGTGTGCTTCCTCATTTCACTCTCAGGCAGCGAACATCTGCACTGTGAGAGTACAAAGCGTTGTTAGACACAAGTATACGCATTGAAAAGTCTTGTTTGGGATGAGGGATATGTTGGAAGCTGGGAAGGGCTTTTGGGAAGCTGCCATGGGACGGCCAAATCGGGCATCAGCTCAGATGGTACTGATGAATGCCTTTGCTCATGCACTCCTCCTCTGACGGAGCAGCTGGGACCCAAGAGAGGTACAGGTTGTTCCGATGCTCAGATAACGCATGCTGGACGGTGACTGACACGGGGAGCAGAAGGCAGCTGTGAAAGGGGCCAGCCCTAAGGGGGAATGTCCGCTCAAGGCCTGCTGCGGGGCTTAGGTAGCGTTGTTCGGAGGGCTGGGCAGGCCTTGGACAGCCTGGGGACAGCCGTGCAGGGCAGATACGGCTACAAAGAGGGAGGTGAGCTCCTTTGGGAGGAGTAGTGTTTGCTATAAGGGATGCTGGCAGAGCTTTCGTTGAAGCTCTGCACAATATAGACTTCTTCGCATCTTTTATTCATGACAATCTAGAAATTGCTCCTCCAGAGATCATACGAGGGCGCCAAACCTGTGTCTCATGCAGTGCCTACGCATCAAACGCTTCAGGCGTTCCAGGGAAAGCGACCACAGCTAGGTGCCAACACGTTTGTTGCACCGAATGCGTCCGTTGTGGGAGACGTCAAACTTGGCAACAATTCCTCTATATGGTATGGAGCTGTGCTCAGAGGTGAGATGTCTGGTTACACCTTCTGAAGTGACGATTATATGGACTCCTTGTGCTACAGACACATACACTCTGCTGCAAATCAGGGTGCCAGTTTCGATGTGCAGGCCGACTCCTGACGTTGAAGTTGTGCTGCAGGAGATGTCAACAGCATACAGATTGGCAGCAACAGCAACATCCAGGACGGGGTGACAGTGCACGTTGCCAGGCACAATCCTCAGGGCAACGTAGTGCCCACAATCATAGGCAACAATGTCACCATTGGTGAGGCTTCTGCATCATTGCCAGATCTCAGCAGTCTATCTGCTGGACAAGCAAGCTCTCATCAAGTACCGGGACATTATCCATGCCAAGCTATAGGCCCGTAATTGTGATTTGCAGTCAAGATGTTATTATGTTGCTGCATTCTAGCGTGCTGATAGGCGAGGACTTTACAAGGCTGGCGGTCATGAGCCTTGCATGTCTGCAGGTCATGGTGCTATCATCCACGCAGCTACAGTGGAGGACAGCACCCTTGTAGGCATGGGGGCGACCATCCTGGATGGTGTCACAGTAAGCACATGCCCCACACTCTGTCCTACACAGTTCCTTGAGTGCCCTGCATCATTGCGTCTTACTGCAGCTTGCAGGTGGCTGAATTTGCATAGCAGGATTGTGCCTGTCCCGGAAAGTCATATAGATGACTCCCGCTGCCATTATGTAGACACCAACAGTGGAAAGAGTCAAATAATGCATCCCGCAGCATGCGTGCAGATGCAGTTGGGCTGACAGAAGTATGTCATCTGAAAAGGCAGTTCGCATCCAGGATGACTGCAGAGCCTGGTGCTGAGCGGCGTCACCTCTCGTGCAGGTTCAGAAGGGGTCAGTTGTGGCGGCAGGCGCTGTCGTAACGCCTGGGAAGACAGTGCCGTCCGGGGAGGTCTGGGCGGGGAACCCGGCCAAGATGCTGAGGAAGCTGGAAGAGGAGGAGACTGGGTTCATTGCGCAGGCGGCCAATGACTACGCCGCGCTGGCGGCTGTGCATGCTGCTGAGAATGCCAAGACGCCAGAGGAAATTGAGGTGACACCCACATCATCAAATATGCAAGCGCAGCGCCTCAGCACACCCCTCAAGATAGCAGTCTGCTGAGGCCTTTCTGAGCTGAGCATGAATGATACCTCCTGGATGTGCATCTGGACCTGCTCCCTCTGCAAGAAGGAGACTGCTGCAGGCCTGTATCAAGGCACGGTGCCCTTACCGGCCATGCAAGTACACTGCTGAGTGCTCTAGGTCTGACTTTAGTGTCGGTGCAGGTTGTGCTGGTCCTCAGTTTGAAAGCAGTACTAGACAAACGAGGCGCTGGAGTGTGTGCTGAGTATGCAGTACATGCGCTGCAGGCGGATGTGGAGAGAAGGAAAGACAGAGCGCTCAGAGACTTGGATTATGACTCGCACCTAGGCATAGAGCGGGACCCAATATCGAGAGAGATTATTAGCACAGCCAGTCACACATAGGAGGTTTCACCAACTGTCTTGCCATGGTTGGTACAAGGTTTGCAAGGACAATTGGGCAATCGAAGGCATGCAACGCATTCTCATCTGGCTGCAGCCAGGACTACAGTCAGTGCTTCTAGGCGTGGGACCTGCATGCTTGGATGCCCTTCTGTGATGTACTCTTCTCAAGGCTTGACATTGTTCAGTAGAGGAGATTTGCCATAGCTGAACTCTGCATGAGGCCAAACACAGATAGACAGGGCTCTCTGCGCACCTACTCTGCTGACGCCCAGCATTGTATACCCGCAGATTTATAGCTGGATGAAGCAAATGTGCAGCTCAGGTCCTTGGACCCAACTTCTGCCCAACACCTGGTCCTCGACACCAAAATAGGACGCTGATGCATGATAATGAGGCACAGTACAGAAGCCCCAACCTTATGGTACGCTCAGGCATCCTGGTTACGGTGTAGACAGTGCAGCAGCAAGCGCACTTCTGCGCAGGGGTAAACCTCGGGATGTATTGAGAGGAGCCAGGTATCCAGCAGGATGCTCAGAACATTGGGCTCACGTTTTGCAAAGCCGCTACTGTGGAAAGTGGATCAGCTAGCAGCGTTGGGTCAGCTGCGTGGCATCAAAGCAGACACAGGAATAGTAGGACTGAAGGTGGTCCCGAACGCCCGGGAGGTCTTGAGAGAAAAGCTCAACGATGTCTTGCAAGCAATATCCGAGCAGATCCCCGAGCAGGCAGAGTACAGAAAGGCAGTAGAAGCAACCATGCAATTCAGGTGTGTCAGGCGCCCCCTCTCAATCCTGGATGACCACCCAGATCATCTGACCACGTTGGTTCGCCATGGCGAGATTTTGCCGATTTATGCCGCATCGAGCTTGCCATTGAACACGGGAATGTCAAATGATACTCCTGTGCGGGCTATTCCGCTGCATAGCCTCTGCCGCGGGTACTCCCATTGCTAGGGCATCATGTCTCGTCACGGCAGGCGCCACACATAGGGGCTCAGCGCATTTGTGATAAGCCGGCGAAAGCAGGCTCCATCACATATATTCACTGGTGTGCAGGCTGAAGGCTGTGGATTCCGGAGCCAGCGACGAGGAGGTGGAAGAGCAGTTCACCATGCAGCTGGAGCAGCTCATAAAGCAGTGCGAGGATGAGCTGGGCCTCATACCAAAGATGGCAGAGTGGAAGCCATGGGACGTTCCACCCGGACACAAGGTGCTCCATTGCTTCCTTGCCAAGCACTCCCACTCTGCACGTCCTCACTCCACCACACGCCTGCCTAGCGCTCAGCAGACATGCTGCAATTTGCAACTGTGAGATTACTCCTGGTGACGGCAGATTTCGCTCATCACCATGTCTTCACAACAAGCGTCTTTGTGATACAGCATGTGGCATGAACGCTGCTCTCTCCTTTGTGCAGATAGAGATGCAGATAGAGGAATTTGTAGAGGACGAGTCCCGGGTGGACAAGCCCAAGCCACAGTAGGGCTCATGCAGCAGAACTGCACATCCTCTCATTGTCCAATATTGTGGAGCAAAGGTTGGCAGTTGTCAGCTGCAACAGTGCAGCCGGGGTCTGAGATGCATCACATCATTAGCATGAGTCTTGCTCAAAGTACATCCATAGCTAAGCAGCATGAGCAAGGTGTGCAGAGTCTCTGACCACAGGGCTCGCCACCCATAGCTCATCATCGCAGCAAAGGCAAGCCTATTGGCAAGAGGAGAAGAGGAGGCAGAAAGCTTTCTGCCAGCAATAGCAACAGTGTGTTCTATAAAGTTGCATGTTGCTTTCGAGTTGGACCTGATATGGTTTGGTCAAATTTTCTCTCAGTTTGTACAAGTGACAAAGATAACCCGAGAATGCGGCTGGTCTTGCCTCTAGCATGGTAATTCTCAGCAATAGGCTGCTGCATGTTCAAGCTAGTGCATCAGTTGAAGCACGGCTCCAGAACCTGGATCATTACAGAACGCAGACCCCGTCTTGACAAACGTACAGCCACTATCTGACCATACTTGCGCATGCTATAGGCTGAGGACTGCCTGCTCCGCATGCATCTTCTTAAGCTTCACACTCAGAACAGAATCCTCACAGTCAGCCATCGCCTTTGGGCCGCTGGATTGTACTCTACATGGTACCGCCTGTGCACTCATGCACTACAGTCATGCCCCATTTGAAATCACTTCTTTTGAGCTGAGGAGATGATCTTCAGGAAGTCCGGCTTCAGTGAGGCGCCTCCCACCAGGAACCCGTCAATGTCCTTGCACGTCGCAAGCTCATCTGAGTTGGATGCAGAGACTGAGCCGCCGTAGATGATGCGCGTGGCAGAAGCCACATCTGGCGACACCTTCTCAGACAGCCAGCCCCTCACGTTGTCATGCACCTCCTGCGCCTGCACATTGCTGTACAAAGCTCAGAGACCCTCCCTGAGACGGCAGCACCCACAATGTTCTCAGGCAGGCACCTGAGCACCTGACTTCAGCTTCTATTGTCCTCACGTGAGGCAGTGAGACCTGTCTACTCTCTTGCATGGCTGAGCTCCTGCGTGAGTAAATCAGGCAACCACATGGTGGTACCAGTCTCTGATGATCTGTCAATTAGGCCTATGCTGCCAGGCACAACCTTTTTGCCACCCTGAAGAGGCAAATGCTGTCCTTTGTGTGCAGACACCCAACAAGGACTTGAAAGGACAGGCCCACCTGCTCAGGAGAGGCCACTTTGCCTGTACCGATAGCCCAAACAGGCTCGTAGGCAATCACAACCTTGCTCCAGTCCTTGATCTTGTCGGCCACGGGCGCCAGCTGCGACGCCACCACGTCAAAGGTCTTGTTGGACTCGCGCTCCTCCAGCTTCTCGCCGATGCACAGGATGACGCTGAGGCCCTTCTCCAGGCAGTACGCCGTCTTATCAGCCACAAACTGCGCCAGCAATGCATGTCCTCGCTGCAGCTTCAGCAAGTTCTTGGATGCACCTCCCAGTGGATCTGCTGTGGTCAGGGGAATGGGCCAGGGGCTGGCAATGACACCAGCATAAGCAGATACCCCCAAAAGCGCATCTGTGATCTCATGTCAAGTCACAAGGCCAGCCTCACAAATCTGCTATAGGAGGTCCAAATCCCGCGCTGATTGAGACCCTGCTGACGAGCACATCATGCAAAAGGCAACTCGTACGAATGCTGTTGACCTAATGTTGAGCTAGCAAGTGCCATGGTGCACCCAGCGCCTTCAGGGAGTCAGTCTTCGCATGGCAAGAGCCTTCTGTCACAGCAAGTCACCTCGCTGGTCTCGTGCATGAGCGCACGCCTCTCAGAGTGTCCCAGAATGACCCACTCCAGGCCGTAGTCCTTCAGGATGTCAGCACTGCATGAACATTTGTCATGTCGACTCAACGCTTCAGCACTGCAGTGCGCAAAGTCACAGATGGTAGAGTGGCAACCCACAATGAGTTTATGGACAAAGGGTGCATAAAAGAAGTATATGGGGCATTGATAGCTCACACCTGATCTCTCCAGTGTAGGCACCAGAGCCCTTGACCCATGCGTTCTGTGCAGCTACCTTGAAGTCTTTCCGCAGCTTGTCGTGCACGTAGGGGATGTGCAAGGCCACCGGTGCCACAACAACCTCTGAAAGCAGAAGAATGGGTGTTCAGGCTCTCAATAATCTTCTCACAGAGCAAGGACAGCCGGACTGGTATCAGTGTAGCATCATACCCACGATGTCGGTGATGTCGACGCTTGTAGTGAACCCCTCGCCATTGTTGAGTACATCCACCAGCTCTTTCACCTTTGCAACAGTTCCATTCTGCATGGCCACATGAGTTACTTGCTAACGGCATGCTCAATGCCTTTCAGTACAAGTCATTATGAAGCAGGGATTTTGAGGATTCATGTCAAAGCCTTACACATTTCCAGTTGCCTCCTGCACAGCACTTGAAAGCTTAGCAACGGTTTTTGGGGCCCAGGAGATTCACATGCCCACTGAGGTCGTGCCGGAAGAGCTCCTTACCCACGAAGAACTTGCGTCCCGTCATAGCAGCAACCTTGTAAATAGAGACAGAATGCTATAATGGTCGAATAAGGGGAAAAGCTATCGGATAGATGCAGTGTACCGGCTCCAGCTGATCCCGGACATACGGCCATGTGAGTCCAGTCAGCATGTGGCCCTCATTAGACAAGCTCTAGACACCCCTTCAGGAGTCTGCAATCAACTTCCTGCTTGATCAATTCAGATATGTAATCTATAGCTCTTACGCTCAGCGTGCAGCGGGTGTTGGTCAGGTATGAGCACTTAGTACAGGGACCTGTGAATTCTCTCCGAGAGCTCCCAAATCAAGCAGGCCTTACTCTGAAGTCTGGTACCCAGACCGCTCGTGAGCTGGAGGATTGCAGCCAGAAGGATGGCAAGCAGAGCCAAGAGGAGGATAGCACATCCAGGTTTCTCAGGTCCTGGGCATGGAAGCGGGAGCACAGGTGACCTTGATGCAAGTGGATCTCTGAAGAGACTACACAGACACCCACACAACAGGACTAGGCTGAAGGTGGAGCACTGTTGCGCAGGCCAGACAAGTGAGCACTATCCCGCTGCATTAGTCCCCGCTCGGTAGAGACCAATGGTCGCAAGTGACATGCACGGGCCCAGAACTCTGGTCTGGGATTGAGCAGCATGTGCATTTCACCTTGAGTATGAACAAGCACTTGCATGCATACTGCTGATAGGCTTCATCTTACAGGGTGAGGTTCAAGAGGCCTTATGTCTATACCATGGAGGCGCCTGGCTTGGCTGGGCATTTGCTCACAGTCAAGCAAGCGCCCTTCTCTCACGAGGGCTTTGCATCGACAGGTGCGGCTGCCAACGACTGCGCTAAGCCCTTTTCCTGCATAAGGCGCTGCTCAAATACGTCGACGGGTCCTCTTCTTGGAGAGGTTTTACATGTGACGGCTGTCCCCAACCCTCAAGATAGCAAGGAGCAGATTTTTGAGAAACAGTACTGAGAGGCATGCGAGGAATGGCATGCTGTGCAGTGTGGGATAGCAGCATAGTCATGGCAAGGTACTTCGAGATCCATGCAGCACAGATTAGGGGCAAGCGCTGCCTCGACCTGAGTGCAGGATGTGGTCTGGTAGGTGTGTCACCTGGCTTGACTGACTATCTTGCAAGGTCTGTGTAGCGCTCTTGCAGAGGGTAGAACAGCTATAGAAGGACTCCCCAACTCGAGCTCCTCAGGGTGCAATGTCTGAACCAGTCTCTCCGCTCTCAAGTGTGTGATGAGGATGATTTGGGTGCTTGTCGGATCATGATTGCCAATGTAGGCCTGGTGATGGGCAAGCTCAGGGCAGATGTGTGGGCAACTGATCTGGAGCCCAATCTGCCTCTGCTCAAGGACAACTTTGCAGCCAATGGTGAGAGCCGCATGAGGCATTGATGTCTAGTGAAGCTGGGCAGGGTGGATGGGCAATGTGCGAAGTACTTCAAGGCAGAGCCTTGCAGAGCACACAAAGCAATGCTCTTGCTGGTTTTCTGCAAGCTCTCGCCGAGTTGGTTGTACACAGAGCTTCTTCCCTGATCTTGGTACGAACGTGATGTCCAGGTATCCAATGCACTGTAAGGGAGCACAAGTGGGGAGAGGACATGGCCAGCATGGATGGTCCCTTTGATGTCATTGTGGCCTGTGGTACGTCCCTTTCTCTCACCATCTCTGTGACTTTTGCAGCAAGGGTTAGCCATGAAAAGCAGGGCAACATTGCCCAGTGACATCATTGTTGTGCTGTCTGCAGATGTCATGTACATTGGTGATCTTGTCCAGCCGCTCATAGCCAGCCTGATGATGCTGTCATATGAGGGCTCTGATATCTTCATGGCACATGGAAGGAACAGGCAGGCCGAGGATGCATTTGTCAAGGCATGCGTGGGGAGATTCGCATGCGCTGATGTTCCTGAGACTGAGCTTCACCGGGTGTACCAATGCAGTGACGTCAGAGTGTTGAAGCTGCGTAAGCTGGCTGCATAGGTCCTTGTGTTCCATGGGTGGACTGGGCTTCCAGAAGTCACTGTGAAAGAAACGTATCAGGCATTGGCCACCTGTGGTGACAGTGCTTGAGCTCTTGAGTTGTACATGCTTATCGTTGTTGGGAAACTTGAGGCCCCTCTTCTTCTGTGTCTTGGTTGTTCTGTAAGGCAGTCAAGACCTTCTAGGCCAGCCGCAATATCTCATGGACCAGCTCAGCCTATTGCCTGCGCCTCTTGCTGGCCCTCCTGTTCTCATACTCTGCCTCCAGCTTCCTTGGCGTGGCCTTGAAGCCCTCCGCTGCAAGAAAGAAAAGGGAGATCTCACTATGGCTCCCTCGCAGCCCGAGTCTCGTCTCACTCCTACGCGCATGTACGCCATGCGACTACAGCAAATTCCAGCTGAAGCCGTAAGCAAGGCTAGGGACTCTGCTAAAGCATGCAATAGGTCACGCTGATAGGACGTTGCACGGAGGCTGAAAGCGGGAGGGATGTACCCTGCATGGACGTGAGAACACCGCGGCGCTTGCGGCCGGTGGTCAGCCACTTGAGGCCTGCCGTCACCAGGCCCTGCACCTTGCCCAGCACTCCCGAGTCCGCGTTGTCCTGCAGCATATGAGCAGCTGTGTCACGAGACAATAAAGCAGATGGTCCATCTTGCAGCACGACGCAAGCAAGAGAAATGAACACCTACGGAAACGGCAGCATGCAAGCAGCTGAATCTTGCCAGGCTGTGTTTTGGAGCTGTAAGTCAAAGTTGCATAGCTGCCCATGGACTTCAGGCGCTCAAACATATTATGTCATCAGTCCTTGTAGCAGTGCCGTACATTCAGGATCATGCATGGCATGCAGACGTCACCTGAGTCATGGGTTCCTCAAGGCTGCCAATGGTGTCAGCAATGACTGACGGCTCGCCCTGGCCGTCCTCAGCCCCTGAGTCAGCCTCATCTGATTCAGATTCGCTGCCTTGCTCCTCCTCGCTGCTTGACTGAGTCTCCCAATCCTCACCTGTGGCATCACACCAGACTGAGATGGTCCAGGGCCTTTCCGCATTCGGCTGCTTATGCCATGCCTGTACAGAATTCTCCCTGCTGTGTCCTTGCCTAGGAGGCACGAGGGCTGAGGTGGCAGCTTGCGTGTGCATACATTCTGAGCTGGTGGACAGTACCTGTGGCCTGCGTGCGGATGTAGGCGTGGTCGGGCAGCTCTGCAGGCGTTGCTTGAATGATATCCTCGCCCTCAGGCTCCGCTGCGGCTTCCTCTGCGGGGTCGACAGCCGTGGGCTGCACGTCAAGGCAAGCATTGTCATCTAAATGCGGTATTGACAGAAGCCTTGCAAGGACCCAATCAGCATCTCCATGCAGGACGCTGCCGTTTCTGCACATCCCACAGACCCATCCCAATGCAGCTTGGCTCTATGTGTTGTGTCTGCAGCGCCCTATTAATAGCAAGCAGGTGCTGGGATTGATCTAAGATACTGGTAGTTCACCCTGTGTCTCAGGATGACAGCTTTTTACTCCTTATAGACAATCGAGCAGGCTTTTACTTTTTACCTTGGCGGTTGCGCGCTTGCGTGGCGCCGGCGTGGGCGCTGCCTTGCGCGCAGTCACGGTGTTCTTCTTCTCGCCTGCGCGCTTGGCTGCGCGGCGGGCGGCCCAGACCTGCACAGTGGTCAGGCCGGTGGTGTCCACCTCAGCCACAACCTCTTCAGGCGCCTCGGCAGCCGGCTGCTTCTTGGAGCGCCTCACCTGCGAGACCACTCAAAGCACTTATTAACTGCCAGCAGCAAACTTGCTGTGCCGCAGGCTTGAAGCTTTCTGTGATGTGAGCCTAAAAGCTTTTGTACACTACTTGCAAGACGTCCCAGGAGAGTCAGCAGTCACAGCCTGTCTGCACCACGCACATGTCCTCCATATGCCATTCCCTGCAAGGGGCTAGATCTCGCTGCCACAGCTCCAAAGGTATCACTGCCCAATGTATCACAGACACGCATGCGCCAGGAGACAGTCTGCAGTGAAGCCTGAAGGGATGAATGCTTGCCTTGAGCGCCGGCTTGTTGGCGCGGGCGTCTGCGGCGCGCGCCTTGGCCTTCTTCTCGAGCTTGCGCTGCGCCTCAGGGTTCTCCTGCAGCTCACGCTCATAGCGCGCCTTGTCCTCTGCACACACATGCAAGGCCTTGGCAGAGGTTTGGCTTATGCAATGGCACTCTGTGTTTCACAGTTGCAGCCTTAAAGGGAGAACAGGCAGAATTACATGGACCCATGCATGGAGAAAGGCTCTCTTCAAGCGCTCGACTGTAAGACCAGGACTTTGCAAAAGCACCCCACAATTGGAAGCATCCGAGAGTGCCCATCCAGGAGCCTTTGTGGGAATGATGGGCGTGTGTACCTTCAGCAAGCTTGACATAGCCTGCCTTCTCCTCCTCGGTCAGCTTCTTGTACAGAGGGCTGGCTTCCGACATTGCCAAGCGCTGCACAGCCCCAACGAGATCGCTCAGACATGGCATAATAGCCCTATCTCCCCAGTACATGCAGCTCTGCCATGCGCAATACTTTTGCCCTGGGCCTGTGCCCCAGTCCTTCATGAATAGAGTGACGCAGCTTGCCAAACCTGGCATTGTGGTCTCTGACATTAGCCAGTCAGCGCAGAACCCCACCATGAGCTCGATCTTGCTGACCGAGGCAGCCAGAACAGAGTCCTTCTCCTTGAGCTTGGACAGGACCACCTGCGCATCATGTGATGTGTCACCTGCTTGCATGACAGCATGACCAGCGCCATGTGGTTGCAAGCAGAGGTCGGTGACTGACGGGAAAGCACAACATCCCATCAGCCGGTAGGTGCGGTGCAAGACAGAGCGAAGGGGAGGCTCTGGGCAATTCAAGACCTAAAGGGACTGTCAGAATCTGCTGGCGTCGTCCTTGGTGTGCAAGCAATCATGCACACCAGGGCCGCCTGGGATGTCACAGGACTGAAGCTCAGATGCAGCATTGGCCCTGGGCATGTGCAAGGGCTTACGTGGACGAAGGCCATCCACGGCGTCATGGGGGGTTTTACGCGCGACCCGCTGGCGGCGTGGCCAGCAGGCGTTCCCTGCCGCGCCAGCCACCCCTTGAACCACCCAGGGTTGCGCAGCTCGTGCGCCACGGCTTCCACCTGGAACCTCATTGCATCCTCTGCAAGTTACCAGCCCTATTTAGAACACTTCACATGCAGTGTCACCTTGCAACATCTTCTAAAAGGCAGAAGTCAGGCATGGGTGCAATAGGCTGCTCAGCTGCTATAAAGACTCCAAACGATGTCCACGGATGATGTATGCAGCCCGCAGAACAGATCCTATGCTGTGGACCTGTCCGGTCAGCATTATGCTGTCCCCCATGCAATTTTTTGGCACGCAGGACAAGATCTTTACGCGAGGCAAAGGTCAGGGAAATACTATAAGCAGCGAGCATGCCAATATACAATGTGACAAGGACATGGCAGTAGCTTACCTTTGGCGATGTCCTCAAAGATGCGCTTCTCTTCATCGTCCAGGGTCGCCCAGTCATTCTCAGCTTGCTGGGCAGCTTCCTCCTGCAGTGCATGTAAACGCTCTGTCAGCCCATCCCTCAGCTATAGGTTGGCTCTGCGCAGAGAGAAGGCCGGGCTGTCATCATGTGATGTTCCTCACTTGAAGCTCAAGGCTTGTACCCATCATGAAGGCCGGTGAGGATTGCTGCCAATGCATTTAAGGGCAGTCCAAATGGTGTCTAGCGCATAGGTTCACCTTGAGGATGGCAACACTGGAGTGCTGCTCCTCTTGGTCAGGGGCATGCGAGCGCACAGACTTCAGAGCTTGAGAGCGCAGGTACTGGACGTAGGCTTCCAGAGCGGTGATGGGCGCCTTGGGCGGCTTGCCTGCAGGCCTGGCTGCGGTGCCCCCCTGCTTCCAATCCACCTTCTTGGCCCACTCTGAACGGAACCCAACAGTCAGCCAGTCAGCGAGCAGTGACCACCTCGCACCTTCAAGGTGCATGCCTGCATCAGCTCGTCCAGAAAGCTTTTTCTTGCCACCGAACGTCATGAGGAACTTCGTTTTGGGCTATTTCAGCAGGAGAGAATTGTTTGTGGTTGAGCTGCATGCCGAACTCACGCAGGAAAGGCTTGTTTGGCATCTCAGTATTGGGACCCTTGATGAGCCTGCTGTCCTCATCAAGCTTTCCAAGGGCCCTTGGATAGCTCTTTCCAAAGAAGCTACCCGGATCACAGGGCGTCTTCCTGGCTGGCAACATACTGCAAGGTCCAAGGGATTGAAGACCTGAAGAGGACAAAAAGCTGTGCGCTCCTTCAAGCAATCAAGCAGGGAGTCCTACTTGATATTTGGACGTCAACGGGTTACAAAGCTGGCAATATGCAGAAGTTTGTCTCAGGTCTGTTGGACTGCATTTTGAACTGATCCATGGGCACGGGGGATCCGTTCTGCGCATGGGGTGGGGGGGACCGATTGACCGATAGAGCAAGCTCATTTCGTTGCACAGCATCTGGCTTGAGCATGCATCCAACACGGAAAAGGTGACTCTAAGGTAATACTGGTGTTATCGGGTGCAGCAGCGCTTCTATCAGCATTGGCGTACGCCCTCACCACGACCACATCTTGTTACATAAAAGCACCTGTGATCCGAGACA
Organism: Coccomyxa viridis; assembly: GCA_963930925.1. Classification (NCBI taxonomy): domain Eukaryota; kingdom Viridiplantae; phylum Chlorophyta; class Trebouxiophyceae; family Coccomyxaceae; genus Coccomyxa; species Coccomyxa viridis. Next base: position 604,373 of record CAWVOJ010000007.1, on the reverse strand, counting down.
AGGTGCGCAACATCCTTTACGCACTTTGAAAATAATCGTGCGTGCCTGATAGAGTTTATCCTGCAGATTCGACTTCCTGCAGGAACTCAGAACTGCACATGGCACACGCAAAGCAAAGGTCTGGCCCTGTTGCAGGTATAGGGGGGACATTCGCCATATCTGATGGACACAGGAACATCCCAGGTACGTGTGTTACTGCAGTCGCTGCCGGTGACGGCAAGGCCCTTCATGACCACGGACCATACGTTGAAGCCTGAGTGTCATGCAGGGCACCATCCTTCCCCACAAAGAGGAGCTGCTCAACAGAGTACAGGACCTGAACCAGGTATGTCCTTAGCTGTAAGGTGCATGATGCGGCCTATCAGGCTGAGTACTGATCTCTCAGGAGACCGAGCTCTGCTCTGTCCCTGCACGTCAAGCAAACTTCAGCGCTACACAGACACAGCATATTGGCTGAGAGTTGCACCCTACGACTCAGACAGCAAAGCATGATCCCAGCTGCCATGATGGCTTTCCTCCGGCTGTGTGTGCTTATGCAACCTCTCGTAATGGAATGCAGGAGCTGCAGGACTGGCGTCAGCGCCTGATTGAGCAGGTCCAGTCCTACCAAGTGGAGATTGGCAGCACACGCAACAAGGTCACAACAGAGATTGAGTCTCTGCGCAGCGAGTTCCTGGACCTCAGAAACAGCCTGCGCCAGCAGATGGACCGCACCTGGGCAGCCCTGGGCAAGCCGGTGCCCGGCCAGGGTAGCGGGCACTCCGGCGTGGAGGCCCCAGCAGTGACGGTGTGAGGGTCTTGGCTGTGGTGCACTGGGAAGGCATTCTGATTGGAAAAGGGTATCCCAAGCAGCACCAGCCATCATGCCTAGCACACTTGTGGGCAGCTGCAGCGACTTGAGCACTTGGGCCAGAGATGAAGGGATGTGCCCAGCAATGGCAGCATTTCTCATTTGCCGACATGTATACATTGGATGGGTCCTGTGTATGACAGAGGATGCAGCACACATGTGAAGCCAGGTGCTCAGCCTTGAGCAGGAGGCTCCCAGGCATTGTCCCTTAGCAGCATCACAGTGTAAACTTGGTAGATCTTACAAGGGCCAACTCAACAGCAGTGCACAATTGTGTGACGAATATAGCCCATGCCATTCCTGCGCTTTTGCAACACCATGTTTATGCAGCCGTGCAGGTTTCCTATGATACTTTGGAGCATCGATGATATCCTGTGGCTAGTTCTCAGCTATGCTGGTATTGAAGCAGACTGCTTGGTAGGTGTAGTGGAGTGACCATTTCGCATCATTGGCCAAAGCCCCAGCCATGACTGTACATCAGGGTAAAGCCGCCTTGAAACTAATTCATACCGGAATCCATGCAGAGCACTATAACACAACCTGAGCGGCAGCAACCATGAGTGCACCATCCATCTTCCCCCTTCCCAATGGTGCTGAACAAAATCCCGCCGGGCGTACTTGGGATGGCTGCCTCGGAAGGTTTAGCCCCCCACTTAGGCTCATCATGCCAGGGCAGACGGCACTCGTTGTTTGTTTGCAAAATGCAAGGGTTGGGTGGCACGGAGCAGCCTTGCATGCGCAGCAATACTTTATCCCTTCCGGTGGAACATGGCTTGGCATGATGGGTTCAGTGGTAGGCGCATGCTTCCATCACTTTCTCATGCTAAGGTCCAAGGCATCCAGGTGCAATCACACTGCGCCGTTCTGACCTATCTCACTGATTTGGCAAGTCATGGAATCCCACTATAAGACCTTGCCAGACCTTAGCTTGCATCCATTGCCACTTTTGTAAGCGAGCCACCTGTTAGATTTTTTATGCCTCCAGAAGGGACCGACCTCCCTTTGAGCCCGATTCCTTGCAGCTTGGATATCGCCTTGGGACCTCGGCATCTGACCAGGGGACCTGGCTGTCGGATAGGGAGCCCTCTCCTGGTCGCTCACATTGCATAGCGCACTGTATAGGAATAGCTGCAAGACATTTACAAATCAGACCCCAGACGTCACGCAATAGCCACTTGCAACCCACTCCAGACCAATGTGATGTGCGGATATGCATAGGGAGTCAGGGGCTCATGCTCACAAACTCTTGCACGCGCCTGTAAAGCATTGGCAAGGACTAGACACAACATTTTCAGCTTTGTGGCTGAACACTCACATGTTGATACACTTGTCGCACCTCAGTCACAGAGACTTTGCTGTCCGTCCCTTGCTGGTCATGCCTGACGGCAGGCGTGATCTGGAGCAGGCCTTTTTTGTTTGTCCTCAAAAGCCAAGTGTGGGTATAGATGCTTATGATGCACGTGCTATGGCCTCTCCTAGACATGTGTCCCAATGCCTGCGGAAGCATTAACCCGTCACGCGGTTAGGGGCATCCCTTGCGCAAGAGGGTCAAGTGGCCCGCATGCACATTGTTGCACGATATCCGGATGCAGGGTAGATTTGCGTAGCAAGGTTGCAACGCTTGCAGAAGATTCCCAAAGGCACATTGCAAAATGGCCAACCACATTGTTATGCATTAAATGGCCGCTGATGGTGAGCGCCCTGTCTTTGAGGATCTCAGCATGTCCACCACCATGACAGTGCAGCTAGCTCGAGAGAGTTATCGCACACTCTCACCCGGGCAAGTGTTTCTGTTACGTGCCAAGCCACATCTTCGTTGTGGACCTTCTTACCACTGGTGTATGCTGTCCACAGAGCAGGCATTGTCCAATGGTCTGCATCCTCTAGCTTGAACCTGCAAGCACATGCTCAATGTCATTCTAGCGGTAAGTTGAGCAAGCAACACAGGGACGCATTCATGGCTTGAGTCTCATGAAAGGCTTCAACTAGCCACTTCATAACTTTAATGGGGCAGTTTGGGCAATCCCACAATTGCGCAGCAAGAGTAAGTGCAGCTCTCAACATGCGGGAATGTATTGGGCCTTCTTGGACTCACGGTGTCTCGCACACAGTGGTCTGAAGCACCCTACCCCGGGTTCCTGGGGTTCCGGTAACCAGATAAACCTCGGGCGGCTCATAACTTAGCACCTCCTCAGGCTCCCATTCTTCATCTGCGCCTCTTTGCGTAAGGTGAGTACCACACCATCAACACTTCCATGTGGCATTAGGAGGATGTAGATGACCTTCACATCCAAAACCTTTCAAGAAGTTCAAGAAATCCGGGCACTCTCGACAAGGCCCTAACCTGCGATACAACTGGCTGCGTAGGATGTGGAATGAAGTCATATGGTTTCCCCTGCCTCTCGAACATGAGATTGACCCGTGCACCCGCTGTTGCAAGAAGACCGATCACTGTTCCCATCGGGTTTGCAATCTTCAATTTATCTTTGCCCACGGTCTCGTAGTCCCCCTTGTCCCAATCCTGAAAGCATCTAATGAATGAGGCAAATAGACCGTTTTGTGCGCCACCTTGCTCTTAGGTGCCAACAAGCTCTGCAGAAGGAGGGCACCTTGGCAAGCACCCAATGTAGCAAGCAGATACCAATTGTGGATGAGGCTCACCATGATGTGATTCTCAATGTACTGCCTGATCTCTTGGTTGGCGTCAGGCCAGTCCTCCACTGTGGTAGGGTGAGTGTCATGGGCACCTCCGCCATGATTGGACGGGAACAAGTCGTACATCTCCGCGTCTGGGAGTGGATCACGGAGAACCTCCTGAAGCGAGCGCCGCTTCTCCCAAGGCGGCCGCAACACTAACACAACATACCAATCACCGTTTTATAAAGCAGCATTTTAGCACTCTGCCTGAAGCTGAATATACAAAACCAACACAATCAAAGCGCCAGCAAGAGGATGGCAGCCGGTAGTGACCCACCTGACATGAGGCCCCCAATGCGTGCCAGAGGAAGGCGCAGCCTTTCTAGGGCCTCCTCAGTGGTGTTTCTGAAATGATCTGCGCATCTGAAGCCGGCACGCAGCAGGACCTCCAAATCTGCGTCAGAGAAACGAGCTCCCCGTGTAGGATCTTCCGGCCGGAGCGTATCAATTTGCATTCTCAGCATGGCAAAGTCGTGCAAGGTGAACGTCTTTGCTGGTCCTGCACAGGTACAAGTACACCTCAAGGATGATAGTAGAGGCTATGCTGGCATTTACAAGCATCAGCGATTACCGAGGGGCTACTCTACACTCAAGTGGACCCGGTAACTACTTGCACGGGCATTTACCCAGGCCTTGCTCGCTGGGTTTCCACAGGACATCGAAGGACCCCAGGCTTCTCTTTCTAAACGCCCTCAAGGAGAGGTGTCATGTGACTACGATTAAAGTACACAGCGCATGAGAGTGCGCTTCAAAGGGCGTTGTCATACCAGTCTCATCCATCCTGTCGTCCATTTTGCTCGAAGGCTTAGGTAGAGCGCTCTGCGACGCTATGTTGTGTGAAGGACCTCTTCAGGACTGGCTGAGGAAGAAAGAAGAAGTCAGCTGACAGAAACCTTAGAGATCTCAGATCTGCCCACCCTCCTGTTCGTGGGGTTGTATGATGCTGGGTGCCAGGATCACGCTGAAGGCGCGCGTGTAGCTCAAGCCCGCAACATATGGCAGAGACAAGTCTGTTTACAGCCTATAGCTTGCCCCGAAGCCTCTAGGCGCTGTGTGCATGAGAAAATGATCTAGTGAGCTGCCCCTTGCTAGTGGGTCGCCTTTCGACGGAATGCCGCGGCTGTTCGGAGGGCCTGTCGCTGCGTTATGATGCCCTTAAATGAGTACTATTGCAATAGGATCCGACTCGGAATGTCCAACATGAATGGCAGGAGTGCTTTCCCCACTGTCAGCGGCAAACCCTTTCCAAGTCGTCCGAGGAAGCTAGTGGCAGCTGCCCAGCTGGCATGACGGGGCAGTGCAGGAGAGCCTGGGAGAGGCAGTCTGCCTCTGCCAATCTGTATCAGGAAACTTTTGTTGTGTCCAGTGTCTGTGAGCCTGTGACAAGGTGCTACTGCACTGTGTGGGGGCGCTGTGACGAGACACTTTCACCATCATGTCCGATGCTGCCAACCTACACCAAGCCCAATGCGTATGGCGAGGACACTTCGTCCTATATACTTGAGCTTGCTTTAAAACAGCTGCGCATTAAGTGCAAGAGAAAGTTGAAACGCTTCCTTAACAAATATCGCGTACTTCTAGCCCTGGTCACAGCTGGGTCCATTGTTCTGTCATTGTTGTGGCTTCTCGGAAAGCCCATTGATGCTCTTTGAGGCATACAGGTGGGTGTGATGCTATGTGCATGGCTGTCATGAATGAGTTCCCTGTCCGAAACGCCAGCACTGGCACTGACTGTTTGGTTATTGCAGGCAAAATGGCGCAGAACTTTCCCGTGCGCACTCAGCAGTGGAGAGGAAATGTGAGCGGCATCACCACCGACTTCATATCATCCCTGTATGCTGACCGCCTCATGGTTGTGGCCACACAAGTGGGTGCCTTGGGCACCATCCAGAGCGCAAAGTATGCCCTCTTTCCATCTCCTTTCTTGATAGCATGCCCGCCAAGCTCTGCTGCGGCTGCACTGACAGAGCATTCGAGACCGTCATCAAGCCTACAGCGGGCCATGCAGGGCAGAGGCAGTGCTTGAGGGCAGGCACACATTCACAGTTGAGACGTTATTGGGGAGGAGGGATGAGACCACTCTCACCATCTGTCCTCGTGCCCTATCGGAGAAGCTGCTAGACGCTGGCTGCTCAAGGTATCACAAGCCCACTGGGCAACCTCTCCCTTGAGATTGTCAGAGTGGGTAGCTCCTTGACGTGATGCCGTTGCACACCTTATGCTCGGTCAGTTCTTAGAATGGTGGCTCGTGGAGTCAGTTGTCCAGCACAGCAGCACTGGTGCTGAGGGTCTCCTGGATTAAGTACACAGCAGTTCACAACTACTGTTTGCGCCTTCCGCAGGCCCTTGCTGCTTTGCATAGGACTCCGAGACCACTCGCGTGACGCGATGAGGAGCATCATACAGGAAGTCCTTGCCCACCCGCTCTGGTGAGCGGGTGTTCTGCTGTACAAATGTGGACCCCGCAAAGGCTTTTGAAGGGAAGCAGGTTTGCGCTGCATCAGGCCAGGTTGCACCTCTTGCTTGCAGACAACATGACAGAATTGGTCTTACAGACCACTTCCGCTGAGTATGAGCAACATGTCACATCAAGGAATTGGGTGTGCAATAGGCATCACATCGGTCCATTGTGTGACACGGCCAACAGCATGGTTCATGCCTGAGATGGCAAGGCTTTGATGGAGAAACAGGGTTGCGTGCTGACTGTAACATGTAACAGAGAGGATGCCAGATAGGGACTCTGAGCCGCATGTCTCGTGTCAAGCTTATCTCAGATGGCACAGACTATGCCACTGAGAATCATAGCCCATGCAGAAAAGCGGTATATGGCACACAAACCCCAGATACATGAGCCTGACGCTCGGTGCTCATTCTTATTGTATCCCCTAAGCATGCTTTTCCCATCGTCTGGTTTCTCGCCTCGGCGCAGAGACAGCATGCAGCACTGAGCAAGGCAAAAATTTTTAAACACTTGAGGCTGCTTTGGACAAATAGCAACTTCATCAGCCTGAGCATCAGAGCTCGTCGTTTCCCAGATCTCTGAGGGTACTTTGTACAGTGTCCATATCCACCTGTGTCCTGCCGCTCACAAACTGCAGCGCAAGGGCAGCATGCAGCGCTGACCCCAGGTGCAGCACAGACTCGTCCAGCTGGAAGCGCGGCGTGTGCAGGCCGTGCACGGATCCTACGCTCTCATTGTGAATGCCCAGAAATGTAAACGCGCCCGGCACAGCATCTGCAGGGCAAGCTATCGTCATGTGCAAGTCCTATCTGCGGTATGTCTCATGGCTCAAGCCTCGGCAGCCTGCTGCTCCCTCTGGGATGCACATTGAAGACCCTCAGCAGCTCGCTATAAAAGGCTCTCAAGCAGCCTTGCACAGCATACAGCATGTCACCGCTGCACGCGAAAGCAAGTGGGGGCGCTCCCGCACTGTATGGAACATAGCCTTAAGCAAGTGACATTCAGACGACCATGTGCTAGGCCATCTGGTACCGCAGCAGGAAGCCAGGTTCACTTGAGCCAGCGCTGGGCCTTCTGCAGCAGCAGCTGGTGATACCGAGTAACAAGGAAAAGGACTCACAAGCCATGAAGCCGAAGTCTTCAGCAGCCATGGTTGGGACCGCCAAATGCTGCCACCTGTCCTCCCCGACCAAACCCTTCGCAGCCTCCTCCACAAAGCTGACCATCTCAAGGTTGTTCACTGTGGGTATGTACGGCGGGTCTCGCCATGTCACTTCTACCGTGCACCCATGCATGTCTGCTGCCTTTGTCATCACCTGAAGGGACATGTAAAACGGTCCTCATTTTGTGAGCATGATGTCACCTGGCTGCAAGCCTTAAGGCTTGGGCACACTGACACCGGCTCCGCAAAAGGCTGCTACATTAATGAGACAGGAGGCAAATGCACCTCTGTGGCCCGTTCTATCAGGCGGTAGAAGTGCTGCTCAGACAAGCCCCTCAAAGAACCCCCGACCTCCACTGTGTCTGGTATCACATTAGTGGCGCCTTCCCCTGCGCACATCCAGAATTGGTAGCCTTCCAAAGCTTGGTCAGCTGCCTGCCATGAACAGAAGGTGCTTTGAGCTATCTACCACAGATCGCTGAAGACTCTACATGCCATATAGCAAGGGTGCTCACATCCCACCAATGGACAATATGCCTTGCACTCTACTTCAGCTGCTCCTGTTCTCTCAATCTAAAGAGCAGACGAATGGCAGGTGGAATTTTCCATTCACCTGTGGAGAGGCGGGTCACACTGATGACCGCGCCATCCAAAGGGTCAGTCTCCCGGGACACCAGCGGCTGCAGCGCATGCACGATGGCTGCTGCGGCGATCACAGGGTCCCGCGCCAGATGAGGCATCCCTCCGTGGCCCCCCTGGCCCCTCACCACCGCATGAAACCTGGTGCTTGCTGCCATGATAGTGCCCGCCTGCATTTGACAGGCTCTCAGTCAGACCCCAAAGTGCTATGGCATCCGGCAAGGCACCTTGGCGGCAAGAGGCCAGAGAAGTCACTCCTGTGAACTGCCAAGGCCCTCAAGTACACTCCCGGTGACACAGCCTAGCACTGATATACACAAGCAGTCTGTGTGCTGATACATCTTACCCTGCATCCGGGAAGTTTTCTGGCAACACCAAGAAGACTCTCACCCGGGAGGCAAAGACTCCGGAGTGCAGGCCAGGCCACACATGCAGGCCATGCACAGCCGTCACGCCATTCAGCGTGCCCAAGTCCACCATGTGCTTGGCCCCAGCCAGACCCTCCTCTGCAGGCTGGAATATGAGCAGCACTGTGCCGGACAGGCTGCCTTCCATCTCCTTGAGCAGCCTTGCAGCTGCGCACAGCACCAGGCAGGGTCAGAGTGCTGCAATGCTCACGGGTGGCACAGCACCCAGCCTAGATGCATATCTGTCATCAGCAGACCGTCTGAATGCTATGTTCTTGTGAATCTTATCAATCGTTCTATTGTGAATTGGAGGTGCTGTGCAGGGGTGGCCTCTCACCTCCAAGCAGCATTGCTGTATGGGCGTCATGTCCACCTGCAACGCAGTGTTCATGCATTCAGCAGAGCGGATATATTCCAGCTGTCACAGCCATGTAAGGCCTGAGCCAGTGCTTGGCAGCATATTGTGCATCCAGGAAGAGGGCGCACATGCGTGCATATTGCCAGCGTGGGTGCTCTTGTACGGCAGCTCCACATCCTCCTGCAAGAGCCATATATCTCATTCCTATCCCTGTGCATCTTTTCATCATCACGGCATGCCCGCGCAGACTTGCCATGCAAGCCCCACAGAAGCGAAGTATGGCGTCTTAACAGGTTGTACTTAATGCTCCAAGGATGTGAGATGCAGATGCTTGGTGCCTTTGCAATCTCATTGCAAAAAGCTGCTGCACCTGAATTGGCAGAGCATCCATATCTGCCCGCAATGCCACAACTGGCTCGCCACTCCCAATGCTGCCTACAATTCCTGTCTTGGCAACAGGGTGCTTGAAATCAATTTCCAGACTTGCCAGTGTATCCCTGCGATCACAAAAGCCGGTTCTTGGATGAATTTTGGAGATAGAGCCGGTTCCATCCTCTGTTGCACACCCAGCATCGTCAGGGGGTGCAGACCCCACCTGACATACTGACTGGTCTTAAGCTCCTCGAAGCCAACCTCTGGGATCTTGTGCAGGTCCCTGTATGACCCAGAGAAAAGTTGCAGAAGCGAGAGGAACGTATGCAAGGTAGGAGTAAGCTGTTATGCTGGGGAAAGGGCCTACCGTCGAATTGTGACAATCCAATCCTGCAAACCTTTTGCCGAATCAAGTATCCTACTGTAGTCGATGCTAGTGCCGTAAGATGACTGAATGATCGTAACAATGCTTGTCAGCACTATATAGTACCAAGCAGCCATACCAGTGAGCCCTACAAGCAATGCAGGCCTGGTGCGCGTGCCCAGCACAGTAGTGAAAATGCCTGCGGCTCTCAGCACTGTCGCAACTCTCTTCTATCCGGAAAGAAGGGTCAAGGGAGCCACAGCCTGAGGCCCTGGCTGCTCTTCCGCGAGTTCGTAAGACCGCCGTGGCAGCTTCCCCAAGCTTGGCAGCTTCACATTTAACGGAAGCGAGCGCTGCCCAGCGCCTCATGTCCGGCACAGAGAAAAGGAGCTCACACCGTAGCCTCTCAAGAGTCCAATCATTGAGGCTGCTGTGAGCAGAGAGCCTGATGAGACTCAATGCTGAGCGGTGTGATATACCTGAGTTCCTTCAGTAGACGCATCCACTGGGACATCTTGCAAACTTCCCACAAGTACATCACCAGCAGAAAGACCCCTAACCGCGATAGGAAAAGCTTTAGAACTCCCACACGAGCCATGTCGTCTTTTGCGTCGGGAAGACGGCAAGTACCTAACCCACACATGACAGAGGTACATCCAGGCGTGACTCTCGACTTATTGCGCAAACTTTATGGTTAGCCATGCGGTAGAGCAAGATGGTCTTGCATTACTTTCTGGTATTCTCTGCAGGTCCTCTTCGTGGAGGTTGGCTTTGGGTGCGATGGGCATGGTCAGAATGTCACGGTAACCTGCAGAAGCTCTCAGCACAGAATCACGCCTCTGCAATGCTGCTGTGCAATCAAGGCCTATTCCTTCATGTATCAGCAGCAGCATATACTTCAGCCATAGGAGATGCTGCTCGCAGAAAGCAGCCACCAGAGCCTGCAGGAATGCCATCGAATTCAACAGCCTGCCAGCCATGGGCAAATTGATACCTGGCGGCTATGCTGAGATGCGCCTTCACATCAAGATTGGCACACCACACCCGGTAAGGCTCCTTGCGCACTCTCCCGGTCAGCGCTGTGTGCACTTCAGAGCACTGATGAACACCCCTCTTCTCTACCGGGTGCTGTTCATTCCTGCATGAGGATGACAGGCCCTCTGCAAGCCACATAGTCTACTCCCTGCAGCTTGTCCAAGCTCATGTGAGGCTTCATGATCCTCTAGTTTGCGGCACGTCTGCACCTTCTCACGGCTCTGCATACATGAGCAGCCATTTACACTCGTTCATGCTGGACTCCTGTACACATCATCCACATACCTGTCTCCGCACAGCGCCTTGTTGCTGCAATTTGCAGTTCTGTGGTGTTGGGTTGTGCAGGAGGAAGTGGATGTAGAGCAGTGCAAGGGGATCTTCCCATATGGCCTGCCTATTGTAGAGGTGAGCACCTTAGCTTCCTTTGGGTGCAGAGCCCAAACAGCCGGAGCAGAAGTCATCCAGTGCCTTGCAACCCCTTTAGAAAGCGCCACATTAGCCTCTGCAGTTGAACCTGATATAGTACAGTCCTCCGACAAGCATATGCTGCAGCCACAAACACCTCTGGCAAAGCCATTCCACTGGGGCACCCTGGCCCTATTTGGCGCAATTGCAGAGCATTTGAGTGCATGCGTCTCTGCGTCGAATTGGGAAGATTGGCTTCGGGTGCCCTTCCAGCATGAAGTTGTGTCGGGCCAAACAAAGCATAGATGCAGCCAGTGGAGGGCAGCCCATCTTGCGGGAGCAGCATTGCACTGAACGAACGCCTCCGTTTGCCAACGTGTGGACACCTAACACCTGACTCCACTCCATTTTGATTCACTGATGGATTGGTTCACAGTGATATCTGCAGGACGTGGAAGGCGGCCTGGCTTGCAGGGGCGGCATTGCAGCGCCCTCATCTGTCAGTGTCTGGACACCTGGCGCCAGGCCTGTTTGGTTGTCATACACTGATACAATGATACATTGATATGCGGTGCTGGATGCAGGTGGTGGAGGGCGGCCTGTCTTGCAAGAGCGGCATTGCAATGGATGAGCACCTCCGTCTGCCGGCGTGGGAATGTGACGCCTGACCCCACAGACTGCTGCTACATAGTGATGTATGCAGGTGATGGAAGGCGGCCTGGCCTGCAGGAGCGGCATTGAAGCGCCATCATCTGCCAATCTCAGGAGATTTGGCGCTGGACCCCGCTCAGTAGCAACACATCGATTGACTGATACACAGCCATGGATGCAGGTGGTGGAGGGCGGCCTGTCTTGCGGGAGCGGTATTGCTGTGGATGAGCTGGGAGACTCTGGGGATGAGATGTGCGTTGCCGTGGCTGCTGTCACAGTGGGCTACGGCGTGCCCTGAGCTCAGCAATCAGGCAGGCTGCAAGCACATCCAGAGACAAGGCCAAGTGCAGTGCCTGATAAAGTTGCAGATGAGAGCAGCTGGTCCCATTCTGGCAGAATGCAGAAGCCTGATGCTGTCAGTGGATTATGACGTCCTGTGAGCTCAGCAATCACGCACGTTTCTCTCTGGGCTAGCAACAAATGAACCAACAATGAACGTATGTAACAGCATGGCTCCGGCACCTCACAACTTTCACCTTTTCTAGATCGCGCTTCATGGCGAGCTGAGTGCAAAGTCAGATGCTGTCCTGGAAAGACCTTTGGGTACAAGTGTCTGTCCAGTGGGTACCTTGCAGCCTTACAGAGCCATAGAGTGCACAATCGCAGTAGTCTCAGAGTGCTATGAGTGCTCAGCCCTCAATCCAGGGATGCGGAAGCTCCCAGACTGGTGTAGTGTAGTGTAAACCGGCCACACTGATGGCAACAAGCCTTTTGATGACCATGCTTCTACACCCTGTGCTGACATCCAGCAATTGATGATATCCCTAGAGCACTTCATCTCAGGCTTGTGTGCTTTCTGAGCCAGTGTTGCTGCCCACTTGAGACCCGATTTATCTGTGTCTGGAATCCTGTACCATAGCAGCCATCACGGTCTCTGTTCTGCACACTCTCCCATGCAGCACTTCTGCAGAAGTCTATGATATTGCGCAGGTCTCCTGCAGGAACCAACTGGAAGGTGGAATGCCCATTGCGGCGGTTCAAAACCCTTGCAGACACTGAAGTCTTGGCAAGGTTTCTCGCTCGACCCATAGGGTCTGTCGTGCAGGACTTCCCCAGCCGGTCGAGCCATGCAATCGCAGGACCAACTGTCCATCATGGGCTCTGTACAGCATTTGACCCCTTCCCTTGGGCATTTGCCCTTCCCTAGGAGGTATGCATGCCACAAATGCCCAAAATGGTGGTAATACAGATCCCACGTACGTCACAAGCTGAATGCGTCCAAAATGGATGACATGAAAGTAATCCCTGCTGGCCCTACTGCTCACGATGGGTTCTGCACAGTCGTCTACCACTTCCCTTGGGTACCCGCCCTGCCCTAGAGGGTACACATGCCATGAAAAGATCGAAGGGGTGATGACAGAGATCCCAAGTACTCCCACTTCATGAGCTGAATGCGTCCAAAATGGATGACATATAAGTGATCCTTGAAAACGGGTATCCTTGTCCTGCAGCCTCAGCTCTCAGTGACGGATCCCTGATCTGCATCCCCTCTGACATGGCAGGAGGACTCAGCTGAGTTTACATGTGGTGATACAGAACTTTCATAGCCTACAGTACAGAGTCTGTACTACAGACTTAGCATAGAATATGCTTAGCATACTTCAGAAGCTTGGGGCTGTCGCGCAGCGCTTCCTGCAAGCACCCCTCGACAGTGGATGCATCCACCTTGGCTGAGCTGTTGATAATTGTGATTCCACTCTTCTGCATCCGCTCTGCCGTGGCAGGTGACAGCCTGAACTGTACCGTCACCAGCAGCAGCTTCAAGCAAGGCGCGCCCTGCAGCAGGTGCATCCTCTCAGCGTATGCAGAGGGTGAGCATCTTATGCATCAATCACATGGGTGAGAGTCTCCCAACGCCAGCTCCAGGGAGTCACGTGCAAGCGGGACACTCTGAACATTCTGCGCGCAGGACAAAGCATGCCTGAACATTTAGTGACAGCAAGCCAATGGCATTTGATCATCAAGGTGCATTCATGCTGCAGCCAGACGGGCAGGTTTTCTCGAGGCATGTTGGTATTTATGGGAGACAGAGAGCACCTCATCTAGCAGGGTCTGCAGGTGAGCCTCGGACATGTATGTCTTCCCCAGATCAAGCACAACACAGCTGTCGAGACCGTCGTGAATGCCGTCATGCATTCCCATGCAATCGAAGCAGGAGAGGTACAGAAGCTGACTCCTGCAGGGTATTGCTTCCCTTCATTGACCATGTGACACCTCAAAGGCGGCGTTGACCCCTTTTTCACATATGCAGGACATGCTTTCCTTTGAGCATGGGGTTTCAGACAACGTCAAGCAGCAAGGGCAAGAAGAGACCTGAGGGTCTGAAGGGCCGTGCAAAACAGATTGTGCACCGAGTCAACCCTCAACATCTTCAGCTGAGAGAAGCCCTCCCAAGGCCTGGACTCACACCGATCAAGACGCGTCTGCTGTAGAGAGAGGGCCTGCATGCAAAGAAGCTTCAGTGTGCGTTTCACCTTTCTGGCCCACTGCACATGATGCAGGCATGCCGGATGCAACCACCCCCTGTGAGACGCTGGGAGATGCGGTGCACAGTATGACACTTTTGCAAGTCTGCAATCGTACCTCAAGGTGTGGCAAAGCACTTAGTGCAAGGAGGTCCTGGTGACGGAGATAGCAAGCCTTCAGTCTGATGATGGTCAGTGTGCTGGGCGTGGGACAGAAAACCCAGTCAAGATGCGGCATGTACTGGAAATCGCATTCGGACAGCAGAAGCCCCAACAACCTTGGGCACCGCTTCAGAGTGCCCTGTAGACCAAGAAAACTTAGGCCTCTGTCAGAGAACCTGGAAGGGAGACGGCTCCGGCGTCATGCTCTGTAACACACAGCTTTCTATGTATATGTGTACCTTGATCATTGTTGCAGTTCCCAATGTGGATTTATTGAGTCCGGGTACAAAAATCTCCCTCATGTCAGCGATTGCAAGTGTTGCGCACGTCTGCACAGCGATCATTAGTTGAGGTGAGGCCTTGAGTGACACCGTCTCTGAGATGCAGGGACAGGCGCGTACCATAGCGACAGAAGCCCTGAAATTCCTGCTCAGTGGCCTCAGAAGATCGAGGGTGTATAAGTTGCCATCACAGTAATAATGCAGGATGTGGCAGAGGACATCAGGGGGCATGTCATTGAGCTCCCTGATGTGCCCCATGCTGCTAAAATAACGGAAGGACTATTCGCTTGCCCAGTCGGGTAATGATAAGGGATTTTCAGCTCAGATAGGCCAAGCGCATAGCCTCCAAGATACCTCCTGGGCATACCTGCAGTATCGGCACAGCTTCCTTCCCAGAAGAAGGTAGGAAGCAAAGGCTGCCCTTCGATCGCGGATGCTTCTAGAGGCTCCACAACTGGCTGTCGTGAGTCCTCGACTTGAATATCTGATCAGCCCTGGGCACATGAAGAAGTAACAATCATTGTCCCTTGCGGCAAGACGCTTACAAAGGCCTGGTCCTGCAGGTCTTAGCTAGGTTGCATGTGTAGCATCTTGTAATAAAGGGACATAGCAGGCCTGGCTCTAAGTCAGAGGTCTAGCTGCCACACCACAAGCGCAATGCACATGAATTCAGATGTCTCTGCTGCACCAATATATGGCATCATAGCATGCCCACAGGCCGAAGGAGGGCTGTCTCACAAATTATGAGTCACAACCCCACTGCGTTGTGCACTCATTTTCACACTCAATGCAGTTGTCTTGTCGCAGCAGGCAGAACACCTAGGATGCAGGTGTGAAGGAGCTCTGGAAACTCATCGGCATCCGGTATCATATTATATACTTGGCAGCATACTTCAAGACCTCAGGGCTATCCTGGAAATAGTCTTGCAAGCACTCCTCAACAGCATCCTTATTGGTCCAATAGCGCGCCCTCTGGATAATTTCGATCCCCTCGTCTTGCATCTCCTCCACCATAGCAATTGTCCATGTTCCATCTTCCCATGATTTGCCAGACTTAGCGCTTAAGAGCAACGTCTTCAGGTTCGGCGCACCCTGCAACTACTACGGTTGCTGGGCGCACGTAAGGGTGTTTGACACTATCATTTGCAAGGTCTTTACCCCTGGCGGACCCAAATAAGGGCAATTCAATGTACAAGCGTCATACGCAAGCACTGAGGCATAATAGTACTACACATCAAGTGACGAGGAGTGCACTACGGGATTGCTGATTTGCTTGCAGGCGTGCAGGAAGGGTGTGGTTACCCCATCAAGTAGGCTCTGCAGGCCATTATCAGAAATCATGTTGCGCCCCAGATCAAGTGCAACACAGCTGTCGAGGCCGTCGCGTAACGTATCGTCAATGTACTGGCAGCTGTGACAAGAGAGGTACAAGAGCTGACCCCTGCACAAGGTGCTTTGTTTGCCGGCACGTCAAGCAGAATGGAAATACATGGGATTGCATGCGCAAATGGCCTTGTCGGTGCAGGTGGAAGGCTTCAACCTCCAGAGGCATGAGAGGTTGGTAGGTTAATCACGTAAGCACAACATGTCCGAGCGCGATATTGATGCAGCATTGCAGTGACATGGCGGAAGTCTTGGGTGCTGTGGAACTTGAACAGCAGATTGCATGAGGGCACGCACCTCAAGGGCTCAAGAGCCTCCGCGCACACGCTCCTCATCCAATCAACTCTCAGCAGCTTTAGTTGAGGGAACCCCTTCCAAGGAGAGCATGTTCTGTGGATATAGCCATTTGATAGACCAAGGGCCTGCATGCCAAGGGCCTTCAATACAAGCCTCGCGACCAGTCACAGGAGCGCATGTGAGGAACTGTCTGGTCTCCTCGTGTTCCAACTACTATGGCCTGTGAGCTGGAGTAGGATACAAGACAGAAGAGCCGAGTGGACGTAGATGACTCGGTCACTAAATGAGATTTGGAGTTGAGCATTTACCTGAAGGTGTGGCAAAGCGCCAATTTCGAGGAGCACCTCATAGGACATGTGGCACGAGGGCATGTCCAGGATGCACAGCGTGTCTGGCATACAACTCAGAAGTTTTCTAAAGCCAAGTTCGCAATAGTCTACACGACTGACCAGTAGAAGCCCGATCAATTTCGAGCACCCCTCCAGGACACCCTGCCCATCACGCATGTAATGATTCAAGAAAACATTGTGACAGCCGCAAAAGCACAGCGTAGGCTCCAGCATCGTGTGATATAGCCCTATGCATACCTTAACCACAGTGTCACCCCCTGAAGGGTACGACACCCCGGTATCGTAGTGATATCGCATATTGGCGACATCAAGCGATGAGCCCACCTGCAGAGCAGACCCCACAAGACGTGGGGAAGAGGCTCATTGACGTCAATGACAGCGTCTGTGAAAAGAAGCGGGTGCGAACCACAGCAACAGATGCCTTGAAGGTTCTGTTGACAGCTCTGAGAACAGCTAGCTTGTAAATATTGCCACCAGCACAGCGCGCCACTATATCGCAGAGGACATCAAAGGGGAGGTCCTTCATGCCCCTGACCATGCTGCGCGTCAACATTCTAACCGCATGTACGATCGAACATAATTCAGCAGTCTTTGCTAGGTTGGCGCAAGGCAGTTGCACAATATCCAAAAGGTGCCTTCCCCCTCAAGATGGGTGTGGGCACTTCGGCAGTGTCGACACAGCTTCCTCCCATCAGGAGGTCCGTTACCGGAAATGGTTGTTTTGTCAGCTTGCTCAGTATGCTCTCACAGTGTTTGATGGAAGCCAAGCAGTGCAAAGCTGTGGACCTTTGCAGGCATCATGCGCCACCGTGATGAAGGTGGTGTTGCTCTAGTCACGTGTGCACAGATGCCGAAATACCCGATTCGTAATGAACGCTCAACAGAAAAGCATCTCGTTAGCCTGTGCACAGGTGCGGGTGGCAAAGATGTGATGGCGGTGATGGATTGCAATAAAGAGGTTGCCATTGGATGCCATAAATTGTATTCTCTTCCTTCCCTTTGCATGCAAGAGGTCTGTCCCTCCTATAACGCGCCTGATAACAGCTTCCGCTAAGTCACAAACAAGTGATCTACTTGTTGTGACAAGACCTGGCAGCCGGAGCTAGGCGCCCAATCATCACAGAGGGCTCCCCCTCAGATGTCAAGGTTGAACAGGATATTTGGCAGCATACTTAAGGACCTGCGGGCTGTCCCGGAATGCCTCCCGCAAGGAATCCTCAACAGCAGCTCCAGTGGTGCCGTAGCCAGCGGTCTCAATGACTTTGAACTTCCTCTGGTACTGCATCCGCTCCAGCATGGCAGGCGTCCACTGTCCATCGCACCACAGGTTGCCGAGTTTGGTGTTTAGAAGCAGCAGCTTCAAGTGAGGTGCGCCCTGCAGCGCATGCAACATTGCTCAGTGCATGCAAGGTGTGGGCTCACCCTGCAGCGACACATTCAGATCGTTGAAGCTGTGCTGAGGAACATGATGGACCGGACCGCGGCTTTAATAGCATGACGTGATTGGAACCATAGCATCATGAAGGACAGCCATGCTTGAGCAAGATATGGCAATCATGATGGAAGAGCGAGACATTATGACAACTGTATACGGTGGCACTTGCAAAGGCAGGCTGCACGCCAATCCCCAGACTGGCTGGCAAGGACATAGATAAGAGAAGCGTCAGATCGCTTCCAGCTTCAATGAAGCCGTCTGGTCAGCGGTGTGCGCATGTAATGTGCAAGCAGACGTGCGAGGGGCCATGGCAAACCTTGTCCAGCAGGGTCTGTAGGCCAGCGTCAGAGACAGAGGTGAGGCTCAGATCAAGCGCAAGACAGCTATCAAGCCCTCTGCACACTCCGTCGTCCATCGATGCGCAGCCATGACAGGAGAGGTACAGAAGCCGGCTCCTGCATGCAATGCAATCCCTTGGCAGCGGCTTAATTGTATGTAGTGCAGCAACCCAGGCAGGTCGCTGCACTCCAATCCAGACTGGAGCCTAGTAAAGCAGACTATGCTGGGTCAGCTGGTGACATGCTCATCTGCAAGAATATCTTGGTGTCATGGCCTCTGTAGAGCAGGCAAGCAGGAAATGGACACCTGAAGGGCTGGATTGACTTCCATGTTGTACGTCTCAACCAGTCAAGCTTTAGGATCTTCAGCTGAGGGAACCCCTCCCAAGGATGAGAGGTGTTTTCGTCCTACGAACTACTCAGAGAAAGGCCCTGCGTATCAAGCAGCCTCAAGCGTGCCCCAGGATGATTGCATAAAAGGAGCATTGTCGCTTCCATGCGCTGCAGGCACACACTTTCAGATACTCCCATGTCTTGTGTCAGATTGTGGCAAGTCTATGGCAGTCCACCATGACAGCAACAGACCTAGATCCAATGTTCACACCTGAAGGTGTGGCAAGGCGTGCCCAAGCCGAAACAGGACCTTGTGGGACAGCTCCCAATGGTCAAGTTGTAGAATGCATAGTGCATTTGGTGTATGACTGAGGAGCTTGTCAAGGTCTGTGAATAAGTCCACACGAGACATTAGCAAAAGCACAATCAGCTTATGGCATTGTTCCAGGACGCCCTGTACAGTGAGCAGGCCATCATGTCTGATCTTCCCTTAAAGCACAGAGAAGGCTCCAGCATTAGTTGGCAGAGTCTCTGCTTACCTTAACCATATGAACCGGCAACCCCACTGGCGGACTGAACCTCATATCAACGACTTCCAGTGTTGAGCATCTCTGTGAAACAGGAGCCCCAGAAGGTCAGGAAAAGGCCTAAATTTTTCCGTTTTCCACAATAGGATGACAGGCGCGTACCACAGTAGCAGACGCTCTGAAAGCTCTGCTCACTCCTCTCAGGGTAGCAAGATTGTAAAAGCTGTAATCACAGCAGCGCTGCACAATGTCACAAAGAACACCCGTAGGAAGGTCATTGATGCCCCTGGGAGGCGTCATACTGCGCGTCAACGTAATTCCCAGCGGCCAGACCACATCTTGCAGTGATCTAGGTTGCTCACAGTTGTCCCACTTAGATTGGGCACTTCGGTTATGTCGGCAACACTTCACGCCCGTCGGAAGGCTACCTTCTTTATTGCCCTTCCCACTTGTAGCGCGCTCGTCAAAGATATAATCAGCTAGGCACACAACCCTTTATGATAACATCATAGCTGTGTCATGCATGATAGTGGTCTCGCTTGTGTTGGGGGCCCCACACAGTACCGAGCACCTGTGCAAAAGCTATATCGCAATATATATAGCAATCATGCGCCATGACTGTGTTGCTCACTTAACCAGTGTATTCTTCATTGTCTTATATCAGAGTTCTCTGTAGTCAAGCATCTGACCAGCTGGGTGTGGCTGGAAAGAGACATCACTACCATGATGGTAGTACCATCTCACGATATGACCTGCGAGGGAGTCTACAGATCATAAAATCCCTTACAGTCATCAGGATCTCTACAGCAGGCTCCCTGACATCAGTACCACGGTGGTACCACCACCCTGCTGGTGTGGCCAGCATGTGGCTACACAACATTTCTGGCATCCTCTTTTCCTCTCTGCAAGCTCAGCTAGAGTGTGTTCTGCAAAACTCATTGCGGGGCTGAGCCTTCCCTAACCACAGAAATCTTCCAGTTGGTGCTCATAATCAGTGTCACTGCTGCTGTGGCACTTGCTTTGCCTTGACAGCATGTGCTACCTCCCATCATAGGATGCATGCAGGCACGGGTAATAACACCAATCCAGCAGCGAAATCTCCTGGGCAAGAACACCTGCAACTTCCTTTTTATACTTATGCGTTCTGCAGCCTATGCCTTGAATGCCCAATATTATCTGTGTACACCCATATCACCAAGGCAGGATCCAGATCTGAGTCTGTACCTGGCACCTGGATGACTCCTGGTAACTCTACAGCACATACTTGGCATATTTCAGCAGCTGTGGGCTGTCACAGAGGTGATCCCGCAAGCACTCCTCGATAGCAGGTACATGAGTCTGGTAGCCAGCGTCGTGGATGACTGTTATTCCCCTTTCCTGCGCTTTCTCGGCCATTGCAGTCGTCCACCTCCCGCTGTCACGATGTCTGGGGTCCAGCAGCAGCATCTTCAGGTTAGGTGCACCCTGCAGCATATGTGTCTGCTCAGCACTGATACCCAGCCATCACACTGTGTAGCTTCGTCTGGTGAGAGGTGCCCTTAGCCCGTCCCCAGGCTGGACTATGTATAAAGGAGGGGATGCAAACATCATCACAGCATGGTGGAAAAGTACATGTACATGCAGCATTGCAAGTGGCGTTGATAAGCAACAGGATCTGAAGACATCACATCATCAGTACTGCCAGTTCCCTTTCGAGTGCCCTCCATCCTTGGAGGCAACCTCACTGGCATGCGAAGAGGGCTATGTAGCACCTTATCTAGCAGGGTCTGCAGGCCGGCATCAGAGACGCGGGTATGCGCCAGGTCAAGCCTAACACAGCTGTTCAGCCCATGGCACATATCATCGTGTGAATACACGCAGCCATGGAAGGAAAGGTACAGAAGCTGACTCCTGCACAAAGTTACAGTATTTTAATGATAGGATGCATGTCAGCACATCACTATACAATGAAGACGCACTGATTGACGCAGTGCATCAGGAAACCACACTGGATTCTCAGCAATTGAGCTGGCGGATAAGTGCATGCAGCTACTACATGATGTGAGATGGTGAGATCTTCTGAGACAGTCCATGGAAATGGGATTATGGACACAGAGAGCAGCAGGCAGCTTGCTGATGACACCTGAAGGGCTTAATGGCCTCTACCAGTATACTCCTCATCTTCTCAACATTCAAGATCTTCAGGTGGGGGAACCTGGCCCAGCGGTACTCGTCCACGTGTGAGCCGGACAGAGACAGACCCTGCATGCTGAGGACCTTCAGCGCAAAGCCTCAGCTCTGTGGTATCCAGAACATGCATGCAAACCTTCTGCCTGCATTCATTCTCATCCCTCATGTGGGCACATACCGCACCCACTTTGACATGCCGGACGTGTATGACAGCGTCAGATCTTGAGCCTGCTGGCCCTACCTCCAGGTGTGGTAGTGTACTTCCCAGTGTCTTGAATAGCGCGCGGCCGACCTCGCAGTGTTCAACATGGACGATGCGCAGGCTCCTTGGCAGGAGGTCAAGCAGTTTATCCAGATACCATGTGTATATCAAGTCGCATCCCCTCAGCAGCAAGCCGACCGCATCCGGGTACTGCTCCAGACCATACTGTACAGCAAGCAGGCGATAAGTGATGCAATTTTTGGGAGACACCTTTCTGAGGAGAGGCAGGGCTCCCAAGGTAAGTGATGAAGCTGTTGCCTACCATGACCCTATAACTATTGTTGAACCGTTCCCTGCCTGACGTTGCATCGCGGGACCTCATGTCGACGACTTCAAGAGATGAGTTTATCTGCAGAGCAGTCGTCATTGGACTTGTGACTTGAGCAGGGGCTTGCATGAGATCACTTGTGGCAAGGCAGAGAGGTGCGTACCACAGCGACAGATGCTTGGAATGCCGTGCTTACTGTCCCGAGAACGGTAAGCCTGTACGCATTCCCATCACAGCAAGACTGCAAGATGCTGCAGAGCACGTCAAAGGGGAGGTCGCTGATGCCCTTGGCAACACACATACTGCGGGTTTATTCAGAGAAGTTGAGCATTTGCTGTCTTAGAAGACTCTCCAGTATATTGAGTGACAGGTAACACTGAAGCAGTTCTGAGAGTGCTGGGCAAGTCGGCAATGTCGGCACGGGTTCCCTCCCAGCAGAAGGCAAGTGCGAAGATGCTTTTTCCCAAGCGCTGTGTTGACTTGAAATTTGTAAGCATGCTTTGGAACACAGCGCAGTCTTGTGTGAATACTTGGCCTACCATGCGTGCAGCACATCGCTTGCTGCTTGAGTGACGACTATGTCAGAGCCACTCGCCAGTAGTACTAGCAAGTCTGGGCTGCTCGTCTTTGCGGGAGGCATCTTGATAGGAAGCGCTGTAGCTGCTGCTGTAGCATACACCTATACCAGCGCATATCAGGACGATCGACCTCGGAATCGGAGGGGCAAAGGAAATCAGCGGTACTACATCAATTCAGCTTCGAGGATCTCTACTGAAGCACGGCATTTGTACGGCAGACATTTGCGCGATATGACACAATGAGGACAGCCCTCTGATGCTTGTGCAGGCCGAGCAGCCCACGCAGAAGACGCATCAACTATGGCGAAAACGGAGACTACACAAGTTACACCGGCAATCACACCCCCTATGAGCAGAAGGAGAAGAAGCGAACAGACGGTGTAAACGCCCACAACAAAGCAGCGCAGTCCGAGTCAGGACGATTCCAGGTGAGACACCACACCCCACCGCTGCACTCCCTGTTTCCAGCTACCTTCACACCAGTCTCTTACGCTTTCTCATAAATGACCTGCGCTAGATCTCTGACCTCTCCAGCATGTCACTGACGAATATGTTTATGTCCCTGTCACCCCTCACCGTCTGAGAGCTTGCACAGTGCCGGTCAGCTTCAGTTCAATGTCCAAAGGTCCTCATATTGTGCTGCAGGACAGCAGCTCAGGAAGGAGACTGAGGGTACATTACCTTTCTCATGTACTCATTACCCAAGTCCAGTCTCATAATCTGTGCTACGTGCCTCAGCTTGCCCTTTGCCTTGGCTGGGCTCACTGCACTTGAGTCAACTTGCATGCATGTGACTTCCATATTAGGAGCAGAGCACGAGGCCAAGGCTGCAGGAGGATGGCAGGCAATCACAGCTGCTCCTGACTGTGTACTGTGTGGCGCAGGACTTGTACACAGAGGATGATGAGTGGGCGCACATGGGGGGCTACCAGCCCTCCCCCTCTGTTGCCCCTTCTGTCCCAGACACAGTCAACCAGTCGGTACGATCCCCATCTCATTTATTTGGCAATGCTTAGCACATGAGGATGCTACCTGGAGCGTATTGCTGCGGATAGCATCAGCTGCATTGCATGGATCCTCTGCACCCCATGCAGCAGGCCCTGATACCAGAGGTCCATCAGTAGCAGCAATCCTACGACTGCATGGGCATGAATGCTCTAGCTGGCATGGCTTTCGTGCATGTCCGAACAGCCAGACGTTGTCAATCTGGAAGGCCTCTCTGTGGTGGTGAACATCCCTGAAGCTACCCTGATGAGCGCAGGCTGATGAGCGGGGGCATGCGGCCCACATGCACCAAGGCCAAAGGCAGCCCTACAGGGATGGCGCGAGCAGACCGATGCCCGTCAATGGCGGCTCCGCACAGGCTGCAGCATCATCGAATCATGTGAAGCCTGTGAGCATCTCCCGGGCCACCCTTTCCTGCACAGTGCAGTAGAGTACAGCAGCTGTGAGTGATGTTGCAGCCAGACGTCACTCTCTCTGCACACCCCATCCTGTCAGTTTCTGCATCATGAGTATTTTGAGCGTGCTGTGCAGGCGCAGCCTGCAGTGACGCCGCAGCCAGCTGGCAACATGATGTCCTCCATTGCGCACACCCTAGTCCCCCCGCCCTACAAGCAGGAGGTGCCGCACCCCCCGGCGCAGCACAACATCAGCACCATGAACGAGTTGGTCATGGAGGGCAAGGTGATCTCTCTTGCACACCCCACCTAAGTGACTGTCACAGCCTTTGGTCTGTCAGGCCTATGGTAGAGGCTGCAAAGCTGCATGGTCGATTGAGATGCAGCCTTGTGTAAGCGCTCCTTCTGGATCCTGAAGGTGGTATGAGAGCTGACGCTGTGACGCTGTGTCAGAGTGTCAGGGGTGCAAGTACATGTGTACTCATCCAGTCCCTTTCTAACACAGGCCTGACATTGCAAGTCTGAAGCCAGTAAGTCATGCATGCAGATTATTGAGGACGCGGCAGTACATGAGCAGTACAGCAGAGTCATCACCCCTGAGCCGGCAATGAACGAGGAGACCGAGGATGTGTGTGCCCTGCTACAGCAGTGTCTCGACCTCAGGTCTGAC
Organism: Coccomyxa viridis; assembly: GCA_963930925.1. Classification (NCBI taxonomy): domain Eukaryota; kingdom Viridiplantae; phylum Chlorophyta; class Trebouxiophyceae; family Coccomyxaceae; genus Coccomyxa; species Coccomyxa viridis. The sequence continues at coordinate 579,994 of CAWVOJ010000007.1, read as the reverse complement.
CAAATTTACACCCTGAATCTGTCCATGTCCTACAAGCTATAGCCAGCAGGACAGACCCTCTCCCATGCCTGTAGCCATGTGTGTGTATGCACCTTGCTGCACACCTTTGTTGCTGGCTCAAGGACATCTAAGCCTGGCAGCTGCATGGCGGCATACTTTCACCAGAGACTACCAGACTGACAGGACTCTTCAGCAGCGCGGCAGATTTGATGTGCTTTTGAGACAAGCTTCTGAAGGATGACCTGCATTGCAGAGACAAGTGGCTCTTTAAGCCTGCCAAGTCCCCAGCAGCCATGGGCCCCTGTGAGGAAGTTGCGCGGCCCTCCCTGCTGGAGGCAAGACCCTTTGAGTGGTCCCCCCAGGAGCCGAGCGACTTTGAGTTCGAAATGGTGAACGGCATCATCCGCATCTACCGGGGGTCCCAGCGTGACAATGAGGCGTTCCCTGTCCCCGGGAGCTCCTATGACTTCTTCTCAGACATGCACTGGTAGGCTGTCAGGCTTCCTATGCTGATCAAAGGGTCCCTGGAAACTTTGGTATCAGACATGCCCTGCTTAGCTGTCAGGATCCCCCTGCTGACGATATGCTCCTGAGACCCTGTTTGTGGACATCCTCTGGTGAAGTGTCAGGGTGCCACGGCTCATGCTGTGACTTTAAGAGAGCAAGCCTGCACATGCTGGCACCTTCAGCCACCAGCCATGCCCCACGATGTCTGTGTTTGTCTTGGCTAGTCTTGCGTTTCTTTGAGCGCAGTACTTCCCAGGAAAGGCCATTCTGGAAGATGCTCACAGAGATATGCTGGCTGCAGGGTTCTGCGGATCTCCGCAATGGGCCCCACCAAGTCTTTCTGCCACCATCGGCTCATGCTGCTGGAGCAGAAATTCCGCCTGCACCAGCAGCTGAACGCAGACAAGGAGTTCCTTGCGCAGAAGTCTGCCCCGCACCGCGACTTCTACAATGTCAGAAAGGTGAAGACAGACTTCTTGGCTAGAGACTGACCTGTTCAGCCTTATAACGTGCTTGGCTGACAGTCCACAACGGCACATGACTGATAGTCATGCTGGTGGAATCTAGGTGAAGTACAGCTCTTTCTTGATGTCTGAAAAACCCCGGGGCAAAGTTTCCACACTATTACATCACCATTTTGCACACAGGTGACAGATGTGCAGGTGGATATGCATGTGCGCTCTTGTGCATGCATGATCCAAAAGGCATCTGCCACCTTTCATGAATTGAAGGGCATTTTTTCTCAGCGGCTCATCAATGGCCTATCCCATGACTGAGGTGCCCACGCAGGTGGACACGCACGTGCACCACAGCGCCTGCATGCACCAGAAGCACCTGCTGCGCTTCATCAAGAGCAAGCTGAAGAAAGAGCCGGACGAGGTGGTCATCTTCCGCGACGGCAAGTGGCTCACCCTGCGCGAGGTCTTTGAGTCCCTCAACCTCACCGGGTGCGCCCTTTGAAGTCTCTTTCAATCATGGCATGCTATCGCCGGGTGCACAATCTAGTGACTCCCAGCATTTTCCGTGAAGACTCCATATACGGTGAGCCACATGGAGTACGGCATCCTTTGAGTCTCTGCTTAGACTACTCCTTGCATGAGCAGAGACTCTCTGGACTACTCGCTGCATGTAGCTCGCCTGGCCACGTCTCCCAGCCTGCTCTGTGTGCTCAATGCTGAGCAAAGGCTGAGAACTCTTCTGTGAAACATTAATTCAATTGTGCGCGGTCTTCAATCTCCTCAACCTCACCAGGTGCATAATCCAGTGAATCCCAGTGTGCTTAAAGACTTTGTGCCCAGCAAGCCCTATGCAGTGATGGTTATGGATTGCTTCTGCTCGATCTGTACCCTGCAAGAGCAAGGGCTCTCTGTGCCATTCACTGCACGTGGCTCGCCTCGGCAACTCCTGCCTTTGCTGAGCAAGGGCTCATGTGATGTCAGGGGAATGTATGCGGCCTACCTGCGTGAGATCTTTGAGTCCCCAAACCTCATCATATGTACGCTCTGGGAGGGCAGCTTCACCGTCTACCTTTGGGATTCTTTCTAATAGGGAGACCATGCACTTGTCAGGAGGGCAGTGCCCTTAATCAAGTTCTTGATATGGGCAAGTCATTGATGCAGGTATGACCTGAATGTGGACACGCTGGACATGCATGCGGATAAGAACACCTTCCACCGCTTCGACCGCTTCAACCTCAAGTACAACCCCTTTGGCCAGTCTCGGCTCCGAGAGATCTTTATCAAGCAGGCAAGGCTGCTCATCCCTACTCCCTGGGCATGGCTTCCCATGAGCCTGATGCATCGTGATGTTCACTATCCTCAGCCACCTGTCAGGACACATGCCAGAGGCCAAAAGCCCGTCGGAGCTTGTCACTGTGACTGTTACCGTGAGCAGACATTGCACCGGGCCTCCCTGAGGTGCATCTGCCTGCAGGACACTGTGCTGCACCAAACATGTCAGGCAGGGCAGGCCATGCATGTCGCGTGCTGCAGCGGGTTTTGCTGAGGCTCCTGTGCCTACAGGACAATGTACTGCATGGGAGCTTTCTGGCGGAGCTAACAAAGGAGGTGTTGTCTGATCTGGAGGCCTCCAAGTACCAGCATGCAGAGTACCGCATCTCCATCTATGGCCGCAAGCGTGTGGAGTGGGACATCCTGGCAGCGTGGATTGTGCAGAACTCCCTCTGCTCAGACAATGTTGTCTGGCTGATTCAGGTGCTTTGCCATGTCTCATCCTAAAGCCTTGCTAAGAACTGAAATGAGGAAAGTGGCTAGCATAGCTGTACGCTCTTCGGCACTGAACGAGTATTACTGCCTCACTCTTGACCGCCTTCTGAACTTGGCTAGGCGCAGCCATGGTACAGGTCTATAGCATGCATCACTCAGTCCAGTGCAGTGGCAGAGGCGCATTCATGATGTAGGTCTAAAGCGTGCAGGGTCTATTCCGGGTCAGTGCAGACGCTGTGGGCTGTACATGACTTCCCAAAGTGGTGTCTGCTATTGCAGATACCGCGGCTGTACGACATCTACAAGGCGCAGGGCCTGGTGGACAACTTTGAGCAGCTGCTGGACAACATCTTCACGCCCCTGTTTGAGGTCACCATCGACCCCAATACCCACCCCCAGCTCCACCTCTTCCTCAAGACGGTGCGGCCTCACACTTGATCTATTGCAGAACTTAACATCAGAATCATCTCACAAAGCATCCCTATGGTCTGCCAAGCCCCGCAACAGAAGAAGCTGCATCTCTGTTTGACATCACCGGCACACCTCTCATGTGCTGACGGCGCATGTGAGGATGATGTCAGAGTACATCTCCTCTTTCACGGGGAGCAGGTATCCTAGATGGGTTACCTGATCCAGGGACACACTGCTGCGGCCTGTCTTGGCGCGCAGATGGCCAGATGGCAGATATGAGCAGGCCGGAGATATACGTTCATGACAGACGTGTTGCCGTGCAGGTGGTTGGATTCGACATGGTGGATGACGAGAGCAAGCCGGAGAGGCGGCCTGCAAAGCACATGAAGACACCGGAGGAGTGGGATCTGAAGCACAACCCGGCCTACGCCTACTACGCCTTCTACACCTACGCCAACCTGTACACCCTCAACAAGCTGCGCGAGGCCCGGGGGCTTAACACCTTTGCCCTGCGGCCGCATGCAGGTCGCTCCTGGCCTGTACACACGTCTTACTCACCCCTTCTGACTCACTCCTCACGCTGGCCTACCTGTCATGGGCGCTACCTCTCAGTAGCACTGCGATGTGCGTGCGTCACGGCTCATGGCACAGCCAGATGAGGGACCAGAAGATTGCCAGGTCCCACGAAAGGCCTACCATTCCTAATGTCCCCACAGCTCTCCACCTTGCAGAAAGCTATGGTTACATGCTAGTCTGGTGTGACATCTCCCTGGTTGTAAACTCTATAGCTTCATCCTGACGGTTTGATGACGTTTGCAGGAGAGGCTGGGGATGTGGATCACCTGGTGAGCGGGCTGCTGCTGTGCGAGAACATTGCGCATGGCATCAACCTGCGCAAGTCGCTGCCGCTGCAGTACCTGTTCTACCTGGGGCAGATCGGGCTGTGCATGAGCCCCCTCAGCAACAACTCCCTCTTCCTGGACTACCACAAGAACCCCTTCCCAGTCTTCTTCGCCCGCGGCCTCTCCCTCTCCCTCTCCACGGACGACCCCCTCCAGGTAGAGGACTCTTGAATTGCAGACAGCACGAGGCTCCCTGTCCCTGTTGCCATGAGTGAGAGGAGGCGCAAGCGCCCTATGACGCAGTGTTGAAGGCCAGTGATAGCATGGAGCTGTTGGACAGAGTGCTTGCTGATCCACGGCAGCACTGTGGCAACTCTGAGGTGCATGACAGGGTAGCGTGTGAGGGGCTGCTCAAGCCCAGGTACTGTCCTGACATGCTGCATACAAGCAGTACAGAGCAGCTAATTGTCTGTGCGGATCTCAGGGAGACGCTTTGAAAGAGTACAGTGTAGCTGCATGCTTCTTTCCGAATTGTGATGACAGAGGGGTTTCTGCAGATCCACCTGACCAAGGAGCCGCTGGTGGAGGAGTACAGCGTGGCAGCGCAGGTGTGGAAGCTGACAGCCACGGACCTGTGCGAGATTGCGCGCAACTCCGTGCTGCACTCTGGGTTCCCCCACCAGGTCGGCACCTTGCCTTGCATCACATCCTAGAAGTGGATGACTCAGTCTTGCCCTCATGCTTTGAGATCAAAGACTGCTCAGAGGCAAACGAGATATGCACCCTGTGAGGACAAGCCACGTGGCGCTGCCACATCTGCTTCCGCCCATGACATGCTGTACGCCTGTGCTGATCAGTAGGCAAGTCCAGCGTCCTGCTGGCACTACAAATGCTGTATAAGCTGGACAACGACAGCCTTGTAATAAGATTCCTCAGGGCGAGCCTAGGTCTGAGCCATCCAAAGGAAGTGAGCATTGAATCATGATGTGTGCAGGTCAAGATGCATTGGGTGCATGAGAATTACTGGCAGCCAGGGCCGCAGGGTAATGACATCCAGAAAACCAATGTGCCCAACCTGCGGATGCGCTTTAGGTTCGACAATCACCAGGAGGAGGTATGTAGCTCATGGCCAGCCTGCATCAATTACCGTCCATCTGGTCCCATAGAGCAATGTGCGAAGCACCAAAGGACCTCCATTTGAGGCTAAGCCATGCAGCATGCGGGCAAAGAGCAGAAGCCTTGGGCAAGGCGATAGGGAATTGCTCTTGCTCAGGGCATGTCTTGAGTCAGTCTACTTGCAGCTGGATGCTCGCGCTTCTTGCTAAAATAAAGCTGCAGCCGTTGTAGGTGAACAGGCTATCGGACCGCTGTGTGTATTGTTCACAGCCTTTTCTGCTTCTCTGGCTTTGCACAAACCCTGCTGTGGGTTATGCAGATGCAGCTCATCAGCGCGGGCTCAGTGGCGCACGCACACCGCCAGGAGCAGCAAGCGAATGCGCGCAAGGAGTCTGCCTGAGCTGCAGATATTGGGCCTCTGCAAGTCGTGACAGCATTCAGCCGAGCTGCGCTGAAGTTCGCATGGCATGTGTTGGGCAGCAGTAGGCAAATCTGGGGCAGCAGCCGCCCATTTTTGCGCAAAGGGGTTGCATGTGCATGTCTGTGCAGCAGAGAGCGTGCAGCATGCGGACTGTGTTCGTGCGCTCCATGAGCCCAGGCCTGGCGCTAAGTGTGTCTTGTTAGTGTTGCAGTTCAGTTGCGTAGGCTATCTGAATGCCGGTGAGAACGTTTCTGGGGTTCTACTTCACTTCAGTGTCCACGCATGGAGCACTTTGGTCGTGCGCTAGAGGGGTCTGCAGGAACTGTAGCATAGCAAGTACTTTCTTGCCTCGCCTGACAGGGGCCTGCTTGTCATTGGTAACTTGGAATTGGCCCAAAGAGTGGAGCTTTAGATTGCTATGTGTAGCTTGCTGTGGCTACTGCTCGACGAGGAGAGGACCTGCCATCCAAGGTCATAAACATCTGTTCATCACTGCATCTGATTACCATGAGGCCTGCAGGTTCTATGTACTTCGAACACAGGCTCATCAGGCAGTTGCTTACATGTATGAGGACTGACTGGGAATAGCCCAGTCGGCCCCAGGGACTCACAGTACCTTGGCATCTCAGCAAAGATCGCTTGTCGGACTTGAGCCGGCCAGAGCTGTATCGGCCGGGCAGGGAAGCGCGCAGGCGAGAAAATGGGAGAGCTACGGATGCACTAGAAGCTACGCCGAATTGCCCGCACGTTCACACGTGCGGATAGACCCGACCATCCCCTTTCGGGCTCCGTCAAGAGAATGCGCAGAATAGGCAAAAAGCTACCTTCATTGGCTGTAAATGAATATCATACGTCTCTCACCTTGTCATCAGCCTCATAAAGCAGGAGAAGATGTAAATTTTGCATGCGCGCAGTGAGGGCACCTTCTGATCTCCCATGCACTGCCGCTTGAACCCATAGGGAGATATTCTGCGTCACCCAATAAGCCATGCAGAATGGAGGTCCACGCAGGTGACACAGTGATCATCTCGCAGGCTGATGCCATGTCAGCAATGAATGGCATCTCTACAAGCATCGGTCATGACTGGACCCACGGGGCCTCTGTCCATCAGTGTCGTGCCGTAAGGATACGAGGGACCTTGTCCCATGTGTGCCTGCGCCTTGAAGCGTGTGCTGAGCATGATGACGTGTGTATGACACAGGCAGGCCAGCCCCCCACGTCCCTCACTCATGGTGGGGGACCTTGCGCAATGCAGATTGGCTTTTGAGCGGCTGCAGCGCCAATGCGCTGACCTGCTGCAGGGCACTGCAGGTCTGCACCTTCATGGCTTCTGCTTAGCTAGGCTACGAGGCCCCAACCCCATGTGACTGACCTCATCATCAGTCATTTGGTAGCTGTTCCTTGCTGCTTGCATCATACGACTAGCACAAGGACCTGCTTGGCACTGCTTTAATGAGTCACAGTACCACACCTCGCCTGTCAGGCTCAGCATGATACTTTCCATCCATGCCGCAATCGCACTAGAAATTGCAGTGCTGCGAGGCTCTGCATGGCCGCTGTAGGCTGACGTGTCTCAACACATGTCCAGACAGGATCACATGGGAGGACTTGGTGCCCCGGTTCAGAGCCCTGCGGGAGTCCCTGCTGAGCAACAATGCCCCGCTGCCCTTCTTCACGGAAGCCCTGGAGGCGTCCTCGGACACCTGCCTGCGCGCGGGCAGCTTCCCCGAGTTCCTGAAGTCGGTGCAGCAGCTGGTGCTGGTGTCCTATCCTGCGCTGGCCGCAGAAGACCAGGTGAGTCAGTCATCACTGTCATCTTGCTGGTCATTCAAGATGGTGGGCGTGTTACACTTGCTCTCTTCTTGTCTGTAGATATCAGGGCCCTTGTGGTTGCTGTGCGCTCCTGCTGAGGACATTGCCGATGCCTTGGATATGCTGCACGCAGCCATTGCTAGAAGCTGAGAGAGGCATGTGAAATGCACATGTCCCCCTCTTGATCAGGGTTCCCCTGTGTGCAGATCAGAACTCATCTCCAGAGCTTGCGTGTCTCTGCGAATGGTAACAGCAGCAGTGCTTCACCCAGCGCACGTCCATCAGTGCCAGATGACATCCGCGCAAGCATGCTTCAGCGCTGGCCAGAGTTTGCCGGAGCTTTCCTGCTCTACTTTGTCTGCATCCCAGCTGTGCCAGAGGTAGGCACTTATCAAAGGCAATAACATGCGCAGTCAAGGCTGCAGGCCGAAAGGACGCATGACACAGCTGATGTCAATTCTCCTTGCTCTTGCATTGCCTCAGGAGTGTACGTCCACCCAACTCGAGATATCCCTGTCTTGGCCTAGAAAGCGCCCGCGCCAGCATTTGTAGTGAGCAGGCGCTCATGTATGCAGAGCATGGACCTGGCTGCGTTGCTACGGCGGCTGCCGCACAGCCTACAGCGGTGTCCAGATGTCTCGTACGCCGTAGAAGCGCATAGAGCCATGACGCAGCAAGGCGGCCTGGCGTTCTTGCAGCTGCATTCGCGTGGAACATGGATGCAGCAAGCCATCATGCTGCCGAGGCTACAGCAGGTGTGCAATACCAAGTGCGGCAAGGCTGTCAGTACCTGCTTGGATCAGTCACACACGCATGTCAGTCAGCACATTGAGCCTGGCTCAAAGCCTTAGAGAGGAGGTAGGATGCACTGGTACTAGCCTGAGCCAGATTGCGTTCTTGCGAGGGATGGCGAGGACCGGCTGCAAGCCCCTCCTTATTCTCACGTGCCTTCTGTAGAACATCAGCTTAGCACTGCAAGTGCAGTGCGTGCAGCCTGAGGCCTACGGAGTCTGCAGCTGCATGGGTGTATAGACCCAGAAGCTGGGGTGACTGCAGTCTGTGCTGACAGGGCGCTGGTGGCTGTGCAGATGCAGCAGAGAGCTGTTGCCACCTTTGGCAGCGCCTACAGGACGCTGAGCGCTGAAGCAGCCCTAGGGCTGCTGTGCATGCGGGGTGCTAGTACTGAACGCCTCCTCGCCCTCCTGAAAAGCTGCGCAGAGCAGGGCATGCTGCCAGCACAGCGCGCCCTGTCAGCTGCCCAGATGGCTGACCACCATGCCCAGCAGCTGCTTGTCTTTCATGCCTAAGCATGTGCACTATGAAGGATCTCAACACACCTTGCGATGTCAATGGGAGGCAGCTGAGGCCATGTGTGAGCGCTGCTCACCAACGTTGATTCATCCACACTGTTATGTAGCTACCTATAGGCTTATTGGCGGAAGGGTGACAGATTAACAGCTCCAGGATCAGTTTGCAAGCCCCTGTATACATGCTGGGAGGGTTTATAAGCTCTTCAGCAGGCTAAATGCACCCTAGATGTATCCCACAGATGCTCATGTGATGACTTGCCTGGACCCTGCATGAGCGCCGTGTAAGGCAAGTCAGCCTTGCCATGCAACCTGCTGCTATCAGGAAAATAGCACCGCGCAGTGGGCGCAGAATGCAGAAGTCGGCATATCTATCTTATCACACATGCACTCAAGGTCGTGCTAGCATCATAGCTACATCATAGTAGCAGTGATCAAGCCCTTCCGTCAGGCTGGTTATTGTTCAAGCACCTTACATGATCTGAGGGACGATGCACAAGCGACAGGGAAAGCATGAAGCACTAGTCACGACAGTCTGGGCACGATATCAGGTTCAATCCCAATCCTCCTACTGACCAGGGCACCAGTCATGGCTCGCAATGTCGCTGCAATGCGCTGGGAAACAGCAATATTGGCGAAATCACGCTCTTGAGGTCAATCTGTGCAAGCATTGACACACACAGTCTGCAAAATGTCACCTGGCTAGGCCTGCTCACAGCTACCATACTGACTGCAGCATTGCGGGGCCGAGGATAGCCTCTGGCCACACCGACTGGGACACCACCTGCTCGTTTGCTACCAGAACTTTCAGGGCCAGCATAGACCCTTGTGTAGAGACCGTCATGTGACTTCTACCCACACTTTGCAGCTGCCTGCCTGTGCTACTGCTGGGAGGTCTCTCGATGTTGCCTTCCTCTGAGCCTTATTGCTAGGATGCCCTGGACCGGCATCAAATATCTTGCTGTTGAGCTCTGCTTACACACTACACCCTGTTGATCCTTTGCTAAGCTTCCTAACCTGGCCTGCCAGACACTCGGCTTCTGCACACACAGGCTTCCTCAGGGATCATCCTCGAATCTCCAGGGGAAGACCTGGTGGCAGGGCTGCAAGCCGATAGAACGGGTCATGGGCCAGAAACTGCATCACATCCTAACAACCTTCCTGAAACGTTCTTGCAGGGCAGCTGCCAAGGGAAAGAGGACAGACACAGAAACGAGAGACTTCTGCGAGACCTGCCAGGGTCACGTATGTCTGCTGAGGGGGCTAGCCAGCATGTATACTCCTCCCACATGCCTTGTTGTAGATCATTGAATGGGTTTTCATGGCCACGCAGGTGGTCATCTGATGGCGCAAAAGCGCCGGCTTGGGGCCACTGTAATCAAATAGTCGGTATCAAACATATATTCAAAAAGTGTTTGTACAACAGAACAGCTGTCGCAGATTGCCCCTCCATCCCACTCTCCTGCTGATACATTCCTCCCGCGTGTTGCGCGCTGTTTTGAGGCCGCCCCCCTCAGCGAGCTTACAAATAAATATCTGCCTCCAAGTCTTGTGCTGTGAACTTTCGACTACATTGCCTCCGTGTGGGGAATCCCAGCACGCAGCCCCCCCTTGCTCTCTCTCTTCTCGGCTCCAGGAGTCCCTTGACAATACTCAGTACAGGAATTATCGAACACAATACAGACCCACTGTGGAAAGGAGGGCAAGGCGGCCTTGCGCTTCCGGGTTGGGGAGGGCTTTTCTGTTTTCTCGGGCAGACTGGCCCAGCTATATCAGGGCCACACACACAGACTGCAGTCCTGCTTATGCTCATGTCCCACTTCTGCTCTTATATCCCTTTCTCACTACTGCGCCCAGCCGGGAACCTGCATTCAGCTAGTCTCATTCTTTGAGGCCGCGTCTGCGGGGCCGCACAATGACGGCTGCAGTGCGGACCCTGCTGCTGTGCTGGCTAGCGCGCAGAAACGCCTGGGTGGAGCCGCAGGGTCTCCAGGAATGGCTGATGCCATGCCCTGGGAGGCCGCAGGCTGCTTGAATGTGTGTCGCTGGGCAAAATGCGATTCGAAGTACTGGGGAGACGCCTCATCTGGTCCCCCTGCGCGGCTCTCACGCGTCGGAGCATGTGTATTCAGAGAGCAACTGCCGCGGCAGGGCAGAGCACTGGGCGCTTGAATGAAGTGTTGTGTCGCCAGGCTGCGCACGCAGCCGGTCAGGCTGCGTGCACAGGCCGGAAGAAGGGGCCGAGGCGCCACTCCAGGGCATGCAGCACCTCCAGCTCCAGCTGGGGAGCAGCATCCTGTGGGGGCTCCCCATTGTAGATGTGGGACAGCATGGTGGATAGCAGGCGCTTGTAGGGCACGAACTCCACGTTCTTTGCGGCAATGTAGATGCAAGCCAGGTGCACTGCCGTCAGCCTGCACGAGCGTGATGGCGGTCAGCCTCACATCATGACCCGCTGAAGCAACGCCGCACTTGAGCTGAACACACCCAGCACACCGCCCTGCTACTCAGTGACAGCAACAAGGCTGCATCCAGATGCCATACGCAGCTGCTACATTGCGGTCAGGCAGTCGAGCATGAAAACCAGCAGCACTCCAGACTGCTACAGTGCAGAGTGGGACTGCTGAGCAGGGGAGTGGTGCCAGATCAGGACAGCGCACCAGTGCTTGGCGCCCAGGTGGCGGTGGGCAGCGCCAATGGGCGTCTTGACGGAGCCGGCTTCCATGGGGGTGGCAGCCACGAAGGCGGCAAATTCTGGGGTGGACCTGGCGGTGTGCAGGAGGGTGGGGTCCTTGGCAGCCAGGCGCTCAAAATAGGAGGTGCCTACGCTTATGGTAAATGGAGTGAAGCCATACATGGCTGCCATGCAGCCAATGAGGGAGTCGTCTGGGATGCGCCGGTAGATGAAGCAGCCTGCAGCAGCAGTGTCCGTGTTCACTCAGCCTCTTGCATGCATAACGGTACACCAATCTGCTACACGAGCTGCCAATGTGGGAAAGCATCTGTGCGTATTGAGTTTCTGGACTACAACTGGACAGGCCAATATATAGAGGTATCTGCTGGCGTGAGCATTCACCTGTGGGCGAGGGAGTGTTTGACATGGCGGAAGGGTCGATGATGTCAACCTCCTCGGGGGAGCTAGCTGCGTAGATGCTGCTGTGGAGGGCCTGCTTAGGCAGCATGAAGGTGGAGCCTGCATACAGGGTTAGAAGGCTCAGTGATGACTTCTCGCGTCTGGCATGCTGATTGCAAAGCTTTCGGCTTCATGCATCTGGCATGCTGATTGCAGAGGTTCTATCCGCAGGGCTATCCATCTGCTCTACCAGGAGTGAACATCATAAGCTCGCGCAGCACATGCAAGCACGGCGATTGGGAGCTGGCAGGGAACCCACCTTCGCTGTGCTGGCTGTCTGAAGTGCTAGCAGACATAGATAGGCTGTCGTCTCCTAGATCCTCAAAGCAGCGAGGCGAGCAATCACCCACAGAACCCCCACACTGGCCGGCTTCCTCCGCTTCTAGACCCTCCTCACAGAACAACAGCCCTGCAGCAGCACTGCAACTCCTCAGCACTTCTCTGCCAGCCTGTGAAGGCCCTCAAGGGGCATACAATACACCGAGACTTCCTGGTCTGACCCTTACCAGGTGTAAGGGACAGCACACATGTGCACACCAGGCCCAGAATGATTATTCTGTGTCATAGGTCCATGACACTCTGCTTATCCAGAGGGGTCTTGGGGCATACGGACATTCCATGCTGGAGATGTCAGTGAAGGCTGTGCAGCAAGCCAAAAGGTGTGGCACAAGAGCACGGGAATCTCACCAGCATTGTCAGCCACAGGGCTGGCATTTTGCATCTGCAGGAGAGATGAGAGGTCGCTGTCAGAGTGGCAAGACCCTGATGCTCCCCACTCAGCCTCCACATTGCCGCTGCAGGCATGTTCAAGGGCATGCAAGCGCTTGGTCTCAGGCCTGCACACAGAGCCCCAAATGTTGTAAGCATCAAAGCATAAAATGGATTCCCCTCATGGTCGAACTGCTGCTAAACCACGCTGTTGCAGCTAGCTTGTCGTGTAGTGCGGTGCGATCTGGGCAGCAGGCGGTGAGACGCATTCCAGCAGTGACAGTGACCTGATAATTTATGGGGGCAAGGTGGGTCAAGAATTCCTACCTGAACTCCAGAGGCCCTGCTCCAGAGGGTCTTCCAGACTGATTGAGACATTCCACGAGGGGCGCAGCGGTGCTGTCTGGGGTCTCCTGATCACGCCCCGCCTTGCGTTTGCATCCTACGGTAGACGGTCTTTGGGCAGCACCCACGCTAACGGGGTACTTGGTAGCCCTTTCCAAGTGGGCTGACTCGCATATTGCTGGGGACGTCATTGTGGTCATCGGGCTGCAGCCGGCTAGCTCGTGCTGGCAAGCTGAAAAGCCGAACATGAGGGTTACTGATCAGCACAAGATTCGCTGCTGTGCCGAGACGTGAGGCTGCTGCTGCCTCTGCTGATGCTACTAAATTGCCTGATGCCTCCGCTCAGGAGCGGCCAGCTGCTGTACGCTCCATAGACTGGCTCTGCACAGTGAAAACACTTGAAATCAAGCGGCCGCGTCATATCGAGTTGCCGATGCCGCGACGGCCACAGACCCACTGATCCCGCTCCCTAGAGTCCTGTGACAGTTTGTTAACCACTTGGGGCCGCTGTGCGAGCACAGCGCAACACCAGGAGGCATCAAGGGCTTGGCCCAGCCTCCTTCAAGATACCAACCCTGAACTCCAGCGGGCGCGCGATCAATAGCGATCACCAGCCTTCAGCCCTGGATCCTGAGTCTAGATAATAACAACAGCTTCAAGACGTGCTTTGGGATTGCTGCTAAGCCCGGGCGAGCCAGCGATGCACACGGCTAGGCGGGGCATGCACGAGGACAGTACCCATGCAGACCGTGGGCCACAGGCGGCCAATGGATGCTGCACCAATGCCATCAAAGCGCTTTGCTAGCCCATCTATAACATGTTATAGCCGCTGGCAGGGTCCTGCCCCCGCTGGCGAGGAACTTCACTGCACGATGGACCGCTATTCTGTGGGGCTGAAAGAGGTCTTGGCGCCCCACAGACACACTCCAAGCGCCCCAGACGCCGCTGCTGGCTAAGATCGGAGCGGTAACACACCTTGGTGAAGGCTGAACGGCGCTGGGAAGCTGTGCAGAGTAAGAGGCGCCAGATGCGGTCTGATGTGCGGGGCGTCTTCAGCGTGCTGGGCAGAGGGCTCTTGCTGTCGTGAAGCGCGCTGGGACTGGTGCGGTGGCTTGGATGAATACCGATGCGAACTCAGATATGATTGGAATGAGGCAGGGAAAGTATCTGCCTCCCCTCTAACGCGGTGGGATGCCCGGGCAAAATTTGGCTGAACCTTCCCTGCTCCTGGGCCCTGGATGCATACCCTGGCCCAAACCCTAGCGCAATTTTCGGGGAGGCGGTAAAATATAAAGCGCATCCACCGAAACTTCACCCAACTTGCAGGTGAAGCTTCGGGGGAAAGTCTCGCCCCGAGGCTGGTTCCACGCCTGAGATCTCAGGCGATTTTGCGGTCGCTGCCCCCCTCCCACACGCTGCGTAAAGGGCGCGCAGGCCAAGGCCCGCCGTGCAGCATCATATTGCGGCATCTGGAATCTGATGGGATATTTATTGCCGAGCCGATGAGGCTGTGATACCATTCCTGTGCTCGAAACAAGGAAAGCCCGCTGCATCTGTACCCTATCCGCTGCTGCTTGTCAAGTATGCCCTGCTCATAGCGGCGACAGAGACCAATTAGATTCCGAAGTTCTGTGCATGCAAATTTGGGGAGGAACATTTCGGAAGTAGTTCTTCACATGAGCATGGTGGGGTGTACTGATGTCAGGACGGTCAGGCATCCTTGATTCTGCAGTGCTGTGGAATGCATTCTGTGAGAGCCTCCATGCATGGGAATGAAGTCAGAGATTGTGGGAGCACTTTGAGCGCTTGAAGTGCGTGCATGGGTTGAGAAGTATCACGAAGGCTTCCGCATCACTATGGCTACTTCTGAGGCTGTGCACAGGACATCCAGGCCAGCCTGCTCTATAAGTGACGACTCTTTAGGGTGCCCCTGCCAGGTGTTTTGTTGAGATTGTGCAATCTCAATCAGGGTAGTCACCTCAGTAATCTGTGATCTCAGCAAATTGATCTGCTGGCGTGTCTCTGAACTTTCACGCGCGTTTGTCCTGGTCGCGTAACTCTTGACTGCCAAGAGGTGGCTGCAAGGCCAATTGCGCGATTGTGGTGCCGCGCAAAGGTGGCAGAGTCTTCAGGGGTATTGACCAGGAATGCCCCTACCTCCTGCTCACGAAAGTATACGACTGAGGAGACGGGGACGGGGACGGGGACGCTGTAGTAGAATCTGGTGATTGTGATCTGTGCGTAGCAGTGATATGGTGGTAGCGCATGCGACGATGGCCCCATGGGTGCGCGCGCCATTTCGGAAGCCCCTGACTACTCAGCCCAAGCCAAGCCCACTCCGCGCATGGACACAAAATTGAGAGCCGCTTGCATGCACTCATACTGTGAGATCGTTAACCATGCCACGATCATGCACTGAGGGGGATTGCCTGGCCACAGCCTGCACAAAGTGGAGCAGATGCCGTATGGTATCCAAACCCCAGACATGAGTGATATCTCTGCCACCTGTTCTTGGGCTAGCCGCACAACGCCATGGTGCAGCGGAATCTCGTCAACAGCACTGAGATGTCGTCTTCGAGGGTCGATCTATCTGCAATGAATCCAGGTCAATCCCTGCCCTGCCAAGCTGCAACACCATTCGCTATTGGGCGATGATCTGGGCAGCTCGCAATGGCTCTCTACCCCTTGTGACGCTATTGCTGGCCTTTAGCCTTGCAGCAATTGGAGGTGGCACAAAGTCACATTCTTCGTTCACATGATCAGCTTGCGTCCTATATTCGGTAGATACTCGTTACTTCGAAAAACTGTGTAAGCTGTTTTTACTCCATTGTCTATGCGCTAGTTTGTCCATGACGGCTGCCTGAGCTGCCCACTAAACAGCATGCACAGCTCCAGACGATGTAGCCTAGTATTGACCCTCTGCTGTAGGACAGATGATGCAGGTGACTGTGTTCGAGACTTGACCATACAGCACTTGATTATATCTGCTGCACACAGTACATGAATGACCAGGATGCTTTCGTGACATGCAGATGATGCGCCTCTCCTGCGCGCTGGCCAGGCCAGCAGCAGCACTGCACAGCATGCCCTGCATGAGGGCAGGGGGATATTCAGCAAGCTCAGCGCACGCCTCTGGCTGCTTACCTTCTGCAGCGGCATAGCAGGCTTCCTCTTTGGGTAAGATGTGCAGAGCACTGTCCTGTGTCATGTATCTGAGCAAGTGCCTGCTTGCATCCGATGCGATGATCGACCGCAGACAGGCGCCAATGTGCTGCGTATCGATAGCTGTACCGGCAGCTGCCAAGCTGAGAATACAACAATTTTGCAGGGAAGAGTCTGTCGGTGCGTGCTCACTTGACATGACACGAGGCGCATCTGTGCAGGTATGACACAGGCGTCATCTCAGGGGCGCTCCCCTACATCAGAGATGACCTCCTGAAAAGCTACCAGAGCAATACCTCAAGGTGCGGCAATCACACACTGCACGCGCTTTATTACCCCCATGTGCTCCCTGCACCCCTTGCAAGGCATGCTAGACCCATGTCATTTGTGTGGCCTGCCTCTCTGTATTTCAGGCGCTCAACCATCTCTTAGTTTGCGCCCTCCTGGGGCCAAGCTCGTCTCACTCTCCCAACTAGTGTGGGCTGCAAGCTGCCATCTGTGTGCCTGCTAAACTGCCGATCACAACAACATGTGTCGACCCGATGCTTGCTGATACCAAGCTGCGCACTGAGCGATGCCCGCATTTTGCAGCCTGAACTGGATACAGGGCGTCATTGTCAGTGCGGCAGTGTTTGGCGCTGCCGCCGGATCAGCGCTAGGCGGAGCTCTCGGGGATTTTGTTGGGAGGAAGAAGACTCTGCTAGTGGGGGATGCGCTGTTTGCTGCGGGCGCTCTCCTAATGGCTGCTGCTCAGGGTGTGGGGACCCTCATAGCAGGTCAGCCCTCCTCTGGTATATGCCTACTTAGCCCGCCTCTGTAGCAATGCCTGCGGCACAATACTCTAGGACGGGATATATATAACTGGCGGAAGGCCCCACACCTGCAGTCCATCTTCACGCCAATGCAGCACACAGCAACTTTCTGTCACAGTGCCACAGCCAATGGCTTTCACACATCCTCAGAGCACTGTGTTGTCTGAGGCATGCACAGCAGCACACCAGGGAGCCATGCATGACATCATCGTCCTGTTCAGCTTACAATGCAGACTCATCATCACTGACTCATCATTGTGCTGACGATGCAGGGCGGTTGGTGGTAGGCCTGGGGGTGGGCCTGGCGTCTGTCACGAGCCCAGTGTATATCGCCGAGTCGGCGCCGCCATCTGTGCGCGCCACGCTCGTCACCATGAACGTCCTCATGATCACCGGAGGGCAGTTTGTGGCCTATGTGGCCGACTTCATATTCACCTTTGCCCCGGGAACCTGGAGGTGCGGGAGTCTGGTAAACTGTGTCCGCAGTGATTTGGCGAAGTCGCTCATGCAAACTGCCCTGACCATGCAAAGCCGCCGGGCATAACTTATGACTGAGCAGCCTGGGATTGCAGGTGGATGCTTGGGGTCGCTGCGCTGCCAGCTGTCCTGCAGGCTGTGGGGATGCTCTTTCTGCCAGAGTCGCCAAGGTGAGCTCTTTTCCAACATAAGAAGTGCTTGCGCCTGGGATACAATGATTGGAACCCATCTTGGCGCGTCAATGATCTGCATGCAGGGTTTGTTACAGTGCTTTGTCCTGGGCTAGGCAGCGTGGCCCATGCCTACTACCACTGACCTTTAGGGTTTATTTTTGTACCGCGGGCCCTCACATGCTCAGCCCAGCAGTATAGATAGCTATGCAGTATCTGGGTGCTTGTGCGCAGGTGGCTGCTGGCGCACGGGGCGACAGAGGAGGGGGAGCGGGCGCTGCGGGAGCTGGTGCAGGGCCCGGAGTACGACCAGATGATGGCGGACCTGCGCGAGCAGGCCGCGGAGCAGCGCAAGCACGCCAAGGTCGCGCTGCGCAAGGCTCTGGTGACCCCAGAGCTCCGGCGCCAGCTGCACATAGGTCAGCCTTGCACTCGACGGCAGCATAGTAGTTGCATTGTCCGGCATGTCACGAGCAGCTGACAGCCTGCCCAGCTTCACAGCAGCGCATGCAAGCCAAGGTGTTGCTGCGCAAGGCTCTGGTAGACCCCCAAGCTCTGGCGCCAGCTGCACATAGGTATTGTCTTGCTGCTGAACGCTGCCACATGCCACCTTCCGCGCATGGGCGCAGCATTCCATGCTGAAGGGAATGCGCATGCTCTGCACACAAAGTGCCGCTGGAATGCATAGTTGTGAGTGTTGCGGTCCTGCAAGTACGAGAATCACGCAACAATTGGATGTATCTAGCCTCAGGCAACGATCTACATCATCACCAGGACAGCGGGTGTGACAAGGATGCCTGTGGACTCGTTTCAGCAGTGTTCGTGAGACTGCTCTGTGAGAAAAGTCTGGTGTCGTGGCAGGTGTGGGCCTGCAGGTCCTGCAGCAGCTGGCCGGCATCAACACTGTCATGTACTTCACTCCTGCCATCCTGGAGCTGGCAGGCATCCATGACAAGCGCTTGGCTCTCCTGGTGAGACATGTCCCAGGGACGCTCAACAGAACACTGCCTCATCTTCAGCATATCCGGCAGCCGAGATCTGCTGATGTGTCTGGCATGTCCGATGTCCGAGTAGCCACCACAACCTGCTGCTCCACGCAACACAGGACCACAGGAGGGGATGGCCAAGACATGCCGCGCCAGAGCATCATGCCCATCGTGAAGCAGAGATTGCTTAGGATGGGACTGGCCGAGCGTTTGCGCTATTGCAGGTGGCCTTGGCACCTGCTGGAGTGAATGCGCTCGGTACCGTGGCAGGCATGCTGCTTGTGGATCGCTGTGGGCGAAGGTAACATCCTGGAATCAGCACCATGGGATTGTGCTACTCTGAGAATGTGGAGAGACCTGCTGCAGGAACATAGCCTTGCATGTTGGTAACCCTCAGACTGCCATGGTCGTGCTGAGGAGCATTATCTTTGCTCAATTCAGGAAGCTGCTGTTATGGAGCTTGGTGGGAGTGACGGCTGCTATGCTGTTTCTGGGAGGCGCATTCAGGCTGGCGGAGATGAACTCACCCCCAGTGGCGCTGGACAACGAGTGCCCGGCATTCGAGGGGAACACATGCACAGACTGCATCCGCCAGGTACCCTGTCATCCCACATCACCTCTGGCCCTACTATCACAGGGTAGCACTCAGCTGCATCCTGTTGATGATATTCATAAGCTCCTCACTCCATGCTCAGGGCAAAGCCATGATCATGAGCCACAAAGATTCTAGGCCTGGCGATGCTGTTTCGCTGATGAAGTTCCCACCTGCAATCGCTACGTATAGGTTGGGGCTTGGTGGAGGGTCAGCCACTTGTGTGTAAGCTCATACTGTCTTCTGCAGGGATGCAGCTTCTGCAGCCCTACGACGGGCGCTGCAGAGCCGGGCGCATGCATCTCGCGCGAGGGCAGTTGCGACGGATGGCTGCCCAGCTACGAGTACAGCGCGGGCTGCCCGTCGCCCTACACCGCGCCCATCATCGCCGGCCTGCTCATCTACCTGGCAGCATTCGCCCCGGGCGTGGGGCCAGTGCCCTGGGCGGTCAATGCTGAGCTATACCCGCAGCAGGCATGCCTCGCTCTAATCGCTACCCCTTGGCAACGGCTCTGGCATTGTCCACCTGAACAGCCTGGGTGCCCATATCATGCAGAAGGGGTCCCGACATGCAGTCCAGCAAGGCCCGAGGGTCAGGCAGTGGAGCCTACATCTGCCGCAAACTCAGCTCAAGAAGCGAGCGGCTTGGTGTAGCGGGCAGCTCAAGTCCTATGTGCCTCTTATTGCATGGTATGCAAGCCCTGCTGACTGTGCTTTCACGGAGTCTTGTGTGATGAGCGGGTGTTTGCTTATTGCAGATGAGAGGTCTGGGATCAGGAGCTGCAGCAACAGCGAATTGGCTGACCAATGCAGTCGTCTCCCACACCTTCCTCCCGCTCACACAGGCAGTCGGGGGCTCCGGCGCGTTCTGGATCTACGCATCCATCACTGCTTGTGGAACCGCATGGGCCTACATACAGCTGCCAGAGACAAAAGGTGCGCTGTGCGAGCGAGCTGATGGTTTCGGGTTGGGCATCGTGGCTACAAGGGGTCTGTCATGTCCCGGTCGAGGCAGCTGGCACTGCGTCCAGGGCTGCATGAGCATGCTTGCAGCTGCCAGGGATCAAATGTTGCACAGATGCACAAGGCTTGCTTTGTGCATGTGCAGCGACCTAATGTGTGCCCAAGGCAAGTAATATGTGCTACCATGCTGACCTGGATTGGAAAGCGTTCACAGTCCATCCTGCTAAAGGAAGGTCTGCGTATGTGCAGGGCTGAGCTTGGAGGCAGTTCAGGAGCTTTTCAGGCAGTGATGCAGAGCGTGCCTGACATGTATTTTGCGAGATTTTTTTGGTTTTGGTGGCAAACTGCAATTGCAGCTCTGTGCATGATGATCGCGTGGGCTATAATCTACACTCAGGTGTCCATACAATTGTATGGACATGTTCAGAGGATTAGATTGGATCGGCCAATCCCACAGATCAGCTTGCCGTTTGGAGAAGCTGACAGCCCGGTATGATGTGCATATGTCACGATCGGTCTGCTCCGAACTGCTCTCAGTGTCGGCGAGAATTGCCCTTACTTGTAACGATGACTTGCCTCCCAATCCATCAGCCCGCAATCGGTGTAAGGTCCCGCGCATAAAGGCCCACCAGTAGCAGTGACTACGATGGGGCGTTACATGGTGGAAAGATCGCTTCATGAGCCTGCTCATGCTGCGGGCCGGCTTCAAATCCCCTCGTCAGCTACAGTGCACATCCATACCTGATCACGAGCATCATGAGAGTCTTTATCCAGCATCGTGCAAGCAACATCCTACAGTGCGAAGGATCTGACACCGTCAAGGATCTTAGAGGCGCGATTGAGAGACAACATGGTAAGTTCCATCAACCACGCACGATCTGGCACATGTGAGACTTTTGATTGGAATTTTAAAGTACCTCATGCGAGTTTTCGCCGCCAGAAATGTACCTTGGAGTGCTGCATGCCAGGCATCTGTGCGGGCGACCAGTGCCTCAGCCATGCAGCACAGCCTATGCATGACAGCAGAACTCTTTCAGAATGTGGTATCACACATGGCAGTACAATTCATGTGAACGGGCGGCTGAGAGGTGGGACAGCGGGCTGGCAACTGATTGTCAAGCCCAGGATCCAGAAGGACAAGTGGTCCAACTACTGGAAGGTGAGCTGTGCGATCGTTCACACCTCTGCGTGGGTCCTGTACCTTTCCAGTTGCAGGCCTCCAACTACGACGAGGTCCATCCTCTGGGATTCTTTGTGGCCACTCTTGTGGCCACTCCAATGTGAGCCATGGTCTTCAATTCAACATGTACAGGAGTCCATGGAGACGAAGACTGACATGGAGCCGGACATCCATCTGACGGTGCAGCCCACCATGACAGTCAGCGAGGTGCAGAAGGAAGTGGAGAAGCGCATGGGCTGGCTCCCAACCAGCCAGCTCAAGAGGTATGTGAGGAAAACCCGCCTCAGCAGGGCTAGCTAGCACCTCTGCAGAATGGCAGCACCCTTCGTTGCTGCTTGCAGCCGCACTGGTTGACTCACAGTGCTCACGGGTACAGAGGATGTCTCCCGACAGAGATAGGCCAGCAGGTGGTATAGCCTTGAGAGTGCAACATTGCACATCGCAAGCATGAAGGGCGGTGTCGAGGTGCCAATCTGAAGTGGCTTATCAGTCTCTGCTGAACAAAAGTGCAAGGAGATTGAGGGCCGATGCGCAGCCAGCATGGGCGTCCTCAAGGACCTATGGAAGTCTCGGTTCAATGAGCTTGATGCTGCGCAGGATGGAGGGCTTCAAGGATCCCTGGGAGAGCGCTGTGTTCAAAGGGCGCCTGCTAGCGCCGGACAAGGCGCTGCAGGACAGTGGCATCGCCTCCGGAGACATGATCATCACTGTGCGCAGGGTCCTCGTCCCAGAAGGTGTGCCCGGTGTAGAACCCCGCTTGTTTCCAAAGAGTTTTTATGACCCTGCAAAATATCCAGCCTCAGCATTGGTGTCAACTGACAGAGTCTGGTGCATGTCGGGCGCACTGTCCTGTGCTGATTATGCCTCATGACCTCCTACTTGCAGGGTGGAAGATTGTCAAGGAAGGCGAGGATTCAGACTATACTTCCAGTGATGAGGACTGGTAGGTATAACGCCTCTGGTAGCAGTGAGTCACTGCTGGTGACTATGTGCTACAAACGTTTCAGCTTCGGTGGTACTTTAGACTTTCAGCATGCATGGGAAAGAATAGTAAGCCACACATGCTTGTGTCTGCGACTGCCGGACGCAGTGTGCTGACTCCGACAACACAGATCCACACATAGAATCAGATCCTTGCACGTTAAAGACAATGAGGTAATTGTACCCGCGTCTTTGCATGCCCAATGGTATAGATCCTGATAAGTTTAAACTGCTACAGCAAATATCGCAGATTGTAAGCATTGGCTCACATGACCACCATTGACTCATTGTCTGATGCCTCAATACAGAGTTTCACAGGAATTCATCGTATCGGAAGTCTTGATGACACCTCTGAATAGGACTTCTGAAGTCTTGGTGTCCGTTCACTGTCCAGCGCTCACACTCACAAGCACACCAACACGAATTCTGCTGCTCTACAGCTATGCCCTCTGCTCTCCCTCTGCTACCAAAACTCCCTACGCTTATCTCCCGCTCTCATCCAAAACTTGCCTTAGCATCCTGCTGTCGAGAGGCTCCTGTACAGCGGCCGAGCTGGCTTCTTGCTCATTGCATCTTCCCAATTGATCACATCCACCTGCAGCCCATTGTTGCTTTGCCTCAGCAAGGGCATGGGGAGAACACCGCTGCAAAGCAGAGCACCGCCTACAACAAGTGCTCAGACAGGCATCTCTGTGATGGTTGTCCAAGAAAGACAAACGCTGGGTCATAAGCTGACGGTCAAGCAGCACCAGTCAGAGGGATCAGATGTCTTACCTTGTGCATGTGGACAAAGCCTGCATCATTGAAGTGGTACTCTGAGAGGCCGTCCAGATTGACCATGGTGCCCATGACATTGTCCAGGATCCTTGGAAAGCAGCGCAGATTCCATCTCACCACCACAGTCCTTGAATCTCTCTCCCACACCCTCTGAATTGAAACCTGGCAGAGCACATGTCTTTCAATCATCTCTCAATGGTACCTGGAAAACGCCCTACCATAGGCAAGATAGCCGAAATGCTGCACGGGTGCTCAATTGTGTTGTAGGGGAGATGCACTTAGTCTTGAGAATGCCCTGTACCAGTAGGCGCAACACAAGGAAGCATGACTGCCATGCATGAGGAAGCACAGTGCCAGCTCAGGAGGCATAGAGGCAAGCATGCTTACCTCGCATCTGCTGAAGACCAAGCTCGAGTGGAAGCGCAGGAGCCACATGTGCTGGCTGTACGCCTTCTTTCCTTCCACTGCAGAGGCCCTCAGGCCTATCCTGGGGCCGATGTTGTCAACGAAGGACACATTCTCTGTCAGGATGCTCGTGTCTGGAGCCTGCTTGAAGAATCTGCAACAACAGGCAATCCTGTCAACTCCGCTCAAACCTGCTGATTCTGCAGATGTGGATTCCAACACCTCTCATGCAGCAGCTGTGCCCAGACAAGACTGAGCAGCAGCCTGGCGCGCATGTTTAAGCCTCACGCCCCTCTCAACCTACAGCTAGGACAGCATGTATGCATGCAACCAATGGAAATATGTGCTGTCTCGAGCAGCTATGGCCCAGTGCCCTGACATGTGTATAGGGCACTTCAAGCCCAGGACGTTTTGCAGAGTGTGCTAATAGCTCACCTCGGTATTTCTTCCCTGATCACTCTCAACGCTCTCCCGTAGTTCAGGTAGTAGTCCTGCTTCTGCCGCATGCTTTGCTGCTCCTGCTCCAGTGTCACCCCAAGTCTGCTCAAGCTCCACATGCCTGTGCTGCTATCTCTCTCCACCATGCTCAAGTCCAGGCCGCTGCTGGTGACAGGGGGCTCCAGCATGCTCTGCCATGGCTGTCGTGCTGGAGCAGGGCGCTGATGTAGCAGAGGCGAGATGCTGGCTGTGGAGAGGGATCGCTGACACACGTGTGACTTGAAGGCTGCAGCCGGCCTCGGCGCCGAGGACAGCAGCGTCTGCGTCATTCTGTACGTCTCACTCAGCAGTCAGGAATGATACATCAGACCGCCTCGAATCTCATTCTCGCGCGCCAGCAGGCGACGTATGCGGGGCAGCGTTGGCGCTGCCTTTCCAGTCCTCTCTGCTGCCGCTGCTGCGACTTTGAGAGCGCTGACTTCTCAAGACTGGA
Organism: Coccomyxa viridis; assembly: GCA_963930925.1. Lineage (NCBI taxonomy): Eukaryota > Viridiplantae > Chlorophyta > Trebouxiophyceae > Coccomyxaceae > Coccomyxa > Coccomyxa viridis. The sequence continues at coordinate 555,730 of CAWVOJ010000007.1, read as the reverse complement.
GCTTGGACGAGTTCTAGGTAGCTGCGCTTTCCGCAGTGCGCTTTTCGGGCGTTGTGGCTTTCTATCCAAATCTATGCTGAGGTGGCAGCGCTCTCCGACAGTCCAGATGAGCTTTTGGCGCTCCGAAAGCGCTGTGCCATGCAGCCCACTTTCTAGTGTGTTCGATACACATACAATACCTTACGATGGCTCTCGCCAGTGTACAGACAAGAGGCCTGAGCCTATCGTGCACATGTGACGGAGCAGTGCGCATGCAGAGCAGGAGAGTGCCTGTCTTCTCATGTCCTGCGTTGAGGCAATCGGGCATCAGTGCCGCTGCCATTGCGGCCGTGGCTGTGAATGCACGAAGGGCGCAGAACGTATTGCGAATATCTACGCAGATGCCAGGCCCCACAGCGGTGCGGCGAGCGGGCAGCATGAAGGTGCCCCTATTGCTAGCCCTGCTGTCTAGCGTTTAAGCAAGAAATATCATCCTCATCCTTCTCGTGCGCAGCTGTGTGCTGGTCTGATAATTCTTCATCAAGTGGAGTTATCTATGCTGAGAACGCCACTGAATTTGTCAGGCCCTTAGCATAGCCTGCTGAATACTTGCTGGTAGAAGGCTGGTCATATGAGCTCTACACATATGCGTCACCCGTGAACATATTCTGGTACTGATACCCTGGCTCATTCTTGCAGGCAGCCGCCAAAAATAACGCAGCTCCCGAGCCAATGGAAAAGGAAATCCCAGTACAGGGCCCGGATGATGAGAGGTGAGACCTCACAAGCTTTGGAAGGCTTGAGACCGTGCTGTCAATTGACAGAGTCCTCAGCTAACCCGAGCTGTCCTTCTGAGAGACACACAATCTGCTCCTTATGTGAGGTGCAAGTCTGGTCTGAGGAGCAGGGCACTACGCAGGCCAGCTGCGCCTGCAGAGGATGCTGCGAACATGCCGACAGCTGGCGAGGATGAGGCAGATGGCGCATCAACCTCTGAGATTATGGACATGATTGAGGAGCTGGTCGAGGAAGCAGGCACCTCAGATCAGTCTGTAAGTGTCCTCCATCCACATGCCATTCCCAGCAAGCCTGTTGTGGTTTGCAGAGACGCTCGTGTTGTCCGATACAGCCGTGCTAAGGATTGCTGTCTGCCCCTCTTCAACATCAAGTGGCTATCAGGCCTCTGTTCTAGCGCAGCCTGCCTGACAATGTGACAGCAGATCTGCAATGCTGGCAATCACACACATCGGCAGGCTTGATGTTGAAGGTTTTGTGCTGCAGAGTGCTGAGGAAGCCGAGGAACAAGGGGAGACACTCAAAGCGGAAGTGGCCTCTCTGAGCGCGCAGCTGCGGCAGAGCGAGGAAGCGCTCAAGGCTTCGCAGGAGCGCTATCTGCGCCTCACCGCAGACTTTGACAACTTCCGGAAACGCTCAGTGAGCTCTCTATAGCCATACAATGTACTGTACGCCAATGATGTTCAAGTTGCATGAACAGGAGGTCATGCAGGAAGGTTGCAGCCTGGCATGCTGACATAAATGCTGGCTGCTTGGAGCCATGGCGCGTTCTCAGCATCCACATTCATGTTGCCCTGCCCGTGTGTGCTGCACCTGAATCCTGAAGACCTGCAGACTGTCATCTCACACGTGAATATGTTGGGGTAGAGTGACGTGAGAAGCTGCATGGACAATGTCAGGCAGAGCATCCTGATGAAAGGTAATCTTGTTTACAGACAGCTGAGAAGGCTCAGCTGACAGACAAGACAAGGGCGGACACGATCAGGCAAAACATCCTATTGAAGAGGGCTTGTGGGCTTGCAGACAGCTGAGAAGGCCCAGCTGACGGACAAGACAAAGGCGGACACGATCAGGCAGCTGCTGGCAGTAGTGGACAGCTTTGAGATGGCCAAGGGGCAGCTCAAGCCGGAGTCTGAGGGCGAAAAGAAGATTGACGGCTCGTACCAGGTGATTGCTCATGCCAAGGGGAAGCATTGCTGGGCTTCCAGAATGTGCTTCTGCAGAGTGTCCTGCACAGCGGCTTCAGCCTGATGCCGTCCATGCTATGGTGCCAGGGTGTGCACTACCTTTCTTAATCGCCAGAGTTTCCTATTACTTCTGGTGTCCAAGGGTCAAGGCTTTCTCAAGACATTCCAACATGCATGCGGCATCACTCCTGGATCATTGGGCACCGGCCAGGCCCATGTTGGCAATGCAGGGTTCCACTTCATGCTGACTGACGATTTGATGCTGGGCATGCAGGGGGTGTACAAGCAGATGGTGGAGGCGTTCAGGTCGCTGGGCGTGGAGGCCGTGCCCGGGCCGGGCAACATCTTCGACCCAGAGGTGCATGAGGCCATCATGCGCGAGGAGAACGACGACCTGCCGGACGGCACCGTGCTGCAGGAGTTCCGGCGAGGCTTCAGGCTGGGCAACCAGCTCCTCCGGGCAGCCATGGTCCAGGTGCGGTTGTTTGCGCTACACTGACTGGCCCTCCAGCTATGTAGAGACCTTATGAAGAGCTCACTTCCACACTACCACTCTCAGCTACCATTGGACAGAGACAAGGCTTATGTGCCTGGATTGTCCACCATGCGTCTTCATCTAAGCATGGGACTGTGTATGGTTGCGGGTCTGCAGCCTGTTTTGTTGGACCTTCGGGTTTGTCTTTTGTTGCGCCATGCGCCACAGGCGCGAGGCGATGACCCGCAGGCATAGACCTTGACAGCACAGGGCATGCTTGACAACCCTTGTTTGCGCATAGGAGGGAGGGCTGCTCGCAGGCCTGTGTTGCACTTCCAGGAATGCAGTGCCGATGCGTCCTGAGTGACTGACGTGCTGTTGACCCGATTTCCCATGCTGAGCAGGTGTCATTCACAGACAAGCCCAGCCCACCCGCAGCCAATGGCAGCAATGCCGGTGAGGCTCCTACAGAGGAGACACTCAATGAGCCTGCTGCTCAGGAGTCAGAGACTCAGTGAGCTGGCTGCTCAGGCCTTCCTGAGCACAAGCTCATGCGTCAGAGTTCTCTGCAATCAGGCGCCTGCAGAAGGAGTTATGAAGCGTCAGTGAAACTGCATGCCCTGCCTGATTGAAGCTGTCCAGAGTAAACAGCCGCAAAGGAACGAGGCGCTCAGTTGTAAAGCCTGGATGCGGCACAACCAGCTGAAAGCCATGTTGTACACCTGGTATATTGGCGGCTCACAGAGCGCTGCTCAGCAGTACGAGTGTTAGTTGAAGCTTCAGAAGAGTATCCTGCAGATGAACAGGTCTGGGTTGCAGTATTGATGCTCAGGATTGGTATCACATGCTCCATGGCAATCAGAATGCAGGTGGAGCAAGTGCTATTGGAAGACACTTCATTTTGCAACCGTCAAATCTGACCATTGGTGAAACTTTCGCCAATTCAAGTTGGTGCATGCTTCCACATGCTGTGCCACTACGTACAGCTGTAAGATGCATCATATGCTCATATGAAGTATGAGCCAGTCAATCGTGCACAACATTGACAATTATGCATATGGATACCGGACAATGTGCACTTGTTTTTCTGCCTTCATCTTTGTATGAGGATACTTCTGTAGCCTCGCTTGAAATTGCGTGTGAAGAGCAAAAAAGCAAAGCCCTTACATGTTACTCCTGCTGTCAGTGCTGGGGCCCTACACCTGGCCATCATCTTCCTGCAGAAACCTCTCTGGCAGGGTCTCCAGACACCCTGCTCTGACATCAAGCAGGATTTCTTTCCAGCAGCTGTGATGGCTGCCGCAAGCACTCCATGCAGGAAACTTCGAGGGCTCCCAGTTAAGAGGCATACTTCCACTAAGATAACAGAAGGCAAGATGTGTCATTGCCATGCGGCATAGGGGACCCACTCAGACAAGTGCACCTCTGAGAGGGAGCATCCCTGGATCATTCACCAGCCTGCCAAACATGATCAGTGGCGCAGGCAATTGTGGCTGCAAGGGACCTTAATGTCAGCATGCCAGCCTACCCAGCCGCCATCCCTGTACTATCTGTGCATCCATCCTGGTCTGCCAAGGAGTCTCAGAACTGCTGAAATTGCAGCGCGTTAAATGCCAAGCAAGAGTTGAGCGCATTTACTTCTGAATACACCAACCTCTTATAACCACGCCATCAGCTGTGCTGATGGCACGTTTGACACACACCGGACGCATGAGCTAGGCCTGTGTCTATGATAGTCCAGAGCAGCATCAGAAAGGCCCCTGAAGGCTCCACTCCTCCGCATTCTGACTTCGCCCACACAGATGCGTGCGTGCATCTCTTGAGTCTTGCGTATCTTCTGAGGGACAAAGGATTCAGCAGGCCAATCTGCACCCAATGTGCAGTCTGCTGCATGGGTACGGCCCTCAATAGAAAGCAGCCGGCCCAGATTCGTCGAGGCTCTGCTGCAAGCCAGAATTCTGGATGCTCCGCAGAGATTCAGAAGGCTCCAGGCCATGCAGCACCTGGGCCATAAGGCCCAGCGTCAGCGCCTGCTTAGGCGACGGCGCCAGCAGCGGGCAGCCCAGCAGCGCCCATACCGCCCGCTGCGCCAGCCGGGGTTGCGCCCGACAGATACCTGTCGAACTCGAACACGCCCAGGCCCTTGCCCACGCGGCGCAGCTGGGACACATACTCGGAGACGATCTTGATGGCCTGAGCCTGCTCCTGCAGGAACTCGCTCTCTGCGCAAAGCACAGCATGTCAGCACCTGGACCGCCAGACCGCAGCCAAAGAGCAGTGTATGGGGCGTGACTTATCCAGCACAACGCTTCATGCAGGGAAATGTCCAGGGTGCTGATAGGACCTGCGCCAGATAGACCTGTTGGAATGCCTCAGCATGTGGCACCTTGCTGACAGATTTGCGCAGGGCTATTTGGCACAGGGCTCAAGAAGTGCTATTTGGCACACTCATGATGCATCCAGATATGCTGCATATTGACCTCTGACACAACATACTCATACAGCATCATGCCAGGCAGAGCGCATGCATGTCTGCGGAAGTATGCTCACCAATGAAGTCAGCCAGCTGGGCGTCCTCTGCATCGCAGGCCACCTTGTGCAGCTCGCGCAGCTTGATGAAGTTCAGCTTCTCCAGGCTCAGTGCCAGCTCCATCGCATACAGCGCATCACCCTGCACCGAAGATTTATGCTTTATGCTTTATATAAGCAGAACATCTCAAGGACCAGGTAGCTTCATATAAGCATCCCAGCCATGCTCTAGTCCCATGCGCCCTGAGCCGGCTCCAAGTTGACTGGACCAAACCACGGTAATACTTCTGTGCAGCATGCTAATGCTATACGCTTTAAGGCAAAACCCACCGGAAGATATCGAGATTTCGTAAGGAACTGCATGGGTAAGCGGGCAGCAAGCAGCGTCCTTGGCTGCTTTGTGCTGGTACAGGCTTCAAGCGGGGGTGCACAAAGACATTGAACCTCACCTTGTCCTTGTGGTTGAACTCGGTCTCTGGCAGCAGGATGCTGAGCAGCTTCACACGCCCTCCGCGGCGGTTCTGCGCAAGACAGGGTGACGTTTAAACAGCGCGCCTGGAGAACTTCAGCCCAGTAGAAGGCAGAACAAGCAGAAAACCAGCTCAAGGAACCCTGAAACGTAGCAATCGACATGGTGACACTTCAGACATGGCATAGACGAGATGAAGGCAGGTCTCGCCGCAGAGTAGCCAAACATAGAGGGACTGCAGCAGCAGGAGCCAAGGCTGATACCTGCTGCGCCATCAGCTTCTCTGCATGCTCGCGCTCCTCTGCCGAGCTGTTCCTGAAGTACTCTGCAAGCCCTGCACAACACCCGCAACAGCTCTTGCAACTCTACAGCGACAGACCGCTTCAGCTGCAGAAATGCATTCCCGACTGAAGATTTAGCTTGAAATCCCATTGAAGCTCATTCCCCTATACAGGTCTACACTGTCACGCATGGAAGATCTACCCGCATGCCTGAGCTGCGCATTGTGGGTGTAAAGGACCACATTGGCAGGGATTACAGACAGACACGATATGCTGAATGCAGTTGTGCGGAGTAGCAAGCTTGGGAGGTGCTAGGCCCTCTCGGCAGCTGCAAGCCCAGGCGCATGAGGGATTCCCAATAAAAGGGCGGAACAGCGCCAGACGCTAGTAAACAGCGTCTCCACCCTGCCCACAAGAGAGGAGCGCTGCATAAGATTCGCGCACCTGGCAGGCCGATGTTGTCGCGGTCAAAGAAGGCGTACAGGCTGTGGTAGATGTAAGAGATGTTGTATTCTATGTTGATCTGCACAACAGTCAGACGGTGAACTTGCCGTGCGGACCAGGCCTCTCCATGCTCTGTGCATTGGTGCAGCAGCAAATGAGATGAGAATATGGTCCTGTATGCTGTGATGCAGGCATGCAGCCCACAAACTGACATGCTTTGAAGTGGGAACTCACCTGCTCATTCATGGCATGCTCACAAGATACCTCGTAATTGCAGCGTGCAAAGGACTCGGTAGGAGCATCCGTCTTGGACACGGTGGCAAGCTGCGGCTTGACCTAATGCAGACCAGATACGGGTGAGCTTGTGTCGGCTCGAGCCAGGCACGCGCCATTATCTCACAATGCTGCCTACTCGTGTGATTTGCTGATGTGCAGTCACAATGTCAACAATCATCAGTTGAACTTCCATCGGGGGCATGCTTGCCACTTTACAGCCAGAGAAACTCAAGCGGACAGCGCGCGTCCAAGGAGCAACCCTACCTCCTGAAATGGCACGAAGTTGACTTCGGTGGTCTCCTTCGTCTTTGCCATACACACTGTCCTCGCAAGCTTAGCATGCTTCCTCTGCACGGGCGCAGGCGAGACCAGCCTGCAGTACGTGATCCTCGTGACTCAACGGCTCACAAGGTGCCTGAGCTAAGGTCACACCAACTTCCGCCAGCTACTTGCTATTTCTACTATTGTAGATTTACTGGAGGTGTGGCGCCATCGTTTGGCGCTCCGCGCTGAGCCTTGACATAAGGCGGTGCCTTCACCATAGGAACCACCAAACAATATAACGTTCAGTCGGAGGACGACGCATTGATATCCCCGCGGACGTTGTGAATTCACCTGTTGCCTAGCAGGGTTCCTGCCTTCTGCAGGGTGATGTCCATCGCTGCTGCTGCCATTTCAATTGCTGTAAGGAACGCCTCCGGCGGCTCTTAACCCTGATGCCTCTCACAGAACTCACAGAAAGACGTGTTTATGAGGGTTCGCACACCGACACAGCTATACACATCAGTTGTGCCGGAAGCAGGCGCCGGTATCTTTCGGGAGATAGGGTTAGCGATTTCCCCACCCTTTCGGAGAGCCTGAGGGTTTTCCTGCTGAAAAAGGATCAATGCCTGGGCCCTCTGGCGCTAGAAACACTTCTTTCGGGCATTCTGTATTGGTAAGAAGGATCCAACGCGCCTGCATCTGCGCCCATCAGCATTGACGATCACACCAGACGTGCCAGCTGTCATTTGTGGAGGGAAAGGAGCGCAGGAAACGTCCGACACCCGACAGCCTGTGCAGCACTTAAGAGAAAAAAGGTTTTCTGCGCAACCAGTCTCGCTCGGCAAGCGTGCAAGGTTGCAGCCAGGTAGGGGACCTGCTGATAGGAGTGTCGACACTACCTCACTGAACATTGATGACTTGGTAGGCACTTGGCGTTGCCCTGAAGAATGACTGCTAGCTAGGTTCGCCGTCTGGTGCGCCAGACATGGCTTCGACAATGAGTCCGCACTCGTTCGGCTTTCTCGTAGTCGCAGCACCTAGCTCCCAGCTTGTGTACCGCAGAGCTTCTCATAATTGATATGGCGTGCCCTTGGGGACTAATGGGCGCCAGTAATCCAGCAGCGTCCTGTGCAGGCTGCGCATCAATCTGAGAGGCTCGTGCCGCAGCTGTAGTCACTGTGTGTGAAGTGGCAGATGGCCAATGATGGCAGTACACGGCTGCCCATGATGGGCCCGTGGATGAAGGCTCAATGCCTCTAAAGCTTTTTCGAAACGATACAAGAGATAGCAGCCCCGTCCAACCCTCCACCCCGCCACGAAGCAGTTCCCTCAAGTGAGCTTCAGTCAATCTCAGCCTCCTTGACAAGGCCTTAGCAGGTGCTCCCGCATCAAGAAAGCTCACACATCTGTAGCAAAAATGAAGCGGCTGAACCCATAGGGGGTTCCCACCTGCTCTTGTATTGGCACCTTGATTGGGCTCCCGAAATCTGCTAGCCCTGCACCAAGGGAAGACCACTGATGCGCATCCTGGCTGGTGGAAGGTTGATGACTCCAAGCATGAGGGTGCAGACCCAGGAACGAGCTGTCTTGTGGCTCACTGTGTGCCCATGCATGTACAGGAACCCTTTGCGGAGGAGTCACTCCTTCCTACTCAGAGACAGTGTGAAGGGGACCTTCATGTCACGGGGATCACAGCCAAATCTGGTGTCGTATGCGGATGATGAGGCAGACCATGCTTCAAGCAGCAGGGATGAGAATCGCAAGAAGGGAGGCCACATGAGAAATGTGAGGCCCACATCACTCATTACCACTCTTCTACCTGCACTGAAATGCTGCCCTGGCGACACACTCACAAGCAGCACCCTAATAGCGATGGGTCTAGCTGCATGTCTTATGTTGTTCAAAGGGTGACAGGTGCAGAAGTCATTGCAAAGATGTCACGGCAAGCATGCGCTCATACCTGTCATTGCATCATATCGTGAAGAGGCATTTGGCTTTGCAGCCCTCAGAAAAAGGTGGTGATTTGGGAGGGACAGAACCCCTCTGCCGAGGCAACATGAAGGACATCTGCATATGCTAGACAAAGGGCTCCACTGTTATGTCAGAGTGGGCGCGAGATGAAGTGGTGCTCTTGTTGCGTGCAGTTTCAGGATGGCTTTATTGGTCTGCAGGGAAAGGCCTGGTGGCGGCAACGGCCGCAGGTTCTGGCAATGGTTGCCATAGCATTACTGGGCTCAGCAGGCCTGGCCAGCACATGGAGCGGGCCGCTACGCAGGGGCTCTGCTGGGAAACACAAGCACCTCATGTCACACGGGGTCCCCGAGAGCCTCATGCATGCAAACATCACGGCGGGCTATGCGGACACCTTCTGCAAGAGCTTTGTGCCCTCGAACCTCACCACGCAGCACTGGGTGGACGAGCCCATGTGCCAGCGAGCAAACACTACCTTCAAGGTGCCCCCAATCTTCATGCATGGCTCGCTCTCCTGTGTGCACACGTAAACTGTGCAAGGAATGTGCGTGTGTTCTGAAGCAAAGGTCTTCCTCAAGCAGACAAGGGCATCAGAGCATTGGCAGGCATGGCGAGCTGTGTAATGTGTATAAAGTCCTGTTTCAGCAGATGCTTTCCCCTGAGCATGCGCAACACCTCCAGGTCTGGATTTCATGACGAAACCTACCGCAAAGCACCAGGTTGGGAGACAGCATTTTGCATGCAGGCGGGGGTGCATCAGAAGGACGCCTGCGCGGCGGTGATCAACGTCCCGAAGATCGCCATGCTGTTCCTGGCCACCAAGGGATTCCCCCATGCGGCCATGTGGTCCATGTGGTTCCAGCAGGTTCGGGGCCTGGTGCCGCGGGACTGCGTGGCGCAGGCCTTCTGCCAGAGAGGGCGGACTCGGGGGGACCCTGCGGGCTTCAATGAGCTCATCCAGGCCTGTGGCCCGTCCAGTGAGACGCCAGGTGTGTTCACCGCATAAGCTACCTCATAGATCATGCCAGCTCGCCCTGTTCCTCTGGCGCCCACACTCAGGCAGAACCATCAGGAGAAAGCGCGGGGATCTGTCGCAGCTGAGCCTGTGCTGGGCAGCCTCTTGGCCATGTCCACCAAGCAGGCCTGGTGTAGCAGAGAGATGCATCCTGGCATTCTGCCTGGTCCAAGCATGTCTTGGGGCCAGGCATAATTCTTGCCTCTTCTGGTTGCTGGGTTGGACAGGTTTCGCGGCATCATCAGGCCATGGTGCCCTCGTGCAGATCAGCCAGGCCCAGGGTCTCTTCTGTATTTGTGTGATGACTGAGGCAGCTGCACACGTCTGCAGGGATGAAGGGCATAGTAGAGGAGCAGCACCTGTTCAACCTGTACGTGCACCTGCCGCCCAACAAGACGCTGGAAGGCCCGCCCACCATCTTCAACGGCCATGAGATCCCCGGCAGCATCCAGACTGGTGAGTGTCCCCCTGGCATGTCCTTACTGATTGGGCCTGTCCGCTGCCGAAGATGACTCATTCTGCTAACTGAACCCCTTCATCGGCGGTGCACCCTGTGCTGCCATGAGGCTTCTGCTTTACCATTGCTAAGCCAGCATGTGGCACTGAGGTAGCTGCATGAGCCTGAGCCACGCAGGCGCAGCTGGCGAGTCAGGAAGCCCATCATGTGACTGGGGGGTCTGACTCATAAGTGTGTGTCATGCAGGGTGGGGCGAATGGTCGCTGGCGGATGCGTCCAGGGTCCTGATCAGGGAGGCCCTGAAGAATCCCCTGAACCAGCGCTTCATCATGCTGTCGGAGTCCTGCGTCCCGCTGTATCCGCCCGCCGTGGTGTACCAGCAGCTCATGTGGGAGAAGAAGAGCCGCATCAACGCCTGCGACAGCGACCCAAACTACTACCGGGATAATTACAGGTGAGCAGCATGAATGGCGGGGTTATATCATGTGCAGAGTCTTGGACCCACCAAGGCGGTTGAAAGGGCAGACTACACGAGTTCAGGCAGCATCGGGATATCTATCTCTCCATTTGTTGGCCCTGTAATGCATACGCCCTACTGGTGCTTCTTGACAACCAATATCTGTGCTCTTTGTCTCTGCTGCTGCTGCAGCACATGTTGCCTACCATGAGGCCATTCTCCTGGAGAGTCTGCCAGGAACAACAGACTTCACCACTGGTGTGTAAATGTGACTGCACACGCAGGTACACATGGCGGATGGCGCCAGAATTAGAGGAGAGCAAGTGGAGGAAGAGCTTTCAATGGTAAGCACTCAGCCCTTTGTTCATCCAGGATAGCAGCGAAGGTTGTCGTTGCAAGGTAGAAGGGTAACAATGGTACTCGCAGATTTTGACCATCTGTTTCGTACGTGGGTATGTCAGGCCCAAGGGGGAAGGAGAGTACAGTTTATGTCTGAGTGAGGGTCTCTCGTCTTCACTGTCTATTATCCTGGATGCAGGTTTGGCGTGGTGAGAAAGCATGCAAAGGTGATAGCAGAGGACACAAAGATAGCTAAGGTACGCAAGGCCCACACACACACATTGCAAAGGAGCACTGTCCTCATGTGGGATGGAGTGTCAATGGCTTGTAGCTACACCCTGCAATCCGTGCATTACATTGTCTCTAATTCCTCTGTGCAGCTTTGCTACTCAGGGATAGCCCTTGCACTAGCCTCTGCTTCTGTCCTGGGACAGATCACCAAGACAACGGTATGAAAGTGGACTGGCGCCGCAGGTGTTTGAGAAGCACTGCGTGAACGCGTGGGATGACGACCGCAATGCCTGGAGGAGCTGCTTCAGCGACGAGCACTACTTTGCCACGGTGCTTGCCACGCAGGGCGTAGATGAGGTAAACCCTCCCTTGAAGCCTCTGTCTCTCCGACCACCAGCAATGCAGCCGCCGCCAGCGCCCTTCTCTGTTATCATGCAGTGACGCTATCGTAGTGTAATGGAGCTGCTCTGCATGCATGCTCTCACAGGCGTATATCACGTGTGCAGGAGACGGACTGCACGGGTGGCATGACGCACACAGAGTGGTGCAACCCCTGCCTGACGCCTGACGACCGGCTGCACCCCACCGCCTACACAGCCGACATGGTGTCTCAGGAGAGCATGGCCAACATGCGTGAGGTCGGCCTGAAGATGTGCAACGTGAGCGCTGCGGAGGATCTGGCCGCGGTCAGCTTTGTCAGCGCCGCCCAGCTGGCTGCCGGGCAGCAGTGCGGGCAGGCGCCGCCCCCCAGGTATAGTTATATCTTTATAGACCATGGAGCACCGCAGATTAGTTGAGGTCTTTCTGGAGCATTTTGCTATATTAGCCTTGGCTGCCTTGCGAGTCACGTCCCGCTCCTCTGTATCAAAGTAGGATGATTGCCGAGACCACGTCCTACTTCCAGTACTTGACTCTGAGAACTGATCATGTGCTAGCTGCTGATGCTGTGGTGCTCATGATGATGCTGTGGTGCGCAGCATGGAGGGCGGAGCGCTAGGCCGCGGCTGCCCGGTGTTTGCTCGGAAGTTCCCGTCGGACACCGCGCACAAGGTGCTCGAAGCCTCCTTCAACATGCTGGTCAGCGAGAACAAGGTCGCGCCCCAGGGCTACCTGGTGCCCGACAGCAAGGCGCCCGGCTTTGACAAGCAGTGCAAGTCCCTGGGGCAGCCCGCCAAGAGCAGGAAGCAGCTCTTTGTGTAGCCTCCTGCGAGTGTGCCTCAGCCGGCTTGTAAAGCACGGAGTATGTGATTGCCCCGCGCTGCCTCGTGCCCGCCCGCAAGGCGCCTGGCTTCAACAAGCAGTGCAAGTCCTGGAGCAAGGAGCAGCTCTTCGTCTAGCCTAGAGAGGCCTTCGGATCCAACAAGCAGTGCAGATCTCTGGGGCAGAGGTTCAAGAGCAGGAAACAGGCTTTCATCTATCCAGACGAGGCCACAGCTTAGAGTCGATTAGGCTGCAAGCCAGCAAGCAGGCATCAAAACAGAGCCCAGTCCAATGCTCAAAGAGGGGCAGTACCAAGCCAGATGAAGGTGAGGGGCTTTCACCCGAGTGGCAAGAGATGACGCTTGGATGCTGAGAGCTCTTGTAGCCCCTGATTGGGAGATAGCTAAAGGGCAGCTGAAGAGATCCCTGCCGTAGCCTATGAACCCAACAATATCTTGAATGTAGCGACAGCTCCGAGGACCAGAACAATCAAATTTCTGCTTCGCCCTGAAGAACAGCTCCGTGTGGTTGGGAGTCTTAGGTGCCTACTGAGGAAGGGGTGTCACATAGTGGCTGCCTGAAGTATTGAAGGTGCTATCATCCTAGCAATGAGGGCACCGTGCTATTTGCTGCTGCTTGCACTGCTTCAGGGGAAGTGAGCGCCTGCCTCTCGAGGCTGGTCGCTTGCAACTGGCTTGAGTATGAGCATGCACAAGCACTTGAAAACCTTGGAAGCTCCTTGTCCTTAAAGGCTTCTTCCACACCCTAGTATAGGCTGAGCTGCTTACCTGTGCAACTGCCCATCAGTCCTGGGACTTGTGCCAGCCAGTGTTGAGTATGCGATGATCAGGCCACTCTTGGGCGGAACGTGTTTGGGACAACAAGCGCAGCATTGACAGCTTCACAGGACTAGCCTCCTTGGGCAGGCCTTGGTAAGACACCAAAGGAATGCAGTCCTGGCGTAGTCTACACAGACATATAAAGCAGTGGCAATTAGGAAACAGGTGCCTGAAATTTTATAGCTTCTGAGATTCAGCTTTACCGGTGTGCCAGTGATCATGGCTTGCAGCAATTGGTCTACACTGCAGTATTCTGCTAGGGCGCCTGTGTAGAAGACATGGTAAGACCACTGCATGATTCCAGTTGCAAGCAGTAATTAGGTGGATGCGCTGCATTGCTTGTGGGGCTTGATAACAGTGCAGGGATGGGATCTTTTATATCATCATGTTAATCATATCTCTCCAGTCACCTGCAGCTGCTTCCATGCTCACCATACGGCCCCGCACGCCTCTTAGAGCTCAAGCTCGAGCCAATCAACTACAACCGTAGACGAGATCAACCACCAAAGCAAGTCTCATACACTAAGGCTATTCACATCAACCAATTGCTCTTGTGAGTGTGAGAAACACTGATCCATACATGGAAGCTGCAGATAGTTGCCCATTGTTTGTATATGGCAGGGCCATCCCTCTCAGCCATAGCATCTAATCTTTTCCGTGGCTCCCTTCTCAGCTGACTGTCCAAAGCCAAAGCGCCCTCCCCTTGATAGGTACTGCTGGTGATAGGGCTCCGCAACATAGTACATTGTTGCGTCCTCAAGCTCGCTCACCACCTTCTTGCCCGCCACTCTCCGGAATGACCCCTCAGCCAGCTGCTTGTTGACTTGCTCAATGGCCTGCATGCATGTAGCAGCAACGCTCATGAGCCTCTGTCCCTCCTCTGGCAGTGGCTTAGTATACACAGCAGGAACGGTATTGCTCGTTGCACGATGCTTTGACCCTGAAGCTACAGACTTGGGGCGCTACAGAGACTACAAGCAGCGCACAGCGCGCAATGGTCTACAAGGCAGTCGAGCAACGCCGTAGGGGTTGCAGGTGAGCTACTTCCTTGCAGCCTCCCAGACTACTGATCATGGGGCAAAAGCCTCATGGCAAGCGCACCTTCTGTGCCACAGCCTTCTGCTCAGGTGTGTGGCAGTAGATCGCGCTTCTGTATTGCGTCCCTCTGTCGCCACCCTGCCTGTCCTTTGTCGTGGGATCTACATGCTGAAAGAAGGTGTCCAGAAGCTGCTCATACTGAACTTCCTGAGGGTCATAGACCACCTGCACAGGCATGAGCTCAAACAGTGAGACTGCAGAGGCAGACAGCAATTCACGGCATCTCACTCGCATATCCATGACAGAAGTCTGGCACTCCTCCATATGACTGTCAAAATGCAGACCTCAAAAGCAAGAGGCTGCAGGGCAAGCTCCACCTCTTACCTGCACTGCCTCTGCATGGCCTGTGCGGCCTGAGCACACAGAGTTGTAGTTGGGAGTGGGATCATGACCTCCGGTGTATCCTACTGATGTCTTGATGACCCCTGGCACCCTCTGGTAAGCCAGCTCCAGACCCCAGAAGCAGCCGCCTGCACAGTTGGCAGTGAGGAATTAGCAATGCTGGCTGGTTCCTAGCATGCTGCATGCTGTAAGTGAGACAGATGCCAGGACTTCTGGAGAGGAGGGAAATGTTGCAGCAATGGGCGCTGTCCGAAAGCAGAGCAGGTGAATTATTGTAGCCTGTGCGGCCTTCCCTATTGAGCGATGCTGAAATGCTTTGGCTGCATAGATGCGGTTTAACATTGACTGCAGGTCAGTTGAGAGAGGTGGCTCACAGTGCACTAGACCACAATATTTGGGATGGTCAACTTGCCTGCGAAGGTGGCCAATTGCTTCCCAGACGGAGCTGCATCAGGGGCAGGAGGACAGGTAGGCTTGGCTTGCCGAGCATTCTTGAGGATGTCAGCGTTCTTGCCCTGCAGACAGGGATGAGCACTTGTCATTTGATATGACCGGCACTCAGCATTGCCATTGAATGGACAATGGTGGCATTTCATGCAACATGGCTGGCTGGTCTTACAAGATTGTGGGAGAGTTTGAGACACCTGTGGGTTGCTGCCGTTGCCTCCTCCAAACAGGCCAGAGAAGAAGCCTGCAATGCTCATCCCGCTGTAACTTCTGTCTCTAGGCTGTCTACTGCCCGCGAAGCTGAATCTCCGAGGCTGTGGCCGTCCTGCTGTGAAGGCTGATGCTGCTGCCTGAAAATACGTGGCCTGCCTGAAGCCAAAAACTCTGCCTTGATTGAGCATGTAATGCGACCTTAGTGCTCTGCAAATTCAATTATGTGCTGAATCTGCGCAGCTGAGGATAGATATGCCCTATATGCTGTTAACGGCCTGAGGTATATCCTCCAGAGACTTCGAACGACGATGCCGGAATCACAGCTTCCTCCGAAACCGCAGCACCTTCCAATCGCCCTTCCCAGGCGTTCCTGATCAGCGCTCTCCCGCTTTCACAGCAGCACGCGCTAGCATGCCCTCATTTGCCCACGATGAGTTTTAGCAGAGGCCTCATAGAGCTACTATGTCCTGGCCATTCGTAGCCCCATCTCAGCTGTGCGTCCTGGGTGCATTACAGGACTTGGAGCTTTTGTATCTTCATGGCTGGGCGTTTTCAGAGCACCTTCGGTGTCAGGGGGCTGGTATCAGATGATAGCAGACCTCAACATCTGCGACATTGCGTCAGTCCTACCTTAACGCAGAAAGTCCGCCTGTATGATTCCGTTGCACAGCTGTCCTCAACGCATGAGCGTGCACATCTAGAAACTGCATGCACCTTCCCCAGAAAGCGACAAAAGCTTCGTCTCAGGTGAGGAATGCGATCGATCTCCACCGTGAGCTTCACCTCCGACATCCTGTGTAGTCCTTTGGAGGAATCAGTCAAGTCTGTCACGCTTTCGCAGAATCATCAGCAAAGCAGCCTCGCCATCCTCAGATGGGAGCCTCAACGATCCTGTGGGATTCGATCTCATGACTGGGGAAGCTCATGACAGCCAGGGGAACAGCTCAGTGACTGCAGAAGTCTTTGGGAGCAATGGTGCTGAAAGCCTAGCAAGCGAGCTCAAGGTTGATGACGCAGTAGCTGATGCTTCTAGGTGAGTTGACAGCAGCCTCTCCTCTTTTCCTGAGTGCCTGCTCCTATGGATGTGCTGCAGACATGCATGCGGTGGGTGGTGTCTAACCCGTGAGCAGGAATGAGGAGAGGTGTGAAACTGCAGAGAGGCCCCTTTGACAGCCTGGGGCCTTCTCAAAGATACGGTCGGCATCTTGTACAGAAGCTTCTGGCCGCTCATCACCATATTTGCAGTCACGGATGCCTTCATGTACACCCTGCACCGAGTCAGCCACCGTATCACCAACCAAGGCAAGCACTTTATGATCCCTCCGGTAGAGGAACGAAGCAGCTGTTAGCGCACCCATGTTGGTGTCTCTTGTTGCCATGGCATGTGGATACCCAGTTGAAATGTATGGGCGAAGTCCTTGACAAATCATAGCACTGCTCTTGGCCCTCCTTTCCTGTGATAGGAAGCAGAGAAGATCAATGATGTGGAGCACTGACGTCGTTGCATGCACTGTGCAGCGGCTATGAGCTTGCTGGGGATTGATGCGGCTAAGATAGGCAACATGTGGTACCTCAGCAATAATCCTGCCGTGGCAAACTTTGACACAGGTCAGGTCCCAATGACACCTTCTATCATCTGCCAGTACAGCTTCACAATACGTAAGAGGCAAGTTTCATCCAGCCTGTGCATGCAATGTGACACAGGCTGGCAATACACCTGAAGCAGCTCATGTGTCTGCAGGATATCAGTACCTGGTAGCAGTGTTCTTCCTCATCGTCTTCCCGCTCAATGTGCTCCTGCGCAGCTTTGCTGCCACTGTAACAGTCCTCTACTCCTGGAAGAATGCAGGCATGCCTCTCGGAAAGTCACCACTTTGGATACCCATAAAGCATACCTGTACTGCTGACTGAGCCTATACTCTTCATACTTGCCTTTTCAACTTATCTCGTCCAAACGTCACATTTGCTCTGTGCACTGAAGACCAAAATACAATCCTTGCATGTGCTTTGGGACACAAGATGAGGCCTGGCATGGTGCAGAGGCAAGCCAGACAAAGTGCCCGGACCTGCAGCCAGCATTGATGCTGCCCACTAGGTCCAGGAAGATCTTGTCCGTCTGGCCAGACGTGCCTGTGTGCATGCAGGCGAGCCAAACGAGTGCCCAGACCTGAAGCCGGCGCTGTTCCCGCCCGTCCGGTCCATGTATAGGAACATCTCCTGCATCTGGCCCAAGATGCGCTCCTCGCTGGCGCGGGTGTGGATGGTGGATCTGCTGGTTGCCGTCCGCGTGCTCCCCCTGCAGTTTGCCTCCCTGCTGATCGTTACGCTCCCGTTCACGCTGCCGCGGCTGCTCGCGCTGCAGCTGGCCAACCCCGCCTCTGTTGTGGAAGGTGCGTGAGAGCCCCTCCCATCCCACGCGCTGCTTGACAAGCAGTTCATCCCTCCTGGAATACAGCAGCATGATCAAGCCGTGTGCAGCGGCCTGAGGGAGTTGTTGGTAGTGCCAGGCGGCTATGTTGCTTGTTGCTGGTCATGGAAATAGTGGCAGTAACAGCATTAGGTTGACCCCAGTGCTTTGGCCTGCCTTGCTGTGAGCCCAAGGGGGCAGCCTCACTATCTAGTGTGTGAGGTGTGAGAGGAGGCAAACTCATGCAAGAGCGGCTGTGTGCTGGGTGCAGAGCTGGAGGGGGACAAGGCCATTGCCAGGTCAGGCGAGCTGACTAAGCTGAGCGGCGTAAAGAAGGCGCTGCTGTGGCCCTACGTCGGCCTGATTCTCGCCCTGCGCCTGGTCAGCCTGGGCAGGACGCCCGTCCTGTCAGCGCTGCCCACGCATGTCGTCAAGGACGTGCCCGAAATCCCCTTCCTCATCTACTGCGGCTTCATCTTCTTCTCTGTTGTGCTCAGTAGGTGAGATCATGAGCTAGTCTGATGCTGAGCTGGTGACGGCGTCAGTGACAACCTCATGCTGAGCTCTCATGAATATCATGCATACCAATGCCTGCTGCTTTGTGGGCTTCCGCAGGACAAGCCATGCACAGTGGCCATGTAAGGACCTGGCTGCTGCTGTACTGGGATGTTCCCAGCGACGAAATGCCAGGTCTTTACGCCTTTCGGCAGGATCGGCGTATTTGTATATGCAGTCACTCTACCCACAAGAGGTAGAGCAGGTCTCGGCATCCAGAGAAACATGGGTGCATGCCTTGCAGGTTGCAGGATGTTCTGCCATTGGCTGTGTTCATGGAGGCGCACAAAAGGGATGGGCAGCTCAAGGGCAAGATGGCCTGAGTTGACTCTGGCGCTGATGGGCATGATCAATGTCTACAGCAATGTGAGCTACAGCGAGCGTGATTAGCATGGCAAGGGGAGACTGCTCAGTATGACAAGGTTGAGGCAATTGGTTTCCAGACCCAGAAGCAGACCTCCATATGGGATCCCATCCGGATGACAAGGCTTGTCCTCCTGGGATTTGCATTTCTTAGGGATGTTGCGCATCTGTCAGATGATTTGCCGGGCCTTCTTCTGAGCATACGTTAACTGATAGGACATGCCTGTCTGTGCTTCACTACGACAAGACTCTTTCCGTATCAAATGCCTGTAGCTATTGTAATGACGCTCAGGGATGATTGGCCAGGCGCGGAGTGAGAAGGCCTAGGGTGTGCCAGGTGTATGCGTCAGGAATGCCGAGAACTCTGATTGGGCACGACTGTAAAGGAGGAATCAGGAAGTGCCTTAGCTGGCAGGTGTACAGGGTTAATGCTGCTGACTGATTCACCCAGTTAAGAGGATGGCCTCTGCTGGTCCCTCTCTCTTGTGGTTATCGCACTAGTCAGTGCTAGTAGTAGTACTTCGCTGTGGGTCGCGCACGCAAAGCCTACATGCGCATCTACGTGCAGATAGTATGAACACGAAAAGGCTTACCCTTCATCTCACTGTTTTTACCATTGTTCTGTGCAGCATTTGTCGTCAGTGCTCCGCCATCTATGCCGTGGATATAGGCAGTAAGTTTTCCGTGTCGCTTCTCCGTGCCGCTACCGTTACCAATGATCGTTCAGCACTCCATGCCATGCACCATGAGCAGGCCTTCTCAGTAGACACAAGCCACAGCTCGGCATCAGCGTCACATGCACGATCCATTAAGTATTGATATGCTTTCCAACAGGTCTACCACCTCCCGAAAGGTTTTCTGCTTCAGCATTGGTGGGCTTGCTTAATCGGCATGCCGGAGAACCGTTTGTCCTTGGCAAAATCAACCCGAACGACGCCCTATGGCTTAGCAGCGCCCAGGAAGACGGAATTATCCCAAGTAACGCCACGGTTCAGAATGTCGCATCCCTGAAGGATCTAGGCACTCTAGCCTTGGGCCAAGGTATGTCACCTGTCATGGACCTGCCTTGTTGTTGCGGCCGAAACTCTATTGCAATTGCTACCAGGCGTTTTCCACAGATAAAAACAGGGTACTATGCGAATGCAGGTGCTCTTGAGGCTGTAGTCCTGTACTCTGCAACTGAGCTCTGGTCCCTGCCAAATGTTGCCACACTGGCCGGCATTTACAAGGCAGTCCCATTGCTTTCAGCTCCAGCAGTATCCATGCACACTACTTCAGGGCTTGCAGCGGTGCTGGGCGATCTGCCTGTCAGGTTTGATGCTCGTGGTGCATGGTCAAATGCCGAAGAGGCCACAGAGTGGGCTCTGAGCAACCTCCACAGGCTGTGCAACTCCACGGCCTCTCTCGTGGTAGTCCAGGTGACTTACCTGACTTCTCAATACCTGATTTCTTTGCCATAGGGTATCTGTCACATTGCTTATTCGCTGTTCATGGACTGTGTCACAGCATAAGAATCAGCTGCTGCAGAAATTAAACACCTGACATCTGAAGTGAAACAAGCTACATGAAGGCACTCCTAGACATCCCAGTGCACTTTCCAGCAGGGGACATGCATGCATGCAGGAGCCTCCTTTACTGGCAGCAGGCTTCCTTGTTGACCTCGTAGCTGCACAGCAGCTCTTTGCCTTCCACCTGCCAGAAATGTGCAAAAAGAGGAGCAAGTCCAGCAGCCTCTTCAACACCATTGCAGACTATGCGCGGCTGCATGGCTCTATCCTATCAGTTCTGGGCTACTTCCCAAAGCAGGAGGTAAGGATATGCTCAGCCTTTGCTGCACGTCTCCAGATCATGTCTACAGACTGTGATCTTCCTCTGAGCGATGGTAGCAAAGCGATTTCAGAGATGGAGGAATTCACAGATGGAAGAATTGTTGCCTCTGCCAATGCAGTCAGATGCCTAGCCACAATCTGGTAGAGGCATCAGGGACAGAACTCAAGTCGGGACAGCTGAGTGCCAGTGCCTGGCATGGGTAGTGCAGATCCGAGACTAATGGCTTCACATATACTGTGAACTTGGCAGCTCAAGATTGTGTGCCATGTGCAGGTGATCGCGCTTTGCAGTAAGCACCACACAGAGGTGTCCCTGGTGGCTGACTACTGCTCTTCTTTATCGTTCTGGCAAGTGACAATCCCACCTCCTTACAGCCCAAAAGCAGGCGCTGCATTGTGGTATAGCTGCACAACTGTGTCGAGGTTGCGAGACCCGTGAGTCAATATGGCACTGCAACTTTCGGAAGGCAGAGGGTGAGACGCATCTTGCTTCTGCAGGTCGACGCTCCCGCCTTTGAACACACCCCTTCAGCAGCCTGCTCAGCTTCCCACAGAGCCCTATGACCATCGCAAGACCTACATAGCTATCATCTCAAGCGATGGGGACAATATGCAGGTATGCTATGCTACCTCACCTGCCAGGCTTGCGCAGTAAGAGAGCATGCCTCAGAGGATACCCTGCGCATAATTTGCCCCTCTATCATAAATGCTCGTCAGGTCTTGCTGGCATGAAGCGGGATTGCCTAAGGCATGGCACATCTGCAAGTCATAGTGGCAGTCCAAGTGGAGTACGCAGGCCTCCATGTGAGACACGAGGCACTGAGCTAGCGCTTGGTAGGCACGTCTGCATAGGCAAAGGGTACGCCCGGGAAATCACAGCTACCTGTGCATGCAGATGATGTTTAACATCAGGCGGCAGGCCATGGAGAATCGGCGCCAGCTGTGCGCCCAGCCGGGCGCCACCTGCCCGCCCCTGACTTGGACCATCTCCAACCGCCTTGCTGATTTCGCACCCTTCCTGCTGCAGTGGTACTTCAGGTACCTACTGCCCCATGCTGTCACAGGCGCACGTGTAAGCTGTGCTGTTCAGGATCACAAAGTGCGTGTTGAGTCAGATGTAAAGGAGAGGTCTATGACTGGCTGGTACCGAGCGGCCGGGCAGGTGGGGTCATAAAGACACGCTGCACGCAAGGTGCTATAACAATGTGCTACAGTGGCAGGTGAGGGCAATGCATGAAAGAGAGGGCTGATGTTGCAGGCAAGCACGCAAGACAGGGAGGGATAGTTTCCTGCTTGGGCCATCCGGCTACGGCTTCCTGCACCCCAGCCTGATCCGCCCGACTGACCCCCTGCTGCCTGCCTTCGTCAACAGAACAGAAGCCGCTGCAGATCTGCTTGCCACCTCAGCCTATGTGCACTGGGATGACTATGACAATGGCTGCTGGGGCAATGCTACAGCAACGGCGAGCGACGGAGAGACCGGCAATTGCAGGAATGAACTAGACATGGAGAGATATCTTCGCAGGCTTGCAGGCACAAACATCAAGTCGGTGTTCAGCCCGATCTTGCCATTTGTGCCGCGCCATGTTGGCGAGCTGGCCACGTTCAGAGAACTATACCGCTGGTTTGGCACAGAGTCGGGCGCCAGCCTGGCACGCCGGCTGGGAAAGTACCGCAGGGGAACAATTGGGTATGTGTACATGATACCGGGAGTGAGCATGGATAGCATGGAGGAGCTTGGGAGGGAGCTGCCAGAGCATGTGCAGCTAGTTGGTCACAGAGAACTGGCAGAGATTGGCAGAGGACTAGTGCAAGATGCAGATGCCAAGTCAGATTTAGCTACAGACAGCCAGGTGGCTGTTGAGTAGAGCAAGCAGCATCATCTTTACAACAAAAGGATTCAAATTTGTCCTTACAAGTTTTCCTGTCACATGGCAGAGTTCTCTGAGCTGGGTTCTCCTTTCAGATTGGAGCCTATGAGTGTACAATGTTGGGACTGTCACACCAACTAGCTGCACCTAGCAGCCCTGTATATCTCTGTATGCTAGCATGCTTTCAGACCTCCTAGGCCCAACGTTAGCGCATTTACCATTCTTGTACAATGAGGTTGCAACAATGATTCTACACTGGATCTTGAAAGGGGTTGCAGCACATTAGCAATGTTGGGCAGCATGCCAGCTTTGCCCTCTGCGTCCTTTGCGCCATACAACGCCACTCACTGATTGTGTCGCCAGCTTTGCCAACCCTGCCATGAGAAGAACTCTTAGTCAAAGATCGCCCCGGAATGGAACATTTGGGCATGCGACGAACACTGGCTGCTGACTATTCAAGGCGCTGAATATTCCGCTTAATTGCCTCGCACAAATCATACCTTGCCATCCACCGCCTTTCACCTGGCCTTGCCACCTTTGCTACAGCACTGTCTCTCTGAAAGCATACTGACCGCTTACATCTTGGATGATGTCTTCCGGCCACCCCTCTTTGGTGTTCTCCTGTCCTCCCTCCTTTCTTGTGCTTAGTCTGTCGCGAGGCAGACCTGGGGTTCCGATCCTCCTACCTCGCTTCTGAAGAACTTCAGACTTGCGAGCAAGCGCGTGTGCTGAGTCTGATCCTCGGGAGCTGCATGCCTGCATTTTCGATCTCCGAGTGAATTTCTGCGTCTCCTTCCGAAGACCATATAACACCTTGTTGACACTGTCCACATCATGTAGGCCTTGGCTGTCTTGAACGTTGAGCAGCAACGTACTCCAGTCCAGGGAAGCTAGACAAGGCTGGTCAGTCGCAGCTGCGGCGAAGAAGGGGGGCTCAGCAGCTGGCTGCACCTGGAGCGACAGGCTGCACAGAGCAGCTTCCACCTGCTCCTCCGTCTCTATCTCCAGGTTCCCTGGACTGTCGGCAGGCGCTGTCGCAGCAACGGGACACTCGTGTGTCTCTTGCATGCTTTTCAAGTCAGATACAGTCTGCTGGAACGTCGTGTGTGAGGATCTGTCCCCCTCAGGCCAGTCAATGGCTCATGCTGTCGGAAACTGTGGACCGTAGATGACGTGAGCCTGTGCAGAGCTTCTCGGCATGAGGAAGCGGCGAACGTGGCCATTGGCTCATTCGCAAATACTGCCCTTGCGAGAATAGATGCAGAGTCTTTCTGCGTCAGTACTTTCAGAAGGAGACTGGCTGAGGTATTAGTGTGGCTAAGTTGAGACCAGCGCCGGTCACGAGTGCGAGGGACGTGTCACAGTAAGCACCTGTTGGAGGGGAGGTAACAGTCAGCGATATGCAGCGGCTGCTGCCATGTAGCAGCTCTGTGCCCCCATCATGCAGCTTGCAAGGCACAGGGCCTCACATTCCCGCAGCATTGCAGCACTCAAGCTGGTAAGTAAGGGCAGCCTTCTCATTCTCTGCAACCTTCATTGACACGACGTAAGTGTGCTCCTGGATTGCGGCGAGGATGTCGATCAGCGATTTATAGGCCTTGCTGCACATACCAGAGAGGCTCTGGCGGTCTGTCAGCTTGCTTTCGTGTGTGGTGGTACAAGCTGGTACACGTTACCTTGTGCAGATGAAAGGCCGCATTCGCTTCAGGGCTTGCTGCAATTGCCTTGCAAGCAGTATTATGTCTTTTCGAGGGCATTGATGGCGGCGTCGTTTTGCCTTGCTCACGTTGACCCTGTTGCCTCAGCAGGCCACAACCAGCAGCACAGCACACCAGGCGTCCACAGGCAGAGCGATGTTGTTCCTCTGCGAGCGGCTTTCCACAGCAGGCGACGTCAGACCGACAACGGATGGAGGGGGTGCAGCGATTGCAAGCTATCAGCATGGCGCCATCAAGGGAAGCCAGTGACACAGGCAGGAACTGGCAGGATGCGGATGCAGGGCTACGGCCAACAGAGAGAGTTGGCGTGCTGCTGCTGAATCTTGGGGGCCCAGAGACCCTAGCAGATGTGCAGCCATTCCTGTACAATCTGTTTGCAGATGACAGCATCATCCGCCTCCCGCCCTATGGTGAGACCCCCGCATTCAGCCTCATGGTGGAGGAAGACTCAGTCTGCGATCACCGCTCTATGGGGAGCCTGCACATGTGCAGCATTGGCTGCTCTTTGGGGTTATAGGCCTGAGTGTGATGCAAAGTCAGTATTGAGGCCATGTAGGCTGAGTTATGACATCCAACACCTCTGCTCATTGCTGCCTCTGCAGCTTCAAATTTTTGCAATGCTATGCTCTTCCAAGTCACTCTCACAGAGGTACACAGCTGGTGCGGGCATCAAGTCCCCAATCGCGTGAGGCATTTACGCTGGCTGTTGCAGCATGTTCTGATGCACATGTTTTGACAAGGCATGCTTTTGTGCAGCGCGCTTCCTGCAGCGGCCGCTGGCGAAGCTCATCTCGACGCTGCGCGCGCCCAAGTCCAGCGAGGGGTACAAGGCCATCGGGGGCGGGTCCCCCCTGCGTAGGATCACAGAGGAGCAGGCCGAGGCGCTAGCGCAGAGCCTGAAGGGGCGTGGCCTGGACGCCAAGGTGTATGTGGGCATGCGCTACTGGACGCCCTTCATTGACGACGCAATGGAGCAGGTGAGGCTTGTCCCGCCGACTGTGTTTTTCTCATGACTGACTGCAATCTGTAAGCTGCAGCCAGTTGGCAGGTGGCACTGTTGCCTGTCGCATATGCCCCTTCACAAGAGTGCTGGGAGCGTGTAATACAGGCACCACTGGCTTACGCCAATTGGCCGACAGCCACTATTGATGCCTTTCTCGCAGCACTTGCAGCCGGCCTGGTACCCTGAAGCCGTTGCTGAGGTGTTGGGGTTGATGGTGGATGGGATTGGCACAGGAAAGCACCAAGGAAGATGTCAGCCGGAACTGCACGCGCTTGTGACTTTGCTGTATGCCTGCAGATCAAGCAGGATGGCATGACCCACCTCATAGTCATTCCCCTGTACCCCCAGTTCTCCATCTCCACATCAGGCTCCAGCCTGCGCCTGCTGGAGGACATCTTTGAGAGCGACCCCGCATTTAATGACCTCAAGCACTCGGTCATCGCCTCCTGGTATGTCGCCGACTGAGCTTCTCATCTTTATCATGCATCACCAGGTCCTTCATGAGTGACCTTCTTTCCATGGTGCTCACCATCTTCATGTGCGATAATTGCTTGTCATTACTGTGAAAGCTAGACATGCAAGCGCATCTTGGCTACCACCGATCAGAGCTTGACTGTTCCCAGCAGCAGCCCTCCACAGTAGTATAGCAGCCGTGGGGGTGGTGGGATGATTTACCCGATGAGCCTGTCTCGGCATGTGCAGGTACTTCAGGGAGGGGTACCTGAATGCAATGGCAGAGCTGATCCAGCGGGAACTGCAGAAGTTTGACAACCCCGAGAAGACAGAAATATTCTTCAGCGCACACGGAGTGCCAGTCTCCTATGTAGAGCAGGTGCGCCTGAACTCTGCTCCTTCTTCTTCAAGCCTCCGTTACAAGGAGACCAAGCATGTTGGTGAAACATGGAAAGCCAAATCTCCCTCAAGACCTAGGACACTTGTGGCAAGGTATGGTCTCGAGGTAGTCGTCGGGCTGCCAGGCATTACCTCCCAGCTGCATCTCTCTGCGCAAGTGTCCTGGGTAGATGCATGCCCCTCCATAGGAATAGTGGACTGAAGCAATCTTGGAAGCCACTACCATGATGGCTGGACAGGCTTTGATCATAGTTGCCGGCTCCCATTGTGTTATGTCGTGCAGGATGGCGACCCCTACAGGGATGAGATGGAGCAGTGCGTAGGCATGATTATGGACGAGTTGGCCAACAGGGGGTGGAACAACCACTTCTCGCTGGCATATCAGTCCAGGGTGGGACCGGTGCGTTGTCACTATCTGCCCTGCATGCATGTCGAAGGCACTACGATACAGGATGCCAGTGACAGGAGTAAACTTGGTAATTGTGCAGCAAAGCTAGCTATTGGATAGTCAGGTGAGCCGCCAAGTGCTATGCCTCCCACGAGACTCAACCTGGTCATGCTGAAGCTTGTGTCTGTGGCTCAGGTGGAGTGGCTGCAGCCCTACACAGATGCAAAGATCAAGGAGCTGGGGGCATCAGGCGTGAAGCAGCTGCTGGCTGTGCCCATCTCCTTCGTGTCGGAGCACATAGAGACGCTGGAGGAGATCGACATGGAGTACAGGGAGCTTGCCATCGAGTCTGGCGTCAAGGTAAGGCCCAGCATCCCTTCTGCAGAATTGATTGGCAGCAACAGCAGTCTCTTCAGCATGTCCAGCAGCACAGTCAGTACAGCATTGCACAAAGCTTTGGAGGCCTGGTACCACAATGCTTTGAGATCCTGGTCCACAGAGAAACTAGCCTGGTGAGCACTCGACGGCCTCCACCATGGGCCGTCACTATGATGTGGCAATCTACCAAATGCGTACAATGGGGTCAGATGTCACAGAGCTTGACAGAGTCTGGGTGCTGCTGCAGCAATGGGGCCGTGTGCCCGCCCTGAACACCAATGCGACCTTCATAGATGACCTGGCATCAATGGTTCTGGAGAAGCTGCCCAGTGCAGCGCCACGCCCGGGATACACGCCTTCCATTAATGAGACCATGAATCTTGGCCCCCCGACAGGTATACCACCACATCCCAGTTTAGAAGAACTGCTGAAGAAGCAGGGCGGATTGGTGTCAGGGTGCCAGACTTGCCAGGCTGCCTACAGAGTTTTGGAAACCCACAGACGTAGGCAGGGAACGCTGTCCTGTGAGATGTAACAGTGGATCTGAGCCTCGCGAGTCTTCGTCGCTCCATTGAATGGCTGCAGCACTGGCTTGCACAAGCCTCGACAGCCTTCACTGCATGCTGTGAAGGCGCTGCAGCAGGGTATAGTTTGCATCTGACATGGTTGAGCTTACATTGGTGAGGCGTTGATCATAAAGTCTGACCTGCAGGCCGTGTGGAGGACATCTTGCAGACATATGACAGGGAACGCCGCGTGCTGCCGCCCCCGGTGCGCATGTGGGAGTGGGGCTGGACGAAGAGCGCAGAAACCTGGAATGGCCGCATCGCAAGTGCGCTCCTCACCTGCATCTGGTCTTGCCCAGGTCCTACAGGAAATATTGCATACAGCATGGCAGCAGAGCCCCCTTGCTACCAAATTGCAATAGGGGACAGGGTGTTTGCCTGAGCCTGGATGTTGGTGTCTGCGTGTGCAGCTTTTATGTGCATGATGGGCAGACTCAATAGGTAGGCGCTATGGCAGAAATGTCAGCACAATAGCAATGCCCTCAGGGGTGTGTGGAGTTGGGAATGACGCATTGTGTGTATGTGTGCAGTGCTGGCAGTGCTCATTATTCTGCTGCTGGAGGTGACTACTGGTCAGGGCGTCCTCACCCAGTGGCTGGCACTATGAGGGCCCGACAGAAGAGGCCTGGACCTCTGTATGGCTCTGGAGCATCTGCAGCTCCCGCTGAGCAGTTGATTAGTCAACAGGGCATCAAGGTCTGAGTGAGGTCTGATGTAGTTGGAAGACGCGGGTGCAGCAGGATTGAAAGCGCCATGGCATTGACTGAGATCTGCAGCCAAGCAGGCTCCTCTGTCAATTGAAGCAGGTTGAGAGCTCGAGGAGGTGACCTCCTGTGTACGAGTATGAGAAAGTGCACACCTGATGGCACCCATGGAGGATGGCACTGGTTTGAGATCTCTAGTTACCCGAGCTGTCTGTATCATAGGACAAGACATTCTTTGGCACAGCCAGTGGCTGCTGCATGGCTTTGTTGGCAAGATGCTAGGCAGCGCTCTTGTTGTAGCCGCTGGCTGTCATTTCTACCATGGGGCAGGAGAACTCTGGGCAAGTGGGTAGGAGCTTTATGAAGCATTGGGTACTATGTGACATGACCAAGGATCTGGTGTCTGTCATCCAGTGGCATTTTGTTGGATAATATGGAATGCATTGAAATCAGCGTTGCCTGTAACACTTGCAATGTCTGTGATTGGCGCCGCCGCTACCTTCCGAGGTTAGAAACACTTCCGTCACTGTGAGCTCATACAGAGATGTTGGACCTGTATCTGAGGCCTAGGCCTATTACAGCCCTCAGCCATGTCTGGAATTCCTGATTCTACTTGATCAGCAGATCCTGAAGATTCTCATTCGAAACCATCCTGTCTGTTATACAACACTTTTCTGCATCCCTATTTGGCAAAGGCAGGCAATAGAGGTTTTCAAGTGCATTGCCTGCACATCCTTGATGGAGATTGCAATCAACAGAGTCAAGTATGGAACCCTTAGATATGCAGAGGCGCGTATGGCAATTGATCTATGTGAGATCTGTTTCATGGTACCCATCTCGCTGTGCCTCATGATGCTTGGGGGTGCTTCCCCTACTGCTGCTGCTGCAGCTGCTTTCCATGCGTCCATTGCCCGCATAAGCAACCTTGGCTCCAGCTTTGCTTGCAGCGGGCAGCTTTGCTTTGACAAATTGACCCCCATTCTCCAGGTGGAACTGCCCAAGCAGAGGGTTGGCAGCTGCTTCCTTGAGCTCAATCCCCCGAGCCTGCACAGCACCCTGCTGTTATCCGGGGAACATGAAACTCCCACATGATATCCTGGCGCAAAATGAATCTGCTATGAGTGCGCCGTGACACGCTACGCTCGCGGGTGCTGCTGCAGCCTGACAACTTCTCAAGAAAGAGCCTGCAGTGCACTTCTCCTGCTTGGCCATGGCATGCCCACCTGTGGTGCTCCCGCTGACGATGGCTGAAAGCCGTTGTGTCCAGGGGAGGGGTTCCGCGCCTGTGCATGCCTCTCGTCGACTGTGGCTGGATGCTGCACACCGTCACAGCACTCTTGCAGTCCTGGTCAG
Source organism: Coccomyxa viridis (assembly GCA_963930925.1). NCBI lineage: Eukaryota > Viridiplantae > Chlorophyta > Trebouxiophyceae > Coccomyxaceae > Coccomyxa > Coccomyxa viridis. The sequence goes on along the minus strand of CAWVOJ010000007.1, from coordinate 526,435 downwards.
ACACAGCAGCCTGCCTTCCACAATCATGGCAAAGAGCACCTGACTATACATGCACAAGAGCTGCATGAAAGCACCTCAGGACAACGGCTGAGACAGTAGACGCATACAGGAATATAGGCCTGGGCTTCTGCTATTCCGTGACCTTCACATATTGCATATGTGCCAGTGGTGCGAGACAGTGCTTGATGCAGCAGGAGGGATTGCAAGTACCTGCATGAGAGTGCTCTCGCTGGAAGCCCATGTTGCGTCATGGTCCAGACCTCGGGGCTGCTGCCTGAAGGGATCTGCCATGGAGGGCGGTATCAGGCACTCTGCCAGAGCAGGGGTGGGAGCTGTGAGAATAGGCTGAGCATCCTCATCAAAGTCTCCTGGCCAGAGCTGCCAGCTTCTGCCAGCCCCGCAGCTGTAACAAGGCAAGCAAGCTGCGACTCTGTCGATTAGCCTGGCTCCCTCGAACTCCATCTGTAGGAAAAGTCGATTCTCAGTGGTCACACCTGAAGAGAGCGAGGCATGGGTGTGAGTTGGAGGCCTGGGTGGCTGTGAATACACCTAGGTGGGAAAGGACCAACCTTAAAGCCTGAGGCCTGTAAGTGCGTCCGCTGGTCGCAGTACCAGGCTATAGCTCTGATAATCCCAGGTGCAAGAGCACGGACACTGCAAATAAGCAGAGGGAGAAGCTGCAGGTACAGCACTCCAGCAGTTCCCCACGGTGTGTTGAGGCGACGGTGCCTGACCCTTGCCAGACAGTATGTGCGACCACAAAGTTGTCACCTTACACCAATTCCAACACTTCCGATGCTGTCATAAAGCTGATGCCAAGGGAAGTCTTAGTCAACTGCACTCCAGCTCACGTCACGCCACCGTGATCCCCGATTGCAGGGCCTCCCACGAAACACCTTGGGCACACCCCTACAGCACTCGCACAGAAAGAGAAAGCGGGTCTGTCACGAGGCAACATCATTGGTCTTGTCGTCTTGTCATTCTGGGCAAGGAAACGTTTTCAGTAAAGCCCCCTGAGAGGGCTTCGGAAGCCCTCCCTGGCATTGAGCAATGACTCCCCTATTTAGGGAAAGCTCACATGATCACATATCCAAAAAGACGTGTGATGCGGTTTCAAAGCGTGGCGTACAGCGCTAGCCTTGAATAGGGTGTCGCCTGATCGCCCAAGTGCTGCATGATGGGCACCCCCATGACGCTCATCCCTCCGATTCGGCGCTCGCCTCAGCTGAAAATGCACCACATATACCACTTCATTAGGTGTTGAAACTGTTGAAGGCGCTGCCATGGTCTTTCCAAGCAGGCAGCAGACCTGCAAGGTCGCCACCAACCTTGGAACTCAGGAATCCTTTGGCCTGAGGCTGCTCCAGAAGGAGGTACGATGGCCGAGATGCTTGAGCTCGGCAGACGCATATATAGCATCACCCTTGCCCATATGGACATCAGTACGCCCAAAGATCTTGCAGCTGCATTCACATCAGCACCAACATTTCCTGTGCACTGTTTAGGAGCCTTCCCTGGCTGATGAGGGCTCTCACATGCTGTGTGGGGGATACTCAACAGTAAATGGGGATGAGGCATATGACGAGGAGATCAGCACTCTGGGAAACCGCGTGCTCTGGAGTGCAGCCGGAATTGTAAGAAGGCGCTTTACGCTGGAGTGCCCTGCTACAAAAGTGCTGCAGGCAAGACTTCCTCAGCCGGATCAACGTGCTCATGCATGTGTCTGCAAGCCTCACGCTTCATGTTATCGTTCTCTCGCTGCTGGCACACCCACCTCAGGCTGCATCTCAGAACAGGCATGCAGGCATCGGATTTGGGGTGTGCCATCAGGTTGAGGCCTGATACATGTTGCTGGCTGTTATTGCAATTCTCCCATGTCCAGAGGGAGGCAAGCAAGCTCTTCCAGATGGGGGCTTCCAAGGGTGTGCATCCTGTGCGGAAGAGCACTGTACAGGGGGATGCTCTGGCCATGCGCAGGTGGCATGGGCGAGCTTTAATGGGATGGAGGGGGACAGCATCCTGTGCATGCTGCAGCAGGCCACCCTCACAGCCTACAGCCTGAAGGGGAGCCTGCACACTGTCCCTCTGCCGCCTCACGTCACCGCCATGCACCCGCTGCCGCACGGGCTTATGCTGTCTGTGCGTCTCACATACTTCACGCATGGCAAACTCTCCTCACAGCCATGCCCATACCGCTACACCCAGTCACAGATAACCCTTGCGTCTCTGTCCGACCTTTTCTTTGCCTGACCTCATAGGGCAGCCGCCCACCCCCTGTAGGGAAGATTCCTGCATCTCTGCGCCTCTGTGTCTGTGTGCCGCGCAGGGACCTGCTGGCGTCTTGCAAGGTGTTTCAAGGATCAGCAGGAGGGTGATTTGGCTACGGTGGGCAAGAACGTCAGCTGTTCCTCAGAAGGAGGTATTAGGGCATGATCTAACACTAAAAGGATGCTGTGCAGGGCTCAGGAAGCCCATGCAGCGTGCTGACGCATCCCCTGGAGCCGCTGGTGCCTCTTCAGGCAGAGGAGGGAGGCTCTGACCTGGTCCCCATGCAGGGCGAGCGCATTGTGTGGTCCAGCATGGAAGTGCCCTACATTGCAACTCACAATCAGGTACGCTGATTCACGCAAGTCATCCCTGTAAGTGTATGAATCGATTGTGGAGGGCTGCTCATGTGCAGACGGGGATGTGAGCGCCTCCTGCTGCCTCCTTATTTGACAGAGGGATGCATTTGTCAGAGGGATGCACTGATGTGAGTGGAAGAACTATGAGAGCCTGCAGATTGTTCAGAGATGGGAGCAGGAGTCGCAGGAGATGTGCTCTTCTTCTGCAGCATTTGGGGAGGACCGCTCTGTGGGCGGTAAGGGATGGCAGGCTTGCTAGAAAGAGCGCAGCAGCGGATGCAAGCGCCACGCCCAGGACGCCTGCCTTCCTGCTGCGCAACATGCCAAGCACGCCCAAATCCACATCAAAGCGGTAAGGCCTCAGCCGCTGTGTAATGGTGTTCCCTGTCAATCTATGAAGACTGTCGTCCTTACAAGGGATGGACCACTCAGAGGCAGACTTGCTGCCTGCTTCTGGCACGCAAGGTACTTCTGTTTCATAAGGAGTCCCAGGACAGGTTTTGTTCCATTCTAGCCCGCAGTACAGGCAGGACCCATCTGCAGTCTCGGGCCGTCTCAATGGCGCAGAAATTGCCTAGGATGTTCACAGTCTAGAGGATGCAGCCAGCCTCCAATGCATGTTTTTTGAGGATCCTTGGGGGCAGCAGCAGAGCCTTGCTAGATCCCAACTTTTCTGCTCTCACAGACCAGCCAGCTTTCTAGACCTTGGCTAGGTCAAACTCCTCGGGCTTGTACTGGGTCTTCAGCATCTCGTGGTTTTCCCAGACCTCAGGATCGCCTAGAAGGTCGATGTACTTCTCCATAGCCTCCTCTTTGCTCATGCCCTTGAGCTTTGCCCACCAGTCCCATTTTGCCCTGGCCTCCAGCTGCACAGCCCAGGGCTGGCTGCCCTGAACGTCACCCTTTGTGGCCTGCAATAACACCAGCCTTGTCTCAGATGCGTCGTCCATGGAACGGTGACGTGGTAGCCTTGTCCAAGGGGAGGGATGGTGGTGGGTACTAGGGGAGTTCAGCAAGGACCTCGCCGCCTTTTGGCAGCCATGCATAAGGCCAGTATACTTCAAACGATTTACTGAAATAGCCATGAAGGTTAGGCAGCAAACGGCTTGCGCATGCAGCCTTATGGCTCCAGATCTTGAAGTCTTGGAATGCCAGCTTGGTACGCACGGCAAAGTCGGAGCGGCTTTCATGCTAGCTATGAGTGATATATTGCAAACATCCATCTAGCGTGTATCGGGGGTGGACTTTCGCCCCACTGCCCTGTACATAGCAGGCCTACAGGGGAGCATGACGCCCCACCTGCTTGAAGTAGCTATAGAACGTCAGCTTCTGCTCGTTGGTCGAGTCCATCTTGGGACCATTTCGAATGATCCAGACGGCCTTCTTGAACCTATCCTCGATCGACTCGGATGCCATCGTAGCGAATGTGGTGTGATCGATGGGAGCTCCCCAGTATTGTATGACAGGGCAAGGGTCTCTATGTATTATAACCCTAACACCAGGCACACTGTTCTGCGTGTCATTTCATGTTTGGTAGAAAGTAACCAGGCCAATATGAAGCTGCACACCATGCAGCATTGTACAGGAGCAGGACTGCATGCAGTAACAAGTGACGTCTGGCATGCTGGACATGTTGGGCCTGCTGTGCATAGCTCAGCTGAGGTGAGATGGCGCCCAATGGGGCGTTTTTCTGGGCTGAATGCAAACTGAGAGAGATCTGCATGCATGCAGGCAGTCGCTGCGCACATCCGATGGGCATCTGTCTCCAGCAGCGTTCTCACCGGTGTCCCGAGCAGCTGGAGCAGCAGCTGCCCAGCTCCAGGCAGCTGGCCTGACCTCTGTACGGCTGCATGGCTGGCCCAAGCCCGTTGCGCACCGGATCTGGGAGCAGAAGATTGCTACAGGTGGGCAGAAGCTTTTGACTTACTGGCATGCCGCAGACAAAACCCCCCTACAAGGGAAGAACTGCTACTCTGTTGGGCATGTTTGCAAAAGGGGATTGTCGAGAACTTTGTGCTGCATGGTCTCTTAAAAGCTGCATGCCACACAATGCACAGCTTCCAGGTATGACAGACCAAACAGCACATGCCTGAAAGTATTGTGCAGACACATATGGCTCATCAAAGACCAGGATTTATGAGCATTGTCCTGTGCAGGTGAGGCACCGGACAGTGGAGCTCTTGCGACAGGGCCTGATGGTGCCCTTCTGCTGCTTCTGCACAGCAGGGCTGCCCAGAAGGCAATTGCGGTGCAGCTGCCAGCTGATCCCCTGGGAGAGGAGTCTGCCAGGGTGAGTGCCCCCTGTACTCCCGGCTTTCCTGGCACATGTGTGCCTCAATGCTCAATCACAGGGCCAGTGCAGCCCAGATCGCGTTGGATTTTCTCCTTGAGAGCCTGCTAAACTGCTGCACTTTGCTGGCAGCCCCTCGGGATTGTCAGTACCATCAATTCTTGCGCCTATTTGCGTGAGCACTCTGGCTGGCAGGCCAAGGCATCAGATGTGGTGCATGCTGCAGGTGGCCTTCACAATCAGCGCTGCAGCAGGTGCAGCCGTCCAGGCGACTCGCGCGGCAGCTGAAGGGCAGCCGCCAGCGAGGGATATCCTGTTGCTGCACCCCAGGGGCCGCTTGTCCCTTTACATTGGCGCTCGCCACGTCTGCGATGTCTCTGTCAGGGCTTCGGCCCCTCCGAACATGGATGGGCCGCTCAGTAGGCTCCTACCTCCTGCGCCGGCAGGTGTGTCAACTCCTGTTTTTTCTGCAGCACCCTTGCCTTGCGATGTGGGATTGAAGAACATCACCCATTGTTGATGCACCTTTGCACCTTTGCTTTCTTGCTTGCTGAAGGCAAGAGAGCTGTGGCCATGAATTGCAGCTGCTCTTAGCGTGCGGAGAGTGCAACAGGCATCTCAGGAAGAACGCCAGGTGCTGAACATGTGCCCCAGTACAGATGGTGATGCCCTGTGGCAGTACTCACGAGCTGACTTCAGCGGCATCTGCAGGCTTGAGGAAGGGTGGCAGCAGCATGGACATGTCAGATGCATCCATGGGCGAGGTGGAGGAGGGGGACGCCATGATGCAGTCCCCCCGGAGCAATGATGGCGCTGCTGCCTCAGGGCCTGATGTGGCTGCCCTTGGAGACGCCCTGGAGTCACCCATCGAGATTACAGACATCAAGGTCCCCCCCTTGTCTCACATCCAAGCACACGCAGTGATGCTGCAGACTTATGTTGACTCTGGTTAGACTGGACAGCTATCATGCTATGGTGCAACCCCATCGGCATGTACTTGACACCATTGAGGCTCCTCGCGTCAGGAGTGCTGAGCTGCAGATTGACCATGCACGTGGGAAGTCAGTGCAGTAGGCAAGCAACACGGACCTGGTATCGTAGGTGCTCATGCAGGATGATATGCGAGAGATGGTGACGCTGCAAAACAATGTGGGTGCTTCTGCAGGATGCAGTGGGCAACAGAGTGACGCTCGCGCTGAAGGGAGGGGGATCCTTGCGGATTGCGCTGCCCTTCCGGGCGACGCATGCGCTCGCTAATATGGCGCTCGATGCCCTGTCCCAGGCCCTTGAACCCTCTGCATGGCACGCCCTGCTGAGCAGTCATTTGCTCTCTCCTGGTGCGTCAAGCCTGCTTGGCAGTGATGCTGTGCCTCGTGCCTCATCTGGCTGTCCTAGGTGCAGCATATACACTGCACCCCTGTCCAGCCTTGGCAGCTGAGCTGGGATGATCATTTGTCTGGTGCACCTCATGTAGCAAGTGGTTGTGGCTGGAGCGTGTTCTTCTATGATCGTAGGATGTAGGATCGAACCCCAGGGCAGCCAGGATGATCCAAGGGCTCCAGGATCAGGATTGCAGCAACCTGTCTAGGGGGCAGGCATGCGGAATAGAGTCTCCACCTCTGGCTCTGCAAAACGAGGTCATGTGCAATCTTGTACTGCAGGCTCAACATACGGGGATGTGCAGCAGGAGTGGGACGCCTTCTCGTCACTGCTGCAGCGCTGGGCAGCGGACCTGCAGTCCCTGATGTCAGGCAAGGCGCTGCGCTCTGACGGCAGCGCCTCATTCAGCACCACGAGAGAGACAGATGCAGGTATGGGTGCTGTGAAGATTCCCTCTCCCCTGACTCCCTGCCTGTAGATCCTTGCCTGTGAGAGGATTTGCAGCATAAAGGGTGATTGCTGAGTATTGTCTCTGCATGCGCAGGCGCCCAGGTGACGCCAGGTGGCAGCGTCAACTCAGGCTCAGCCTTTGCGTGGGATGCCCTTACACACACTGACAGCCACAGGTGTTCCTTTGCACATACAGCAAAGCACCTTTAGGCCGTGATGCCTTCTCTGGAGGGCACATGCAGTGGTTGCAGCATTCCAGAGAGAGAGACTAGAGCATGGTAGTGCACAGTTGCACTGAGGGCCTAGTGTGAATGCAGGGATCTCCTGCAGAGGCGGCAGTACCCCTTCCTGAGGCGCCATGCCCTGAGTGCTACGCACCACAGCCAATCAGGCATCGCCCACACAGCAGCGACACAAGCCACTAGTCACCCGAGTGCTTGGCAGGCGCTGGAAGCACTGCATGCTGTGTACGAGGTGGGCGACAACAATTTCTGTTGTCCCCTCTCTGAGTGCAAGAGCTCAGCCTGGTCCCTGAGTCTATGCTCCTGCTAAGCAACATGAGCTCTGCAAGTGCTCTAGTACATTCCACCAACCTTGGCAGGAGTAGGCGTGACAGAGAGGCTGAGAGCTGAGTGAGTCTTGCGCTGATGCAGGACTGCAAGCTGCACCTGCTGAGCTGGAAACTCATGCCAAAGCTGGCTGCCCTGCTGCACTCTCTGGCCAGTATCTTAGGCACATCTGAGTACCAGGACAGATACATGCGTGAGATGGGCCCAGAGATTGCGCACTCCGGACAGAGTGTGCAGAAAGGTACAGACGAAGCTGCCTGAATCTTTGACCGTGCTTTTCTTGCTTCAGCCATGCCAACACAGATCAATGCCGCTCAGACATCATGCCAAACCTGATTGTCTACCTTGGGTGCCACCTTATGAACAATGGGAACCACGTACGATACACAGCAGACAGGGAAAACGTGGCAGCCTGTCTCTGGGCAGGAGCCGCCATTGATGTGCTTTGTTCTATCGTGGCCATTGCTCAGAGTCTGGCCTTAAGGTGGACAGCTGGCGCAGGTGCATCTGGCAAGCAGAAGGCTGACAGGCGTCGCCCTGCGGATGTCATGAGGGCTCTGCACCTGTGCTTGAGCGGGCGAGCAGACCAGGCGCAGCAGTGGGTGCCTCAGCTCGCCACCTGCGCTGCAGCCTGTGTGCGCCGGACAGTGGACGTTCTGGCATTCTACAAGTGCATTGCCTCGTCGTCAGGTGAGCCTGACACCGTGCCCTGCTCTTTCAGCGTATTGTCTTGCCCCATGCGCATGTCTTACCGCCATGAAGCATCTTTGACAATGCATGGTAAGCAGCACTGATATGTCTCACGAAGCCTCATGACAACGGGTGATACTTTGACTGTGAGGCACAATCCTGTGACTCCTAGATCTACAAGATTGGCCTGTGATAGCGGCACTCATGGTATCATATGGGTCAATCAATGGAGTGCGTGGCTGCAGAGGAGTGCGCCAGGGAGCTGTGTGCAGGCATGGATGCCTCAACAGGCGCGGCCCGCCCAAATCCAGAGCAGCTGGCGAGGCTTGTGCTGGTCACATGTGAGCGCCTGGTCAGCATGATGGTTGAGAAGGTGACCACGTCCCAGCCACTGTCTCCCTCTCCATCTTTTCTGTGCTACCAGACATTCTTGTGTGGCTTGCTGACATTACATGAGACCCTCTGGACCAGGGGTATGTTTGAGCTACACGCCAGGGTGCATTTAGGCATAATAGCCAGTGGCAACTCAAGAACCCCGGGGATGTAAATGACGGCTGGCACCATGATGACTGTACCAACGCGATCACATCCTTCGCAGGGCTGGACGCAGCATGAGCTGGACAGTCTGCCGATTGGGGTTGCCCTGCCCCTGAGGGAGGCTTTGCACAAATGCAGGAGGCGCCCGCCCGCAGGTAGACACCTCATGTGATGGCATTGCGCTGAATATTTCCATCCCCTGTAATCCCACAGTGTAGCAGGTGATGTCTAGTGGAAAGGGCCACAGGCTATAGGCATCCTCGGATATCCTTGAAGCAGTCTACAAGAACACTGGCTGTCAGAGCGTCCTTCCAACACATCAGTGTCTGTGCAGGCTGGACTGCTGCTGCGTACGCTCTGGTTGGGCGCATGGACCTGGCCGAGATGGCATCTGCAGCCGCGGAAGCCGAGGCGGCATCGCGGCAAGCGCCCGTGCAGGCGCTGCGCCCCGGCCCATCGATGGCGCTTGGCGCAGCCAGCGCGCTGGAAGAGCGGGCGCAGGCGCAAGGTGGCGCCAGGCGCCCGCACCTGTCTCCGCTGTGGCAGCCCAAGCTGCGCACGCCTGCGCCCGGTATGGGTAGCCTCCATGACTCATGATCTCATGTTCATCTCCTCACATAGCACGTATTCTGACAGTAGCCCTTATTGCCCAAGCACATAACTTATGGGCTCCTGACCGTCAGCAGTAGGACTGTGCGCTTCAGGTCATCACCCGCAGCGCAGCAGGCTAAGCATTGGCGGTAGCCGTCATGCGGGCGCAGCAGCCACAGAGGCTGCCGCGCGCATGGAAGCTGCCACCCTAGCGGGCCTGGCGGGCAATGCCACTGGGCCGCCGGGCAGGTTTGCAGCTTCCCCCCAAAGCCGCATGCCTGGCAATCAGCCGGGGCCTGTCAGCACGGTGGAGGGGCCTGCTGGGGTGGATGCACAAGTGCCTTCTGCCATGCCATACGCGCAGCGGCTACGAAGAGAAGGTGCGGTTGTCAGCAGCATGTAGGCAGCTCTCTGCCATACCCTGAACACCTGCTGCCTGAGATGAAAAGCTGCATGCAAATGCACCAGGAAGGACGCTGTGTGATTTCCCCAGGAATTACTGCAAGGCTCTATGCCATGTCATGCAGCCAAACCAACCTGCAGAGTCATCATCTTCTCTACTCACCACTTCCCTAGTGGCTTTTTACCTGCCTGCTTGGGACTGTGAGAGCAAAAGCACCCCCGGTGATCAAGTTGGGTGTGACGTGCAGGCCTAGCCAGTGCCGCCAGGGTGCCGCAGGAGAAGCCGAGCGAGATACGCAGCGTCGAGAAGGGCAACCTGCCCGACGGCATGGAGAGCCTCTTCGACGGCACCGCCGGGCTGCGCTTCTCCCGCGACAAGCGCATGCTTGAGGTGTGGTGTTCCACTTGACGGCTTCATACCTACAGCAGGTGTTCCTAGGGGCTGCCTGCCCCTTGCGCAAGAGAACTGAATGCTAGCATCCAGTCTTTACAGTATCTGCAATCGGCTAGATGGTGTGAGGAATGGCACACCCAAGCATTCGCACGGAATAGCCTCACGCGCTCTCAGGGAGATCAGAAATGTAACACTTTCATGCGCAGGTGAGGAAGCTGATGGCCAGCTCAGCGCCGGTGCCGCTGCATGTGCCGGCAGCGCCGGAAGCGGCGGATGCGGAGCAGCTGCAGGCACAGCAGCAGGCGCTGCTGACGCTGGGCTGCCGCACCATGGCCCTACCCATCGGACGCGGCGCCCTCACCCTAGGTAATGTGTCGTCCTGGCTGTCAGACGCGCCAGTGTTTGCGGCAGAACTATCCCAGCGTGGTTCTGCCCCTTGTCACGTCTTCAGCCGCTCTTCTCACATGCTCAGCGACTGCCGTCAAAACTTCAGCTCTTAGAAAGAAGCCGATTGCCGGCTTTCCCGGCTCAAGCTACATAGCAGAACGTGTTCCTGCCAAGCGTTCTACCAGTTGACACAATCGTTCTGGAGAGGGTTCTGAGGTTCTGCCGCGCACACACTGAAAAGCGCAGGCTTTACTTTTTTTACTAAGCAGGGCATGCTGCTGCTGCTTGCAGCAGCAATACAAGCAGGTGATCTCATCCCGGAAGGGCATCAGAATTTCTTAGGTGGGAGGGTGAGGTCCTTTACGCTTTGTGCAGGCACAATGCGGCCGCTGCCTACAGAGCCTGTCACGTTCCCAGCCCTGTGCTTGGCAGGCCGCCTGCCGGAGCAGCAAAATGCCACCGTCAACCTGGACCTCACTCATGCCCAGGTATGTGCCTTATGTGAGCAGTGTGAGCTGGAATAGCTAATTGCCTCGCTCAGTACTGGAACAGCTAATGCTTTGAGCTGTCCATGCTTGCCTCTGCAGGATGCAATTTCCAGCTCAGCAGCTGATAACTCACAAATTCCTTACTCTCAGCCTCAGAAACTGATGCCATGTGCAGCATGCGCCTGGCGGTGGAGCATCAGCTGATGTCACAGCGTGGCCTGAATTTCACAATGGCGTGGCTACAGGTAAGACCAAGCTCCAGAGCCGTCAGAGTCACAGTCAGTCATGATCCCATCAGAGAAGTGCACTTGACACAGCATTGGCTAGAGTGACTGGCGCAGGCCAATATGCTGACTTCGAGCACCTGCTACTACTTGCAAAGAGTGCAATGGTGACCTGCTGGCTCTGTACTGTCTTGAGATATATCTCTGCAGCAGGTCTGGCACGAAGGTAGCCTGAAGGTCACTAATAGCACGTGTGAAGTCAGGGGTTCAGGTTTTGCGGTATGTCTGTAGGGCTGCGCATAGCCAAAGGGTCCGCGCCCATCACCCGGACCTGGATCTTGTACAATAAGCCGAAGGTGCCACAGTACACCCATGCTGGCGTCCTCATGGGCCTGGGCCTTGCAGGTACTGCTTAGAGCTCTGACCTTGCCTGCATGAGAATCAACCTGTAGTGATCCTGCGTGTGAAGCTCCCTTCTCATGAGCCTGCAGTGTCTCCCTGTCTTGAATTTTTACTTGCCGAGAACCTCCCAGCTGTCCAAATCTACCATCAAGAAGTCCTGGCCCACTTCCGAGAGCGCAAGTAGTGCATTTGACAGGCACCCATGCAAGCCGGCAAACCACGAGGTACTGAGGAGTGGTAAGGCAGATCCTGCTGGTGCGCAGATCAGCTATCATGTCTAACGGCCACGGACGTGTACCGCTACATGTCCCAGGAGCATGACGCCACAACAATGGGCCTGCTGCTTGGGATGGCCGCAGCCAAAGCAGGCACCATGGACCCAGTCGTGTCCAAGATGCTCTTCATGCACGCGCCCCGGCTCAGCACTGAGGCGTTCCTGGAGCTGGAGCTGAGCCCCATGGTCCAGTCAGCAGCCCTCCTCGGCCTGGGGCTGCTGTTCAGGGGATCGTGCCACAGGTGCACCTTCTAATTTTTCTGGAGACTTTTCATGTAAATGCCATGATAGGGACTCTGACAGCCATGCAAAGTTCCAGGCAGAAGACAACATGTCTGTGCCTGCTCTATGCTGAACAGGCCTGAAGGGCATCAGGTCCCAGCAGTGTACACGATCTGCCAGATGTGCTGCAGACTCCTTTTGGCAGAGCTGCTGCAGGAAGCAACAGCCGACTGCCGACACGGGACCGAAGGACACTACGCGCATTGCAGGCTGACAGCAGAGCTCATGATCGAGGAGATTGGCCGGCGGCCGACATCTCTGGACACGACCTGCGCGACCCAGAACCCGCAGGGCAGCGCGCACCATCCCGAGAACCGAGAGAGCTACGCGTGGTCTGCGGCGATGGGGCTCGGCCTCATCACGCTGGGCAAGGGCCGGAATGCAAGCGGCCTGAGTGACATGCGGATCGAGCAGCGCCTAAGGTATTGCATCACAGTGACTCTGCTTTGAGTATCATCGAGTGGGCCCCTCGCAACGAGATTATTCCACCTAATTCCAGGCGGCGCACACTCTAGGTGCTGTGGCTCTGCAGAGACAGGTACAGCTTTGCGGTTTGTCAATGCTATTGCAGGCTGTTTATAGACCCTGTGCTGTCTCAGGCACTTCATGGTGGGCGACAGCAATGCCTCCTCACTGAGCAGGAGGGGCGGCGCCAAGTCTGGCGCTATCCCTGCGCCCGTAGACCCCCTAGCATTCATGGACGTTCCCAACCTCCCGGCTCTGAAGCTGGACGACCGTCAACCACGGCATCTGGGCCCATCACAGGTACAGTTGATTGGTAACCTCAAGGACCTCTGTATCCACCTTGCTCGATGCATCGTAAATGCAACAGCCTGAACACCCTCCTTCCAGAAGGGAAAGGTCATTGCTAGCACCATGGAAGAGCCTGCTGCATCGCATCATCAACAGCAGGGCAAATGAGTGCACAAGGGTTTCTGAGCACGCTGTGCGCTTTGCCAGGTGGTGCTGGAGGGCAATCTGGTGAATCTGGATGTGACTGCACCCGGAGCCACCCTGGCACTGGGCCTCATGTACCTCAAGACCAACGATGCCGCCATTGCGCGCGTCTTCAGCATTCCAGACACCCACTTTGCCCTGGACTATGTGAAACCGGACCTCATCGTGCTGCGAGTGCTGGCGCGGGGGCTGGTCATGTGGGATGAGGTGGCGGCCACCAAGGAGTGGGTGGAGTCTCAGCTGCCAGACATCATGAAGGTGGATTTACTGACCTCATTCGGCTGTGGCCACATTGATCAGTCATGGCCATTGAACAGATGTTCGTCATCCATAGCAGCAACTGAGCTAGGATTGAACCTGCAGAGGAAGCTGCTCCTCGGGTCCTTTAAGTCTGATATGTATCAAATCGGAGGAAGTCACCAAGGATGGATGCCAACAAAACCTATTATGTCAGTAAAAATGGAGACAGGCTCTTCGAGAGCAAGGATCAGCACATCCCTGGTTGAGGCAAAACCTTGGCAGCATGCAGAAGGGTGCTGCCCTCACCTGCAAGCCCCATTCTCAGGCACATGCATGAGCAGCATTAGACCGCATGCTTTTGTCTGTAGAGGCTCTAATCCAAATATGCTGGCATGCTGCAGGGTCCGTTGAGCCAGCACATGGGCGGAGGGGACGATGCTGCCAAGAGCAACATCGACCATGAAGCCCTGGCGCAGGGGCATGTGAACGTCATTGCAGGCGCCTGCATGGCCATTGGGATCAAGGTGAACCTCTCCAGCTCTATCAGAAGGGCTCAGATCTGCTGTTGCAGCTTGATACTACCCCTCTAACGTATTACTTGAACCTGAAGCTCAAAGTAGACTGCATTTGGAATTATCAGTCTCAGGTTGAAATCTCTGGAGTGCGGGATGGGGTTGAATAGGCACTCTGCTGTGGTACACGAGCAAGCGGAGTGCAGCATATAAAGGAGAGGGATTGTGTGATCAGTGACTTTTGCTTGCAGCATGCCGGCACAGGCAGCGCGGCTGCGCAGGCGGTGCTGTCAGACTACATCCTGTACCTGCTGGAAGCCAAAAACGCTGCAGTCGACTCCCTGTCAGGTATGTATATGTTCGCAGCTGCAGGTGTTCCACCTGACGCACACTAAATTATTTGCATGATAGGCACATAACAGGAAGAATGTAATGCAAGCGCTGCAGTATGCCTGGACTTGTCAGCACCCAGGGTGAGAGAGCCAGGATTCATTAGCCTTACAGGCATCAGAGCACGTTGCCTTGCCACAAGCCTTGCTATTAAGCCCTGCATTGCAGCAGTGAGAAGTCTCTCAATGCAGGAGGGCTGGCAGCTTGGGGCCAGCTGGACAAGGCTGCTGTGGAGACATGCATCTGCGCGGTGGCTCTGTCGCTCTCCGTGGTCATGGCGGGCTCCGGGCATTTGCAGACCATGCGCCTCATCAGGGGTGCGCAGACACATCCCACCTGACTGCTGTCTCTCTTGTGGCTGCCGCCTTGGCTGCCTGGCATGCATCAACAGTTTATCATGTGCCTGGCTCCTGCTTTAGCCAATACAGCACCATGAGAGGCTTAAGAGACCATGTGGGTGCCTGCTGAGCGCGCACCCACACAGTCAAGAGTCTATCTGGTGCTGCATTGGCTTACCAAGCAGGATCATCAGTGGCAGGATGGCATAGGATTAAGGGTGTGTGCTGAGTCCTGACCTGTCTGCAGGTCTGTGCAAGCGCCTGACGCCTGTCAGCTCGGCGGCGACCCGCGTGGGAGCTGCGCTGAATCATGGCAGCCATATGGCGATGAGCATGGCGCTGGGGTTCCTGTTCATGGGCGGCGGCAGCACCACATTCTCTACCAGGGATGACGCCGTGGCGGCCTTAGTCATCGCGCTGTACCCGCGCTTCCCCAGATCCACCCATGACAACCGCTTCCACCACCAGGTACTGATATCGTGCTGCGCTCTCGGCCTACAGGGATTTTGTGCGAAATTCTATGAATGAACCACCTGCCAGCAGCATTGAGCTAGCATTGCTTTGCTCTCATGATGCTCTTCATGCCTTTCTTGATCGCAGCCTTCTGCTAGTGACCCTCCTCCAGACCCATGCGGCATTCCACCTGATGACTTTGTGCAGAGTTCTTTCCTGTGGTCATGCCCATGAATTGCCTCCAGGAATGGCTGAGTCAATGTGTCTCTGCGTTTGCAGGCCTACAGGCACCTGTATGTGCTGGCTTCAGAGCCGCGGTGTGTGCGCCCAGTGGATGTGCACACACAGGAGCCGGTCTGCGTGCCCCTCAGCATCACCCTCAAGCAGGGCCAGAGCTCAGCTCTGCAGCAGCCGGTGGCAGGTAGGCCATCAGCACCCTCTGTGCAGTCCTGTTTGCTGGCAATGCACAAGAGCTTTACAGTACAATCCCTCAGCTGCCTTTCCAAGCAGGGCCCAGAGCCAGAGCTCAGCCCTGCAGGACCTAGTCTGAGGTCAGATTTGCAGTAATCAGAGCAGCACTGATCTTGGCAAGTCCAGATAGGTGGACTTGTGTGCCATATCAACAGGCATTCCTGTGTCCATATCAAGGTGATCCGGCAGTCGAGTGTTTTGAGTCAATTGATTCAGTGATGAGCATGTGCAGAGACGCCTGCCAATGAGAGGAGCACATGGAGCGCTGCAGAGACTCCCGCGTCTGTGCAGCCAAACCAGGCCGAGGGGTCCCAGGCAGCCATCATCACCAGGACCGCGCCCTGCCTTCTCCCGGAATTGAGCCATGTGAGCGCTCTGCTGACCTCTCATGGGCCGCTTGAATGCTTTGCAGGCCTGTCTTCGACCGCAGACCCTTGCCCAGAATCACACCCTCAGACCCAAAGCCAAAGTATGATTGTCATGTGCTCTCGCATATCTTCTGGGCCGAATTACTAGGGCCAAGAGCTTTCCGCTGGCCTGGACAGCCGGAATGTGCTGTGCAGCATGGCAAGCTGCCGTCGCAGCTGCACCTTTGGGCGCGTGTCAGGTATATCATGGGTTGAGTAGCTCGCTGAGCCTCCGTCTGGGCGTGCAGGTGGCACAGGTGACTGTGAAGGGGCCGCGATATTGGGAGCAGACCATCCCGGCAGGCCAGGACAAGGGAGGTGCCCTAGCTGCGCTATACAGGAGCGGGACGCTGCCTGTGCAGCTGCAGCGCTGGGCGCTGTCCTACGTCCAGGACCCCTCGGGCGTGCGCGGCCTGCTCTCGCAAGCCTTCGATGAGGTGTGCTGCACACACGTGCATAACAATCGGCTGGCAAGCAAGGCATGCCTGGTAGAGCAGCTCTTGAAGGCTTGAGATGGTGTAACATGCCTTTCCAGGCTGCCGAGCAGCTGCATCGAGGCTCAATATTTTGAGAACAGCACCTGTAGTGAGAACATCAGAAGTGCAGCGGCTGCAGACCTTTGCCTGGAACAATCGTGACAGCAAGGGGAACACATGTAGTAAGACTCATGCCCAGTGGGACATGATGTGCAGGGTTCCACGAAGGATGAAGAGGGGTTTGACCTGGTGCACCTGTGCTCCATCTTTGCCAGCGACCCTTTCATTATGGCCTTTGCTAAGCTCATTGAGTCAGGTACAGTCAAGAACCCCTGGACACAATGGCACGGCTATCTCTTGCCTGATCATGCACCCCTCAGTGAAGCTCCTTAGGTGACTGATTCGTTGTACTTGGAATGAAAGGGCTCTCTGAGCTCTCCAAGTGACCATGCAGGGCAGGAGCAGAGTGAGAAGACAGCCTCTGAGGCGCAGCATCTGCTTTTCTGCCGCACGGTGCTACGAGAATGCATCAGTGAGGTGTGTTGCCCCACACAATACTCACAAGAAGCACTCACACACCAGTGACTATGCATACAAGGATTCCTGACACATGTGTGCTCTCGTCTCCACTCCAGAGTCCGGTGAGCGCTC
Source organism: Coccomyxa viridis (assembly GCA_963930925.1). Taxonomy (NCBI): domain Eukaryota; kingdom Viridiplantae; phylum Chlorophyta; class Trebouxiophyceae; family Coccomyxaceae; genus Coccomyxa; species Coccomyxa viridis. The sequence continues at coordinate 509,556 of CAWVOJ010000007.1, read as the reverse complement.
TGCAGGACAAGCTGAGCTGCCTTGGCGGCCATCTGTGGCTGCATAGCATCATTGCAGCCCTAGCGGATGGGGAGGGTGCCAGTTTCAAGAAGCTGAGCGGAGGGCTGCCTCCAGCTGTCCCACTGTGGAGCCTGAAGCTGGCGAGCGCCTACCATGAGTCATGCATGGGGCAGGCCTGCCTGCACCTGGCAGCCCTGCAAGCCAGCTCTGGTGCGGGCCACAGAATCTGTGTATATCTTCACTGGAAGAGACTTTTCTTGTGTGCCTCACGCAGAGCTGGCGTTGGAGAATGGCCTTATATATAGCAGTCCTAGTGCAAGTGCACTGCATGGTGTCCTTTGCCAAGCATCACAAGTGACCAACGCACTAGCACCTATCAAGCTTCTGCACATCAAAATGTGAATCTCCTCTTTTCATATACAGGCAGCTCAGGAGGGGACTGGAGGCCCTTGATGCGGGTGTCTTTCTTGGAAGCTCAGCACCAAAAGTGGCGCTGGGCGATGGCAGGCAACAATGTAGTACCCGCTGTCAGCAGCACAGCCTCTGGGCAGCTTCTTTCGGGGTATCTAGGCCTTGGCAAGGCTGCAGAGACCGCAGCTCCCGCGCACCATCCAGCCACATGGAAGCAGGTGCCTAGCACATGACCTTCCTCCTGCCTGCCCATGATAGGTCATGAGATTCAGCTGCATTCCGGCATGTGTCATGCGACAAATTTGTGCCAGGGGATGCAGATCTCAGCTGGGCTGCACTGACTAGATGGTTCTTGGACATGCATAAAGAGCCTGCGTGGCCCTGCACACCACCTCTAGTGAAGTTGCAGAGCACTTGACCGTTCGAAGCTATGCCTCGAGGTAGCTTGTGTGGAAAACTGACATTTCTGCTGCCTGTGCAGGAACTTTTCGGAGCCCTCCTATCCCTGTCCATGATGCCTGAGCCTGGTCAGGTACAGCAAGCCCTGGCGCAGGCTGCCAGCTCAGCAGCAGCCCTCTCCGCCAGCTCAGCCAGCAAGCGCCAGAAGTCTGCAGCCCTGAGCACAGGCAGCCGTCTTCCCCTTCCTCCAGATGCGAAGGCTGTGCTTGCAAAGGCGCTCCCAGACGCATCAGCAGAAGCCTTGGACCTTATCATGCTTGCAGCGGAGCAGCTGAGGTGATGCTCATGGCTATTTTGGGATGAGTGGGTGCGGGAGCTAAACATGCACCTAGTCCCGTCCCCACAGCCAATCGAGTACAGCAGGTGCACCACGTGGGAAAGAGGGTCAGAATAATTGGACAAATGCCGGAACAGCCCTGCAGAACAGAACTCAATGCTGGAGAACCATTGCTTGAATCCAGCAGGTACTGAGCCCAAGAGGAGAATGAGGCAAATGACAAAGGATTTTGCCTGTGCTTGTTAGACCCATTTACGCAAAGATAACTGCAGCTTCCCTTGCAGCAAACTAAGCAAAGATCAATAGAAAGGGGCCACCCTACAGCCCTTCTTTTACAGTGAAGCCTGTAACACTGTGGCTGTCTTGAGGAGTGCTGCAACCTGAAAAGCCTTCCCTGAAGTCACAATACCTTCATGAAGTTGAATGCGGATTGACTTCGTATCTAGTGGCCCATGTGTGACAGAGTCCCTGCTCATATCAGTGTCTGAAATGCATGCCAGTAGTGCAGCACACGTTGCTGCTAGCTGCAAGGTTTCTGCTAACGCCATTCGTAGTTTACAGCTGCTCCCTCGCTCGCTTGGTCACTCATAGTATACATGTACGCCACTCAAGCTGCAGCTGATGCACAGCTGTGCCTCCACGGCGCACTCTGGCACCCACAAGCTGAGCTATGCCCGCCAGCTTTGTGCGGTCAGGATGCCAGCACAGCAGCCCTCACTTTTCCTGCGGATTTGGCGTGCGCAGGTTGTCGTACTTCCTGAGGAATTGCGCTGCTCTGCTGTCGTCGCCTACCATGGCTTTCTTCTCGCCTGTCCATGCTGGGTGATTTGTGGTGTCCTGCATGTGCATGATGGCATACATCACTGTAAGGTTTTCGCAATTGCCAATACATGCAGCCAGCAGCCACCGGATGCGATTGCTACACCTACATATGTATTGCATTATTTGACAGCCTGCTGCTCGAAGCATGATATCTGCACCTTGATTATTGCTCTAATTGATATGTTTACCGTCTGTAGCCGAAAGGGTCGATTAGCTTTGAGGACAGTCTCCACTTGATAGGTTGCCCCATTCCTCAAGACAACCGTCATTCGATGCAGCGCTGGGTGAATGCCCATTTTCGGCATGACGAGACCAGACGGCCTGGCGGCGTGCTTCACAGATGCGAAATGGGTATCATCCTGAGCCTTAGAAGCTTTGGCAAAAGGGCAGGGACATGTCCGGTGTGGATGCAGGAAGACTTGTCAACTCAGGAGATTCAGTCCCTTCTCTGATGTATGATGATGTATTGCAGCCTTGACTTGCAGCTTTTCCGAATTGGGCCTTGATGATGCCAGGTGCCAAAACGGGCTGTTTGCTCATGTCGGTTCGCATGTAACGGCGTTCGCTCCGCTTCAGCTAGGCCCCACTTGGTGCCTGTGCTGAGGGTATGTGGTCGAGATGGTTGAGAAGAACCCGTGGTGGAGGAACGTCAGCGGTCCCTTCCCCAAATGGGAGGGGCCAATCGGATGCAAGGCTGATGGAGGTGGCTGCCACTATGCACGGGGGAAAGTCGGAAACAAGCTGGTCCACACAGCAGTCCACAATAAAGATATAGCTGGTGAGGGGTCATCAACAGTCTCCGGAAGATGTTTGCAGGCTCTGGGCGCCGCTATATGCCTGCTGATCCTTAACTTGCTCTACCGTATGTTGTCATTGTCTATGGTATGAAGACTCTCATAACATTGGATCTGTTTCGCAGAAATCAAAAGGCTTGTTGAGTCCGGTGAGAATGTCAACGAGGTGGAGGCTGCTGGAAACACGCCCCTGCACTCTGCAGCCTACGAGGACTGGCTGGAGGGTGTGGAGTTGCTGCTCAGCCTCGGGGCAAAGATTGACGCATCTAACAACGCAGGAGACAGAGCATATCACTGGGCAGAAAACATGGGGCACAAGGACGTCATGGACTTCATTGTGAAGGTGTGTCATCTGCAGATGCTCTATGCGCTGGTATCTGTGGGCCGTTCTCACACTACTGGACAGCTCACTGCTCTGTACACCACAACGGCAGCATCACTGTGAGGGCCAGCCTGTTGTGGGCTCGATCGCGCATGGCAGGTCCTAAAGCAGTTGAATCAATGAGTATGAGGGTTAAGTAAAGCTTGTGTGCGGTGCAGAAGGGCGGCAAGACTGCCATGGGAGACGTGCTGGTGTCAGACCACATCCCCAAGGTCAAGGTACGGTTCTACCTGTGCTACTCATGCTGGGATGGCTCAAAAATTTGCACTCCACAGAAAGCCTCTCAGACATGGCGCGAGCAGCATCATCAAGAATGCAGTTACAATGCATGGCAATACCCAGGCTCCCGAATGGAACAGACACTGCCCATCATCACTGCTGTGGCTGCCACTCTGTCAGTGACCCATGGTGCTTGCCCCCAGGACTTCTTCCAGAAGGACTGCTGGAAGCACCACCCCAAGCCGTACCAGGAGTTTGTGGACTGGAGGCTCAAGGAGGACGCAAAGATTGAGTCATACCGCAATCACTCTGGCCCTAGCGCTAGCATGTGAGCATGTCTCTGCATCATATATTATGTCTAGACAGAGATCTTGGTGTACGTGCTGCATGTCCAGTTGCTCAATGCGAGGCAGGACGTTTCAATTGAGAGGTGCGTGCGTCAGAGAGACGGTCTGAGCGTCAGGCTCTGATATGGCGTCCCTGAGGAGGCTCTCACTATCAGAGAGCTCCTCAACCTCGACAGGTGCAGGCTGTCCAGCGTTGCTGAATGGTTGCATAGTCTCAAGAATATACACGGCACTGCTTGCCAGTTACAGTGTGATGTCAGATTGGCAAACCAGCAAGGGTGAAAGGCCTTGCAGCCATGTGATCATGTGGCAACCCAGTGTGTCAGCGTGGGATTTGTTTACAGCGCCTATCAACGGCTTTAGCACATTGCTAGCTTCAGGGTTGCAGCATCACGCGCAGACAGTGTCTCAGGTCCTGCACCACAATTTCAGATATCCATTGATGGCACCCACAACTGCTCTGGTACATGAGAAGAGAGCGCAGAGTCATGCGTTCAGATGCTGCACATGAGGTTCAGCGCTATTCAGCATCTTGTATATATCTCACAATATATGCTTCAAAGATACAGTCCTCAATCCTGCCCAGTTTTTCTCACTTCAACATGCCCTCAAGCCTACAGGCCTGGTGTAACCTGACACTGCATACACAGGCAGATATCTGCTTAGGCTTGCTGCTTCCTGCTGGTAGGCTGTTTTGCTTGCCGTCTGGACATCTTGTGGCGGCTCGGGAGTCAGTATTTGTTGATGCCCAGGATGCGCACTTTGTGCATGCTTGGAAGCTTTGCTATCACCAGCACCAGCAGCACGATCAGGTTCAGCCCCAGCGGCTGCCTCCTGCACAGATCAACATGAGGTCAAGACGCATCACACATGCTCAGATGCATCAGCACCCCATTGAGCCACTCACAAACTACACCAGCAATGTGTCAGAAGCAGTCACCAAACTCTTCCTCGCCTGCAACATTGACGAAGCTAATTGCACAGCCATTCACAAAGGTGCAGACGAACTCCAGCCAGCGCCAACTGGCTAGCTTAATTGCAAGCCTGCATCGTGTCAAACTCAGATCGTACTCTGCAAGATGCCTCACCTGTAGTCTGTGCCATGCGTCGCCAGCAGGAACAGCACCACCGGGACCAATGTCAGGAACTTCCTGTTGTTGGTATTCTGCACTCCATCATCCAGCTGCTCCCAGAACGTCATCCCATCATACTTCCCCTGCATCGCAACACCCCTGAGGTTGTCATCCCCAGCACACAGCATATCTCCGTTGCCACGAGGCATACATCCGGCAAAGATCCGGAGAAGACTAAGGAGCTTGTGGAAACCATGCATGCAATGACGATGATATGCAATTGTCACTCTGAGCGAGTCTGGCACAGAACCCAGTACAATGTGCAACAAGGCATGCCCTATTGCTGCGACAATTGCACTCAACAGACTTTGATTTGGAAAGGAGTGGCTCTCAGGCGGTCCAGGCAGGGTGGTGCATGTGGGAGCAATGCCATTGGCAAGAAGCTGCTGGAGCTGGCGGGGTACCTGATCCATCTGTATGGGGGAGCCCTTGTTCCAGTGCAGCAGGTAGTACGTGATGACTCCGTGCCCCAGGTGCACATAGGTCCACGCCAGGCCGTTGTCCACAAACAGGCATGCGAGGAGCCAGCCCAGGATGATGAGTGCTGTGATGAAGGTCCATGCGCCCGGAGCGTTGATCCACTCCACGTTCTTGTTGGTGGTGACCGGCTGGCCGCGCCTGTGCTCTGGGGACCCCCCGTTCTGGGGCACCAGCGTTCTGGTCACTGCCATGCCTGGCAGCGCCCTTCTGGGGATCAAGCAGTCTGCAAGCCAAATGCGCTTCTCACGTCAGGCTGCATGCAATACAGAGACCTGCAGGCCCTTCTTCAGACGCCAATCGCTCATTTTCTGGATGACTGTGCCAAGAAAGTGCATTCAGATGCCTTTGAGAACATGGTAGTAGGTACTGGATCCGCACGACTCCAGGTCACATAGACTGCACAGATGCAACGCAGCTCGACTTTGGAGCACATGCCCGTCTACGATGCACTGACTGAGCGGGTTCTCGCATGAATGCAGTAAAGAAACCCGAAGCCTGTACCTCGGAGATACCTGCACTGGGGGAAGGCCAGTCCCAAGCACAGCTGCTGAGCCCGAGCTTTGGCGTTCAAGAAGCCTCTCTGGCTGCCTCGACGCTGTTCAGTGTGAGCACCAGCCTTTCCGGTCTTCGCTCCAGTATGCTGAGCAAGTCACCGATCGGAGGGCTGTATACTGATGACCTTTCGCCAGTGCACAATTAGCCTTGTACAAGCAACTGAAACGCTTTGTCTTATGCCTGGAAAGCTGTCGATTCTGGTCCTGTCGCGAACTTATGAGACATGCTGACCTGCCCAGCTTCCGCTGAGCAGCCCGCACCTTCCCCTGCTGGCATTTTTATCTCAAGGGCCAGTGCTTCGCATTTGTGCGTTGCAAGAGCAATTCTATACGTCCTGTGCCCTTTTGGCCTGCCGTAGGCCGCCTGCTGCAGACTGCGCTTGCAGATCAGAGGGAACCTTGGGATCTGCAGAACCCCACACTGGGAGCAGCTTGCTGAGGCATAGAGTGCGTGCTGGACCAAAACTTCTGCTAGGTGCAGCTTTAGGTTCGCAGATGTGAGGGCAAATAGAGGGTTGTGCTATCCAGGACCCACTTCCTTCCAGCAGATTTAGCAGAACTCACAGCAGTCCGCCATTTGGACATGCCAGCATACTTTGACTTCAATACGCTGTCCGACCTGACACTTTTCTTGCCAGCTCATCATCCCTGACCACATGAAAGTTGAACCTCCTGAAGTACTCCTCATCATACACACTCACATCCCGGTCGGCTATGCCTCTCGTCATCTTGACACTCACATACCAGTCCCGCCACCTCACCCGGTAGTGGTTCAAGTGCAGCGCCAGCTGCTCCAGAAGCTGCTCCCCAGTCAGGTCTCTAGTACTCTCTGCAACTACCGATTGTGACCCCATGCGGCCTTCAGCCATAGGGTATCCAGTTTTGAAGCCAGGCTTCAGGAACTGCCAGTGCATGTCGATCTTGCGCACAGCAGCTGTCTTGTAGATGGTCTTTCCCAGGGTGCCTCCCTTCGGGTGCCTGTCCCGCCACAGGAAGCTCTGCACCATGCCCCCGTCTGGCTTCTTTACGTGCCCGGAAGAGCCAAAGTGCTTCCAGGGAACGGTGATGCAGCCGACGTCTGAAGCCACCAGCTTCAGGTACTGCGCTACGGCTTGACCCCTGCCATACATGAACTCATCCAGGTCCACGTGCAGCATCCATGTGGTGCTGTAGAAGTACGGCTTGAAGAGCAGGTTGTAGCGCTCTGTCATGCTGATTGGTGGGCTGTGGTCCTTGCGCTGGTCTACCATCAGTGTGACGAGCCCTCGCGAGATGTATGGATCCAGGATCTGGTGAGAGGCGTCGGTGCTGCCATCGTCAATGAGGTAGAAGTGCTGCACCCCTTCCTTCAGGTAGTGCTCCAGCCACTCCTGCAGGATGCTGTCCTCGTCCTTGAACTGCGCACAGGCTGCCAGGAAGTATCGCGAGGTGTCATTGCTGCCTGCAGCAGCATCACAGGTGCACTGGCCATCGATCACATGCAGAAAGGATGCTTCAAGAGTAGTTCTGCACTGCAGTCTGGCCAAGCAGGTACCCAGGGCAGACTATGGTAAAAGGAGCTGTCAACTCATAGACATTCTGACCTGAGTACTTTGGTGTTCCGATAGCTGTGCCTCTCCCACTGGACTGCTTGATGCAATCCCCTACTAGAAGGACTGCTATCAAAGCAACTGTCCAAAAAGCAATGTTCCCAGACATGCCGGTCAGGAGTCATCATAAGTGACATAGCTCTATGCCGGAGCATCCTCTCATACTCGTTACATTTTAGCGCGCAGGACCCGCCGAAAGCGCCCCTATCTTTCTCTAAGATGATTGCGCATACGATGAACCATGGGTGCGCCCGCATGGAACGTGTTTGGCTTCCCGAGGAACCCGCGCCAAAATTCATACATGCTGGGCAGATCTTGGGCACGAGGCCCAGCAAGCCAATGCAGACCGATTCCGACGCCTTACGACGTCGAGCACACATCTGATCGGAAATAAATGACCACAACTTACCCGGATATGAAAGCAGCACTGCATGCCCAGAATGAGCTCCAGCCTGGAATACCTTGCGCACACAGATATCACAGGTCTCTTCAAAACATCACAGTAATTGTGGCATTTCATGTAACCATTACAGGCGCTAGAGCGCGCAAGTCTTCCAGTGCGCTGCGCTGCTGCATGCCAGTATCACAAACCTCCATGCATAATCGTCTGCAAAGTCGATTGGTCAAATAATGTGGCATCAGAACGCCTGTCAATTCGTCAGAGAGACCTTTAACAATGCATTGATCCCTGCGCCCAGCCTTCCAAGGCTCAAGCATTGGGCCTGTTGTGTACAACGGATGTTGATAGCAGTCATGTTGCCAATGCAGAGCACCTCACCCCAATGAGACATGCCCACACCATGCCTCAGAATACCTTTATTGTCAATTGAATGCGATTGGTCACTCTCCTCTGTCACGTACTATGCGTCTCAACTGACCGCAACAATTTGCAGCACGCATAGTGTCATGATCCTATTGCTGGTGCTGATCAGAGCTCCTTGCTGGAGCATGTGGCCATCTGCACACTCCTCGCAGCTGCTGCGCCTGGCCTCTATGGCCTTGGCATGTCCAGAGGCCCAGTGGCATATGCCCTCAAAGAGCCTGTCCGCGACACAAAGAATCTCAGAAACACAGCATCTGGCAGTTTCAGAGCGCAGAAATGAGTACTCAAGAGTTCCAGCAGGCAGGCACACGACCGCTAGCCAGGCAGTCGCATGCGCTGGCAGGGCAGAGGGGAGCCTGGCCTACCTGCGGAAGCGCTCGGGGGGTGGACTGCTCAGGCCTTGCCGTTGCTGTGCTTGGCCTCGTCATCCTTGGCGCGCTGCACGAGCTCGGTGTAATCCTTGATGGTGATGGAGACTCCAGCCTTCTCCATGCGCTCCTTGGTCTGGCTGGTCAGGATGCCCACCACGGGCACGCCTGCTGCCACGCCTGCTGCTGTGCCTGCAAGCAGTGAAGTATATAAGCCATCCTGCCTGATGAGAAAGATCATAATTGTGAAATGTGAGGATGCCCACCACGGGGCACGCCTGCTGCTGTGGCTGCAAGCAGCCAAACTCTGTCAATACATTACATCCAGCCTTTGGCCTATCATGATGCCATGCATATCAACAGTTGCCAGACACTCCTACTGGTAGCATACTCTCAGCTTGTAAGCTCTTGCATGTGGTTAAGCGCCTCCAGGGATTCTATGGCAAGCTTGACGCTTTATCAGGACTGGTGTATGGACAGGAGCAGCAGTGAGAGTCATGCTTCGATAGTGATGCTGATGACTGCAGGGCTGGGAGGGCTCCTCGTCAGCTCTGCATTCGACATGTGGATGTGCCCTCTAGCCTGTCTTGTGGGCAGGCACCAAGGACACACTGCTGCCAGGGCTTGCCGTCTTGCCTGCTGCTTTGCATGAAGACAGGTCCCTTTTCTCCATAAACCTACCACAACAGGTCTATAAGCTGCCACTGCTGCGGCCGTTGCCGGCCACCGCTTTATTATGCTTGTCCAGGAAGGCACATGCATTCCAGTGGGGCCTGCCAAGCCGTGCTCCTTTGAACTGGCTGGAGGGGTCACCTGATGGGGAGTCTTCACAGACGATGGTCTCCTCAGGCTTGACGCCGAAGGCTTTGAGGCCCTCTAGGTAGGGGTCAGGGTAGGGCTTGGGGTTTGCGCACTCCTCACCCAGCACAATTTTGTCAAACCACTTGCTGCAACACCAAGTCTGTCCGCATAAGCAACTGTCTGTTGCATCCTGGCATATGACAGCCTGACATATGACAAGTGCATGACAGTTGAGCAGGTATGCCTAACAAGAGCACGCCAACAAAGGAAATGCCAAAGTCTGCCTGGCTCCTAGGCAGGGGCAGGCCTGAGCTTACTCTAGGACAGCCTGGCAGAGTGTCCACGACACAAAAGTCTTTCAGATGCTGAGGTGGCCAGATCAGGAGATGGGACTGTGGAGCTCACTCGAGGCCGAGAGCTTCGAGCATGACCTCTGCGTTCTTCTTGGGCGCATTTGTGACGGCGCACTTCTTTATGCCGCGGTCGTCGATCCACTGGATCCATTCCCTCAGCCCCTTCACCATGGGCAGACCCTTGTCCACTGCGCAGCAACTTTCACATCTTGAGCACTGGTCAAAGCTGGAGAAGACCCATGTCTGCCTGCAGGTAACTTGGGTAGAGCCCTGTATACAAGGCAGTGCGGACGATCCTAGGCCAGAAGCGCAGTACTTTGTGCTTGCAATATAACGACGTGGATTCCATGCAGGGTGTCAGCACAGTCGCAGCTCTGAAGCTGATGAAGCATAGTCTGAGGGGCCATCTGCTACCCCTGTCAATGATAAATGACTACAGTTGGTTGGAGAGAAGCAGAAAGACCTACAGGCATATTTTCTGAAGAGGGCCTCCTTCTCGTCTGAAAACTTGTCGCGGAACGCCTGGTCGCGGTCAGGCCACAGGAACTTTGACAGGAGGATGTTGTGACCGCCTGAGATGTGCTCGTCAAAGAATTCTCTGTCGATGGGTGCGCCATCCTTGAAGCCCTGCGCGATTCCAGAGGTGGTAAGTAGCCACAGGCACAGGGCCACTGTGCACAGGGGCTGAGCCACTGGCGCTGCGAAACAGGGGCATGCGAGATGATGCTCTCATTATTGCATCAGCTCCTTTTGCTTCTGCTGAGATGGCGCCCAGGTGCTTCGCGTGCGCATGCAAAGGGCAGCAACACAGATGATGACAATGGGACATTGATAGGTTCAAGTTGCAAATATGTAGGGTCTCATACTCTGCCAGCCATCCAGGAAGGACTTCAGCAGTACAGTGGCACAGTACAACGCCCTACCTTGTAGCCATATTCCAGGAGGATGTCGTGGAATGCGTCAAAATGGAGGGGGTCGCTGTTGGTGAGCGTGCCGTCCACATCAAAAAGCACTGCCTTGATTGTGCTCAGATCGGGGAATGGTCTGTTTCCAGGGTTGGCACTCATTGTGATGCCGGCAATCTCGATCGTCTCTGCGGCACCATCATTGCTCGTCATGATGAATACTACTAGACAAGACAGTACCTGGATGCACCACCTGGACTCCAGTACCCCAATGCATTGGTCACGTAACACGAGAGGCTCTGAAGCAGCGCATCAAGGAATCATTGTCTCAGCTTATTTTGGCACGGCAGAAATGCTCACCGTACTCGTCAGGAACCTGTGTTTTGGCGGCGGCGGTCCTTACTCGTCGTGAAGGCTGCGCTGCTGCTTGGGGCGTCTGCCTCCTAGCGAGCTGCTGTTTCCTTGGCCCTGTCGTGTGCGCACCAAGTGTTTGCTATAGGAATCCTTTATAAGCTAATGTTGACGCACACCACTGTTCTATGTCTGTATCATCATGTATAGAGGCAGCCAGTAGTGCAAAGCGTTTGGCTTGGGGCAGCGGGCAGCGAGACGGAAGCTGCCCCCCTTGCCAACCGTTTCGCAATTTCCACCGTACAAGGTGTCAGACCCCATGTAAGGTCTATTTAATGAGAAGATCGCTCTGGTTTTAGGCTGCAGTATTTTACGTGCAATATGAGCGCATGCGCAACTTTGTACCGTGCGGCGTGTACTGCTGCATGCATTGCAGACGGAGGAGGTGTACCTGCCCCCTGTTGGAGTCCTGCAAGCAGAGGTCCGACAGGGCGTTGCAATAGCGTAGGATTCATCGCGGCAGGTCTTGATACATCCGGGATCCGAAAGAAGTCTTGGCGCTATGATCCTCCAAGTCATAGGCCAGCTGGCATGACTAACTTGCATGGATAAGGGCGCCCCTTCAATTGCCAAATGTATGGGGTTGGTGCCTGCAGTGCAAGAGCAGTGCCAGTCCTTCAAGTATCCTGGGGCAGACTTACCAGGAGCCGATGCAGCTATAGATCTGGGTGGTGTGGTATAGAAACTTCCATATGCAGCGCTAATGAGTGGTTTGACCTTGACGGCATCACTCCAGAATGCTACACAGCATGACAGCCATACACTACTGCTCCGCTCGCCCGCTGGAGCCTTTGTGCTTCTACCCAGGTGGACAGCCCATGCCTAGCAGCTGATCAGTCCGAAAGGAGCACGCCCTGACGCCTGTACGGCTATGCAAAACAGCATGCAGCGCCTGACAGGGGCCTTAGCTTCCATTCCAGCAGATATGACACTGATGTGCGTCACTTTGCGCACTCTCCTGCTGGGCAGGGCACCTGCCAGGCCAGAATTGAGCTCGCGCGCTTCTGGCAGAAAGCTGCCGCCAGTGCTCGCTGCTAGCAGAAACTCTCTGCTGCTCTGCCAGGCAGCCTCAAACAGTAGATGGGAGGGCAATAACTTCGTGCTGGCGCCCTAGCGAGCTGCACATGCGCACCAGAGTAGCGAGATCCACTGGCGGTACTCCATATAGATCCCGATCAGAGCACCTTGTGCAGGGGCCGCCAGAGAGGGTGCTGTGCTTGCTGCATAGTCACAGACTCAAAAAAGGGTCTCGTGTGTGAGAGCTTGTCGGCTGAACATGTCCTGCTGGCCAGCGGTACAGCAGCATCATGTTGCTGCACCTGTTGCATGGGAGAGGGAACTGGTTGCATCATCCCTGAATGCCAGTGCTGCAAGGTGCTCATTCTCCGCGCAGCATGACGCATGCAAGACCATGTCTGCCTTGGCGGGCACCTCACACATTGCTGCTCTGCAGCAGCATGTGCCTTGTATCTGCACCATCCTATGATGCTCTGCAAGGTATACATGCACCCTTTCCTGGACAAGAATGCAGCTGCTACTACAAACATCCTCAGCTGTCCGAGCATTCCTTGCAGGAAGCTCTTGCTGCCAGCTCTGCACTGCTCTGCTAGATAATGCGGGAAGTGCAGTGAAGGAAGTTCAGTGTCAGACTGTGAAGCTCTCCTCGTCTTCACGCGGCTCATGTTTTCGACCCTTGAAGAATAAAAAGCGCAGGAAGCACAGTGTGTCGTACTTCCGGAGTCTGTACTAGCTGTCGCACTACCTCAGGCAAAGGTGCAGACACCCTTAGCGAAGAGGATTGGCAGACCGTTTCCATCGCCTTCCTGCTAAGCTGCTGGTGACACTCGGGCTGTATACCTCGTACTTCAGCTGCCAGACGAGCTGCCGCCTTCTTGTTCGAGATCGCGCGGCTTTGGGCATCAGTAAAGCCAGAATAGGCCATACTGTCATCTGGGTACTGGACCACAGGCTTGCCCTCTTCAAAGATCCTTGCACATCTCGACGATACATATCTCAGAAGAAGGAGTGATACCGTAGCGAGTGGAATAGAGTGTTGTGGGCAGCTGCAGCAGGAGCGAGAGGCACCCCTTGAGGCCAAAGTAGCAGCAGAGAGAAAGGCGTGCTCCAGTCGGATGCCAATGTCGCAGTCGGCGGTCGCACAGGCCCTCTCACATCTGCCGGGGATGAATGGTCTGCGCAAGGGCACTGCTTCTGAGCCGGGCGCCAGTGGAGAGCACTTGCCGCAGGGTGCTACATCGGGACCGCCTGAGACCGACGGCTCTGCCAAGCAGCTGAGGAATACTACGGTAAGCTCAGCTCTGTCCCCGGCACATGGGAGGACTTGCGAGAGGCCACTTGCAGGGCAGCCTTCTCACTTGGTGTCGTGTAACCCGAGCTAAGCTAGTAAGCAGCCCTTGGGCTTTGTCCTGCTTGCTGTACATCACCGCTCGAGTGTAGAAGCCATGCAGCCCGCGTGTGGCTGGGCGCTGAGGGCTTCATCTGACACATTCATCTGTGCCGGAATGTGGTGGGCGCTTCGGGCCCAGGCACAGCAGTCTTGCACCCGCACCTAACTGCCCTCACAAAGAATTCCTCATGGTGCAGGCTCACTCCCAGCCGACAGCCCTCCTCAACACTGGGCATCGCATCCCTCTCTTTGGTCTGGGCACCTTCAAGGCCGACGAGAAGACCACGAACGAGGCTGTTGCGGCAGCACTGCAGGCAGGCTACCGGCACATCGACTGCGCACAGCACTACCTGAATGAGCCAGCTATCGGCCATGGACTCAAGGGAGCCCTCGACGCGGGCTATGCAAAGCGCGAGGAGGTCTTTGTCACGTCCAAGCTCTGGTGAGACTCATATTAGTCCACGCTGAGCATGGAAAGGGCGGGAGCAAACTGCACTTTCTTGCGCCTTGTTGCTAAGTGATGCACCGTTGGAAAGTGGTGGCCTGTCCGTGCTCTTGTTGGAGCCCCCATAGTCTGCAACACTCATCGACAGGTATTAGAGCCAGCACGCATGCTTCAACATCGTGGTCAGACGCAGGTCCCTTGCCAGCTTGCTAGGCTGATTTATGGCTTGCTACATCATTGCAGCAATTAACTGATTGTCATTAGCAGCTGTAGCAAGTGTTCTACGGAGAAGCAAGGCTGACATATTGAGCTTTGACTAACCTCACAGGAACACAGACCATGGAGCAGATGATGTGAGGCCAGCTCTGTTGGGAACCCTTAAGGACCTGCAGCTGGAATACCTTGACCTGTACCTGGTGAGTACGCTGAGCTCATGCCAGATCAATATGTACAGCGCCTGGTGACTCATAGTCTGCTCATGCGTGATGCAACTCCTGTGCTTACATCAGTGGATGTGCTGCAGATTCACTGGCCTGTGACAGAGCCTCAGAAGAAGGGGGACCGCATTGACCCCTCAGTCAAGGAGACATGGACAGCCATGGAAAAGCTTGTAGATGAGGTCAGAACGCTATGAGTCACACTTTGTACTGAGCTCCTCTCTCAGGCCAACTCTCACCATCATAGGAGTACTGGGGTGTGTTGAAGTACAGCGGTGCTATGGTCCTTTGCACAGCCTGTAGTTGTTTGCATCAGTGTGCAAGCCCGTGTCGTATTTTTCAAAGCATACATGTGACTATCGTATACCTGCAGGGCTTGGTGAGGAACATTGGTATCAGCAACTTCTCTATCCAGAAGACGCAGGAAGTGCTGTCCTTCTGCCGCATCCGCCCAGCTGTCAACCAGGTACATGCATAGAAATGTCTCATCTAGATATCGACAATCTCTTCGCAATCCTCGCTCATCAGGAGGTTCAGTTGGCTGTTACGCTGTGTGTGTGTCTTACCATCTTGCTTGTTGGCTCTACCCCTAGTCACTAGAACGCCTGGTCTGCACGCTGATGTGTCCACTCTTCTCTTTCAGGTGGAGGTGCACCCGCTGTGGCGCAATGATGACCTCATCCAGTACTGCAACAGCGAGGGCATCCACGTCAGCGCGTACTGCCCGCTGGGCACGCCCTGGACGAGCGCCAAGGCGGTCATCCGGCGTGCGGATCCCGCCAGCCAGCACCCCGTCATCCAGCAGATCGCCAAGAAGTACAACAAGCATGCGCTGCATATCATCATGCGCTGGGGCCTGCAGCACGGCACCTCCATCCTGGCAAAGTCGTCCAACCCACAGCGCATCAAGGTAAGGGACTGGAGGCACTCTGCCTCTGTGGGTATACAAATCTGTGACCTACGAATACACATCTGGGAGTTCAGGCGCACGGAGTGATGCGCTTCCCTCCTGCTTCACTCCTTTCAGCACTTCTCGCTGTGAGCTGGTGGGTGACCCTTAGCCAGACACTGGTAGGGGAGTCTCTCATCAGCTTACAGTGAGGCTCCAAGCCGTGTCTATATGCTACAGGTTTGCATGCATCAATTCTGTAGGCTCTGCACTCTATATTGAATGGCCCATTCTGAAGACTGCTCTAGACTGGCCTTGTGCTGGCCTTCAATGTAACTGCATCTGAGCTGGGAGCATGGGTATGGCGCAGGCCAACCTGGAGACGGTGTTGGCCTTCGAGCTGGCGCAGGAGGACTATGACGCCATCACCGCCATCGACTTCCAGCTGCGCCTTGTGGACGGCATCCGCTTCCTCCGGCCCGAAGGCCCCTTCAGGTGCTCTTCTCTTTCTGAGCTGCCATCCTGAATGTGTGCATACTTAAGCAGCAAAGGTGTGGTTGGCTTCCACATTAGCCCGGGTATGTCAGGCAGTGTCCCCAATTCCGCCTGTTGCCTTTGGCTAGGATGATTCTTTTGTAGGTGCACTCAAGGAGGGCTGCATGCTGATTTGAATATGCAAGGCTTCGGAGAGGTGTCAAGCCCTGTGTACTCATATACACTGTGTTCCTCTGTGACTGTGCCTGCAGTGAAATCATCACGACATGCGTTGGGAGAGCATGTGGTTAGGTCTAACCTTAGCTCTTGAGAGCGCTTCTTATCAATGGCCTATGCTGCCTGCAGGAACATGCAGGACCTGTGGGACGAGGAGTACACAGACCTGTGCCGCGAGAACTTCATCAATGCGATGTACAAGTTCCCCGACACGCCCGTCACTGAGCTGGAGAATGGCCGCGAGATGCCCATCCTGGGTGTCGGCACCTGGCTCAAGCAGAACGTGCAGGACACCATTGAGCAGGCCCTGCGCGCCGGCTTCAGGTGTGCCTGCCCTTGCAGCTTGCCTCTGGTACTGAGCATCATCGTTGCGCTGCGAGGACCTTTCCTGCCTTGCGCTCCATAATTATTGGTGGCCAGGGTCAGCTGCCTGATGAGCTTCCAGAGGGATGCAACCTCCATTCCACAGCTGTTGTCCCTGGAGTGAGGATTCATGTGCATCCTTATTGCCTGCCGAGGCTCTGCGCGATGATGTGCAATATACCTTTCCAGTACAGATGCCAACATACATCTGCATGCAGCAGGACAGGCTCATTATGTTGTCCGCTGGCTGCAGGCATGTGGACGTGTCCTCGCAGCAAGGCAACGAGGAGGAGATCGGCACAGCAATGTCCGAGGTGTTCAGCGACTGGCTGGTGAACCGACCCGACGTGTGGGTGACGGGCAAGTTCTGGCCGGAGGGCGCCGAGTGCCCAACGCCGGCCCAGATCAGGGAGCAGCTGAAGCAGACGCTGCAGGCGCTCAAGCTGGAATACCTGGACCTCTTCCTGCTGCCTGCCAATAAGAACGAGAAGGCCTTCAAGGTGTGCTGCCTGTGCAGCGCCCCTGTCTGGTCATATTTCTAAGCACCTTTCGAGTCACAAGCTTCTACCATATGACAGAGGAGAAAGGGGTATATCGGGGTGACCATTGCAGCAGTGTACCTTTCTGTATGTAATGGTTCTGGTGGCTGCCCAGTGGCTGTATGAAAGTTTGCAAGACAATCATTCCTTAGGAGTGGGGCTGTCTGGACAACTGTCAGGTCAGATCAATAACGCTGAACAATACTGTGCAGGCTGCCTGGAAGGCAATGGAGCAGCTGACTGACGAGGGCCTGGTGCTGAGCATTGGGCTGCAGGATGCTGACATTGATGACGTGTCAGCTGTCATGGAGTATGCCCGTATCACGCCAGCTGTGAACTCCCTGGAGGTCCACCCCGGCAACAGGAATGATGCCCTGCTGGCCTTCTGCAGATCACAGGTAATCTCCTAGCTGGCTTGCCCTCTTGCAGGGAGAAGCAGTTTGCAGCCTCCCCTTGAAGCTGCAGCCCTGCGGGACCCATGTTTTATTGCCCTCACGCCCAGGGGTAAAACCTGTATTTTACTGAGAGACTGCGAGCCTGGCATGTCACCTCTTGTGGTCTGGCAATGCTACTTGCGCATGGCCTATATGGAGCAGGATTTAGAATGCCTTCTGCCATCGGCTAAATGTGCTGCGGGAAGCGAGATGGCTGAGTTGTTCCCTCTCATGTGGTTGTGGCTACACTGCAGGGCCTGCACGTGATGGCCTCCAGCTGGCCGGCGACAGCCTACATGCTGCAGCGCAAGGACAGCCCGGCGCTGCTGCGGGCGCCGCTGGTGCACGACATTGCCCGCAAGCTGGGCAAGAAGCCCAGCCAGGTCCTCCTCAACTGGGCTGTTGCCCATGGCACCACTGTCTCCCCCAAGGCCGGCTCCTTCGAGCATGTCCAGGTGTGCTTCTCCTGCTGCCCAGTGTGGGCTGGCTGATCACACGTACTGCATGGTGGAACATCAGGGCCTGCTGTGTTTTCTTCCAGCATGTCTTTTGAAGGCAAAGTCTTGAAAGTGTCAGGTTGCCCGGAGAGGTCGTTGCTCTGCAGCACAACTCACACACACAACTCACAACTCACATACACAACTCTTCATATTTGCACGCCTGTCTGTTGCTCAGCATTTCAAGCTGTACGCAGGAGATTGCAGATGTCCTGAACTGGGACCTGCCAGAGGCGGACTACAGGGCACTCGCCAGGCTGCCCCAGAACGTGGGCGACGCCAAAGAGAAGACCACTGCTGGAGTGCTCTTTGAGGGCAACAAGGCTTAGAGCCACCTGAAGTAGTCTTTGAGGGCAACAAGGGTCAGAGGCAGGTACCATACGCCTAGAGCAGGGCTCTAGCGCCTCAGCACAGAGGGGCAGCTCCTAAAGCTTTGGGGCGGGCCCAAGTTTTGTCTGGGCAATCCTGGGCAAGCTTGATCAGGCTGCAGGCCTCATTGAGCAAGCCTGGGTGCACCTGGAAGGCAGGCCCCTGCCTATAGGGCAAGCCTGAGCAGGCAAGCTTTAGCGCACAGGCGCGCCAGAATTAGGGAAGTAGCGCAAGCAAAGACTACATAAGCCACTCTCTATGCACTGCCACAACGTGATGGTTTCCGCAGCCATGCCTGAACTTGTGCATCTTGTCCCAAGCCTGGCGTGGGTCACTTTTGACCTGGTGCCACTGGTATGGAGAGTATGCCGCGAGAATTTGCCCATGCATTGGAGTGCGCTCATGCATTGTCTCCTCCTCGCAGACAACAACCCACGGTGGTTCCATAATGGTTGATTGATAGCGCGCAGACAGCTCCGCCCAGGGCGCTCCCGCAGTTTGCCACACAAGCAGTGCAATGTGCGATGCGCCTGTCTCAGCGCGGTTGTGTCCCTTGCTGGCGCATGAGTGTGGTCTATGTGTGTGTGTGTATTGTGGAGCCTCCTGCGTGGCAGCCTTGCAATTCAGGAGCCATCAGGGTGAGGCATTGTGTTTACGTCGGTGTTCCATAACATCACTGTCAGTTTCCCATAATTCCCAGGACCTGAGATCCAAGCTGGGCAAGGCGTGGTAAAGCGTCCTGATAAGCCATTGTAGGCCTCTCCTGGGGAGGGGCAGCATGCGAGGCCTCTTGCCAGGAACAGCAAATTTTTCTGGCGCGCCAGGTGATCTGTTGTAGGCACGTCCCAGAAGCATTGCCCTCAGGGGCTGATCTGGGGGTCATCACTCAAGTAGAGCCCTCAATGCACACAAGGTGCGCAGTAGGAGCCTGCTGCAGGGACAGCCAAGCGACAGCAGAATCGGCAGCTTTCCGGAGCGCTCACGCGCTGGCGTGTATATTGAAGGAGGCTGCTGCACAGAGCAGCAATTCGTTGAAGTCAGGATCAGGCGATGCAGTAAAGGAACATGGGTGGTGCCATGCCAGGATA
This sequence comes from Coccomyxa viridis, assembly GCA_963930925.1. Classification (NCBI taxonomy): domain Eukaryota; kingdom Viridiplantae; phylum Chlorophyta; class Trebouxiophyceae; family Coccomyxaceae; genus Coccomyxa; species Coccomyxa viridis. The sequence goes on along the minus strand of CAWVOJ010000007.1, from coordinate 490,249 downwards.
CGCCGGCTTCCCAGTGTGCAAGATACTCTTTGGCCATTGACATCCGCTACAGATACCTTTGGTTTTTGTATGGGATAAGCACAGAAGAGCATGGCATGCGATTCTTTGTGGGTACATGATTCTTGTACGTCTCTGAAGATGCGACTTGGCTCCAGCTGGCACAATAGCATAGCTGACCAGCATGGGCTTTGTATTGAAAGGTATTTGTGATGCATTTGGGAGAGCCTCAATCATATGTGGCTGGAACTCTGTTTTGTGCTGCATGGCGACGCGACTTGCAATTGCGAGGCAGGGGCAGGGGCAGGGCAGCTAGCAAGCTGAAGTGGGAAGCATTAGGCATGTAGGTTTTCTAGCTAGGTCTACCGTGTGCGAACAGCAGTGAGGCTCAGATCATGTAAATCTAGTGACTCATGGCCACCATACACCAGACACATGTGCATGCATGCAGATGTAAATTTTAATGAAATTGATAGCGCCTCTCAACTTCTCGGTCATCCCATTGTGGGCCCATGTGCATTACAAGAAGTATTTCCGCCACAAGTCATGCAATTGTTAAGCTGCTGAAAGCGCCCACAACCCTCTTTGTCGGCTGAGGTGTCACATGACTGTCAAACAGCCTCAGGGGTGATGATGCTGTCAAGAGCATCTATTCGCCGCATGTGCTTATCAGTGAGCTCAAAGTCCAGGACCCTGTTTGCTGCAATGCGCTCCTGCTTAGAGGATCTGGGGACAACCGCCTGCAAAGGCAGCAATCCAAGCACTTTGATTGCTTTGCAATTCATAGTGGGATGCAACATACAGGGCTCCTCCAGACACTTGAAGGGAACTCCCGCTTCTGACTCGTTGAAAGCTTTGGTCTGTGAGGCTTGGTAGAGCTGCGTTGTGCTATGCTAGGAGTAGACCATGATGTGTATTCAGTGTGACAGCATAGCATGGCAGCCCACTCACATGGAAGAGACAGCCCTGAATATCCTGAGCATGTCCTGTGACAGCACTCTGGTACAGATGTGATGTTCAGAGTCTCTGCTCGACACAAATCCAGCGGTGGATTTACACAGGGCTGCAGGAGCTGTCAGCAACCTATTGGTACAGAGGATTGCTAGGGCGCCAAGCGGGCTCGCACCTGCCCATGCTGAAGAGCCCACTTCAGGACAACCTGCGCAGGTTCGCGCCCCAGCTCCTGTGCGATTGCCCGCACAACTGCATTGTCCAGCACCAGGTTCTGCACATGCCCCTGCTTGAGCCACTGCGAGCCCAGCGTGCTGTATCCCTGCATCAGCACATCAAGGGTGAAACTGAAGACCATGATCTGCACTGCTTAAGCAACTGTCCTCTTGGCACATACGAGTCAGACAGAGCGCCAGGAGCCTTGGAAGACCCTAGATTGAGGGTCTATGAGGGAGACATCTCCTCATACTGCCAGCATTCGCTTTCTTTAGAGTTCCCAGCTGCCACAGGTCAGAAATCAGTCCAGCGCACGCTATGGCGCCTGGCAGCTGACGGCAGCTGCCATGACCACACTGACAGCCAGGGAGGCTCCCTGCCCAATCTGGAGCTTGCAGAACATAGTGTCATGCACAAGTGATCTGGAAGGGTGCATCAGAGCGCTGTGTCATACAGGATGGGCATTGCTACCTGGTACTGGACTCCAGCCAGCTGGCACAGCGCCTGCGTGGCAAAGTCAGCCGAGAGAGGGTCGGAGTGGCGCTGCACAAGCGCAGGCTTGATGCGCGCCATTGCCAGCAGCTCCGCCAGCTCATCAATGTCAAAATTACTCACACCTGCAAGGGTGATCTGTAGACATCAGAGCACCAACCCTCGGGATTGGCAGGTCATGTGTAAGAATATACAGGCCGTTTTATAATGCCTGTGCATGCAGACGATGGGGCTTCCTTGCCAGATTCAGGATTTGACTGGCAGAATCAGTATTTGACTGCCAGATTCAGTATTTGACTGCCAGATTCAGTATTTGACTGCAGCCCATGCTTGTCATGCAGACAGCAGTAGACACTGATCTCCCTGTGAAAGGATTGGGGTAGCTCATTTGGCTTCGGCCAGTCAGCTGCAGGTTAGGGGGAGCCACCCTACCTATGGCCCTGATCAGGCCCTTGTCGACCAGGGTTTCCAGCGCCTTCCAGCTGTCCTGCCACCGTCCAGCTGGCACCACGCCCGCCCCGCACAGCTCCGGCCAGCACGCAGGGTAGTGCAGCAGGAACAGATCCACGTACTCCACCGCAAGGCTGCTCAGGGACTTTGTGAACTGCAGCGATGGCACATGCGCTCAGACCTGCTTCAGACATTTGTGACGGCATCTTGCAGCAGCATCAACTATTTGTGAAAGCTGATGCCATGCTTGGGTGGAGAATCATGGCGTGACTGTTGTGGGACAAGGACATGCAGCCGTTGCACTGCTCCAGGGCTCTGCTGAGAGGGCGGACTGCTCATTTTGCAATAGCTCTGTGCTGTGAGAAGCAGATGAGGAGGCTCTATGCGGAATGCTATGGGAATGACTGGTGTGCCTTGGACCATGGGCTGGGCACCTGAATCATAGCAGCGTCGTAGCCGTGGTGCCTGGGATGGAGCTTGGAAGTCAGGAAGAGCTCCTCTCGAGGTATGCCCGACTCAATAACCGCCTGCCCCACCAGGTCTTCCCTGTACCACTCCTGCGCCTGCGCCAGCACCACCGTGTGTCTTACAAGTGCTTGCACCTTTGAGGCTTGCATGCCTGACAGAGGCAGATAGTTCTTGTCCACGCCCCCGAGAGAGCGCCAGTTCCTCACTTCAAGGCTTGCACTGCAGTGCTGCACATGACGTCTCTGAAGCTCTCGCAGTGTCGTAATCCTTCATCTGAGTGGACAACATGGACAGGCACAGGGCTGCAGCAGGCAGGCAGAGCAGACCTGCGCAGAGTCAATCAGCCGGTAGCCCGCCTCCAGCGCCCACTTGACCGCCTGCTTAGTGTCCGGCCCTAGGCCGGCTGAGCCGAAACCCACCAGGGGCATCTCCACGCCATTGTTTAGGGTGACCTGCAGGTAAGCCTTTAAGCTCTAATGTCTGCAGATGCTATGACAGTGGCATTTGTGATGTCTAAAGGAAGCAACAGGCAGCGCCAGGTCATCGCTTCTAAGGCCTGAACAAATGCCAAGGGCTGCACAATTGGCAGTGTTGTTCACTGACAAAAGGCAACTGTGCTCAAAACAGACAGACCTCCAAGACATTTCCAAAAGGCATGCTGAGGGCCGATACAGACCTTGTCGACAGACCGGCGAGTGTAGGGGCGGCCGCAGACGCCGCAGCTGCGCCGGCACTTTTCCAGCATGAAGGCCGGCCCCGTCTGGATGCAGCCGTCGTCCTCTGCCCAGGCCAGGCAGCCCGCCTCCTCGTCAAAGCAGCTGGGGTCCACCGTCACATTCTGGGCAGACGTGTGGGTAGAGGTCTGGGCAGGGTTCTGGGGCGGCGTCTGTAGCGCAGGGACGTCCTCCTTGCCTGCAGCAAGCGGCCAGAAGGGTTCAGGTCACAAAGGCTTGACTGGGCGAAGGTAGCCCGTGATTGATGGGCAAGCCATGCCCCTAATGTCATACGGCCGGCATTTTACATGCGCGGCAAAGGCGTGATGCTGGTCATTCGTGACGCTGTAGGCGGGACCGAAGTGATGGACATAGAACATCATCATAGGCTACAGCCTGCCTAGGCACATATCTGTCCAGAGAATGAAGGAGGAGGCTGAGGGTCTTCAGCGACCCTAGAGGTTGTTACATGCTTGCAGTAGAAAGGGCTAAGGATTCATTCAGAGAAGGAGAGAGTCCAGCACCTTCATCGACAGGAGCTTTGGGCTTGGTAGCCACATCTGCCAGGACCTGCTGCTGCGCAGCTGAGGCATCTACTGAGGAGTCTGCTGCCTTGACAACTGTATCGCCGGACCCTGCTGCAGAGCTAAAGGTCGTGCGCTCCTCTGTTGCATTGCTCAGCTCCAACCCCTGCTGCTGCTGCAGCAACGGAGACTGCCCCGGGTAGGCTTGGACGTTCTGTGCCGGAAGCCCTGAACGTGCACAATTGCTGTTCAGCTATGGCCAATCCAGTGATGCGCTACGAGACAATCTCTCAGCATTTGCCTCCATACCTGCTCCCTGAGTTGGCCTAGAAGCAACTGCAATGAGAGGCTCCCAAAGATGTCAATCAGAATCCAATCCAGGATAGACCTTCACAGGAGGAAGTTCAGCCAGGCAATGCCTCAGGCTGTGAGCTCCACTCAAGTGAAACCTGTACATCTGCGGCTCCTTTCAAAGAGCAAGCAGAGGGATGCCCATGGATAAACAGGCAGCTACCTCTGCCCTAGCAGCTCATGCCACACTTTGGCTCTGCTCCTGTAGTGCAGAAGGCCAATCTGGCCAGCTTGCCCACTCATAGCACAGCTCTTGCATGAGTGGATCCAGGGACAAGAATGCTCAGAGGCTCCCTGTATCTCACCCGTCGAAGGGGGCGACGGCGAGAGCTCGATCACAGGAGCCTTTCCCTCTGGTACATGCTCGATGGCAGGCGCCCTGTTCAGCCCTTCGATCACTGGCTGAGCGGTGTTTGTGTTGTCTGCAGGCTTCTGTGTGGCCTTCACAGCAGCTGCCACCTGCTCCTGAAACACCCACAGGCTGGTCAGTCTGTTTCCATGGGTGATAGGAGGCGGGGTGCACGTGGTTAGGGTATGAGGCTATGCATCTCGATCTGCCTCTCTCAGTATGGGAAGGAGGTTGCTGCTTCCTTGGGGGACGGATGGCGCGAGCAGTTGCCAGCCGCCCTGACGTGAGTGGTTTCAGGCGCTTAGACATGGCGCTCCTTCCATGATGCGCCGGGTGTTTCATGGTGAAGCACGAATCAGTGACCACCTTCTCTACCTACACAACTTCAAGGGCATGAGCGCAGGTGGAAGACTCTGAAGCACCTGCTGCTGCCGGAAAGCCTCTGCCAGCTGCACCAGGTTCTGGGGCCTTGCATTGGAGGCGTTGCTGACGAGGCTGCTGGCAATGTCTCCAAGCTGTTCGGATGCTTCTAGCTGCTGCGCGTCTTGGGCGGGTGCAGGCTCCTTTGCTGCCTGCTTGCTCGAGGAGCGTGCAGCCAGATTCTGCTGCCCGAAGCGTGGATGGCTGTTGTAGAGCTGCTCCGAAGTTTCATGCTCCAGTGAAGCTTCAGAGGCAAGCTCCCCGCTCTGCGCCTGTTGCTTGTCGCTCTGCCCGACTGTCGTATTGTTACGCTGCTTGGATTGTTTGTCACCACTCAGTATCCAGCGCTTCAGCACTCCAGTGCTGCCTGAGAAGCTAGAACCTTTCGTAGAACCGAGCTTCCTGGAGATGCTCTCTCGAGGCTGCGCAGCGTCTTCATGCTGTTCTTCTGGCCTCGTGACAGCTCTGATGGTCCTGCTCGAGCTGTCGGGCATCTGTTTGAGGACCAGGAGGTTGCAGAGAATTGTAACGGTGATCATCCCCAGCGCTAAATTTCTCCATTTGCGGGGGAGCAGCATGATTGCAAGGAAATCTTATCATCTCTAAGGACATCTGGCAGTGCAGACTGAGGTGGTGCCGGCGTCTGTGCGCATTTCACTTCACGGATCCTGAGATCACCTTGTGGGGTTCTATATCTCTGAGGGAGGACACAGTCCCCTTAGACATCAAATCAAAAATTGCAGTTTTAACGAAGTGAACAGCAGTGAAGTCAGCGCTACATATCACATGTTGACCATCTCCTAGCTGTTGAAGTTGACGCTAACGATCATCTGACATCCCCACACGCAGGAACAAAGAAGTCAGACAGACAAGAGCCCGCACTGAACAAAGGCAAAAGCTTGCGGTGACATCAGTCGTCCGCAGGGAAGTGTCCCGCAAAGCCCCCCCTCCGGAACGCCCATCGCACGTGAGAGGTCCCGACAGCTTCTCACAGCTTCCTTGTGCTAAGGGTGAACCTGGGTGGATTTCTAGAGCTCTCAGGGCTTTTTGAGTGCTTGCTTGTCAACGGACTTTCTGGCAGAGGATATCCCTGCTTGAGAGGCGGGTAGTCGGAAAAGAAACCAGGAAGCGCAGCATCGAGCACCATGACCAACACGTAACACAGCAAAAGACACTCAATATCGCAAAGCAAAGCATACAGGGCGTCGCCCCTTATGTTGCAGCGGCTGAAGACAATCAGCAGTTGCTGTTTGTCGGGCGGTCCTGACACGAGTGTCGCTATCTGATATTTCAGCATTTGGACGGGCTTGATATGCTGACTGATGGCAAAAATGGGCTGGTCAACCTGCAATTTGAGGACTTGTGCAATTCAGATTGCTCAGTGAGAGCCAGACTGCTCCGGTCATTAGAACAAGTACGAATCACAACTCCCTTATTGTGGAATGTGTCATGCTTTCATGGACCTCTTGCCCTCGGCATCAGCCCGTGTAACTTTTGCGATCGTTGAGGGTCGATGCTGGATATCTTGGTCCAGGCATATGGACCTGAAGGTCTCGGAATACTTACTGTGGCAGGCGTTCCTTCTTTTCTAGAGCTGCGGCGAGAAGTACTCCCTCTCACAGCAGAGTTTGTGGTGCGCATGCTTGCATGCTGCAAAGCCCTGGCAACCACCACCACCTCTTGCATGGATTGTCCACGCAACTGTACCAGCAATGCACCTTGTGATGTCCGCATTCTCAACACCTCGCATGTAGGGCTCTAATTGCAGCACGACTGCCTCTGTATAACCCCAAAATGCCTTAAAGGAGTCCCCACATTGCAGGCGCTACCAGAGAATGTGCGCGAGAGCTATGCAGACCCCGCCAGCAGCTACAGCTTTGGCTGGAGCCATGGCAAAGTTAGTCAGGCTTTGTCCTCACGTTGGCTTACAAGCTCACATAGGTTTAGACACATAGCCGCGCAGCTTAGTGCACCAGCTATGGCATGTCTCGGTTGCGCTCCTCAGCAGTAAATAAGGCAGCACACTTGCACCCGCATCTTTAAAGGATTGAGCGACGTCTGCCTTTTTACAGGAAGCCTTGGAGGATGGGGTATTTGATACTCTGAAGGGGAGCTTCTACGCGAACCCCATGCAAGACAACATTCACATGGAAGACCGCCTTCAGCAGCAGTACCCTAGCTATTGCAGGCATGCCTCCTCCGCAGAAGGCCCCTCTCGACAATTGCATGCTGACATACATACATTGAGAGCACGCTGCCGACCCTTACTGGCCTTCCTGGCCTTCAAGCTTTTTGAGCTGTCTGTGATGCATTAGCGGGGGACTTGTCGAATGCTGATCTAATGCAGGCCCAACATCTGGCCGGAGAAGCACCTCCCCCAGCTGCAGCCGCGGTTTCAGGCGCTCGGGCAGCTAATGGCAGCTGTAGGGGAGCATTTAGCAGCCCTGTGTGATGACTATATGCGCCAGAAGGTAGCCCACGCAGCTTTATACATCCATGAATGCGGAGCATGCCCATGACTGTGGGTGCCTGATCACAACAGACATCCACTTCACTCTGTAAGGCTGGAAGGCCGAATTTGGGTCTGCTGCAAGTCTGTGATGCCCTTCCAGGCATAAGACATGGTCACATTCAGATGGCGCTCATAGAGCGGCTTGTAGGCAAGATGTGCCTGCGACAGATCTCTTCCCTTTCGCAAGAGCGCATCTAGTATGCACACCTGCTAGAGCTGCTCGCTGCAGGAGCTTCAATGCCAGCTTGCCAGCCAGGCCTCTGGCCTTTCTCACAGAGTCTGTCATGCAAACTGAGCCTTCCATTCAAGTCTGACATGAGCACTTCATATGTGCAGGGGGTGCAGCCATGCTCCGGGTCGTTGCAGCAGATCATGGAGAAGGGCAGGCCCTGCTACAAGGCGCGCCTGTTGCATTACTTTGCCGACCCAGAGTGCGCCAGCAAAGGCTCTGAGACGCAGGCTCCCTGGTGTGGCTGGCACACCGATCACAGCTCGCTCACAGGTGCAACGCCTCTCTGGCCTTTTCCACATAGGCCGAATCCTTGATAATACTGGCGGATGGCCTTGCGGGCAAAGCCGCTGAGCATGCGACCTGAGAGCTGAGACGCATCACTGCTGGCATGTGGCGCAAGCTCAGCTGAGCATGATGGTTTTGAAACTGAGCAAACTGGTCCTGCAGCAGCAGCAAAAAGTGCAGCTTGCTCCCATGGTGGTACAGGGATCTTTGCGGTCCCTGAAGCGACGAAGAGGCATCATCACCAGTGCCTGACTCGGAGGTTAGGCAACAGGGAGAGAACGGAGTGTATGTGCAGGATTGGCGAGCGCAATGTATATCAAGGATAGACAGGAGGTGCCCAACCCAGACAGTACCTCTGGGCTGTACATCAGAAGGCAGGACGGCACAACTGTACAGGTCAAAGTGCCTGCAGACCACATTGCCTTCCAGATGGGCGAGGCCATGCAGGTAGGTTCCCTCTCAAAAGAGTGGCTTCTTGGATGTATGCAATGCATCAGTATGTTTTCTGCTGTGAGGGCTGTGTAAGCTCAGAGCCAAGGCATGTCTTGTAATGGTGGCTCCGAGATGAAGATAGGTAGTGAGCATCAGCAGGGTCATTCACAGCAGTCCAATTCATAGATAGGCAAGCCTGGCCAGGTTCTTCAAGCGCTCTATCGTGTCAAGGTGATTGTGGCAGAGCATCGCTTCTGGAAGCTGAGCAGCATTCCTTCACCGTGCAGATACACTCAGGTGGGCTTTTACGAGCCACCATGCACTGTGTGAAGGGCGCAGCAGGGCCAGCAGCGGCAGAGGTCACCAGGCATTCCTTTGCGCTCTTCATGCAGCCCAGGTGAGCATGTGCACATGTCAAGGAATTGCTATAGGGTGGCATGAGGATGACCGCACATTACCTGGTAGCTGGCTCATCAGCAACTCACATTCCGAGCGCATTCCGCGCAAACAGCTGCACCTTACAGATTGTGTGCGCACTACAGGTGGGATCAGCCCATGGATCTTCCGCCAGGTACTGCATCCTCTCAAATGGGAGTGGGTCAGTGGCAGCCAGGACTAGACTTTGGGCAGTTCTCTGAGCTGACGGTGCAGCACTACTACAGAAATGGCAAACAGGCCTGATGTGCTCAGCCTCGGTCTGTGATAAGAAGCAGCATGCTTTTACCGTCTTAGGTCCCGCTAATTTCTTGCATCTCTCAGGACCCTATGATACCCAAGGTGTGTCCTCGACAAAGAGAACGCCATGTCCTAAGGCCGCATCGGTATGGCTTTCCGAGACTTGTATAGTCATACTCAGCCGATTTGGATGAGGGATGCTAGACCCCAGCAACTTTGAAGATGTCTATGCTATCTGTACTTGAAGCACTTTTCTACTCAATGAGAGGGAAAATCATCTGGAAGACGAATTATGCACGATCCCTTCACTTGAAGGCTGCTGCACTGGTTGAGTTTGCTGTTCCATCCGCATATCTGATGTAGTGCTCTAGAAGCTTGTCCTTGTACGATGCTCCCTCCTCTGGGGGTTTGAACGAGGCGGTGACAGAGGGCCTCTTCATTGCTGCTTCCATCCACTTTGAGAGCTGCACAAGAACAGGTTGCTTCTGCATTCACATCCAAACAGCGCTGTGCTATGTCAGCCGCCTTTCATGAGGCATATGCATGGATGTCAAGAAGCTCTCACATCCGGGAAAAAGCCAGCTGATGCTGTAGCAAGTAGTGCCGCACCTTGGAACAGTCATTGGGCGGTAAGTGGATCCCGCGAAAGTGCTCCATGATGTAACCGCGCACAAACCAAGGAACTATGGCACAATCCTGCCCACAGACAGCACCCTCATTTCACAGACCGACGCAAAAAGGTGATGCAAGCAAGCTCTCAAATCTGGCAAAGGGCATGCCCACTGTGCAGCAGAGAATCTGCTCAAGGCCGGAGCGCACTGCATCACTGCGACGTCGGCACGCGGCCGGACAGCACTGCTCAATCTGGCTTAATGCGCTGCGAGAGCTTCTCTGCTGCACAAGGAGAGCGAGGGAGACTTGCCACAAGAGAGAACTGCTCCCCCATGAAGTATGGTCCATTGCTATCGATGTTGTCCTCCAGCCACTTGCATTGAGCAATGAGCTCCTTGCCTACTTCATCCTGCTGCTGCTTGTCTTGCCTGCAGTAGTTCCTGCCGACTCAGCCCACGCACATGCATGTCAGACCAATCTTTTGAGGCTTGGCACTAAGCACCTGAAAGGCTTCTTTCAGCTGTCCCCGCTCGGCCCATTGCTAGGCCCCAACTCCAGGCAGTAGCTATGGTGTTGTGCAAAGTTATGATGTCCCAAACTTTCATGGCCTATGAGACAAAGCAAAAAGCAGGTCCTGCCACACCAGAGACGCACAGCCTTTCTTGATATCTGACTTCCCAGGATTACCATGTCAGGACACGTTGGCACAGTGGCATCGAGGACCATTAGGCGCCAATACCTTACAAGGATGCGGTAGAAGAGGGGGACAAATTGGGTGTTGAAGTGGTCCATGATGATCCTTGCTCTTGCCTTCACAGCTGGGTGAGGCGGCAGCAGTGCTGGTTGCTCCTCATTTGTGGCAAGATCCTGTACAATGTTGGACTCACGTCCTGTTTGTCCTGCCTCTATTCAGAATTCCACTGGGTAGCCCAGCAGCAAGTTGCTGGCCTGATTTTGGGAGCGTGATGATCCCCAGGGCAATTGTGTTGAGGCTATAATGAGCGGAATGCGCCCTACCTCGAGGAACTCATTGCATATCAGGGACTCATACACGGTGTGTAGCTGTGGCTCAGCCTCAGACTCGTATGCAAGAGTTGGCACCTGCGCAAGCAGTAGTGGACATTGCACTGAAACAGTATTTGTGCTGGCAGGAAGACGACAGGCCAACAAGGGCACCCGAAGCATTAAAAAGGAAAACAAATAGCTCCCTATACACTTCCTGGGCTTACCTTGCCAAGCGGGTTCAGATCTGTGAACCATTTTGGCTTTTCTGTGAGTGGGTACCAGAGGCCAGTCTGAGGATTCCTCAAGCTGACTTCATGGTAGTTGAACTTCAACTTCTTCTCCAATAGTGCAATGTATGTTCTCTGCAATACATGGCACCCTCCTTGGTTGTTAAAAGCTCTAGGGCTCATGACGCAGTGATGCCAATATTCGTGCGTTGCACCAAACAGAGATCCAATACCTGAGTTATGTTAGGACCATAGTTGATTCACCTGTGCAAATGGGCAAAACCAGGAACACAGAAACGTAAGTTCTTTGCCAATCTTTGGTGCTGTACTAGCCATGAGTGGCAATGCTCTGAACGACCTGCGAACGCCCTAGCTCTCGTCAGCCGTATTGCAGGTACTCCAATAGTGACCTTGCTTGTACCAGGCCGTCTGCAGACAAAGAATAGAATTGGCAAGGTGAGAATGCAGGAGTATGACATCAGCGGCAATCTGCCCAAGATCGTTTGACTGGGCAGGCACCTCACGGTGGATGCAGTTCTCTCCTTTCCAGAAGTTTCGCTTACTAGAAGTGCACTGAGACCTTTTGTATTGCCTCAAGTAGGGTTGCGAAGGCTGGCGCGCATCTGCTCACAGTCTTCCAGCTGCCCAGAAAGGGAGCCCGGTGTTTCAACTTTTGATTCGCCAATGAAGAGCCATTGACGGCATAGACGTGCACTGGACTGTCTTAACGAGGCTGTGAGATAGGCCAACGTTGTTACAATGCCAGACTCGATAGATACCATTACTCTGACCGACCTTCCGGTAGGTCCCTCAGCTCCATCAGCTGTGATTAGACATTCCTCCCTCTCGAGCAGGGCTAATACAATTCTTTGATATGCAGGACGGTGTCCTGGGCCGGATACTCCGTGATTTGGACGCCCCTGCCTTGTCTGCAGCTGAGTGGGTGTGCTGGCGCTTCAGAAAGATAGGCGAGCCTCCATAGCCTCGTTGCAATTCAATCTGACAGTTGAAGCGAGTCTGTGTATTTGAGTCATGGATAGGATCCAGGGTCTCCCCCGCCAAAGAACATTCTAGTCTTACTATGCCTCGAGTTTACCTCCTCTTTACATGCACCTTGCAGTGCGAGAGCACCAGCTGTGGCGTGAGATGTGCTACAAGGACAGCGCCCACTGCGCAAAGCTGGCCATCAGTCTGCAGGATGGCTGGGTTGGGCATGACTGGACAAACATGCCCGCTGCAAAAGACAACGATGAGGTGAGGCTGTTACTCCACACCCTGCATAGCCCTGTTTGCAGAGAGTGGTCGCTCCTGACGTCTCGTGCAACCTGGCATCCAGCTCAGGCTACTTGTTCTCACACTATTGCTGATCACAGCATTGCTGATGGGAGGAACGCTGCCTCCTGCAGCTCTCAGAAGCTATGCACACTATAGGGCATGCTAGTCGTGTCTGATATGCCAGCAACATGAGGTCATCAGTGTCACATTTGTTCCTTCATTAAGAATGTCTGGTGTCATGAAGCGCACGGTCTGGCTGCAGCTCACGGGCAAAGAGAGCTCCTTGCATGCGAGGGGCACTGAGCCTATCTCTGCTGCACTGCAGCGCAGCGAGGTCTTCCCCGAGGAGCGCCAGCCGTGGAGGAGGCCGCTCGCCTACTACTATCTGCATGCGCAGCTCACGGCCCCCTGGGAGGCGCACTCCCTGTTGGCTGAGGCTCCCGCTGCATCCACAACAGGTCTGCCCCATGCCGTGCCTTTTGCAGGATTTATGCTAATCTGTGGGTGACATAGAGAGTTCATGAAGTGTCAATGCATGCCATCACAATACTTGTCCGCTGCATTCAGCTTGCTCTGCGACAAATTCGAGGCGCCGCACACCTGCACACAGAACAGAGCAGAGGAGTGGGCATCAGGTGTACAGTGGGCTCACACTCTCGAGTGCATACAGAATTGGTTGGGGCAGCTGTTGGTGAGTGAGTGCACATGCTTGGGGCGCAGATAACATCGAGGAGAACGCGTCGAACGTGCTCACCACCCTGCACCGCTTCAATGCGGCGCTGGGGATCCGGACGCGGTGCTACTGGAGCTCCAAGGGCAGCCGGGATGAGTACTCCTCCGAGTGGCTCCTGCTGAGCCTCGTGCACCCGCTCTGCCTGGTGAAGAGCGTCTCTGTCCGCCCGTTCCGGGCAACCTTCCAGCGGGTACAGCCCTGGTTCTCTCCAGCACTCATTTGCAGTGCAGGTAGTGGTTCGCTGACGCACGCAGCAGTCTGCACCCTGCTTCACCTGCATGCATCCCCAGCTGGTACTGGGATCGGGATCTCTCATGAGAGCTTCATCCTCCTGCCAGCTGGGCGTGCATGCTCACTCGCTGTGCATGAGTGCTGCATCTTGCAGGGCATAGTCACCTCCGGGACCTCTTCAAGACACATAGCTAATGCTTGGTGTTGCAGCAGCGCATGGCAAGGTGTTAAGAGCTCGAACTTGGAGGGACTGGGCAAAAATATCAGCTACCTCTCACCCCGGGCTGCGCAATGCAGGGTCACCCAATCTACTCCTCCAAGGCCGTGCGGTTCACCTTCTCGTGCGGCGTGCGGCCCAAGCGGTTCACTGGGGCGGCGGTGAACTGGGACGACCTGTGGGAGGAGGAGAATCTGTGGGTGCGGGAGTACGAGACTGTGACAGAGACCTTCCCCATGCAGCAGAAGGACGAGCTGCAGGCCTTCACCTTCAAGGAGCCCATCCTCTGCGTCGGGGGCTGCGTGAAGGTGCTAGCCTGGGCTTAAGACTGATCACCCATACAAAAGTCTATATCAAAGTCAAAGATAAAAAAGCCTGCTCAAGCCAACTTGTGCAGGCTTGAGCATTCATGTTGGCTGGGGTGAGTCCCAGGCTGCTGCTGTGCTTCAGCGCTGGGGTGACTTGCCTGTTCTGGTGCAGGTGGAGTTCCTGGGGCGGGTGCAGAAGCAAGAGCAGGATGATGCGTGGTACACCTGCATTAATTACATAAACGTCTGCGGGAAGCCTCTGTATGGCTTTGTCCCTGCGGAGCGTGACGCCGCAGATTGTGAGAACCACAAAGGGCTGATGATTGAGAAGGTGACAACACCCAAAAGTTTGGCTTGCTCACTGTGTCAGTGACCTTTTAGGTCTGCGCATCGCTATTCAGAGCGCTGATATTGCCCAGAGGGACAACAGGTCATCAAACGGTGGAGATTGGTGCAAAATTAGTCCCTTGCGCCATTGATTGCAGAGTGCCTTGAGCCTTGATCTGCCAAGTTGTTGCTAACACTCTGTGGCATGAAGGAGGGTTTCAGCAGCGCAGAGGCTATCTTTACTCATGTGTCACATAGTGCCATGGCGTAGATGCCCATTGATTACTTGCATCTTGCAGAAAGCCCATTTGGATGCAGAGGCACATGGTTGTTTAAGGTGGCTCTGAGCAGGCAATGGGTTGCTTTGGCACCAGTGGAGACCGAGGAATGATGTAGCGTGACGGTGGTTGTGCCCTGGCAGGTGAGGGACCCCCTGTGGGCGCAAGGAGGCCTGATGAAGATGTCGGAGGGGGGCCTGCTGCTGGAGCGCCTGGCTGTTGAGCAGCAAGGTGTGCATCCCCATACTGCTAAGGCTCAATTCCGCGTTCACAAGCGCAGTGCATGCTTCATATCAGGTGATCACAAGGAAGAAGTGTCAAGAGGGCCAGCGCAGTTCTGAGATCTGTACTCCACACCGCCATTGGCCCCCTGTGGGCCTTTTAAGTATGACAGACTCTAGATCAAGCAGGTGCTGAGGGGTCAGTGCTTGTCGACCTGTATGTTGAGCATGGGAACATGCACTGGACAGAGAATGCTGCGTGAGAGTGAGGCTTGCCATGCCCCTACGGAGCAATCGTCGCTGGGCTACGGTGCACCGCTTTGCTGGGACGCAAATCACAATGGAGGGTGGTGTTAATGAAGCAGGTGCATGACGCAGGAGGGAGCATCACGGACAGCGATGACGAGGCAGATGCTGTGGACGGGGATGGGGTCCCCCTGTTCATGTGGCAGGCGCTGGGGGACCTGGGGGCCCCCATAGCTATGCCGATCCACTATCAAGGCCCTATGGAAGACCATGGCCCCATGCAGGCAGATGAGGTTGAGCCATGACAGAGTCGCGCACCTTACAGACTGCGCCTTTCTCAGGGCAGGCAGCTAGCGCTGCCCACACATGCCGTACAGTTACCCGGCTGCAGACTGCAGACCTGATTGTCGGCTTGTTGCAAGGCTGTGCATATACAGAACTCTTGCCATGTGAAGCATAAGTTTGCAGCTGCAGAGTCTGGTATAAGCAAGATAGAGCAGGCAATACCTGCGTACAGTGGCTTGTGCCTTGAGTGCAGACCTACAGCCACAGCAGATCGTATGGCACTGTGTGGCTGTACAGCAGCTTGCTACATGTGTTGAGCTCCATACCGTAGAGTTTCAGCTGCTCTGGAGAGACCCTAGGCCTGTAAATATCAGTGTGAGATGTGCCGATGCTTTGTCCCAGTCCTCTGATTCAGGGAAACTCCAGAATGACGAATCCCGCCCTTTAGAAACAACCGAGGCATGCTGACCTGGCCAGATCATTTCCCCGGTTCAAGCACCCGGTTCACAGCGCGCCACGGTTACCACTCCAGCATAGGCCCGATCCTTGTGTGAGGGTGTACGGGCCTTTCCATCGCTCTGACATAGGACCTCAATACAGCGTCAAGCCCTTCCTTTCCGCGTTGGGGTCTGCTGTGTAGAGTAGGAGCCAGTACTAGTATCTAGAAATGATTGCTTCTTGGCCGCAGGCTGCCCTTCGAGGTGGCACCGCTCTCGCAAACACCGGCATTCATGGCCCTATCTGCTCCGTTAGAGGGTCAGCAGCTCGTCGTGTCAGGCGCACGGGTCCGCAGCAAAAGGCGGAAGCGGCACGACTGCAGGAGGCCGCCCCAGAGTTAAGCACCCTGCCAGAGACTTGGGAGAGAACCAGCCTGAGCGATGAAGGGATTAGGGAGGCTTTGCGGGCACGCTCGAAGCACTTTGCAGCCCTGGATGAGCCGGAGCTAGCGGACAGCGGCTCGATGAGTCCTGAGAGGTCCGCCTCGAGACACTCCTTCTCCTCTTATCAACAACTTTTTCTGCCACATCTGCCGTGTTTGTTGTGTCCTTTAAAGCTTTCTTTACACTATGACATACAGATCCCCATCATGGAGTGGTCTTTGGGTGGGTGAAAAGTGGGGCCCAGCGGTTTTCAGCAGTATTTAGCTTTATATTGGCCCCTGCAGTGACCGCGAGCATGCAAAGGAGGAGAACGGCAGCAGCCCTCCAAAGCAGCCTCAGCGCAAGACGTCCGACAAGTTCGTGACCCCGTCTTCAACCAAGTCTTCTGAGGCCATGAATGAGGAGGGGCTCTCAGAGCGGCAGAAGAGGCGTAAACGAGTGGGCTGGGCCTTGCACCAGAGAAGAGCAGGGAAACCTGGGAAGGTCAGCCAGAAAGCAGAGAGGCCAAGCGCGGCTCAGTACAGCAGGGAGGTCGAGGCACAGCTGTGCAGCCAAATCCAGGTATGCCACGTACTGCCTCCCGACTTCATCATGCAGCCTTAGCAGTACCCGCCACTGCACCCAGATGCTGTCCTGTAAGATAAACGTCAGGCATTGTAATTGCTGCCTCATAGAGTCACCCTGCAGGCTTTGGCGTGCTCTACCAGACACCAGGGATGCTTGACTACCGCTGATGCTTCTGAATGACAGGCATGCAGTGTTGACCCAGCAATGCACAGGCCTCATCCCAGCCTCACAGAACATCTATAACGCTCTGCTGCGCACACTCTGCAGGAAGCGCAGCGGCTCCGCCAGGTGTGTGAGGACATCGCAGGAGGACGCCAGCAGCTGCCTGATCAGGAGTGGGCACGGGCAGCAGGCCTCAAATCGCCCAGGGCTCTCAGGGCCGCTCTGCAGGCCGGCTCGGCAGCAGAGAAGAGCCTAGTTAGCGAGCACCATGGCTTCTTGCTTAGCTTAGTGAGGAGATTCACCCACCAGGTACTGCGCCAGCCTGTGAAAAACGTGGACAGCATGCAGCATCATTGTTTATGCACAACCTGCACGCATCACATCTTGTGTTGTGCTAGCTGGACATCACGTGAGTGAACTTGCTAAGTGAACAGATTCGCTATGCTGCATGCCAGCGCCAGAGCTGTGCATGACATTGTGATACTGCTGCACAGGGTGTGAGTGAGGAGGAGCTCTTAGTGGAGGCAAAGACCAGCTTCATCAGGGTAGCAGAGAAGTTTGATGTCACCAAGAATGCGCGCCTGACGAGCTACGCCTGGTTCGACATCATGAGCAGCCTGCAGCAGCTGTGCCAGCGCGAAGGGGCTCTCCTGCCAATGGCCAGATCAGCGCTGCAGGACCTGACCAAACTAGACAGAGCGGAGGAGGCGCTGCTTCAGCAAAGAGGCGCCAACCCCACTTTAAACGAAGTTGCCGCCAGGGTAAGCAAGACTGTCCTATGAAGGTCGTATCCCTGCGTCACTTTCACAAGTTCGAAAGACCTCTGAAGTGTTGTGCTGAAGAATTCAGTTGCTTGAGCAGTGTGGGTCTCCTTGTTGAGAGCTCCAATTTTCTGAGCCTTGCACGACACCTGAAAATGTGAATGTCCGGTCAACATTTTGTTGAGTGGTTCTGTCTGCCAATTCAGGCTGGTGTGGCGCCTGGAAGGGCCCGGCTGCTGAGGGAACGCCAGAAGACAATGGCCTACGAGGACATCACTCTCGATTTCAAGGGCGGGAACCAGCGCGGCGCTGACGAGATCACCGAGGCTGCAGACGGCTCTTCTGAGGATCCGGACACTGTCATCTGTGAGCGCGAGAAGGCCTTGTGAGTCTCTGTAACTACATGCCTTCTCAGATTTCTCACAGCAAGGGCCTGAGCAATCATGCAACCTGTGAGCTGCTGAAATCTGCCTGTTTTGGGGCCGTGCTCTTATGCATGGGAGTTTGCAACAGTCTTTGTCTAGGGTCTCCCATGCGGGTGGTAATGCTGACATGCCCTCGAAGCAAGTCAGAATGACAGCAGCAACATGAGCAGCTGGTATGGCATGTCTCACTCAGTCCAAAAGCCCTCATTGAGATGCCTTGGTGTTCCGCAGGCATGTACGCTCTATAGTGTCCCTGGCGTTAGATGCTCTGGCTGCTCGGGACTCCCGCCATGTCAAAGTAAACGGCTACAATCACCGCGTGATCCGTGCCATGCGGCTGCGCTATGGCTTGGATGACGACCGGCCTCGTACCCTCAAAGAGGTCAGCCAAACCCCCCTCAGCACATGTGCTCCCGGTCATCCGGTCTTGATACCAGTACAGTGCACTCAGAGCAGAGTGGCACCCCTGAGTAGTGGGCTGTAATCACAATCTTCATTTCACCTGCGATGACTCTCACCTGAAACCTTGTTGGCCTGGCTTTCTGGCTCCCTTCTTCTGCTTCAGGGGGATCTGGGGGAGCAGGGGGAGCAATTTGTGGGTCGCAAGGCTGAGCAGCTTGTAGTCTTGCCAGGGGTAGAAAGAAGAAGGCTGGGATGCTTTTACCCCCCCCCCCCCCCCCATCCCTTTGGAAGTATCTTGTGCTGCCTGCTCACTGGTGGCGTGTCATCATTGCAGGTGTCTCAGGAAATGCAGAACTCTGTCGAAACCGTTCGGATGCTCGTAGAGGAGGGAAAGGAGCAGCTGGCAGAAATTTTGGCCCAAATGGGCCTCATCAAGGACATTCAGATGTCAGCATGATCCTCCGAGTGTACACTACGTGCCAACAGCGCTGCCAATTTCAGCACTGCAACAGCGATACCGAGGTGGCTTAATTTTGCCTGGAGGACTGGAGAAGACACTTGAGAGGTTCCTGTACACTGTACTGCTATCGACTTGCGAAAGATGAGAGCACTGTAGAGAGCGGCCTCTTCACAGCTACATAGCTGTGCTTAAGGGGTGTGCATGCAACATTGGCTTGTGCTTTGTGGAATTCAGAAGAGATAGTGCAGCATGAAGCATGACGTTTAGATGAGCTTGGCCTTCATGGCCATGGAAGAATCTTCCGTAGAGGACATGGTTATTGGCTGGCAGCTTAAGCTTTAGCAAAAGTTTAAAACTCCGTGCAAAGAGCTTGAGGAGTCTATGTGTATGTGCCTGATGTTGCAGAACTGGCTGGAGTGCTTTGATGTGGGAGCAGCACCATCTGTATCATATACCTTGACTTTGCTCGAGAAGGTTCCAATACTGAGATGCCGGACATGTGACCTTGTGGCACGTCAATGACTCTGCAAGTGCTCCCGTGCAGTTCAGAAGCTCTCATTTTGGCTCAATATGCTTCTCTCCATTCCAATTCATCATGCGCAGCGAATCCCTCTGGACATGCTTCAGTATCCTCGACATACTTCCGTCAAAACACGGCTGCTGAGCTTTGCATCGGGAGACTACGCAGCAGTGATGTCTCCCGGTGGAAGCTCGCCTATCCTCTCATAGTACGCCCTGATGATGTGCTCCTTCTCCGCTTCAGTCCTGCATGGCAATGAGGCTTCCTCAACCTAAGCTGTTGCTATTTCTCACGCACATGCTGGCGTACAGACAATGAGAAGGCCTCTGAGGCAATAACTTTGCAAATTTTCCTCTGTAGCTGCCAGGGAACGTGCAGAGGCTCTGCCCTGCCCTGAGCAAAGCAGCAGACAATCCGCCAGATCTACCATATCAGCTGTGTGACAATAGAAAAGGTTTTACACAAAAGACTCCATCAGTGCTCATGGGCAGCAGGCTGTCCACAGAAGCTTTACCGTGTTATTGCGAGCTTTCGCAAATCATAGCATTGTCGAGTGGCAAAGCTGAGGGTTGTCGTGGACAGAGGGGCTCACTGTGCAAGTGCATCGCGGTAGTACTCGGCTTCCTCGGCCGAGGCGCCTTCGCCGCCCTCTGCAATGCAGGCCTGCATGTACTCCAGCTTCTGCAGCAGATCCCTGTTCTGGCGCTCCTGCTCCGCCAGCCGAGCCGCCATGTCGGCCTTCTCTTGCAGCAGCGTCTGCGCCTGCATCGCCATCTGCTGCGCCTGCTCGTCCGCCAGCGCGCGCTCGTTCTGCAAGGCACATCAGCACGTCCATGCAGGGGGCCTATCTGATAAGATGTGATCTATGAGAGGACACTCTCATCATGCCAGCGGTCATGCCCTGCTGTCTGCTGCGCTTAAGTGTCAGCAGAGCTGGCTCTGCCGATGCAAGACCTCTCACCTACTGCGTATTATGAAAGGGCATCATTTACTCGGTCGGGATGGAATGCCCAAGACCGAGAGTATCTCACTGCGCATGTAAGACAAGCGCCAGCTAGAGGGGCACACCTGCAGCTTCTCAACTTCGGCGCTGATGTCTGCAGCCTTAGTCGGAGCGCTAGCCGGGGGCCGGTCAGACGCTGAGCTGGTGCTGATGTCCAGCTGAGGTGACAGCGCCTTGCCAGGCGGACCAGTGCTGTCTGTGCACAGGCCATCCTCTGAGGGTTGATCTAACACGCCTGCAGCGCGGGTCCCGGCGCGGACCACTTGCATGTTGGGAGGCTGTCGAGGCTGCCGGGCGGGCGTCACCCCTGCAGAGTGTGAGCTGTGCGGCCTCTGCTGATGCGCTCGGACCTGCAGCGGTGGACTCGCGCTGGAGGCCAGCTGCCTCTCGCCATCTGCATGAGCATGCCCTGCCTAAGTGGGTAAGTTGCAGATGCTCAGAGAGCTCGAAGCTTTGCATATGCAGAGCAGAACTTGCTTGCACGGGTCTAGCACGGCAGTTGTCAAGACAGCTTCCTGCAATCTACCTGCCTTCCATGCAGAAAGGGAAGGCAGGCATGGCATGGTCTGTGCACTTCCCATACTGAGGAAGTGCGCTGCGCGCCTGATGCAGGACATTTGCCTCATGGAAGTGTGTGCACAGCATGCCAGTGACTCACAGTCTGTCAGCAAGTCTCTCTTTAGTCGCAAGGGCATTTGTGGCGCACCGTTGGGGTTGGGATGCCCGTGCCGCAAGAAGGAGCGGTCCACCTCTGCAGAGTAGGGTGGACTGGGCAGGGCGCCACTTCCTCCCCGGCCAGGCAGGGGCAGGCCTGGAGGGCTCTCCAGATCAGGAAACTGCCCAGAGCCTGCCCATGACCTGCATCGGTGAAATGGCTTTAAATTCTCAGGCTGACCACCACTTCGCTTGGCGCATCACTACAATCGCATGTCAGCACTTATGCATTGGATAGTATTCTAGAATCCACAAGGTCACAGAAACCTGCTCTTGTGCGTCCATATGCGCTCTGTGTACAGTACAAGACAGCACTTTGCCCAAATGAGCATTGCTTGCTGTGCTGGGATACACCTTCTCAATGAAGGCATCTTCACAAGACCTCAAAAGGTGTAGGGTGAGAAGACTGACTGAAATAGGTATGAGATGTCGGGAGATGGTTGCAGCACCTGTCTTTCGGCCTGTACCGGCGTGTCCTTCCAGAGGCGCCGCTGGAGCGCGCCTGGCTTCCTGAGATCTGGGAGCTGCCCTCAGAGCCACGCTCCAAAGGTGTGCTGGCCCTGCTGCTTGCCTGCACAGCATTGAGATAAGTAAGGCCACAGGGCACCCCGAAATTGTGAGCTTGAGTCATAGGAGCTCATCTGTGACCCTCAAGCAGTGGTGTGGCAAGTATCTGTTTTATTTAGGCTGGCAGAGCTTTCATGCTTTGGATTCTTTTGCCAAGCTGCGTGGATACCTATCAACAAGTGAGGCATGCCATTCCATCAGGGTGCGGCACCTGTGGTGAGGCATCTCTGGAAGGGCCCAGGCTTAGGCGGGCAGCCAGGCGAGGTGGGAGCATTGCCAGAGTGGCTTCGAAGTCGCTGACATCAGGTCCAGCAGCTGTCTTAGCAAGCTTCACCCCTTCCACCTCTTTCAGACCCATTTCCTCGATCAATGCCGTGATATATTGAGCTCTCGGTTCCCCTTTCTAACAACTGGATTTGTATCGCACAGCAGCTGGATGAGTGACGAGAGAGGGCTGCTTCAGGCACCAGACAATGTGTCAACAGCTCTGTCTGACCGAGTTGAAGCTCGTCGCCCAACTCTGTTATAACAATAAAAACGACATACGAGTAATGTTCCTGTTGGATCAACACCCCGTAGCATAGAGGAACCGGCGCTCTGCTACGTACAAGACTATGCCCTATCCAACTCACAGGTGACACTGGGCCTGTGTCCCAGAATTACGCCATGCCCTCTCTTTGCTTGTGCATTGTATGAGCGAAAAGCACCGTCTGATTTCTGTTGTGCCAGTGATGAATCGAGGTGGACGTTGTCGCCAGCTCCAGCGTGCATTGAAGCTGTCCTGTACAGGATTCAAAATTGCCATATGCATGTGCGGTCCCGTGCCATCTATCAGCTCCGGCACGACGAGGCTCTTATGTGGTGTCCATGAATGCAGACTCGATTGAACCTTTGACGTGTTTGATATGGCCGTGTGCTGTGAGCTGAGCACAAGGCGTCAACACGCACCTGTCCATTGGGATGTGGTGATCCTCTGTATCACAAGAAGCACTGCAACACACGTCGATCCTCATTGAATGGCCTAAGCGTTTGAAAACAAGATTAATGAATGTGCGGGTCACAACGTGTTCTTGCAAGCAAGGAGCAGCCTTCAGTGCCAGACACTGTCCACGGCATGTCAGCAGTACCCCAATAAAACGGCCTCCTCTGGAGACTTTGCGTCCCTTCTTGGCGCATCGGAGGAAGATGTGCAGGAAATCTAAGCAAGGGACAGTGTTGTGTGCTGGTAGTGCAATTACAATGGCGCATGATGCCTCTGCCTTGAGCAGCCCACAGCGTGTTTCCAGAGGTTTGGAGAGCCCTGTGACGAAGCTGTGGGCTGGCCTTCTCATCCTATGTGCCTGTGCAATGAGGTAGGAGATGCTGTCGTGCGATTCTGGACCTGCAGCTGACATGTGCGAATGTACTTATGTGCAGTACACAAAACACTCCTCCTGCAGGTGTCCGGCCAGAGTACAGGCAGCGCTCTTTCTGGCTGCAGAGTTTCTTTACTCCTGGCTGCACCTGCGGCCCCTGATGCCGCTCATCCTACCAGAGAATGTTGCTGATGAGGCCTTTCTAAGGGACTTCACCACAGGCACCTACTTTGCTTCAGAGCTGTTCCTATTCTGCCTGCTGGCTTTTGCCAGCCCTATCAGGTGCAGCCTTCACCTGTCAGCAACCTCTTGCAATTGCTCCTTCTTCCCTCACTCAGATGAGCTGACTGACGGTGTGCTAGGGCATGCAGGCTCATTGTCCCTAGAATTGTCCTTGGTGTTCATGCAGCCTTCCATGTGCTGTATATGCTTCTGGCGAGCTTCCACAGAGAGTGGGCCCTGCAGCAGAACGTCAGCAGAGTTCAGGTGTGGCATCTTGCTCGCTGGTCTTGTTCCTGGCTGCAATGCGTGATTCTTGCCGCCTGACATGCTGGAAGAGTAGGCTGCATTACTGTATACATTCTTCTGAGGCTAGCAGTTTAATCGGCTTCTAACGCCCCAGTTGGCACTGGGTCTGAATGCAGGCCTTTCAGTGGTTCTTGAGGGACTGGAGCTGAGTGCGCCCATGATGAAAGAATGCTGTGCATCAGACAATGGCACGGATCCAAATTTTGTCTGCACCTTGCAGATCTCCAGGAGCGGCGGTCACAGTCTCGCTGCCATCATATGGGCCTGGCTGCTAAATGGGCTGAACCTGGCTGACGCTGGCCTGCATGTGCTGTATATGGCCCTCTTCGCCATGCAGCTCTTATAGAACTTATAGCTTCAGGCTTCACGCTCCCAGACAGATAATTGGAAACCTCTCAGCAGGCGATGATGGAAGTCGTGCAGAATCCCGACTGCATGGTTGAGCGGCTGCCCATGATCTTGGTGAGCCCCTTTAAAGGGCTGTGCAGCTGCTTGCTGCTGTACTGCTATCCTTCACTCATTGCGCACCTCAGATGCCTTGGGGTAGGCCATGATGCTTTAAATGGGAATGTCCACGTGCAAGGTGTGAGAGTGCAAAGTTGCTCGTTGGAGGCATCAGGGTGAGAGAGCTCTGTCAAGCTATCACAAGATTGAATGCTGATGGGAACCCCGTGCTATGCTTTGCAGGTGTCATTGGTGGATTTGACATTGGCTTTCAGATTGTGCAGCACAGCCATGGGCAGAAATGTGATCTTGGGCTTTGGATGTATACCTATATGTCTTGTGCACATGTGCAAGACGTGTACACTGAAAGGTTCGGCTGCGGCTGGCATTGGGTCATGAGGGTGAGGGGAGGAAACATATTTGCACAATTGCCTAGTGAAGCGAGCTCTGTAGCTCAAGGACATCTCCATGTGCTGCTTGATACTGACAACGCATGAGATGGAGAGATTTAACCCCTTCATATTTAGTAGCAAGTAGGCCGCTTCGAGGATTAAGTAACTACGTGCAGCATCAGCGAGAACACAGCTCACATGCATCGACACTCTCATTCTTTGGCAGTCTCTTTGCTTACAAGTAGGGAAGACTGTTAGCCCGAAATCTGGGTAGAGTCTCAATGCACCACAATGGTGACTTGCAGCCAATCTTACTTCGTCAAATGTTCAAATGATCTGTCTGGTATTTAAGGGGCAGAAATTGCAATTGTGTCAGCTTGCACAGTTGTTGCAACAGTAAAGTACTCTGCTTTAGCTGGCCCATATCACTGCTGCCGCACCATGTTGGCATGCACCTCAGGACAAGTATGATGCCTAGATGTTCAATGGAAGTATGCCTGGTTTCGACATGATCAGACTTTCCAGTAATGCATCTCCTGCACTCTGTTGTCTCTGTGAGAGTGACTAAGGGGGGCCACCATCCTGCTGCTCACAGGAGCACTGCCGGTGGTCATCAAACTTTCCGTTATCAGACTACCTCTCACCGTCTTAACGTCATTCCAAAGCTGTCAAAATCTTCAGCTCATCTTGCTTTCTGCTCTGCCTGGTGCATTCCTTTCGAGGTCTATCCGCATAGCAATTCTCCTGCCCAGCACACCAAAGCAGACCCACCCCCTGGGTGTGTCGGCCTGTGGAGCGTGAGCTCTCTCCAAGTCATAGGCAGGCAATCTCTCTCAGCTCTAAGGCTGCTGTGCCAGAGAGACTGGCGCCTCTCTCATGGCCTTGAGATATAGAGGTCCCAGCGAGCGACATCAGCAATCAGTGAGCGTGCAAACAGCAAACGCCAAGGGTTGCATTTGCGCCCCATTGAGAGCCCTTCCCTGGCATGAGCCTTGCCTGTGAGCGCTATCATTGTTGGACTTGGGCTCAGGGGGCATTTGTCTTGACGCTTGAAGAGGTGGCGGTCGCAGGGACCTTGCCATTGCTGGGAGCCTGGCTTGTCTTAATGCCGTGGATGGCTGCACAACACACACACCACGTCAGACCAAGCCTTTCTGATGTCTGCATGACCAGACACTCACCCTGGCCAGCACGCTGTCAACCAGATGAAAAGGGGACCCCTGCTGGATCATGCTGTCAGGCTGCATGGCAGATATCAGCGATTGTGCATGTGAAAGACTCCTGAAAGTCAGCTGCCTTGGAAGGACTAGACAACTCCTGATTCAGGCCTTTCAGGACGAGCTAATTAGCCAACATGTAGAGAGCGATGGGTTTGCCCCATCACGCAGGGTGGGTGAGTCAGCAGGATCGAGGGAACTCACCCTCAGCATAGTCCTTGGCGCCAAAGACTGCAGATCCGGCCACCAGGGCGTTGGCGCCCACCTCAATAAGCTGGTATGCGTTGGCGGGGGACACACCGCCGTCCACCTCAATCCAGGGGTTCACGCCCTGCAATAACCCGTGCATTGCTCAGCGCCGGGCAGCCCTGATCTTAAAGGTGAATGCGCGAGACATACTCTGTCGTCAAGATAGAAAAGGCTTCGTTCAGGAATCACCTCCTGCCATTTCAGCAGAGTGTGAGCCTAGTCATTCTACAGTCACAAGCACTCACTTGACACATCACTGCATTAGGACAAGACGAGAACCCGATCAATTGCGGATTCACAGCGGACCGTCGTAGAGCACCAAACTTGGATATCTCTCATGCAGTATGACGGACTACAGTGGAATGACAATTGAGCGGGCTCTGTGATGTTGTAATCGTGTGAAGTCATGAAGAATGATGGCAGGAGCAGGGCGCTACCTTGGCATTGCACATGGCCTTCAACCGCCTGATCTTGTCGATCTGAGAGTTGATGAACTTCTGGCCGCCGAATCCGGGGTTGACGCTCATGATGAGCACCAGGTCCACAATCTCAATCACCTGCACACGGCGCGTTTGGCATTCAAGCCATACAAGGATTAGCCAATGGACTCCCTTTTGACTAATGATACTGCATAACAAACAGATGCCAGCTCCTGTACCCTGAGCTGGCATGTGAAGCCAGGTCAGCATAACTTTGTTGTTCCATAGATCCGCATAGAAGACATGCCCAGTGTATCAGAGCGCGTATATGCGATAAGGTGCTGTAAGGCATGACCAGACAGCTTTCGAGACAGTGTATATCCCTCATCTGAGGCTGTCAGAAGAGGTAGGATGCGCACCTCCTCAATGGCAGTGAGAGAGGTTCCAGGGTTCAGAACAACGCCTGCCTTGGCTCCCAGGTCCTTGATCTGCACACCCATGCACGAAGCTCGTACGGGTAAGTACTCCCAATACAGGCTTTTTAGGGGCCCTGCCAGCTGCACAACCGGTTCTGCTGACAATTGCATGACTCAACCTATCCGGATCCACTCTTGCAACCCAATGAAAGCTGCACACAATTAGGAGAAAGAGGAGGGAGCAGGAGTGCGTGACGCTGCTTCCTGTACTATTGATTGAGTTGCAGTCATGAGAAAGCTGCAAGCATAGGACTCACGTTGTTGACAAGGCGGTGGAGGTGGATGGTGGCTGACTGCTCTGCGTGGACGCTGACAATGTCACTGCCGGCCTTAATGAAGTCTGCCACCCTCTGCTCGGGCTCCACAATCATCCTGCAGGGCATTATTATAGTGAGCCCAGAATCACAGGGCGGAGCTACCGCGCTCTACACACCTGCTTGCTGTCAGCAGGAAGTGGCAAAGCTGCTGTGCCAAAGTGGCAGAGCAGCTGCAGTGCTGGCTTGGATTTGCAGCACTTGCAGTTACAGCCAGTCAGAGCACAAACATGGCAGGTGCTTTGCACAGGGTAGAGGACTCACAGATGTGTGTCGATGACTGCGTCTGTGAGAGGGCGCAGAGCGTCCACAATCAGCGGTCCAATGGTGATGTCTGCAGGCACGTAGCATAGCTTAATAATCTCTAAGGGTGCAGGAATCCCATCTTCTCAGGCTACATGCAATGCCACCTTAGCCTGGTGAATATAGCTTGCTTAGGCGGTGTGCAGCACTTGCTTAGGACTTACTAGGGACAAATCTGCCGTCCATCACGTCAACGTGGACCCACTGTGCTCCGGCATCGACCACAGCTGTGACCTGCAGCATTCACATATGCCATCACGCATAGTAAAGGCATCTTCTATCTGCAGCGTCAACATAAGTTCCAAGCACTAATCATCAGCTTGTAGTATATCATGAGGAGCCCCAGCGAGTGGACAGGGGGCTGACCTGCTCTCCAAGCTTGGCGAAATTTGCTGATAGGATCGAGGGAGATACACTGCAATATAGAAAAGGGCCTCAGGTACTTGCAGCCGCCTCGACAACGCGCGTAGGGTCAAGTAACTCTTGAATACACCATTGGGGGACTGTCCAAGCAGTTGTAGTGCGCAGGTAACGATGACGGACACATTCAGGTGCAGGTGAGCCCCAGGCACAGCCCGTCTGCGGCGACGTGCAAAGCCGCGGTATGTCTAAGCTGAAAGCTTACATAATTTCACTCTTCTGGAATTTGTCGACCCTGGTGCCATCGCCCTTAGCACAAACCTTCACTGAGGCTCTGCTAGCCCGCTGCGATCTGCTGGAGCCACTGAGAAGCTTGCCGGCCGCGGAGGGCGCGAAGGTGGCTGCGAACGAAGTCATGATTCTTTATGATGTTATATTTCTCGGGAACGAGCAGCTGACCTCAAAAGTGCAAGAATGGCATCCAGTGCTCCAAAAAGCTTTGTGTGTGGCTGATATGGAGTTTCCTGTTTAGCTATCAAGATATGATTCCCAGATAAACAGCCTCTTAGTACGTTGAAGTTGGCTGGATGACATGTAATGTTTTTATCTCTTGAGAGTTTGATGTCTCCTTCCACAAGGAGCACTCATCCATACGCCAGGCGCTTGCTTTGTGACTCAGACCGTCACTGGGCCTTCTGCAATGCCATAGCTGCAGCTGCAATGTTTGTCTGACAAGCAATTGTGCACACAAAATTGTGATTTGATCTGATCTGACACAAGTCGTGGGCATGTTCTGACAAGCCCTTGATCTGCATTACAAAGCCGGTTGATTGCAGCTGCACAATTGTAGACAACATGCAAGCCTTTGTTGGCCCATTGGTTGGCACATCTTCCGCACATGCCATATGATAGGGGGAACGCCACAAACTGGATGGTGAGCTAGCTTGGGCTGGGATGTGTATGATGCTGGACTGCAAGACGACTGCTTTTGTTTGCCCAAGTGCTCAACCCCTCAGGGTCATGGTGTGGGTGTCAAGCCTCGCTATCCTTTTCTTTCTGAGTCTCCTCATTCACAGCCGCCAGCAGCGGTTGCAGCTCTGCATCATTGTATACCTTGTACACCACCTGCAGCGAAGTAGTAAGCTCAGTAAGATGTAAGCCACAGCCCTTGCACTGACTCTGCAGCCTGTGTGAGGTAAGAGCACCTTTCGAGCTTTCAGCTGTACAAGCTTGAGCGACAACAGGAGCATGCAGTGAGCTTGGGAAGTCGAACCATCTCTTAGCGGCAGCAGCAGCAGCCCTGTGCTTGTCTTGTGCTGCTGATGAGCAGACATCTTGCTTACCTCTCCTGTAGACTCATTTCGGGTGACTGTTGCGAGCTCCACCTTCTCTGGTGAGAGTGTCGTGCTGTCCATGGTCTTGCTGAGCACCTGCACCCGCACCCAAGGCAAGCTATCAGGGCAACAGCTGCTGCTTGTCTGTCGATCCACACGATGCCTCAATCGCCGCACACATCACCTCACACCAGCTGCACCGTCCGCACAAGACAGAAACATCGGGCACCAACGGCTACCACGCACATCGACCACATCTACCAGGATTGGACCATGATCTCTCAAAGCCTGCTAGGAGGTCTCCCTGAATTGCCCCTCAGCTAAGCTCCACTTCTTACAGAAGTGTCAGCACCTGAGTAGAGTGTAAAATGACCTGCATTATCGATCACATGGCCAGCACGTCCCTGCCGCCACCACCCGCCTCATATGAGAGAGTAACATGAGTCTGGTCGAGGGTGTCACCTTGATGACAAGCTTGATGGCTTTCTCTATGGTGATGTCCTCCTCATAGTCCTGCTTCAGCAGATTCTGCGCCGCCTGCTTGTTGGCGCCTATGGCAGTTGCCTTCCAGCCGCCATAGTTGCCGCTGGGATCGCTCTGGTACAGCTGGAATCCCCAGTCCTCATCCCTGCAAGGCCCCTCAGCTTTTACACACATCGGGTATCTTCTCAAAGAGAGCAGCCCTTGTTAGCGCCTATGGCAGTCGCCTTCCAGCCCCCATAGTTGCCGCTGGGGTCGCTCTGGTACAGCTGAACTCCCCAGTCCTCATCCCTGCAAGGGCCTTCTGCTTCAACTTCACTTGCTTTGGAAGCTTCCAGAGGACCTCTGAGATGCTGGAAGGGCGCGGCATTGGACCATCATCTCTCAGAGCCCGCCAGGAGATCTCTCTTAATTGCCCCTTGATTGCCCCTCAGCTCAGCTTCACTGCTCGCAGAAGTAACGGTACCTAAGTAGAGTGTGAACTGAGCTGTTCCATGAAGAGTGGGCAGCAAGCGGGTTTCCTACCAGCCTCCGTACAGCAGCGAGACGCCAAAGGGCCTCAACCCGCCAAACTGTGTGTAGCCCTGCTTGTTGTCGCAGAGGGACCGCACGAGCTGCTCAACAGGAATTGGCTCCTGGTAAGCGAACTGGTACTGCTGCGCGGCTAGCCGGCACTTGTTGATAAGGATATTGGCATCCGCTGCATGGCCATGTAGAGCAAGTTGGCACCTGCTGTGAACAGGACAAAGGCATGCAACAGTCCTGGTGACAGAAGCTTGGTGTCAGCATGTCCAATAGGTCTGGAAGCTTGCATGGGCCTTCATCAGTGTCAAAAGAAGTGCAGAAAGCTGGAGTGCTTGTGCCAAGAAGGCCACAAGTGATTGGCAGGAATGGGGCAGGAGCGTCTCTACGCACCTGTGATGCCGGCCACTGCACATGCTACATGGTCGTCCAGCTGGTACATCTTTTCTCTCCGCACTCCGACAGCTGAAGTGTCAAGCAACTGCAGACAACAGGTGGGATGCATGTCACCCTCTGCAGAACGCCTGCCTATGGTCCCAGACGAGATGTCCCAATTGGACCTCGAAATGCGAGGGCAGAAATACGCCAGCTTGCTATTTTGGGAAGTGTCTTTGGATTCACCCTTGATAGTATCCTCTTCTCTGCAGCTAGAATAACTCCATCGGTAGCAAGGACACCGATGGCAGCTCCTGCATTCGAGATGGCTTCCATGGCATACTCCACTTGGTACAACCGACCCTCAGGACTGAAGATGGTCGTTCTCGAGTCATATCGTCTTGCCATGGCTGCACTTTATGAAGGCTCGATCAGTGCATGGACTCTGCCTTGGAGTGATGCACAGACTTTTACAGCTCAGTCCTGCGGCCCATGGAACTAGCAATCGTCTATGCGTGGCCCTGATTGTCGAGCGAGCTTTCAGTAGGTCTGTAGCCTGAGCTCACAAGTTGGGACATTCCTGTTGGAACCCTATTCGGGGTCATCGACAAAACCCTGGGCCCCAGATCGATCTGCCGAGCTGTGGCATCTCTGAAGCCGCAGGAATTTTTGTTTCTTCTGATACCGCTAGCAGCGCCAGCAAATCTGATACTGCTGAAGTCAATTTAGCTTGGAGTGTGTTAAGAAGCAGTGACGATGTTAGGACGCCAGGTCAGCGTCGGCACTCCTCAGGCCTCTCCTGCACACTGCTCAACGTGCGGCAGACAGTCACTGAAGGCTGCCCCGAGACCTTCAGTAGCATCTTCGGCACAAAATAACGTGCTCAGAAAGGGAGATGCGGCCTTCAAGGTGTGCACCGACACCACTAAGCTATGAAGAGCACGGTCGACGTAGAAGTGCGATTGCAACTATGCTATACTCAGCGCAACTGACATATTATGAGGAGGGTTCAAATGCCGTACATGTATCAATAGCAAGCATCAAAGTGCCGTTTTAACCCAATCTAGTCAAGGCTAGTACAGGAGCACACCAACGAGCAGCAATCTCACAAGCCCATTCCCGATCTCCTGTCTTGATGCATCCACGAGAAGCTGCGGATCGACATATCAGACCTGACCTGTGAGAAGTGTGGCAGGGCACTCCTTTGAGTGGGAAGAGCGCTGAGTGCAAACGCACGTGTGTGAGGACAGCAGTGGTGGCCAGTGCAGAGACAGGTTGGTCACCACATACACACACGCTACTGCAGATGTGTGCCCTGGATGCCTGAGCGCTGCTCACTATCATTGCCTGGCATCAGAGTCCAACATCCCCATTCGGAGGCTCACTGCATGCCTGTCACGCAGCCGCGCGCGTTGTGCCTTTGGACAGATACAGGAACATTGGTATCTGCGCGCACATTGATGCTGGCAAGACCACCTGCACAGAGCGCGTCCTCTACTACACTGGAAAGTCCTACAAGGTGAGTGCTAGCAGAGAGCTTCTCTGACATGCCATTGCCTTTGCCTGTGAGTAGGTTGGGAAGCTGCTTTAAGGGACTAGCAAGGACGCTGGCCGAGTAACATTTGAGGAGGATGACAACATCTAGACCGGAGAGAAGCTTCTGTGACACCATGATGCCATGTGAGCGCATCGGGAGAGACTGTGAGAGCGCAGCTTGCACATTGAGGCCCAAGCAACCCATTAAGGAGGTTTTGGTGTGCGCAGATTGGAGAGGTGCACGAGGGTGCAGCCACGATGGACTGGATGGCCCAGGAGCAGGAGAGGGGCATCACAATCACCTCTGCTGCCACCACATGCACCTGGAAGGACCACCTCATCAACATTATTGACACTCCCGGTCACGTCGATTTTACCCTAGAGGTACCTCATGCATCTCAATTTGCCTCAGCTTGCCGTGTGCCTGGTCTTGTGGCTTGCTGCATCACATGCCAAGACAGCGGCTTTGACTGGTGCACTAGGGGTCTCAAGGGCTTTGCCCAAGCATGCTCTGATGCGCTGCTGGACAATGCTGTGGCATTGGCAATGCTACAGCTGCAGGCAGCGGAGGCTCACAAGATGGGTAGCTGGCATCAGGCACCCGGAGGCTGGCGGCTTGTGCAAGCGCAGCGCGCACTGAGAGCGCGGGACATTCTGACGCAGTGGCTGGAGCAGAGGAACAGAGCGACCCGACTTGGCTATGTCAGAGCTTGACCCAGGCAGCTCCAGGCTCACAGCAGGATGTGACTCTGTGCAGGTGGAGCGTGCGCTGAGAGTGCTGGACGGCGCTGTGGCGCTGTTTGACGCGGTGGCCGGAGTGGAGCCGCAGAGCGAGACGGTGTGGCGGCAGGCCACGAAGTACGGCGTGCCCCGCATCTGCTTCGTCAACAAGATGGACCGCATGGGCGCCAACTTCTTCAGGTAGCCCACATCCACTGACACAGCTCTGGTCTTGCCAAGCCTCATAGTGTGTCACATGCAAACGTCATACTATGAGACATAAGGAGATCCCTCAAATAGTGTGCATGACATTCTCATGGCTACAAAGCTAGACCAGCAATTTCACTATGTAAGCCTGATTACATGACTCCTGCGCCCGGGGTTGCGTGTGAGGTATCAAGCCCTCAGGCCTGGAATGGTGTGTGAGGTAATGCTGCGCGTGGAGAGGCAGGATTTCCCACACAGATTGGGACTTTGCAATGCCAGATACTGTACACCAAGCTGCGGGCAACAGGACTGAAGCACACATGCTGCTGTGTGCAGGACAGTGAGCATGATTGAGAGCATGCTGGGCGCCAAGCCTGCAGTGGTCACATTGCCCATCGGCTCAGAGGACAACTTCCAGGGCATCATCGACCTCGTGGCCATGAAGTCCGTCACCTGGACTGGCGAGGTGCGTTGCTGTATACTTACCTCCTCTCAGCTTGAACACCTGTCACATCCTGCAGCAAGGCACTAACCCAGAC
The DNA here is from genome assembly GCA_963930925.1 of Coccomyxa viridis. Taxonomy (NCBI): domain Eukaryota; kingdom Viridiplantae; phylum Chlorophyta; class Trebouxiophyceae; family Coccomyxaceae; genus Coccomyxa; species Coccomyxa viridis. Next base: position 456,985 of record CAWVOJ010000007.1, on the reverse strand, counting down.
CGCCAGGATAGCTCTGCGCCTGAGCACTGTAGTCCTGCTTTGCTTTAGAGCGCCAGGCTCTCTGATAGCGACATGATGCGCCGGCAGTCTGAGATATCCCCGCCTGCAAGCATGAAGGCAGAAGTGCAGGACAGACACTTTAAGCGGGTTGCACTGGCATGCAAAGATGCTATACATCTCCCAAAGAGGCCTTCAGTATGGCTCGCAGCTTGTGTAGTTCTAAGCCCATGTAAGCTTGCTTCAGAGCAGCAGCAGCAGCAAACAGCAGTAGGCTTACTTGGGCTGCCAAAACTCTGCAGAGTTGAGTGCCATCACCTCAACCCTGATGTTAAGGCTTGAAGATGAGCCTCATCCTTGTCATTCCCATGTGATGCCATAGCGCGTGATGAGCAAGATGATGCGCTGCAGGAGCTGGGCGCCAACTTCAATGTGGGCGAGATCCCCGAGGACATGAAGGCGGAAGCCGAGGAGTGGCATGAGAAGCTGCTGGAGACGGCTGTGGAGGTGGACGATGCTGCACTGGAGGCCTACTTCGAGGGCGAGGTAAGGACCTCTTGCGCTCGCTATTGCCATGGACATTGACCGCAAAGTGCGGATTCTAACAAGAGTTGTCCTGGAATGAGCATGCCACGCTAGTGAAGGGGGGTGTAAACTTGACTTGACAAATCTAGCGCTTTGCCCTGAAGTAGGAGCTCCCTGATTTTCCGTGCCACTCCAGAGCTGCTTTTTTGGGCATCAACCTTCCGCATTGCCCTTCACTTTGGAAGGCGCTTCAGCTTCATGCACTCTAGTCTATTCTGCCCTGAAAGTGGCATGCAGAGCTGGCGCAGGAGATCTCTAAGAGTCTCTGGGGGTTTAGCCGACTCATATTCATAGTCCCATCAGACTGCACGTGGATCAGGATGTGACGTGGCGGCATGTGTGCAGATGCCCGACGAGGATGCGCTGCGGAAGCTGCTGCGCAAGGGCACCATCGGCAACGCCTTTGTGCCCGTGCTGTGCGGCTCAGCTTTCAAGAACAAGGGCGTGCAGCCCCTGCTGGACGCTGTGACCGCCTACCTGCCCTCCCCTCTGGACGTGCCTCCCATGAAGGCAAGTCCCTTCCCTCGCCACCAATCCCATCAGCAATGCCAGAGACATGCATGCTGGCTCATGAGGTCAGGTTTTCAGCAAGCAAAATAAGAGTATGCAATAGCCCGCAGATGCTTGTCTCGTGCTCGCTGTTAGCTCTGGCAGCCTGCATGTATTTCTTGCAGTGTCAAAGCATAGCGTGTCGCTCAGGCGACTGCCAGCCATGGCTCCCAGAACACAATTCCCTGACCTCATGCTTCTCTTTTCCTTGTCAACCGTAGCAGCCAGGACAAAGCTGTGCGCAACAACTCCATCTTTGCAGAGTCTTTATCACGTTCTGGATTGAGAGTCGCAGATGGCCAGCAGTTTGCATCACCATCAGAGCAAAAAGAGAAGATTGCTGTTGCAGGGATCTGAGGTGGAGAATCCGGATGCAGCAATGACCCGGAAGCCGGACGATGCTGAGCCGTTCAGCGGCCTGGCTTTCAAGATCATGGCCGACCCCTTCGTGGGCACCCTCACCTTCGTCCGCATCTACAGGTGCGCCCCGCATCTGCTTCAAAGATTGTCCTTGCAAACTCTTCGTCTGGATGAGGCAGTCTTAGCATTGCAGGGCCGCCTGCATGTGGGCCCTCAAGCTGCATGCAGGCATGGCTACAGGCATATGATGCTGGCGTACTCCTATTTGTGAGCTGCACGCTTTGTGAAGTTTGTCTTTTCTGAAAACATGAGGGCTGAGTTTATGCTTGCGCTCGCAGTGGCGTCTTGGAGGCAGGCACGTACGCGCTGTGCGCCAACAAGGGCAAGAAGGAACGCATCGGGCGCCTGCTCATGATGCACGCCAACAACCGGGAGGACATCAAGGTTGCCAGGACAGGCGACATTATTGCTGTGGCCGGCCTGAAGGATGTCATCACGGGAGAGACGCTCTGTGACGAGAAGATGCCCATCATGCTTGAACGCATGGAGTTCCCAGGTATGCTGCTAAGCTGCTTGCAGTGTTCTGCGAAAGGATGCTGGTGGCGGCTGCAGCTTCCAGTGTTAGGGTCCTGAATCTGGGGTTTTAATGCACAGACATGCCTGCGGTGGCCTTTGCTGTGCTGTGTTGAAAATGCCATGAGTCTACTGCACCAAGCACACTTATGCGACGGTAAACACTGCTTAAAGAATCATCGTCACGATGGAGCAAGAAGTGGCTCCCAGGAACCAAATTGACATTGGGACAACGAGCATGGGCGGCTGCAGGCCATGCAGGACGAAGGGTTCTTAGTAGAAGTGTTTTCCTATGCATGCATGCCAAGTCGGCTTCTGACTGTGCAGACCCTGTCATCAAGATTGCCATCGAGCCCAAGAGCAAGAGCGACCTGGAAAAGATGAGCAACGGGCTCATCAAGCTGGCCCAGGAGGACCCCTCCTTCAACTTCAGCCGTGACGAGGAGACCAACCAGACAGTCATCGAGGGCATGGGAGAGCTCCACCTGGACATCATCGTCGACCGCCTCCGAAGAGAGTACAAGGTGAGCAGATGCCTTGCGTGCACTGATTCGGGGACTACAGGGTACACCCCGGCTGTACCCTCAGGGGGTGGGATGAGCCAGCTACACCCTGGCAGCTGAGTGCTGGCTCGTATAGCTCCGGTTGGCAGGTGCAGCTAGTGATCGTTGTACCTCCAAGCATTGCTAAGCTAGCTGCAGTGCTGCCCGGTACACAACGTACGCAAAGGTCATGATAGTGTCAAGGTGCTGCTGTGAGACCGGATATCTGATGCTGTCAGTCATGGCATGCGGTCAGATTGCTGCTCTTCCCGCTCCGCATCTTGGGCCGCCCTGCACATCACTCCGCTGCAACTTGTACACAAAATGAGCCCCAGGAGTCTGAGGAATGCAACCACTGCTCTGCAGGTGGACTGTGATGTGGGAGCACCACAGGTGAACTACAGGGAGTCCATCAGCCAGCTGGCGGACATCAAGTACACCCACAAGAAGCAGAGCGGCGGGTCAGGGCAGTTTGCAGAGGTGGCCATTCGGTTTGAGCCTGGAGAGCCCGGGACAGGCTTTGAGTTCAGATCAGAGATCAAGGGTGGAACCGTGCCCAAGGAGTACATTCCTGGTGTCACCAAGGTGGGCTGCCTGCCTTGCCATGAGCTTTTGAAATGCATATCTTGGCACCAGCATGCAGACCTCACGAGCTGCTTGGCCTGATCTATGGTATCCATTGTGCTTTGCACATGAAGACTGTGTGCAATGATCAAGGTACATGGAGCTGTCAGCTCATGCCAAGGGCATGCAGAGATATGCAATTGTCAGCTGCAGTGAGAGGGGTTGTCAGCATGCCAGTGCCAAGCTCAGGAGGGGTGGGATCCTGTTTCTCTCACAATGTCTTGACCGCTCCTTGGTCGTTTGCAGGGTCTGGAGGAGATGATGTCGAGCGGAGTGCTGGCAGGATTCCCGGTGGTGGATGTGAGGGCCACCCTCTACGATGGCTCCTACCACGACGTGGACTCCAGCGTGCTGGCCTTCCAGATCGCAGCCCGCGCGGCCTTCAGAGAAGGCATGAGGAAGGGCAAGGCGCAGCTCCTGGAGCCCATCATGAAGGTGTGCTCAGTGCCTTTTGTCAAAGTGTCCTTTAAAAGGCAAGTGGCGGGATTGACTCATGTCAGGTGAGAGATTGGCATTGTCAAGCATATCGGGAGACCCGGAGGGTGCACGAAGTGCGGATGTTTACTACATTCACAGATTTGTGAAGCCCCTTGTATGGGGTGGCTCCAGAGCCCAACTATCTAGCCTGCAATTGCCAGAATTCATATTAGTTGTGGCAAAGAATTTACTCTGCGGGGCTATATGGATTCGCCACAGTGGCTTTTCCCTTGCACCTTAACAGGAAATAGCTGGTGTGCCTTCCTGCAACTGTACTCACAGCAGCTAAGTGCATGCGCGTTTATTGAGCAATTGGCCTTAAAGGTCAAGGCGCTGTCTGAGCAGGTCGAGTGCAGGCTGAGAGTGCACAGCCTGCTGTAGGAGATCAATGTTTCAGTATGAGACTGCATGGCTGACACGTTGCCTGACATAGGTGTTGTCATTGCGCTCCAATTGGGAGCCACAGGGTACCAGCTCATGGAAAGTAGTCTTCATAGTTCTCACAGCAATGTGGAAGCATGGGTGCTGGCAGATGAGTGCAGGCAAGCAAGGTGTGCTGCGCATGCAGGTTGAGGTGACAACACCTGAGGACCACATGGGAGATGTCATTGGCGACCTCAACTCCAGAAGAGGAATGGTTGGCGAGTTCCTGGACAAGCCTGGAAATATGAGGGTGAGCATACGCGCCCTGAGCATGACCTGGGTTCTCTGCATCAATCAGGTCTTACATGGTGCAGGACCTAAAAGGCTCAGAGATGACACGCCTGTACGAGCAAGGCCGTGCTGTGCTTCAGCAGACTTCAGGCAGAGTGCAACACTGCGCCACCTATCCAAGCGCAGCCACAGAAGGGCTGCGCATGCTGCAGCATGACGTGACGCCAGCTTGTCGCGAGTCTCTGTGCGTGCTGCAGCTGATTGAGGCAAAGCATGGCGTCGTCAGAGGAAGTGTGCTCTTGACAGCCTGTGATATGTGCATGGACAGAGGACACGCCCTGAGCATGATGTGAGTACTGTTTGAGGCGCCCCCTTTGTGCTGCAGCTGATTAAGGCGAGCGTGCCGTTGTCGGAGATGTTCCAGTACGTGTCGACGCTGCGCGGCATGACCAAGGGCCGCGCGCAGTACAGCATGAGTCTGGAGAAGTACGACACCGTGCCCAACAGCATCCAGACCAAGATCGTGGGCGAGCACAACGCCAAGCTCCAGGAGGCCTGAGCTCAGAAAAGCTGATGCTGCAGACTCAGCTGGCACATGTGCGGGGGAAGAGTTCTGCTCTGGGGATCACAGGCTGCACTTTGCAGCATGAGCATTGTAAACTGGCCCTGCGTGCTGGGCGCTGGCTGCACAGTCAGCTTGTGTGGAACCGGACCTGGAGACCTGGGAACCATGGCCTTCAGCTTGGGCCGTGCCGTGAGAGTGTGTCCTAGCGAGCTTGCATCCCACATGGCAGAGTCTGAGAGGTGCAGCCGGTATGGTACTGTACTGGAGGCACGGGAGGGATTCTCTCTCTCCCCGAGAGGCAGGACTGATAGGGTAAGTGGATGCTCTGACATCTTGAGCATGTGGCGAGACAGGCAAATTGGGAAGGCCTGACACGTGAGAGACGTGACTACACAGGGCTGTCACTGGGCAAGCTGAGACTGGGGCAGGTTAAAAAGCGGTAGGTTTGCAAGAGCTCTTAGGGGGCAATTGCCACAGAAGCATTGGCTATGTGTCTGAAATTGTGTTGGAGTGCTATGTGTTCTAGATGAAAGACGAAGCACATTTTACCAGATTGTTATGTTGATGTTATCTTACCGCAGCGAACTGGGAATTCGAATTGGGCTAATGAGGAGACTACCCTAAGCTCTGCAGGAGAGCATGCTTGCTAATAACGCTATCTCTGATGGTTTGGCGATGGTGTGAACGAATGTAGATGCCACTGAAAGCCGTCGCTCTATGGCTGTCACTATAGCCGCTTTGTGAGCTGGGCATATGTCATGAGTCCTCGCAGTGCTCACATCCCTTGCGGTGCGTGAGGACGTTGCCGACGTTGAGCTAAGGCTGCCATCGGCATAGCAATTGCAATTCATTGTCTTTACCGAGGCTCTTGTTAGATGTCCCGCCCCATCTGCCACACAGCACCATCCATCGCAGCTACGGAACATCAGCTGTCGGCGAGATGTTCGTAGCACGGAGGGTGACTGATCGAATTTCGGCATTACCTCCCCACATGGCACAGCCCGCTGCATTGTGAGCTGCCCTTGCAGTTTGGGATGCTCTGGGGAGAAAGCTTGATGTGATAGAGAAGTAAGGCGTTGCTGGGAATGCCGATGCATAGCTGAAAATGCCGCATCCTATCCCCACACATTTCGCGGCAAAGCCATTTTTCATTGGAGCAGGCCAGCCCCTGCAGGCACCCCCTATTCAGCGCTGTCGCCTGAGCGCCAGTCAGTCGACCTCCTCAGCTGCGTTTCATTCTAACAACTTAGCAGACCAGCACTCCGCGAGCCAGCAAGCCTCCAGGCCGCGTGCAGTTGCAAGTTTAGAGCAGGAAACAACAGCCGTAAGCAGCAATGTGCAGCCATTGAGCAAGGGCTTGCACTCAGCTCCTCGGTTGCCAAAAAGCAAAAGCAATTGGAGGAAACCTAGATTACGAGTGGCTGTCGATGTTGACGAGGGTGAGCGGATGTCTCTTTGTGCTTTTGAACATTTAGCATAATGTCTGCCGAGCACTTGCCGATGTCAAAAGTTTGCAACACTGTGAAATGTTTTGTTGACTTTGACTTGTTCAACGTGCAGTGCTGGGGCGCTTCCTGCATAGCCTGAACAAATTTTGCGAAGAGGAGTATGGCCTCCTCTTTGACATTCCAGACTACTCGGTGTACGAATTTGCCAAGGTGTGCATGCTGCACATATGGCTGCCAGTGTTTATTCTGGCTTCCATTTTATGCGTGTTTGGCCAAGAGTAATCGCTCTAAGTGCGATGGAGCTATGTGTACCTGCAGATCTGGAAGTGCACCACAGATGAATCAAATCGCATCGTGCACGACTTCTTTGAGTCACAGCACTTTGCTGCTGGCATCTTGCCAATCCCAGGTAAGTGTACACCTCTCTTGCCACCTGACTTGCGAAGGCTGAGCATGCAAGGCGTAGCCACAACTGCGATCAGCACGTCCCTTACCTGGCTTCCCGCCACTGATTGACACTGTTCAGGAACATCCTAGCAGCCCCTTGCTGGACCTCAAAATCAATGAGCACATCTGCTGCATACTCTGCACTCTCAGAGAAGGTCCTTGCGCAATGATATGACGCTTAGAAGAGGGAAAGCAAGGGGAAATTACTCGCCATCTTCCAGGATTGGCACTTAGCCCGGGCATACTGCGCAGGGGCGTACCACAGCCTGCAGCGGCTGCGCGGCAGCTGCGACCTGGTGGTGGTCACCTCGCGGCAACACTGCATCCGACAGCCCACGCTGGCCTGGGTGCAGGAGCACTTCCCGGATGTCTTCCGGGAGGTTCATTTCGGCAACCACTGGGCGCTGGAGGGCAAGTCCAAGGCCAAGTCTGAGATCTGCAGGTTGGAGCACATGCTGAACCACCCTCTGTGATGCCTGCTGACCCAGGCATGACAATATTTTGACGGTCTCTGGGATGAGCAATCCAGCCCAAGAGGGGGGATTGTCTCATCTGGCAACAGGGTGCCCTCTGGGACAGAGAGTGAGGGCATATTGCAGGACCGACGCTTTGGAGGCGCAAGACAGGGTACCCGTGCATGCAGGGACATAGGAGCGACAGTGCTCATAGATGACAACCCGCGCTACGCTGTGGAGTGCGCCAGCGCGGGAATTGATGTGCTTCTGTACGACTGGAATGACAGCTACCCTTGGAGCAAGACAGCCGATGGGTGAGCCTATTCATTTGTCACAAATCATACTTTGGGTGTCTTTGACACGCCCGGACTCTATGCCAGAACATCCGCCCCTACACACTCACATACTGCTGTGACTCTGAAATGATTTATGCACTCCATGAGACTGCTGCAGCACACTCTTGACACAGGTGAGCTCTGTTTAGACAGACAGCTTTGGGATCATCCGTGAGAGATTGTGCTGTACGCGCAGGCCTGTGCACCCGCAGATCCAGAGAGTCAGGAACTGGACAGAGGTGGAGGAGGCACTGGCGCGCCTGGGAGCAGCGCAAGAAGCTGGGGCACTGCAGGAGCGGCAATGACAGTGCTGCTCAAGTCGTCTGCAGGGCGCAAGGTCCTCTGTCACCACACAACGCCTTGCATCAGGTCAGGGCACCATCTGCGCGGCTAGGGTGGCTTCAACCCAAATTGTAACAGGACATTCACAGTCTCGAAAGCTGCAGACCGAGGCGTGCAGGCCTCTGTGTGCAGTCCAGCCAACAAGCAAAGAGTGCTATCAGGAGGCGCATCTTGGCCACTGCCACAGCAGAGTGAGATGCCACGAGACGGGCGTGTCTTGACGTGGCACACACAGGCCGCACTCAGAGGTGCACTAGAGGACTGGGTCTTCATGCATGACAGGCCCAGTGGGTGAATCTTTGATTGCATAGAGCTGAAGGCAGTGGGGCTCCGCAAGCATGTAATCTGCACAGTATGGAATGCTTGCGAGAGGGCAATATGAGAGCTGAGCACGTTGCCTACTGAGCACTATGCTGACTTCGACTTTGCCTCATGGCAGCTGCAGCTTGTGGCCTGATATTTACCGGCCTGAGGCCTTTCACTCTTAGCAGAAGTCCCTGAAAGAGTCACAGTACTTATCAGTGGCATGCCTCAAGTACGGCTCTTGATTCATGAATCCGTGATCACTTCTTGATGTGCACAGTGCAGTGCATGTGCGAAGGTTGAACTTACACTCTTCCTATGCACAATTGAGTTACCAACTTGCAGCCAAGGGCTTCATAGCTCCATCTGGGGCCTACAGAAAACTCACGATGTGTACACAAGGGCCTTGCAATCATTCTGGAACCTGGATGCATGAAGCCGGGACATCTACAGCATGCACAGCAACAAGCATGAGACATTCTAATGCCTCTGTGTGCACAAGACCCCTCACTACAACTCCATGTATCCCGTCAACAGCAATGAAGCACCCTGCTCATGCTCACTTACAACTTAAACTCAAGAAACTGGCATGCTACAACTCACAAGCTTCAATATGAGCGCCAACAACCCTGCAAGTCAGCGCGCAAGATGTCTTGCAGCCGTCGCACAGGCTTCTGACACAGCCATATGCATCTTAGCAAGTTGGTCCAGTGTGCTGGTGCACAGCATATCCATGCTCGTTCCTGGACCTTCAACAACCCTTAGGCAAGGATGCAAATAGACATAATCCCCGGAAACATCCTGCATTCTGGTATTTCGATTCCCCATCCCATCAATGAGCGCCTCGCGCTTGCTCCCAAGCAACTCTGTTTGGGCGCTGGAAAGTCCTTGACAAAGAAACTGAGTACTACTGAAAAGACTTCTGGCATCATGGCAGATGCCCTCATGCAACCACCTGGCAGGCCATCAGATCTGACCCACACAGGCGATGTTGTCGCTGAGACACGGTGCTGCCAAAAGAAGAGCAGCCTAGCACACAACACTCAGAGGAGCGCCATTCACATGCAGCGCCGCGCAAAACCAAAGCAGGGCATGCACCCATGCTTGGGGCCGATTTAGGGCCATGGGGATATGATAGTTGCAGCCTGCTGCCGATCGTCCACCCTAACCCTCTTCCCTGGCCATGCTGGCATTACCCCTGGCCCCAAACCCAACGCTATTGCAACAACACGCAGAGCGCCTCAGGAGTTCATGGTTCGGGTCAGTGCATACACAGCACCTCGGTGCTATTCAGTCTGGGGGCCTCCATGTGCCCACAACTTGGCATACTGCAGCCTTGGATCGTCCTTATGCCACCATCATTAGCTCTGGGCCTGGTGCTGGCTGCCAGCAGCGGCAGCGGCCCCTGGAACAACTGATGAGCGGTCACTCCGCAAGACCCCCACCTGGCCTGCATGCATGCTCTGCACCACCAAGCTCTGGGCCTCCTGCAGCTGCTTGCCCTGGCAGGTCCTGCTTGCCCCTGCTGGCTGGGCAGTCATTTGGGTTATACATCTTGTTGTACCATCATGTGTCCTACATAGGTAGCTCCTGACAGGCCTCGAAGGCAGACAGGCACGCCACAACTGTTGAGCAGCACCCCTGCGCTCCCCTACACTGGCTGGCTCATCTTTCTGTGGCCCGAAGAGAGCATAAACAGGCCTGACCCCCACTCCAAGCGATAAAAAATTCTTGCGAGACCATGGCGCACAACACAGCCTCCATAGTCAATTGCACTTCCCGCTAATTGATTCAGGCCACTCTCCTAGGGGTTGATGGCTATTTGCACCTTGCCACAGGGACAAAAGCCCAATCGAGCTTCATCAAGACATTTGGATACATCTGCTGGCGCTGAGGGAGTAGGGTTCACGGGCGCCAGACATCCCAGTGTTTGCATTGACAGCCAGATCAGTGCATCCCTTGTTATCTGCTGACTTGCTCTGCTATGCACCTGGGCAGATGACATGGACTTTGCCAGCCAAGGTCTCCTTGGTGTCTGTTTCACTGGCCTCAGCTCGCATGGCAGACATGCTTCACTGCTCTTGAGGCAATTTGAGTCACTGCTGCCAAATCCCACCGGAGCCTGATCTGGCATAGATAAAGCACCTCGCTCCTTTACCTCAATATATGATTGTTCCGCAAGAAAGGATGCAGACTCTGCGTGAGAGTCCTGCAGCCGACCCTGCTGCAAAAATGTGGCTCCTCACATGGAATGCTAATGCAGGGTTGCTGGATCTGTGGTGGCAACTCACAAGGATTCCGGGCAGTAGCCCAGACTCACATGAAGCAGCGCCAGCGATGCATCACCAGCAGCCACATCTGCGAGGTCGCCTGATCAGGCCACTGCCCGGGCACGATGAGGCTGCCTGCAAGCTGCCCCCTTGCAAAGACTAAGGTTCTGGTGATAGGGTCCAGAGGGAATGGGCCTGCCTCAAAAGGCAACGGGGCCCGGCTGCAGGGCTCGCTTGACTGTGAGGAACTTGTTGCCTATCTGCTTGCCGTTCAGGTTCTGGATGACGTAGTCTGTCAGGCCAATCTCCTGGAATTCGCAGAAGGCGTAGCCCTGCAAAGAGGTACAACCTTACAGGCTGCAACAGATCACATGACAGGACATGGAAGCTGGAAGACACCGAGCGCGTGTCGGCTGGATGCCACAAGAATAGAAAGCGGCAGCCAGACATTGCGGCTCACGAGCACGAGAGCTGTAGCACCAGAATTCATGCATGACCCAAGGCAAGATACTGCCCAGAGAGGCGCGTGTCTCGGGGACCTCTGCATGGCAGCGTTCCCATCTGTGCAGCCCAAAGGCAGTGCGTGCGGCACAAAGGCCTGGCAAGCATGAAAAGCGCACCTTGGAGTTGCCGGTGTTCTTGTCCATGACCAGATTGAAGGCCTTCAGGCTTCCAAACGGCAGCAGCAGCTCCTTGACCTGCATCCATCATAACTCAGGGCTCTGCTAGCTGCTCAAGCACGAGGTGATATGGCAAATGAAGTATGAACTGAAGCTGTCATACACCACCATAGTACCTCAGGCCTAAAATGCCAAATCACACCATCTAAGCTGCTCCCTCAGCAACGCTTCACGCTAAACTACTGATATTGCCTTCACAGTATCATGTGGTTCACAAAGGCATGCTGACATAGCACAGGCTCCTGCTCCTTTGTACACTGCCCGGACAGGCCGAACCTGGCATAGAGTGATTAAAAACATAAAGAGCAATAATAGGCCACCCCTTTGCAAACACTTGGAGGGAAGCATTACTGAAAAGGGACTGACCTGATCTTCGCTCCAGTCACAGGGCAGGCCGCCTATGAATAGCTTATGCGGGGAGTCCTGGACCACAGTCTTCACAATGTCCAGGGAAGACACGTCCATGGTGGGGTCCGGCTCAGTTGGCCCCAGCATCAGCGACACATTGATGTCATAATTATTGGGCCTCCGGATCTGCAAGCATGCACCCCAAGACTCACAGAAAGTCATGGCGGGTGTAGCACACAGGATACAGATATCAGACCACATTGAAGCCCGACACAGAAGCTAGAACACATGGCTGGAAACCACGATGAAGCGCATGGAGGCCACATTCAGGCAGGGAAGCTCTGAGAGCGCTATGACCCGTCACATTGATGCTAGAGAAGCAGAAGTATGCAATCTGCTTTGAGAGATGGGTAAGCTTGCTATGCTCCGTTTCATTGCCATGCCTGCAATGCATGGGTATAAGGGCTCCGGGTGTGGCTCTCTCGAAATGTTTGCAGGAGTCCTTGACACCATAAAAGAGGCTGGCCTACACTTCTCAGGAAGGCCAGATTCTGTTACAGTCAAAGGGAAGGTGGCAGAAGCCTGAGCATTGGCCAAAGGCGGGCGCACCCGCAAGTAGGAGTCCTTGAAGGCGACGCCGTCAAAGGCCATGCAGTTGGAGGCTTCCTCCACGCTGCGGAACTCCAGGAAGGCGTAGGACTTGTCGCTGTAGATCTTGCAGGAGGCAATGGGGTAGCCTGCAGACGCGCAGCCCCCTGTGCTGACCATCAGCTCATATATGTACTGCCGCAGGTCCACCTGCACCATCCACCCCAACATGAACACCTGAAGTCTGACGCTGCCACTCATTCACAGGGTGTAGGACAAGACACAGGCTTTGCCTGCTGAGCATGCTCTTTGTGCAGCTCTGGGGCGTCTACAACTTGATGTCTAGCATAGCGCGCTACATGTGGGAGCAGAGTACCGGAGCAGCTGGAACAGGTGACATGCGCGACATTGCTCGAACAGGAATCAAGCTTGGGATAGGGCTTACGTCCTCAGTATCTGGGGGGAGGCCGCCAACGTAGATCCGCCGGGCTGGGCGCGCAGCATCCGGATTGAACATCTGGTAGCGAGCCTGCACAAGCAATCATTCCACAGTCACAGACGTTATGCAACACTTGTTAGACAGGGGCTACTGTAAAGAGCGTTTTTGCTGCCTTGAATGCTCTCCTTCTCTGCAATACTTGCAGAGAAGACCGCATCAGAAAGGGACAAAACAAAGCAGAACTCAGTGAAACAACTTTCAGAGCATGGCAACAGCAAAACAGGTGCAACAAATAGCTTGCATGAGACTACATTTGCTAGCCACTGGGCAAGAAGGCATGCGATAGCAGTATCAATTTATTTAGAATCAACAAGCAAGCAGGCAAGCCGCAGATCATGTCAGACACATGAAAGGCACCTGGATCTGAGAGGCCCACGCCCTATAATGTGCCAGAGTCCCTGCCAGCTTGGCAATGTGAGCATCTTTGGATCGAAGCTGCTCTGCCAAGCTCAGGGGGTCTATAGACATTCCTGCAACACCAGCTAAGTTGAAAAAGAGTTTCACACACTGTAGGCTGCCTCAAGTTGTATGCGCTGCATGTCTGCACAGAGAAGAAAATGCCCTCACTGAGAAAGCCCATTTCATGCATGCTTTCTCAATACTGACTCTACAAGTCACGACCTTCTGCCGCTTTTCACAGCACCCTGCCAGCACACCTATGTGTGAGGATGTGCACTGCTGCTCAATGAGGGGGCAGTGCTTGGTGAAGAGGGAGAGCCGCTGCTAACCTGCCATTGCTGGGCCGAGAACATTCTCTGCGTAGCTTGAGCTCGCCACCTTGCCGTTTGACTTGATGTCCAAGCTTCTAGGCACCCTGCACGACACTGAAGAGGGTGTGACCTTCCTAGGCCACAGGGGCTGCAACGGCCGCTCCGTTCAACGTGTGGAGGTAGAATGCATCAATTAGCCTTAAGAATGGTTGCAGCACTGAGGTGTGCTCGCGGGATGCCTATACACTTCATCATGCTCTGAGAAGACATCGAGCGGGCTTTGTCCGGGAACGCTGAGTAGTGCTGCTTCAATGCTTACCCTTCTATGTACATCCGCGGCCCTGGGATATCGCGTTCCGATTGCACCACTTCCGGGATGGCAATGTGCCTGCACAAGTCAGGCGCCCAAACTCCTTTTCTCCTCTCAGTGCCGACCAGTCATGCTTCTCCTATGCAAGCAGCGATTGTAAAAGTGCTTTTCGCCGTCCATGATGCACAAGGACACAGATGAAGCCACACTGATGAATCACTGCCCAGTCTAATATCTACATACTCGTCGCCTAAAGGCAACGCAGTGAGTACCCTCGTACTGACAGGGGGACGCATAAAGCATAGACTACCAATCTTAACCTTCTGTCACAGACCCAATACAGCGGAAGACCTGGAAGCCTTTGGAAGGTGGTGCACGCAGGATATCAATAAATCAGCAGCGCGCAGGTGTACATCTTCATGGTAACCAAGCATGATGGGAAGGCCACCATCGCGGATCAGCAACAGAGGGAAGCCAAGAGAGCACGATGTATTCCTGGATGCCTTATTGCAGCTACATCTGCAACACAAGCCGCCTTCTCTCGTCAGAAAAGAGACCCCACCAAAGCTGAGCCTTCCGCACGTCCACTGGCCCACTCGCCTCGATAAGTAGCCCTTGTGCAATGCCGAGCTTCTCCAATCACTCCTGGGCCGCGACCACCGGTGGCAGTAGCTGGAGGAAAGGCTGCAGCAGTACACTCTGGGTGACGGAACCAGCACGCGCCCCCTTTTGCAGCCGGCCCAGCGCTGCTCGATCTGCTGCTCCCGGACAATTCACCCTCTGTGATAGCCCCGGGGCTACAGGATCACGCTCTGCACAGCATTCTTGCGTCTCCACAGGCGCGAGCCATTCCCAATACATTTTACTCACCCGGAGCGAAGAAAGCCCGATCAGGCAACCGGAAGCTATGACGTCGGATGGAAACTGTCCACCTCAGCCCAGATGTACCGCCCGAGTCAGGAGCCTTGGACAGCCGTGGCGGCGCCACAGCGTTCCGAGCGAGGGTCCTACAATCCCCCGCAGCGCCGTGACGCCATGAGCAGGCGAAAGTGCAAAAAGGGCAGCGCTTTCAGCAGTTGCTTTTCCATCGTCAGCTGGCGTCATAATTGACGAATCCTTAAGGGAAGCCTAATCATCGGCATTTACAAAGTTGCAATTCCAAGGCATCTCACGAGATCTCTCATACTCATGAAGTCCATAGAGTGCAGCAAGTCCTTATTGCTAGCTGCATGCTGCTGAGTGTTCTGTTTGCCCTTCAATGGATTCTGGCCCGCATCAACTACTGTCACATTGGTGCCTCACTGGTATTCGAAACGGGTGTTGCACTTCCTGCCATGAGCCGTCACTCCTTGACCTCTCACGCAGTTCTGCAAATCCGTCCCTCCTGACAAGCAGCACCGTCTGACTCCTTGTCCCGTACTCAGCGCCCTGCACACATTTGTTTCACATAACTCGTTGATCCTGCACAGTCGCAATATCAATGCATGACGCAAGGGACTGTGTGACAGCAGTAGATGCGTCAGAGCTAGCGGCATTGCCTTGCATTAGCATCAACCACCCCTCAGCGCATTTCCCAGGGCTGCTATGTAAGATGCATGCGCAGATATACTGCGTATCTCTCTGGTAGGCACATGCGGCTGAGGCACCTTTAATTGGAAGGGCTCCACAAAGATGGAGCTGAGCTCCTGCTCTACGGATGCAGGCATCCCTGTCTGAGGCAGCTGGCTCTCCTCCGTAACCTTTGCTCTGTCCCCGAGCACGCCATCAAACAAGGAGTCCCACACGCCGCTGCCTTGCGCGACGCTCGCATCCTCCATCAAAGCCTCCACCTTCTGTTTGCCCTGTTCCACCTGCAAGGGTGATGCAGCAGCCCGTCAGTGAACATGACAAGCCTCGTATCATAGCTGCCCCTACATCCTCTCACAACCCTTGTCAACACTCTGTGCTGCAGCAAGTCCCGGCTGGATTCCTTGCAGCCCTCCTTCCCGCGACACAGAACAGCATTTCCGACGCTAGCATGGCAGCTAATGAGCTGCAATGGGTGGTTCTGGATGGCCTGCCTGCCACTGTCCTGTTCACACTGTGGCAAGCTCTGTCCATGCTCTGTGAAACATTGCTCTGTGAAACATCCGCTGCTTCATGCTAAGTAGCTGTATCTGAAGGAGGAAGTGGTGGTGGGCAAACAGACCTAGTACCTTCGGCCACATGTCTTGCAACACTCCGTTGCTCAGCCCATACAGCTGGTGCTCCAGCTTGAGAGGCCCTCTCCCCGCTGCATCCTTCCCACGATTGGTAAGGTAGTCAATCTCCCCGCTCACAAGGTCTGCCACGCAAAGGTTGAAGCCATTGTATTCCTGCGGCAATGCAAGACACCTCAGCTGAGCTGGGTCACATTTAGAGGTAGCATGCATTGCCATCCTCAGGACAGGTAAGATGCAAAGAGGGGCAGGCATAGGGATCTGCACGCCTGAAGCAAGCTACAGGAACCCTCATACACTGGCCATCTGCATCAGGGCAGGCTGCTGACACAGTGTGCAGACGGTTTGACAGGTGGGATTCCAAAACTACCTCAGGCCGAAGGGTCCTCAAGTACTGCATGGGCGATAAGGTGCTGTTCAGGAAGTCAACAGGCAGGGCTCCCCTGCTGCGGGCATCCTTCAACCTGTCAAATGCCGGCTGCAGGACATCAGAGCAGTGTCAGAACAGGTGAAGAGTTTGAAGCCTCGCTCAGCTGTGTCGACAGGCTGCTCATAGTACAGGCAGTTCATGCCCAAATAGCGAGCAGCATGGGCACTATTCCGTCTGTCTTTCACAGGCCAGTGATACATCGGCATGCGGAAGGGAGCAGTGGGGGCTGTGCAAGCACCTCACGGAAATTTGTGAGCCAGGCCACCCTTCCACTCCTGGTGACACCAAGCCACGTCCCACCTCCTTTCAAGTCCCGTGCAGCCAGCAGGTCTGGATGGTCTTGCCAAAAGTGCGCTGGTTCGGTCGGCCTGCAGAATATGTATAGGCATTGCTGATACAGGTATTGAGCCGAGAGTGCTGGCCCTGTAACTATCTGCAGTATCAGTCCTGTAAACATTTGTTGACTAAAGAGTGTATGCCAAATTTTCCTTGGAATAGCGTAAGTCCAGAGTATAGACTTGAAGGTGGCCACCAAGGCCGCACCTCTCCTGGTACTCTTCCCGATTGAAGGCGAGCAGAAACAACAGTGTCGGGTGAATGTCATAGAAGAACAGAGCTGTACACATGCTGCTCCCTTAGTGACTCAGGGCATTACACCATGCAACCTCATGTTTGCAACCAGATACGGCGATTTATCTGCACTGCATTCAAATGCATTACACGCAGCGCTCTTGTATCGTTGTCCGTTAAGAGCTTTACGCCGGTGTGAGACGATTCTCGTTCATGAACATTCTGTTCCGTCCTAGCTTCCACTTGGCTGGAAGCTGGCCTTAGCTTCGCCAGTGCCCACGACCTTCTGGTGAGCGCGCACAGCAAGATATCAGGTCCTACACCATCTTCTACAGAGCAGTCTTGGAGCATTCTAGGCGGCAGCAGAAGGGTGACAAGACTATTAACCTAGCGTATAGCTATCATGGCATCTGAGCAGAGTGGCGCCCCTGTGGCTTCTTCCGGCTATGGTATGCCCGTGAAGAAGGATCTAGAGGAGTAAGCACTTCCTTTCCACCCTGTTTCGCCAGTGCACACGAGCCATACACGATCAAAGTCTCCAGCATGCCTGGCACCAGCTGCAAGTGACGGCATTATCATCAGCTAACAAAATATCTTTGCAGCGCATGAACGGCGCCCCGTGGCGAGTATGTCTTATTCAGACTTAATCCTGTGCAGGAAGAATGCAAAGATCGCAGAAGATGAGGTGGACGCCTCGGACATTGCTGCCATCAGGTGGGGTGTCCGTCACTCACTCCTCCGGCTTTACTATAGCCCTGTACCTGTAGTTTGGAGTGTTTGGAGCGTTTGGCATCGACGAGTTGGCTAATTGTATGCAGGGACAATTTCATCACCGGAGAGACCAACTTCAAGCAGGACATGGACTCCATCAAAGACAAAGCACAGCAGCAGGGCACTGCACAGCCGGAGTTGCGAGATGCTGCAAAGGACATCAAGAAGGTTAGCACACCCATATGAGCACCCTGCTTCATTGGGCATGAAGCTCAGTCACCAATTGATTCTGTACAGCCAGAGAGCCCTCTGCTAAACCAGATTTGGGATAGTACACCTACTGAGCGGTGTGGTGTATCATGCAGGACATGGCCGCCAAGCACCCAGAGACCGCATCAAACCGTGCGTCATGAGAATTGACGGTGTGCTGTATGCTAGCAAGCATGGCATGAGCGATTCTGGTGGAGGTGGTGGGTTGCTGAGTAATATGCGCTGCAGGCATTCATGTCGACACATGTGTATCAGACTCTGGAGGGTCATCACTTATCATCACAGAGCTGGAATGGTGTGTTCCAATATGGCCTGCAGCAAGATCTTGTGGTCCCATAAGAACATCTCAGTCAAGTTGAATCCCACATTTACACATGTCATAGCCCTCTTTCAAAAGCAACTGAAGGTCGTGTGAATACCCACACCAGCCCTAGATCTAGACACTTCACAAATACAAGCACAAGGAGTCCGTTGTTCATGCAGCTTACGCTTGGGTCACAATGCTGCGCAAGCTGTCCACGAAGCAGGTATCACATATGCATCACCATCCCGATTCTGTGCAAGGCAGAGGCTCAGCAGCTGCCCCTGTCTTGGACTCATGATCAATGTTCTTCAATCTACATATGCAGCAATCATGCAAACTTATGTGGCCAGGATCCTGTGCCCACACAGTGTTGTGCCTCAGCTCTGACAAAATTTCTGGCCCAGCTTTCTACCCTTGTTGTCTGCAGTGGATTAATCTAGATGTGCTGAAGCCACATAAAGATCTTGCTCAGCCTTGCCAAACCAATGTGCGCTTCATTCAGCACCCACTTTACACCTCCTGGTGCACTTCCCAGTCTGCTGGCAGGGCAAAGGCCCTGCATCGTGCGGGGCATCCCTGCTGGATGTCAGCCCTGAAAACCTGCAACAGCTGCACAGAGGAAGAGGCCTCAGAATAAGCTCCATTCGGATTTCCTTGGACCTGATATCCTGCTGCATGCAACGCCAGCGCAGCAGGCATGACCGTGTCTGCTACTGGTGATGGAGATTTCTCACTACCCCAAGCAGCCAGTTATGGCAGTCCAGTCAAGAACAGACATCTGTCAAGACAGCTAGGATACATATACCCCACCATGTCTCACAACATGGAGCAGCGCGAGCAACCCACCTTTGGCACCAGGTCCCATAACTCTGGGCCTCTTGCTGGCGGGCTGTCCGCTGCCCTCATCTGAGCGCCCGCCGCTGGGCTTGCCCTGCCCATCTGCCCGGCCCCGCCCGCCTCCGCGCCCGCTCTGCCTGCCTCTGCCTTGCGGACTCGGGCCTCCCGGAGGCTTCAGTGTAATTGGCCCTGGCGGCCGCAAGGTTATTGGCGCCTGTACGCGGAACATGATCAAGCACTGGATGCAGAACTGTTCTACAGGTGCCAGTCCTGGGCTGCACAATGTAACCATAAGCACCAACTCTTGCCTTGATGACGTCTTCTTCAAGCAGCCACTTGACCCCTGGTAGCAGAGTCTGTTCTGGTGCGCCCAGGAATCTGGAGACACAAGCACAAGCCAGGATGGATTATGGTATGATCTCCCTGGCCTCAGAGAGCTAGACTGGAAGTGTGCATCACCTGAGGCGGCCTCTGCTGAGGATGCTGGCTTGCGGGAGGGCCCCTCTGCCCAGGCGCCTGCAGCGTGATGGGCCTGGGCGGCATCTGCGCATGCTGTTGCCCCGGCGGCGGAAGAGTGATGGGCTGCACACACAGCCAGTGCCTTTGATATGAGCTCAATACCTTTGTCACAAATGCTATCATGGTTCTGGGTGCTGTGTATCAGCGCAATGCACCATGCCCAATTTGTATGCTGAACACGTCTCATGAACCAGTCAGGCATGACACACAGAGGGTTGCCAATCTTTGCCAGATATCTAGAGATGCTGCACCTGCTGAGGGCGAGGACCATGCTGCTGATGTGACCGTCCAGGCCGCGCCAGGGTGATTGGCCGAGGGGGTGCTGCCAGTTGCCCAGCGGGCCTGGGCAGGGGCTGCGGGATGGGCAGCTGCACAGGGGCCCGCTGCTGCCCGGCTTGCTGCCCTGGGCCGCCTGGGTAGCCGGGCGCCAGATGAGGCGCCTGCTGCCCCAGCTGCTGCTGCTGCTGCGGCGGTATTTGCTGGCCGTACTGCTGCTGACCGTGCAGGGGACTCTGCATGCCCTGCTGCGGAGGCGCCAGAGTGGGCGGCTGCGGCAGTGCCTGCGGCTGCCATGCCTGCTGTGGCTGCTGCACAGGCGGCGGCCCCGGCAGCTGCTGCAGCTGCCCCTGCTGCTGTTGCTGCATGGGCATGGCGCCCTGCTGTGCCCAGTGCTGCGGCGGGGGCTGCTGCTGTGGGCCCTGCGCCCCTGAGGGCTGCCCTGGCTGCCCCCACGCAGGCTGCTGCGGGGGCGGCTGCTGGTACTGCGGCTGGCCGTCCAGCGCTTGCTGCATGCCTTGTGGCATCGCTTGCTGCTGCTGCTGCTGGTACTGCGGCGCAAGGCCCTGATTGCCCTGAAAGCCTCCACTCTGCCCGGCTTGCCCTACACATCACAAGAGCCTCAGGAGACCCCCATCATACATAACGCCTGTAACTTCTCATGCTGCCACAAAGTCATACACTGGTGAACCGGACCCTGAAGCACTTACTACTGAGCAGTGATTCTTGCAGCTGCGTATGGGACGCGGTGATATAATGCTCTCCCTGATGCATCTGCAGAAACCACTGCAACTTATGTAAGTCATGTACATACATTGGTAGTGCATACCTTGCTGAGGGCCAGCAGGCGCAGGCATGCTGAGACCCACTCCCAGCGCCTGTGCCAGCGCTCCCAAAGCACCAAAGTCAATCCCTGCGGGCGCCGTTGCAGGCACCTGACTTGGCTGTGGCTGTGGTGACCCGGGCGGTGCCTGTGACACATCCCTCACAGCCTCAGCCTTAGACTTGCACATCCTATCTGTGTCATGCGCTTCCTTACACACATGGCAGGGCCTTACAGAGACACATCACACTGGGCATGCGCCACCTGCCCCTGGTAAGGTCCTATGTGACTTGTATACAAGCACTGAGGGCTGCCAAGGGGTTGCGCCCTGAAAGCTTGCAGGGCAGCTGCACCCGAGGAAGAGTGAGATGCAGCGGAAATCAAGAGTATGCATTGCCCTGACCTGTGCGGGGGCGGTTGCTCGCCGAGGGTCTGCGGAGCGCTGCCTAGGGTCTGCGGAGCGCTGACGTGGGTCCACGGCCTTTGTCTGAGGGCCTGGCACATGCAGTGGCGCCTGTGCATGGGCAGGGCTTGCAGATTGTCCTGCGGAAAAGGCTGACACATATCATGTATGAGCTTGCCTCATATTAACCATAATTGTCAGGCCCCAATGGGTATTGGCAGGCTTGGCCATCACAACACCATGGTGAAGATTGCTCTCTCTTGCAGCACTGAGAAGCACACGGCAAGCCCCAACACTGGCTCCAGCAGTGCAAGCGAGGTAAAGACACTTGCTTCAACCCATATGTCAACCATCAGACAAAGGAGTGGCCTACCTTCAGGATGCACTGGCGTGCTCTGTGATGGCTTGCTGTCCTCAAGACTGGCTGAGGCATGATGAGGGCTTATGCTGGCCCCTGCAAACGTCATGTGTCCTATTGAGCAAGGGGGGAATCAGTAAAATTCTCCTGGGACTGAAGAATCATGGTGAGGGCTCACAATCACCCTTTCACACCGGGAGTTTTGCAGCTACACCCATGCATGTGTCAAGCAAGGCCTATGTCCACACCTTACATTGACATGTTCACGTCATCCAGTATAAAAGACCGACTTGAACATGCAACGCATTGACAGATCTTGCATTGGAGCAAGTGACTTCAAGTGCATGCTAGACAAAACTAGACCAATCACGTTAGCACAACTTGGAAAGTAGACGGAGGCACACCTGGCAGCAGGGTGCCAGGCACATCACCGGGTGAGACAGAAGGTCTCTCGGTCAGGGGGTGCTCCGGTGAGGCGACGTGCAGGGGCGAGGACTTCTGCAGAGCCTGCTCCGTGTGCATGATGTGCTGGCCCCAGTCCTGCAGACAGTCCCGGTGGGTTCACAACGCATCTCAGAAGCAGCAAGTGCTGCTGGATCTGGTGCCACCTAACAGCTCCTTTCAGCCATGCTACTCGTCAATCAGAAGGCTGCCTGATTAGAAGGCATACTTGCCAGGAGGATCTGGACGTCGCTGCTGTCTTGGAAGGGTGACAGGCATACTCGCGAGGATCTGCCAGCCTGACATACTACGAGTATGCCTATCACTCTACACAGCAGCTGCGACGTCAGCATCACCTCATTGCTGGCCCACTGCGAGCTGATGAGGCATCTGCCAGAGCAGTTAGGACAGATTTCAGTGACCAGGGAGGCCTCAGAACCCTGAGACATCTTGCAGCAAGAGAGGATGCTTGAATGCACTTGGCATACCTTTAGGTGGACAAGAAGCAGCAGCATCTGGTCTGTGCCGAGCTCCTCGGGAAGGCCGTCAGACTCACGTCTCAGGTCCCGGCCCTCTGCCAGGTAGGCGGTCTTGATCAGGCGGTCCGCCAGGTCAGAGGGGGGGACCAGGTACCCCTCCACGCCCCCAGAGATGTCTGAGATGCCGCACCTGCCCCTGCTGCTGTACTCTGCAGCTGCATCGGTGAACTCCTGCTTGGGGCCATGCTCACTCCTGCAATAAAAGCCCCTTGTCAGAACACTGGCCGTCATCATTGCATCAACCCCTAGACCATAGCACTGAGCAGCCACATGGCGGGGTACAACCCTGGTTGACAGCGTTGCCAAATGCAAGACCAGTCTATGGCATCACCTGCAGAGTTGCCATGCAAATGGCGCAATCAATGTCATGCCAACATGAATGAAGCTGTCAAAGAGAGGGGTATGATGCGAGACCTTCCAACGCACCCCTCTGCCCGCTGACAGCCAGCTCATGTCCAATATTCAGGGCTACAAGCTACACCAAAGGGCCGATGCAAAGGTCAAAGCCGCTCCTGGTATCATGATAGATGCACGTGATGCTCTAGGGATTGAGCTCACCGTATGATGGCAACGGAGCATGTCCTGCGCCGGGAACGCCGCAGCTCGTCGCAGAAACGCTCCACTCTGTCAAACGGCATGCGCCCCTTGATGTGCACCTGCACACACTCCCAGGACATCGTCAACAGAGAGATGGTCGGCCACAAATGACCCTTTGACGCACTACCGCCATGATGCGCAGTGGATGTATCACACGTGGGACATCACAGCTCTTAAATCTTCACGATTTGCAAGTTATGCTCCAACCTTGGCAGACATGCATCTCAGCAGCTGCTGACCGCAGCAGTCCAACAACCCTTTGAACAGGCGACTGGTCATATTCCTTTGTGGGGTGCTAAGGGCTGCAAAGACTCACATCCTGCTGCCCAAGGAGTTGCGCAAGGTCTGCTGGGCCTGCCAGGTAATCTGCTACCACCGCCAGAGACTTATGTGCAATCCCGGTTACACTCCCAGCCCACACCTGCATTCACGCCAAAAGCCTGAGGAATCCCTCATGTTTGTGCCTCTCTCTGTGCAAGGTGCAGAGCTGCCCCTTTCTGCCGCGGAAAGCTCATTGCAATGAGGTCTTGCAGAAGGGCAGATGCACCTGACATGGTGACATGGTGAAGCTGCATTGAAGTGTAGAGCAAGCGCTGACTGCTTTTCCACATCAAGGGTAAATCAAGATCACAGGAGACCTTGGAACCCTGCACTATGAGCACCAAAGGAGGAGGAGGGGGTGCTCACGTCAGCAGCGCGCCCAGTACAGGAGGCAATGATGGGGGCCAGATCTGGCACAGCCTGCCAGCGTGCTGCCTCGGCGCTGAGGGGTGCCTCTTCAGGCGCGTCCTCTGCCATGTCATCGGCTGGCTGCTCTGCAGCCTCCTCCTCATTGTCGAAGTCGTTAAATGCCTCAAACTTTGTCTTGGCTGGGGCATTTGCCGCTTCCTCCCTGGCTCTCTCCTGCGGTACACAAGCTGCACAGATAAACACAGATGCCAGATCTCATTGGCCGGGCATTGCTGGGGCACTCATTGCTCCCCACCCAGACTCTGCCCTGTACACCTGACTGGGGGTAGTGTCACATTATGGCAGCAATGAAGGCTGGGCTGTGCGCAGGAAAGCCTGCATGCGCTTCAGCACCTGTCTGCTTAGATTTATGTGCAAAAAGGTGCTGACGGTGCATGACCGAAGATCCTGGAAAAGGCCGGTCCTTGCAGCAGACATTATCTGGTCCTTAAACACCTACAGCTTCAGTACAGGCACACAGGAGAGGCACCTTGATCTTAGCCCAGTCGAAGCTGCTAGTGGCGGCCAGAGATGTGGCGCCTCCAGAGGACAGGCGCCCCTCCAGCGCGCTGGGCGTACTGGGCTTCCCGCCAGACTCCTCCTTCACAGCATCTCCCTGCACAGCTGCGTCTGCAACCCCAGTCGATCCTGCAGCAGACAATTATTATCAGTCACCACTCCTGGTAGAGCACATGCACTCTTGCAACACGCTTCTCCTCAGCGTGCTCGGCCTTGCTCATACCACTCATCAACAGAGAGCTATACATAAGGTGTGCTAGAAACTGCACACCAATCACACCGCCCTTCTGACACACATTCACTTTAACCTGTTGCATCATTACATCTGGTGTTTGCTAAAATTGAAGAGCAACTGGTGCCGGTCATCATGTCAGGGCAGACCTTCAGGCGCGAGAGGCCTTGAGGGTTGCTCAGAGCCCGAGTCCTCAGCAGCAGGCTCCTTCTTTTCCACCTGGCTCTCCTTCTTCTCTGCCTGATACTCGTCACCCGCGAGCGTACTAGTACGCCAGTCAATGGTGCCTGCACAGAGCAGCAAGGATTGGCCACCAGGTTTGCTACTGAAGGCCGGTCAGCATAGCGCAGTGTGTCACAATCAGAGAAGTCACTGACTTGCAACCGTCCACTACATTGGGAGCAAGTCTGACCTTGCCTGCTCAGTGTGCACAGGTGTCATGCTTACTCCAGTTGTAGGGGGCAAGTGCAGATCAGGAGTCGTCTGTGACGTGTGACGTCCCAGCAGCGGGAGCAAGTACCAAAGGCGGAAGAAGGCAATTCACGGAGGAGCCCTACCCGCAATGCCCTTCTCCTTGGCAGCTTCCAGAGCGGCAGCAGTCGAGAAGCGGGCGGCGGCTGTGCTATCAAGGACGCTGTTCTTGAGGCTCTCCTCCTCGCGCTTCCTACGCCACTCCTGCTGCTCCTGCGGACACCAACAACCTCTCATCATCATTCTCTCTTCCTGAGGCCATAGACACAAAGCAAGGGCCGCGGAACACTCAGCGAGCAGCCTGCAGGTCACCCACAACTTTGTCTTCTACAGGTGCACCGTGTAGCCTGTGGAGACTCTCTGGTGGACGCAAAGAAGCTTGACCTGACACAATGGGGCAATGTTTTGCGTGTGCAACACCCAGCAGGCTTGTTGGGTGATGCAGCGCATCCATCACCTCACTGCATGGGGTCGCTGATGCCTCTTTGCTGCACTTTGTGAGCTGCAAAAGAGGTAGCACAGCTGTAGGCCAGAGGCAAATGATGATGCTCAAGCCGGCAACTCCTTGTTGGCTGCTGCAGGGTGCAGGCTAGACAGTAGAGCAGTACCTCAGAGGCCATGTCATGCGACTCCATGTGGCAGATCCTGGTCGGCGTAACCTCGCCCCGCAGCACCTTCCCACGGAAGTCCTGGTTCTTCTCGTCCTTCAGATTGTACAGCACGCTCCTCATCTTGCCCCTGAATTCCTCGTTGTAGCCTCCTGCACAGTCAGCATGCATGCAATCAATACACCACTGAGCCACCAGATGATGCAGCGCTTTTCCCATCTGATGCATGTCTTTTGGAAACTGGCCCCACTTTAAAACCTCATGTTCACCTGCACGCATATGAGGCCTCTGTTCTCCAGGTGCACCGTGTGCTGTGCTCAGTCATGAACAGAGCAGAGCGCAAGTTGCACCAGAGGACCCCTGCCATAATGTGCATGCATGCGCTTCTGCTCAGGCAGAAGAAGTCGTGCATTGAAGCAGGCTTTGGTGTAGGGAAAGCTTACCAAAGTGCTTGTGCATGGTGCCATCGATGCGCGTGGCCAGCGCCTTGGTGTCTGTGTTGGGCCCGTCGCGGCCTGCTGCCTTGGCCTCTGCAACCGCCTTGTCCAGGTGGCCCTTGATGAGCTCCACATACTGCCAGTCAAGACACTGTCAGGCAAGAATGCTCAGGTCAAGACATCCTGGAATGCCACAACTAGGCTCCTGCTATATTCCTGATACCTTAGTGGGAGGCATGAAATGGATCATGGAATGGCACACAACAGAGATTCAAATTCGCCTCCCTTAAGAGGTGGTAGGAGCGATGACAGACGAGCACTTCCACTCAGATACCCAAAAGCTGCTCTGCATGCCCTTGAGAGTGTCCACTTCCGGCTTCCGTCTCTTGTGACAGGTGCAAGCTTTGGGTGCCAATAGGCCAAGTATGGGAGATGTTCAAGGCTCAGGCACAAAGCCTCAAGATAGGTGGCGATATGTGGCGCACCCGTGCTTGCAGTGTAGCATTGCGGCTCGTCTTCTCGGCAGCTGCGCCGGACTTGGCTGGCTTCGTGACCGCACTGGTCTTCACAGCTGACAGCTTGCTACCTACATCATGCATCCAAAACTCCTTCAGCCTTTGACACCCTCATTGTTGCTCCAGTGCCGCAGTAAGCTGCATGGCTTGGATGCCTCCAGGACAAATGAGTCGACAATACTAAGGCCGAGGGCAGTCAGCTCAGCGCTCACACATCATGAGGACAGTCACATCCCCCCATGCGGAGATGCAGTGCAGTGACACAGGTCATGCTGCATGGTGAGGTATGTTGTGCATTCTGCATTGTGGGCTCACCATAGAACGCCTGTCCTGAAGTTCCCTGCTTGGCCTCTGCCCTGTTGTCCATGAGGGATCTGAGCATCTTCCTGGAAGCCTCATCGGCCGCAGAGAAGTCGCCGCTGCCCGCTTTCCCCTCCCTCAGCAGCTGCATGGCCTTCTCGGTTGGCAGCACCTGCAACATGGAACCACTGCTCAAGCTGCAGGCCCTCCAACTCCCTGGGCTGCCCAGATTGCGAACTCTGCTCCTTGCAGCTTGGATCCGGACAGTCCTATCTTTGAGAGGGCTTCAGCTTGATTGTGCTTCAATGCCAGCACTAGGCTGAGGGCCAGGTACAGCCGCACACACCTGTCTTTTGGCTGCAATCTGAGGCTCAGCCTTTGCACGCCTCGTAGGCGTAGCAGGCTCAGCGTCTGCTAAGATTGGCTTGCTGTGCTTTGCATCTGCTTTGCCGGCGCTGCCCGCGTCCTCGCCTGCCTTTACGTCCAACCTGCTAGACCTGGGCTTTGCTTTGTCCTGCATGTCATCACACTTCTCAACGTGCAATCTCAGAGGCTTTGCTGGCCCTCCTGGGATGCTTTTGCACTCAGGAGGGAGAGCATTGGGTGAAGGTGCAGGCTGAAGCGCCTTGCAAGACAGCCGGGCAGGGTGCACATGATAGCACCAAAGCTCCCGATGCCGCTCTAGACCTGCCTGCAGACATGTCCTGATTTCCAGGCCAGACTTGGTGGTATGCATGCACATGGGCACAGCGCAGCACCATGACAGGGGAACTCCTGTACCTGCATGTCCTTCTCCTTTTGAGCTACGTCTGCGGCCGCCCCTTCGCCATCCTGCTCTGCCTCTGAGCTATCCTCTGATGCAGCCTGCTCGCCATTGCCCGCCTCGTCTGAGTCCTCATCAGGCTCCTCATCGCCCGGCCCCTCTGAGCGCTGTGGCGTGGGGTCTGGCGCATCCAGCTCGCCCTTCTTCAGCTTGTAGCTGACGGGCTTCCTCTCCTCTGCAGCAGCACACGCAGCTGTCAGCAATGCGAGAGCAATCTGTGCAGGCCTGCAGCTGACAGGCCTCTTGCCACGCAATCCATGCCACAATGCAAGTGTCACAAAGAATCATCTTGGGGTGTCAGGAGCACCGTTGATGGGCCGTATGGAAGAGAAAACAAAAGCGTGGCGCACTCATGAGATGGCTCCGGCAATTAATTGCAGAGCTCCAGTTGCGAGGTGGAGTATACACATGAGCTGCACTGCAACAGGAACTCCCATTGGAGGAGGGACGTACTGAAGGCAATCTCGCCAGCCTTGACAACATCCAGGAGCTTAACATTCTCCTCCTCTTCCTCAGTCTCTGTGTACTCTATCGTCCCAATGTAGGTCTTCAGGTCCAGCTGTTGCAGACAGCATCAGCACATCAGACACCTTGAATAGGAGACACAGCAGCATCACATGCCGCTTTCACACAGCCAAGGGGATGGGCTCTGACAGTAGCGTGAAGGCATGCGCTGGCAGGCGTGGTTGTTGCAATTCCTTGAAGGACATGCACAGGCCACAAAATGTGGTGATCAATTCTTTGGCATGTACTCTGGTAGGACGTGAATTCAAGGAGATTGGGCCTTGAGGTGGGCCATGGGAAGAAGGAGGGTGGGGCCTCACTTTGATGATCTCAGCAGCATACCACTGAGCATTGTCCGGCCATAGGATGAATAGCTCTTTGTCCAGGACATCCTTTGTGAGATCGCTCTTCGTGAGAAGACGGAATATGTGCTTCGTCT
This sequence comes from Coccomyxa viridis, assembly GCA_963930925.1. Lineage (NCBI taxonomy): Eukaryota > Viridiplantae > Chlorophyta > Trebouxiophyceae > Coccomyxaceae > Coccomyxa > Coccomyxa viridis. The sequence goes on along the minus strand of CAWVOJ010000007.1, from coordinate 428,471 downwards.
GCCGCTGCGGCTTGTCATCTGGGAACAACAACAGCATGCCGTCAGCTCATTTGTCTGTGTATTGCCTTCAATTCTTGTCGCGCATTTAGCATTTTCGAAGATGTCTGCCTGGCATATGGCGCTTCGCCACTCCACCTCCACGAGCGCAGACACAGAGGTATCTGCAGATCACAACACACTCCACACAGTGGTGTCTCTGCAAGCGCTGCGTTGCAGGACGCAGGACGGGAGATGGAGCATTCAGACGCTTCTCACATGTGTCGGGCAAACCAATGCACATGCATGCCAAGAAGTGAGAATGCAGCCACTATGACCAAGCCCTCACTCCAAGAAATATGCGTCCGGCAGACCGTTGTTGTTACGAAGCTCCGTTTGATGGAAGCACAATTATATGACTGTTCTCCCGAGTGTGTTGCGTGCATGCAGCTTGCAGATAAAGCCTTAGCGAAACGCTCCATGCGCTCAAACATGCAGGCGTCTACCAGATGCAGAGCTACACTTTAGGCTGCAGTGGGACGAGCACGTCTGTACGTCTACCCGCGAGCGGCGTGATGCACCGTCAGCGGTTGCCGGATGCTGCTTCAAGAGTTGTTAGATGGACATCCTGTAGTGCTTTATCCGCCGTGGGCAAACCTTTGAAACTCAGTTGCGCCTCTACATTTACTCCAAGCATCTTTACAATGCATCTGCCAGGCTGCATGCCACTGACTGTGCTGACAAGCGTCCGTGGCACCACACCTTCACCAACATCCAGACAGACGCCATGCAGGCAAGCTATTGTCGCTTGTTGTGACCCACCCTGTATCTCCTCAAACTTCTTCGGCGGCTTAACGGCACGCTTCGACCTTTCCCCGGTCATCCTGATTGCCAGCAAAATGCCAGGCTGCACTTGGATGCCCAGAGCTCCTTATCAACGTTGCTCCCCAGTTCACTGTTGCAAACCGGCCCCGTGAAACCTGCCGGTCCTTGTCTTATTCAACATAGCATGCACTGAACACTTCTTTGGTGGCCGAGGAAGAATGCCTCCTTTGCATGCCTTCTCTGCGATGCTACAGGGTCTGGCTGGAAAATTGCATAAGGTAGATTTCCTGGATTGGCACGGCCGGGCAGGCCGACCCACATTTGCCCCGATATCTCTTCACACATAAGGTCTTTTGACAAAATAAAAAGCACAATGCAATCCAGTATATCTCAAGATACTCTGCGCACCAAAGATGTCGCCGATTAAGGGCATCTCAAGCAGGATCGGCACTAGTACCCTCGACAGCCATGTGACCGTACGCCGTGCAAAGGAACAGTTGGACTATTTTGGGCATTGTATATCCATTCAACATAGGAACAATTTCAGCATGGGCGGTAGGCGCACTGCAAAGCGTCTGGAAAACAATCCAGCGGCACCTCCCCTGTCTGTGGAGCTCCCATTCAAGGAGAGCAAAGACAAGATACTAAGGCTGAAGGTGTGTCACATCCTGATGCATTCTTCAAAAAAGGACATTCTTGGCGACGCAGGCTCTGAATTTCGTGCACTCGGTCTTGTCAGGCATTGAGCTGAGGGTTGGCCGATGCACTGGGTATGATTCGTGACCTTCCGCTGACAGGAATCTGAGGCCACACCGGAAGGCAAGAAGCAATATGAGATTACCTGGCTGGGTGAAGAAGGACACCCGGGGTCTCTGAGATTCGTTCAGGACTCCTCAGTACATATCCTGCCTCCATATGGACATGCCGGGAAGGAGGACCTTATGCTGGTCACTTTCACCAGTTTTGGTCACCAGGGAATGTTCAGATACCACAATGACGAAAATGAGCACAGAGAGATCCATCCAGGGAATATTGGGAGAAGAGTCATCACAGCTCAGCTCCTAGCTGCTGGACTAGCAGAAGACAGCAGCCGCCAGGAGCAGCCTAGGCGCAGCAAAAGGAAGCGTGCTAGCCGTCGAGCAAATGACACTCGGTACCCTGCAGCCCCCAAGGATGCTGCCCGCAAAAGGCAGCGCAGAGAGAAGGACGTCGCTCACCGTGAGGCCTGCGCTGCTCTGCAAGAGCATCCTAATTGGGCATATGTAGAAGGGGAGCAGCAGGTCACGCGAAAGAAAGATGGCCGAGCCATGACATTTCATAAGCTCAAGCTCTCAGAGGCAGCTTGCTGCGAGCAGTTTGGGGAGAGGCTCTACAGCTTGCTTGAGCGCGTTGGATTTGCGCGCTGCGTTTCATGTGAGAAGGTGTTTATCGACGTGGCCGCGGGACTCAAGCATCGCTGCAAGCCCAAGGACACGCCGCATCAGCCGCTTCAGCGCCAGCAGCAGGCAGGCCCCGTTCTGCAAGGGGGCATGCAACTGGACACTGCAGTCTTGGCACAGGTGAGCATAAGTCTGAGCTGGCACCTCAGCTTTGCATTGGGCTGCAGTGACCTGCAGCCCTGCTTATTCACTGCCTGTAGAAGCCTGCACTGTCTGCAGAAGCCCTTTAGATAGCACCCATGTGCAGGGAGCTGCGCGTGCGCAGTCTGCAAGCGCTAGCAGCAGTGCAGAGACAGCAGATGGTGAGGACACCTCTGAGGAGGATGAGAGGGACTTCTCAGACTGCGAGGCTTCAGCTGAGGATGACCGCCTGTCGCCAGCTCCCTGCCAGGGCGCCCTCCCTAGTGGGAGTGAGCGCTGTACGCCTCCTCTTGATGCTTCGGATGGGGAAGCTGCTGAGGTGAGCCGGAAGCCTTCCCTGCTGTAGCATAGATTGTAGTGTCTGTCTCTGTTATCCTGAAGCCATGATTGTATGATGAGTCTGATGTGCATGTTCCCTGTTCATGTCATGCCAGGCGTGCAGTTGCAAATGCTGTCGTGCTAGCATTTATACTTGCAGAGCCCTTGCAGGCTTCGGAGCCTGCTGCTGCGTTTGTGCCACGTGGGCGTGAGATTCGCAGCGTTGAGCTGCCAGAGCCCGAGCTCTACAGAGGGTATACAGCTGGTCATCTCTGACAGCAGTGGCTGTCAGTATATAGCTCAGCGCTGCCCTACAGCTTTGGCCAACCTCGACAGCTCAGCATGCCGCATAGTACGAAGGGGATGCTCCTTGTCGAAGCACAATGTTGTTAGCCTGGGCTTTCCCGTCTACCTCAGCGGAGTGGTGCAGCTGCACTGCCAGCGTCACAACCGGCATTTCAACATGCTACACCCCCTCGTCCATGAGGCCTTGCCCTCCAGCGTCACTGTACAACCGGAGCTGGTGGTCCTCACTGAAGACCTTGTGGCGCTCAGAGAGGGCTACGAAAGCCTGGCTATCCAGGTACACTCCTACAGCAGCCTCTTTGGGACATGTGTAAGCATGTCATGGCTTCCATAGGACTTGCAGTATGCATTTGAAGGAAGCAGCTTGATATGCAGCACCAGAGCAGCCATAATCGGACACAGATTGTTCGTTGATGGTCCCATCTGCTTGCAGGCATTGGACAGCAGTAATATCCAGGCCGTGGCAAAAAGCCATCAGCAGCGGTGCCAGGAAGCCTGGGATGCATTTCCTCGCAAGTGGGCTCTCTGGGCAGAAAATAATCTCTCCCCTGCAGAGTGGGCAGCTGTTCAGCGCTTGGGCAGCATCTGGGCAGAGCTCAGCAGTGGAGTGCGGCTAGAGCAAGCACTAGAGAGTGAGCAAGGCTGTACACACCCTGCAGCAGCCTCTCATGGGCAGGACGCGGGTGCAGGGGTGAACCCTGCACAGGAGGCAGACTGCTCGCTTGTGCCGCCCACAGATGTCAGCACTGTAGCTGAGGGTCTCGCTGAGGCTGTGACTGAGCTGGATGATGACAAAGCGGCAGAGGCTAACGAGGAGCCAGATGCAAGCGAGGTATGCATCTCCTTATGATCAGCACGTTTATGCGCGCCCCTACATCCTGCAACATTCATCTGAGCATGGCGCTGAGGATCTGAAAACTGACAGACACCGTGTCATCTTACGCTGCAGGCACATGGGATGCCCACCCCTGCCACGCTGAGGAAAGCGTATGGCGCTGCGCAGCGCATCCAATGGCTTTTGGCCAGAGTGGCAAAGTCCAGGCTCCCCAGCGGTCCCAGCCGCGAGAGCGTGGAGAAGTTCATGCTGCACTACTGGCATGTAGAGGGTCAGCAACGTTGCGAGTCAGCGATGGAAGCAGTAAGGGCCATCGAGGGCCAGCGCGCATCCACAGACCACACATATCATGTGGTATCAAATCTGGCTGCAAAGAGCGAGGAGGGTAGATTTGTGGCGTTGAAGGCTTCCCTGACCTCTGTCATGGGACAGAGTCATGTCCTTGGCTGCAAGGCAAGTCCAGCCTGCTTCCAAGCTGTCTGTGCAAGCATCATGCATGCATGTATGCCCTCATTGAAGCATGCGTGCCATGAGCGCATTTCCTGGAGCTTTCCCTTTTGCACAAGATCAACTTTGGTCCACATGCCCACTACCACCAAGGCCTATGTGCTCTGCTGATGGACTGAATTCGGCATCTAGCATGAGCTCTTGCACACATGCAGGTAGTTCCCGATGACTCTCATGAGCCAGTGGACGAGCTCATGCGGGAGATCTTTGTGGACAAAGGCTGCAAATTCTATCCAGTACACGTGGCCACAGACAATGTTGGGAAGGATCAGCACACAATGAATGACACCATGTTCAACATCAGGGCGGACTGCATCAAGATGGGGCGCATCGGCAATGACACGCCTGTGTCCCAGGTGGTCCAGGACGTCTGGCATGCCAGGCAGCGCATTGCTGTGCTCCTCAACCGCAACCATTTTGATTACCATGCAGCCATGGCTGAGTTGAAAGTTGTATTTGCAAGGCAAGGCATACTGAGTGGTCCCATCATACTTCTGGCTCCTTGCATGGCAACAATGCTCTTTGCGTAATCGTCCTAGGCCCGCAGAGTGACATGTATGAGGACCTTAGCATGATGCAACCCCATCTACATTGGTATCCAATTGCATGCGCACAGTGCAGATCATCAGCACGGCCTATAAGATCCAGACCTGCTATTGGGCATGTAGATCATTCTAGAACCCACTTGACTTGATTTTCGCCAGAAGTCACTGCCAGACAACATTGAATGTGTGGGACATAGACGTCACCTACATTCAATATTGCAGGTTGTGCCCCAAGAAAATTGCAGGGGACAAATCATCTGATGAGGGACCCAAGCTTGCACCCTATGACACCTCTGGAGCTTTCTCAAGGACTTTGGATGCATGGAGCATCAAGTACATCACCATGCACTCTGTGCGGGATGAAACGCCTGAGCAGACCATCCGCCGCCTCTCAGAGAAGCTGTGCAACAATAAAAGTCTGCTGGAGGTAGGCACATATGTTGAAGCCTGCTGAACCCTGACCCTAAAGACACCCTACCTGCAGAAAACCTGGCCAGAGGCCTAAACCCCTGGTTAATCACTCTGTTCCCACCAGGTTTTACACCAGGGTTTTCACAGTATTTGCATGACTGCTCATGCCAAAGGGCTGAGAGCTCATTAGACTATAAGGGTCCTTGTTCAATGGAACAGAAAGGACTTGTCACCTTGCTATCAATGTCTGGCGTATGCTCAGAATGTCTCGCATAGACCCAATAGCATGATTGAGCAGAATTGTTGATATACCAGATTGAACCTTGCAAGGCACGGATATCCCTGCTGCAGGATGCTATTGCACAGCAAACTCTGGATGCCGCCCAGAAGGCAGAGGTACAAGCAGCGCGGCAGGATGTCCACGACAGCGCCAGTGCCACGGTGGGCAGCCTGCCAAACTTGCTGTTGGGCAGCTCCGGCAGAGCTGGCCTACAGGCTCACCCGCGCTACATCTCCTTGCCTACGCATGACAGCGCCACATCACAGGAGGTCAGTGATGCGCTACTACCCAGCATCCCACAGCGCACACCGTTGTGGTATCGGGCGCAGCAAGGCGCTGTGACAGCCAGCACTGCAGCGCTGTTTTTGGGCCTACTAGAACCGAAGACCAGCAAGCAGCTAGCCTCATCAGGTTTGAGCCTGTACGCCATCGACGGGCATGCAAGACTGCAGCGGGCGCTCGCAGAGGCGCGCTCAGCGGAGCACACGGCAGCACCTGACAGGGGCCCCTTCGCAGCATGCGCTATGGCAATGGGGACCATCAAGGAGGACGATGTCATGTTGACATACTTGGAGCATATGGATACAAAGACAGAGTGCGCTGCCAACCCTTCACAACGTTCAGCATTTCCTAGCAAAGCATTTGGGAGACGCCATCATGACTCTGAACATGCCGTGGTCGCTCAGGCCTGCCACCAGGAGGGTGCATGAGGTGGGCGCAAAAGTTCTGAGCTCAATACCTCAAGGCGTGGCCGCGCACACGCTGGTCAGACTTGAAAGCCTTCCGCGCATAACGGCATCCTGTGACGCTGTTGTCAGGGATGAGGGCTCAGGTGACGCCACTGACTCGCGCCTCATGATGCCTTCTCTCATTGCCTGCAGACTACAGCTAATGAGCAGCTTCTGTGTTGTGCAGATACCGTTCTGCGCATCATTGAAGCAAAGCATCGCTTCCCTTTTGTGATGCACCAGTCTGGCGATGGGCGGTTCACCTACATGGGAAGAAGGAGAGAGCCTCAGAAGCACATCAGTTGCGAGCAGTTTGCCCAATGCCAGCTGCAGATGCTGGTAATGGATGTGGAGACATGTGATCTGATCTCCTACAGCCTTGGCAAGAGCAGGATCTTCTGCATCCGCAGAGAAAACAGATGGCTGTCCATGGCGCTAGAGGTCTTGGCGCATGTCAACATCACATACATGCAGCCGGGAGTGCAGCCAAAGCCAGACGCCCTGATGGACGACAAGGCCGCCCTGTACAGAAATTTCATGGCAGCTACAAAGAGCGCGATGCACCGTCTTGCACAGCAGACAACTCTGCTCGTTGATAGTGCTGTGAACCAGGCCGCCATGGAACCCCGCTTTCTTGATGCGGCCGCCCCTGAGGATGAACGCAGGCAACGTGTAGGTAAGCACAAGCATTGCAGGTCTATTGGCATGTGCCATGATCAGCCAAATAGACCTCTCAAGACAAGCGTGCACCTGCAGAGCAGGTCCTCGCCACTACAGGGCATGCTTTAGGCGGCGATGCAACGCCTGCTGCTGCCCAGATTGCAAGCGCGGATGCGAAAGAAATCCCTCAGGCATCAGAAGGTCCTCCAGCTGGCAGAGGGCCTGAGGTAGGCATCCTTGCTTCCATCTTACCCTGACCCCATTTCTCGTAAACTGCACCAAAATGGTGTGTCAGACCACGTCTGCTTAGTCGTTCCCAGAGTGACATGCAGAAGGCGGCGTCGCAGAGCGCAGCGCTTGCAAGGCATCCAGCAATGCAGACAAGCCAGGCTGTCAGCATAGAGCCCAGGATATCCAAGCGCACACGAACAGCCTCCACACGCCTGACAGGCTACCAGAGAGAGGTAAAGTGCGCTGCGCCTTACAAGACTCTGTATATGCTAAGCTACAGCAGGCAACATGCCAACAGGTGACACTTAATTTCTGTACAGGCAGCAAGCATGCAAGCACCCCAAGAGGAGCAGCCTGGCCCTCAGAAGATGGATGTCGATGCTGAGGTAACAACACAATCAGAAAAGGATTGCTCTGCTTTTTGCAGTGCGAGACCGGTGGTAAAGCAGTAGATTTTTTACCAGACAGATGGCAGCGCAGGGTGATGCAAGGAGCAGCGCTCCTTTGCAGGGTGCCACCCTTGCCCCAGCTCATAGGCAAGCTGCTGTCCAGGTAAGCGTCTACCGCAGGGGGTCGCCGTTCTGCTGCACATGTAGCATGCAGCGCTGACCACAACACTGCTTGGGGGCTTTCTCATTATCTCAAGCTTCTCTGCAGGAAGTGGCAAGAGAAGGCATTGTAACAAGGAAGGTGCAGGATGCTGTCAATCGCATCAAGAAGCCAGTGGTGCTGCAAGCGCTGTATGCAAACACAAAGCATCAAGAGCTGACGCAGGGCACCAGCGGGAATGAGAACTGGCACTCATGGGTGCATCGCACCATCCAGGTTCTTGGGGGTGTTCGCGGCCTTTTCACCATCAGAATATACCTGGAATGGCAAATGATGCGCTTCAATGAGGCGGTGCGCAGGAATCAACAGAAGGCAGAGGACAGAAGCACAGCTGGCGGCAGCATCCAGGCGAAGGCTCAAGACAGGCAGCACCTGGCATGCAAGCAAGCCTTTGCAGCGGCACTGTGTGGGAAGCAGGCAGGCCAGAGAAGGAGGAGAGCGTACCACTCATGGATGCAGACCAGCTATGATCTCGCCATGTTGAAAGCCATGGGCTTCTCTGAAGCAAAGCCCCGCAGCAGCCCAAGCCAGTGGTCAGATGCAGAGGTCACGGCCATGCTAGAGGCCCTCAGAGGGCTGGTCACTGGAGATGAGGCCATTCACACTAGGGATCCCTACTACTTCATCTCCCACCATTCTCTGCTGCGTCAGAAAAGTCCAGATCAGGTGAAGGCTTTGATCAACTACGTTGACAAGTACTACTCCAGTATGTACGGTTCGTAGAGTCGCATGGCAGAGTCTTTAAGGGCCAGACACTGTAAATCAGATCACAATTGGCATTATCGCTGACAAATGCCCCAAAGGACATGAGAGCTTCCAATTTGCGGCTCACTGATACCACATACAATCTCAGTCAAGGCCAGCGCACCCCGAGTGCCCCATCGGGGAGGTACATACATGCTCCCGAGACCTGCCTTCGGTGGCCGGTCCTGAATGGGCACCGGCTATAGACCGACTCGCCTTCGTATAGATTTTCCCGACCTATCTGAGACATCTGGCCCTTTGCAAAGAGTCAATCGCCTCATTTCAAGCCACGCACACCATCTGTCCATCCTGCCATCGAGCACAGCTCTGAGGCTACGCAGCACTACTGCCTCTGTGGTACGGCGCAAAGGGTGCTTAGTGTCACCTTTGTTAGATGTACAAGAGGCCGCAGTATTTCCTTTGCTGTCCTGAGAGATATCGGGGCAAATGTGGGTCGGCCTGCCCGGCCGTGCCAATCCAGGAAATCTACCTTATGCAACCCTGTGGCCAGTCACCTTCCTGATTAGGCTCCGGATGCAATGGTTCTCGGCGTTTTTGACGCTGGTCAAAGCAGCTCCACGACCGCTTTGGCACGCAAAAGGGGGTCTTTGTAGCCTGAAATTAGCTCCCTCTAAGTCTTGAGAGGCGCAGCTTTCGTGGCGGGATTACGGAATAAGAGACGAACGACTGGGTCGAGCCTGTTGCATGCCCATGGCAAAATTGGCAAAGATTTTTGGTATTTCTATAGTGCGTCGAGTCTGTAAAATGTCAAAGATCTAGTTGGACTCTGGTGGTCAGAGAGCGGCACGCATTCGTTCGGGAGGAATGCAGTCCTGCTTGCTCACGCTATGAGGCCGGCAGAAGCAGTCATAGGGGTCCCCAGGGATGTGAGACGGAGTCATCGTGCATGCTTATGCCGTAGCTAGCCATGAATGCAAGCAACCCGCGGCGCGCATGGCCGAGCTCGGAGCTCTTATGGCACCGTTCTTACAAATGAGACATTCTGTGAGGGCGATTCCTCTCGTATCAGGCTTCATCCTAGCAGTGCTGCTGCACCAGCCACCCCATGTAGCCACTCAGCGTGTCGAAGCACCTGTACGAGATGGATATGGGTCCGCTCTCGCACCGTCGGGGTGTACCATGGACCTGGGCAGGAAAGACCTAGCACCAGTCTTCACCAGCTGCAGGTCGAGTTTTTCCCTATGAAGCCTCGCATACAGAAGGAAGTCTACAGGACAATGCTGAACCTCCCAGCGAATAGGCATGGGGGCCATTAAAAGCATGAGGGCATGCAAAATATCAGCTTAGTCAGGGATGTCAAAGGTAGCTGAGTGGGCCTCATGCACACCATCATCCTGTGCACCTGCTTTCATTCACCATTTGACATTAGCAATGGGGTGCGTGACGCTGCGTGTGTGCATTCAGAAGCCTAAAGCCTGGCGTGAGCAGCTTCCAGAGCAGGCAACAGAGCTCGTCCGAAGGCCGGTCAGGCGAGGTACATGTGGAGTCCATTGAGCCCAGGCTGCCCAGCCCAGTCAGCAGTGGATACCAGAGGCAAAGGTATTCTCGCTTGCCCACATGCATGTGAATAGTGTGGATGTGCCTCTAAAGCACAGCTGGATACCATCTTTATGCACAACTTGATGTGATGGGGTCTTCGGACTCCAGGCAGACTTCAGGGCTTCACATGTGCTCAGCTGTGCTACAATTCATAGAGCATCACTTTCTGTGGGCATCCAGAGCCCTCACATGCTGACACTTGCCTTCTGATGTGGTCTCTGGGTGTTATGACATTGACAAAGCAGAGGAGGCTACACATGAAGAACAATATCCCTGGCACTGCCTCAGGCCATCCTGACGAGAGACCCAGCAATGCAGGTGGATAGTGTTGTGGAAGGGAGGGGGTCCTACAGATGAGGCATGCACTGAGGCGCATGCAGAGAATGCAGGGCGCTTTGACGGCGCCTGCTTTGCACGCTATGGGCATGTGGTGAATGGCTTTGCTGTAGAGGTGAGGCTACCCCCTGGTCTTGCCACTGTCTGTTCCAAAATCTAACGCATCACTTTTGAGCAGTGCTGACCATGAAACCACCCTTTCTGCTTGCATCAGTGAGTGCTGTTTCTGTAAGACCTATCGGCACCCACCAGACCCAGGGAGCTAAGGGAAAGCTTCAAACGCCTGTCCAACTACCAGGGCACGCGAACAGACGCTGACGCTTGCGCTCACCAGAGACGCCAGCCCACTCCCTCCAAGCATGGCGAGCTTGTCGTCAAAACAAGCTGCTCATGGGTCCTCAAACAACCTTGCTTGTGCAGTTCACAACAGAGGAGCTGCAAGCTTTCCTGGAAGCCTACAGGGGCCAGGTGGCCTCTGTGCATGAGGACACAGAGGTCAGCATCTTTGATGTGGAGCCGTCAGCCCCCTGGGGCCTAGATAGGATTGACCAGCCGTCGCTGCCGCTCAGGGGGCAGTACGACTACTACAACCTGGGCACTGGGGTGAATGTGTACATTGTCGACACGGTGCGCTCTGGCTGCCTCACATGCAGATCACACTGGAGCTGCCTGCTGCACTTACGTCATCTTAAGTCAGAGCAACAGCAACAGTAGCTACCCAGAGAAGTCGTGTAGGGTTGGACTGCACCCAGACCTGACTGCCCAGACGAGCTTTGCCGGCTGCATGCATGAGTGGCATTCAGCCTGCTGGACACTTGCGTAACCTGCCAAACCCTTTACATATAGACACAGCAGGGCGCAACTGCAAGGAGTATTGTTGCAGGGGATCCGCACCAGCCATCAGGAGTTTATGTATGGGGATGGGACAGAAGGGGGGCGAGCCACGGAGGTCTTCACCTCCCTGCAGAGCGGGAGCACTGGGCAGGACTGCAACGGGCATGGCACACACGTTGCGGCTGTGGTTGCCGGGCTGACCTTTGGTGTGGCCAAGAATGCCACACTACTCTCTGTGCGGTCCCTGGAGTGCATGGGCAATGGCACAGTCTCTCAGGTGCGCCGTTGTAGCCTCCTGGATCTGGAGTCTGGTCCGATTCGGCCAGGCACAGCACTGCGTTGCCTGCAGTGGTGTCATGACTGTTGGGAAGCCATGCATGCGGGTTGAATTCAGGTCGGTGTTGAACGCTTGGAAGCAAAGCTTCTGCTGGTGGCAGCCATGGCACTTAAGAGACCCCAGTGCTGTGCATGCTGAGACTGGAACACAAATGCTCCCCCAATGGCACTGACTGGGCAAGTGCCCCACGCCTCCCCAACATTTCAAGAGACATCTGAGGCGTAGGGTTTGCGCAGGTCATCAAGGGTCTGGACTGGGTCCGCCAGCACTACGAGCCGCCCGCAGTCGTAGTCATGGCGCTGGGCGGCGAGTCGCAGTACGCGCTGGACATGGCGGTGCGCAATTTGGCGCTCTCTGGGGTGCCGGTGGTGGTGGCAGCAGGGAACGAGGACACGGATGCTTGCTCAAAGAGCCCCGCCAGGTGAGCGCATTGACGTGACTCAGATCTGACGGGACACACGTGCGCCGTCCAGACCAGCTTGAGGCCAGAGCAGTCCTATCACACATAAGACATACACTCTGCAACAGGCCAGGCTTGTTGAAAGTGGCCTGCTAATTTCGTACCGTCGATGTCCCATGCAGACACCTGTGACACACATGCTTGCTGAAGCAGCTGCAACCAAGTGCACGGAGGGGCTGCTGACGTGCTAGAGTATGGCGCCAGCCTTTCACGTGCAGATGTTTATCCATCATGTCCTACTGCAAAGGGTTGGGGCCCATGCATGCAGGGAGCCTCTGGCCATCACAGTGGCTGCCACAACGCCAGAGGACGCCAGGCTTTGGATTTCCCCTGGGGTGGGGTCAAACTACGGCCGCTGCGTGGACATCTGGGGCCCCGGCTCGGACATCCTGTCGGCCTCGCACCGCTCGGACCGAGCCACGGAGTACCGCTCGGGCACGTCGCAGGCTGTGCCCTTCGTGGCTGGCGCAGCTGTGCTGTTCCTGCAAAATAGCTCAGGTCCGTCATATGATTGCTCCCAAGAATGCTTTGAAGGCCTGCTGCTGCTTCCTGTCATGCAGTTCTGAAGCATGGCAGTGCTTTTCCCCCTGTTCCGTCCCCTACGGCATGGCCCTGGTGCACCCCATACCTGGGAGAGGATTCCGCATGACCTCTTAAGACTGGTTCGGGGTCACAGCATGACAGCAGACTTTGTGATGGAGGTATGCTGAGGTATCTGGCAATCTCCCAACCTATGACTAGGCAACCGCTCATGGCCTTTTCATGTGTGATGCAGATGCCACGCCGGAAGATGTCGCGGACGTGCTGACCGCCTCGGGCATCTGGGGAGCGGTGCATGAGCCCGCGGAGAGTGGGCCTTTCAACGCGGGCGTACTCGAGGACTCCCCTGCGATCCTCACCAACATCGATATGTTCAATGCCCTGCATGCTGCGCCGGACATGATCACGGTGGCTGGCGGCCAGGCCGGCTTCGGTCCTCGCGCCATCAACATCACCCTCACGGAGGTGCACCCCCGAGAAGCAGATACCCCCGTACGCAAGCAGCCTCCCGCGTTCCAGACATGCAGTCAATACGTCTGATGCGCAGCATGCGGGACCGGACATGACATAGTAGCGGCTGGCCGCACCATCAATACTGGTCCTAGCTCTGGTCTTGAGGTCGCATGCTCTCCTGCAGGCGCCCACGGATGTCGTTGTGGCTCGTGTGAACATCTCAGACTCGTCCCGCGGCGCTGTCTTTCCACCCGGGCTGCGCTTCACGCCACAGGACTGGTGGCACCCAAAGGCATGACACGATACCTATTTGTGCCATGCCCGCCTATGCATCACCACACTCCTGATTTTGTACTGTGCCCTTCACACATATCTGCTGACAGATACCTGTTGTCACCCATGCTTGCACATCATCTTGATGCTGGGAGTGACTTCGGCCAAGGCCTTGAGGCATCCTTCAGCATGAGCTTGTCCCTGAAAACAAGTTTTGCGGATCCTGCAGGTGGTGTGGGCAGATGTTGGGAGCATGGCATGGCAGAACACAGACAGCAGCCAGTTTTACATAGACCTGGCGCTTAGGAGCAGAGACCCTCGCTATGATGGGAAGAGGCCACGCATTAGGGTATGCACGTAACAACTCACTGATCTGGTCAGGCTTGTGCCAGAGCTTGCCAGAGCACTCCCAGCGCTGGCAGCAGTGCAGCTGGGGTGCCTTGCTCCGAGGCATGTCATTGGGACACAAGACCAGATGTGAGGGTTTGCAGCTGTCGGAACCAGTTTGACACAGGCCACCTTGAGGCTAATCTTCTTGTGCTTCCGCTCAGGTGAAGGATGACAAGGGCGACACCTTGGAGTATCCAAAAGTCATTCAGTCGCTGCCTTTTTGGGACACAGCGAACACGTTTTTCTTCAATGACAATTACAACCTGAATTGCAATGGGCAGTACAATGACCAGGGAGGCGGAAAGGTAAGCTTCTAAGCCTGCTAAGCTGGCCGTGCCTGGTTTCGCTCTGCGCGCAGCTGCTGCATCCTTGTGGATGGTCCTCTCCCTGAGCCATGCCCTGCAGTGCCCTTGCTGCACCATGAGCAGCACCTGGCAGGCTGATCCGTCTCCTCTTGTTGCCCTGGCCTTGCCATGGGGCTGCTGCTGCAGAGTGTCCATGCTGAGTCATCAGAAGTGCACCATTCATTTGCAGGACGTGGTCTACTTCTTCGCGCCAGAACAGGCCGCACGCATCACAATCTCCCTGTGCCCCTCCTCGGCGTTCTCGGACGCCTTCGACACCAAGCTGTACGTTCTGGGGGACCTGTTGAGCCCCCAGGGCGGACAGGTGTCCCCTCTAGCCTGCAATGATGACTTCTGCGGCTCCCAGTCGCAGATCACGGTGCGCTCCTGACCTGCCTGGCAATTACGGTACAGCGTATGGTATGACTAGCCTCCGTGCTGAGGGCAGATGTTTGACTGCATCCAAGCAGGACTTGTACATTGCCAGGTGCAATCCCTCAGATCCGTCCTCTCTTCTTTCATGTGTTACTGCTGACAGGCTATGACTTCCCACTCCCGAGCATCAGGGGAATATGCGACCGTGTCCAAGAGACTGCTGCCATCAATGAGGGCGCCTGGAGTCCATGTGGGGTTGATGTAATGTGTAAGGTTCCAGAGGGCCTTTGCATGAGAGGCTGTTCATGCTGTGCAGATGGATGTTCGTGCTGGCGTGGGCTATGGCATAGTGGTGGATGGCTTTGCTGGCAACTTTGGCACCTTTGAGATCACCATATCCGCCACCAAGGTACTCTCTGCGGCTCTCACAGCATCACCTGTGGCTCGGCGTGTGCTTACCAGGACATTCACCCGAACCGGCTTTGTTCTCCCAGTGGGCCGTGATTTTGAACTTTGGTGCCCACTCCTGCCTACATCTGCCTTGATACTGTGAGCTTGTGCACAGCTTGCCAAATGGTGATGGAGATTGCTGAGCCAGCTATGGTTTGTGTCACACAGGGCCATGTATCAGGAGCACTTCCTCCGCCAACATATGGCCTACGGGGCCCGCTCACATTGAGCCAATCCACATTTGTACCACAAGACCAGACCCCTTACACCCCGTCCTCCTTCTCCGGTCTCGACAGCGTTCCCTCCCCTCCAGTACCCTTCCAGCCGCCGCCCACTCCTGGCCAGAATCCATCCTCAGGTCAGGCCCGGCCCCCAACCCTACCATCTGCTTCCCAACCCCTGCAGAACCCCAGTCCCCTCCCAGTGACACCTCTGAAAGCACCCGGAGCAGCAAAGGGTACAACATCAGGCACCCTGCAGCAGGTTCAGCATGCTCCAAAGCAGGCAGGCAGCTGGGAAGCTTCGGGGAAAGTGGAACAAGACAGCCCAGCTCCAGTTTCCCCATTCATTGACCCACCCGCATTTATTGGCAGTCACGGGAGCGACAGCACAGCCTTTCACAAGCCACAGCAAGGCAGCAAGCTTGTTCTGCCGGTTGGCATTCAGAAGGCACACATGGAAAGCCCTTCCCTGACACGGCCAGGCCAGATCATCTTTGAGTCTTCAAGCACTGTCCCTCTGGCGCCTGTAGCCGCTGCTTTGGCCCCCAGAGATTATCCTGCTAGCCAGCCTGTAGCAGATTCCAGGGCACCAAGTCAAACAGGGGGCGCTCCGCTGCCTATGTTTCTTTGGTCACCTGCACCCGTCCGACCGAGCAGCAACGCTGCCGAGCAGAACAGTCGCTTAGCTAAACCAGGCAAAAGTGTTCAGAGCTTTTTGACTACGCAAGACATTGCAGTATCCGGTATACCTCTGGCAGCCCAGATGCTGATTGCTAACACGCCTCCATGCCAATCAACAATGTGCCTTAAAGTCCCAGTCGTTGCCAAACACCCTGCCACACTCATTGCTTGATCTTCTCAGCACCACAAACCCTTTGGGCAAGTGCAAATTGGACTGAGGTGTGTTTCTGAAGCGGGGCAACGCATGATCTCATGTATTGGTGGATATGCAGGGTGGTCTCCGCCAACTGCGGCTGGTCCGGCAGGCGCCCGGAGCAAGCTGTACAATCCCGCGCCCTTTTCGCCACCCCCCAAGACCCGGCCGGGGCCCCCAGTCCCCCCTTTCAGCCCTTTTCTGTCCCCATACCCCCCAGGCTCTCCGGCCCCCTCTGCCAGTGCCCCCAGGTACTGCTCCGACTCCTACTGCAGAGTTCCCAGATACATGGCAGGGCTGCATATATGGACAGCCAACCCATAGCTCTGGGTCTCAGCAATGACCGTAGTGATTCTGGTGTAGCACAGCTGCATGCGACCTTGGTGAACGGTGTGCGTTTCTAGTATGCCTTTCAAATGATAGACACGTTCAGGCCTGCCAGCTGGATTGTGTTTTTAAGAAAGAGGAGGTTAGTCATCTGCCGCTTTGCAGGTCTGCCAAGCTGCTATCCAGGCGAAGCAACGCCACAGCCGACTCATATACCAGGTGAGCATGCGTAATTTGCCCTGCGGAGATTGCCTACTCACGTACACACTCAGCATGCAGCCTGTCATTGCTGCAGCTCACTCAAAAGTAAGTCCCCAGCAGCATTTGACGGACTTCAGGCTGGCCCCTCCATGTGGAAAGGGAGTGAATGAGGCAGCAGTACCCCTTAGCCATCAAGTGTTCATGGATTGACAGCGGTGCATGCACAGCTTGGTAGAGAAATGCAGCAGTGGTCAGCTGCATTGTAAGCGCCTTGAGCATCCTTGGTTTGCAGGGAGGGCAAGGAGAGCAATGCAACCATCGCCGTTCAGGGGAGCTCTAGTGACATAGGCGCAGCACCCACCCCACAGGCTACCCCTGCAGAGCAGGCCGACCCAGGCCGGGCAACTCCCGGGCAGCTGACATACACCTGGAGCATCCCTGCAGTGCCTCCTAGCTTGCAGGTGACCGCAGTCTGTATGTCGTGCTGGCCTGAGCATGTGCAGTCTGCTCTTCCATCAGCAATCCTTGACAGGCATGCTGTGGGCTGACCTGTTGGACTTACAGCACCCTGACCAGCGGTAAAGTACAGCGTGCTATCAAGCGGCGGTCTTTGCTCATCTGCTGAGCTGCGGGTGTTGTGCAGGGCTTGTGGCAGCCCTACCAGCCACAGACAGCAAGCAATCTGCTGGGCGCAAGCGGGCCAGCGCTGCCCATGCATGCATTAGCGCCAGCGCCCGCTGACAGCAGCAGCCAAGCGGGCGCCAGCCTGGCCGAGGCTGGATCAGACAGCAACGCAGCTGTCATCATGCCGGCCAGCATTGCCAGCCAGGCAGCTGCGCCCGCAGCTGCAGCTGCACCGGCACATGCGGTGGCCTACTCTAGCTCTCTCCTCCCACAGGTAGGCAGATCCTGCTTCAGGCCCTTCAGAGAACATCAGCACCTCGTGGTGTAGCAGGCTTCTTGTCAGGTATGTGGATGCGCAGCACATCCTCATGTCGTTGATCATGTGCCAGCTGCCATGCTCTGCATGTGTGATGCCTTGAAGTGCAGAAGTGGCAGAGCTTATGGCAGTGATAGCGTGCAGGATGAGACGGCCTCGGGGGCAGGCCTAAGCCATGCCAAGCTTGCTGGCGTGATTGCTGGCGCTTGTGCAGCCGCCATATTAGCGCTAGGTAAGCAATGCCATCGGGACATCACCTACCTTGTCACAGCAGCAGCTTATTAGCTTCTCACCCCCATGCAGCTCAGAGCACCCAGCCAAAGGCAGAATGAGGCTTAGACCACACAGCACACCTCTGCTGATCACATTGGCTGGTCCGCAGGCATTATTGCGCTGGTGCTATGGCGGGCACGGGTTCTGCGCCAGACGGCATCGGACTCAGGGTCCTCAAGGCGCATCCCTTCGATGGACCTGGGCAAGCAGCGGCCTGATGAGGCAACCTCTACCCATGGCCGGCATAGCATAGAAGCTTATCATGGGTGTGCCACGGGCATGCTAGCGCACAGCGCAGCATGTGGGCATGCCACTGGGTGCAAGATGCATACTTGCCATTTGCAGCCTAGCCCTGCGGGCTGTGTCGGACGTCTTGATGGGGAGAGGGCAGCCTTGGAGAACCAGCGAGCGCTTTGCACAGCAAGTGCTAGCTGTGACAGAGTGCCTCACGAATTGGGAGGGGGCGCCTCTTGTTCTGTGCATTGCAGAGATGAGATCAACAACCATGGCATGACGCCTCAGAGTCATGAGCAGACCGACCGCCTCATAGAATTAGACTCACAGCATTGCAATCAAGCAGCACCAGACACACCATCCAATTCTTTGCAGCACAGTAGTCCTTCCCAGGAAGAGCATGCAGGGTTCCCCAGCATGCAGTCGTATGGGCACGAGGCGCATGACTGCTGTCAGCATGAGAGTCATCGACCCAGTGCCCGTCCCGTACCCCGCGCAACATCTGCCCGTGCAGCTGCCACAGAAGGACAGTGGCCTTCTTGCTCTGATAGAGCGGCAGAGAATGATATCGCGAATACCCCAGGCTCGAGCAGCTCTTCTCTGGGCAAGTTTGTGATGGCAGCAGAGCAGGGCGCTCCTGTCAGAGCGCGCCCAAGGTCTTCTATGGTGTTTGAAGTGGCTTGAAGACTTTGCACTAGCACAGCTGTGCACGCCCACAGAGTTGCCTGGCGTCTTTGCCCATAGATCAGCTGCATGTATCAATTTTTACCTGACAGCGAGAGCAGTGCTTTTCAGGTGCTCACAGTGCCTTGGCCTGGCAGCACCTGCCACCTCCCTCCTCTTTCTAGCCAGGTCTTGGCGCCCTGACGCCATTCCAAAGATGGGATAAACAAATGAATCAGGACATCATGCCAGCGCAGCTGATTGGGACGTTCATGCATTTACGATCCGACAACATCAATAGTACTTCTCTCAAATTGCGCTATTCCCTTTTGCTGGGCATCATCTGCAAGTACAGCCGCTGTCGCAGACATAAGAGGGTCAAGCAGCCACATGCTGCTGAACATCCTCAGAAGAGTACTTCGCAGAGTGCCAAGTCTCTCTTTGCTGATTTTCAGATGTGAAGGGCTCTTATGCCAGGCAGCGGCATCTCAGTCAGGAGACATCGTGCGCTCCATGTAGCCAGCACAAGGAAGTGATCCAATGTATATGTACTCGCGCATGTCCTGTTAGGCATGCAGAGCAGCACTCTGTTCGCTTGCTCTTCTGAGCACTGCCCTGCTTGCCAACAATGAATGTTTGCCAGGCCGATCCTAGGTTGACGCTTATATGCCAGCTTGTAGGTGCTTGTGTATCCAATTTGCCACAGGAATTAGGCCTGAGGGCTTGTCTTAGGAGCAGGCATCCTCATGTGGTTGCCTGACAGGCAGCAGAGCTGATCAGACACATTTGGTACCACTACGTGACAGGGTGGGTGAGGATCGAGATGTTGGACAAGAAGTGATCAGGGTGGCGGTTGCAGCAGATCCCCGTACAATGCTGTGAGTGAAGGTAATGCTCATGCAAAGTTTGCATGCAAACAGCGGCTGCAATGTGTGGATTCATTGCTGGCTCATCAGGCCTCAACCCCTTCATTGCAAGATCTATCTCGCATGTGAACGAGCCCAAAGCTATCTGCTCCAGCTCCCTGAGTGTGGAAGGGAAGCCAGATCGTGCAAGACGAGCTCTGGCAATATGCGACAATGGAACGCCTTATCATGCCTGAGCGCCCAGCTCTCTTCAGTGCTGCCTCAGTGAAGCTTGCATTGGTCCCGCATTGCACTCATCTTTATACAGGCAAGCTAGGCGCCGTGCGTCTTAGAGGTATTCAGCTTCTCACTGATGTAGCTTCGTGTGAGGGGGAAGCTGAAGGCAGGGCTATGACGAGAGCACTGATCCCATCGATCTTCTACACTCTTGACAGCGAGAAACGTGCCCGAATACGGTGCACGACGATCCACATTAGATCACCTGCTGTGCCAGGGATCTGCCTGGGCTTGTAAGGGCTTGTAGCAGCACACGCTTGATGCTTGCTGTCGTTCTTCGCGTCTCCAACAGCGCGAAATCACCGCTTCCGCAAGTACTTAGGCCGGCAGGCAGACTTTTCCTGTCAAACTCTCACGTTATGCAGGCCTCCTCCAATGACGAGGACCCTATCAAGTACCCCATTCCACCCTTCACGGAAGAGACGGCTAAGCAGAAGGTGAAAGCGGCTCAGGTGAGCATCCCTTCCTCATGATATGGGTCCTTCACTTATGGCGGCAGAACGCGCCAGTGGCCTTCAGCAGTGATACCGGCTGTTAGGGTTATGCGAGTCTCGCCTCTAGGACTTCACCCCAGAGGATTCCTCTCATGGCCGGTCCGCGTGGAAGCAGCCATATTAATGAGATCGTTTTGCTTTGCACGCAACATGGACAGGGAAGGCAAGGGGGAATTCGTAAGCCATTGCATGTTGCATGCACCACCGATGATCCTGTCCCTTACGAGCTGGGTATGGTGTGGTTGTTTGCAGGATGCCTGGAACACCAGGAACCCAGAGAAGATCTCACTTGCTTATACGCCAGGTAAGTCCCACGATGCCTCTTGCAATTATGGGGGATGCGATTGGCTGTGTTTAGCATCATGGCATCCCTTGAAGTAAGACATCACTGCGTGCTGCTGATCCAGATTCCGACTGGCACAACCGCGACCTCTTCTTCAAGGGCAGAGATGAGATCAGGAAATTTCTGACGAAGAAGTGGGAGATGGAACTTGACTACAGACTGGTAAAGGAGCTCTGGTAAGCCCTGAGGCTGTCCGACTATGGAGTGAGTGATGCTCCATGCATGACTCCGCGTGTTGCTTATAACACCTCACTCTCATGCAGACATTGACTCTGCTGTGCCCCCTGCAGGACATACAATGGCAACAGGATCGCGGTAAGTCCATGTTTGCCCCTCTTACCTGCATATTGCTGTGCTTACGTTGGCAGGCCTCCTTGCCATTCACAGATTGTTGATGTAAGACGGGTGCAAGACGAGTGCAAGGCGGTGCAGTCTTGTGCCTTAAGACTATGCAGTCTCTTACGATACTCATTGTAAAGCACGCTCAACGCATGGACACGTGGTCCGCCCTGCAAGCTTCTTGTGTAGGGCAGCCAGTTTATACCCAGATGTGCCTGAGTGCAGGTTCGCTTTGAGTACGAGTTCCATGACGAGGCGGGGAAATGGTTCAGAGCGCATGGTAATGAGGTGTGTACTTTCCCAGGGCAACCTTCAGCACTGCTTGCTCAAGGCACAAGTTGTTGAACAATGCGGTTTCTTACAGCCTTGCTTCATCCCGGGAAGAGCCCTGCTCACTTCATTGTCATTTGCAATGCTGCAGATCACTTGGGCCTTTCAGCAGAGGATGCTGTCTGCGAGGCAATGCTGGGTTGGATCAATGGATCGGCAAGCCCACTCTGACGAGCTGTCTGCATGTTGCAGAACTGGGAGTTTGATGAGCGCGGCTACATGCAGAAGAGGGATGCCTGCATCAACAATGTCCCGATCGAGGACTCTGTGAGACGGCTGCAGGGCTGGGAGATCCATGACAAGGCTTGAGAGGTGGTGCACATATCAGTGCAGCAGCTTCCAAATGAGATATCAGTGCAGCGCCTGCAGGACTGGGATATCTAGAGCAGCCGTTCCTGATTTGTGCAGACATTGCTAGCAGCGCAATTAGACTCCCAAATGAGGACACAATGGCTAAGTAGGGTTGGGAGTATGTCTATCAGGGTGAGAGGTCTTGTACACACCACATTCAAACCCCTGAAGCGAACAGAGACTACGCTCTGCGCTATGTTGGCTACTAGAAGACATAGTGGCGCTGATGCAGCCTTAGAATTTTGCGGAATATATAGCGAGGTGAAGAATCCGACAGACGACAGCAAACATACAAGATATCTGCTGCCCTCTGCTCGGCTTGTGCTAATGCATGCAGCTGCTTAAGGCATCTTGGATTGAGGACCTGGTCGGAGGCCAGGCCAGCTGTTTGCGCTTCATGCCACTGATGCTCTTCACAGCTGGAGAATGCATGCACATACACATCAGACCACTGCGCGACGCGCAGGCGTTGCCCCCTGACGCATCGTCGAGGCTCAATGATACGCCAGAAACACTTACGATATCAAGTGGCTGTCATCAATGACCATCATGTGCGCGTTCTGAAAGCTTCCCACGCAAAGTATGCTCCTGCCGCAAGCAAGAGTTCAAGAGCAATCCTCCTCGCAATGCGCTGCCTCCTGCTAGGACCTCCTTCCCTCTCTGCTTTGCTGCCCACCAAGTCTCTGAAGCGCAGGCCGCTGCTGTTGGGTGTTGTCAGATTGTATAGGACGCCCCTCACATGCCCTCTGCCTATAACGCCCACTACGCTCTTTGTCCCTGCATAAACCCTGGCTTAAAGCAGCCCGCTGCGTCTGCTGTGAGGATCCTGTACTTGGGCCAGATGCTTTGGCTGGAAGTAGTAGCCTGAGGCAGACCGCAAGGAATGCTCAACAAAACCACGCAGTAAGCACAGACGTAGACAATGTATAAGACTGTATCTTAGTTTATATCTTTTCCCCCATTGATGCTCACCATTCACTGCCTTGGACCGCTTCAGGGACCATGCTAGATACAAATCACGCTCATGCAGCAGCGGCCCAACAACCTGCAGATACACGTCTCTGTTTACATGACATGGTGCGATCCTGAACATGTGACACCTCACGACATCTGCCATTGCCTTTGAGCAGACCAGGCAAGCCCGCTGAGCTAACAACCGTAAGCCTTGAGGAGTCACATCAAGGTACTGTCATCCCGATCATCATGATTCACCTGTGGAAACTTTTCTGAGTACTCAGCGACCACGGACGTGATGATGTCATCATCCTTCAGGGCTTCCACAGCCTGTGCATTCAACTCAGAGGGGTCCACTGGGCCGCTCTGAAGTAAGAGGCCCAGCAACCTGAGCCGCTGCGGCCACGTCAGCGCCTGCCATGCTCTCTGCAGGGTGATCTCTATGGGCCTGTCACCTGCATGAGCCACTGGCATGGTTTAGATCCTGGGAAGCCCTCATTTGGAGGGTCTCAGGGAGGCCAGCTACTTTGCCCCAGGTATGCTTGAGGCGCGGGCGAGAGAGCGATTAACAGGGGCACTCACCCAGGACAATCTGGGCCCCGATGCGCTCAGCAGAGCGGCGCGCAGCGCGCATCTCTACGCCGCTGCGCACGCCGAGCGCCTGCGACACCTTGCCGGCCTGTGCGGAGAGCACCGCGCGCAGCACCATTGCAGAATTCCCTCCCAGGCGTGCGCTCCGCAGCAGCGCCTGCAGGAAGCTGGGGCCCCTGCGCAGGAAGCTGGCTCATGCTGCTTATGCTTGCAAAAGCATTAGCGTCCGCATCATAGCAGCACTGTAGTCATGATTGACTGTCCTGCTAGCTTCATAGCTATGCTGGACTCTTCTGGGCATGCTCTCTGTCATCCAGAAATAGCTGAGCTGCTAGGCTGCAGAGTTGAGCTGTGGCTCTTAATGCGAGCGGGTATGAGGCATTGATACGCCTACTGACAAGATTGAAATGCAGGGCCAGGTCAAGTGAGAAGAGGACTGCGCACGTCAGGCTCATACTATTGGACTGCGGGGCATGAGTTGAGCCATCTCCCTGAGGTTCCTGATCGTACAGGATTGCTGTGCGGCTGCGGCAGACCTCGACCACCACGTTCTCTGGCCTCACCGCCTGTGACAAAGCGCAGACTGTGTCATGCACATGTTAGCTCAGTGTGCCTTGCAGTTGCGGCGACACCTCAAGCTCAAATTGGAGCTTTGCTTGGGGCCAACTTGCTCTGCATGATTGCATGAATCTGCAGATATGCCACCGGGTCCAAGCAAGGGATTGTTGCTGTGTCAAGCCACGGTCGATACATTCATAATGACCGCAATTGATGTCATGCAATGTGGGACATGACATACCTCGATGACCCTTTCAACATCATCCGCTGATGCCTCTGAGAAGTGCGCCGTCCCCACCACGAAGACATACTCGGGTTCCTGCAGCATGCAGTCTTTCACCGGCTACGCGCTTCCTCCTCTTGCAAAGCAGCATGCTTCAAAGATCTCATCATGTCCCAGGTGTGATGCCTCATTCGCTGTTACTGACTGGCTTGGAGCCTTTGCTTTTAGGGTCAGGCTGACCTTATACCCGTCATCCCGTCTCTCAACGTAGTCTGACGGCCTTGGCAGAGCTGTGAGCACTCCTGCATGACCAGGAAGCCAGCCTCTGATATCATTCAGAATGCTGGCCATGTATGCAGAGTCACTGCTTTTGAGTATGGTGCCTCACCTTGTTCAGCAAGGTCATAGAGCTGCGGGTATTGTTCCCTTACTATCTTGTCAGAGGTTATACGTATTGTCTGGCGAGGATCGAAGTCTGCGGGCGGGCACTGCACTGCGGCATGTCCAACTACATGCAGCGCCCGGCCCGAGCTGGTGTACGTGCAGCGATACCTCCTAGATAGGACTGGAAAACAGCAGTGTTTTGTTGCTAATCCAGTGCTATTCGCGAGCATAAAACGCACTATGCTTTTGCCAGACAGTTTCTGCAGCCCCGCTACGAGTACATGGCAGGCTGAGGTGTCAGGTTGTGAGCCCAGATACGGATCAGCAGGTTGCCTCGGTGCTGTCAAATTGTGATACGCACCCTATACTCAACAGCAAGTAGACACTAAGCAAGGGCAGATAGATGGAGACGAGCCAGATCTGGCTTGCCAAAAGTGCAGATCAATCCTTGGAGCATCGTCCTGCTCCACAAAGCATCTGTGATCAGCAAAGCCGTCAGCTTTTGCTGTACTTCCTAGCACGTTGACGATTTCGTGGGGCAAGAGCTGCGCAGCCCTTGTGGCCTGAGCTTCTGCAGCATATTGATCAAGCTCACGAGCCACATGCAGGCCTCGTGCTCCAGTTGCTCGCAGCCAGCTCACTATGCACAGAGACTCGTCTCAGCGAGGCATATTATCAGACACAAGATCTCAGCGGTGTGCCCTCTTAATTTCCGCTGAATAGCACCTTTCCTATCTATGCTCAAATTACCGCGTCGATGAGACTGGGCGTGGGCTTGTAACTCTCGTGCCAACGTCAGCAGGGATAAATCATTTGCAATTTTAGATACCCACGTGGATGCTCAACAGTCGCAAGGCTGTACGAAGGATACTTGCCCCCCTCTTTCACGCAGTACTATAGAGCCCAGGCCCCTCGAGCACTATCACAGCGTGCAGGTACCTCACTACCAGGTCTCTTGCTCTCGCGCGTCTCTGCTCGTCGTGAGAGCCCAGGCAGAAGGCATTGAGGAGGACGAGGGGGAGGTGGATGCAACAAGGCTTGCACCATCATTTGGGGGCAATTCCAAGTTTGCATCGGTCCTTGCAGAAGCACTGCAACGCTCTGGCGGAGCAGATGTCTTGACAAGCGGTCCAGAGCGTTTTGAGGAGCCGTGAGTCACCCTCTAAGAGCAGCCTTTTGTGCATACAGTCTGTCAATCAATAGGCAGCATGGACTGCATGCGATGCGTTCTATGCTGACAGCTGCAGCAGCACGGGAAGGCCAGTATTGCTGTGTTGTGGCAAGGTCTCGAGCAGCAGTCTGTCACTCAAGTATAGTGCGGTACTGTGGGGGCTGTTGCTGGGCTGTAGCTCCTAAGCCCGCAGTAATATCACAAGATGAGGTAATGGGTCTGCTCAAGGCTGTGCTGCTTAAATCCTGGCAGATTTGCAAGGTCCTTGAGGAAGTGCAAGAGCTGCAGCTGCGAGACGATTTTTGCATGCCCCATTGAGGGAATGCATTGCTGTGTGCAGGCGCATAACGGCCCAGGAGGAGGTCACGCTGGCCGCGCTGCGCGACTCGCGGCGAAACCTCATGGGCCTGGAGGAGATGCGGAAGCAGCTGGAGGGCGCCATCGAGCGCGAGCAGAAGCAGTTCGACCGCCTGCACTTCTCCCACAAGAAGGCGCAGAGCGATGCGGCCTATGCGCGCACCATGGAGAAGCTGCTCGCGCAGGAGCGGGTCAAGAATGCAGAGCTGAGAGGCATCCATGGGCAGTGAGGTGTTTGAAGGAGGCCTCCTTTTGGGGGCTGCCTGCTCATGATGGAATGTCTATCAAGAGGCCTGCAAAGGCAGTGAGGTGGCTGACGGGGTCCTCCCTGTTACCAAGGTGCCCGTCAAGAGGCCTTAAAAGCAGCGAGGTGCTTTAACGGGGCCTTCCTTTGATACTAAGGTACTATTGAGAGGCCTCCACGGGCAGTGAGGCATTGAAGGAGGCCTCCTGTTGAGTGAGGCATCAGCCGACAGGCTTTGACCAGCACTGAACCACAAGCAGTGGGGTATGTGTGTATGTGAGAGGAAGAGCGAGCGTGGGAGGTGTGGCATATCCAGGTATAAGTGCGTGTGGCATTGCCTGGGTTCAAACAGGATGTCCCTGGGTACTGTTTGATACAGCAGGCAATCATGAGCAGGAGCCTGCTTGCCGGCCTGATGTAAGCGTGCGTCTAGGATTGGCACGCAGCTGCAAACTTGTAATTGCGGCGTGTGTACTTCAGTGGGACTTGATTTTGGTAATGGCCAAGCCCTTGGATGTCAGCCCCCTTTGCAGCATGTTACAGCATTTGTTCAGTGCTTTGACAAGCTATGTATGATTCGGGAAGTCGCAGGTTTCATTGACAGGGATTCTATGCTTGCTTTGTAGGCCTATGTGGATGGACAGTGTGCATCCAGTCATTCTTGCGTCTGTCATATCCATCAGGAGTGGCCCCATCCCCTTCTAACACTGTTCACAAAAACTGGAGCTCAATGGACAAGTCATACTTCAAAGCATCATAGAACACACCTGTTTGATCATGTGCACGCCAGAGCCCATGCATATATGCCCCTGTACGCATTCGAGGACTAATGCTTACCACACAGTGTGCCACCTATGCTGTCGCTATTTTGCACCCGCCACCCTCCATTGCCACAGCGCCCTACAGCTGTATACAAATGACAAGAAAGGGGCTCTGTAATGTGCAGCCGCTGGTGAGAACAGAGGGAGCCATTCCGCCAGGCTTCAGCTACACCTGTGCAGGCATGCAACTATGGGATAAGCCACAGGCAGCGCCTGTATTCTGTGAAGGGCCAGATTCTCTTAGGACTCTTGTGACTGGAAGGGCACCCAGTCACAGGCACTTCCGTTGTCCGCGCTCTCATCGCCTTGGGCAGCGGGATCGTGTGCACAGTCATACACATGGCCGTTGGAATCAAGATCAAAGGCTCCCCCTCAAGGTTTGGTTGGGCACATATGACTACGCCACCTTGCTACCCAATCATGCCTTCATGCTCCTGCCAATGTAAGATGCTGAACACTTGCTGGAGGTATTGCTGATCTTAGCTGATGCCAGTCAGAAGCTGATGCTGCAGTTGCGCATCGCCAGAAGTCAAATCCTGGATGCCAGGTGAGTGTTGTACAATCTGGCCTTCATTGCAGAGAGGCGCCCAGTGTGAAACCTAAAGGGAATAAAGCTTTATCTGAAGGCCAAGCCTCTGGTGCACAGCCGCAAGAGGTTCCCATAGAACACCATGAACACAAAATTCTGTCCCTGATGGGGAGCTGCCAGCCGCCTGCTCCTGTACATACAAATGCCCTGCCGCAAAGAGCGCCCCCTCCTAACACACGCAGAGTGCTGCTGCTGCCGCTGCCTAAAGCAGCCCTGGTTGCCTGAATACGCGATGCATGACGGCAATTGGGCACAGCCTGGGCAGCTGCCCGGGCTGCCCGGGCCTGGCCTGCTTGATTGATGCAGGCTTTAACCATGAGCCGCGCTCAGTACGCCACAGAGTTGGAGCGTTGCAGAGTGACGTTTTGTACAGCATCCACATTGAAGAGCCCTGTGCTATGATGGTTGGGGTGGAAGCCGGCTGCTTCACTCGTCATGGGCTGGTATGCCTGGGGCGCCTCAGGCAGGTCGAACTTTCCGTCTTTGGCCTCCTGCCGATGCGATGCCATGTAGGAGCTGTAGTCGAACAGTTTTCCCTGCTTAATGTGCTCCCGCCAGTTCTGCCAGTCCCGCTCGATGCGGTGCTCCATGGGGAGAAACACATGGCCTTGCTCCTGCGTATAAGCACATTGTTGGGAGTGAGGGCAGATGAAGGCACACCTCTATATCCTCTGTCTTTCTGTGCCAATACTCTGCCGTCAGGCTAGCAGATAGGATCTCGCCCGCCTCAGAGGAGAGCAAGGTGAAGGCGCACCTTGATGGCTTCTATCTTCCTGCGACGGTGCTCCATCTCTTCCTTGAAGCCCGGGCAGTGGGCCCAGGTCTCAGGCATGACGTCCAGCGGGCTGATTCCGGGCCCGTCCAGGCCCCGCGCAATGGCCTCCCTCATCTCCTGGTGCGTCGCGCAGTACCTGCGAGCCGCTCCCATGCTTACATGTCGTCCTCGTGAGACTGGGAGACTCTCTACAGCTGCTTCACCTGCCTCTCCTATGCGGAGTTTGCGAGCTGCAGAAAGAGAGCTGCTGTGTGCCCTATTGGGGCTCTCGCACACATCCCCAGTCCGCTAGAGAAGGCCTGGGGACAGCAGCAGGCAAGGCTGCACTCCTGCAGGCTGAGCAGTGACTGGCCACGAGTCACGCAGCACAATGACCTTTCAGATTTCCAATTGTGCAGCAAGAGCTGGCGCGCCACCACCCCAAATGGCAGGTCTAGGCCTCAGCAGTGGCGCTCTGCTCTGTGAGAAACTGCATAAGCCAATGTGGACAATGCGCCGAGCAGAGGGGCAATACTGTGAATGCGAGATGCACATGACGGGCATGTTCAGCTCGATATAGCAAAGAGACGTACAGGCACAGGAAGTGGACGCAGCAGTCATCTATGCCTGGCGGCAGTCCACAAGCGGGTGGCAGGTTGTATTTCCTGCATGACATCACAGTGACGGTCAGCTGTGTGCACAGATCACAGGATAAGGTGGGCACGCTGTGTGGCGGAGGACTTCTTGCTGAATCTGCGCATGTGGACACAATGAGGTCAATGAGCAAGTGCGCAGGATTGAGGCCAAAGCGTCTTGCCTCCTGAACTTCTCCCTGGCGTGGCAGGTGTAGCAGGCGGCAAAGTTCACTCCCTGCACAACAAGGCCGCTCCTCACTTTCTGCTCAAGTGCTATTGTGAATCATCATACAGCATGCAGCTGTTAACCCAACATCGACAGGAGCACTCTGCAGAATGAAGGGCAGGTTAGGTAAGAGCACTCACATAGTTGCCACAGATGGTGAGGAACTGTCCAATGCCCATGGTGCATGCGCAGCCTGCAGAATCAACGAGCACTTGGTGCTCTTGCAGGCGGCTGATTGCAAAGAGCAGAGACAAAAAGATGTTCAGCCCCTGAAGCTCCTCAGGCGTCCAGATCCTCTCTGTAGAGGCGATACCATGGCAGTACTCCAGCATGTGAGCATGCTCCATGGTGGCTCACCCAGGCAGCACATGAACCAGCACAGGCTGGAGATCTCATGCTTGTCGCTCGTGCCAAAGCCCTCAAAGGGCTCTGTGTACTCCCTGCCCATGCGCAGCGCGTGTGTGGTGCGCGCCCAGCGCGTGCGGTCCACGCCAAACCAGTAGCACTGCATGATTGACCTCCCAAAGAATATGCCTGCACCGCAGTCAAGGCAACTTTCAGCCAATGCACTGCATGAATAGCTGCCTGCAGCAGAGGGCCTGCATAGCTGCTGGGGCACATCCTATGCTCTAGCACTGCATGACAGGTCGCCCAAAGCAGAGCCTGCACAGCGTTTGCCCTTCGGCCATGCTGCTAATGACCCCTCCACACACGCTGAGGTATACGTGTCTACAGAGTCTGTGCCCTTAGTGCCATCTTATCTGAATGCCACCTTATGGTGCAGCAATGCACACCAGCAAGCAGTCGAGCGTCCAATATTGCTGACAGCTTGGGGGAGAAGACATTTTTGAGTGCATCAGGTATGGGCCACAAGGCATTTCAACAAAACGAAAAAGCCGCAACCAAAGAAGACCCAAATTTCTTGAGAGCTCGCACCTCGCCACTTCAAGGGATTCCAGGCAAATGAAGGGCAGCAGGGGATGTGTACAGCAGCCTGCACGTATAAATTGCTCTCAGCAGGGGCTTGACAAAACACAATTTCCAACAGGCAAGATAGGCATGCTTGCCCGCTACGAGAGAGACCTCAGACATGACTCCTGTACATACAGCAAGACATGCAGCGACCACATATTGCCAGGGAGCCTCTACAGCATCTATCAGGGCTCACCCTGGCGAGCTTTGAGCGCTTGCCCCAGCACTGCACCAAGCCAAACGTCCATGTGCCATCCTGCAGGCCGACACCGCTATATGTGCAGCGCAGTAAGCCTCCAGGCGAACTCAACAAGGGCAGGCCACGGCATCGCGGTACATGCGAGGCTTGGGTGCCTCGTCAAAGGACTTTACAAGGTGACTTACCGACACAGCTCCAGAGTACTGCTCTGCGATGACTTCGGGTCTAGTTGGAATGCTGTCCCTATCTGCGAAGTTAGTGAAACGGTTGTGAGCTGATACATGATATTTGTGAAGTCAGTCATTGCCCAGCAGGCTGCCGCTTGATGATGACAACTTACAATCTCCTTCGGGAGGGTCCATCGTCATCGTCTCTGGAGGCTTCCAGTGTGTCAGCCATGTAGCTCCCTCCACCACTCGTGACGAAGGCAGCATAGCAGACTACCTGAGTCAAAGGCTGCGTCACGATCTGGGTAATGACAACCTTCCCCTGGCACCTCGCACTGACCGGCCCCTTCACAAGAAAGTGATGCTCTCCTCACTATCTAAGCAGCTCTGTATTGAACTAGCAATCAGGGTATGAAAGTCGGCAGGACAGGTACACAATCAGAGCGCATGTGAGGGTGACATCAGCAAATCCCACAACTCAGCACAGCAAAAGACCGCACCCTACAATGCCGATGCAAGCCCAAACGTACGTTTGTAGATAGCCATTCAGTGCTGAGAGTTTGGATTGCTAGCGGGGCTGCTGAGACACCTATCTGCAGTACCAGGTGCTGCACCTGGAGCACACCGATACTCAACCCTTGGTCTGGCGGCACGCCCTCTGCTGCCAAATTTGATCAGTTATTGCTGGCGTGAGGAAGATCATTTGTTGGCTGGCGTATGGAGAAGAGCATAGCCCGAAGATGGACGAAGCGCAACGCGGATCTCCTTGTTCCTTACGCCGTGATGGTTTGCCTGGCAACCATGGTCTTTCAAGGAGCTGCGCAGTTTCCGCCGCTAACACCACAGTAAGTGTGACTCCATCGAAGTTGTCAAAGCTGCCTCGTCACTGCTCCCGTTCCTGAGTGCGCCACTGCTATGTCCTATGCAGTAATCAACATATTTCGTGGAACATGCTGTTCGCAGGCAGATACAGGCCAACGAGAATCTTCAAGACGCGTCAGACAAGTTTTCACTTCACGCTGACCTGCCTTTCCTGTCACAGAGCCACCATCGTATATGGTACATCTGGCTGGTCATCTCGTTCGTGTGTGAGCCCCGATAACCAGGATTTTCACAATGCCTTCAGGCCTGCTAACCAGCGAGTAATATGTTGCTGGCCCATGACGCTAGGTCAGCTTTGACTGGGAAGCCTTTGGTATTTGGAGCTACAGTTGCGTCCAAAGCCTTGGCACAGCGCCACTGACAGAGGATAAGGACCAAGGTCACTCAAACGGCAGACCAAAGAATGTGGCCGTCTCTGGACCTGAGTGTATTGGGCGCGGTATGCAGGTGCTGCGTTTGTCTGCAGCATGGGTGTAGTAATAGCTGGGCTGGTCAAGTGGCGACGCAGGCGTGGGTAAGTACCCTGCTTCCCGTTGAGCCTGGATTGTACAGCCATAGGTGCCGTCATCTCCCGGCAGCCCACTCATAGCCCTGATCCTTCCTGCACATGTATCCATGTCCAGGTCATGTCACCCCTAAAGCCTCTTCAATCTGACTCACACTCATTCAGACGAGGCTCCCTTGAAAGCCTCTCCTCAACCAGCCAGAGGATTTCAGCTTTGTCTTTGGGTATGCGCAAGCCCCCAAAGTTTAGCACTTTCAGTCAAGTGTACAGCTGGCAACGTGTGTCAGTCAGTGTGCCCTACAGACGGAACGATTGAGGGTTGCATGCAGCTACAAGTACGTCAACAGTGGGCAGCGTGCCTTAGTCAGAATGCAGCATAGAAGTGACCCAGCCCAGCACCTTCCTACCTGGCCAGAAGCCCAACACCAGTTAGTCTGCTGGTGCTGTCCTACACACAGGATCACTAAGGGTTGCACGGCGCTGGCTGCAGGCAGCTGAAGAGGCTGAGGGAGGAGGGCAAGCTGCCTAAGGGCGGCCTAGAGGCGGGGAAGTTGCATGGCCTGACGCCGGAGGACCTCAAAGGGCAGCCCCTCAAGATCTTCAAGCCCTCAGACGAGGACCTGAAGAGGCTCGAGTACGTCCCTGCTACCCTCACTCTCTCTGCGCCAAGCCCTACATGATCTAAGAGCGCATGTGACGTACTTTGGCTGGCAGCTATTGCTGACCAGGGCCTTGATTGGAATCGCACCCTCCACTCTCTGCATTCCAGTTGGCCTGGCTCACAGTTGAGCAGCTGCATCATGTCTCACGTGCTCATGGCTGTCCTGTCACGGATTGTGCCTGACTTGGCTGGTGCACAAAGAATTTCAGTCTTGGTGCATGAAGATCACAACTTCTCTTGTCATCCAGTGCTCCTCTGCTCTGAAGGCCGGGCAGATAAACATCTATGCTCTATGTGTGAAGCCTTTGTCAGAGGCCCCTTTGCAGACAGAGACAGGATTACACAGCAGTGACAGCCCCAGGATGGAGAGGCATTTTTACAGGAGCCGACATATTTGCAGAAGCTGCCATGCAGGCCCAAGCTGCCATGCAGGCCCATGCAGATAGGGCTGCAAGAACCACAACTACAGACTCACATGCAGGTGGCCCTGACAGGGGCTGCTGTGCTTGCAGGAAGCTGGACATCCCAGAAGAGGAGCTGTTTGCGGAGAAGAGCCGCAGAACAGCCAAGCACGAGAAGCCGCTGCACACTCTGCAGGCGCTGCACCGCATGAAGTCATTTTAAGGCTGCCCAGGCTGGCAACCCTCACGCCTGGCTGTTCAGCGCCAACTCAGCTCCCATCTGTCTCTGACAGTGCCACAGCTGGCGTTTTATTACCAGGCCATGCATCCCAATCCAGGGCTTTTCAGGTGTCAGAGATGCTCATACCATAAATAGTAGCTGAGAGCATAGGGAAAAGGAGTGTTTCTTTAGCAGGACTGTACAGGGCATCCAGACCCGCGAACGGGTACTTCTGGCAGGCGCTTATATGAGTTTTTCACAGCAGCCTCAACTCAGGCAATGAGGGACTGCATGCAGACCAGGGCAACTACTGTACACTGAGGATTAGGGCAGTGCTTTTCAGCCCTGCTGAAGGAGCCCTGCTGAAGGGCGCTGAAGGTGTGAGCAAGGCGTAGCAGTGGCCAGAAAGCTTGGGACAGTCTCACGGGTGCCTTGCTGAGCAGACCTCCCTCACCATACCTGGTGAGCGCGAGGCGTAGCGCTAGAGCGCCGGCGGTATGCTCAGCAGTTCAGTACATCTCTACACTTTACCAGGAAAGATGTCCACCATGCTCTCTTGCGCAAGTATCTTGCAGATCTTGCGCGGCTGCGTCTGAGCAGAGGGCACTTCAGGTATACAGCTTCATCGCTGGCAGGAGAGTGTATCATATCTGATATCAAGGGCAGGACTTGTAAAGCACTGGACTGGGCATGGCTGGGCTACTTCATCACAGCCGCCCGTATTTGATAGGATTTAGATGGAGAAGACAGGTCGCTCGAAGCCCTCGTGCAGGTGTAGCTACAGCATCTTGGCAGTGTGCAGGGCAGCAGCAGGAAGTTTGCTGCAAATCTGGGTGCAGGACTTGGTGTGTTCTTGCAGCGGAGTGATTGCAATCATAAATTTGTTTCCTTCAGTCTGATTGATTGGCACCTCGGAACAACAGGATGTACGCATATGTATGACCCTTGCACGGGTCAAAGATGGCAAAGAGCTACAGCTCAGGGTGAATTGAGTGCTTTAGCTGGAAAGTACAGCAGCTTTGATGTCAGGGTACATGCATGAATGACATAGTGCAGGCTGGCCGCTGAGTGTCTGGCCCGAGAAATTTTGTTGTAACTTCTGTCATGGGAATGTTTGCCAATGCGCTCAGCATGTGAGCATCAACAGGACTCGACCCGATGTGGAAGCACAAACATGCCTGCAAACGCATGGCCGATAATACAGACACAGCTGAAATGCTTCCAGTTTGACTCAGATAGAATTCACAGGTAAGAGGTCTCAGGCTCAGGAGGCCTGATCAGGCTTCCTCCCATATCCTCACGCTGTTTTGGCTGGCTCAGGTGCTACTTGCATTCATGCGAGTGCACTACATGGGGCATCCTCATAGGTGGCCAGAGAAGCCTGCTGTTCATGCTTGTGTCACGTAGCCTCTTGAATGTCTGCGAGCACCTGATTGAGGGTTTCAGTCTGGATAGGTATGACTAGAAGATCTGAGCCATCCTGGCCTCTCCTGCATACAACCTTGGTGTGTTCAGTGCGGTCATTTGCAGCAGGTTGGTCTTGTTCAAGAGCTTCAGCTTCTCAAAACGGTGTGGCAGGAGGGTCCCAATACAATAGCACTCGGGGCCCAAACTTGGGCAGAGGTTGCAGAGAGCGGCAGCAGCTGCAGAGCGAGATGTGGACTGGGGAGGCATGCGGTCACCTGGTTTGAAGCAAGTCGTGATCCTTGAACTCTGTCAGGTGTGCTCTCAGGGCGGCATCATTTGCCACGAGCAGGCGCTCTCTACTCAGCCGGTAGAGCTGCCCAAACGTCATCCCTGCAGACAAGACTCTTCTCCTCAGGACCCTTGCGCCAGGCTGCTGTTGGTGATCGGTACAAGCCTCAGCTAGCACCTGGGCACAGGACCAGTCCAGTTTATGCCTATCTGCACAAGCCAGTCTTTGCAGTGCAGCTGCAGACAAGAGGACAGACTCTCCCTTGCCATCTGTGATGTGCAATCACACTCACACCCCTCGTGAGACATCATGCTGATGCAGTGCTCAAAGGCTCGAAATGTTGCCTGAAGATTCCAGGCTGAAGATGTGTTTCCCACGACAGTGATGCCAACCCAAAATCAAAGTCCTTGTTGTGGCATTGCCAGAGAAGTGAGTGGACCTTCGCTGCCGTCCTCGTCAGCCTGCTCGCTGAGCTGCGCCTGCGCCAGCAGCTTGAAGATCTCCCGCGCCTGCGGCACCAGCGTCTGCAGCACCACCGCAGCATTGCTGCTGCGCACCGCCTCCCTGCAGCTCAGCGCTGGTCTTCATTCGGGCTGCTCACGTCCACAGGGCATTCTTGACAAGCTTGCGATGAGTAGTGCATGAGGGAGGCGAAGAGCTATCTTGACCGCACTAATGTGGCAGGCTCTGCATGAGCACCATCTTCCCCTCTCATAGGGCGCAATGGAGCGCACGCTGCATTGAGTGACAGAAGCACCTTCACCCGACGGAAACGGCACCTCCTAAGCCTTAGCACTGTGAAGCACGCAGACGGTGACGTCAAGTTGCATCCCCACAGGCTGCCATTGGACATAGGGGAGGTGAAGGATACTCAGAACGCTGCTATGCACCTGCGCCCGATGAGGAGGGAGGGCATCTCCTGAGCTTCTGCATGGTAGGGCGCGTAGGTGGTCACGTCGAAGTAGAGCCATTTGAAGCGCGCGGCCGTGCGCCGGTCCCACAGCAGCGGCGCGTTGACGTGGTCCATGGACGCCAGCAGCCGGATGGCGGGGCAGCGCGCCAGCTCGGCCAGCAGCTGCTGCGCCTCGGGGCTCTGCAGGCCTGCAGATCGATGCATGCAACTTTCAGGCAGAAGCACCCAAGTCTCCCAAAGCTGGCGGTCATGGTAGACCGCTGTGGGCCGTCACATACATCTGCAGTATTCCAGAAGCACCAACCTCACTCTCAATCAGCACATGAGGAGCGCTGCTCGCAATGATTCCACAGTCCCACAGCAGAGCGCGCATTGGCGTGGCCCATGGACGCCAGCCTGGTGTTGGTGCTACAGCACAGGAGTAGGTTTTCTCATGATCAAGTCATTCAGGGGCAGTCATCGCAGTGCGAAAGAAGCATGGCAGGTTCTCCTACCTGGCCCGTCAATGTTGTGGATGAGGACATACAGCCTGGCCTCTGCTGTGACGCCGCGCAGTTGCTCTACAATGGCCTTGTAGTTACCGCCCCTGCATCCACCCAGCATCCTCACAGCTCTCTTGGCTGATCAATATAGGACTCATTGACATCAGTGTCCTTGACACAAGAGCTGAGTGCTCTGCTCCCAGCGAAGATGAACCAGCTGCTCTCAGTATGATGTTCCTAAGGGGTTGATACATTGACCACCTGCCGTCTTGTGGGCTCTCATGCGACAGCTCATATGATGCTGGTGCAAAGACAACAGGCGAGCTCACTGCATGACTCCGCAACAGGCATGCTGTAAGCAGGCAGGTGCATCATCAGGGTCTGACATGCGCATGAGAGTCGACGGACATGCTTGGGGGTCTGAATGGTACCTGGAAACTCTCAGGAGAGACGCCACCTTGAGCAGGATTTCCCGGATGTTCATGCTGTGCATGTAGCCGTTGAACACTACGACTCCGCCGTCTGTGAGGCACTCCCTGGCAAAGCTCTCCAGAAGAGCCTTCTTGCTCCCAAAGCCATAGAACAGCAGGTTGAAGCCTTCCCTGTGCACAGGTCAGAATGACCATCAGAACGCCATAATCAGCTGCACCAAGACAGCAGCGTTGCTCTGTTCATGGGATGAAAGGCAATGCTGTGAGGGGAGTCCACGAGCATAGTAGCCAAGTCTCGTGCACTTACCTAAGGGGGAGCAACCACTTATGGAAGTCAGCTGTGTGCTTGGCAAGGAGCTGCTTTTTTGCTTCTACATTCTTGGGAGGGAGCTTCTGCAGCTCTGCGCTGGTGTCGACGGTGCTCAAGTCGATCTGCAGGTCGCTGATGCTGGCATTGCCCCTTTTCCCTGATCGGGAAGGGGCTTTGCTCGTGAAGTATGTTGTCATGCTGGCCAGTGTCGCTCGCTGCCGATGGCCGCCTAATCATGATGCGTATTGGATCTCATTGGCTTGAGCATCTAGAAGCCTACAGGCTGCTCAGATCTCAGCACTCCTGGGACTACAGAGTTGGTGATTCAGGCAATTCTCAGCCTTTGGTGACCGAACGCACACATACAAGGACCTCACAAAAGCTTCAGATATGATTCAGACATACTGGTACATTCTTACAGGCTGCAGGCCGTCAAATGGACAATCAGACTGCAAACATCTTACAGTCTAGAAATGCAAAGGGCAATTTCGAGCTGATAGATAGGGCAAAGCACCGGCTCTGCAATATTCTCAAGCACTCAAGGACTGCAGACACTCGGGTCGATGATCATCGGACCACATCACACTTTCCGCTCTTGATGTGAGGATGCTGCATCCTGGATGCAGCTTTCGAACGCTGACGTGGCGGTGAGTCATTCCCGTCTTAGGTCCACAGTCACACCACCCTCGCTTTGATGTGTAGCTTAACAGCGTGCTTTGAAGAGGAGTTAATTTATCTGCTGGTGGCAGCCCATCTCGTCGCAGAAATATAGGGAGAATGCTCTTGAGAGGCAGAGTGGTCACCCTGCTTTCCAGTCTACGCACTTTCCAGCCCTGCGAGAGCATCCTGCCTGCAACACAGCTACATCGTCTCATACACTCGATTCAAAAGGATGTCACGGAGCCAGCCCTACAGCACAATCAATCCAGATCACTTGCGCAGCCAGCTTTCGTGGAAGACGAGGACGACTCCATTGAGGGTCTCCATGACCTGAAAGCAACAGGGATCACCCCAGAGACCAGGTAAGGTGGTGCTGAGCCCGCAGTGGCTGCTGACTCCATACGCAGATTTTGTCATGTACTGCATTGGTTGTTAATGCTGATGTATCGGGTTATGCACCTACAGGCGATGTGGGGTCATAGCTGTGAAGGCAGGAATGACGCAAGAGTGGGATGAGTGGGGAGCTAGAGTGCCGCTGACCGTGCTGTGGATAGATGACTGCCAGGTATATCTCTCCACATATAAGCACCCTTCTTGGCCCAGCTGTGTGCTAGGGCATCATCATCAATCAACCCCCTCTCTGTGCAGGTTGTCCAGGTAAAGACACCTGAGCGGGAAGGATACCTGTCTCTACAGCTTGGATGTGGGTCCAAGAGGGAAAAGCAGCTCAATGGCAGGTGAGAGAAGAAGACACATCCACTGCAACGCTTTTCCTGCAAGTGTTAAGTGTGCCAGTTGCATGGTGACCGTTTCTCTATTGCTGAGGCTTGAGAAACGACTGGAGGGCAAATTACTTACTATGCTGCAATGGTGCTGCAGGGAACTAGGTCACTATGCATGGGCAGGAGTGCCCATCAAGAGGAAGCTGTCAGAGTTCCGCATCACTGATGATGCCTACCTGCCTGTGGGCACCACCCTGAATGCTGCGCACTTTGTGCCAGGACAGTACGTGGACATCCAAGGTAGGCAGCACGATCTAGACTCCATCTGCCACCTGTGTCCTGATACTGTGTGACGTCGTTCAGGAAGCACCTGCTCGTGCTGACCTTTTGTCAACCATACCTGTGTTTTCTTGAGGCAGCCTGCAGCATGCTTGGTTGTACAGCATGGGCAATCTGAGCAGAGCCTGCTGCAGCTGAGCCCGCCTTCAGTGACATGTGTGTTCATTGCCTTGCAGGCACCACGATTGGCAAGGGGTTCCAAGGGGTGATGAAGCGCTGGGGGTTTGCGGGGCAGCCGGCCTCGCACGGAAACAGCAAAGCGCACAGAGCGGCGGGTGGCATTGGCGGCTGCCAGGACCCCGGGAAGGTGTGGCCGGGCAAGAAGATGCCCGGGCGCATGGGCGGCAAGCTGCGCACCCTGTCCTGCGGCTATGTGTACAAGGCGCGCAAGAGGCTGCAATACTGTGCCAACATAACTGCTCGTTCTCCCGGTGAAAATAGTGACGTCAGCTGCGGATGTTCTCCTGCGTCTATGTGTACACAATGCGCAACAGGCTGGCAGCCCCATGCCAGCGTGAATGCTGCAGACCCAGGACAGCATGCGCAGCAGCCCTGACATAGGCTTGACTGCGTGAGCTGTCAAGCGCCTGCTGCCGTGTGGCTGCGTGTTTGTGGTGTACTACGTTGCTGCATAGGATGGCAGTGTCATGTCATCTTTGGACTGCTGACTTCCTTGCTGTGTCTAGGCTCACTCCCACAATGCCTGTTGATCTCTCTGGCAGGCAATCCTTGATATGCTGTGATGGGTGCAGGTGGATGCAGTCAGGAATCTGTTGTATGTGCGGGGGCAGGTCCCGGGGCACAAGGGCAATTTTGTCAGGATCAGGGATGCAGTGCTTAAGACTTTCAAGGAGCAGCCAGCCAGGCCAGTGCCAACGTTCCTTGACCCACTGCCCCAGCAGCCAATGAAGTGTCCAAAGGACCCAAAGAACCCCTTTGAGTGATGCGAGTACTTCACTCGTTGTGTACATCGTGAGCTGCAAGGTAAATGTCCGGAGTGATGAAGGCTTTTGTGTATATGCCTGTGTGAACAGTTTCAGTCGAGAGAACCACAGCAGCAGGTGTATCAATGCTGCAGTGGTGCCATCACAGTTGTTCCTACATCCCAAAACTGTCAGACGCTCAAATGCGACACCTGTAAAGTATTCACTCCTGCTAATATCATCTTGGTCCTCATGTCCGCATGGGAGGACATATCTGCATAACCTCAAGCACATGTTTTCTTGGCCTCTCTTCTCATGACAGAGACGCCGCAGGTCTATGCCCTTCTCCCGAAGAGCCATCGCCTAGTGCGCCTGTTTCGTAAGTTTACCACGCAGCTTGCCTGCAGACCCATCTCTGCCAATGCTCGTGCCTTTCTGTAGTTGTGCAGCATGTAAGCCCAAAGTGAGTAGTACAAGAGGACAGCTTGGACCCCTTCTTAGAATTGCCTAGTGAGCAGCCTGGCTAGCCCTTGCTGATAGGCAGACTGCCATCAGCTGGTACAAAGGTGCCATGGAAGCCGTATGGAATGCCATGTGGCATCCTCACTCGCGCCACCTCCTCAAAGCGCCCAGCATCCAGCACCAGCAGGAAGGAGCCACCCTCTGCTGCTGAGACAAAGCTCACTATCACTCCGTCATCCTCCGCCTGTGCGTACACACACAACATGAGGAGTGTCTTGCAATCCTTCACTTACAACAATGCGCATGCTGCCACAGCTGCATGAGGGTCATTGTGGCTTGCCTCGCAGCCACTGCAGGCATCGCAGTACCTCAGACATACGAGGAGGAATCACATGCCATCGGAAGCACATCAGAGGCTTCTCCAGGCGCTGCAAAAAACACACCAGTGCACCAAGGAGCATTCCTGACGATTTGCTGTGCACCAAGTGTATACTTTGACTTCCAGCACCATCCCAGGAATGCTTCCTCAAGTGCAGCTCGGACAAGATGGATACTTGGCAACGTCAGGCGCCAGTCCAGGTTGCACTGGCAATGCATTCATGAGAGTGATTGATGGTGAGCATGCCTGCGCGCCAGGCCTAGGTATCATGACAGGCTCCACAGGAATGCATCCCGGCTCATGCCACTGCTTGAAGGTCCCGCTCTCCAGGTCAAATTTGGCCAGGGCATTGCCGTAGGAGGTCGGCAGCTTGGCCGACACAGCGTACCCGTACTGGTATGGCTTCCCCTGCAACAAAGTGCACGAAGGCATTGAAGCAGCTCTGCATGAGTGACCAGGCACAGCTCAACAT
Source organism: Coccomyxa viridis (assembly GCA_963930925.1). NCBI lineage: Eukaryota > Viridiplantae > Chlorophyta > Trebouxiophyceae > Coccomyxaceae > Coccomyxa > Coccomyxa viridis. Next base: position 387,529 of record CAWVOJ010000007.1, on the reverse strand, counting down.
GATTTGTTGTCACGGTGCTCCCAGGCTCTGACGCTTTATGTCCTGATGTCAGCACCTTATGGGGGTATATTTCCTGCTCAGTAGAGTGACAACGCATACCACACAGCCGTCATGGCTTGTGTGAGAGGCATGTGGGGCTTGCAGTATACCTTCATGTGACAGTTTGCCCTCAGTCAGTACAGGTGCAGATCAGCCTGCTTAGAAGCAGTGTTCCTTGGTATGTGGAAAGCGTGTGGGGGCCACCTTGTTGTTAGGGTTGACGCGGGGCAGCTCGCAAAAGGTGTAGCTGTCGTCCTTCATGAGCGGCGAAATGGTTGCTTGCTGAGAGGAGCCATCCAGCGGCACTGTCATGCGCCTGCATGGTGCCATGTCTGCCTTACTGAGCAGGCAGCCACAAGTAATGCTGCACGGTTGTTCACAGATCTATGACTGGCTCCTGCACTATCCTGATGACAAAGCAGGATTGCTAGCCTGCTACACTGCTGAGACATTTACACAGCTGGTAAAAGCCAGAATAAGATGACACCTGACGTCAATCACCCAGGAGCAAGTCTGGACAAAAGTGCTACTCTTGTGTAGGCTCTGTGCTACGGCCACGCTATTGCTTGCAAGACTGCAGGCCTCAGGCCTCGTGCAGGCTGCAGGTAGGATGCACTGCCATGGTCAAGAAGACTTACACAATCGGCGACTTGGCGACAGGTTGCTTGTGCTGCCTGAGGTTGTCCAGGTATAGGCCCTCCAGGAAGCTGGGGTCCTCAAAGTGCGAGAAGTCAAAGCACAGGGACTTCCCATCCGCAGCCTCAAAGCTGTTGATGTAATGGAATGTGAAGTAGGTCGGGGCTTCGATCTGCTTTCTCTCCCCAGTCTTGAGGTTGACTACATGCAGTCTGCTGCCCAATTCAGGCTTCCAGTCGAACATGACGTGATCTGCCCCGCCAAAGAGGGTGGCCTGCACAGGCATCGCAGAAAGGGTACTCAGTACTTGATCCTGCTGCTCCTGCAGCGAGTTAGACCTGCAAGGATCGGGTCAGCAGAGGTAACACATCCTCTGAGAGTCCTCTCTAAGACATACAGACCCAGCACAGTCGTGTCAAGGTAGAGCAGCATGCAGGTTTGAGCATGGCGGGACGCCTGCTCATGGCAGGACTGAGAGAGAGATGCTAACCTTGAGGTTGAAGATGACAGGCGTCTCAGGCAGCACAGCGTAGTTCTGAGCGACGGGAAAGTCGTGGATCCATGAGGGCGTGGGGGGATTGCGCAGGGGGACCTGCGGTGCCACAAGTTTGGGACTCTCAAACACATGCATACCTGTGAGAGGATGCAAACTACAAAGATCTGTGCATCGTCAACACTTCACCAATCTATGTATGGCTCTGACCAGTGCAAGGGTCCCCAAGCAGCTGGCTTGAGCCCATCTGCTGAGGTTGCAGATCCTCTCATATCAGATTCTGAAGGTGGGAACACCCTCTGACCAGGGTAAAGCACCACCTCAAAAAGCTGCTATGACAGGGCGATCTGGTCAGACAGCCGTGAAGCAGCTGCCATGGTGAAGGACGCTTCTTCTAGCAGGAGCAAAATCAACAACGTGTGTACAATGTGGCTCGCACAGCATTAACCTCGCACATGGGCCTCGAGAAGTACCTGAGCAATCTCAGTCCTGACATTGGTCCTTCGGTCTTGTCGGAACAAGGTGTAGCTGCTGCCAAACTACAGTGGTCGAAGACTATGTTAGTAAATTCTCAATAGTCCCAGGACATCTAGACACACGCCAAAGGGACACACAAAATATGCCTTGTATGAGTGCTCGAGACTCATGCATGAAAACAGGTTCGCAAAATTAGCAGCACCAGCGAGATGAAGCCTACCCCATTGATGAGGTTGATTAGGGTACCATCCTCCATCAAAGTGGGGTGAGCCGTGGTCAGCAGGCCCTTCAATTTGTCGTTGAACTTGACAGGGCCAAGGGTTGCCAGATCGCCCAGATCTGCCCGGTAGGTGCCCGCAATGCTCTCAGTCATGGTGTACAGCTCCTTCTGGTCTGGGGTAGAGATCACACTGACGCTTGAGTTGTCTGTGAAACCTGCAGCGGGAAGCGAGGTTCAAATCCTCCTGGTCCCTGGTCAGCCCTATCAACGCCTGGCAGATAGCCTGCAGCTAGCCGGCCTCCGTCTGAAACCCTGGCTGCCCTATCATCCATCTATATCTGAATGCCTTACAATTGGAAGGCTTGAGCCATCAGCCGCAACCTCAGAGTGCACATTGTGGAAGAGAGTGTGACGCCTCACCTTGGCCAAGGCCTGTCATGCCCATGAGAGTAAGCCACAGCGTCCTGAGCGCGCCAATCTGTGTTCCAAACTCCGGCAGCTGCATCATCCCTGTATCCCTGAATGCCTTGAACGCCCCTGTCTCTACAAACCTGCACCCAGAGGTGGAACTATCTTACAACGTCAGCCACACCCAGACTGCCCTAATCACAGCACAAGCCATGGTAGCTGTGCCCTGGCCCCCTCCCAAAGCTTTGTCACTGCAGCACTGCATTCAGGGCTGAAGAAGACGGCAAAAAGCACGCACTACAAATCACCACAAAAGAGACACACTCAGGTTCTGATGGAAAGGACTGAGGCCCGCCTTTGCTGCACAGATGCACGGCCGTCCTTGAAGGACACCTTGACCAGCATGGCGTAGCCATCGAACAGATGCTTCATGCCCCGGAAGGTGCCGGGCCCATTCCGGACCAGCGACCCATGCAGCCATGAGGGCAGCGTTCCCTCTACGGTTGCCTCAGTAGGCTGTCTCTGCAGCCATGCACGAGCAGCTTCAAGCCAGTGCAACAGTTTTTCTATGACTGGTAGAGGCAAATGAGATGCTATCCCGTCAACGAAATTTTAGTCCCTGCTTCATGTCACTGTTATCTTACATTTGCGAAAGGGTGATTGGCAGACGTGCATCATTGCATCGGCTTGGCAAGTTCCAGGCTCCCTTGCAGCCGCATGGGGTGCTTGACATGCGCACCAGCTCAGGTGTAAGGTCTTCTGAGAAGGCTGTCCTCCTTGCAGCTTCAGTGGGGTACGTCTCTGAGGTGCTAGGCGCAGAAGGCGCCTCCATCGTGGCTGCCATTGTCCTAGTAGAAGCCTGCTGCTTGGCCTAGAGCATAATTGTACTGTCAAGCTGGGGCCATCCGCAGGATACAGACATGACAACTTCACACTGCAATTGCCAATTTTTCAATGCAGGGGTTGAAAGGTGAGCTTGCCTGTGCCTCAACACGTAAAGAGCTGCGGGAAGGGCAGAGACGATGTTGCACAGCCTGTGCGTTCTGCTTGACGCAGCTACCTGCAAGGTAACTCTGCCAGTCAGCACTAATAGCTCTTACAATTGCTTTTGCTAACCTTTTCCTTATGCAGATAAACATCGGCCTCGACAGCCCAAAATGCTTACCTTGGATTCTTGGACCTGTAGGAGATGTCACTGTGAATGCCATCGACGCTTCAGGTAGCTCAATATAGCCTGTGCACCCTTACACCCTTCCTTTCTCCACACGCAGTATCACACTTTACCTTCCACTACCTTTAGGAGCTTTGTCTTGCCACAAGAACTGCCACGGCAGCGTGAGTCAGCTTGGGCTGCCCGACTGCCCTGCCCAGAACCGATGCCTCAAAATGGGTGCAGGGCATTCTCGGGATTCGGATTCGCTATGAGTATGCCATGTTACATTTGGGATGACTTAATCAGCACGGGGACATGATCCCTGGGAACAAAGGCCGCATGATGCGGGACAACAAGAGGAAGCGCTTGACCAGGATCTATGACGACGAGGGGCTTCAGGTGCTGGAATCTGGCGCCTGCCTGCATGATTTCTAGCACGTCACCGGGCAATGCCGCCAGGCTCTGGCAGAGGGATTGGAGAAGGGGCAAGCATGTAAAGTACATATGAAGATGGTCAAAGGCGAGGGCAAGACGAACGAGGATGCTCAGGGGGCTGACGATGTCGATATACTGTGCACAGGAGCCACCAAATACGAAAGAGATATCGGCACCAGAGGCGCAGCAGCTTCCCGAGAACGTCCACTTGGATGATGAACCTGCAGAGGATGAATTGACGGCAGATGCCATACCTTGTGACACCCTGGCCGCGATCTTGTTGCTCAAGAGCCAATTTCCCAGCCTGGCTAGCAAAAACACGGTCCCATTCGCTCTTCGGTCTCAGCTATACACCATAGTCAATGACAGAACTATCGTGGACAGGGAGCTTGATACGCTCAGGTACAGGTCATGCACGACAGCCCGCCATTCTACCCTAGCAATTACTCATGCTCACTGTCTTCCTTACGAAATGCTGTCTGTGATCTGCTCATGTGTGGTGCGTGATTCATGTGCAGGTTGCAAAACACCTTGCGGGTGGTCAAGTTGACAAGCATGCAAGATGAGTATGCATACCTGCTGACCGAGGACTATGTTGCGCTGATATCCCGCATCATCACAGAACAGGAGGTACGGTCTGTGGCCCTTGCACTGTCGTTTGCACTGTCCTTAAACATGCAGAAGCAGCTACTGCTGCTGACTCTGGACATGATGGTGTTTCTCATGTATCCTGTCCATTGTCCTGGTGCTGCCTGCAGTATTTGTTGGCCGTGGTGTCTTTGCCATGATTTCTGGACATGGCAGTACACTGAGCAAGCATGAGCTGTCGTACAGGAGAAGGGAACGCTGCCAGAGGTGTTGTCAGGTCTTGCGACGTTTGGAGACATTCTCCTTCCAGACAAAACCGGCATTGACATCTCACATGATGATCTCCTCCGGCATTTACAGAATGCCAGTGGGTGCGCTGCCCAAGTCACTGTCTCACATTATTTCCCTCTACAGATAGAATCTGTCATCAGTCTGCAGGATACGCTTTCTTCCTACTTTTACTGGTCGCACACATGTTGATTGAGGGTGGCGGACACTTCACAGGGACGGCAAGGAGGTGAACAGGAAGGTGGTCGAGGCGCAGCTGTCGCTGCTGCTGAATGTTGGCTTGCTGACGCGGCACACTGCGAGCCGAGACCGGTACCTGTTTGCCATGCCTAATGCTGGACCTCTTGTACGGGCCATCGTTGCTGGGCGGAAGGTGACAATGCTGTCCCGTCCTGTTGATAATCTAATGTCAAAACTGTTGACCCTGCCCTTTCAGGCCCGCATGTGCCACGATTTATGTTGCAGAGTATATGCCCGGTGTGGCCATGCATGCATGGCGGTCCATATCTGTGCCTCATGCGCTGACGTTGTGGACAGCCTCCATGGTGTCCTGCATACCTTTGGATCTGTCTTCACCTGTTGCGATGCCATTACACGCGGGCCTCTCTATCATTGCGCATGCAGATAACCTGCATGCTGAGCTGCCTTGCGCTGCTGAGAAGAGCGTCATGATTCTTTGCTCTTCTCTGCCAAGGATAGCCTCTGGTGTGTGGAGGGTTGATCCCCTCGGTCGTCATTCTTGGATCAGGCCAATCACTGATGCATGAGAGCATGGCGCAGGAGGTGATGGGCATCCTGTCCAGGCGGAGGCATCCAGAGATGTTTGTGAAGGAGCTGGAGAAGAAGAAGCTGCGGGACTCGCGCATGGGCATGCAGTTCCACATCCGCGACCTGCTCGGGTCGGGTCAGCTGCTAAAGAGCACCACGACCAGCGGCCCGCTGCTCCGCATAGTCAAAAAGCTCTGAGATTTACAGGAGCCACTCTCATTGGTATGTGCCCTCAATACTTTGAGGGCTCAGACAGCGCCGTTGAAAGGACTGAATTCTTTGCCATCAGCTGCAGCCTAGCAAATCAGACAGTAATTGCTGTGCCACACGTACGCTTTTGCTGAATCGTATCAAGTGCACCACACCACCAACAAAGGAACAAAATATTGGAGGACCGCCTGAACATCTGTGAGGCAGACGTGTAGTACACCCGTCTACAGGATACATAAGTCTGCCTCTTGTTGGAAGGGCAGGCACTGTGTTCTGGCTAGCTCATGGCATTCAGATGCTGAGCAATAGTGCACAGCGCAGTGTTGCTCTAGCTAGTGTCTGTGCAGATCTCGAGAGCTCTACATTGGCTCTATCTTTGGACCACAAGCCTGCCTTTAAAGCCTAAATTCAGGTGCACGCCCTCTCCCCTGGAAGAACAGCTCAGGGATTCGATCAGTAGGTGATCACAATCTCTCGTCCGCCGCCCATCTCATATACCATATCCAACGCTTCTGTCAGGGCCACCTGTCCAAAGCGCCCAATGTAGTTTGCATTCACCTTCAGCTCCTTGGGTGCAAAGTCAGGGTTCGCCTTCAGCGCCTGCACAAAATAGGAGTCAGGCCATCTGACACAGTAAGAGAAGGATTTAACATTGGAAGTATGGGGTTCTGCCAAGAATGTTTCTCTCCGGCAACACAGTCCAGCAATACAGCTCACAGGCTATGGGGTTGCAGCATGACAGACATGTGGCAGCTGCAAGGAGGTCACCTGAGCCAGGGTGCATGCGCCCTCATCCTTGATCTCGTTGTAGCCAAGATCAAGTTCTGTGAGCTTGTCATTTGTGTGCTCCTTCAGCGCGCGCGCTAGCTGCTTGGCACCTGCATCCCAGGCTCTCTTAGTGCATCTGCCGAGAAAGCAGGTCAGCAACTACGAATTTCTCCCCATGGGCATTCACTGCCCAACAAGGTATGCCCAGCCATCAATGAAGCTGTCCAGCAAGCAGCACAAAGCGACGCAACATCCAGACTGACCCGTCCCATGGAAGGTACATGCGCATTATCAAGGCCGGCTCCAGTCCCACAGGAGACCTTTGTCCGACAGTGTAAACAGAACACTTACCAGCATCTCCCAAGCCGTTGCCCCGCAAGTCCAGGGTGACGAGGGTGCTGTTGAACATGAGGAGGTCGGCCACTGCCTTGGCCCCATCGTCTGCGCCCACATTGCACCAGCCCATCTTCAGGGTCTCCACCTGTAGGGATGCCCGGTGAGAAGGGCATCAGAGAGAGGCTGAAGCACAATCTAAAGCCACCAGACCCGGCGCATCAAGTACACAATGTCATCAGGGGACGAAGATCATCAGTACAGCTCAATCTGCAAAAGTCCAGACAACAAAGACGCCTCTAATCGTGTGCTGCGAGAGTGGTCAACCACAAGGGAACTGGGCATGTGACCATAGTGGTGATATGCCAAGAGCCAGCTCATCCAGCGATCATGGTCAAGCAAATCCGCATCATCTCAGGCTGCAACCTCTGGCACCCTGTAGGCCCAGCAGACGAGTGAGGCTTAATGCATCAGCAGTATCATCACATGTCACGTACCTTCAAGTCATACTTTACAACGTCTGCCAGCGCCTGAGCTCCCTTCTCATGGATAGGGTTGTATCCCAGCTCCAGGCTTTTCAAGTTCTCGTTGCCTTTGAGCGCATTCGCCAGCGCTGTGATGCCTTTTGCCTCGATGTTGTTGCCCCCCACGTCCAGGGATACCAGGCTTTCATCATCTTCGAGCGCTGCTGCAATCTGCACGGAACACAGAGACTACAGCCCTGAAGCATACAGCCAGGGCGGGCTTATCTGCCATGTATGCAGAACAGAAAGAGCCTGCTGAAGCTGTGATTGTGAAGGCACTGCATTGTCAAAAGCAGAAGTTGACTCGCTGACAGGCCTCTGCTGTCCTGCAAAGATTTTTATGCTTGGCCATTGGCAGAGCACAGGGTAGCATATACAGGGCACGCGTACAGGCTACAACGGCGCTGCCTACAAATTGGAAAAGGAGAGCACCTTCAAGATGCCAGCGTCCCCAATGTCGTTCATGTACAGATTGAGCTCCTTCAGGTTGGCCCGCTTCACAATGTCGGCAATTGCCTCGGCGCCCTCCACTGACAAACTGCAGGCCGCCCAGACAGAGACTCAACAATGCAAACCCCACTGAGCTGGCACATACCAACACCTTTCCTGGAGGGAAGCTTTGAAGGGGTGCCTTTTGTCTCAGTCTCTCTGAAGCCTTTGCACAGATGCACGTTGCAAGCTACTGTATTACCACAATATCTTGCAGCACAATGACAAGCACCTGGGCAAACAAGCAGGGTGGCAGAGCACTTGGCACATCTGTATACCTCTTCTCTCTTCGGCTGGACAACACTGCTCAAGGCCCAGACTTCGGTTCCTGATCAAGCTGCAGGTTTCTGCTGCATCAAAGTGGACGATAAGGGGCGAAAAGACCAAGGAAGGGCCCTCACTTGTTGTTGCCAAAGTCCAGGGAGGTGATTGGGGACTGCCGCTCCTTGAGGGCCACACAGATGGCCTTCACTCCCTCGTCCCCCAGCTCATTGCCCTTCATGTGCAGCTCCCGCAGAGTCGTGTTCTTCTTCAAGGCGTTTGCAATCACCGCAGCCCCCAGCGCCCCGATGTAGTTGTCACTGCACCCAGACATTCCAGTCAAATATGCCACGTGAAGTTGTCTCTGCGATCTTCATGCCTTGGTGCTGTTCAGGCATCTACCCTTTGTGATACCCCAAGCACCTTATATACCCATATGGCCTGTGTCTGCAGCCCTTTGGCTGACAGACATCTGCAATTGGACGGGACTTCTTCGCAGCAGGAGGCCATGTGTAGAAGCAAGCTTCTGGGAGACTGAGTCTGTGGAGCATGTACGAAAGAGGCCACAATGCACATGGGGAAGGAGGGGCCTGCACCTGAGGTACAACGATGTAAGGGAGTTGTTCTCTGAGATGGCCTCGGCTAAGGCTGTGGCGCCATCGTAGTCAATGCTGTTACTGTTCAGCTCCAGAGACACCAAGGTGGTGTTCAACTGCACGGGCACAGCTTGTGAGGACTCCAGCTGAGAAGCTCAGCTGCCATGCAACACCACTGCATCGCTTGCCTGCTGGATTATTGTCAGCAAGCACAGAGCTGCAGCACCTTGTAAGACTAAGACGCTGTGGTGATCAGCACGCCTCAGAGTCCGAGATGAGCTGGGCTCATCAAGCATTGGGAGGGGCAGATGTACACCTTCAACATTTCTGCAAGGAGGGTGGCGCCCTTATCGCCAATGTTATTGCCTGTGAGGTTCAGCTTCCTGATGGCTGCATCTCCTGCAGTGCACCTCACAGCAGTTGTGATTCACACTCGCCAGCACACATCAAGCAGAAGCACTCCATTCAGCCACAGCATCTGCTGAAGGATATAGACTGCTTGTTGTAAGGTTCACAAGTGCGCATCAGGCCAAATATTGCGCGCAAGGTGAAGCCTTTACAGGGACAGGAGAGGGTGGCGTGAGACAAATGCACAGAGGCAAGGTTCTATGGCCCTCCAAAAGGCATTTCACAAGCCTTCAGAGAAAAAAATCTTGCGACCGTGGGCCTGCCACAGCCACGCTCTCCGCTCTTAAGCTATGCATGCTACTTATTCATAGTACCATGTGTACAAGGTGCAATTGGGGTGTGGGTCGTGTAGTTGAAGGACCGCACTTGAGAGGTGCTTGGCCAGGATCTCTGCGCCCTCATCTCCTATGGAGTTGGTATCAAGAACGAGCGTCTGCAGGTTCTCATTCTGCTGCAGGGCCTCCACCAGCGCTGTGGTGCCCCTCACCCCAATGCCATTCTTGCTGAGATCTGCTGCTTGACACCTGCAGACACATATGGAATGAGCGCCCCAAGAGCGCCCCAAGAGCGGTCTTTCCCCAGCACCAAATAGACCCTCCACACGCACTGCAAGAATTACTTGGACTATCCAGACGTGCAATCGTTCCTTTCCACAGAGTGCTCCTCTTGCATGAAAGCAGGACCTGAAGGACAAGCACAATCTGGGGAAAGTGGTCTGCCCTTGTCTACAAGATGCTCTTTGCTCTGATTGTGAGAAACCCGTAGAACAGCATGACAGCACAATCAAAGCAGCGTGTCGTGAGGAGTCCATACAGAGGTGCGGGACCACCTGTCGTTGAAGGCAAGGCCCTCTGAGATGTAGATGCAGCCCTCCTCGCCCAGGTTCTTCGCAGACAGGTCTGCGTTCTGGCTGTTCCGCAGCTCGTCCACCATTACGTTCAACCGCTGCGCCGCCTCCTTTTGCAGCTGCTTCTGCTCCATCACCTGTGCATCCACCCCTCACCATTCACCTTTCGCAACCTTAACTCCTCCTTGATGCCTTGATGGTAGTTACCTCTCACACATTTATCCAAGATCTACCTAGCAGCTGTTCCTGCCCAATCATTTTAGCACTTGCCCAGCACGCTCATGCTTTCCCTGAAGGACAACCGACTTCAATTCAATCGCCAAGAGCCTGGTCTATGAGTGGCAGCACAGCCACCTTTACATGTTGGCGTCCTGCAATTGACGTTACCATAGAGCTGCACGTGCCGCGCCATGTGACGCCTCCATGTCAAGGGGGTGGATGGGCACGGGCACACCTTCTGGACCTTTGGCAGCTGGGACGACAGGAGCTTCCGCGCTACGAAGAAGGCCCCTCCCAAGGCTACAAGGGCGCCGATGCCTATCAAGCCCACTTTTACTCCCTCACTCATCCCTGCCTGCGGCTGCTCCACCTGCGGGAGGACCTGCAAGCACAGAGGCAGGCTACTGTAAGGCCTCTCAGCTTTCTAGGACTCTGGCCTGCGTCTCCCGCAGGCTATCAATATCTTCGAGTCATCAGACATCGTACATGGCTCTCACAATGGACTTTCCTCAGAGGCAGCACCCGTGAAGAAAGTCACTAGGGCCTCTAGCTCTAGCGCAAAGCAGCCAGGGGTAATGGAGAAGCCTTGTCAGATTCCTGAGGGGGATGGGAATGTCGAGGAGCTCACAGACTGTATGTACTGCTGGGACTTCTTCCGTTTTCTCCGTGCTGGAACGTGAGCGGCTGCATGTGGCTGCTGGAGCACCTCCCGAGATGCTGCAGCACAGCCATAGGGTGGTCAGTTGCCGGTAACCGTGTATGTCTTGCCAGTGCAGGTCTGAATGTGTGAGGCCTGCAGTGTAGGCCCAGTGAGGGATGAGCCCTCGCTGCCCTTGGCCACTGCGTCAGCACGGAAAAGGCATTGGTGTACTGCATACCTGTTTGTGGGAGCTGCTCCCCTGCCTCTCCTGTCAAGCTGGCTTCAGCGTCTGCCTCTACCTGAGAGGTGAGCTGCTGCTCCAAGGCATCCCCTCTTGTGGATGAGGCTTGAGCCTCCATCTCCAATACCTCTCCACGCTCTGAGCTTTCCGCTGGTCGCTCCTCCACATGTTGCCGGGTCTTCTTTGCTGCAGCCAGCACAGGATGCAGGTGCCTGCAGGCACCCAAAATATGTCGGGCATGCAAGCAGAACCCGTCAGATCGCGTCTCTTGGCGTACGCACATACCTTATGCAATTATTCATGTCTAGAGGTACTTTTACTTGAGAAACTGCCACCGAGGACTGCACATGAACACGCAGCGGTTACTAGACAGGCTGGTGAAAGGCTTACTGTTGCGCAGTGTGGAGCGAATGGCGTCTGAAAATTCTATTGCCTGCTGGCATGTGCATCGATGTCCTCTGTCCTGGTACTAATCCTGCTCCCAGCGTCGGCATCGAGCAGCCCATTGCATGTGGACATGCCAAGACCATCCTTTTGCCTTCGATATACGATACTAGCCCCTCTTTGTCCACATGTCGACTGTCAGTGTCGCAAAATTCCTGCAGGAAGCTGTTACTGGATAGCAGGGAAAAGGCGATGAATAAGAGGGCTGTCCTGCCAGCTCAGAAGCTTATGGCCTGCCCAGCAATCTATCCTCCCCAAATCTTTTCTCACAATTTGCATCTGCGGGAAAGCGTCCCGAAGTCTATATTCCTATACACCAAGACATTGTATATTATATTGATATCCATCCAGTGCAGCTCGAAATGCAAGCCATGCTGCAGAGGACGCTGTCACATAGCTTTGCAATGAGCAGCGGCTGCAAGGGCGCGCCTTCGCAGCCTGCAACGCCCCCAATGGCGAGCGCACATACGCAGGCTCACCACAGCACAGCAAAGCATTGTTTGAGCAGACAACACCGAGCAGTCTCAGCATTGACAGTGCGGCTAAATGGCAGATCGAGCAGGCGACAGTTTATAGTAAGAGCAGATGCGGACTACGGTGCAAGCTGGAAGGACTCGCAGGAGGCATTCCTAGTCTTGGTACGTGCCGTTGCTCGCATCCGTCTCAGCTGACATTTGTGGGAAACTTGGGAAACCAGCCCATGAGACGTCTACATATGCAGGGCCTGGCACACTGCTTCGAGAAGAACGAAAACGGCAAGCTTGCAGACTGCTTCGTCATAGAGCCCATTTCAGCAAACTCTCTTGAGGTATGATCTGCACCAAGCCTGTGCCATGACAGTACATTTGTGCTGAAGCAGCCCTAGACGGTAAAGAGTGAGGTGACTCAGATGGCCTGCATGTCTGTAATGTCTGCGCTCTTGGCACTGCAGTGCATGGCAGCTGGAGGAAAGACGTGCTTCAAGGAGGTGAAGAGCGTGCACCTCGGGGAGGCATTGTCACGGGACAAGTCAGTCTTTCCCGAGGACTGGAGCGCCGCGCGCTTCTGCGACGACTTTGAGTTCCGCGCTGGCGCATGCGCACGCACATGGCAGCGGACGCATGCCCAGGACAACCTCATGTGAGTGCTCTACCCCCTCGGTCATACTGCGGAAGCTGAAGCTTTCAATCAGGGCCTTCATGTGCTCCAGTACCGGTTGTATCAGTACACACATTCGGAACTCTGGCGTGCAGTCCTTTCGGCCATTCCTTTTGTGACGCTGTGCGAGTCATGCGTCTAGACTGGTAACTACACATGCTCATCTGTTGACGACGATGAGAGTGGAACAGATGAGGTGAAACGGAAATGAGGGGGTTTATGTGCAGGGACATTGTGCCCCTGGGCCAGACAAAGGCCTCTTTCAACTACAGCCTGGACGACAAGAGGGTGCTCAACTTTGAGAACGTCGTCAATGACGATGACAACATCAAGCAGGACATCAGCATCGATGTGTACGGCCGCGCCGAGAAGGAAGAGGAGGCTGAGGCAGCCGCTGCAGCTGAGCAGGAGAAAGAGCCAGAGAAGGTACTAGTAGTCACCACGTTGGCTGCACACGTCTGAATGTGTACCTGCCTGCCCATGCTATTACACAGCTTGACTAGCTTTGCCCTGCAAGCGGTAACACCCCAGCGCTTCCCAGCTGTCATACCCAACCTTGTTTGAAATTAAGTGAGCATGGATTGCTGAAATAGAAGGAGCAGATGCTGACAATTTTGGCGATGCACATACAGGAGGAAGCAGATGAGCTGGACTCTCTGCTGGCAGCCTGATTTAGCAACAAATCCTGGCATGTTGAAGCAAGCCATAGCAAGCCACAAGGCCATGTTCTGGACGGCACTCAGCTCTAGCGGGACGCCAAGGGACTAGCGAAGACCAGTAGCTCAGCAACTCTGACATCTAACACAGGAGTCGCCAGCACAGTAGCAGACCATACCACAGCTGACTGCAGCTGCCTGTAGGAAAATGTAGCTGGACGGCAAGCACAGAGCTCTGCATGAGCCTCTTAAGCAGCACCACATGCCCTGAGCTCCTGAATGTCCTCCGGGCTCATCCCGAGCTCCTCGCGAAGGACCTCGTCTGTGTGTTCGCCCAGCTCAGGCCCTGCCCATTTGGTTGCACCTGCACAAGACCAGCACCCCTTTGACTGTCCCTTGAGAAATTTTGTACAAAATTGCAACGCTGTCACATGAAGGAGGGTTGTCTGATGCGTGGAAGCAGCAGACGTAAGGCATGCCTCAGCCACCATCACAAAAAGATATGCTACAAAGGAGGGGTGTCAGAAACAATTTGCAAGTAATGCATAAAGGCAGATTGGCAAGGTCGGGGACAACATCTGTGAAGATGTATGAGCTGCACCTGGGGTCCTGCTGAGAAGCGGCAGCATGGCTGGCACTGTAATGGTGGGGCCTGCTTTGGCTGGGGGCGCAGTCTGCTCAAACATGCCCCGCACCTGGTACTGCTCCTCTTTCAGGATGTCTGCTGTGCTCAGTATCGGACCTGCACAGGAGCGCTGGCGCTTGCAGCTGGTATCGCTGCATCCCGACCATCCCAGAGCAAGCGTCATTCATGCCTCTCATGCCATGCAAGCTGTCTGATCTGCACATGCAATTGGGCCGCAGATTGATTGCATGGCGACTGTGCTGGCCCCTGTGGTTGAGGCTGCTAGACTCCCACGCGTATGCCCTATGGCCCTAGGCTATGGGATGTCTCCCTAAGCATGGCAAGGCCTTCATGACCGACCTGAGGGCACTCGTGCTTCTCCCATAACGCGTAGTACCTCCTCTAGATCACGCTCTTCTACCCACTCTCCTATAACCTGCAAACAGACGGTGAGGCTTTCCCCGTCATCTGCGGAAGATTGCTCCAACTGCCGCAGCATGTAAGGCTGCAGTCTCGGAACCTGAGCTTGAATATGTGTGATGCCAAAAATGCCTGATGGCATGCCATATGTCACCAAGCTTATGTATCAGCTCTGCAGCAAGATTCTGAGGTTACTTGCAGCTGGCCAGGCTCCAACGAAATAGTGATGATGAGGGCTCACTGCATATATCTCCTTCTCATGCTTGCAGCGGTCAGAGTTGCTCTTGTAGAGCGGGTTGCTCGAGCCCATGTCTGGCCTGCCCACTGCAGTCATGAGTCTCATGTAGATGCTGTCTCCATTCCCGCCTATGATGACATATCTGCCGTCCTTTGTCTGGAAAGTTGCTGAGGGCACCACACCTGCACAGCGCACATCTTCATATTTCACAGCATAAGACAGTGATGTGCAATGGCATGAGTCTGGCATGTGCCTGGTTTGTATGCCTGTTGGCCCTAGGCTATGAGTGAGTAACCCTAAACATCGTCCCGAATTTGCCCACAGCTGTACTGGGTGTGACATTGTGTTGGCAGCAAGATGGGCTGGGGTACAGAGGCGAGTGCTGCTGCAGGTGGATCACTGGCCCTGATGGGCAGGCAGACGCACCTGAGATGGTGGATCCAGAGGGTGGCCTGTCATAGCCCTGCTCCGTGAACTCTGGCACACAGCCCTCTAGCATGTTGAAGACCGACTCACTAATCGCTGCGTCAACCACCTGCAGGGGTCCCCCCAGAGCTCAAGTCATTCTCTAACTGCAAGTGGCGCGATTATTGCATGGTTTGTATGACAATCAGAGGGCCAAGCGCAAAGCCTAAAGGGCAGACATATACTCGGCATGGGCCGCCACAGTCTGACTCTAGTGCTGCACAAGGCATCTGCATACAGTACAGACTGGCGAGCGTGGTGAACGTGAGGTGCCAGAACAGAGCCAGCTACATGCCTGACCTGCCCTGGTATCTTCAGGTGATGCCGCTGCCTGTGCAGGAGCGCCATGACAGCTCCAAAGGCAGCATGCAGGCCCGTCAAGGTGTCGCCCAGGGATATATTCGGCCTGACTGGTGGTCTATCTAGGTAGCCGTTCAGGTGCCTGATGCCTCCATAGGCCTCGCACACGCTGGCGTACCCTGCCAGATGCGCCTTGGGGCCTGTCTGGCCATAGCCGCTGATCCTGGTGTAGATCAGAGTGTCCTTCAAATCCTGCAGGCCATGGACAAGAAGGTTGTACTTTGACTTTCTGTGATAACGCATGAACTGTACGCACTTCGCCATGCAAATCAGCCCTCCATGCCGGGGTGCTTGGCATGGATCGAGATGCAGGGTGAGGAGATGCATGTGCACCACAAGGGTCACACCAGCTCTCACGTCCATTGGCCACACCCAGGCCTTTTGCGCCAGCAGCTGGGCTGTCGCAGCCAGGAGGAGGCGACTCTACCTTCGGCCCAAGACCCCACTTCTCCATCACGCCAGGCCTGAAGTTCTCAACCAGGACATCCGCCCGGTCTGAGAGGCGCCGCAGAACATCCCGTCCCTCCTCCTTGTGCAGGTCCAGGGTGATGCAGCGCCTGTTGCGCCCCTGTCGCATCGCAGCAATCCTTCAGTTGCAGCTGCTTTAGAGAATGCCCGAGGAGGAGACGTCTTGCAGTTTTTGCGCTATGCTGAAGCCATACTAACACCCGCTTGCTGACAAAGCTGCCTTGGCCTCGCAATAGCTCCACACAGGGCATATCAGGATTTCACCAGACGACTCTGCCCACTTAGATTCCAGAAAAGTTATTGGAGATAGCAGTCAGCCCTGGGGCAGGCCCTTGTTACCATGGCCCTCTGCTACACATGTGTGGTGTCTTCCGTAACTGTAGGATCTGTGACAGCTGTCGGCGGATAAGGGTGATTGGTGTTGGGAGATGAGCTGCATGTTGCATTCAAGGCAGCTAGCTGAGCGGGACGCACATAAGAGCGCCACCAAAGAGACGTGCCAGTGCTGTCAGTCATCCTCAGCGAGCGCAGCGCATCCCCTCTGTTGGGTGGCTCCACCTGCATCCCAGCTTCATACGAATGCAGCTGGTGCTCTGACTAGATGTGCGAGATGTGATGGCAGTCCCAGTGGGACCAACAGTTGGTTTTGGTGTAGATGTGCTGGTCCTCAGGGCGAATCTGATGCTTCACACCTTGATGACATCGGCACCAAAGTACGCCAGCAGGGCGCCGCAGAAATTGCCAGCAACCACTTGACCAACATCAAGGACCTGCACAGCCCGCAGAAGAAGCTGCCTCATTCCTGTTCAGAGAAGTGATGGAGCAATCACAGTGATCTCAGACATTTCCTGTGAATTATCAACACTGCATGGGGGCGCCTGGCTTACCTTGATGCCGTGCAGAGGCCCTCCGCTGGCGGCATCTTGTTCTGCAGCCGTATGCTGGAGTCTGACAAGCGCCGGAAAATGTGCGCTCTGGATCCTCAGAATTTCCTTATACAGCCTGGGTACTCTCATGGGGGCTAAATGCGTGCGCTCAGTCACTATATGCTGTCATGCGGGCGCTATGGCAATTTCTTCAAGATGTGCACCCTCATCTCTATCGCACCGGAATACACAACAGCAACTAAATGGCTCAAATTTTCCTAGATTGTACCCCTGTGTGCTGCCGGGGCGCAGCAAAGGTCGTCTGAGGAAAGTTGTCCAGGCGCAGAAGATCGCGCTGAGTAGACCGCCGATGAGGTGCCAAACTTGGAGAGGGGCAGGACACCTGGACCGTACAAAGCTTGGAGAGCGGTTTTCGCCGAGCATTCTTGCTTTGAAAGCATGCTGCCATCCAGTAGATGCTGTGTGAAAGTTGTGGAAAGCAACGTGTGGTTGCAGCGGCTCCGAGCGCTTTGACTGAGCAAGGGGGGTGAGATGCAACGCGTTGTGGCTGGCGCCAGGCAGCATAGGCTGCTGTCCCTGCTGCAGCCTTGGGCCGCCGACAATGCCTCAATGCGAGGGTTTGGCACCACCGGCTTGAAGGTATAGCGAGGACGCACCAAGCTGCACGACTCCCCGGAAACTCACACAAGGCTAAGGCTTTGCAAGAGTGCACGGCCGATTAAGGCCGCATTCTGGAGTGCAGTTATCAGTCCTGTAATTGTTTGGATCCTCTTGCCGAAGGTATTGCAGCGAAATAGGCTGCAGTGGCCAGATCATGATGTATGTTGCAGATTCAAGTGCCACCCCAGAATTGAGCATGGATGAGCCCTTCCTGCTATGAATTCCCTAGGATAGGGCCTGAGGTCCACAGAAGCCGTTTGGACTCCTTGCTGCTCCTTCACATGCACATATAGGAAGTTTGTTGTTTTTGGACCTTCGAGGCGATCCGACTAGTCTGGGTGGCTCTCGCGCAGAATGCTGATGACAAGCCGCAGCCGCGAGTACCTGGAGCTCGAGTGGAGTTTAAATCGCCAGCAGGCGTAACGAGACCAGCCGAATCAACGAGGATGGCGCAGGAGATGGGCGTTGAGGTGAGACATCTGATGAAGTCTCAGTGGTTCTGTAACATGTCCGGAGGCCGCTTTTGCGCTTAAGTGTGCGTATATGCACCTTGACGGCAGCAGTGGCGGTCCTGGCGTGTCTCTTGTGATGATGCAAAGGGTGGGACATGCATGAGCATGGCATGGCCTGCAATGCAGGTGGAAGAGGCTGAATGTGGAGTGGAGGATCAAAAAGTGCTGACGTTCAGAGGGAAAGGACCGGGACCGCCAGGATCTAAGGTATGCGCTGATTGCGAGTCATGAAATAGTCTGTATGGAGAGAGCAGCATCTCTGGCAGACAGCCTTTCTTTCACTGTATCAGCTCCCTATGCATTGTGCGGTGGCCCTGCAAACCAGCAGAAATTCTATGTAGAGGTGGTACATGCAAAGCAACAGGCTGCCAAAGTGCCCAAGTGATATCTTAGTAGTCAACTTTCTTGTTTGCCCACAGGCTCCTGAGCAGATGAAGGAGCGCGATGTCTTCAAAGCCAGCCACGACAAGCAAGCAGAGGCAATCGAGCAGCAAGCTGGGGCGCCCAGCAACCCCAGCGAGTCTGCGCAGGTGACGCTCCTTCCTTCCTCACATCGCATGCCTGCTTCTCTTCGTCCCTCCACGCTCAGCAGCCTGCCGTTTGCACCTCCCAGTGGGCTTCTGGCAGCTGTCAGGGTGTGCAGAAATACATGACACCAGCAACGCGTCTGTACATGGGCTTTGTCGCTTGCAGGACAAGTATGCGATGGGCAATCAGAGCGGCCAGCACTACACTAACGGCAGCAGCGTGCCTGCCGCCAAAGGGGAGAGGCTTGCTGATGTAAGCCCCGCTGAGTCGACTTTGGACCTTTGCTGCCTGGCTCTCCCAAAGCCGCCGCGCATATGTCTGTAGTACATCTGTAGTGCTTCTTAGACCACTATTGACCAGCGTGAACCCCTCTTCACTGCAGCACACACTGGTTTTGAGCCCCAATCTGAGCAAATTGAGAGGAGACAGTGTGTTAAAGCCTGTATCTCTGCCCTCCGCCAAGACAGCCCTACATGTGCAGGCCAAGTACACGGCAAAGGCTGAGGACAAAATCTCTGAGGCAAGAGGCAAGCCGGCGCAGGGTGCACTCAATGAGGAGGCCTCTGTCAGCCGATACAATGCCATGAGAGCTGCCGCTGCGGCGGCCATCAACAGGTGTGCGCCTGTCACAGCTATCGTTCCCCTGCCAGACCCAAGCACTGGTCAAACACTGAGGTGTCTGGCCCACTGAGACTTCTGTACCTTGTGTCAGGCTCTGAATGCTTCTCTGTGTGCAGAGTATCGGATGTCATCACAGACACACAGAAGACTGTTCAGGAGCAGGCAAAAGAAACTTTGGATCAGAGCGCAAAGGTAAGCTTCACAGCCCTCACTCCTCCTTCTGAGTAGAGGCTCAGGTGGGCATATGTGCTAGGTGGCCTCACAGGGGAACATTGCCTGACCAAAGGTCTTCGTCTTGCAGCCCTGATGTGGTCGCTATGCAGGTTGTCAGAGACCTCACTGGTATGTCTGATGACTCGAAGGTGGACAAGAAGTAGGTGCAGCCTGCTTATTGCTCATTGCAGTCCTTTCAGACCACAGACTACAATTAGCGCAACGGGATACTATACCTTGCCAGACTTCATGCGTGCTCAGCATGTACCTGCATGCAATGGTAGTTCTTCTATTGCTGTGTGATCGCATGTAAGCAGGCGAAACCTGCACTGACACACCCTCATGCAAGGCCTCATAGCAGCGCCATGTTGCCGCAGACCTGCCCCCGAGACCAGAGCTGCCTCCAGAAGCAGCACAGGCCGCGCACATGAGGAGCGCCCCGGCAGCAAGCAGGCGACGCGCGGGCACACCGAGGAAGCTGCGCATCGCGGGGAGCGCGACGCGGCCAGCTACTGAGAGCGCCCAACGTCCAGCAGCAGCGCTGGAGTTGGCAGTAGCTGCGCAGCTCCGGGAGCGGGGCGCAGCCAGCTACTGACGATTGCGCGCATGAGAGCAGCGCCAGATTTGGCGACTGGACGAAGCCTGTTCTGTGCCCAGCAATAGCTTCGCACCAGGGTTGCTCTGGGTTGGCCCGATGAGGTTGCAGCCGCCCATACACTGGCAGCAGCAAGGAGAGCTGCAGCAGGGGATCCTTTGGGGTATTTAGCGGGGTTCTGCCACTAGTCACAGAAATTTCTGAGCCCCATGAGCCTCGAAGAGATGAGGCCTACTGCAGAAAAGTCCATGTGTCATGCTGTGTGGAGAGAAGAGTTACAGTAAGATAGTACAGCAGCCCAGCTTGGCCTTGATGAGAGCTGGCATTGATGCCATACATAGCAGGAAGGCTGTGTGCTGGCAGTGACAGACAGCTGTGCGCGATCCAGAAGGTGAGAGAGGAACGCGAGACTGTTACGATTTGCAGAGAGCCGGCTCACCAGCTCGTGGCAGCGCACGGGACAGCCTGTGAGAAGGGGCAAAACCCAATCCACAGGGGCAGCTTCTGCACAAGGAGCCACCTACAGATGGCCTTTTGGCTTGCACACTAGCCTACCACACGGGTGAGCATGCCCCCGCAACATGGGCAGCATTCATGACTAGCTGTCTACGAGCTTTTTGGCCTCGCAAGGCAAAGGCCATCACTGGAAGGTGTTTACAGATGCCTCTCCAATGCTGATGGTGGTACAACTCCTGTGTGCACACATGGCGCACAGGGAACTTGGTTGCACTGCAGCGCGCGATGTCAACTTCTTCTCTTGCAAGACTCCGCGTTTCAAGAAGGTGCTTTTTGGTAGTTGTGGGATCTTGACAGGCCACCGTAGTCTGTCTCTTGCTGTGTGTCGTGCATTTCTGTCGTCGCAGCAGTGCCAAGAGGGAGTTGGCCTGCTGTCCAAGTCTCATTGGCAGCGTCCTGTGGTTGTGAAGAGAGGAGTGGGATGGTGATGAAAGAGAGATGCAAGGCTGTTCCTATACAAATCTGTTTCACAAGGGTTCTAGGGGTACCCAGGAGGGGCCACATGAGCTTTGACGGGTGCAGGCGAACGCTATTCGGCCATCCCTCTAACCTAGCACTTGTGCTGCATTGCTGGACACCAATTCTTTTGCAGGAAGCGTCCTCCCGGTTACGTGGCTAGATGCCATCTATGACAGGCTGCAGCAATGTTTGCACTCAGCTGGCGGGGACTTTTGAGGCACCCTATTTCATTGGTACCAAGACCATGAGGGGCTCTGAGGTGATCAGCAGCCAAATAGAGCCAGGGATGCAGATATGACAGCCAAGCTTGTCCTAACCTTAAGGGCGTGCCAGATCCACAGCTCGTTGCACATGCACTTGCGCTTCAGGCTAGAGTAACGTCACCAGCAGCAACAATATCTGGGTTTGTGAACAGAGAGCATGCATTTCGGTTGCGAAGAGACTGTCTAAGGTTCTGATCATGTTCGCAAATCGTTCGTTGCAATGGAGGATGGTCAATCCAAAGCGTCCCTCTTACCTAGACATGCAATCACATTACCTTACACAATCGGAAGGTTGCAACTGCCTATTGTCCCCTCCTAGAGGAGCCTGTGCAAGAGATGTCCCTCCACAGGAGATCTCTCACTGGAGGAAGTGCATTGTGATACAATCCTGCTTCAACCAGTGTGTGTCCAATCAGAGGTCAGTGTGGGCTTCTTGCTTTGCAATATATGATGGACCGGCAGAAGCCGGGTGCAACGTATTTCCATAGCCCAGAAGCTATCCCCGAAAGACTCCTAGTACACCACGCAAATGATGAGGTATAAAGGCTTCTTTATGATGATCAAGCCGTGCTGGCTAGAACACGATGCTGTTGGAGCGGACCATTCCCCTCTGGCGCTTAGGCGCAGCATCTAGATGTTCCAGCTCATCAGCATAGATCATCTTGCTCTGTGGGATCATCTCCACCTCACCTTGCAGCCCCTGCATGCCATGAGGGATGCCTCATACATGCACCGCGAGCGTGCACCCTGGCAAATCCGACGTCAAGCAATGGTTCCTCGTGCTGGTCAAGGGGGCATATGCTTCTCTACGGATGAGTCTTGCTTCAGGAAAGCTCAGCCATGGTCTTTGCATAGCCGACAACCATGAGGTCTGAGCAGGCATGGGCGTAAAGGAAAGGTGAAGTGTGTACCAAAGCATCACTGGGGCCGGAGGGGATGTCCTGCAGCAAGCTGGCCTTGCTGGTGTCGCTGCCCAGACCCGAGCCCGGCCAGGCCTCAGAGCCCGAGCTGCCCAGGGAGGGCGCGCTCACGCCCTTGAGGCGCCGCGCGGTGCGCCTGTCGCGCCGCTGCTGCATGTCGCGGGTCATGCGCTGCTCGAAGGGCAGGAAGAGCACTCCCTCCTCCTGAAAGAGACCCAGTCACGCGTGTGCCTTTGCATTGTACGACGTTTACTACAGGACAACTACAACTTTGGGTGGGGCAGTTAAGCTGCATGCCTGCTGCTGGGCAAAAGGAAGCTGATCGCCATGCGCATGGCAACCAATGGTCACACTCCCAACAGCGTGCATGCAGCCTGCTTAGATTGGGCCAAGCCTACTGTTTCCAGTGCAGCTATCTACAGCTGCATAGCTTCAACACTTAATAATTCATCAGGATCGTATCAGCGTCAAGCATATGACCGAGCCTGCACCTGCAGCTTGGCAAGCTTGCGCTGGCGGTGCTCCACCTCCTGCTGCAGGCCCTCCACATGCTGCCAGGAGCGCGGGTACACATCCAGCGGGGACAGCCCCGGGCCGTCCAGGCCGCGCACCACAGCTTCACGCATCTCTTGATGGGATGCACAGTACCTGCAGGCATGGTACACTATGGTTTAGCATTCTTGATGTAGAACCTGGGACAGCTTGCATGTGCACCTGTACCAAGCTGTGTTGCAATCTAAAGCTCACTCTTCTGCATGTGCTCAAGTCTTGCTGAAAGAGCTCCTTAGGGAAATCACCTCGCAAGCCCTGTACACCCGCTACTGAAGTGCTGCACACGCACAACCATGCAGGCAGCGGGCGGAGAGCTATCAGAGGAAAGCTCAGGCAAACATAGGGGAGTGATCATGGTGGCGCGACGGTGAGATTGCTGTCCTGCCAATATTGCAAATTCCTTCTGTGAAGAATACGACTCACGTGCACAGGAAGTGGACGATGCAGTCATCGATGCCAGGTGGCAGCAGAAGGACGGGCGGCAGCTTGAAGCGCCTGCACATCAACACCCGGTCATGCCACTGTGCATGGGGTTGACAGTCTTGCAGTATCCCTGACAGTTACTGCCTTGACTGAGCCTCCTAGCACTTGAAGGTGCCTCCTCACCTCAGCCCCATTATGCAGCACAGACTTTGCCATCAAGTAGGAGTTTCCTTTGATGCACGTTGACACCTTCTCAGAGCTCTGTCTAGAGTGAGCGTGCTGATCATGAGTCAGCATGAGCCCAGAGGGTGTGTGCAGAGGGTGGGCCCACCTGCGCAGCTTCTCGCGCGAGTGGCAGGTGAAGCAGGCGGCGAAGTTGACGCCGTAGTCGCCGCAGATGCTGATGGCCTGCCCGATGCCCAGGCTGAAGGCGCAGCCCAGCATGCACACAAAGCCGCACAGCTGCCCGATCTCGTCCGGGTAGGAGCGCCCCAGGCCCCTGAATGGATCGCTGTACTCCCTGCCCATGTTCAGGGCATGCACTGTCCGCGCCCACCTGCAGAACCGTCAGCGCTTCAAACCATCAGGCTGACCGCCAAAGGATTTTTCATCTTCACGTGTAGTGTTGGGGGTGTCCTGCGCTGCACATGCAGGGGTGTGGCAAGCACCAGGCTGAGCAGCAACATAGGATCCTTTCTGAGCTGGGCTGGTAGGGCAGATACAGCACTCAGCCAAAGGGAGAGCGACGTGCCTTGTGCGATCGCACCCAAACCAGTAGCATTCCGCCAGCCTCCTGCAGATCGCAGGAACCATACAACAGGGCTGGCAAGCCTTTGATGTCTTGAAAGACAAGGCGTGGATGCTCTCTCTTGCTCTCTCTATATATAGTTGCAAGCAACTGGGCGTATACAGCCTCATTGCCAGTCACACTGTTGCTCAGCAGGGCAGTACTGCATGTGCTGCATGGACATGTCGATGCAAAGGCTGCTTGGCAATTTGGCAAGTGCAGCAAATCAAGTAGCCATAGAATAAAGCATAGCGCCTTATCAATAGTGCTCTGTGGGCTGTGCTAGGTGCGTCAGCACATCACCTGCCAAAGCAGATCCCTGCAGGCAAGCGCACACCATCAGTAGTCCAGACTTTGCTGGCCGTGCAATATGCAGCCGAGAAAGAGTCATGGCATAGGCAGCACACTATGGGCAGAGCGCTTCTTTAGCGCAACAGTACTTATGTAAATACACTGGAGTGCAAGAGCCACACCTCGCCATGCAAAGGGATTGAAGCGGAAGGAAGGACAGCAGGGGACATGCACAGCCTTCTTCACTGCACGCGGGCAGAGTGTCTCAGTAGGCATCTTCAGCCTTCACACTCTGCTTGGGCTTACATCTCATTCACCCTCACATGGTTGCTGCGTGCGGCAGAGGATTCAGCAATGTGTAAGCCGCCGACATCAAACCTCTCAGCTGAACTGAGATTGTACTGAGTGGTGCCAGTCGGCAAATCAGCTGGAATAGCGAAGACTGCACATGGGCCAAGTGCTTGCTTGATGCATGCAACCGCAAGCTGATGTACTGCTCAGATCATCGCTGATCTACAAAGCTGATCCACAGCTGCATGAAGCTGCTGCAGGGCCCTTACCTAGGCGCTCGCGAGGCCCCCAGCACTCAAACAGCCCAAATGTCCATTTGCCATCCTGCATTGCACCAGCCATCAGCAACACCTGTCCTGTGCCTGACCCACCCTTGAGACAGGTCATGTACTGGCATGTGCCCCAAAGCCTACGCTCTATGCCGCTCAATCATGATAAACACAGCCAATCTGCAAGGTGTGATTGCTCCAGAGCAGACTCAAAGGGATGGGCTGCAGGAGGTATTTCGCCCCACCTGAACAACACTGGCCAGTTGCTCTGCCACATCCTCAGTGCGGGTCGGCAGAGTGTCTCTGTAGTCTCCATGACCTTCGTATACAGTCATTCACGTACAGGGTTGCCTGCCTGACGCAAACAGGAGGCCCAAGATAGAGATTAGGTGTGCATGCCCAAATGTATGGAAGCTCTCATTGGGCACTGACAAACAGCAATGCTTACCAGAAGGCAATGTGCACCCTTCAGGAACTTTCCAATTGGTGAACCAACTCGAGAAGTTGCAGGGAAACCAGATGCCGCCTTTGGCACCTGTCATACTACCAGGACCTTGACAGAGACGCTCACGGTGATGCGGTTGCTTACTTGCGCTCTTTCCCTCGAAGTGGGGTATGAGTTCACCGTCCTGCCATGACAGGAGGCTTGTGGGGA
Organism: Coccomyxa viridis; assembly: GCA_963930925.1. Lineage (NCBI taxonomy): Eukaryota > Viridiplantae > Chlorophyta > Trebouxiophyceae > Coccomyxaceae > Coccomyxa > Coccomyxa viridis. Next base: position 362,233 of record CAWVOJ010000007.1, on the reverse strand, counting down.
GTGATGGCGCTTCGGAAAGCGCAACTAGGTCTTTGCCAAGGTAACCTTGGACATCTCCAGGGTGTTCTCGTCATCTCCAAATTCCTCTATCCGTAGTCCAGTGCTTTCTGGGAGAAGCTTCTCGTCAAACTTAATGAGTAGCCTGCAGAATCCGCTTTCGGTAACAAATATCGGTCATAGACGCCCATCGCAACAGGATTGTGACAGGGCTAACAGATGCTCGTGCACAAATGAGGCAGCAGACGTCACCTTAAAATCGAAGCCTTACCGCCAGACTCCTTGTGAAAGGGGTGCCGTCACAAAGTGCATGAGGACAGCCGATGCAGCCTTCCTTCTGCTCTGGACCTTGTCATGTGTGAGGTGCGCCACTGGCTTCCAGACATGCTGTAATGTAGATTCAACGAAGACTCGTGCTGCAGTAAGGAGCAGTTTATTTAGCATCAGACCTACCCTTGCATTTGAACAGCAAACCGTCTCTTGACATGGCTGCCTGCATGCAGTGCACAGCCTGTCAATGTTTCAATCCCGGGCATTGGCGATGAGCGCAAGCACAAATGGTGGGTGTGGCTCATTGTATCTGTATCAGGTATGCCCTTCTAGCTATTCCTGGGGCCATGACCTGCATCTTTCTCATGCACCAGATGCGGCCCCATACAGCAATGCGAGAGTTCTTGAGCCCATATAGGATGGAGCTTATGGCATAGCCTGACAGGGCTGCAAGACACTGGCAACTTCTGAATTTATATCAATGTGAATGTGAGTCCTTTCAATGTCACAGGCTTCTCATTGCTGGTCAGCTTGTTCTATGTGGCCCGGGGCATCTGGGTCTGGCGCAAGCGGGCAAGGTGTGCCTGCTGGTCTGAATTCAAAGCAAGTCATCTAGGAGTGCCCTCAAAGCGCACGCAGGCTGGCTGCCCAGCACCACACAGTGATCCCCTGCGCTGGCTTGAAAGCCCGAACAGGCCTGAGATAATTGTCAACGGTCAGCGCCCCACCGCTGAGGGATGTACAGGCAGATCAGGCAGTGATGCGCTGCTCCCTTACTCAACGTGCAAGCAGCTACTCTGAAATACTGAGCGGCCCAGCTACCAGCTGCCAACGAACTACTGGTATGCTCTGCAGGTTGCGTAAGGCTATGTTGGAGAACATGGCAACCAATGGCTCAGGTGATGTTGAAGCTGGGAGGACCCATGATCCCAAGACGGGCACCTTCTCCTTCTGGTCCCCTGAGAGCGCTGCAGTGCCTCCACAGTCAGCAGCAGCACCCAATGACCCTTTCCTGAAGGACTGGCGCAGGGCAGCCCAGATCTCTGCAGCAAATGAGGCCAAGCTCAGGTAAAGTGCCGGCCTGCTCATCATAACTGTATGCAGATGACCTTGCTGAGGTCCTGATCACTGATCATGGCATGAAGGTCTCAAGAGGTATGAGATGTGCTTGATCTAGTTCTGTGCAGTGCACCAGGAAAGTGACAAAAAGGCAGAGCAGAGAGTGTCGATGTCTATGGACTGTGTGCATATCTCTGGCTATCCCAGAACAGGCAGCCAGCTCAACGACTCATGGCATCTGAACAGGCATCTCCCTTGGGCATAGCATGAGCATCTCATGGAATCTGATGTGAGGTGCACGAGAATTGAACATGCATGTGCAGGCAGCATGGCATGGGACCAGTGGTCCTACGAAAGAAGGAGTGCATGTATCGGAAGGGGGAGCATGCAAAGCCCTCTCACGTGCTTACAAGACTACAGCGGCACAACTCCTCATAGCTACATCCTGGCATATGACAAAGCTTTTCGTCCGCCCAGTACTGGTACTAGTGGGCACTGCAACAGTGGGATTTGCGCATCATGGGCTGTGCCGTGCTGCAGGCAGGCTGCATGATGGGCTTATGACATTTAAAATACAATTTGTGTCAGTACACAGCTTCATTGGGCTTGCTTTGTATTGCCTGTAAGCTCCAAGGAGCAGAGCATAAACCCAACAGCGCACTCTAGACGCTGAAGCACAGGTTGAGCCTCTGCATCACTGCATGTGGCGCAGAGCGTGTGCTTCAGCATCCTTACACTCAAACCGTAATCTTGAGCGCGGTCAGTGCTGTCAGATACATCAGCATGGCTCCCACACACATTTCAGCTCTCTGAGGCCTACAGCTATCCCTTGTATCCTGCAGAGCTGGACGCTACACGCACTTGCTCGGAATCGCTGTCGTACATGTCATCCAAGAAACTGACGCCGATCTTGCCGTCTGGGCTGACAGTAGTCACCTCCACATCCACCCTTTCGCCCACCTCGAAGTAGTTCTCTACAGGCTCATAAGCAATGTCCATCTGGGAGCGATGCACCAATCCCGACACCCCCGGAGCTATCCTGACAAAGATCCCAAAGTCCACCACGTTTGTTATCCTGCAGTTCCTGCACCGTTGCCCACTTTATCAGGTGACGCTCGGCAGACAACCAATGTCAGGAGACAGGTCTGCTGCTATTTGTATCCATGCTGCTCTTGTGCATGCCCTCAGCTTCCGCTTTGGCACGAGACAATTGTAACATCAGCTTGTGATGCTTCAATCAGCCATCACCTTGCACACTGGCAAGTCAGGCTCAGGGTTGACTAGCCTGTAAGCCCCAAGCGAGAGAGCAGCAAGGGAGCGGTACCTTGCTGTGTGGCCAACTGGAGGACCATCGGTCTCACCCAGATCCAGCAGGGCCTGCTTCCTAGAGAGCCTGTACTTCCCGTCTGCAACCTGCACAGTGGTGATGGCCCCTTGCATGCGACTGCCCCGGCACTGAACTGCTACTTTCTCTGGGCACATCACATCCAGGAGTAGCCTTTGTCAGAAGTCCTAAGCAACAGCAGAGAATGCCGACATGTGGCCTGCCACTGCATGGTGCGGGCACACAAGAGTGTTGCCTGTCTGCAGCGCCCAAGGAGCTTCTTAAGGTAGTGCTTTTTCGGGGGTGCTTCAGGATGTAGAAAGCTGAGGCTTACCGATATCACTTTGACATCCAAGGTGTCCCCAACCTCCCAGTCCTGAACGCTTCCAAACTTGCTCACTTCAAGCTCTGAGTTGTGGACCAAGCCCAAAATGCCTGGCGCAACTTCCACAAACAGCCTGCAAGCCAGAAGTGCTCCTGCATAGGTACTTGCTTGGTTTGAAGAGTTCTTACAAAGCACGAGCCCTGTGTCATTGACTCCTTATCTGCTGTGCCAGGTGTTGGGGAGAGCTTACCCGAAGCTTGACATGCTCTTGACCTCACAGTGCCTGCAAAGGAAAACCAACACTATCAGACTTGCAGAATAGTACTGGGAGTGCTTCAAATGCACATTGTCAGAGCAGCCAGAGTTAGAAGGGAAAGGCACACATGCAAAGGCCGATCGCAAGTCTCAATGTCAGAGGAGCAGTGACATGCACATGGAGAGGCGCAGGGGCTTTGTGCTCCACACACAGATTGACATTGAAACCTCAAACACCCCAGGCAAGCGCATGAGTGTCCTCCTGGGTGGTTTGCACTGCGAACAGCACACCAATAGCGCATACACTTGAGAGGTGATGCAGGTCTTCCTCCAAGAAGGGAGCAGGATGAGCTGGAGGACACCTGAGAATCTCTCCTGGATTGGGCCCTTGTGCTGCAGCTGTGACCTCTTCCCGCACCCCATTGTCCTGTGTCATTGCTGCGTCCCTGCATGCAGCCATCTGTCTTGCCGAGAGTGTCCCTGTTTGCAAATCGAGCATCCTCTGCTGCCCAGCTCAACAGTAAAGCCATGGCAATGCTGCTAACTGCATCCTATGCTTCACAACCTCTGCTGTCCCGTCAGCCCTGTAGAGAGCGCGACGCAGAAGTTCATACCTACCTGCCTGTTGCGCCCGGAGCAGGCCGCCCTGCTGCGGACAAATACGCCCAGCCACGCTGTTTGGGGCGGTCACGCCATACATGTCTCAGGCTGAGGAGGATGTGCTTGGGGGGACGAGAGTATACCTACCTGCCTGTCACGCCCGAGGAAGGCTGTGCTGACGAGGACGATGACGCTGAAGACGTCCAGCCATTGCTGTCTGTGGCGCTCACATCAGACATGTCTGAGGCTGAGGATGACGTGCTGAGGGTGTCCTGAGCTGCCCTGTCTTCCAACAGCGCCGCTCGCCGGCTCAGGCGTATCCGCCCATTGGACATCTGCACAGAAGCCTCAGGGTCAAGTCATGACCAAGGCAACAATGAGACTGCACCTTGTACAAGCGGCATCACAAGCATTAAGCTGAGTTGATGGCAGATGTACGATCACTAGTTGACACAGATATGTCTGACTTCTGTTCCGTGTCTTGCAGTGTTCATAAACAAACACAGAAAAGCCACACCTCCGCCAGAGCTCGACCCAAAAGCGACACCCTGGCATTCTGCCACATCTGCGGCGACAGAGCAAGCCTGACAAGGTTTGTTGTCTCACCTCTAGGAGCTTGACGTCTATCTCAGTTCCATCTGGGAAGTCTTCCAGGTTGGACCTGCCAGTATCCATCTCTGAGATGTGCACCATCCCCTTCACCCCCGGCAGGATTTCCACAAATGCGCCAAAGCTGCTCTTGTTTGCTATCTTGCACTTCCTGCACAGCACAGCCTGCCACATTCAGCCCAGCGTATGCTCTTGATCACTGTGCTGGAGCCAGACAATCTCTCAGCTTTTGACATGTCCATAAGGGTGGTAGGCGTTCAACAGGCCAGTAGCGCCTGGTCCTGAAAAGGCCACTGGTATGCAGGCGCCACCATCAGTCAGGCGCAACTTAATGGAAGGCCAAGATGCACAAGTTCAGCAATACTGCGTAAGGCAATGGATGTGTCCACCAGCGGTGAGGTGCATGTGCTCAAAAGCACCAGCCACACTGCTCGTACTTATTGGATGACCAGGAAGAAGCTTGCCTGTAGATCTTGCCCTCCTCAGGCTGCTCAACCTCGGGCTGCTCCTGGCCTTCGTCCAGCTGGACAGCCTTGCGCGACAGCTTCAGCTTCCCGCCATCCGCAGACACCTGCGGGGGAGCAGACTGGCACTAGACGACAACCTACTAGCAAGATGCTCACACACGATGGTACACACCTCTCTGCAATGTAAACAGACAGAAACCATTGCAATGCTGCATGCGGGAGCCTCAAGGACCCTTGGAGCAGGCAACACACCTTGCTTGAAGGGCAAATGCCTCAGGTGCCTACTGCCTGTGAGGTCTTGACAGGGAGTCAAAGGGACAAGGAATTTTGGCTTGCAGACGCACCTCAAGCAGCTTCACGTCAAGCCTGTCATCGGCAGAGAAAGCGTCCGGGGACACTGTGCGGTCAACGTCCAGTTCAGAGGTGTGGACTAGACCCGTCTTACCAGGCAGGATCTCTACCAAAATCCCAAACTTCTCAATGCTCTCAATCCGACAGTTCCTGCACAAGAATCATCCCAGTGCTCAACAACACCCTGTATATGCATCTCTGCATCATGGATGCCCTGTTACCTGACCATCAGAATTCCGACCAGTTCAGACTCGCTGTCACAGACAAGCATCTCGCAACACAGGCAATACCTTCCTTCCTACAGATCTGATCTAGGAGGAGTGACACAGCGCAGCTCACCTGTAGGTGGTGCCAGGCTCTGGAGTCGTGCATGTGTCACGGACGAGTTGCACTGCCCTCTCCAGCGTCTCGTCTGTGGGAGCCCTCACCTCCACTCGCCCTGCGGGACCGTCCACCACCTGTGCAGCAGACAAGCAGGTGAATCAATGGAATTTATGTACCGAACCACACGGAAGACTACCAGCACCAGACCTTCTGGGTCGTGCTGTCACCCTCTGAAGACCTTGAGGAAGCCTGTCCTCTTACCATCACCTTGGGCAATCCAAAATGACGCAAGCGTTATGCAGACACTCACAAATTGACACATGCTGGCAACCCAGGACTGGCTGCAGTGGCACAGGAAGACACATCCTTCAGGATCCAAGGAAATCCTGACTTGGGCTCTGTGATCTTGACATTCCCAGGCTAGATATCAGAAACGTGATGCAGGGCGAGACACAAGAGCACAGACTTATCACAGGCGTTAGCTGCAAAGCCTCACCTGGACCTGCTCGGCGCCAGACTCGACCGTGATGGCGCGGATGTTGCGGCCGCCGGGGCCGATCAGGAAGCCGACCTTCTCGGGGTCGACGGTGACGAGCTGGATGCGCGGGGCATTGTCTGCCAGCGCCCGCCTTGGCGCGGGCATGCACCTGTCCATCTCGCCCAGGATGTGCTGGCGGGCCGTCCTCGCATGCTTCAGTGCTTCTGCAAGGATCTCGACTGTGATGCCCTCCACCTGCAGAAGCACGGCTTTATGTCCCACAGCACCCAGAGTCAATTCCACCTGACTGATACAGATCATTCCACTCAAATTCCGTTATCCAATTTCTGCCTCACAATGATCCTTCTGTGCTTGCATGCCATGCAGCTGGTCTTTAGCTGCTCACTTCATAGTGCGAAACGTCCTTGGAGGTCAGAGGCAACTTGTATGCAGGCCAGTTTAGCCAACTCTGCGTGATGGGTGATTATCCTTTGCTCTTATAGACTGCAGAAAGCACCTTGATGTCCATCTGGAAGGCTGTGATGGCGTCTGCATCTCCGGCAACCTTGAAGTCCATGTCTCCCATGGCGTCCTCGCTGCCCAGGATGTCCGTCAAAATCCTGAACTGGCCGTCCTGCTCCAGCATAAGGCCCATGGCCACACCCGCCACTGGCCGCGTCACCGGCACCCCTGCACACAGGCGTTCCCTCTCCTCCTGATTGCGCCTAGAGCGGGCCAGATGTGCTCTTCTGGAAGTGCTCCGGCTCTTCTCATTGAGAAACGCTGGGTTTCAGGTGGACAGCAAGCATCTGGGCTCAAGATCCCGAGGAGTTTCCGTTTGGGTCCCAGTGCTCGTATGACCTGAGTAAGACACCTATGAGCAGCTCTTGCGGCAGCTGGGGCACAAGATATCCAGCAAGAGGGAACAAAAACACTCGACTTCTGTGGCTGGCTTGCTTGGGGTATGCTGGCCGTTGATTTGAGTGTCTTGTGCATGCGCCGTGCATGTTGGAGGGTACCCTGCGGTGCACTATAAAGGTTTTGTCACCAAGCCAGACTGCTGTGCAAGAACCTTGCCTGCGTCCAGGAGTGCCAGGTAGCCACCACAGACTGTGGCCATGGAGGAGGACCCATTGCTCTCTGTCACTGTGCTCTCAACGCGGATAGTGTATGGAAAGGTCTCCTGCGGAGCAGCCCCAGACTGTCAGGAATGCAAGCCTCTGCAAGTTTCACTGTGTGAGGTGTACATGGCATGAGTGCTGTCCGCACAGGGTCCACCCATAAAGAGATACGTCATTGCAGCACCATGCACACTCATGCCTCAGCAGAACAGGTGTCTCCTAAGTCTCAGCATGCACAGAAGCGGGATGCTCTGCAACAGAGAAAATGTCCTGTCGGAGATCTGCATGTGGGTCAGTATGGTGCAAGGTATCCAATTTGAAAAAGAAGCGACACGACAGGGCAGGCCTGACCTCATCTGGGATGATGGGTGTGAGCGCTCGCTGCGCCAGCTGGCCATGGCCAACTTCGCGCCTGCCCGGGGCGCCCACGCGCCCGGTCTCACCCACGGAGCTGGGCGGGAAGTAGTACTGCAGGAAGAACTTGTCCTTGCTACCCTCAGTCATCTCGTCCCGCTGCTGCGCGTCCATCTCGGAGCCTGCACAAAGAACACATGCGTCATGTCAAGCACAGATGAGGGTCAAGTCGGGCGTTGCTCTTCGTAAGCCCTTCATGCATGGCAAGATATTGAAGAGAGTCCCGGGGGCAGACACTTACATTCATGGTGGCCACAAATTTCATCAGAGATTTCATCTGCCAAAGATACTGACAATTCCTGGTGCACATGGCTCCAAGGGTCGCTTCTGTGGTGGGTTCCCAGTTATTGCTACAGCTGGCCTGTTTATAGGATTCAGGGGCAAACTTACCGAGGGTGGTGACAGTGATGGTCTGAGTCTCGCCCCTGGTGAACAGGGCGGAGCCGTGCGTGCAGGGCAGCAGCCCTGCTCTGCACGCTATGGGCCTGACCTCATCGCACTGGCGCCCGTCCGCTCTCATGTTCTCCCGCGCGGCCAGGTCGCGCATGAGTCGGGACTCCACGCTCTGCACTCAAGTTCAGCGTGGTCAGCGCCGCTGGTCTGCACTGGAACTGGTGCTGCAGAATTCACTTCAAGCCAACTTCAATTTCACTTCAATCGGTGGCTAGCTGCGCAACATCATCAGCAATGAAGCACATCTGGGCAGCATGAGAACATTGCCAATAGATACACATGTGAGACCTGAGTGTCCCAAAGGGGGCAGACATGGTCCCAACCCTCACACCTCCTCACTCTGTGCTACCCCTACACATTGCCACAACAGGTTGCTGGCCAGCCTTCACACACCTTGAATGCCTTGCCAAACTGTGAGAGGTTGACAGGTGAGCTGTCCTCAACAGCCACAACCTCGTCATCCTCCTCGTCCTCGCCCTCGGCGCCATCCTGCGAGCCGCTGTTCTGTGACGCTGTGAGCGCGACCATCTGCTGCTGCAGCTGCTCCTTCACGCTCTTCTGGATGGCTATGGCCGCTGCCGCCCGCTCATGCTTGCCTGCGGAGACATAAACTCTCAACAACAGTTGCGCAGCACTGCCAAACACATCAGCTGCTGGTGTTGTATTGGTGCTCAGTGGACTGCTGCTGCACTTTGTGGGAAACAGCACGACATGCTCAGGCTTGCATGTCAGGCCGGTCCAGGTCCACAAGGTGCAGCAGCACCCCATCCCCTGCGTGCACCTATTGCCAGAACTACTGGCGGCAGAAAGCTTCATTTCACCTTTCGCTGCACGCAAGGAGGGCAGCATATGTTTAGCATACACCAATGGTGCACTCCTTGCTTACCGCTGATATCTCTGTAGGCCTGCTCCATGCGCTCCCGGCACAGGGCCTCGATCTTGGCCTCCAGCGCAGCTGTGGAGTCAGGCTTGGGCTCCTGCTTGGCCTTCCCGATCTCCGCCCTCCACGCATCGATGGCTCGGCACTGCTCTGCCACGGCCTGGTGCCCCATCCTCACCGCCTGAACAAGGAGTGGCCAATGTCAGTCTGCAACTACCAGTGCTGGCGTTGTTGGGGTTCCATTCGTACACAACGAAAGGCGGGATGAGTGAAGCGCGCTTCGAGGGGCAAAGCAGCCGCGTGTACCAGCCCCTCAGACCCAGAGCATGCATTCCCCCAGGTGCACACAACTAGCAATGGGTCTGCTCGTCAAGAGCAGAGCACCCCTACCTCCAGCATGTCCTCCTCGGGGAGGAAGTCGCAGTAGCCCTCGATCATGAGCACAGCGTCGGCTGTGCCTGCCAGCACCAGGTCCAGCTTGCTCTCTTCCATCTCCTGCTCTGTGGGCCCCACCACCAGTCCTCTGCCCTCCAGGTAGCCCACTCGAACCCCCGCCACTGCCTTTGTGAGCGGGATATCTGCGCAGGCAATGAATCGCTCTCGTCAGACGGGTCACCTCTTTTGGCGAACTCCTGAACCAAGCTTGGCAGGCCTATGCGAGTAGGTCCTGAATACCTGACCACCTGGTCTTGGTGAGGACTGCAGGCTGAGGAATGCAGGTCCTATGCATCAGCCGCAAGAATGAGACTCATCTGACCTGGCAAGCTTAGTCAAGGCAACCGCAGATAAAGCCAAAAGGAAAGGCCTTTGTACCTGAGATTGACAGGGCTGCCGCTGCTGCGGTGATTGCAAGGGGCTCGGGTGAATTGATGCCATCATAGCTGAGAACCCATATAAGCACCTACAACAGTGGTTCAGCACTGACTTGACCATTGGCAGCAAGCTTTTCAGGAGCACATAGAGTGAGGAATCACAGCTTGGGATGTCATGCAGCTGCACAACATCATGCGATTCTGCAGCTTCTATCCCTTCAAGCCAATGAGATATCTACTAGCCATTGCCCCTGCAGATATATATGCCGATACAGCGCAACTTCAGCAACAATAGCTACCATGCTGTCTGATGGAGTGGATACTCACCTGTGTGTCATTGGACCAGCCTGGAGCAAACATGGGCCTTAGAGGCCTGTCAATGAGGCGTGATGTCAACACTTCACCCTCCTTTGGCCGCCCTTCTCTCTTCAGCCAGCTCCCCCTGTCACAGCAAGCCATGGTGAGCGCACAACATTAGTCATCAGCAAGAGTGCCAATGAGGCGACCATGTAGGACCCTCAGGTGGAACTTCGCTACTTTGCACAGTACGCCACCCCCCAAAGCACCTGAAGCCTTGTCAAGTGTATCTGATAACCACACAAGGAACAGGGCGTCCAGAAACTATATGACTGGTGACAAGGGGGTGAGTTGTTGAGGCGCACGTGGTCCTGCCGGCAGCGCTGAAGCGCTCAGAGTAGTTGACCGTCAGCGGCAGAAAGGAGCCATCGCCCGTAGCCTCCCTGCTGCAGCAGGCTGTCGCATACACCATCTGCGGGCACACCAATGCAGTGAAGAGCCATTTTTGTGCTTTTAGCAATGAGCATAGTGCTCTCCTAGCTTGTGAGTGAAGGCACAGGGGAGCTTGTGCGCAGCTCCCGCATTGAATGTCTGTTGAGGGAAAGTTGTCAGGATGCAACTAGCAGAGGCCTTACAGTGTCCCCTGATCTGAGCATGACAGCCCCGTTGGCCTGGCGCCCAATCTCTCCACTCTCCAGGAAGATCTGTCATCACATAGACTGTCAGGTCTCCACTTTGCAGGAAAGAGCCTGGATGTGCCAAAGTGAGGCCTCAATTTCACGACAGACGCACCTCTCGTCCTGCGGAGTGTATCACTATCGAGCTAGGAGGCGACAGTGTGTTCTGCGTGTCGGACTGAGAGCAGCAGATGTGCTGCCTCATCCCCTGCCTCCCACATCTGATCTGTACGTTGCTATGACGTGGGCTGGCCCATGTTCGTATCCCACTTCCTTGAAATCTGTGACGTCTATGAAGTGGGAATGCGGCAGAATTACTATCTATAGAGTATGCACACTGTCTGTGGCCTGAGGCTTGGACTGCACCTGTGGGCCAGCTTGCCACAAACATCGGACAAGCGTCTTATCACAATGCTTGGCCTACTACGTACTAGTCAGGTGTTAAAATTCTATCTTCGACATCTTTGAAGATGGTGTATCCTCGATATTGTGTCTGACTGGGCTCAGAGGCCTTTCGGTATAATCAAGTAGAGCGTGCTGGCTGCCATGCTCCGGGAAGCTGGTGTTCCGGAGCAAGTTCGCAGGTGCGCCTTCGCTGGTATACCCAAGCGTCCTTACCATAGTGTCTGCAGGGAAGCGTTACAACAAGTGTGTATGACGTTCTATGTCATCACGTGATGAGTGGAAGCAGCACTACGATAGCTCAGATGATCATGCAGATGATGACCCCTTTCCGAAGATGTTGGACGGGGAGGCACACAATATCCTAGGACCATATGTTGCCACAGAGACTACCACTGTAGTGAAGGTACAAAGCTTGCAGTATCCCGTTCCTACGCATCATGCTTCGCATGTTATGACACGCTCAGGCACTCAAAGTAGCACCATGGGCTTGCCACTGCCAACTTAGATTAGTTCAGCATTATCAGTACATTCAAGGCGGCTTGCGGTATCGCAGGCACTGAGATTTGCTGGAGTCGGACCACAGGACTGCATAATTGATCTGGGCTCAGGGGACGGCCGCTTCTGTGTGGCAGCTGTCCAGCAATTCAGAGCCAGAGCTGCAGTGGGCATCGAGATAGATGCGGAGCTCGTACGAGCATCACAGGCGCATGCAACGGCATGTGGAGTGGGGAGTAAAGCACGCTTCACGTGTGCAGACCTGACAGACCCATTATTGGACGTCCTCACCTTGGCAGGGGATGCAAACCCCTTTACACTTGCCATAGTGTTCCTGCTGCCTGAGAGCGAGCCGTTGTTCGAGAGGCATGTCAGAAGGCTGTACGATGGTGGAGTGCGCATCCTGTCACTAGCCTTTGCCCTCACGGGCCTGCAGCTCCTAAAGTCTGAGAGGCCCCTATACTTGTATGGCAGGGATGGGTGACCCCACTTGCAGTAAGGAACTCACTTGTCCCGGCATGGAGTCACATTCTTGGTGCATCTTTTGTTGTGGGCTGGAGCTTAAAGGTTATTCCAAAAATGCCCAGCTGCAGCTCTTAAGAAGATTCTAAGAACAGTCAACATGACACTTGGCTGGATTGGCGCTGCTTGTAATGGTCGCCCTGTGTAATTCTGTCAGCGCTGCAGCAGCACTGCTGCCTGCAGCCCCGCTGCCTGCAGCCCCTGAGTGTTGCGGCAGCTTTGTTTGTGCCTTTCTAAGAACTGCTGTGCATACCCAGCTAGGGTGGCAATCTTTTATACATACAGACTCTGGTCCCTACCTCTCAATCACTACAGGCCCCTCTCTGTATTCTCATGGTAAGCACAGCATCCTCCTACTGTCTCATGTGCTCTGTCTTAATCCAAATGGCCCTCCTGAATCTTCAGGCCAACCAGCAAGCTGGCTGCAATCTCCCGAGCCAGCACATCTCCCAGCCATCCCTGATCCACTGCTTCTTGCAGCACATCAGTGCCACCTGCAATAGTACAGCAAAGGCGAGCTTCAGTAGGGCATTACCAACACTGTGGCTGGTCCATCACGCGCTTCAGCACCTCAACAAATGGATGCCATGTTGATGAGCAGGCTGTTGAGCACTGTCTGATGTGGGAATTACCTGCTCTAATGGTTGCCTCCATGCCATCGTGCTCCTTGCAGATGGCCTCCAGTGCTTCCACAACTGCCTTGCTGACACCTGCAGATTCCCACATGCCACTTTCCTGTTGATGCTGCATAGTGTCCAAGATGATGGTGGCCCCACTTGAGGCGCTTGAGACACCACTGACAATTGCAGAATATGACCTCCCTAAGGCGCAAATGGACAGCGCTCAACACTGTGACCTGTTTGCAGTTGTGCAGGCTCTTGTTGGAGACAAACTTAGATTCCTTGCTGCCTATTCCTGCATTCCAGTCAGAGGGCGCCACGGCAAGATTGCAAGCTGACCTGGATCAGCGCCTGCATGCAACAGCCCCAGGAGCTTTGCAGGGGCGTTCTCGCGCCGCAGCTCCTCACCAGCCATGCCAGTGGCTGCAAGCCTCCTGATGCGCTTGGCCCCGCTGCTCTGCATGAACGGGGTCTCCGCCTCCAGCAGCCGGACCGCGTGGGTCACATTGCCTGCAGCTGCATGTGCAAGCATCCAATCTTGTAGGTAGCAGATCGATGTCAAGTATCTTCCACTGAGGTGCTGAGCGCGATCTGAATGCACAAAACCTCGCATTGCTGCTGCAAACCGTGTGGTCCGTGCTGTCCAGCTGCTGCCTTTGCCAGCTGCCTGGCATATCAAAGCCTTAGGGGCTTTAAACTGGTCAATGCCAGGCAACTAGCAGCATCAGCGGGACAGAGCGTGCCACATTGTCTATATTTGCAGGAGACCATGTACAGGCAGTCAAGCTGGTAACAGGTGACAGGAGAACTTCTCCTAATGCCAGCAGTCGAAGCAAGGGCAAGTTCTCATTCAGATGCAGAGCAAAGCATTTTGCCGCAGCATACATATCAGCTTGCCAAGCGGCCGTGAATTTACTTCACATGTGCTGTGGTCTTAGCGCTATGGCGCTCCAGATTTAGCAATGCCGGGTGTTGCCACTGAGAGCAGAACCATTGCTTTGGAATGACTGGGGCACACCTATGTGGGGCCCAAGCTTGAGGCCTATGGCCAGGATGGTGGCAAAGAGGAGGCCCTTGAACACATAGCCCTCAATCCCACCACTCTGCTTCTCCTGCTGCTGGCCCGCATCTGCTGCCTTTGAGCTGGCTGCTGCAAAACCCCTTGCTCCTGCTACCACTCTCCTTAGTCAGCCTACTCTGCGTGCTCAAGACTCCTTCCCAGGGGAGCGCTGACAGCATGTGTAGGAGGTGAGTGGATCTCCCACCTGCTTGTGGACGCTGGAACGTGGCAGATGGCCCCCTAGGAGCCGTAAGTGCCGTAGTAGGACAAGCTTTGCCAGCCAGACGCTGAGGAGCGATATACCAAGAGGCAAATGACCGTTGCAATGAATGGGACAAAACAGGACAGCGTGTTCCAGCAGCGCTGGCAAGACCCGTACACGCCTCTGATGTAGCAAAGAGTCTTACATCTGCAGAGACTGACAAATGTCGCTTGATAGAGGCGTAGCTGCAATTCGTAAGTCTTCTCAACATCATGACACCATTCTCGGGTCCTTAGGCGTCAGCTTGCACGAGCCAGAGAAAGTTCTGTCATGTATGTAAGACGATAAGGTGCTCAAAGGGCGGTGCAAGTCTTGTTCTGTGTCCCACAGAAGACTTTGGGCGTGTGGGCAAGTCTGCTGCCCATTTACTGGGCATCCACACACACCCATGGTCTGACTCATGGAGTTGGCTTTTGAAAACAGCTCAGCTGATGCTCTTGCAGAAGCCGCGATGCTGCAATTGGCTTTGAGATACGTACTGCATTGAGCAAGACCATGCATGCTAGAGGTGTATAAACGCCAGCTTGTAGGATCTAGATTTATAGATCTACAGCTGCAAATCTTTCCACCCACCAGCTAGTTCTTCAAAAGTCGGTATCCAGTCTTGCTGCGCCACATGGCACTCACAGTTGCACACACAGCGAACACGCGATTGAACCCAAATGATCTGATAAGACGATGCACGTCACTGCTAGCCCTGGTCAGAAATGCGCCAGATGTGCTCATTAGTGTTGTCTGGGACCATCCTCACCCTTAGAAGCCATACTGATATTCATTGCAAAACAGACATGCGTAACAGCATGCGTGCCATCCCATGTACTCTGAGATTCTCTGAGTCTACTACTACTACTCCCAGGCTGTTCCCTTCTCTCATCCCTAGCAGGATCTCACACTTCGGCTGGTTCAGGCGCTGACTACATTCTGTGGAGCTGTGTCGCTGGCAACGTTCCCCACATCATCGGGCCTGTCCACGAGCTCAAACATAGCAAGAGAGGAGTCACCTGTAGGTGCACAACCACTTCCGCTGAGCTATTTCATCATGATGCGGAGATATGGACAGTATCAACGGGACATGCGGGGCAGCAGTGTAACCACCAGCAATTGTTTACTCCTTGCCGAGCGCCCATCATTCCAGTGGGATGTACACAGCAATGCACAATACTTACTACAGGCTTGGTCTACAGCCACTCAGCTGATGAAGGGAATGATCCTGAGTTTAGTCTTGCACACATCTGCCTGAGGCCAGTGAGACTGAACTCGGCCTATTCGCTTCTTTTGCCAGCTGAGTGGTTGTGACTGGCCCGAGACCGGCCTTGACTTATGACTGCATGGTCGCACAGACACATAGCATGTGTTCCTTCAGGCCATGAAGCAAGATGGAGACTCACCGAAGACAATCCTGGATCCGACATAGAGGTCAGCTGCGCGGTTTGGAGGCAGCTCCTCCTCATCCAGGTAGGTGCCATTTGTGCTGCCGAGATCTGTCACAGAGACTTTCCTTCCCTCTGCACATCCAGTGTGAAGCCTTGTATCTGACCACACGCAGGACAACAAGTGTTGATGCGCCTTCTGTACATACACAGGACTGTGCACTTGCACTGTCAGCCATTCCTATCATGCTGTGCAGGTGGTAAAGAAGTGCCTTCACCAGGCTGCAGAATCATTCAGAGGCAGGTGCGTGAGTTCTAAGGAAGCCTTGCCAGCCCTGTCAATGTGTATACCTCAATGGGGTGCCGATGCCGGGACTTACTGATCCTCAAGAGGGCGTGCCGGCCAGACACAGTGGGAACTGGGATGACTACGTCAGCAGGCTCCTCCCGGCCAACCTCATACACACCATCCTGCAGCTCAATCTCCCCTGGCAGATCCACAGCCTGGTCAAGATGGTTTGTGCTCCCATCGCCTGCACCGGAGAAGGGGTATGGTCAGCCTTGGGCGCTTGCCCTGCCTGTCTGGCTCGGAAAGCTCATTGATGTGATCCTCTGAGTAGACTGGCCAGAGGGTGAAACAGATGGTGCCTTATCAACAGTCAGCGTGTAGAGAGCATTATCAGTCATGAGGTGGCCCTGATAAAGAAGGACTCAGAGATGATGCTTGTGAGCCTTACCGGTGGGTACAAGAACCAGCTGATTGGCCACCTGCAGGGCCCGTTGCCTGGAAGGAGTTGCCCTGCCTGCGAGAACACCGCAGATACCCCTCAGATATCTCCAGCATTCGCCAGCATTGCGGTGCAGACAATGCTTCGTGTAGACTGTGGCTGCTTCAGAGCACCATCAGAGCACACGTACTACATGTTCAGCATTGCTTGGGACACAATGGGCACGATGTCGGACATCACCTCTCACAGTCTTGACTGGCACAACACACCGCTGATAGCCCGCAGCCAGCTGACTGCGTGCCCCCAAGGCTGTGACAAGAGCCATGCTAGCAGATACGTCAGTAATTTCCTCTAGGCTATGCGGCAAGTAGTCACACATGCCCAGATGCAGCTGGGCTTTCGTGCATTGGGCAGTGCCAATTCAGGACAGCTCTCAGCATCACTTCAGTGCAAGCTTCCAAGCAGCCATCGATGCAACAGACCACGTGTGTATCACTGTGTCAAATGCGTGAACTTATAGCATGCTCAATTAGGGCCTTGTGCATTCGGCACAGATAGCCAATCAGTCACGGGGCGTCTTAAGTCAGGTACGTCCTACCTCATTGATACAGGCCCCTTTCTGCGTCATGACGTCTCAAAGTATTAGAGATAGGTTTACGAGACGACATCCTCCGTGTTGCATCATATACCAAGATTCCATTGCTGCTTTGAGGACACGCTGACTCAGCTATGCATTGACTCCTAAGGTGCTTTGCGGCCTGCTGTACTACCCTCGCAATGTATGCACTGCTGTCCCACATCGGGGCAGAGCGATAGCACGCGTAAAGGCCAAGTCTTTGGTCTTCGCACGGTGACTGATGTACTCGAGTCCCAATGCTCTTGAACGCCCCTGTGTAGGGAAACATGGGGGCAGAGGTAAAGGGTGTTACGAATGGGCTGTCCACGGACCCCCTCACTCTGCCGCAGTGGGTTCTCGTCCAGCAGCAGAAAGAGGTGACCACCACCTTCCTGCATGGCTGGAATGCTGAGCGGTTGCATGATGCTGGGTCAGCATTCTGCCCTGCTCCTCCCTGATAGCAGTAAAGGATGATACCCTATGCAGGCTCCACACGCGCGTGGCAACCTCTCCATCTTGCTGAATGCCATCTGTGTGGCCTGTAAGTTTGTGGATTCAGCGGTCCGCAAGGTGAGGGATGTTCTGGCAAACAGGCCCATGTGTACAACTGCTTGTCTATCACCCGTCATCCAAGCTCAGGCTTCCTGCACTGCTGTCCGCCATGGCGCACATTGGGGAAGCTTGCCGCTCTCTGCATGCAAATGCGCGGTGCAGGCCGTTCCTTCCTTAATGATGTTTGCTGTCCATGCAGGCGGGCCTCTCGGACCTGCTTGGTCTTGCTGGTACAGGGAACATCCAGGTGGGCCACTTCTGACATACGTTCAACTGAAGTTGTCAAGTGCGCCGAGCACCGCCGCCTTGCTGGCCCCTCTACAGAGGACGGAATTGTGAAAGAAGTGTCATGTCTGCAGGGAGAGGACCAGAAAAAGTTGGACATAGTGGCAAATGAGGTGTTCATCAATGTGCTGAGGCGAAGTGGTCAGTGCTCAGTCTTGGTGAGCTCTCATCCCTTTTGTGACTCTGTCCCAAACAGCTGTCCTGATGGCTTTGCGTGTCTTCCCCTGTAGCTCACACTGATGTACATGCGGCGTGCAGTCCCAGCCTGAGCAGGGTTCCTGTCACAACTCAGAAGCTTGGGTCCTTGCTAATTCAGGTGTCAGAGGAGGTTGATGACGAGGTCATCATAGAAGGGGGCGGAGAGTACAGCGTGGTCTTTGACCCCCTGGATGGCAGCTCAAATATCGACTGTGGGGTCTCCATCGGCACCATTCTTGGCATATACAAAAAGGAGAAGACAGAAGCACCCTCTGTCAAGAATGTCCTGAAGGTCAGTCTGCAGTCTCTGGACCCTGCTTGCCCTATGTGATGTTGTGCAGCTGTCTGTCGGTGCTCTCAGCGCTCAGCAGCTCTTTCACTAGGTCTCTGTATCCGGACCTGGAATGCGTCTGAAGATAAATTTTGCTGCAGAGCGGGAGGGAACTTGTAGGAGCCGCATACTGCCTTTACGGCTCGAGCTGCTCAATGGTGCTCTCGGTCGGGAAGCAACCTGCGCACTTCACCCTGGATCCTTCCCTGGGCGAGTTTGTGCTGACCACGCCTGCCATGAGTGTGCCTGAGAAGGGGAACATCTACTCCATCAACGAGGGCAACTCTGTTCTGTGGGACACGGCAGTATCTAGGTGAGCCCTCAGCTGTGATGCACTGGCAGGGAGGCACTCATATGCATGCTGTGCTCTTTGGAGCCCAAAAATACCTGCACTGCATTAATTCTCCTTTGTGCGAGGGTATATAAAGTGCACATCCACCCTGCTGCCATGCCCGGGATGCAGTATGGTCTAATTGCGCACGTCTGACACCATGAGCGCACTGTGCAGGTATGTTCAGGAGTGCAAAAACCCTAGCAATGGAGGTTCGCCCAAGAGCCTGCGCTACGTCGGCTCTATGGTTGCAGACGTGCACCGTACAATCCTGTACGGAGGGATCTTCATGTACCCAGCAGACCGTAAGGCAACCAAGGGCAAGCTGCGGCTTCTATATGAGGTCTGTGTCCTTTTGCCTTTCCTGTCAGCTGCCACAACTCCCCACAACACGCAGCACAGGCTTAAATGACCTGCTTTTGAGATTGCTCACTTGCGAGTGATGCAGCGCAGAGATATGCAAGGCATCTGCAGGCCTCAAAGGGGCCAAGAACTCATGGCTGCGCACTCACATGATGGTCCCTGGTCCTTAGCATGGTCCAGCATGCCCGCATCACGCTGAGCTTCACGCTCTGCCAGCGATCAGGCTCTTGATCTGTGTTGGGTGGTGCTGCAGGGGAACCCCATGGCCTATCTTGTTGAGAGTGCAGGCGGGCGAGCCATCACACATGAAGGCCCGGTCTTGGACATTGTGCCTGCCAGCATCCACGAGCGCTGCCCGATCTTTCTGGGCAGCAGAATAGACATCGAGGAGCTTGAGGCTTTTCTCCATGCCAAGGCTTGATACGAATGCATGCGTAGCAATCATAGGCACTGCCGAGAGGATTGATCCAGATTCAGGCCCACCCCACAGCCTATATAGTCCGTCAGTGAGCGCCAGAGTATGGAGTATCACCGAGAGAAGGGGTCTGCAATCTGCATTTTGACAGATCTGTAGAGGACCCCAGTCTGAAAGTCTGTGTGCTCCTGCAACCTTCTGGACAGCCACACCTTCAGGGAGGCTCAGTGGTTAGTACTTGCAAATCTTCTGGGGTTGTACCTGGAGAGCCGGAGAGCTCTGCTGGAAAATTTGGATCCGCTTGGAAAGCCCGCGCTCCAGATTGGCTGACCTCTTCAGTGGTTTCTTCTGGAAAGCCTTGGCCTGCTATGACAGCACCTGGCTAGAGCTTGTATTCATGAGTGCAGACGTGTGGCCTTGGAAAGGCAGAGTAGGCATGGCTACCACAGACGGCACTCGCGTGACTTTGCGAGGTCATGCAAGGATCAACGTCATGTTCCAGGATACATTTGCCATATATGGCATCTAAACGCTAGACAACATAGGACAGATGTGCGGCAGTGTTCCCTGCATGGACATACAGAGGCAGCAAATCAGCACATGAGTGCATGCATGCCCATGTGGCCACGGGCTCTGTGTGAGCAGACATGCGGAAGAGAGTGATATGCCTGACGTGGCGCACAAGAGGAAGCTTGGATTCAGAGCCTTAATTTAAGCCGCAGCGCTGTACATGTAGCTCTTGTGGGATGTCCCGTTTGACTGGCTCTTAGGGACATACATAGCTAGTAGTGTGATGTGCCTGACCTATATGCCTGTGCACAGTGCGCTCGAATGCAAGTGCAGCAGGGTACAGCTGCTGCAGCAGCAGACTCCTTCCTCCGGGAGGAGGGCACCTTGACCTGCAATAGTTGGCGACAGGGATTCTCACTTAGCCTACTGCCTTACCTCTGCACAGACCGACCTGTCACCCTCTGGCAGTCTTGAACGGAAACTCCTGGAGCTATGACTTGCACTGGCTTCACAGACCATCTTGCCAAACTTTGTCAAGAGCTTGGTCTTCCAGTGAAGTGCATGTCCTGGAACAGGACGTGAAGCACAGCATTGAAAGCAGGCACGAACCCCGCCGCATGATGAAGGCCCTTCACAGCTGTGGAGCTCCATCGATGCTATGCCTATAAAGCTGTCAGTGGCAGGTCCGAATGCGCCTTCCGAGGGGATTGATGGGAAATGCGAGCTGGATGTCTGATGGAGACAAAATGCAGATCGATCCCAGAGTGGGCCTCAATACCAACGCGAGAAAGAACGTTTATACGATGGGCTAGATGAGGAGAGGAGCTCACTCATCGGGCCCATAATGCGCGTACGACCGAAGAAGAATGTGGAAGTGGTGAGCATCGGCCTGCCCACTCAGTGTATGCAGGCCCTGACATCAAACCATTGCTATTGTACGGATATACTTAGTCTCTCATCGTTTTGCAGCCTACAAAAGTCAAGGAGTTCGTGGACAAGGCGCTTGCAGCATCACCCCATGACCTTCCTGATGTCCTAGAAGGCTTCAAATGGGTATATGAGAAGGTGATCGGCCATCCCAAAGACAAGAAAACATTATGAAAATTCTTTTGCTGCTTCCGGCTCCGCATGCATGGTTGCTGTCACAAGAACACCAACAATAGACGTTTGGGCGCAGGGCGACTTCTACCACTGGTTGTCGCTCTTCAATCGCTTCGATGAGACTCTTGAGACCATCCTCAAGGACAGGAAGGACGTGAGCCTCGATGGGGCACCGGAGCCGCATGCAGCACCCTTTCCGAGTCGGAGCGTCCTGTCCATTCTCAGGGTCTCCACCACCATCCTGGAGAACTGCTCAAACAAGCACCTCTATCAATCTCATGAGGTAAGAGAACGCTGGAATATTCGCGTGAAGCAGACACTGGCGTTGGCTCATTGAGTGCCCCCATGACCCACCTGAAAGTTGCCATGCTGGGATGTGCCTGCAATGCTGGAAGCCTTGGTAGGTCCTCAAAGCCCCTGAAAAGCTTGTCATGCTGCAGCACATCACAAGCCTCCTAGCAGCCCCCGACAAGGAGGTGGTCGAGGCTGCACTTATGACGCTGGTGGCCTTCCTCCGGAAGACACATGGCTCCAGCGTGAGATGGCATGGGTCCTCAGACCTCAACACCCGCCTGCTGGCCCTGAGCCAAGGATGGGGCGTCAAAGAACTGGTAGGCTTATACAACCATCTGCATCATACATACAGGGACTAGGTGTCTAGCACATGAGCTACTTGACTGGCAAAAACTTTCATTCATGATGGCTCTCTTTGACTTGCAGGGCATCGATCTGGCAGCCTGCACAAACAGCGACGAGTCTGCTGTGCAGCATGTGAGCTACCTCCGTTCTTCCTCTATGATGCAAATGCCTCTATTAGTGTCACGTGCTTGAGATCAGGCCCAAAAAAGGGCTCATATGCACAACTTTAGGGCTACCTGTGGGATCCCTTGGACCTCTGTAAGCAGTGAGCAATGCATTCAGGGTGTTGTCATCAAGCTTGTGCAGCTTTTGCAAGCACATTCAGGTCTTCACCCTTCTATGCAGGGAACCAATCAATTTGATGCCTCCCTGGCTGCGCAGGCTCTGCAAGCAGGCTCAAGGCTACACTATGAGTTCTATGAGGAGCATGATGGCAACGAGACAGCGGGGGGCGTGCGCGTCATCAACCTGAAGCGCGTGGACAAGTACGCAGAGTCTGAGCATGAGATTCTGTTCCAGCTGGTGAAGCAGTTCAACGTTCCTGAGAAGCTCAGGTATGCCTCTCAGCGCCCCTGAATGAAATTCGAAGCTACAGCCTGTGAGTTCTGGTACTTCCCCATGTAGAGCCCTGAAGCTTGTATGGCATCAAGATGCGTTGATGAGGTATCAGGCAGATTGCTGATTTGCAGTACCTGATACTTGTGGCATGCAAAACTGAGCATTGAAGGGGGATCACCGTAGTAAAGTTGGTTTGTATTTACTATAGGCTCGAGAAGTCTTTGTGTGGCACAGGTTCCAGCTGCTGGCGCGCATCAGCGCTGCGCGCAGCTTTGCCACGCTGGGCGGCCGCCGGCACACCGCCGCGGTGCGCCTGCTGGCGCTGCATGCGCTCTTCCTCTGCAACCCCTCGCCCGAGGCGCTCACCGAATTCTATGCCGCGGAGCCCGACTTCGTGCAGGACCTGGTCGCGCTGCTGCTGGCCGGGAACGCGGTGCCGGAGCAGCTTCGGACGCTGGTGCTGCGCATCCTGGCGGTGCAGCTGATCGACCGTCAGCGCAGCACCTCCGTCATCAGCGCCATCAGCAGCGGCGGCCAGAGCGGCCTCCTCTCAATGCTGCTGCACCGGGCCATCTCCTCAGTGGCTGAGAACAATGGCCAGGTCAGCCAGCCAGCCCTTTCTCCAGACCAAGAAAATGGTTTTGCAAAGTGTCCTTGACTGATCTGTATGGCAGCTGCAACATCATAGCACAAGTATCTCTGAGCGCCATGCCATTAGGCAGCATCTCCAATGACTGGGGGTAGACAATGGCACAGCTTGTGTTCAACTCTCATAGACAAGCCTGCCTTTACAGCATCAGCCGTGCTGTGTCTGCATAAGGCTCAGAACCTGGCTTAAGATCTGGCTTCACTGCCATTTGATGCTACGCCTTCAGTGTCTGGTTGGAGATGCCTGTTGACGCAATGCCTTCAGTGCCCACTTCACTGGGATATGTGATGTGCAGGTGGACGGTGGCTTCAGCACGCAGTTTGTGGAGGCGCTGCTGGGCCTTGTCAGCGCTCTGTCATCGTCCTCTTCAGGCTGCAATGCCCTGGCAGAGGCTGGCATTGTGCCTGCGCTGCTGCCTCTCGTCGAGGACCAGAACCCTGACCACATCGGTCTCCTGGGCTCTGCGGTATGCCCACGGTTTTGCAGTTTACTCATCTGACAGGGCCTCAAAGGCAGCTTGTTGGATGCAAGTAACAATGCGTAGGTGCTGCTGACACCTCCTTGACAGCCTGGAGCACTATTTTTGCTGTTCCTGCGAAACACGGGCCAACTGCTTGCTGCATGCAAGCATCAGGGAGTGCTTGCACAGTGACAGCACAGCAGGACCTTGCACTTGGCCAGCGATGCCGCAGTCGCGAGAGAGCTATTCGTCTGCAGGTGCGCATCCTGGAGGCGTTCATGGACTTCTCTCCACCGGCAGCGACTGTGTTCCGGGAGATCGGCGGCCTCAGCAGCATGATAGACCGCCTCAAGGTCGAGGTGCAGGCAGCCCCGGTGGCGTCGACGACAGGGGCGGATGCATCTGCCGAGGCCATGCAGACAGACGTCGCAGGGAGCAGCTCAGCTGCAGCTGCCGGCAGCCCAGCAGGTGCAGCGCTGCTTGCTCTTGTGCCTGCTTTGGCCGCTGCAGAGTTCCCCTTTGTACTGTTATCAGCAACTACGGCTCCACATGGAGACGCACCTATAAGGACCTTGTGCAGATGACCTCCAGGTTCATGGGAAAGTCATCTTTTAAAGCAACGTCCTCTTTTAAGCTGTATGGGGCTGACAGGAGGGTGCTGTTTGCAGGTGAGGGTGCGAGCTCGTCCAGCAAGAGCATCCCATACAACAGGCGCGTGCTCCTGAAGGGCCTGCTGCGCACCATAGCCATCAGCAGCTACGCCCCCGGCAGCACTGTCCGGCCTCAGGTGGCCACTTAAACCTCTCCTCCTACCCTCACGCATCACATCTGGCTGTTCCCGGCGCCACTAGGTTTCCCAAGTCATGTGGTTTCTGAGTGGACCAAGCTGGGAGATTAGGGCCACAAGGCTACTGCATCTGCACAGCACAACCGTTTAAGTATCGGATCGTCTGCAGGAGGAGGACCGCGACACCATGTACGCCTGCCTGCGCACCATCTTCGAGCGCGCGCCCGAGTTTGGGGGCGGCCTGTTTGCGCTGGCGGCCTCTGTCATGGCGGACCTCACCCACCACGACCCCCTGTGCTTCCCGGGCCTCGATGCAGCCCGGCTGCCTGAGGCCTTCATCAAGACCATCAAGGTGTGCAAGTCCTGCTCATGCTGGGTGTCATTCATTGTTGACAGCGCTCCAGAGCAGGCCTGCAGTTCTGCTCACCAATGTCAGGCACTACGCTTTGCCTGAGTGTGGCAATGGCAGTGTGCATCAGCATGTGGATCAGCACGCCTTCGTCTGCTGACCTGGAGCTGTCATTGCATGCATATCTGCACTCAACGAATGGCCGAATGTGTGAATGTGCTCATTGATGTGGAATGCGCAGGGCGGCGTCCTTCCCTCTGGGGAGGCAGTGTGCTGCGTGCCCACCACCCTCGTGGCGCTGTGCCTGAATCAGAAGGGCCTCAAGAGAGTGGAGGAGAGCAGGGCTTTGGAGTGCCTGATTCCTATCTTCACCACTCCTACCTACCTGCGCGCACTTCAGGTGAGGCCTGCCTTCCATTATCATGTTGTGGGCCTGGCTGTGTGAAGGGTATGTGTATGCACGTCCTTCAGCATACTGACTTGAGCCGGGCGCCTGAGCAAACCCAGCGTTTTTGTCAATCAGGTGCCTGCATCAGATCATCAGTGCTGTGTTTGCAAGCTTTGCGCAGCATGGGCTCAGCTGTCAGTCTAGAGTCACAATGGAAAATGCTTAACATTGGGTATAGTTAGCACACTCCCGCTCTTAAGAGCAGCTGTGAAGGGCCCCGTAAGCTCCACGTCACACACATGCCCGGACTTGGTTTCCTCTGTAGCCCACACATTGAGCACGTTAGCGGAGCTGAATTTCGTCGTGTATTGCAGTTCCAGGGGGAGCTGCCCAGCGTCCTGGGCGGCAACCTGGATGAGCTGATGCGCCACGTGGGCAGCCTGCGCAGCCAAGTGCTGGACGTGGTCATGAAGATCTACACCACCCTGTGTGAGCTGGGCAGCTCATCACCCACCCCTGCCCAGGAGGCCTGCTCACAGGTAGCCCTGCACCAGCTCTCCTGGAAGTTGTCCTATCAGGACCGGCTCCCGCTTCGCTGAGTGTCCTCACCTCCCGCTGACATCACTCTGCATAGACCCATTGACACAGACCCATGACACAGCCACCTTCAATGTGAGCAAAGTCATGATGCCTGCCACTAGACAAGTACCAAAGGCTTGCACCTCCCTGTGCAGGAGGCGTCTTCTCAGCAGGAGGCAGCAAGCGCTGAGGCTAGTGCACAGCCAATGGACACAGAGGATGTGACCAGCAAAATTCCTGCAGCTGGAGCTTCCAGTGAGGCAGCAAGGTGACCCTGCCAAGCACAAAGATGCATAGTGCATGGTGTCATGACTACTATTGGGTGCTCTTTGCTCTACACATTCCTTCTGCAATTGCCTGCAATCGACTTATGTAAGTGGCTTCTGCAGCATGCCACTCACTGTTATCCTCACAGCTCTGCTGCAACGGCAGGAGAAAGGTTGATTCTGGACCGCGCAGGAATCTCTTGCGGTCTGCACGTACAGTGCACTGACTGACCTGCCCCTTTGTTGTCTGCAGCGCTGAGAAGCCGGCCGACTACCACGCCTACCTGTCGGAGTGTATCATGCACTCCGCACGGCTTCTGGAAAGCCTCAGCAACAACGCCGACTTCTCCACCAAGTTTGTCGAGAAGGGCGGCCTGCAGCTCCTGCTCAGGCTCTACACGCTGAGGCACCTGCCGGCCACGTTTGGCTCCTCTGCGGCTGCGCACGCCCTTGTGGCGGCCGTGCGGGTGCTCAACCAGTCTGCGGCCTCGTCCGTCACCAACAGCAAGGTCGTGGAGGCTCTGACCGGCCAGCTGCGGACCACCCTGCTCCTTGGCATGGTGAGCGCACAAAATCTTTTTTGAACCATGCGCAGGTACCCCCTAAGACAGCGGTGGCAGTGGGGGTATTTGTACGCTGTGATGGCTCCGTCCCACAAGATGTCGTGCGGGTGCAAGCCTTTGTCAACATGCTTTGTGGCCAGCACTGTAGCAGTTGCCTCATCTGTACAGCGCAGCAGAGCTACGTCTACAAGTTTACTGAATCTCTGCATTGTCCTTGTGCAGTCAATTGGGACTCAGGGGGTGAATCAGCTAGAGCCAAGCAGGCGGGATGAGTACACGCGCAACGTCTCATCCCTGGAGGGGCTCACCTCCCTGACTGCAGCAGTCTCCCGGACATCCCTCGTCATGCTGACTGAGGTAGCTGACCGTCTTGCTTTGCCTTGCACCTGACCCGCAATACCTTCCAGGGCCTTTGCTGAGTGGGATGTCATATCAAGTTTGGAGGCACACGTGTGACTGGCATCTTGCAATGTAGTGGCTCTGGGAGTCAGAGGCAGCTATTATTTAGAGTGCTTGCTGTCTGCTTGCGGGCTGTGTCGTCCCAAGCATCATTGGTGGGAAAGTACTTAACATGCATGGAGGCTGCAGACAGGCCTTAACACAGTGTGATTATGCAGATGTCCCGGCCCGCAAAGTTCCCAGGGCTGCTGAACCTGAAGCTGGACGAGCCGGTGCCGCCGCATGCGATGCAGGTGGAGAACACGACGCCCGCCTCAGCCGTCATAGCGCGCCTTGGGGACCTGCAGCGCATCGTGCTGCTGCAGCTGGCCCTCTCGGGGACAGGGAAGTCCGAGTCGGATCCCAGCTCCACTGAGAAGAAGGGTAAGGATCTCTGCCTTTGGATCAGAGCTCCCTGATATATGCCTGCATGGCTCAGTAGCAAGAAGTACAAAGTAGAGGCAGTTGCCTGCTGCTGAAGATAAAGTCGTGAGAGCAAAGAAAATGGCATGCGTCTGGATGGGCAGTCAGGCACCCGCATGCGGGGTCGCTCCCTTTGCGCCTCACGGCTGTATCCACCAGAGGCAGCTGATTCCTTCGCGCTCGTGCTACCAGTCATTGCTCCAAAGCTGTATCTGCGCATGTCTGCCCAATGCCAACGCAAGCATCCAGCTACTGAAGGAGTGCATGGCAAGTTGTCAAACAGATTGTCAGTCTTCCCCAGCATAAGCACGGCGAGCATGTTCGAGACCCAAGGTATGTGCCTTTGCAGATGACAAGATGGAGCCTGAGAGGGAGGCTGTTGAGCTGGCAGATACAATCGACATAGAGCTGCAGGAAGCCGTTCCCATGTTGCCAGAGGCCATCGCGGAGGCCCTTGCTGCTGAAGTGGCAGCTGAGGTTGCAGAAGTCTCCAAAAGGTAGGCGTCGACATATCTGGAGACCCCAGCTCTCAATACAGACTGTTTGGCAGAGATTGCAACCTGAGGTAGTGTGCTGTGCGTCCAACATCTGACCTGAAGCAACTGTTTACACGAGCACTGTCATCACTCCGGGCTGCAACGCAGACCAGGCGCCTCAGTATCCTGGCTGCAAAAAGGATGCCCCTTGGTATGGGGTTCCAAGAGCCATCACCTTGGCGCATGGCACTACCTGAGGTTGGCATTTACATTGACTGACAAGTCCAAGACCTAATGCGTCGTGCAGCCCGGGTGCCTCGGTGCCGAGCAAGAAGAAGAAGACCGGGGAGGAGCTGGCGCGCGAGGTGCTGGCGCACTTCGAGATGACGGTGCGCAGCTTCTACGCCTCGCTGGCCAAGGCCATCCACCAGCACCCGCGCCGCCGCGGCGACGAGAGCATGCCCGTCAGCGGGCCCATGCGCAGCTGCGCCCTCTACCTCGGCCTCGTCATGAAGAGCAGCTTTGAGAAGCTGACGCTGCGGGATGAGCCTGAAGCCACGTCCAAGGTGAGCTTCGCGGTGATTGCGGTATGCAAATCGGCCCTGCAAGACTGCCATTCACCTGCTATGCCGGCTGTGAGAACCAGTGAGCATGGCTGGGATGTGTCACACATGCATCGCAGATTACACAAAGAGCTTAACATGGGGCTACTCCTGCATGTGCCGTCACAATTATGGAGGGCTCAGTGCTACTGCCTAAGCACCCTTGCATCCGATCATGACGCAATAGCAATCAATACCCTGGACATGCGCAGGGCAAGGGCAAAGCGCCAGAAGCATCTGAGCAGGCGGCCCAGGACATGAGCGCCTGGAGGCTGCGCTACGCCTTGATGCTCACAGACAGCCTCAGCTCCATCCTGTTTGACGCCCGCCGCAACACCTGCCACTGCCTGCTGCTCAATTACTGGGTTCGCTGTGGGGGCTTGGAGGTGAGTGCCCCATCATTTGCCATAGGAGTGGCACACACCAACTGAGGATGAATCCTGTTCGGTGGCTCTCATATGACCCATGAAAGAGTTTGCCATGGTTGGGTGTGATAAGTGATGTCATGCACTGTGCTGCAGCTGTGAGCCATGCTGTCTGCTGCAGGCCTTCATTGCAGGATTCAAGGATGTTGCTGCATACC
The DNA here is from genome assembly GCA_963930925.1 of Coccomyxa viridis. Lineage (NCBI taxonomy): Eukaryota > Viridiplantae > Chlorophyta > Trebouxiophyceae > Coccomyxaceae > Coccomyxa > Coccomyxa viridis. The sequence goes on along the minus strand of CAWVOJ010000007.1, from coordinate 333,596 downwards.
TCTGGCAGGCTGTCAGCAAGATGGAGTCCCTGTCTGCCTCTGGAACAGATGCAATGGACACAGGTATGCCTCAAAAAAGCCTGTAGTCTATCACACCTGGAATATCCTTTCCACACTTCCCTTCCTGCTTGAATCAAGGAGAAAGCACCGTCTGTGCACATAAGGGATTGTTATGATGAGGATTCCCAAATCTCAGCTGAGGAGGTGGTCTCATGTGCTGCAGATGACCAGAAGAAGCCTGAAGAGGCGCCCTTGAAGGCTGCCAAGCAGGAGGTGGAGAAGGCAGAGGCCACATTGAGCGCGATGCTGGTGCTCATGGCAAATCTGGCGGAGAGCACCATCATGCAGAGCTCGCCCAGTTCAGGCCACCTGCTGACCATCCCTCTGAATGAGGAGGATCAGGAGACCAACGCAGCCTGGAAGACTGCTGAGAGCTTCCTGGATTCTGTGAAGGTCAGTGTTGGACTCAGCCTCAGCTGCACATAAGGAGGGTTTGTCTGTGGGCATGGGGAGCCCACAAGTCATGCATGCCAAGCCTCTTGTCATGTTCAGCCACATAGCCATGTGCCCTGTATCAGCTCGTCAGCCAGCTGCATGACTCTGGAATATACTCTGCGTCAGCGTCATGGATTACACATGCCGGCCAATGCATGACTCAATGAATGTTGCACTCCATGCAGGCGACGATCCTGGATGCGGTGCTGCCAGTGTGGTCAAACCCTCACATGGCCGCAACTTCCGTGGCCGGCAGCGGCATCGTGACGCACATCCTGAAGAAGTGCACCGAGGAGACGAAGCCGCTCCCCGCAGCTCCGAGCCGGGCGCAGCAGCGCGCCGAGATGACGCCCGACCCCGCCATCGTGCAGCAGTGCGTCGAGATGGGCTTCAGCGAGGCCCGCGTGCAGGAAGCCCTGCGCAGGGTGAGCCTCCAAAGTCCTAAATTCATTCCATGAAGTCTGCTTTCTGGTTCATAAGATGGCTACTCGTGAGACCTGAGTATACCAGAGCTTGAGTACAGATGGTCTCGACATTTGCCCTCTCTTCCATTATAACTTGCAGCACTTGCTCGATGTCGTCAGGACCGGGGCATTTTCAAGCCAGGCCATATTCGCTGTGCAACGTAGCCTCCATGGTCGGCCTTGAATGCATACTGGCTCTTCAGACATCGAGCAAGAGACGTCTCTGGCCTAGCTGCCATGCTAGTCAGTAGCCGCATCTGACTGTTGGATGCGTGCAGGTGGGCCACAACAGTGTGGAGCTGGCAATGGAGTGGCTGTTCACTCACCCTGAGGACCCCTCCGCCTCAGCTCCACCGGCGCCAGCCGCCGCTGAGCCCGCCAAGGACGTTGCACAGCAGCTGAAGCTTGCGCCCGCACAGGTGGCCCTCTGTCTAATTCTATCATGAGCCCTTCAGTGCTGTAGCAATGCTTGACCGTGCGGTGGTGCTGATGCGGAATCTATCTGTTTGCTTCACCGCATGCAAAGGGACTTCACTGTGGTTCCCATTTCAAAATTTCATCAAGGGCCCTGACCTACTGACGGTGCTTTAGGCAGCCATGAATTACCTGTGAAGCCCCCTCTGGTGACTGCCTCACTATACTGAGTGGACTCAAATCCAACGTGCAGGAGATTGTGAAGCCTCAGCGCCACGCTCCCAGCACAGAGCAGCTGGTCAGCGGGGCTGTGGCCGTCCTGGAGAAGGTGCCCATTGCAGCGTTCTCGCTGACGGACCTGCTGCTGTCGCACTGCGCCCAGAAGCCCGAGCGCGAGGAGGCCGTCATGGCCTGCCTCCTGGACAGGCTGGCGCCCAGCGGGGACGGCAGCGTTGCGGCAGCGCCTGCGGAGGGAACGCTGCTGGCCACCGCACACCTGCTGGCTGTGCTGTGTGATTCATCCGCTCCAATGCGGATCGCTGGCGTGCGCAAAGGTATGCATTCTGGGCCTATGAGAACGTCTGACACTGCCCAATAGCCCTGTTGAAGACGACAGCACTGAAAGCATGATTGCAGTTGTCTGCACGCTCTCTCCATGCAGTTAGGTGCCGGATGCTGATGACTGAGCATTGCTTGCAGGTATGGTGTCAAAAGCGCTGGACATCATGGAAACCTGGGTGAAGTCCTGCCCCAAGCAGGGCCTGAAGGGGATCAGTCCTGAGAAGCCGCTGCAGCCTGTGCCACGATGGATGGACGCGCTGCTCCTGCTTGTGAACTCCTGCACTGCCATCATCTGGAAGCAGCCCACCCCGGACGCCCCTGCAGACAAAGCCAAGGCCACAGAGCCACAGGTGAGACACTGCCAATCTTTCCACCCTTACAATCATCTCACCCTGACCAGTCTTTCCTGTCAGTAAGGTACATATTAACCGCAATCATTCCTGGAGTCTTACTGTGTCAAATTACACAGGAAAGTGAATGTTAGCGGTGCTGCCTGCGTGAGGCGATGCTACGAATCTTGATCCTTGTGAGAGCTACCAGGACATTGCATCACGCCCTTCTAGCAACCTAGTGAGGGGGTGATCCATGTCCTGGTTGCTCTCATATCGCCCTGAAATCGTGGTAGCATTGCCATCAACTTGCGCTGACACAGCGGCCACCTTTGGCCAGGGCAAATATGTAAGCATCTGTTGCCGCTTTCTGCAGGCTGCAGCACAGCAGGCAGACACAGTCATGGCCACAGAGCAGGGATCTGAGCCCCCGCCCAGCTCATCCGCCCCAGCAAACGAGGCTCCTGCCCCAGCAGCCTCCCAGGACGCGCAGGCCGCCCCCGCAGAGGAGACTCCCGAGTCCCGAGCGGCGGCGCTCCTCGAGGAGGATAAGAGGCAGCGCGAGCGCAAGCCGGCGCCTGCGCCCAAGCCTGTCGATATGAGCACGCTCCTGCCCGGGTGAGCGAAGCTGCACTGCGATCTATTCTGTAGCCCGCATAATGTGCGCCAGGTGCTAACGGGGGTTCTCCATGTGTGGCTTGCTAGGCACAAAGTTTGCTGCCAGCCTCAGGCAACCCCACTCAGCAGGACTCCGGACAAGACACCAATCTGCCGGCTGTCATTGCAGGCAATGAGCACACTGCGTATGTCACATCATGTACAGCTCCCCGGTGATTCCCCGAGAGCCTTTGACAATGTGCACATGGTGCAGGCGAGAGGAGATGATGACGGATCAGGAGTTCGAGCGGGCGGTACGGGTGGCCATGACCCTGCTCCGCCACCTGCATGCATGGGGTCCCGCGCATGAGGTCCCGCCAGATAGCACAGACGCTGGGCGCAGGCTGCAACTGCCCGACCCCTACAGCACGACTCAGGCGGTGCTTGCGCTGCTGTCCAGCCTCACCAAACGCCACTCCATTGCCCTCAAGGTTGACTCCTTGCTTAGAAATTCACCCAAGCTCACTCATAGAGTCGGGCTGACTGAGTGATGGAGGGCGTGATACACAAGATGACCCTGCCACAAGCCCTGCCACAAGCACTTTCCCTTGGCTTGGGCCTGGTCCTGCAGTCAGGCACTTGCCGCAAGAGATTCAAGGCATGGCTCAAATTGCAGCATAACCGGAAGAGAGACCCTGCGACTCTCAGCAGCGGCTCCGCAGATAGTGCTAGAAGAAGCACACTCTACCATGTGTTGCAGTGGCGGCTTCTCTGGCTTATGTGTTACAGATTTGTCCCACATGCAGGTGCTGGCTGGCAAGGGGCCGAAGCTGGTGCTGGACCTGCCCGCGGCCTGCTTCCGGCCGGAGCTGGAGCCCTCCATCAGCGCCATCATGCGCCACATCCTGGAGGACCCCGCCACTCTGCAGGCCGCCATGGAGGCGGAGATCCGGGCCACCCTCAGTAAGCAGAAGACCCCGGCCAACCGCTCAGGTGCCACCCCCTTTCCCTCTCTCCGTTCTTTGTTGTCAGTCACTCATGAGTGTGTCTGCGCCTGCGGCTTCCTTGCCGCTTTGGTCTCTGCTCTTCAATGTATACAAATGACATTGGGATGCGCCCATGTTCCATGTAGCTATACTCTGGGTATTGGTGTTCTGAGGAGCTGTGGAATATGCTGTGAGAGGAGCGGTTACGAAGCCTGTCATGACAGAGACGATCTGCCATGCAGGCCTGCAGAACAGCCTGCCCGTGAAGCAGTTCTTGCAGAACTGCGCTGCGGTGATCAGTCGGGAGCCGAAGGTGTTCCTGGAGGCTGCCCTGGCCACCTGCTCCATCAAGGAGAGCGGCGGCAGGGTACTAGTCGTCCTGCGAAAGCCTAAGGTAAGCAGCTGCACATGTCTTCCGTGCCCAAATCATTGGACAGTCATGTCTACCTAGACCATGAAGTGCATTGTCTGTACAGCATCATACCAGGTGCTTGAGAGCAAGAGGTAGCTGTCTCCCTTATGACTCCAGCCAGCATGATTGGTGCTCCAGGCCTCTGCACAGTCAGATGTGAAGAGTGCTCTCAGACACGGCAGAACCTCACTGTTGAGGGCGCTGACCGCAGAGGTTGTTCAGATGCCAAACACAGCCTCAAGTGTGCCTCTTGCGTCATTGCTGCAGTACTAGAAATCAGCTGCACATGTGTGCATGCAGGCTGCTGCCAAGCCCAGCAAGCCAGCCGAGAAGGACGACACAGCGTCCAAGGACCGTAACGGGGATGACAACAATGGCCCGAGCCGGGGCTCTCAACCAGCTGCGCCAGCTGGCGGGGCCACTCCAGGCACAGCCACGGCGTCTGGGAGCGCCCAGGGGAACAGAGGGGGCTCTGCAGGCCCCTCAAACGCGGCCTCATTAGGCGACAGGCGCCAGAGCACGGACAGGCGACGCCCAGCCGGTAAGCTCAGCGTCTGGCATTGTCTATCTCTTGCAAGTTCAGGGATCCCGCATTGTGGACCTATTCCTGTCTGTCTGAGCAGACGTGATGGGACATTCCCAGATTTTATCATGAGGTCTGCATGCATTCATCCCTGTGCACATCATGAATGTCCCCAATATTATTGGGACCCGGTTCATGTGAGAAGAGACTTGACAAGCCTGCAGCCACCACCCATGATCATGCAGGTGCTGGAGGGAACCCTGGAGACCCTGGTGGAGATGATCCAGGGAAGGGGGGCAAGACGCCCAAGGACAGGGGCGACAAGGACCCTAAGGATCCCCGAGACCCTAAGACCCCCGGGCGCAGCAGCAAGAAGGTGCCGGCCAGCTTTGTGGAGGTCATCGACTGCCTGGTCGACCTGGTGCTGCGCTTTGAGGGCCCTTACAAGAAGGCAGCCGAGGAGGGTGAGCAAATCTTTTGGACATGTTCTTGGCTCATCATGTGGAGACATCTGGCCGCTTATGATGTGAGGACCCCTCTGCAGTTGCTCTGGCAGGTGCGGCTGTGCAAACAAGGAGCCTGGTCATGAGCTTGGGGCTCCGGCTGTGCGCACATAGCCTGCGTTGGGTCTGAGCATGTCTTGGACTGCAGGGCCTTCCAGCATGGAGACAGATGCACCAGCAGCTTCTGTGGGAGGTGCATCAGACGGCCCGGCTTCCTCCAATGGCAATGCCACAGATGCTGCAGCATCTGGGGCAGCGGCCACAGTTGGCAGCAAGGCAAGTGCATCTGGACTGTCCAATAAGCTGTCATCTGCCTATTGCCTCACAGAAATGCCTCTGTAAGTGCCTCTGATTGCATTCTGGCTTCAGTCATGGGTTGGGCGTTATGCAGCAGTAAAGGTGCTGCAGAGAGCAATAGCAGCAGGCCTACTTCAAGGCCTCACAGGACTGGCAGTGCCTGGTCTGCAAGTCACATATTATGGCTCTGTGTGTTGCTGCAGGCTCTGCACTCTGGGGACAAGGAGTCTGCGGTGCAGTGCATGGTCCTCAAGATGCTCACAGACTTCACTCTCATGTACAATGCATGTGTGGGGGTGATCCTGAAGAGGGACACAGAGGGCTTGGGCCCCAAGGGTGGCAGCCCCCCAGTCACACCCTCAGTCAAGTCTGGCAAGAGCGTCAGCTTGGCTGCAAAGAGCGTCCTCTTCAGGCATGTCAATGTTACTTGCCCTGCTGTTGCATGTTGGCAATGTCCTGCTTTCTGTGCTGTTGTCACACTCTTCTGCATTATTGTATGCTTACTATCTTCACGACGACGATGACGTAATGGTTTGCACGCAGGCATGTGATGCACACCCATCTTCCAGTCATACCAAGCTCGGGAGCATCTTGGCAGAGCATGTCAGAGCAGACAGCCATGTTTCTCGTGGCGGTGTGCATCAGGTATGATTGGAGGCCTGTAGCCCACACATTCAGGGCATCGATTCCTCCTGTACATTTCTAGGAGCCCTGTTGAGGAGGGCTGATCCATGATAAGCTGGACTGCATCAGCCCTGAAGTTGCAGAACATAGCGTTCCTTTGATTAGCTGAATGGCCTTAGTGCGTTGTGGAAGTGTTTGTTGGCGCTCACTTCCACCACTGAGTGCAGGTCTGCTGAAGGGCGCAAGCGCATCATCTCAGAGATTGTGCAGACCCTGAGCCCCCAGTATGACTACACATCAGCGCCAGCCAGCGTCCCGCCTGCAAGTGCCCTTGCCAGCGTCCCCTTCAAGCACAAGTCTGGATTCCCACCGCCTTACAAGGTGATCTTTCACTAACCCCCTACCCTCATACTAATCTGCCTGCGCTGTCCTTTACATGCATGGCAAATGCTTCAGCAGGCAAGCTGTGGTGCTGATCTTGGCTTTGCCAGTCCTGATCCCTGCTCTATATACACAAAAAGAACCGCCTGTGTCCCCCAACTGCAAGTGGTCCACCTCTTTTGTATTTCACTATCAATTGTCTCTGCTGTAAGACCGCGTGTTGGTAGTGTCCAGGTGCGCGCGCAACAGCGCCTTGACGTTCAGAAACCCGTGCAGGTGAAGGCGTTTGTGGAGCTGGCAGGATCTCTGCTGTCGGCGGGCGCGCCCAAGCCTACAGGCAGCCCGCAGCGCGCCCAGACGCAGGGCCTGTCCGGCGAGATGCTGCGCTCCATGCGCTTTGCCGGCGTCATCAGCGCCCTCATCGGCGCCATGGAGCTCCTCGACTCCGACCATCCTCAGGTCTGCTTTCTTTGCATGCTTGCCTGCCATGAGGTGCCTTGCTCATCCATGCCTTCAACACTGCTTGTCTTGTTTTGTCTGCCTGCAATTATCCTTTGCTAAGGAGCACTTGTTAATCTTCTCATTCTGGAGTCTCATCAATCATGATGCCTATCTCTTTGGAGAGGCAGAGGGGATGGGAGTGGGATCACTAGGTTGCGCCCTATCATCTCTAAACAGGGTGACGTGATCCATGCAGGCTGCCAAGAGCATCAGCACGCTGCTGAAGCCGCTGGAGATCCTGACGAGGCCGCTGCCGGCGCACCTGCGCCAGGGCGCGGACGACCCCGAGATGACGCCCGAGCTGGAGCGCATGTTCCGCGATATGCGCGCACGCGCCGGCGAGGCTGGCGGCGCCTCGGGCGACCTCCCGAGCTCGGACGAGCTCATGCAGCGCCACCAGCACTCCGCCACGGTAAGACTGCTGCTCCGCACCCAGCGCAAGCCTTTGTGCAGCCCTGTATGCGTCTAGCCCATGTCGCATGAGCACTGTAGCCGTTACCCTACCATGGTACAGTGTATGGCTCCCTTGGCTGCCCACTGGAGCTGCAGTATTCCTGTAGGCTTACGCAGGTGCTATGTACATGATCTAGACTGCAGCTCCAGTGGGGCCCTGTAGAGCTGCTACACTGTGCCATGGCTGGGCATGGCGAAATGCACCTTTCACATCGCAGAGCCCTGCTGCACAGGGCAGAAGCAGGCTTTGACAAGAGCTGTGCCCATGTGTATGCACACTTTCGCAAGGCCTGATGTCTTATAGTAGCGCCATTGATGTCCAACCATTCTGTGTGTGTTCATGCAGAGGCACACCTCGCTGTTCCCTTCTCGGCCCAGGCCTACTGAGCGCTCAGGGCAGGGCTATGGCGAGGAGCCCAGCGAGTCAGAGGCAGGGCCTCAGGCAGTGCAGGCAGCTGAGCAGGCCCGCCAGGTGTGTATGAATGCTTCTTAGCAAATGCAGTCCTCATGCAGAGGAAACTACCATTGCTTGCATGGAGCACTAGCATGTCTGAGAAGCCTTATGGTGAAGAGCTCTGACTTTGATATACGCACTGGAAAGCGCAGCTTTCAAGCCGAATTGTAGCCTTCAAATCTGAGCAGCCTCATAGGGTTGGGCAGGGGAGCTCTGCAAAAATCTACAGGGCTCCAGAGGTGACATGAGCGCATCTGTGCAGGCTCTGGGGCAAGGCCAGCGCCCCTTGGATCCCCAGGGGATCTTGTCTGTGGAGTCCCTGATGGACGAGATCATCGACAGAGCCTATGATGAAGACGATGAGATGGGGGTGCGCAGCTGGATAGCCTTTCCCCTGCATGCCCGGCCAGGCTATGGCTATCTGATGAGCATAGCAATATACTTGACTCATGCGAGTATCTATCTACAGACCCCTGCTCGGCACCATGCATGACAGGTCAGCATTGTATTGAAGATGCTTCCGTTCTGTGCAGGGCTACAGCGGCGGTGATTCGAGCGGCTCTGAAGACGAGGACATGGACTCTGAAGACGAGGAGGTCGACATGGGGGAGGTGCATCTTTCCTTCAGACCGTGATTTACTAATGCAGGAGCTTGAGTAACCCTCTTTATATTGAGGCTGATCACCGTAGTGACAATAAGCATTCTCCTTATGATGGGAGCAGTAGTTCTGCTGACTCGTGAGCATGCAGCCGCAAGTGCAGCTTCCAGATTGCAGGCCGCTCCTCTGTGTTCATGGCGCAGCTTCTTAGCAAGGCTTGAAAGTCTGAGAGTGTCTGTGCTTTAAAAGGACCCTGAGTGCGACAGCCAGTCAGAGGAGATTGGCATGGCGGACCGCCTGGACAATGAGATGGACGAGGGCTCCATGGACACGGACGAGGAGCACGATCATGACGATGATGACGAGCACCCCGACCACTTCAGCGACGAGGACGATGATGACGACGATGACGACGATGGCGGCCAGGTACAGCTGCTTGGTCCCCCTGCATGATGACAAAGAATAAAGCTTGCCATCTGCTCAAGCTCTATCCCGGCGTTAATCATCTTGTGCGGTGCACTGCAAGCATGCATGGTGGGCCTTGTGTGGGCAGGGGCTGTGTTGTGCACTATGCGTGGTGCTCTGAGATGTCAGTGAGTGGGGATGGTGGTGTGCCAGGTGGATGTCATCTTTGAGCGTGATGAGGAGGCGCTGGATGAGGCTCTGGATCAGGTCTTGGATGACTACGGCGACCCCATCATCCTTGAGCATGGCCCCGTCGATGGCTTGGAGGTGCTGTCCGTGCCCAACTATCATGACTTGTATTCTGTCTGTGGCTTGGTCTCCTTTATTGTGGGCTGTGCACACTCCAACATGATACATGAGGCAGAGCCGCACCAGTGTGTTTGTTTGTTCGCATCTGCCTCCTGGTCAGATGCCGAGCATGAAGTATGCATAGCAGCTGACCAGCAGGCAGATGAGAACAGCTGTCTACACACCTGTGCGGTTTCGCACAACATTTCACTCTCGCATCACAGTGAGGTGGTTGCTTGAGTCCAGAGACCTTGACTTAGGCATGCATATAATCTACAGGATGAGGACAACGAGGAAGAGGGCATGGAAGGCGAGTACGATGAGGAGGACGGCGAAGACGAGGAGGACGAGGACGAGGAAGGGGACGAGCAGGAGGACTTCGAGGGCCTCGAAGCCATCCGCGGCCAACTGGACCCAGATGACGTCGTCTTTGTGAGCACCCACCTCGCCTGCTGTCCTTCCTGCACTGTCTGCCAGCTTACTGCTCCCTGCACTCCACATTGAAGCTTGGACAACCCCTGTGCATGGCTGTGCATTCAGGCAGCCACAGCTATTCAGACTGTCTAATGGCAACGCAGAGAGGTTGAGCTGCCATCACGGCTCCCTTTCACCCCGGCGTTGCCGCTGCAGCCCTACATCTTGGAAAGGCAGGTGTTGTCTTGTGTTGCTGTCAGTGATTGGCCAGAGGCTTCAGGACCTGATACTGACAGACAACTGTGTCCTGAACAGGAGGGAGAGGAAATTGGGCTGCCGATGTGGCCCGGCATGGGCGGAGATGGGCTGGCTGACGAGGACGCCATGCCAGCCATGCCTCGCTGGCTCAATGTCAACCTGCCCCGCATGAATGGCGCGGCCGGCGCGCCGGGCATTGGCCGCATCATTGGAGCCCCAGGCGCCAGGATAGGCGTTGGTGATCTGGGCGGGCCCAGGCAGGCTGTTGAGGTATAGCTACAATAGTTTATTATGCCTGCATCTGGCCACTACGACGGATGCATGATTGGTAGTCGCCTGATACCAGTCACCTGTGTATGTCTGTCCAGCCATTTATGAATGGGACAGCATAGTGGGATCTGTTGCAAGGGCAAAGAGTACACTTGCAAGAGAAGGCTGCCTTCTCTGTAAAGACAGTCTGTGCATAGTTCTGCATGCTGAGTCGCCTTCAGCGGAGCAGCAAGGTGTGAGAAGGACTATCCGGGCCTTGCACAGATGATGAAAGCCTGAGTGCAATGCTGACAGACATGCATGGTCTGGTGCAGATGGTGATGAGCCAGCTGATGAACAATGCCAACTTCAACAACATGCGCATCGAGATGCAGGGGGATCCGGGCTTCCGCTACCGCTACAGGAACCCCTCGCCGCGTGCCCAGCAGCCGCCGGTGACGCAGGGCCCCCCGGGACGCCACTCGTATGTTCCAGGATCCCCCATCATAAACAGCTCACAAGCCTTAGATCCCAATTTGAGGGGGAAGAGATCGGCATTTATGATGTCCCCTTTCAGGAGCATCTGAAGAGGTCCTTTGATGAGCCTGAAAGCAGCCAAGCCCTTGCTGGCCGTCGCAGATGATATGATTTATGCTTACATGTCTCGTGTCTCGTTGGCATGAGGGAATGCAGGAGCATACTGGCTGCAGTGCTGGAGATAGCTGCGAGATGCTTTGTCCTAAGGCTCTAGATCATTGTGCAGGCTGCTGCAGAGGCCTGTGCTGGAGCCTCCAACGGGCTCAGGCGGGGATGGTAGCAGAGGCGAGACACGGCTTCTGCGGCCCCTGCGCCCAGGCAGCAGCAGAGAGGCCCAGAATGCATGGGTACGTCACTTGCCTTCTTGCCTATTCAGCAAGCCGCACTGTGACGCCAGCCACTGTGTGCATTGCACTAGCTCTGTTAGCCTAACATTGGCCATACTCCTGCTTACTGCCACAATATCTGCCGTCAGTGCAGTCTGTCCCTGAATGGATATTCTTGAGAGCCACCTGAATACCTCTCACTGTGGGTGATTCAGTCGCCTCACCTTGCACAGCAGATTTGGCAACAGCCCTACAGAGCAAGGAACACCACCAATGTCACCGTGCCTTTTTGGCCTGTGAGGAGGATAACCATGCCTGCAGGACCAGGCTCAGGAGTACTGGATGCTGGCCGGAGGCGGCAATGCCGCCGGGCGCCAGACCATCTCGATCGGTCCCAGGGGCATTGTTCTGCCCGCGCAGAACCCCAACGCCGACTTTGTGCCTGACGGCAGCCGCGCGGGCGGCCTGCCGGGCGCGGCGGGTGCCCGGCCCAACAACTGGTCTGACAACCACCAGGCACCCACAACAGCTGAGGCTGCTGCCCTGGCGGGTGAGCTCTAGCAGACATTTCTCATGAAAGATCCTGTTAGCTACTGCCCTGGCTGCAAGCATTACTGAAAGCCTCAACCGCTGTGGAAGCCACAATTGAGCAATAGCTGCACTGTAGCCACTCCGCACAACAGATGAATGAGCCTCTGTCACTTATGCCTGAGGAAGCCGCCTTGCACTCAGTTCCACTTGGTCATGGCTTCTGGGACACCTTTTGGGCCTGGTGACTGCCTGCTCTGGAGCTGCTGCAGATGGGGCTGTCTGTGCAGGCCACCTTGAGCAGAGCCTGGTGGACAGCCTGCGCAGCTACGCGCCCCCGTACGAGGACGACGCTGACGGGAGCGAGGTGAGGGAGCCAGCTGCGGCGATGCAGGAGGACGCTGCCGCTGCGGAGCGCCATGCTACATTGACGGAGCAGGCGCAGCGGCTGCTGCACCAGGACAGCCCCTCTCCCACAGACCTCCGCATGTACAACATGATGCTGACGCGGGAGAGCACCGTCCAGGTGAAGGCCCAGTCATTCCCATGCTTTTTGCTGTGGCCCTGCATAGCCTCTTCTTAGTAGCTGATGGCCTAGGATGATCAGAGTCAAGCTGCCATAGATTCATGGGAGGCCCTGATTAAGAATGCGCGCTCCTTTCTGGCCTACAACAAGGTCCTTGATGCAGGTGTTTGCCAATAAACAGGAGTGAGTCCTATGCACCGGGGGAGCAGGCACTAAATTTCACTTTGCACTGAGCTGCCCATGTCACAGCTTCTCCCGGTGCTTGACTCTACCCTCCGTGCTTGCAGGCCATGCGAGATGGCGTGTCGTATGCCGAGGCTCGCGCAATTGCCAACGCTGAGGATGCATCACGCAGAGCTGCACAGGCTCGCAATGAGATGCCTGAGAGCGTACCTCCCTTCAGGGAGATGATGCAGCGCCTTGACGGGGTACTGCCTCTCCTTCAGCTCCTACCATGCATATCCTAGCCTTGAATGACAGCCAAACAGATCTGCAAATCCAAGGGGTCAGTATGCAAGCTGCAATTCTTGAGAGGGCCAGCTGCTGCAGCGCACAAGAAATAGATTGCCTGCTGAACCTTGCCTCAGAGCCAGGTCATGGCAAGTCCCGCAGCCTGCATCCTGAACGCGGCCCCATCCTTCGTCTGAACCGGTAGCTCAGCTTTGGATGTGACACGATATGGTGTTCTGGCCTCAGGCGCGGGAGGAGATGGACCGGCTGCAGGGACAGCGCCGCAGCGAAGTCGTCACGCGCATGCGCGACACCGGCACGACCTCGGAAGAGGCCGCCAGGAGCTTTGAGCGCAGGCTGTCCCGCCCCGGGAGCGCAGCATCGCGAGCTGTTCAGGTGTGCCGTGGAAGCCTACAACGTCATAAAGGCACACTGCTGGATCCGCTGCCAGGCATGATGAGGCCCTGAAGCATGCCCTGTCGCATCTGCATAACTCCCCAGGGTCCTGCTCAGGGACAAGGTCCTTTGTGAGCAGGACCTTGTACCCATTGCCCAAGTCTACTTTCGGCGCAAGATTGCTTCAAGTGTGGCACATGCATCATAAGGATTTTTGCCACAGGGAGCAAGCCCTTCCATGCAATTGTAAAGCCATGCAAAGGTGGGTGGTTCTATACCTTGCCCAGTACAAGCTCTAAAACCCAATTTTCTGGGCACACAGGAAGGGCATGCTGAGCGCCAGCAGGCGTATGACAGGGTGGCCCCCCTGTGTCAGCAGGGCCAGGATATCTCCCTCAGCCTGGGCAATCTTGTGACGCATCCGGACTGGCCCGCTAGCACCACCCAGCAGGCCATGGGCTTCTTCCAGGGGATGTACGATGTGGTGCAGCAGGTTGTCGATGCTGTTGATGGGTACCTGAGAGATGCCCCCCGGCCTGCTGCAGATGCGCCGAGCTCCAGGCGCGTATCATAACCACCACGCACCGCCTGCATCAGATTTCTCCTGGAAATGGGCCCCGTAAGCTGCTATCCTGCATTGACCTGCAGCCAGCCTGTTCCTGTGCTCAACGGCAGAGGGAGAGCAGGACCTTGTGTGTTGACAATCTCCATGTGCCCCTCATCCTGAAGGGCAAGAATTAGTTGTTGTGACAAGTTTTAATGTGCTCCTGCTTAAAGCAGTGCTTTTTGCTGAGCTGGCCATGTCTGCTGCAGGGAAGCAGAACCTCAACTGGCCAATTTCACGCAGCTTGAGAGCAACCAGACCCGGCTGCGGGAGGTGTTACAGCGCATGTCAGCTAGCCTACACAGGCAACGTCAGCTCCTGGACGCTCAGGCAAGGTTCTTGCAACATGCATTGTCCTTTCATGGTATGCTTAGCCATGCGCCACTGTCACTTTCTTAACAGCAGCGAACTTATAGTGCAGCACTTCCTGCAACTGAGAAAGCCTGGGGGTTCATGGCATTGCGGCTTATCGTTCCCTGTCTGAGGCAAAGCAAAAAGACAAGATCTTTCTGTACACGCTCTCACCTGATCGTGCTGCGGGAGCTTCAGTAATTATGTGCAATGTGTGAGCAGCTAATCTCCGAGGTTCAGGCCGCAATGCGAAGGCTGTGCTGAATGTGACATTGATATTGCAGAGGGCCACCAGTGCTGCCAGTGAGTCGAGCAGAATCCGCGTTCTGGCGGGGCTGTTTGCAGACATGACGTCAGAGTGTCAGGCGATCCTAGCCCTACTGCGCGAAGACACAGCGTTGTTGAACCCAATTCTGCACCGGGTGTCACCTACTCCTGCACAGACGGAGGCTGCTCGCCGGCGTGTCATGGAGCATGTCACAGAGTGAGTCTTTCCCTGCATCCAATTCTATAATCATGTGAGAACGGCACGCCCCCCTCTAAGGGGGCGCCACACCGCTGCTTCAACTTTGTGTGAAGGGGTCCCTGCTGCAAGGTGACAGCCTGCTGCCTTTATGTAATTGCAGCGTCCGCCAGCCATGACACCAGGTGTAAGTGCATGAGGTCTGCGGCGGCGCACAGGAAAGGCATGCGAGATATGGCAGAAACAGAGCTGCTGCATGGAAATGACAACCCGTGGATGCACATGTGTGCTGTGGAGATTGCACACATGGTAGTCATGCCCTTTGCTCATCTCAGCCTTGGGGCTTTGCAAGCGGCTGCATGGAAGGCATGCTGGGGACAGTAGTGAGGCAGCAAGCCGCAGCTGGAGCACTGGATGCGCTCTTGTGCGATGCGCACCGTGCCTGTGGACATCCTCAAAAGCTTGACCCATGTAATGCGTTTCGCAGGCGGCTGCACAGAACGCATGCGGGAGAGGGCGGTGATCCGGCAGCCAGCAGCTTTAGCAATCTCATGGATGTGCTCTTGCATCATGCACACCGTCCATGGTGGCCATTGCCATGTGATTGACCAGTGTCATGCACTGTGCAGGCGGCTGCGCGGAAATCATGCCGGGGAGGGCGGCGAGGCGGCAGCGCGCAGCTTCGAGCAGTTCATGGAGACCACGTTTCGCAGCACAGACCCCTCCGCAGGGGCCTCGCAGGTGTGACTCTGAGATGTTGTAGCTTCACCCTGCCGTTGTGCGGCATAGACACAGCCCTCTCTGGCTTATGGTTGATAACGTGCTGCTTGGGATAGGGTACCCGTCCAAGGGCATGAAAAGCAGCTTTAGTAGGGCTGAGAATACTAAGAGGTCTGTCAGCAGCTGGCACCTCCAGTGTCATTAGATAATTCTGCTTTTGACTCAGACTTGACAGTCGTTTCATGAGTTGAGCTGAGTCTGACGGTCTGCAATGCTTGCAGGGTGAGAGGCCTTCATCAGCAGGACCAGGCCAAGCTGCTGGCATTCCAGGCGGGCAGCCTGGTCTGGTGAATCCCTCATTCCGACCTGGAAGCGCAGGCAGACCGCCACACCTTCAGGTGTGTGCCCGTTTGCCTGGGCTGTGTGGCTTCTACCAGTGAAATTGATTGTCCCTATTAAGCAGGTTGGATGAATTCAGAGACCTTGTGTCCCTGATGGGGTGGCCCACCTACAAGATTGGGCGAATTCCGTGTATCTCCCCTACAGTTGACATCTGTCATCAGATTGCCGCCTGAGACTGCCTTGCCTGGAATCATGAAAAGTTTGTCTGCGACTATCAGGCTTTAGAGTCCCTGGCTCCTTTGCATGCCAGCCTGCCCCCATGCAGCACAGCTTGAGAGGAGCCGACCACCTGCTTCACACCATTGATCACATGCAGGTCCCGTCATCGGAGCCACCCTCAGGCCTGCTCACACCAGCAACTGCCCCTCCACAAGCACCCTCTGCTCCGCCCCATGTCAGAGGCACTAGGAATGCTTCTCGGCATAGGGCTGTCAGACCACCGGTGAGCATCAATCCTTAAGCCCTTGCTCATGTTATCATATGGCAATGTGGAGGTGTCAATGAATTGGGATGTGCAACCCCTCATATGCAGGCCTTTGGTCTGGATCATGGGGCATGATGGACTCGGCTGCTGGACGGCGTCTGTTTGGCCGGCCAGGCCAACCGAGTGTAAGCACAGGCAGGGGCACTTTGCAGACAGGGGCTGCCCTGAGACAATGTCTTGCTGCGAGCAGGAGGAGCACCAAGCTGGCAGCGTAGCAGACACGCCGTACGCCCAGGTGCCGCCGCTGCCACCCTGGATGGCAGACCTCGGCGCGGGCGGCGCGGCGGCGCAGCTGCCAGGCAGCTCCGCTGCTGCGGCACCGGGCGTGCGTCCCATCCCCATAGACAGTCTCGACCAGGAGACGAGGAGCAGGGTGCTGGAGCTTCTGGACCAAACGCAGGAGAGCAATGCCAACTTCCTTGCACAGCGCCAGCGGGCAGCGCGGGTGCACGCTGAGACGCAGGCGCAGCTCGCCCGATTCCGGGCGGCCATGCAAAGCGGCCAGCAACTGATTGACCCGATCAATGCTGACGCTCTGAGTCAGGCAGCGGCAACGGCTGAGGCGCAGCTTGCGTGCCTCCGGGCTGAGCAAGGTAGCCAGCAACTGACCGATGCTGAGATGCTGAGTCGAATGGAGGCGGACATCGCGCGGCTCCGGGCCGGGCGAGGTGGCCAACAAATGACCGATGCTGATTCTCGGAATCGACTGGAGGCGGACCGCGCGCGGCTCCTCCGGGCCGGGCGAGGTGGCCAGCACCCCATTGGCGCTGACGCCCTGAACCAGGCGCTTGGTGAGCCTCCATCTGTTCACGCTCTACTGCTTTCACATGCCTGGATCACTGTATATGCCGTCCACAAGCACCCCAAGGGCGCTGACGCTTTGACCCAGGCACTTGCTTAGCCTCAGTCATCCACGCTCTGTCAATGTTGATAGTGACACTGCATCACAGTATGCCATTCCATTGTAGCCCTGTCAACCAGGCATTGCAGAGCCTACACCTGTTTTTAACACAGGGTTCTGTGCATTCAGTGGGACTCCACCCCTTGCTGGTGTTCATGGCGGTCTTATCATGAGGCCTGTCTACATGACACAATATGATGTGGTCAGAAGAATGATATGTGTAGCTGCTCCTCCAGGTGCAGCCATGGGCAGCAGCAACGATCCTCGCTCGACCACGCCTCAGCATATGCCTCCTCGCCATCAAACAGGATTGTCTTCTCAGCCCCCACAAGCATCCCAGCCACGGCTGGGTAACGTGGCGGAAAGGGTGCGCCTTCTGCTTCCTGCTTGCACTGTGTATGATGACGCCCTTTTGATATGAAGACTGCACCCTTTATGTAACTGGGAGGAGCACCCTCCACAGTCACTGGTACCCTGACAGCACCCTCACAGAGCTCGGCAGCGCACATCGGTTGCCTGTGACGAAGCACGGGTGTTGGGTGCTGTATGAGAGGACGTTCACGCAGTGCCGGTAAGACCGGCCCTCATCTGCAGGTGGCTGGATTGTCAGGCTCAGTGCCCCGCTGGGCTTCGGGCAGCATGGATGCCTCAGCAGCTTCCTCCGAGCCAGCACCTGCGGCCCCTGCGCAGCCGGCGCCGATCAACGCTGATTTCTTCTCCTCAGCCTTGAACGCAGCAATGTCCAGCATTGGACAAGCACCAGCACAGCAGCAGGTCGGTTGAAAAGACACTATGGAGTCTGCTACTTCCAAAGCGCACGTCTGGACAGTATCTTGCATATGCTCAAGACAAACACAGCAAAGTATCCCCTTATCAATCAATGCGTGGGCTCGGGATAATTGGGAGGACTTGCCGAAAGCTTGCATGCTTGCAGGGGGGTAACGTGGAGATGCCAGATGCGACTCCGCCGCAAAGCAGCATAGGCGCCTTCTGGCCCCCTGGGCAGGGCACTGCCCAAGAGCCGGGCAGCAGCAGCGGGCAGGCTGGGCAGCAGGCCCAGCAGAGCGAGCCCATGGAGACGTCACAGGCCCCAGAGGCATCAGCGCAGCCCATGGAGACCTCGCAGGCTGGCCCAGCCCTGCAAGAGGACGCAGCTGGACCCTCTGAGCCAGGTACTGTCCCTGCTGCCTGGCTGGTCCTCACCAACTGTCATCACATGAAGCTCGGCAAGGCAGACCTGGGGCACCTCCCCCATGAGAACTGATGCATGCACGTGGGTGGCTGCAATTTCAAGGCAGCCACAGCCGCCGGCCTGCATGCACAGACCACAAAGGGAAGGCGCCCCAGGCTGCAATGCAGAGCAGCACTGCCTATAAGCTCAGCAGCTGCAGCAATTGCTTTGACGCATATACACATACACATGTGCTAGTCGCTGGCACTCACAGCGCCCTCCTGTGCAGAGTCGTCCTCCGGAGCAGCCGCAGGGCCGTCTGCACCCCCCGAAGACGAGGGCGTGGACCCAGTCGATCCAGAATTCCTGGCTGCCCTGCCAGAGGAGCTGCAGCAGGAGGTGCTGGAGTCCCGCCGCAGGGAGATCCAGCAGCGCAGGAACGCCAGGGAGCGCGAAGAAGCACAGCGGGTGAGCGCTTGGCCTTGACATATCAGGTCTTGTTGCATATCAAGTCATGTCTTGGAGTGCGACCGCACAATGCACTGATGCAGTTAGGAATCTCAAAGGCCCTACACAGATCCCTTAGGGGGCTATCCTGCAAGGGTGATCAAGCGCATGGGTAGGCCTTGCAGATGAACTTCCTCATGGCACATGTCACACACCTCACTTGGAGAGATACAGACATGAGCTGTGGGTGTGTGCAGGCTGCAGCAGCATCAGGATCCGCCACAGAGACCGGCCCGGCGGAGCTTGATCTGGCAACCACGATCGCCAGCTTCCCGCCGGAGGTGCGCGAGGAGGTGCTGCTGGGCGCCAGCGAGGACATCCTGGCGCAGCTGCCGCCCGCCATCCTGGCCGAGGCGACGCGCCTGCGCGAGCGCAGCAGCGCGCGCTACGCCACCATGGGCGCCGTGCCGCCCGCTGCCCGCTCTCGGGCAGTGCCCATGCATGAGAGGTGAGCTTGCCTCGTCCCGCTCATACCACCTCCTGACTTGTGCCATACAAAGGTCTGTCATCCAGGTATTACCAAGACCTCTCCCTGTATGTATGAGGCCCAATGGCCAATTGATTGCACACTGGCCTGCATACTTTCAAGTACAGAGCACTTTATCTGTAGGGCTAGCGCCATTTGTGCATGTATAGGGGACGGCAAGAAGCTCTTCTGCGGCATCTCAGGGGCCGTGGCGAGGAGGCAGGCGTCCCAGACTTCCGGACCGATGACGAGAGAAGCCTGCAGCGCAGTGGGGATCGCCTGAAGCAGGAGCTCATCAACATGGCTGGCAAGGCCCTGGTGAGGATGCCTTGCTTCTGCATACCATCAAACCTTCACCTCATCCATCTAAGACACTGCAGCCATTACACGCATGTGCGGTGGGTGTATCTACAGGCATGCAATTGGTGACATTCACGCCTGAGGACTGTTGTGTGGACACTTATTCTCACACGCGATACCAATCGTAGATGCAGGCTTGAAAATGGCGTGCTGAGCGCAGGTGGACGAGCGGCAGCTGCTGGTGCTGATCTCGCAGCTGCGCCTCAACTCCGTGCAGGCCAAGCCCCAGCTGCAGCGCGTGCTCTTCAACCTGAGCCAGCACCATGGCACACTGCGCGCTATGCTGCGCTTGTGCCTGACGCTGCTGCGCTTCCCGCTGTCGCCTGATGAGGCTGAGGCTGCCATGGAGGACGATCAGACCTCTCCACCCAGGAGCCTGCAGGATGCTTTGCAGGTATGCAAAGCTCTCTGACTTGAGATATCTTGATCACAGCACAACTGACCTGCTATGCTGTGTTGGCACTCTTCAGCCCGCCAGCTCTCACAGCATGCAAAGCTTCCTTCTACTTGCTCCTGGGATGCAGCACTCTCATTGCCTGTGCAGGACCCTCAAGGTATGATGGATCCTCTTGGTGATGCAAGGGATAAAGTGTTGGCATGTTACCATCGTTTGACCTTGCCTGACACTTCTGTCATTTGGGTGTAGAGCGCTGAGCAGGGCGGGAGCATGGTGCCCGGCGAGGACAATGTGTTTGCCCAGCTGGGCTTGCTGGGCAGGTCCCACAAGGCCGTGCCCCAAGCACTGACTCGCAGGATCCTGGAGCTGCTCACGTACCTGGCCAAGCACCAGACCAACATGGCTCGGGAGATGCTCACTCTCAGAGTGCCCACTCCGGAGGAGCAATTGCGGCTCATTGAGCGCGAACCGGTATGCCATATGGCTCTTTGCGACTTTATTGAGCAACATTTAATATGGCAATCTTGTCTCATGGGCAGTCATGTGCAAGAGACGCTGATGTTGACAATGCAAGGTGCTAACTTGCGGTAAAGACAGGCAGGAGCTGCCTGGCAGGAGCACATTGAGAGACTTACGTCCTTTGATTCAGCATGAACTGTGCAATTCAGTCAGTTTCAATCTGGCAGGAGCTAGGCAACTGCTTTCTGTTCAACCATCGCCGTGCCCACACCTGCTGGGCACGCCTTGTTTGGGTACATGACAAAGACACACTGTGGGAAAGGTTGGGGACTGCAGGACGTCAAGGGCAAGGGCAAGTTGCGCGATGGTCCGGAGTCAAAGGGCACCCTTGCTCTGGACGTGCCCCTTGAGCTGCTGTGCAAGCCCATCTGCAAGCGGTCCAGCGCCCACCTGGAGGCCGCCCTGCATGTGATTGAGGTCAGTTGTGGCTGCTTCCCTGAATTGCATGCATGCACCATATCTTGCAAATGGTGCAAATATGGTCCGTCAAGGACAGCATGACCAGCTCAATGGTGTAGGGTTTTTGAAATAACATGACTGGGGTGCCAGCCTGCCTTCTCTCTCAGCTAGGGACTTTTAACAAGTTGTAAAACGTCAGCACGTCTGCTCAAGGTATTTTGAGCATACTCAGCAGCTAGAGGCGCACCCGGGGAGGCAAAGCAGAAGAGTCTCATGTCAGCAGTAGCTTCTGAAGTGTCTGGGGTACCATATCACGTCTACTGCTTGCAGGTGACATTGTCTTCCGCCAAGGTGGTCCATGATGTGGGGGGCGATGCAGAGAAGCGCATCCTGGCAAGAATGCGGGAGCTGGAGGAGCGGTCTGACCCCGCAGAAACCATGCGCAATGGCAAGCAGCCTCCTCAAAATACCACCTGACATGCACCTGCATTGATGAGCTGTTGATGGGTCTCATTCACAAGCTGCCATCTGACAACAGCAGTCTCTGTCTGGAGAACGGTTATTGTGATACACAAATGTGCTGGACGGGCCTAGAGCAGGTCCTTGTTGGAAGAAACGTGAGTCTCACCGCGCCTGTTTGTCATCTTAGCTATCCAAATTCTTGTGCTTGATACTAGCCCGGTGCACTGTTTGAGCCATGATTATTGCAAGTAGTAGCACCTCTCTTTGTCTCAGCTGCGGCTGTCTTGCAGTGGATCTGCCTGACCTGGAGCGACACCTGCTGCGTGCTGTAGCAAGCGGAGGTACGGGCCTGCTTAAATGCAGCCATGCCTGCCCTGACTCACGAATCCGTCACCAAGAATTACTATGCATTTTTGACACTGCAGTGGTGAGGCACAGGGGTCAGGCAGTGATAGTGACCGTCGGTCTGTGTGAAGCCGGATTCAGCTGCGGAAGACACGCGCTTGCAGACATGTCTATCTGTCCGGATTGCATGTGGACATGACTGTCCTGAATCGCACAGACATGGGACAAAGTACACTGTGGCGCACAGGCATGGAGAGTAGCGGAACCTCTCGAGAGGCGCAGCTGGACTTTGTGAACGAGGTGATGGCCGATGTGCGGGCGCAGCAGCAGGCCAGCAGAGCCAGCGGGCCCCCCCGCCCTGCTGCAGGGGCCCACGCGGACACCCCCGCTGCTGCAGGGGATGATCTAGATCCCCGCCTTATTAGGGATCTGGAAGACCCAGGCGAGGATGAGTCTCCCATCATCAAGAGCGCGCGCGAACAGATGCTCAAGACTGGGAGCATGGCGACCCTGCCCACCCTCAAGTCCGTCAATGAGGTCAGCTGCTCCAGATTCTGGGACCCTGTACTTGGCACCACACACTGGCTTCGATTGAACGGCCTGAACATACAAGTCCATGCCCGGCAGGAAAGCCTGATCTTGCTGCCCAGAGTCAAGGCACTCCATCAGGATAGCTGCTTCTGGCCGAGGAACCTACGTATGGTAGCTGCTTGAGGTTGTGATGTTCAAGCAGGACAACCAGTGCAAAGGTGTACTCATGTCCTGCTTGAGCATCAGAGCTTTGTGCTTGGCAGTCTGGCTGCCCATTCTTGAGTCTGTGCGTCGAGAGTGAATTGAAGAGGGCCTGGGTATGGGTGCAGGACCTCCTGAAGCAGCTGCCCAGGCTGCTGGGCCAGAAGGGCGTCTCGGACATTGCCTGCACGCGCGCTGCCTCCTGCGTTAAGCTGGTCGTGCAGTGCGTGGCCACCTTCAAGCCCCTCATGCTGAAGGAGCTTGAGGCCGAGCTGCATGGGTACGCGTTCACTGCGTCTGCAGCAGTAGTAAAAACCATACAGCAATAAGCACCTAGCAACCCCTCTCGACTCTGCTTCAGCAAGATGAGCCACGCTAACGTGCGTGTCTTGAGCTGTTCCTTGTATTTGAGTGAGCTGTGAGGCCAATGGTCAGGGGTGGCCGCTCAGCATATCCGCCGTGTGTGGCCCCTCAGTGTGAGAGACATACCAACGTGCTGTTTGTTTGTACCCTAGCAGATATTGACATTATATCCCGGTTACATTCACTGTGTCGGCACTGCAGGCTCATCCAGCCGATGCTGCACGAGCTGGAGGCGCTGACCGCAGCAAGGTCCGGCCACAACGCAACCATGAATGTGGGAGCGGGTGTGCTGGGATCCCGGATCCTGCAGATCCTGGAGGTCATGGCCTCCATTGTCGTCCCGCCTCTTCCCAAGAAACAGCCCCACAATCCCTACCTGGTGAGCTTCCAGCACCGCTAAGAGATGTTGCGGAGCACATTCTTGTGTTTTCATCTTTTGTGAGAGTCCATTCCTATCTGCCCCTAATCAGCTCTCAGAGGTATCAATTGATAGCGTGTCTCGTGTACGATAGCAGTCACCAGGGTTTGGCTGGTACAGTACCTTAGGAAGATGCCTTGGACAGATGATATGGCACAGCAGCATCCACCTGTGTACATGGGGCTGAGAGGGCTGCAAGAGCTATTGTAAGGGCTGGGCGTGAGTGGACTTATATTTATGGGAGCTGAGGCTTCAAAGGGGAGCAGAGGGTGGTGCAGAAGCATCATTGATCATGCATTTGGTTCCGTGTACCTGTGCTTCAGCATGCAACCTTCTAAGCGAGCATGCCACATGTCGCAGCCGGAGCCGGAGCCGGAGAAAGAGCCACAGGAGGTGTCGCCCCAGGACTTGGCCTATCTGGGCGAGCTGGCCGGGCGCACAGAGCAGCTCTGGGCCGCTCTCAGCGCAACCATTGCAGCCGTGGAGGCCGATGTGGCCAAGACGCAGGTCAATGTTGCAGAGGGCGCCTCTGGGGCGCGCATGCTGCCCCCTGGGGTGCTGCAGGTGCCGATCTTTGCCCATAGCAGTCCCGCTGCTCGTTGTGGTGCTTAGCGCAGACAGAGCTACTGCTGCAATGGGCATATAGGACACTCCTAACAAATTATAGACTGGAGCAATTCCACTGTCAGTTCCCTACTGCTTATTCTGGAGTGATCTTTCTTTGGCATCGCAAATACTTGAGGCTGAGGTGATGTGCCTCATGATTGCTGGCCTTGACAGGCGTGCTGCCGCTGCAGGTGCTGCCATTGCTGAAGGCCTTCTTTGTCTTGTGCGAAGCACGCACAGCGCACCTGCCCGCCCCAGCCGGGGCAGCGGGCGCCCGCCGGGCAGCCTCGCTGGACCTGTCGCGCGGCGCATCCATGGACATGCCTGAGCTGGCAACGCAGCCCTCCATTGCTCTGAGCATTGCCTCGGAGAAGGCGGCTGCCGAGGCACACCTGCCCTTCCTGAGGTTTGTCACAGCTTGGTGATACTCCTGCTAAAAATAATGCTTGCAGAGATGCACCGGGGTCTGCTTGAGCGACCTCTTCTTGGAAGCATGTTGCTGTCATCAGCTCAAGCCACCAGCAGCGGCAGCAGCTGGTTATCTGCTGCAAGCCATCTGCACACTGACATGCAAGAGGTTTTTCGGGGTATCAGGCAAGATCGTTATGGCAAGCCGTGCCCGTATGTGAGTCATGGAAAGTCTCTGACGGCCTGAAAAGAGTTGGGGTGGCCTGGCAGGTTTGCGGAGCGGCACCGGCGGCTGCTGAACATGCTGCTGCACCAGACCCCGGCGCTGCTGGAGGGCCCGCTGGCCTGCATGATGCGCGTGCCACGCCTCATCGACTTTGACAACAAGCGCGCCTACTTCCGGACGCGCATCCGCGGCGAGCGCGAACGCTACAGCGGCTCCCTCCGCATCCACGTCCGCCGTGAGCACGTCTTTGAGGACAGTTTCCACCAGCTGCGCGCCAAGTGAGCTTCTAGCTCCCAAACACCTGTCTGCTGGCCTAATGTGTAGCCTGATCACTACTGGTCATGACAGCTCTCATCAGGCATCACCTACTGGGCCCAGTGCCGAAGCATGGGGTTGGTAGTATGCCAAGAACGGGATGGCATGATATATTGGCAGCAGCTTCAAGCATAGCAGGGCACACATGCTTGCTTCCAGTCTTGGGCAGGCTCTGACAGGCCCGCTACATGTCTGTGCATGAGCAGTACAAGCATGGACCCAACAGGTTTACAGAGATTCATTCGACTGCTAAATATGGGTGCCACTGGTGCAGGACGCCGTCAGAGATGCAGGGCAAGCTCACCGTGGCGTTTCATGGAGAAGAGGGCATTGATGCGGGCGGTGTGACACGCGAGTGGTACCAGGTGGGAGCCTGCTGTCACACCTTTCCTTTCCCTCCATTCCCATGCACTGTTCTGTCACAGCTGGTATTGTCCAGTGCTGCATGCTTACCTGGCTGCACTGTAGTATGGTGGTGGGAAAACTCTCACTTCCTTAAGATCATCGCACCCAGGTGTCTTCATCATGGTGCCTATGGGCGGGCCCACAGATATTCAGCAGTTCGTGTTAAGGCATGGCTTACGAGGCCCATGTGTGTGCAGGTCATGGCGCGGGAGATCTTCAACCCCAACTTCTCCCTGTTTGTGCCCGTGCCCATGGGCGGGTCCACGTTCCAGCCCAACCCCAACAGCGTGGTCCAGAACGACGAGGCGCGCGGCACCAACCACCTTGACTTCTTCAAGTTCGTGGGCCGCGTCGTCGGCAAGGCCCTGCACGACGGCCAGTACATCGATGCCTACTTCACGCGCTCCTTCTACAAGCACATGCTGGGCCAGCCTCTCACCTACCAGGTGCTGTGCATCATCCCACGTCTGACTCTGCGCACGTGCACGTGATGCATGCTGTGGAATAGCATACCTGCCGGGGTGTTGTGTGATGTGAGACCTCTCAATTGCTGCTCAGCTCCAGACCTCATCGATGAGGACTTTGCCCTCTGTTTGGAATTTTTTGGTACATCCTGCCATGCTCACCTTTTCAAAGGGTTTAGTTAAGGTGCAAGGAGGCTGGTGTCCATGAAGGAAGCTGCAGGCAGTGTGAGACAGGGCTCATATGGCAACAGAAGGGCCTCCACGCATAGCCAGTGTTCCTTTCGCAGCAGAGCAAGGTGCCTGACTCGAAAGGAAGTGGTGCAGGATATCGAGGCGGTTGACCCAGAGTACTACAAGAACCTGAAGTGGATGCTGGAGAACGACATCAATGATGTGCTGGACCTGACGTTTACGGAGGAGGTCGACTACTTTGGCGCTGTTGAGATGGTCGAGCTGAAGCCTGATGGCTCTGGCATCAAGGTCAGCTTTCACTTGCACTCCTCTGTCAGCAATGAAGCTGCGGGCATCAACGGTCCTGTCATAAGCCCACAGCATGCAGCATATGCTTGATACAGCTTGTATGCAGGACCGGCTGCCAGATGCGCTATGTTGCCGCAATATCTGAAAATTACTGCCGATATGGTGCTCTGAGAGGGCAGGTAAAGCTGGGCTACATGTCAGTTTGCAGCAAAAGTCATGTGTTATGCGGGACTGGCCTCTAAGCTGGGTGTCTGCGAGCAGGTGACCAATGAGAACAAGCGGGAGTATGTGGATCTGGTGGCGGAGCACCGCATGACCACAGCCATCCGCGCGCAGACGCAGTCCTTCCTCAAGGGCTACTGGGAGATGGTCCCCAAGGTACACCCTCATCAGAGCGCTCTCTCCTTCCTATGCCCTGGGCATCAGGGCTACACACACTGTATACACCCCTTGCAGGATAACCCTGTACACTGTGAGAACACCTTGTCATCCCTGTCATGTCCGTCAATGCCAGAACAGGATTGGAGTCTGATCCGTCGTGCCTCTGCCGTGAGGACATGACATGGGCATCTCGTCATTTCACATCTATCGTGATGGGACGCGTTCTGCCAAAGGGTCTGCTGACAGGCTAATGCCTGGCTCTGCAGGACCTGATCTCCATCTTCAATGACAGCGAGCTGGAGCTGCTGGTGTGCGGGCTGCCCGAGATCGACACGGACGACCTGCGCGCCAACACCGAGTATACCGGCTACAGCGCGTCCTCGCCTGTGGTGCAGTACTTCTGGGAGGTGCGCTGCCAGCACTTGCATGCATGTCCCCACCTTTCTTCTTTCTCTTTGACCTTGCAGCATGTGGCTTGGAAGGCCTGCCCTTGAAAGCTCAGTAAGGTGTATGTTGCAACAGGCCAGGCTGGCCAAGAAGTAATAATTGGGCAAATACTCTGCAATCAGCATATACATTAGCTGCCGCTAGGGCTTGTATAGTGGTGGATGTTCAGGTTGTGCGGGAGCTGGACAAGGAGGATCTGGCGCTGCTGATACAGTTTGTCACCGGCACATCCAAGGTTCCCCTGGATGGCTTCAAGGCACTGCAGGTCCGCCCTCTGACCTCTGCTCTCGATATGCTTGCGCACTTCATCTCTGTGACAGGCCCTTTGGGATAGCTAGGCACATATAGAGTGTGAGTCAGGCCTCCCAAAATCTTTGGGTGCCCCTTACTTGGTTGATAAAAGTGCCAACCTCAACAGGCCATGCAGACAGCACATATATGGCACAGACTGTCCGTCTCTATTTGTCTGGCCTGGTAGTTTGCATGATCTCAGGAAATGCAGGCTCAGGCTGCTGAGACACGTCTGGCACATTGGATGAACCCAGGGCATGGCAAATGCAGGGCATTGGAGGGCCGCAGCGCTTCCAGATCCACAAGGCGTATGGGCCGCAGGCGCGCCTGCCCGCTGCGCACACCTGCTTCAACCAGCTCGACCTGATCGAGTATGAGAGCAAGGAAGCCCTCAAGGACCGCCTGATGCTGGCCCTGCATGAGGGCGCAGAAGGCTTTGGCTTTGGCTGAGGGAAGGAGGTCAGTCAGGGTGTTGCTGCAGATACCAGAGGATCCTGCAGTAGATCGCTGTGGTGGAGGGCTATGCATGCTACTTAGGGCATGCAGCAAGGCGCTGGTCAGGGTACATAGGTTTTATTCAGCCGTTATCAGTCACTTTATCTGCTAGGAGTGGATCAGTACCACACATCATGCATGTTGTGTCTTGGAATGCGAGCGAGGAAGGTAGTTGTCATTGCGCTAGCCTCAGCACAGCGAAGCATGCACTACACCATCAGCGCGAGCATGAGAGCACTTTATCTTCCAGTATCAGCTGAATTGAGTGTGCAATGATGCATGTATACTATGACCCGCATTTGCAAGAGTAGAGAATACAAAGCTGTATTGCAGAGTGTCCACACCATCTCTTGTTGCAAACTACATCTGCGATCAACAAGCACCTGGAGGTACCTACCGGTAGCTATAGCTGTCATTTGTGCACAGATGTATTGGCCTGGCCAGGAGCCCCTGCCATGATGGGCGCAAGCCACCACTGTGAGCTTGCAAGCTGTATTTCCCATGCAGTCTCACTGAAAATGTGGTGGCCATGATCACAACAGGCCCTGCTGCTTTTGGTTGCGGAGCCACATGAGACCAAACAGCAAGCCTGCTGACTTGGGCATCTCCTCATCCTTCTCAAAGGAATCTGCTTGGGAGATTGGGAGTGCCAGCACCTCAATGGCTTCACCAGTGTCCCTGCACACCACAAAGCTAATGTATCCAAGCTTCTAGCTATTGCATCCTACCTGCTAGACCACATCAGCGTGCTGCATGCCAACAGATTATGACGATTGTGCTGAAGGAGCAATGATGCATCTCCTGACGTCAACGCATGCACTGATACCTAGAGACTTCCGTCTGCAGACTCAGTGATCAGGGAAAGACTCACTGTAAGCCGCCTCCGCCATTGGATCTCATGCCTTCATCGACTGCTGTGTAGAACATGAAGTGCTTGCTGCCTGAGATGCCCGTTGAGCTCACGTACATTGTCACCGGCTTCATGTTCTCAACCTTGACATCGTACCCAACCTCCTCAAGCACCTGTGCCACAGCTGGATGCATGAGGAGTCCACAATCTCAAGCATGTGCTGTGGGTTGCAGTGTAGGCAGAAATTCTATCTGGTGGCAATGGCAATCTCGCAGTGCCCACGCCAGCCCAAGCATTCAGACGAACACACAGCTCCTGCTAGATTGCAGCGGCAGATCAGGCAACTATGCTTAGGACTCACAGACACCGTTTGTGCCAGAGAGGCTCTTGGGAGGCATCATAAAGTATACCATACGAACTATACATGCCAGGACAGGCTGAGCGGCTGCAGCACACCTCCTCTTTTGCGATCTCTTCATTGCTCTTGCTCTTGTCAATGATGCCTGCTGTGAGCTCGTATGTGAAACCCACAGACAGTGGCGGTGGCCCTCTGCCTTCCGCCTTTGCCTCCATCCATCTTGATGCATACACCTGCATGCCCAAGCATGCATTGCCTGCTTGCGCCCTCAGCAGGTAGGCTGTCAGTGGCTAAGCTGCCCTCTGGTGAATGAGCTTACGAGGGACACAGGTGTAAGGCATGATACAACTCCAGCTGGGAGACCATTGTGGCACCGTATCTAGGCTAACATGCGGGGGACAGCGTCATGTGCAGGTCAGGGGAGCTTACAGCAGGCCTGAATTGGCGCACGACCAGCAAAGCATCCTGCTCAGCATGGTACAGCACGATGCCCACGCTGGAGTGCGACTTCACCATGTCCCACCTCCTCTGCCTCCCTGTACCACGCACCACCCCTCAATCCACATCATCTCGCTTCAAATGTCCTTGCGTATCCATGCCAGGATCAGATCAGCTCCTGAGCAATGTCTTAGCCCGAGTGACACTGTGCTCCTCCAACCTCTTTCCCTTGCCTTGATGGAAGCGTGGTACAGATTCGCAACAGGAGATAGGCAGTCCATTGCGGTGCTGGGAGGCCAGCAGTGCTGACTGGACATCATGATGTAGGCTACCGTCAAGATGGTACATGACTGTCTGGGGCGCCACAAACTTGGACGGCCCTGGCGGAGGGATGATGTCAACCTCCCCCAAGCGCTGCAGAGTCTTCTCCATAGTGCCTCCAGGGTTGTGCTCTGCAGTACATAGCATCTCCTCATGATATCGTTGGCGTGTCAGAGGCCCAGCCTTACCATATCACTGCTGGATGCAGAGCATGTGTGTGGGCCTCCTTGCGTAAGGGCAGATTCAGCACCCACTCTCGCGTGGTGCAGTGCTCAGAACCTCAATGCAAGGGCATACCCAGATTTCTGTCACTACAGACAATAGGCTTGATTAGGTGAAGGTATACCCGAGAATGTGGCAAGCACACCTTTGGACATGGATTTCAGGCCATGGGGGTAGAACTGCTCATTCTGGTATGCCAGCTCAGGCATCACCATGGCTCTGCCTCTGCTCCTAGTCGCCCTCAGTCCTCTTGCGCTCAGCAGAACTCCACCTGTACTCACGCACAGATCTTTGACTAACCAGCAAGCATATATCCTTGTCACATGCGTCTTTGCTGAGGCAGACGTCGGGCCAGGCTTGTCGGACACTATGTGCGAGGTTCAACAGGGCTGAGGATTTGGGTGCCCCTTTTGGACCGCCAAGACGTGTTGCACTTTACAGAACGTTTGAGCAAAAGTCATAGACTTGTACGCCTGCTTCTGTCCAGAGGAAAGCTCTTCCTATTCTGTGTACTAAGAGCCCCACTGGGCTGAGAGGGGCTTGGTTTCAGTCCCAAACAGAGCCAGGGCTCCATGTGAGATGCCCTATCGAGTCCTACGTGCATGTCAGAGGGACACACCAGTCTTCCCTCATCATCATGTCGAGCAGAAGGTGCATGTCAACCTGCAGGTAAGCACTGACGCAGATCCTGCCTATACAGTGTTGAGGGTCTTCTCTACCAAAAAGTGCACCTACATCTGTGGCTGCAGAGTAGAGAAAGAGGAGCTGCAGGCTGATTTGTCCAGGTGCAGCTAAAAGAAGCACTAGCGCTACCTCTACCAAAATTGTTGCCGTGCTGCATTGAGGATCATTATCTAAGCCAGGCCCCTTCCTGGTGCAGTCACAGTCCTCGGGCAGACCTTGAAACATGACCTATATCAGGGTCTGCCAGGGGAACCTCTCAGTACACAGGCTCGTCGTCGTACTCTCCGCTAGCCAGAGCATCTCCAGCAATGTTCTGGATGAGCTTGGTGGCTGCATATGTAGCGAGGATGCCCACACAAACCATGGCGACCTTTACGCCCCCTGAGGGTCCCCCAGAACCCTGCAGCGCCCCCTTGCTTGCACCCCCCAGCAGCACGTACACTGCTGTGATGGGCAGCAGGCCTGCCCAGGAGGCGCCCAGATAGGGCCAGAAGGTGATGCTGGTCAAGCCCAGGATATAGCTGAGCAGGGTCAGGGGTATGATAGGTGACAGCCGCAGCAGGAACACGACCTTTGCTGGTGCCTTGTGCGCCACCGCCCGATCGATGCGCCCAAAGTTGGGGTAGGCCTTGAGGTGGGGCTCCAGCAGGGGGCGGGCCACATGGCGGCTGACAAAGAAAGACAGAGCGCAGCCGATGACTGAGGCCACGGATGCGATTGGGATACCCATGAATGGCCCAAAGAGGTACCCGGAAGCTATGCTGAGAGGCGCTGCTGGAAGGAAGGCTGCAGTGGCCAGCCCATATGCTAGCGCATACACAAAGGGTCCCAGAGCCCCTGAAGAGGCGACCAGAGCCTCTAGGTAGGGTATGAGGCCGCTGGAGACAATATTTGCTGAGGCTGCATACAGGGGCCGCTCTTGCTCCTTAAAAGCTGCTCTCTCAGGTCCTGCTGCGGTGTGTGCTTCAGTGAATCCTGCCAGAGGTTGAACACGGCCATGCCCTCTATGCGAGGTACTGGATAGGACCCGGCTGGGGCTGCTGCTCGTGGTGATCTGGGGAGTGCAGGAGCAGTGCTGCAGAGGAGATGCGCTGCAATGCAGGGCTGCCGGACTGTCCGGGGATTCCCCTGCATTGCAGCGCATCCTACCCTGTCAGCAGCGTCCCAAAGCATGCAGTCAGCAGCGTCCCAAAGCATGCAGTCAGCAGCTTGTCCTATGCCCATGCCACAGGCACTAGTTTGGCAAAGAGAATCAACAACTATGGACTTCTCTACTGCTGCCACCTAAGAAAGAAACGGTCGAAGTGCCTTCAGAGATAGTCGAAACATTGCCGCAGGCCTTGCGCGCATGCCAATAAAGAAGGCCACCGATAAGGATGGCGTGAATGTCCTGCCTTCCGGGATTTGATGGGATCCATTGCGACCGGATAAGTGCAACCAAAATCCATAGCCGTTCTAAAACGCACCTTTATAACGCAGTGCAGTGGATCGGGCCAAGCTGGTAAGGTGTTGTGTGTGCATCAACAGGCGTCCCGCGGCATTCCCAGGATCCTATCCGCTGCGCCTGAGCTCGCTGCTCCGCTAAGATG
Source organism: Coccomyxa viridis (assembly GCA_963930925.1). Classification (NCBI taxonomy): domain Eukaryota; kingdom Viridiplantae; phylum Chlorophyta; class Trebouxiophyceae; family Coccomyxaceae; genus Coccomyxa; species Coccomyxa viridis. Next base: position 301,522 of record CAWVOJ010000007.1, on the reverse strand, counting down.
GACTCACGAAGCTATAGTGGGATCGTATGCACTCCTGTGATACCCCTGCAGGAAGAAGGCTACGAAATGGAATGTAACAGCTATGGAGGGAACACCGTCCGGTACAGAACCTTCGCATAAGCACTTTAGGAGGCAACCTCTACGTGAGGAAAGATGCTTTCTTTATAGAATCCGTTTATTGCAAGCAGCGAGATGCAGAGTATGCTGGATCACACATCGCGTTGGAGGCCGTGCCTGGAGAGCACGAGCCTGTCGCATTTCCAATGCAGAAGGCAAGGCCAGAGCCGTAGGCATGTCTGCCTTGAAGTGAAGGCAGTCACAGCAAAGAAGGAGGTCCCAACATGGCAGATGCTTTCAGCCAGCGCGGGTGCATCCGCGCTAGAGGGTTACAGCATCAACAAGAACGCTGTACCGCGCTCCACCCCAAGTCCCACTCTGCCAACAGAACCAGATGCAGAGACTGGCAAGCCGGTGCTCTTGTAAGACTCTAAATTATTGGCACATTCTACTCGTGAGGATACATTTGCATGTGCTCACGTCTTGCAGACAGGCATGGGCCCCACATGACAGGCATCCACTCGGTGCTGCCTTGCAGGTATCGGGATACAAACGCATGGTGCCCCTATTGTGAGAGGTGAGGCTAAGCAGGGTGCTGACTGCCCTCAACACCCCTGTCCCTTATTAGTCCCATGAGACAGCAGCAGCAGGAGTGTTCCAGTGCTGCGTTGCCACATGTGTTATGGCAGTGTGCCAAGGGCGTCATGTGCATGCAGGGTGACCTTTGCATTGGAAGAAAAGAATCTCCCATACGACTCTGTGCTGATTGAGCTCAGAAATAAGCCGCACTGGTACAAGGACATTGTCCCCACAGAGCTCACACCAGCAGCAGTCATTAATGGGGAGCTAGTGTATGAGTCTCTTGACATCCTGAAGGTTTGCACATTTCAGAGGACAGCTGTAGTCTCAGTCTCACACATGATGTCCAGTCCGAAGCTTGATTCTCAATGCAGCAGACTGGGATTGCAATCCTCAGCATGTTTTCAGCATCTCCACCTGGTGTTTGCATGCTCTGCTGAATATTGCATTGATGACGAGGTGCACCACTGGTCATCAATTGCTGCGTCTGTGCTCTGCACAGCAATCCAGGTGTGATAACTCAAAGGATGCCTCCCCTTTATCAGCTTCTGATGTCACAGAAGTTGGAGGCTGAGTTTCCGGAGCAGCAGCAGCTGCTCCCGGAGGACGAAGCGCTCAGGACTGAGGCGGATGCTCTGATGAGCCGGGCAGAGGACCTGAGCGCCGCAGGCTTCAGGTCAGCATGCTGCAATAACTCCTCGCACACCTGTGTTTGCTGCTGTGTATCTGCAGATCACGCCAAGCCAGCGTCAGCGAGAATAAACTCTACCTTGGGCTGTTTGAGGCCTGATGGCTCTGTACTTACAAAGCATACACGATGTCTTGGAAAGCATAGCAGAGCAGTGAGTCATAGTCTGGCTTCACCGTACAGCGTCCAATGCAGACAATGGAAATTGTCTCTGCTGTTTAGAAACCCTGATGAAGCAACGTTTCGTAGGTTTTTAGCGGGCAGAAGTCTGACTGCACAGCCTGGGGAGGACCGCTCTCAGCCTCCAACACAGGAGCAGGCAAGCACTACCTTTGCAATTGATTAAACTACGCAGTCATGAAGCGCTGAGCAGATTGTAGTTTGTCACCCCTCCCTTTGCTACTTCACATCGGTCGCTCCTAATGTCTGTTACAAGAGTATGTGTCATTGATGTGGTGCCGTAGCCAAATTGTGCGGTGTGATGGCGCAGGTGGATGAGCTAGGAGCAGCATTTGAAGAGAAGCTGAGCGAGATGGAAGCACAGCTAGCCAAGCACGATGGTCCCTTCCTGCTTGGGTAGGCTCACATGCTGCACCCCTATCAACACAACAAAACCACCATATCTCTGCCCAAGATCTACCCAAGCTCCTGAAGCAGGCTCTGTAGCACTCGGCTTTCATGTCATCCTAGGGTTACTGAGATGCCTGCACATGCCTCTCCAGTCCTCGATCCCTGGCAACTCGTATCGCTGTGGCATGAGTTTTCTGCAGGGCGCAGGCATTTCTGAGCTCTGAGCATGCCCAGTGTCAATGACTTGACGGGCCCTGCCGGCATCTGAGCATTGCAAATCCCTTGCAGGGAGTTCAGCTTGGCAGACATTGTGTACACGCCTGCGCTTGAGCGCCTGGGCGCGAACCTGCCTGTCATGAGGAGCTTTCCCCTGCGGCACCACCCCACTTTCCCGCACATCGCGCAGTGGTACGCCGCCCTAGACGAGCGCCCGGCGTACCAGCGCGTGAAGAGCGATGACATGACCCACAACCAGGTCTTCAAGTAAGCGCCTCAGCAGCTTGCCTCTACAGGAGATAGCACAGCTGACTGTCATAAGCTTGTATGGATGACTCTTCCTGTGAGATTTGCCATTCTCGAGGAGCTGTTGGGGAAAGCCAGGGATCCCCAATTTATAGACCCTTTGGCTGAAGCACTAATGAAGGGCAACCAGGACGGGGTTCAGCTTGCTGAATTCCAGGGGTCCCTGTGCCATGAGGTCTGTCAGGAATGTTACTGATAATTGCTCTGAAATCCCAACATTGCTCCCTTGCAGGAAGATCTTCGGCCTGTCCTTGTCAGCGACAGCGCCGGAGAACGGGCGGCAGGCGGCTGCCCGGAAGGAGGCAGCTGCCAAGGTGGCCGCCAACCGCTCCGCCATTATCGGCGACCTCCTCAAGAACAGCGGCATCGTGCGCAGCAAGACCAACCAGTACGGCAACACCCTCCGGGTGAGGCCTTTGCGCCTGTTTGTGCCTCCAAGCCTTCACGTGTGACGTCCAGTAATCTCGCGCCGCCTAGGCCGCCCACCTGCCTCAAGTCATGGGCAAGGGTGTATCATTCCTGCATAGCCATGAGGGAGGCTCCCAGGTGAGAGGCATCGGGCAATCAAGCAGCATCTAATATTGGATCGTGCTGCAGGCTGTCAATGGATACCCTATGGAGCCTTCACCACAGGCTGTGGCTGCGGTCGAGTACGCCCTACGCCGCCTGTGCAGCTGGCTTGTGCACGGTGAGACCCTCCTCCGCATTCGCATGTCTATTGGCCTGCCAGCCTGTCTAGCTGCTAGCGCCTCACATGCTGTTCCCCAATGGTCTCATTGCTCCAGCTCAGTGCTGCATTCTGGTGCGCTCATGCAGCATCTGAGCATGATTGCCAAGTGCTTCAGCTACGCAGTCTTGCAGACTGTACCATGCAGTCTCTGGAACAGCTCGAGGTGTGCAGGCAATCCTGGTCCCAAGCATCCTGACCTGGAAGCCGCTGCGCTGGGGTCCGCGGCGCTCGTCTTCTTTGCTGGGCGAGCGTCCTCGCCGCGGGACCTGAGCGCCGCAGCCTGCGCTGAGCTGCGGCAGGCATGCTTTGAGGTTCTCAAGGACATGTACTAGCTCCAGCGCATCAGACTAGGTGGCATACATGCACCAAACGACAATCAAGAAAACCTACCAGGACTGGACCGACACGATGCAATGGCCGCAAGCATTGGGAACCTTTGAGTCCTTGAAAGTCTGTGCGAGATCTCTCGCTCACAGTCTTAACACCAGTTCCATACGCCTTGCCTCTATCGGGCTCTTCTGGTTCCAAGGTACTCCATTGCACAGACTTGTCACCCACTAGATAGATGGCTTCCAAGTCTAGGTAGTGTCCCAGAACTGACCATTCATACCCGGGCTGCTTTGTTAGGACAGCTTGGAGACATTGCGCAAGTTTGAGCAGCTTCCAAGCATTGCTCTACGACAACATGTCAGCTGTCGACAAACCATAGAGTCAACTGACTAGGCAGGTGATCGGGTGGTCAAGTGTGAGAAACCGTGACGGATGTGCTGTGGCCACATGTGTGTGAGAAGGGTTAGAACATTGGCTGCAAGATTGATGATGTCAGACAGAGATTGTAGACATGCAAAACCTTGTCATCATGTAACACCTCATGCTAAGAATTTGCATGCCATGGTATGTATGGTGCCATCCATTGCGCGGATGGCAAGTACCAGTGTGATTGATCTCATGAGCCTCGGAATCCTTCCCTGAAATCCTTTACAAATCCAAGCCTGCCCTCAAGGGCCTTGCAATTAGCTTCACAATGTAGAAAGCATCCTGCCTGCGGCTGCATCTGAGATACGTTATGCCAGGCCCTCAAGGGCAGAGCTGAAGCTGCTCTATTCGCTGGCATTCAGACCGTGCTCATGATCAGCGACCAGTAATGATTCTCTGTATTTCAGCATTGATGAGTCACAACACAGCTGCAGTCCTCCTACCAATATGCAGAGGAAATCTGGCCTTTGCCTGTACTCTGAGTCTCATCAGCTTAGTCTTACTGCAAATTGTATTCATCCATTGATCCGAACTTCAAGGGGATGCTGCTGATAAACAATGGCGTCAGTCTTGGGAGGGCCTTGATCATCCAGAACACAATAGGTACATACCTTCAGGGACCTCCTGCTCACATGCAACATGATGAAGAGCAAGCCTGGGGCCTGAAAACGAAGAAAGACACAACAGCCCCAGGCTGCACAATGAGACTTCACCACCAGGCACGCTGCCATTGAACACTATCATGGTCAGAAGAGGCATTTGAGACCCATCAAAGGGCGCCATAGCTACGTGTGTATGGTCGAGGGTACAGCATGACGGAAAAGAGGGGCAATGTGGAGCTGTCAGCTCTCTGACGCAAGGGGCTCCGCAGCAGACAAAGTGTCTGGGAAGAACCTCCTACAAGTGTGCATGGTAGTGCTTCATTCCTTAGATCCCGCTGACGGCACCGTATGGGTGTTCAACTCTGATCGGAGGTGATGTCTGGAATGAAGGTGCTAGAGCACCTCTGCATAAACCTGACCCGCAGATCGTGGACCAAGTTCCGCAATGCTGCAGCCATGGCCATCCAGGAAAGACTTGATCTTTCCCTCATAGGGGACACAGGTCCATGGAGAATGGGCAGGCAGTACATGAGCTGGCCGCCATTCTGACGAGCAGCAGGCTGCAAGCCACGCATGCATGCCGCAGCCCCACACTGTCCGCCACGAGGCACATGACCACCGATCACCTCTTGTCATGGGATCGAGGATCATGCCATGTATGAGTATCCTCCCTCCCTCTTCGCAGCTCAGGGCAACACATGCATGCTGAGGCCTCATGCATGCCGCCACGGCATAGCAGGGTCAGCTGGTCAGTCGTCGTCATCGTAGAGCCAGATGGGCATGCGGTACATGAGCGTGCTGCCGCGCTCCTCCATGCGGCACAGCGCGGCCGCGCCGGGCTTGCTGCGGGACATGCCCGAGCCGGGCTGATCGCACTCGGCCTCCGCGCACAGGGATGATAGCAGCTTGTACAAGACCTGCATGTACTGCCACTGTCAGCCAAGAAAGCAGCGAGGACGCCATAGTGCAATGTGCTGAGATCAGCTGTGCAAGGCAGCGGCTCGCATCACTTGCATCAAAGTGCTCATTATCCATGCAAGCTCTAGGTATGGGCCCTTGTAAGGAATGATATGGAGAGGATGACGCCAAACAACTTCCAAAACCACACTTATACAACATAGGGTGGGAAAGGCTTTGAATCTGGCTCCTGCTATCTCACCTGAAATTCATGAGGTGGCATCATCTTGGCAGACAACACATCTGCAGGGGGGATCACTTGGCCGCCAAACAACCTCATGTTAGCCCCTGCATTCTCCTGGATGCGTGCACCTGCACCGTAGCATGCATGTGCATCAGCCTGCATTTTCCAGGCTACAAATGCATACGAAATAGAGCACAGCCTATCAACAGTGTAGCTTCGAAGAGTGATCCAGTGTTGTTCTCATGATGCCAACAAGGCTCAGAGCATTCTGGTAGGATTCTGTGTTGATGCATTCAGGTTGTTCCCCGCGCACCCACCTCATGCTGCTGACATCTGATTCTGAGCAGGAAGCAGCACAAGATGGACCACAAAGAGCATCTGAATGCAATCAGACTGACAGTCCTAAGAGAAACATGAGCAATGCTCCAAAAATAATCTTACAATTCATGCATAGAATGAAAATGGCGTCATCCGCAATCGCATACGCCTTGCAAGCAGCTGCAGGCCCGGTGAAGCTGGATGCTGAGTCATGCGGCTGATCCTGATCCAGCGCCCCCTCGCCGCGCCTGAAGACATCCACCGTTGCCTGGTCCGGCAACAAGATGATGGCCTCCACAGAGTCATCCTCACCTACAACATCCCAACGCCCTCAGGAAGCTGGCAAAATCATTCGTGATTCATCATGATACTAACATGGCCAGGCTGGGGTAAATGCCCCTCACCTCTCATCGGACTGCAAGTGACAAGGACGCAGTGTGATCGCAACGAATATCAGTTGTCCAGAGTTGCATGATGATTGATCACTCAGCTGCGCATGACTCTCTTGAGCAGGTGAGATGACCCTCACCAAAGCTGTCACCGCAGCCCATGATGGAGATGTCAAAGTAGCAGGGAGCAGTCCACTCCTGGCGTTCCTCGCGCTCCTCAGCCGAGTCCTTCCTAGGCAGCCCCGCGTCGAGCACGCTGAGGCCCGGGCGGAAGGTGTCCGCGGAGGCCCAGTGCATGAAGGTCTTGCGCGGCGTCACGGCCTTCTGCGGCTTGCGCGCGACCACGAAGCCGTGGCCCCGCACGCAGTCCATGCCCAGGCCCTGCTTCGTCTTGTGCAGCACCGTGAAGCACACGCCCTGCACGATGCACATCCTCAGATACTTTTGTCAAGCACGCCATTGAAAGTTCTCAAGCCTAAGAATGTCTGTACCACGGATCAGTTACAGGCCCACCAAAGTCTCCAACGCCAATCAAACCTTGCAGCAAAATGTATCCACGAGCAAGTGAGGTCACTGAAGGCCAAGGTGTCTCTGTTTCCAAGGCCCAGAAACATCCCAATGACAGTCCAGAGACCCTACTCCCGCTGACGGCAACCTTACTGGGAGGCGAGATGAGCAGGCTAAGGTCTCCTGAACCAGTCATCGTGATGTTCCTAAGCCCATGAGGATTGGTGTCTGAGAGAGTTGGCACCTGGCAGGCGGCCAGGTCAGCTGAGGGAATGAGCAGCCCAGCTTTGTGCTTGCGGCTGGACGGCCGCGTCATGCGCTTCAGCAGCGTCACCGCATTGGCGACATCCCCGGACAGGTGCGCCGTCGCATACACGTTCATGTTCTTTTGCTGCATGCAAATACCCTCTCTCAGCCACATTGTGCTGTGGAACATGATGTGCAGCAGCCAGCTATCAACAAGTAGGATTGTCAGTTGCTGGTATCACTATATATCTGGCCATGTTGCCATGCAGAGATAGCCATGAGCATGTGGTATGATGACAAGCATGGTACCAACTTTCATGTCCGTAAGATCATTCATGCAGTGGCAATAATTGCATCCCTGTGTGATTACAATTGCCAGAGGCCTGACTCCAGGGTCAATCCAAGCAGCTCACCGAGACAGTCTTTCTGTCCACTGGCCTTGATCTGAAGGTGCGCGTCACTGTACGCAGCATGTCCTTCATGGGAGTGCCAGTCGACCCATTCAGGAGGTATTTTACCAGGTACGCTGGATCCTCAGCATTCTGCAGGCCAAGCCCAAGCCTCAATGCACGGGTTTTAAAACTCCACAAGGCCAGAAAGAAGACAGAATAACAGCGGCAACTGAAAGCTATGGACTACCCGCGTCATGGCATTTACAGAGCCAATTGTGACAGCCAACATGGGCTGAGTGGTCAGGACTTAGCAGTCTATAGGATGGGGTCAGCAATAGTACCTTGAAGAATTTGTGCTTCAAGAGCTGTGAGGCTGTCGGCCTGAGTGCTGGATCTTTCTGAAGACACTGCTTCACAATGTCGTGCAGCTCCTGCAGCACCAAGCTGGCTGACACAACAGTTACTCACCGGTCATCTTTGCATGCACTTCTGAGGAAAAGAAGGACAGAATAATAGCAGTTCTTATGAGCAGGGGTGGATCAAGAGCCAAGCTCACATGAGCTGCTGCAGCCACCAAGCAGAAACCAGGGACATGCGTAAGCCAGGCCCGCCAAAGCCAGGTGTCACTGAGGGGGAGCGCACCTCAGAGAATTTGCGTTTTGTCTTCTGGGCACTCAGCGTGGGCGCGTCCTGGTGCAGCGTCGTGAGAATGACGGAGGTGAGGCTCATGTTGGCATAGGGCGCCCGCCCCAGCGTCAGCTCCTCCAGCAGGATCCCAAAGGACCACACGTCTGCCGCCAGGTCATACCTGAGCAGCACATCCCTCACATAAGAAAGATGTCAGAAGCCAACGTGACCCTTGCATGTCAATCATCATGGGCATGTGATCACGCCAGGCACCAATTGCAAGGCCTGAGGTGCCTGAGCAAGAGAGTATGCAAGACACCTAGCAACGTGAGGCATAGAAATCGCAAATGGGCGTTGCAGGCATGTCTTGCAGCCAAAATGGCACATGACCCTGGCATGATGGTACTATACTCTGTCATGGGCAACTCTGAGATCGCAAGGAACCAGAGAAATTTTGGAAGGTGGATCAGTGCAGAAGGTGACACACCCTTGCGTCTGCTGCATGACTTCAGGGGCCATGAAGCAGGGCGTCCCGCAGAAGGTGTTGCGCGCCAGGTACTTTTGTGCCGCCCAGGCGGTCTGGAATTGGGCGCTGCTGCTCGCGCTCGTGGCGCTACTGGGGCTCTCTGCGCATGCCAAATAAGCGGTCGGTTGATATTACAATAGACAAGTTGCATCGCCAGAAACAGCATGTGTGAGCTGTGGAGTGTAGAGGTGTGTGATGATTTCATAGGTACTCCGCTGTCTCTGAGAGGCGTCATTAGCAATCAACACCCACCCATAAGACATCTTAGGCAGCAGCAACACTTTCTGAAGAATCAGGGTGCGTCTTGCAGCTTGAATTGGCAGTAGAATCTGCACCTGCTGCATCGCTGGTGGAGGCCTCAGCATGGGAGTTGACACGAAGGGAGGAGGGCGTGGCTCTTTCCAGGCTGGCAGTGACGCCAAAGTCACTGAGCACCACCCGCCCATCACTGTTGATGAGGACATTTGCCGCCTGCACCAGCATCAATGCCCACTCAGCACGTGCAAAGCTCAAACATGCTCAACAGCACATCAAAGCAGCCATCTACGATGTCTGCTGCGGTCGCCATGGTCTACTGATGATAAGAGTAGCAGCCTTAAGATGCCAATGTCGAAAGGAGATCAGAACCTTGCATGGTAAGGCAGTGGAAGGAGAAGTGCATGCATGGGTGAGTGGCTACCTTGATGTCCCGGTGCAGCATGCTGTGGGCGTGCATGTAGTCAAGGCCCCTCAGGACGTCCAGTGCTATAGTCGCCACCATCTCCTCTTCCAGACCCTGTCAGGGAGGGAGATGACCTTTGAGTAGGAGTATCATGTCATGCAGTCACTGGTGGGACCGGCCTCCGCAAAAGGCGCGTCACGCTGTATAAGATGTTCGGCAGCACTCAAGCTTGGCTCGTCGCTGTTAGCTGCGGAGACAAGTCAACTGCACTGCGTGCTGGGTGCAGCAGCGATAGGATGCTGCATATAATGCAGGATCCCCCGGGGCGTCACACATGTGAGGCATGTGGGTCACACGGCAGCGTAATCACCTCCGAGTGCTGGTTCAGGATGATGCTGAAGATGGAACCGCCAGAGATGTAGGGCATGACCATCCACAGCTGCTCCTTGTGCACGAAGGAGCAGTACAGCGGCATGACATTGGGATGCCGCATCTCCGCCATGATCTGCGTCTCCCTCCTGATTGTGTCCTGCAAAGATACAACACAATTTCTCAGACGGCAGACACTGTCACGGGCATTTCTAGGTCAAGGGGGACTGCTTCTTGTCCCAATGAGCTGTGGTTGGAGAATTGGGTAAGGATTCGGGCAGCCATAATTTGTCAGAATGCTTACCAGATCCACAGCCATGTTGTCCAGCTCCAGTATCTTCAGAGCTACCTGCTCTCCCAAGGGCTTGCACACCGCCGACCACACCTGCAGATCAAGACAAGTGATGAGGAAGGATCGTGGTGAAGATTGCTATTGCCTCACTCAGGAGCGTGCCCTCAAGCTATGCCCTACGTGAGGTGATGGATTGACACTTACTGTTCCGCAGGCACCCTTGCCAATCTCCTTCTCCAGCTCATACTCTGCAGCTGAGGTCGGGTATGTGTTCTGGCTCCTGCATAGCCAGAGCCCTGCTTTTGAAAGGTGCTGGGAGGCAGATACATTCCCCCTGCAGGGGATCAGTCCGTCTTGCAGTTAGAGCACTGGGATGACGCCCACCAGTGGCCCTTTGCTCCATGAAGATCAGCATGAGACTTTGCCCTGCGCAGCTTTCCGCCAGAGCCCTTCGAAGTGAGAGAGGCCGGCTGAAGCTGCTTGGAGCTTGCACGCTCCATTTGGGGCAAAGTCTATATAAGCCCTGCTTGGACTGCTCGCTGACCAAGGGTGCTAATACCAGTGCTTGATTGCTTTGGGATGCACCATGACGCCTATGTCATCGATTCCCGTGCTGTACACAGCTGCATAGTATGGCCCACGCTCTGTCGGGCAGTGCTGCATCGTTCTCAGCACTGCCTCACCTCACATCAGAGTTTTGTAAATGCGCAAGTTTTGCACAGCTTATGCCAAGCCGTGAGCAAACACTCACAGCTTGCCGGCACAAAAACCCTGCTCTTCACAAGCCCACAGAAGCCAGTAAGGAGCTCAAATGTATTCGCAACCGGTACGAGCAAACACCATAAACAAATGTATGCACTAATGGCGCACAGATGTGTCAAGAGATAGACGCTCTCGTCATCAAGCACGGGACTCGGAACGAAATCTCGAGACTAGGGCCTTGGAGGGTTTGGGGGTCGATGACGCATGTGACCACTGTTTGCCTGATGATTCACTCCTGTCCTTGACCCTGCATCCTGCGGTGCTAACGAGCTATTTGGCCGTTCGAAGACATCTATGAATAACAGAAGCCTTTCCAGGCGCGTTTCACAGCTTTGAGGGCGAACCCAGTCATCAGGGGTGAGCCTTTGTTAGAACATATACAGCCAAGATGTGTGACTTGAGCACCATGCATAGGGGACCTTGAGGCTCAGCTGGGCCAATGTAAAGCAGCCTTGTATAAGACGAGATGGCTACAGACAGACTTCGAGCCATTGGAGACCGTTTATGGGGCTCCTTCTCTGCAACAGCTGCAGGGACCTCAATCGAACATCAGGAGCTGGAAGACGATGGCTTGGAGATGCAGGTCAGCGGATGTGATTCTGACCTGTACTCATGCGTGGTGTCAATAGTCAGGGAAATGTGATCGTGGTCTCCCTGCCTGACATAAGATACCAGGTCAAACAGCATGCAGCTTCATGGACTGCAACACGGCTAAGAACGGCAAGCTTGGCTGACGTTGATCAAGTGGAGCAAACAGCTCAAAGACATGAACCAGAGTCACAACGCAAAGAGTCCGACAGCTCCATGCCTGTGTCTGTACAAGGTGTCATAATGCGCGTGGACCCTTTTGCAGGTTCATGAGAAGGAGGATGTGGAGCTTGATGTGCTCAATCTGAAGGACAAGGACGTTGCTGCTGGCAAGGACCAGGGCCATATCATCGACTTGGGAGCGCTGCCTGAAAAGAAGGAACCCAGCCAGAGGCGAAAAGCAAAGGCATCTCCTTCAGCAGGTATAGACACATGCAGAAGTAATAGATCAGGTTTCTGCTGCCGCATTGTGTGTCTATGGGCATGATGCAACGCACCTGGGTGGTTTTGGGAAGCGTCCATCACTGGTGCTGCTACAGCTTGTTAAGAGCAGCATCTATGGCAGTCAGGCAAGCAGTGGTGGAGGCGAATGCCAGCTCCTGCTGCAGGTGGCGAGGTGCAGCAGCCAACTGGCGAGGCATCTTCAGAGCAGGCAAAGGCAGATGCCGCCAAGTGGACGCTGGTATCTCGGCTGTCAAGCAGGCTGCCAGGCGCCCGGCCTGCCCAAGGAGCCCAGCAGAGCAGCGCCTCCGGGCACAGCACGCCCAGCAACCTGGAGCGCGCAGTGCTGCTGCTGGAGGCTGAGACCGAAAGCGTCAGTGGGGACAGCAAGGTGTCAGCTGTACTTTCAGCTGCAAGCAGCCCCAGTCAGCCCGCAGAGGCCAGAGAGCCTGAGCCTCGTGCGCCAGGCGTCATCTATACTACTGACATGGATGACAGGCTGGAGCGGAGCAGCGCCCCAGATCCCACCTCCCAGCAGCAGAAGCCCTCCAAGAGAAGATTACCAAGGGGGGCACCAGCTCTGAAGGATGAAGCAAACAGCGCAGACCTGGAGGCGCAGCGGAGTGCACTCAGGAAGGTTAAGTTAGGGGAGGAAAGCAAGTCCAGCCAGGAGGCAAGGGATGATCTCGATGAGGGCCCAAGCACACCACCAGCGAGCAGCGCTGCAGCAAGGGCAGACACAAAGGCTTCCTCGTCTCCCAACAGCACTGCTGGTGGGCCTCTGATTAGCATATGTGCCTGCTGCCCATCACATACTGTGACATGAGATATCAGCCTCTCAAGATCGTACCTGCCTGTTGAGCATGGTGCAAGATATGACGGAGGCTGCGTGTGCAGGGGATCCCTTGGAGAGGCTGCCGCCTCTCCCATGCGAGGATCCTGGCCGGAATGAGATGCACTACTATGCGACCTGCATCAACCACCGCCTGCGCAATGACGCTGCTCTGCTGCATGTGCTGCCCCTGGAGCCCAGCCCTGCACAGATTGCCAGCGCCTGCAGAGATGGCATCTTGCTCTGGTGAATCCTGCAGTCCACTGAAACATCCAGTCCTTGGACAGCTCCAGCATCTCAATCTGCCTTACACAGCTTACCAGTGGCTGCTGCAGCTTGGAATTGTCTGTGTGGCAATGTGCACCCCAGCAGATGAAGGGCATGGCAATGGGCAGGTCAGCTGAGGCTTTTCATCTCTGCTGTGCAGCAAGCTGCTGAACTCCTGCGCACCAGACAGCATCGATGAGAGAGCGCTTAATCTGCCTCATGGGGATGGGAAGGAGCTGCCCAGCAAGGAGGCTCTCCAGAACAGCAACCTGTGCATCCATGCAGCCACCGCCCTGGGCTGCAATGTCTCTGCCATCAGCGCTCAGGACATCTTGGATGGCAAGGTGTGTGCTGCTCTCCCTTTCTCGGCATTAGCTGGGGAGCTGAAGTAGTGCTGGACTCAGCTCATCACAAGTGAGAGGTGCAAGGTCGTGACTTGGGCCGTGCTGCAGGAGGATGCTATCAGGAGCTGTGTGTGGGAGTTTATCAAACTGGGCGCCCTCAAGGTACACTCCACCCCTCACTGCCCTCACATCACTGCAAAGCTGCTTGTGTCTGTCCAGCAGTATGACACTTCATTGAGCTCTTGTCAAAATCCAGGCTTGTGCGCTGAGAAAACTGTGCAGTATGTGATGCAAACACTGCAAAGCTGGGCTTGCCTGTCCAGCAGTACGATGCTTATAGAGCTCCTGTGACAACCCAGACTTGTGCGCTGAGACTACTGTCAGAGTGTGATGCGAACTCTGCATGGCTGGTCTGGCCTGTCCAGCAGTATGACGCTTCATGAGCGCCTGTGACAACCCGGACTTGTGCGCTGAGACTACTGTGCAGAGTGTGATGCGAGCACATAGATATGTCTGCAGGATGTGAGCGTGAAGGCTGTGCCAGAGACAGTGGTCCTGCAGCGGCCTGAGGAGGACGTTGCCAAGCTGCTGGACGTCCCGGCGCAGCAGCTGCTGCTGCGCTGGGTGGCGCACCACATTGGCGCGGCCGGGCCTGCCTGGGAGGCCTGGTTGCCTCTTAAGGACATGGGGCCTGATCTGGCGGACTGCACCGCCCTGGGATGCCTCTTAGCCCAGCTTGAGCCCCAGACTGCTTCTGTCATCAATCTGCGGTGCGCGCCTACAATCTTGATCGATGGCTTGTTGCATGAAGTCACAGCAGGAAGGGGCAAGAGCGGATACAAGGCGGGTGTACAGTGCATTCATAGGCATGGAGACCTGCCCTGTCTCTTCTCAGCAATTTCCTGGCTGTGTCTTCAACTCTGAGGGCCACTTGAGGGTGCTGAAAGAGGATCATTGTGTGGCTGCTGGCATGCCAGGCAGATTCACCGGCAATCTTATGCATGGAAAGCATCTGAGTCCGCATGTGTGCACAGTGCATGTGTGAGGCCGCTGAAGTACCCAGCCATGCAAAGCTTTGATTGCTTTAACCTGGCTCTGCAGGGAGACAGAGCTGACAGCGCGGGCAGGCATGGTGCTGGAAGCTGCCCGCATGCTGACCGACGAGCCCCTGCCGCCCGCGCGCTCCCTCGCGGAGGGCGATGCCGACATGATCATGATGCTGCTGGCGAGCCTGTTTAGGGCGCGCCACGGTCTGCATGCAGCGGCTGCTGACCGCGAGGGCCAGATGACACAGTTTGCCCAGTGGCTGGAGGAGTATGATGTCCAGGTGATCCCCTACAGAGAGATGCTGCCTAGCAGTTGCATTATTCTCCCCTAATAGTCATGCAACGGGCCTGCAACTTGGTGGCACTTTGACAATTCAAGGGATGGCCTATCTTGGAGCGCATGAGGTCATGTGGTGTGCCTTCGGGGCTGTGCGGGTAATGCTACGGATCATGGATGCCTTCCTTGGACTAGATTAGGGCGTGCAAACTATTGAACTCCACGCTGACCCTTGAAATTGTAAAATGCTGGAGAAGCTCTGAGCATTTGCAGGACTCTCGGGAGGAGCGCACCTTCAGGGTGTGGCTGCTGAGCCTGCTGCACAACGAGGTCCACATTCAGAACCTGGTGGAGTCTCTGCGGGACGGCTACGTGCTTCTGAGGGTTCTTGACACCATTGCGCCCAGCTGCGTGAAGTGGCAGGCTGTGCACCGGCCCCCGTTCAAGCCCCTCTTGAAGCAGCCCAAATCCATCGAGAACTGCAACCAGGTCAGCCTTACATGCCTGCATGCCTTCTTGTAGCCCTGGGAACCCTCAGCACGTGCTACGCACCCTCGCAACCCTCTTATCCTCCAGCGATCAAGCACTACGCAAGCTTGCCTGTCATCCGCTGTCCTCACCTTGCCCACAGACACTCAGCCTACGCTTGACCTGGCGCCGCTGTGCCCTAGGTTCTTTAAAGGCATTTCTGATACAAATATGCGTGTGGCCACAGGTAGTGAGCATCACGCGGCGGGTGCTGGCGCTGCCTCTGGTGAACATAGGCGGCATTGACATCATCAATGGCCAGCACAAGCTGCTGCTGGCCATCCTGTGGCAGCTCATGCGCTTCAACATCCGCGGCCTCCTTCAGGTATGCCCATGTCTGCCTCTATGATCATGCCTCCAGCTCAGCACCTTTTCGTGCGAGCAGCTCTTTGGCTGGGTGAGGGTCTCAGCCTCGGCTTGTTTGTATGTTCTGCACTACAATGGCACTCTAGGTGTCTTGCGGTTTGCATGCTGGCGTGCAGTGCAGCGCCCGTCTGCCTCTCTGAGGGGTTAGGCTATGCCTGACTGGTATGCTATAAAACAAATGCAGCAATCCTGCTCAGTCAGGCCACAACAAGGCTGGACTGACAAGGCTGAGATTGTTGCTGCATGCAGAGCGTGTCGTCCAAGGGCCGGCACATCACAGACGCTGAGCTGGACCGGCAGATCCTGGCGTGGGCGAACGAGCGCCTGGCGTCCGCTGGAAAGCGCCGGCGCATCGCCTCCTTCCATGAGTCAGGCCTTTCCACCGGCCTTGCTCTGGTAAGCCGTGCATCGCTCCTGACCTGAGCAAATGCTTGCTCAGCCAGCCAGTGCCATGACTGTGCAGTCTCATGGCGCATGACGTAATCCCTGGCCGCTCTGAAATTGTCTAGATGTGTTTTTCTGCTGGCCTTTGTACCTCACGGAGCACTTTCTTATGCAAAGCTGTTCAGTTGTTCAGCTGGCCAGGGTCAGCTAAGACCAACACAATTCCTGAGAATGCACCTTTTGCAGGTGGACCTGCTCTCAGCAGTGGAGCCCAGGTGCATCAACCTGGCGGTGGTCACGCCGGGGACGAGCGCGCAGGAGCGCGAGATGAATGCCAAGTACGTGATCAGCACCGCGCGCAAGCTGGGCTGCAGCCTGTTCCTGCTGTGGGAGGACATTGTGGAGGTCAACAGCAAGATGATCCTTGTGTTTGTGGCCTCCCTCATGCTGCACAGCATCCACAAGTCCCAGGACAGCTCCCCTGCCGGCAGCCCGGAGTCAGCCAAGTAGCCTTCAGGGAGCGCGGGACGGCAGCTGCCAGCTGTGCAGAGTAAGGAGATAGCACTGTGACTTTGTCTTACACTACCGCTGAAGTCCTCATCACACAGTGGCAGGGCCTTCCTTTCCAGAGACAAGGTTTGTGCAACGTCCTTCTGCAGACCGCCCATGTACAGACATGGTCTGCTGGCATAAGGTCTGGCGCTGTCACAGGCAGCAAGTCGCCTGCAATGACTAGCTTTTCCCGCAATGTACCCCTGTACGCAGCTAGCACTACGCAGTCCACCAAGCACTCATGAAACGGACAGGCTGATGCCTAACAAGCGGTTGTGTACTACCCCTATGTACTCATATTGACACAGGACCGTGCGAGAATCCTGTACATGTATCGCCGCTGCTGTAGCATAGCTACCCTGAGAAGGTTGGTGAGGTTGACATTCAAGACGTGGCCTGGATACTTGGCATGGTGAGCAGCTCCTTTCATTAGATGATTCAATTGGAACCCACAGTACCTCTTGAGGATGCATGACTGGCTGCAACAATGACAACACAGTAATACGTAACGAGATGTTCATATATGCACCTTGTCAAAAGCAAATGGACGCCTTGATCAGACACAGGCAGCACTGAAGGACGCAATTGCATCAGGCTCTTATGATTATGCAAGCATCATGCACATGCCGTCTGTGGTACAACTGCTCTGCATATGCAGAGCATGCTTATTCATGTGCGCAGCATGCACTAGTCAAGAGCAATGTGTCAATATCTATTACAAGAGAACTACCTGTCACAGTAGTACTCAGTCAGATTTAGTCAACATGGCAATGCAGCATGCCCGCATATCCCTAATCATAAAGGTGTTGAAAAAGGCACGCATTCCCAGTGTCCATATGTACACACCAGAGCAGTGCTGCTACTAGACATCATCTAAGCTTTGCAGTCTGTACTTCACAGTACCCACAGCTCTTGAACAGTCTGAACAGCGTAGGGCATCCGAGAGATCTAGCTGACACAGGCTCCTTGTGGATCATCACGCATCAGCTGTTCATTCGTGAATATACTACAGCACCTGCATGTCTAGCCTTATCCTGTGGCCAGCAACCCTTCAGGACACACTAAGGTGCTTGCACCTAATGGCAGTCTGTACTCATATACCTTCTCAATCACAGGAGCTTCATCAGCCTGCCATGGCAGCACCATTTGCAGTGTGCATGAGCAGCGTCAGAATTGCTCATCTACATATCTGAACCTCAAATTCTGACATCTAGCCATGTAGACACATCACAAAAGCCTGAACTGTGCGGTGCTGCAATGAGGGATGATACACAGGAGGTCAAAAGCTGCAAGCAAGTTCGGATGTACAGATGCCTGCAGGATAAGGGAAGGGCCCGCAGGCGTTGAAGGCACCTTGCAGGGCAGTCATATGACAGCCATTGGGCTCTATCCGACAGTCACTCCAGTAGTCACGACTGGGGCGCCGGACACAGCAGGGGTGACTGGGGGCGCCACCGCAACAGGCTGCTGCTGCTTCTTGACAAGGGGAAACTTCTTCTTCTTGAGGGCCACCTTCTTCTTGACTGCAACAGCAGGCAAAGCATGGTCAGCATGATGCCTTTGGGCCTCAGCCAACGACCACCCCGGTTGTTACCGGGGCGCCTGAAACAGCGGGAGTGACAGGGGGTGCTACTGCCACCGGCTGCTGCTCCTGCTTCTTCACCAAGGGGAACTTCTTCTTCTTCTCCAGAAGGTCATCCGCCACCTTCTTCTTGACTGCACCAGCCAGCACAGCACACCATCAACACGCCTCCAGGAGGACTTTTGAAAGCCCAGATCCGAGCAAAAGCTCAGCCCTAGCTGTCCTGGCCACCCAACCTGGCCACTACCTAACCTCAGCTGGCTGCTGTGCAAAAACGCTGCATCGAATGGCTGAGGGCATGACCTAGCGACGGCCGCCCACAGCCACGCCCACTGTTGCCGCAGTGCCCGAGGTGCCCGAGACGGTAGCGGGGGGTGGCGGCGCAACGACAACCTGCTGCTGCTGCTGCTTCTTCTGGAACAGGGGCAGCTGAAACTGCTTCTTCTGGACCTGAACCTTCTTCTTGGGCAGCTGGATATGCTTCTTCGGGATCTGGACCTGCTTCTGGGGGATCTGGATCTGCTGCTGCTGCTCTTGCTTCTTGGCTGCATGCAAGCAATGCAGCCTCAGCCCTCTTTGGGGCATAACCCTATCTATGATGCGCCTGACACCTTGCGCTACACTGTGCATGTGAAGGTGACTGCAAGGGACTGCTTGCTGATGTGGGCAAGCAGGGGGCCCTGGCTGCCCAGAGAGACAAATGCAAGCCCATACCTCATGGCAGGAAAGCACAGATGCCTTGCAAGCTGCCAGATGAGCTGCTCTGGCTGTCTGTATAGTAGCAAGGGTACTAGGTCACATGTGAATATGGCTGCTCTGTCACAGCAGGATGTCATGCAGTGCCTACAGGCAAGAGACACTCACGCAGTGGCAAGAAGTTCAGTCTCCTGCCGCCCATGCCGAATGATGAACGCTTCAGTGATAGGGCGTCGGACGCGTCACGGACCTCAGCATTGGCTCCGGCACCTGAAAGCAGCAGGCTATATGCGTTACTAGGCGCATCGTTTATCTGCTAGATCACCGGAAGGTCTGCACAGGCGGTACAACGCAGCAACAGTGTCCCTCATCCAGGAGAATCCTTTGTGCCAATAAAGCAAAACTACAGACGCCACTTGGCGTCACAAAGCTGGCGGGCCAAGTGATTTCATTAGGCATAGGGACACACAAGCCGGGTGCTGAGCAGGAGCAGGGCTCACCAGCAATAGCCAGTGCAAAGAACAGCACGGCCAGGACCGACAAGATGCTCACGAACTTCATTGTGGAGCGGCTTTGGCTGCGCGATGTTGCTGTGTGCAGTGCTGCTGCGATGCGCCCACCACCAGAGATCCTGCCTCCGCTGCTGTATGCACTGCTTTCACTTTGCCGTCGATCAGCGTTCTGAGTATTCAAGACTATCAACAAGGTTGCGTGGCGGTTTTGCATGAGCTGTCCAAGGGCCACCCCTGGTGCACACCGCAGTCCAAGGTTGCATTTAATCTGGGCCAGCCTTGGCCACGTCGGCCCCGCCCCAAGGCTGAGTATTCACAGTGTGAATTTCACACAGAGGAGAAGGCCCAGGATACAGAATATGCAATGAGGCTATAGAAGAGTCCACTCCGGACTATCCACTAGATGCTGAAGTGTAGACTCAGAGGGTGTGATTGAGCAAGGATGAGTCTACAGGGGGTCGCCGTAAGTGGCACTAGTGCTTCTCTTCAGAGAACTGCCATTACTGGAAAGACTGCCTGCAGCATTGTGCATGTCAAGATCCAGCTGCAGGCGGCACTAGGTCAACATCTGCTGCGGGTTCAGTTACAACTCATCTACAGAGCATCTCAAATGGATAATGTCTTGACAGCCCTGTCTAGTCCTGACTAGTCTGTCGGCTGACCTGTAGTCATGCACCTGCAGAAAAGGGACCACCCTGTTCTCTGCATGCTTGCTGGCACGACTGCCAGTTTGGCCCCGCCTGGTGCAGGGAACATTCAACCCATGATGTCAAGCCCGGGGCACTGGCCATACACCCAGGCCAGTCTCAGCCAGCCTTGAGGGGCACGCACTCAGGCCAAGCCCTGAGCACTGCTTGCTTGGGAACTGTCCAGCCGCGCTCTGAACATCCTCCTGGTCACCATGTGGCTCAAGATCCCCAGGGGCCCAAACATGAAGCAGAGAATGACAGAGTGCCCTGTGGCAACTCCATGCTTCAGCCCATCCAGCCATACCTCCCTGCAGGCAAGCATCATGTGCTCATGGCGCTCAGATGCAGCTATGCTGCTGCTGACAGGCTGAGAAGGGCATCAAAGCATCCTCTGGCCTACTGGACCCAGCAGCAGCTTTCACCCCTATTCTGCTGATCCCCAACTCACCCCCATAGCCATATTGGCTGCAAGATTAAGGCAGGGACAGCATCAAATTGGCAAGGTTGGATGCCAACCATTAGCGCAACGAATGTGGCTACAGGCAACTCACCTGGCTTGGACAATATCCAGCAGCAGCAGGTGCACCCACGCCAAAGCTGTCACATGCGCGTTGGTGAACGCCCCGGCAAGCACATGCACCTACAGCGACAAGCCTGTTGAGAATGGCGCTGCATGGTGTGCTGCACTGACAGACGCACAGCAGTGACCCTTGACCTACATCACCGTCTGATACCTCTCAGGCAAAACTGCCTCTGTTGGATGCTTCAGCATAGGGTAAAGAAGTGGAACAGCAACAACTTGACGGCACTCACATCCGGTAGGGGCGAGCAGCCCTGGAATGCCCCTTTGCAGAGCTGGCCAATGCCTGCTGGCCACCATGCTATCAAGAGACCTGAATAAAGGGCTGCTGCAGCTGTGTAGAAGTGTCCAGGCTGCAAGATGTGCTTTGTCTGCATGCGCGGACAGGGTTGAAGGCAATACTCACAGTTGCTGCTGTGCAAGGAGGCGGCAGCTGATGAGTGTGCCCTACACATAAGATCGTTGATGCTCTGCCTTGTGCGGAGGTAGGAAGCTGTGACTCACAATACTGGCCTTGGGGAACGCCACCATAAGAATGTACAGCGGTATGACTGCCACTGTAGCCGCTGAGAAGACTGCATCAGGGCCAAGTAGTGCTCTTGCTGAGTGGCGAGTCCCTGCATAGACGATTATGTCGACAAGTGCTAGCCCGAGCTCTGGGTCTGATGTGAGCTCAGGTACTTGTTCTGCCCACCTCTGCCTTTTAGAGTCCTCCTTTGGGGACGTGCGCTGTGTATGGCACAGCAGAACGTGGAGCTGAGCCTGAAAGGGTATTGGCCCAGGAGGGCCACGCTGTTCATGACAACATCCTTTTTAGAATGCTCGCGTGCTGTTACGTCAATGAGAGCACACCGCCTATTGCCATATATCTCTATTGCCTTACATACAGACTAAGATGGTCGAAAGTTTTGCTACGGTCGCCCGTGAACCGTCGAGCCTCCGCACAGGGGCAGGACTTCTGTATATGAACGCAATGCTTCACCTTGACATGGGAAGGGGTAACGTGGGAAGGGGGATTCAGACTGCCCCTCCCTTCAGAGGGCAGCAATTGGGCACTACTTGACCGAGGCTACTTCGACGACCCCTGCCCTCCCGAGATCTTGCTCCCGTTGATAAGGCGATGGTTTTCTCGCAGAAGTACAGTGGGGGCCACAATCGACAGCCATAGGTTGCTGAGATATTCAAAATGACAACAATGGCGCTCCTCCAGGGCGCTCCCAGCGTGCTGAAGACGACCTCCCCCTTCAATGCCCGTGTCAACCGCAGCACTGCTCTGCTGCCCAGCGGTCGCCGTGCACGGTCAGTCTCACATTTTGACCATTATGCCTCTGGAGGGGACTATCCATATGATCGAGTCTGGCCGCACCCTCCGGTCAATGGAAAATCTGCCGACTCGGCCTGACTCACTTATGTAACAAGTGGAAAGGACATGGGACTTCATTTTGTGGTTGCAGTGCTTGTAATACGTTACCTGTCAAAAGGGGGGACGCCGCCGTGCATTTGGCATGCTCTATGAGAGCATTCGAAGGGCTCCTAGCACTAACGTAAGGAGAGCCAGCGACCTGAATGGCTGTTGCCACTTTCGCAGCGTGGCTGTCAGCGCAGAGCACCGCCCCTCATGGCTCCTGGACCAGCCCAACAGGCTGTGGGAGCTGGACACCACATGGTATCCCGGAGCTGACGCTCCAGAGTACCTGGATGGCTCTCTGCGTGAGTTCTGAGCTCTCACATGGTCTGAGCTCTCGAAATCCATATCTCTTCGTCTTTCCTCCCATGCAATTGCCTTTCTGCAGCCTTTGACACCTCTTTAGAGTGTGTTGCAACAGTGTGATGATATAACTCTTGATCGCATGCAGCCGGAGACCGCGGATTTGACCCCCTGAGGCTGGCAGCCAACCCCGACGTCCGCCCCTGGCTGGTGGAGGGAGAGCTCTACAACGGGTGCGCTGCACTCCCTGACAGGCCCATTGCCCTGCCCAGCACTGCCCGCAGCTGCCGCAGATGCTGTGCCGGCATGGAAGCACGCCTGTGTCCCTGCCTGACATCTGAGCGCCTTTTGCACTCTCAGATTTCCCCTCAGGCATCACTGCAGAGGTCAACGTCACTGTGTACATAATCAACATTCCAGTCATGGACTGGTGCAGGCGTGTAGCCATGCTGGCAGTGGCAGGCATCCTGATGGTGGAAGCTGTGGGCAATGGTCCATGGTGGTCAGCACCCTTCAGAGTATGTCTGCTACTCCTTCATTCCATACCTGCTTCGACAATCCCAGAGCCTTGTTCATGGCAGGAGACAGACCAGTGACGAGCCTGAGATGCAAAGATGTCCTGGCTTCACCTGGATGCATGCCCGCCTACCTGCGGTACATGAAGCCAGGATTTACCTGAAGAGGGCTTGCGCAGCATATCTAGTTGCCCCAGGATCAGTGGCATGTATACTCATCACGGGCTACAATACTGAGAGCAATGCTGAGGGATGTCAGTTGCTGCTGCGCAGGCGGACTGGCCTCTGCCCTACTGGCCTGGCGTGGTGGTGGCCCACTCTATCTATGCAGTCTTTGAGGCTCGCCGCTGGTCCAACTTCCAGAAGTACAAGGAGGTGTGCTCCTCACCCGATGAATCATCCAATCTGTGTGTAGCAGAACGGGCCTCAAAACGAGTGAACATGGGCAGTCGGAGGAAATGCTTCATATATATACCCTCATCCAGAGTCTTCCAGGGCTCCTAGTGCTCTGTCCGACTCCTATGTTACATTGCGGCTGCTGAGTGGCACTGTAGTGTTGGCATGTTGCAGCCTTCACTGCTGGTAGAACATGTGTGTCAATTTCTCACCGGCAGAGGCGGGCACATCTGAGATAAAAAGGACAGGCTCACAGGTGAGCTGAACCAGGTCATTGCGAAATTCTGACAAGGGGTGGTCAATGTATGCAGACCGGACTGCTGGGTATGGTGCCTTTCGACCCTATGGGCCAGATCAGCGACAAGAACCGCCAGAGCGAGGTTCGCAACGGCAGGTGATGCCCCCGCCCACTCCAAGCCAGATTTATGGATTTACCCCCATCCCTGGGCTTTCTGATGGGTCATGCCGCACTTGCAGTTCCCCAGCTCCCACTTTCTCAGCAGCTCTGTGATCCTACTGCTTGCCTTCTCACACTGCCCACGCGCATTGCCTGGTTTAGTTATAGCTTTCAGATACCTGACTCTCTGATGCACTGTTCTTCAATGAGATGCGCTGTAGCTGCATACTTGTGCAGGCTGCAGATGTGCAAAGAGTAGAAACATGATGGGCTTTGAGCTGCTTTGTAAGTGCTTACAAATCGTTGTGCTCTGCACAGGCTGGCCATGATTGCCTTCCTAGGGTTCTGCAGCCAGGCAGCCAACACTGGCGTGGGACCCCTGGAGAACCTCAAGGCCCACATCGCCGATCCCGTGCACAACAACAGTGAGCCTTCGTCTCATTTGCCAAGCATAAAACTAGCTTCTTTTGAGCAATGCCAACAGTGAAAGCACCTGTGCCATGTGACCCCAAATGACCCGATTCCTCTAGGAGTCGGATGTCACCTGAGTCATTTAGGATCGGTCACATTTGCAAGTCAGGCAAAGCAGCCCACTCTGTGCATGTTTCCTTGATAGGCAGGAGCAGCGCAGGCTGATGTGGCTCCTTGCCTTGATCTGGTACACCATACTCCACATGTCACTGCATACAGAGCAGCAAGCAGCAGCTATGTGTGACACTGTTGTGCACGTGCAGTCTTCAGCTCAGGCGTGTCTCTGGAGGTCACGCTGGCAGTGCTGACCATCACAACCATCCCCATCGTGCTCGAGGCGCGCAAGTCTCTGGAGAAGGACCGCGGCGAGAAGGAGGGCGACAACTTCCGTGCCTTCCCCTTCCTCTGAACTCGACACACACAGTTGTATGCCCTGAGCTGAGGCAGTTGCGGGTTTTTGTGGGCAGCTGAGGCTCCACACACATATAGCTGTGACCCCAGGTGAGGGAGTTGCAAGTTTTTGTGGGTATGCGGACTGCCATCAGCAGGGGCATAGCCCGGTCAGCCAAGCATGCTATGCACGATGCCACGCTGCATGACAGCCTGTGCAAGCGCTCAAGCAGAGCAGTATGAGGCCTGACTTTGCAAATTTTGGAAAACCTTTCTGATTTTGCTGCTGACATGGCCTTAGGTCCTGGCATGAGACAATACTATGATACCCATGAGGACAAGAGACTGAGAGTGAAGGAGCCCACTGCCTTGAGAGGGGCAGAAGAAAAGCCACTGTACCATATTGTCAGGGCTTGCAGATCTGTGAAAGTTTTGTTTCATAGACCGAGCTTCCAATGCCACACAAGACAAAGGCCTGCCCCCATCACTCAAAGAAGTTCGTCTGCAAAATGTGCTTCATATTATCTCAATCACACTCTTCACAAGACCTCCATGCAGATCTAACAGTGCAAACACATTCATTGCACTCTGTGCCATGTAAGGTATCCTCCTTCTCGTCCGATTTAGGGAGGAGGTGCTACTGACCCGCAGGTCACAGAAACGTTTCAGGCTGGATTTCTTCCTGACTTGCCCTCACATTCTCACACAGTGCGGTCATTATATTGACAGTATGCTGCACCCACATCCAAAAGACTGCCACACTGTGAAGAAGTTTGTCAGACACTGATCACTCCTCTCTTGCTGGCTGCACATCAGCGCCTCTTGCGCTCGCGGCGCTCCTCCTTCCTCTCCTGGTTCCTGATCAGGATCACGAGCACGCGCACCTGCACACGACGCACACTGCCATCAGGACAATCGTCCGACATTAGAGTGATTGGTTGCCTGGCAGCTGGCAGATGGAGCATAATGACTGCACCATCCCATAGGTCTCCCCTGTGTAGGAGTCTCTAGGGAAAGAGTGAGAACAGCATTTGGATAGCGCAACCAGTCTGGTCTGACACTGAATCAATGTCACAGGGTGGGAAGAGGATCACGGAAACTCACAAAGATTGCCATGAAGTCCACAAACAGGCTCAGAGCGTCCTTCACATGGTCCTTCTGTACATTCTCGTACGCCTTCTCAATGATAACCTGTACGCATATAGTTGCCTCAGCTTCAGTGGGCTCTAATCAGTATGAGATGGCACGGATTGCTTCGCAGAAAGGATTGTCCTGCATATCTCTGACAGTAGCATTGCTCACACAAAATGGTGTAACCCGCGTAACACGCTGTCATGAAGGCTTGCTAACCTGTGTGTCCACCAGGATGTACCCCACAAACACCAGCAGGCCCACGTACAGCTCAGCCTGCAAGCCAATGCATCATTGTTCAACTTCCCCCATGACAGTCGCAGCCAGAGCTGCAGGCTTGGTATATTTAGACACTATTGAGGCAACCTCCACTACCCTACTGCTTGCATGCCACATTGCATAAGAAGCTCTGTTGGCAAGACAAGGGTGGCAGTCAGCGGGCACAGCGCAGTGTAGCACCCCACTCAACCAGGTGTGATCGCAGTGGGGTGCACGTCCAAGCCATACCAGCTGTAAACCACTCCCCGAGTCCATGCTCAAGAGTAAGATGCATGCACCATGACATGGCTGCACATGTATGCAAGCTGAAACATGCGGTACTGATAGAGATTCCTGCAGCTGTGAGGTGGTCCTGTTGGTGTAGCAGGGCACCACAGCGGCAGTGCTTTCTGTCACCTGAGAACAAAGTCTGAGGGGTGCTACTGCATGCAAGTCTGGAGCTGCTTGGCAGAATCTCGCTGCCCTCACTTCCAAATGCAGAGAGGATGCAGGCACAGCATGCTCCCAGGAACATGGGAGGAGATCCATCTGACGATGAAGAAGCACAGCATGGTACCTGGAACACCAGGGCGCGGCCGCCGAAGAACCAGGTGCCCAGGCGCATGACCATCATGACGCTGATGGCGCTGGACAGCGTGCCTCCCAGGTACAGCCAGCTCCTGCGCTTCGCCATCATCGCTGCACCACAACATGCCTGAGTGACTGACTTTCATTCTGCCTCTGAAACTTCTTCCAGTGCGAGCCTCATGCAATGTACGCCCCAGATGCACAATGCTCTATGCAGCAGTCTCCTTGGCCTGCAGAGAGAGCTGAAGTGACATAACAGTGGGTTCAAGATGTGAGAAACCGAGAGCTTTCTGCACACAGAAGAGGGCCCCTTGTGGGCATGTAAAATGCTGGACAATGGTGTATGGATATTGTGTAGGGGCCTTGAGGAGGAGGAGGTTGCAATAGATAGGCACAGGGATGAGCACCAACAGGGAGATACCAGCTCCAGAGAAGCAAGCAAAGATGGAGGCTGTTGCCAGGAAGGCTGTCAGGACCATGGCCGGGTGGAGACCCAGAGCCATGTCCACCAGTGGGCCCACCACAAATCCATTGCAGAATGCTGCCCCCGCCAGCAGACCATACCTGCAAACCAGTCGTCAGGTCATTTGCGGCCTCCATAGTGTGATATGCTGAGGTGACTGTGATACAGGTAGAACTTTGCAGCATCTGTGTTCCTCAACAGCTTCCTGAACCTGCCATCCAAGGCCTGGGCAAGGACCGGTGGAGGGAAGGGCAGATACCTTTTGCTGATGTTGTACGCCGTAGGCTGGACCACAGAAAGTGCTGTCATGCAGATGACACCGCCTATGACGCCAACCAGGCCAGCTGAGAGCCCTGTCAGGATCTGAACGTAAGCGCCTAAGGCTGCAACCACAAGAGCTGCTGCGAGAGTCGCATACACCTTCTCCAGGTGCTTCTGTACTGGTACTGACCTGCAAGAGTATAAAACTGCTCAGCACATCACTATCGCAGAGTACTCGAGATCGCACAGCAGGCTTACGACGGGAAATTGTGACAGTGTGTCAAGGTCCCAGATGTGCGTTTGAAGAGCGGGCCGGAGCGCACAGCGGTGTGAACTTCAGCAGGCTGTTAGAGTTGAAGCGCTGAGCGCTGGACTGCCCCATCATGCGGTCCACGAAGTCCATGGTTTCCCACTTCCTCTGCCTTCTGAGCAGGCTCTCTCTTTCCGGCTCACGCTCGCAGGACACACCAAGACGTAGAATCGATACTAGATCTGTCGGGAGACTGTGAATAATTGCTGCTTGCTGGAGAGTGGCACAATGCCGGATGTGCTTCTACAGGCTCTAGAAGGGATCGATGGTGAAGTGATGACTCACTGATGAGTGATTGGCTGACGAGGCAGGGCGCGAGATCTGCAAACGAGCTGCAACATTTGGACTATAACAGTAGCTTTCGGAATACTGCACGTACCGGTGGGTTGAACATGTCAAGAGAAGAAGAAGCCATGGCCGACGAACAGCTGGAGAAGAACCAGGACAACTTCGAAACTTATGAGGAATTCTGGCCCCATTACCTGTCCGAGCACTCGAACCCCAAGACCAGGCAAGCACTGATCACTAATATCTCTCATATGGCAAAATACCCTCACCCTTCTGTGGCTGGTGCCTTGAGTAGACTGCAATCGACTCTGGACTGTGCGCCAAGTTTCATCACCAGCAGAGATGCAAGCCCCCTTCACACCTTTTCTATCGGCAACAGAGATCTAAGACACTGCTTGTCACGTGAGTGCGATGCCGAGCAGGAAGTTGCACTACTTGGGCAGTGGACTTGCTTTGACAGTCCTTGCTGGGGCTGCTCTCACAAAGAAGCCGGCTCTGCTGCTTGCTGTGCCTGTGGCTGGTGAGTGTCCTCTAAACGGATGGCATACAGAGGGCAAGTCACAGCTCCTAATATCTGTGTTGTATGTAGCAAGAGTTGCATCCACACCTACCGCTTCTGTAACACAAAGAGGAATGCCTGTGCAGGGTACGGCCCTGCCTGGATTGCGCACTTCAAGGTCGAGAAGAACAAGCCGACCACCTTCAGGCAAGTTAGCGAAAACCTGCAGAGAAGAACTC
The DNA here is from genome assembly GCA_963930925.1 of Coccomyxa viridis. Taxonomy (NCBI): domain Eukaryota; kingdom Viridiplantae; phylum Chlorophyta; class Trebouxiophyceae; family Coccomyxaceae; genus Coccomyxa; species Coccomyxa viridis. Next base: position 273,190 of record CAWVOJ010000007.1, on the reverse strand, counting down.
CGCACTCCTGTACATGATGATCACTCTCCCTCTCAAGTTTTCCCGGGGTTGCGCTGAAATGGACTCTAGAGCAGAAGTTTGTCAGCATGCACGTTGGAGGCCGTCCTCTAAATGCTGCACATGCCCACACTTGAAAGAGCCCTTTCGTCTTTCCTGACCAGCAGCAGGGCCATTCCCACATCTAAGTCATTCTCTGCCCTCCAGGTATCCCCTCTGGTCGCTCATCAGCGACTTCAGGATGTTCTACCTATGGCTCACGCAGCAGGTGCGACATGAGCTGTTGGGTGGCCTTAAGCTGCACAGTGTGCTGCTTTCAAGCTGCTCACGTGTTTCCTCATGATAGGCATGCTGCTGTGTTCATCTTACCTTCAACCCACGGACTGCAGCAAGTCTTCCGCTCTAGCGAGTAATACAGCATACATGCTGTCTGTGGTTGACACAGTTCCAGCTTGACCGGTAACATGTCAATGACCTTACTAGTGGCTGGCATGCAGATGGATGCTGAGCTGAACAAGCACAGCCCTGAGGCTAAGGAGGCCTGATACAGATGCCGAGACACCTATATTCGCTCACGCTTGTAGCTGTCAGAGGAGGCACAACTCCATAGTACTCTGCGATGGTGTCAAGACGCTGCTCCTACAGAGAGCACTTATAGTGCCTGTACGCAGGTCAGTGTATAGTATGCTGTATAGACACGGCAGTGTTAGGTCCCTCTTGTATTGTTTCCGTAAGGGAATGTATCATGAAGATGCCATCAAAGCAGGACCTTAATTAATGCAGACGCGTGCCTTGCAATTGTTCACTGGCACAGAGATGATGCACTCAAGCCAGCATGGCTTTGTTGTTGACAGGTGTCAAGTGTGTACTGTAAGAGTCATACTCACGGCAGCCTGTAGTACTGTAAGGTGTTGATTCAACTGCAACTCCTTACAAGAAGCCCTTGACTTTCTGGTGTAGTGCCTTACTGCACAAAGGTGCATTGCAGTGCCAGCGCAGCAGTGTAGTATACCACACAGCCATGAAGCAGACTATTGCTTACCAATCACCCATCGTCAATTCAATGCTGATTCAATATACCCTCACTTGTAATCAGACAGATCAGATCATATTGTAAATGGGCACACAGAGCCGCAAGACCACTTGTGGCAAGCATCTGGACCTCTGAAAGCAACTCTGCAGGTCAATCTGCCAACTACAACCTACAATGCTACCAATTACAAGCCTTCTCTCCATGTCTGTGAAATGTCCTCTTGATAGTATTCCTGTGTCACCGCTGCTGCAGACGCAAGCGGTGCATGAGCTGTCCAAAGAAGCTGCTCACTCCGCCCTTGAACTCCGCCCACGTCATCCTGCGCCATGCGGCTGCGCGGCGCGCTTTGCGCGACATGGCCTGCCTTGCACCCGGGCTCATGATGTTCAGGACGGTCTTGATGTATGCGTCGCATGTCGCATCCATGTCGAAGGTGATCTTGCCTGCCTCCTTGACGGAGGCATACTTTATGCAGCTGGCAGATAGCCATGGGGCCCCCAACAGCATCACGCTCACCTGCAAACGCACCAAGTATCCTGTGTCTATAACCCAAAAGCTGCCCAGCCGGGAAGTCTGATGATCATGGCACACCTTGGAACCAAGCAGATGAGCATAGCTGACTGCTCCAAGATGAACAGTCATCAGAGCTGTCAGCCATGCTCAATTGCTCGGAAAATCCACAATATGATGGCAGTCGCAAAGATCCTTAGCGCGTGCAGGGGCTTCACAACCCTGCAGATGCTAGGAGACAAGAAAGCACCATGATCGCTTTGTGTGGCTGCTGTGTTGTGCAGGCAGCTCCAGGAGCCTGTGGGAAGGAATGCACAGATTGAAGGGCGGAGGCATGGGTAGCTGTGATACCTCAAGGGGCACAATCTTCTCCTGCGTGCGCGAGCATGAGAAGGCAGTAGAGAGCTCTTGCTCTGCATCCTGGCTTCCATCTGCTGACTGCGTCACCCGGATGGATGCCGGGTTGAGGGAAGCTGCATGGCGCCAGCACACCACTGCCGCCAGATTCTGCAGGGAGGCCTTTGTCCAGTAGGGCAGCACCTGCGCAAGCACAGCGTCAGCCTTGCCGTGATGCAGATGCAAGATGCTTTGCTTGCTTGCATGCAGCTGCATCATCGGTATCACGCAGCAAGCATGGCTGCAGCTCATATGTTGATCAGCCAGTACATTAATGCCTCTCTGCCCCATGATGCCACAGAGCATGACTAGCCGCAGGCCTGCTGTCGAAATTCCGCATAGCTGCATGCCCTTTTCCGATGGCTACAGGAAGGCGGCCGCAGCACTGTGAAGGGCAACCCACCTCATTGGGCAGGGGAGGCCCTTCAAGGGGCAAGCGCTCGCTGACTTTGCTGAGATCCAGGATGCTCAGGCTGTGCAGCTGCAGCAGAATGTGCACGTCCTGCAGCCCAATCTGCAGGTCGTGGTTGCAGGAGAGGTCCAGGTGGGACAGCTGTTTGGCCCCCCGCAGCGCCTCTGGAATCGCCCGGAAGTTGTTGCCCTCCAAGTCCAGCACTGTGACCGTCTTCACGTACTGCCCTCCAGGCAGATGCTGCAGGCATGCAATCTTCTGTGAGCTCGGTCACCATGATATAGGACGCCAGGGATTTGACTAGATGCGCTGCAGCAGCAGGATTGACTGGCAAGCTTCTGGCATGTCTGTAAAGGCTCTTGTGGTACGAGAGGGCTGATGTATTCAGGTCCGAGCATCCTGAAGTCGCCGGACTCACAGCGCTATGTGAAGGTGAGAGATGAAGGGTCCCGCTCACCCGCAAGCCGCAGTAGCGGAGCGTGAGGCGGGAAGGACAGCAGTGCCACGCTGATGACAGCGAGGACGGAAGCGCTGACAGCTGGTTGCAGCGGGCATGCAGCATGCGCTGCAGCCGTGACCCCGCTGCACAGCCAGCAGCAACTCAGTCAGACTGTGATTTCCCTGAACAGTCCCACATCTGACAGCTTTCAAGCCAAACAACTGTTTAGTGCAGAGTCATCAGGGCCTGATCCGCCCATCCCTCAGCTGCCATACAAGAACGACACATTTGAAGCATGAGGTGTGATAGCAGGAGCTGCTGCAGAGGCGTACCTCGGACGAGGTCGGAGTCTGCGCGGGAGTTCCGGCAGCGGCGCAGGATGATATTAAACATGTCGGCCAGCTCCAGCAGCGGCGGCATCAGCCGCATCGTGTCCTCCCAGGGCGCCGGCTCCGCGCTGCTGTCGCTCGTGCAGTCCTCGATCCGCACCTCCTGCATCATCAGCCAACTTGGATCAGATCCCGCCACCTTTCTATTCACAGACCTTCTGAGACTCTGGGTTGGCTGTACAAAGGGTGTACCAAATCCCTGATCTACAATTTCAGCATTGCCATTTGGTACCTGGCTTTCAGGGGACAAACCACTCTAGGTGGTGATAGAAGCCCAACAGATGTCCTCGGCCAGTGATAGATGTGTTGTGCGGACAGTATGCTTAGGACAGTGCACATCCTAGGATGCAAGCCCTTTACACAGCCCTATGGCTCGACAGCCTGCTCTAAGAGAAAGACCAGCTGCACTCACCCTGAGGGTCCTGAGGCCCAGCAGAACATCCAGGCAGCCCAGGCTGCCCAGGCGGCACTGGCGCAGGCTGATATCGTCCAGCTGCCTCATCAGGCCCCTGCTCACGTCTGGATGGCAGCGCAGCTGCCCGCAGCTGTCCAAACGCAGCTTCTTCAGAGACGTCAATTGTGTGAACGCCTGCACATGTGAGTATCCTGAATATTCCCAGCGTATGAATTTATTGGATGAAGGAACAGCTAATGGACTAACAGCTGAGGGCGAAATGATGGAAATTTGACCATAAAGTGCCAGCTGCTCATAGAAGACAATGAAGTTGCTTAACATGAGGATGATAGTAGGCCCAGAGCCCCCACGACACTCTTGGCATCAATGACATTTACAGGTGTGGTGCACCACAAGGGCACATATTGCAAACATCTACCTGAGGAATGAACAGCTCAGGCTGCTGGAAGGCTCGGAAGCTAATATCAAGCTCGGCCAGCTTTGGGAGGTTGCACAGGCCACGTGGCAGCTCTGCGTGCCATTGCGGGTGGCTATCGCTGCTTGCCCTGATGTGCCGGGCAGCTGCATGCAGGTCTATGGACAGGCTGGTCAGAGTGCTGATCCTGCGCCAGCAATTGAGGCTTCAAGAAGGGAGCCTGTGCAGTAAAAGCCTAGACTTTTCAGAACACCAGAAGCCCATCTAAATCCCGCATCTCCTGCTTTTGCATCTCTGGCAAGTCCACTAGGTGCACACATAGAGGACAGAGTGCTGTGTAGCCAAAGTACCCAACGTCAATGAGCACCGCCAAAGTTAATGATGTGGCGATATCACATAGGACTGACCTTTCAAGCACTCCCAGGTCTGCAGGGACGAAGCCCTTGTGGGGTGAGAACGCCAGGCTGACTTCCTGGAGCTTGCAGTGGGCGTGGCTGAGGCTTGCTAGGAGGCTGAGGCTGCGGCTATCCAGGACCCCTGTGCTAAAGATGTGAAGCTCTTGCAGCGCTGGCAGCTGCGGCAGGCTTGCAAGCAGCAGCCTGCAATCGGCAAGGAACACTGTTCGCAGTAAGGCAGCTGCGCAAGGGGAGATAAGCATTGCGTGCTTGAGATCTCATGTGGGAGGCAATGTGTCCTCAAGGCATTCGCAGTATCCACTCTGGGCTTGCGAGCAGAAAGCAGCAGAAGGATATACAATTCCCCATCATGTATTATCATGCGCACCATGGACGGGATTCAGAGACTTCTCCACAGCATCGATAGCACAGGCAGAGGGCAGAGGGTTGGAAGGCACATCAGATGGGGGATGCGCACCCTTCTGTCATGTGCAGAGCGGCCGCATCGTTCAGGATGCAGATGAAGAGGGTGTGGATGGAGCGCGAGCGCCCTGCCAGCCAGGGCGCCAGCTGGCGCGGGTGGTGCACCTCCCCGGACACCTCGCTGCCCAGGATCTGAGTCGCTCCCAGCACCGTGAGCGACAGCCTCACGCGCTCCCACATCACGCTGGGCGCCTTCGCGGCATCCCTCCAGGCTCGGCACACCAGCGGGACCGTCTTCACCCTGCAGGGCATCTCCACTGTCTCTGCTGTGTAGCAGAACTGCATTGCCACAATCAGGTAGCCACAGTACGGTGGTGCAGGTATGTCATAGACTGATGAGCCTGGACATCAATGCACAGTTGGGACCTCATGAAGAGGAATTCTCTGCAGAGTGTATGCAGCTCCACGGGAAGGAGCAGCACATGTGCTGCATTGCTGAAGGCATGCGCCACCTGGCAAGCATGAGACACCGGCCTTCCTGGGGATGCTGCTAGACCTACCTTTGCTCCTGATCCAAATTTGCCAAGATTCTTTGCAGAAGATCGACATCCAGACAATCGATCAACGTAGCATTGGCAGGCTCTCGTCGCTCAGCAGGGTGACTTCTACCCTTCTTCCTGCCTGCGCAGAAGATCGCACCAATAGAAAAGCACGCAGTGCAGATAGTGATATTTCATTTTCCCCGATCTGCACACGAAAGCACGTATATTGGCATTGAGAGCGGGTGAGATACGCACGCTGGAGGAGCTGCATCGTCACTTCCTCGGACTGCCCTTCCTCGGTCTTCGAACAGGCTGATGAGGTGAATCTGGTTTATCAAGCTATTTAAGATCCGAGAGATGTTGCGACAGGCTGTGGATTATTGACGGAGCGCTCATGTGTCCTGGACAACCTTGCTGACCATTTCGGGCATCATGCATGGGCAATGGGACGGGAATATCTGCCTTCACGTACACTATACGTGCAGCAGGGTGTACACGCAATGTTGCGCGGCCTAGTGCCAACACAATCGACCACCACTCACCGATTTCACGAGACGAGTTGATCTGTGACAAAGCCCTGGGAACAGAGCAGCCTAAATGGGCAACATAATGGCCAGCTATGTTGCCCGGAGTGAATAATAGCTCAGTAGAGCGTTTTGGAAGAGGTGCATACTGTAGTCAGCTGGAGACATAGCACAGAAATTACCGGTCCAAGTCTAGCACAGAAAGGTACAGAATTGCTGAAACGATATTGCTGCACAATTCTCAGATAGAAGGCTGACATTCTGCTGCAGATAGCCATAGGTTTTGGTTGGACTGAATAGCACTGGTAACCCTCCCATGATTTGTGCCTAGGAGCACGACAAGGGGCTGAGATGCTCGAAAGCCACCGATGCGATCACTGCGTTGCATCCTCTCAGCACACGTCCTCGGCCAGTGGACAGTCGCCTGTACGGCCGTTTCTCAAATATGGAGGATGCAAAAGAGTATCGAGTCGCAGGACAACTGATGGACTGGCAAGATGTGCTGGTCTGAGTCAGCAGGGCATTTCGCCTATAAACGCCAACTCCAGTCCCCCCTCAACAGTATGGCAATCACAGCAGCGGCAGTCTAGACAATCTCATGCATTGCAGCCAACAGCACAAGCGAAGCACAGAGATGTCAGGGCCTACATCCGTGCCCCTGCCATTCCAGCCCTGGAGAGCCAGCCTCACAGAGAAGGCACAAACAAGACTTCTCAATTACAAGCAGGTAAGAACTAGAAATACTCGATGGCTGCACACAGGGTGTGTGCTGGATCAGTGCCTGTCTTATAGAGCCAGGCACGTCTCAGCCCTCTCATGCCATCAGCTCAGATGGACCGGATCTGTGATCCATGACACGCGCTGACGTTTCCTTGTTCTGCAGTGCTCCAGAAGTGGCTCGAGGCCTCCAAGCCACCGAAATGGCTCTGGAAAAGCATTGCAGCCATTGTCCTGGGCGGGCAGGTTGCCACACGGATCATGAAGGGTGAGTGCGTCACCGCTGTGCCTGTGCCTGGCGCACCCTGTCCCTGCATCACAACCTGGCACTCATGCCCCACATGTCAGCAGGACCCGAGCAGGATCAAGGCGAAAGCACTGAGTACCATGCAGCTGCAAGCTCTCAGGGGCGCTGGCCTGTGCTGCAGGGAAAATCCACTGGCGCAACACCTACGAGCAGCTGAAGCTGGTAGGCCCCAAGTCCATGGGCGTGGCGCTGCTGACCGCAGGCTTTGTAGGCATGGTGTTCACCATCCAGGTAGGGTTCAAGCACTCCCCCACCCTCTTGCACCCTGCAGGGCACTCCCTGTACGCAGTCTGCTCCTGGCGCGGGCGTGATTATGGGAATGCCGTGCATTCGAGCCCCTCATGCGGTCTGTGTTGTCCTGGTCAGTTGTACTGCGTCCAAAGTGTGTCAGCTCTGCAAGCTATGGCAAGCTCCCCACGAGGCGCATGCAGGTGACAGAGCTCTGGCTGTGCAGTTTGTGAGGGAGTTTGCCAAGCTGGGCCTAACGCGGTCGGTGGGCGGCGTTCTGGGACTGGCGCTTGCTCGAGAGCTCACTCCCGTGGTCACATCCATCATCCTTGCAGGCGCGTCCCAGCTCTCACAGCACCATCTGAAGCTACCCAAACATCTAAGCCCGCTCGCGGGTCTCATGACTGGCAGGTATCCAGTGCTGTGCACCGGATGCAGGGCTAGAGCAGTTGCATAAGAGAGGCATTGTCTGCAAGCTTTACACCCCTCCTGAGGCAGTCACTGCACAGATTCTGCTCTGCTTGGAGAGTGCATCCACGCCAAACAGCGCCCATGTCACTGGGCCACATGCAAGTGTGCACCTTGTGTGCAACCATGATGCAGCGTTCTATCATGAGCCATAGCGCCTTACCATTTGCAGGGTTTGCAGATTCTGGCCTGGAGGCATCCTCATGTTCTGGCGTGTGCAGGGAGGGTGGGGAGTGCCTTTGCAGCAGAGCTGGGCACAATGGCAGTCAGCGAGCAGACAGACAGCCTGCGCGTGCTGGGCAGCGACCCAGTGGACTACCTCATCACACCCCGCACGCTTGCCTGCATGATCGCAGGCCCCATACTGAACCTCATGTGCTTCGTCATGGGTGAGCTTCTGCCTCAGTACATTCAGCTCCCGTCCTGCTACCTGTGCCAGACATTGACAAGCAGTAAGGCTCAATCTGGCCAGCGCTCAGCGTCAGAATGGCCTTTCATTAGGGGGGAGGCACTTTGTCCTGCAGGCATTACCTTAAGGCACTCAACCATGCTGTCAACAGGACCATGCACTATGAGATTGCGAGCACCCATGCAGCGTATTGTTCATTAGAGGTCTGTGTGCTGCGCTGCAGGCATAGCGTGCAGCATGATGATTGCGCAGCTCGTCTATGATGTGCCCGCTGTGATCATCCTCAACTCTTGCGTCCGGGCCATCACAGCCTGGGACCTGATCACCTCCATGATCAAGGCTTGGGTGTTCGGAGCCATCATTTCAATTGTACGCTCCTGTTTTACTTACCATACATGCTTGCAGTGGATGTAAAGCATGGGAGTCATTGCGCTTCGCCTCCTGTCGTGCTGCACCTAGCATTTAATCGCAGAATGACATGATGTGCATGCATTGTCATGGCATCATTTGGGGGAGCCGCTGTGTTGCAGAAGCTGCAAAGCAGTAAAACAGGTAGTAGGGCGGTCCTGGAGTGTGCAGTGTGCAGCATGGTTCTATTGTCTGTGTGGAGTTCTTTATTGCTGCTATACAAGCAGTGCCATATGTGCGCAGGTGAGCTGCTCATGGGGCTACACCACTGGCGGAGGAGCAAAGGGAGTGGGAGATAGCACGACTTCTGCTGTCGTGATCTCGCTGGTGCTGATTTTCATTGCAGACTTCTTCCTATCCTTCCTGTTCTTTCAGGGGCAGGGCGATGCCCTCAAGCAGCTCAAGTGAGACCGCCAAAGCAAATGAATAGGGCTCTTCAAATACTTGGTGTAATGGTCAGTTGGGTCATCAGGGTCCTACAAAGCCTTGTCTGCCAGTACCATCAGCTTTGTCGGGCTCACCCCTCACCATCAGACACATCACAGCCATCAGAAGAAGCCTTGCAAGCAAACAACCTACTCAAGAGCGCACGTGCACTCCTTGATTTTTAGCTAGTCACTGACATTGATGACATCGGTGCCAATGGTCGTGCCATGCATGTCAGACGGCGTGTTGCTTCACAAATACTCAGACGCTGTTGTAATGACAGGGATATCTCCGAGCTGCTTCCGATAGGTTAGCGCAGCCGCTTGGACCAAAATCCTAGGCCCTGTCACGCTTGGTATTGATGGGCTTGAGAATTGTACTTTCACATCCCCCTGCATAGCAATAAAGCCCTTTTCTCTTCGACCATGCAATTGTAAGGGTTCACAAGCCTACTCTGCCTGCATGCCCCATGCACTTTGCAAGATTTTGTTGGCCATAATAATAGTGCGCACAAACAGTGACAAGTGGGAGGACTACACTGTATGTAGTCATGGAGTGTCAGGTGATCAGCAACATCGACACTAAGTGTGGCCATGCATGATAGAGCGGGGCAAACCTCATATCCCCTGTCGACATGCACCTCTGCAACATAGTTGTATATATCCGCAACATTGCCGTTGGTCACATTCACAATGCCGGCCACTGTGGCGTTTGCACTAGTGCCAGCTGTCAAGCTGAAGGTTGCGGGCATCAACTTCAAGCCCTGCACAAGCGCCTTAGAGATTCAAGAGGGGGGGCAATGCTGGGGCAAGGCCACAATGAATGTACATGCACCCGGGAGCGCAACATGTGCGTCAACATTTGGACCCAATTTGACTCAGCTTCACGAGTTGGTCAAGGCTGCAGAATAGGCAGGCTATAGGAGCTACCTGTGTTACATTGCACATGATGCCAATGGGCACAGCGGCTTCATTGGTGACAGCCATTGTGGTGTTGCCGACTGTGAAGTAGGCCATCTGCAAAGCAAACATGCAGCACGATCCCCTGCAAAACAATAACAGTGTCAACCGTCATGAAGAGCTGCATTGACGTTCGTGCATGGCACTTCGGCCTGTGGCTTCATGTCCTTGCGTGAGACACGTCCATCTCTCTTATATTGACACGGCGTGCCCCTGCCCAACACGTCACCACGGAGCAGTCAATACAACCAAGTGCAATGTACCTATGTCCCGTTGCTGTAGCATCCTTGACAGCATAGGGTGTCGGCGGAGCCTGCATAAAGGATGTATATGCTGGAGAAGGCGGCGGCAAAGACGGGGGAGGCGGGCTTGCAATCTGCATGAGCAGCATCTCATTGGGCTTTGGAACTTTGTCACGGCTTATTCTCACTGCAGAGGAAGTGCTCAAGCCATGGTTCTCAAGCGTGGTGCTTGCACACTACCCAGGCACTTTGTCTGACCGTCTTAGCACACCACCATATCCGACTGCAAGGCCCTGTGGCTCGAAGTCACTAGCTTGCCAATCTATAGTGCAGGCTTGCGCAACTTGCGCAAAACGTGCCGACCATTGCTGCGATCCTTCAACTTTATGAAAGAGGCCGTGGGAAGGGGACCTCTACTCACCGGAGGAGGCGAACTGGGCGGGGGTGGACTCGGCGGTGGCGGGCTTGGTGGGGGTGGACTCGGGGACGGCGGACTCGAGACTGGCGGAGGAGGAGACGAAACCGGAGGCGGCGGGCTGTAGGTTGGCGGCGGGGGAGGAGGGAACGTTGGCGGCGGCGGGCTAGCCACCGGAGGGCTGCAGCAGCATTAGCAAAGGCTGACCAAGAGGAGGATTGATGTATCCTGGAGAAGCCCAACAACTCTTGTAGGTTGGAGTCTGAGTGAAGCACCCTCTAGATGACATCACCGCACTCCACAACGCATTAGCAAGCAATGGTGCTAGACCCCAGACAAGGGCATGCTGGTCCCACTTGGAGTATGATATGAAATGAGACTGACCTGGGTGGTGGGGGAAGTGGCGGTGAAGGCGGCGGGGGGCTGCGCAGCCAAAGACAAGCATTAGGCACATTTGCAGTTAACCTTTGGACAAAGGTACAATATAAAAGCTCTGACCGTGCTGAAAGACCTACACAAAGCAGGTCATACAGCTCTCAAGACCAACGTAGCAATGCTCTGAGATAGCATGGGCAAAGCATGGAAGACACCTTGGTGGACTAGGAGGCGGCGGGCTAGGTGGACTAGGAGGTGGCGGGCTGGGCGGACTCGGTGGTGGCGGATTGGGTGGACTAGGAGGTGGCGGGTTGGGCGGACTCGGAGGTGGCGGGCTGGGTGGCGGCGGTGGCGACACTGGTGGAGGACTGCATTGAAATCAACTGTCTCATTCTAATCTTTGAGTTTTGCTGATCAATACCGTGCACTTGAGCTCGCGGCTGTCACATCATGCAGCTGCTACAGGACATCAAGACGTGCATGCGTCGCTTGAGCGTGAAGGGGCTGAGAGGGGCGGAAAGGCTTAGTGTACCTGGGAGGCGGCGGACTGGGAGGTGAGGGCGGCGGTGTTGCTGGTGGCGGGCTACATGACAGGGCTAAAGTTCAGCTCACTCTTTCCAAAGCACTCGAAACCCGAACGGCAATCTCTCTCTCCGCTTCCCTGACACGATGGCTTCACAATCAGCTATATTGCACAGAAAGTGGGACTGCTAGTATGCACACTAGGCTTCAGTAAGGGTGGATTACCTGGGAGGCGACGGGGGCGGAGGGGTGGGTGGTGAGGGTGGTGGCGGGCTACACAGCAGAGGCACCACATCAGGATTACACTTGTCTGCTGTGCAGCTCATCACTGATCTCATTCCCAGGCCAGATTGGTCAGCAAATGAGCACGTGGCTTCAGCCCTTTTACTCTGCCAACATGTCTAAGAAGAACGACTCAGTTGGTATAGCCTTTGAGTGCAGGCTTAAGCATCATACTGGCCGCATCTGGCAGATTATGAGATCTGCGAGATCTGCTGTTTAGCGGGCGGGTGTTCTGACCTGGGCGGGCTGGGAGGGGGCGGGCTGGGTGGACTGGGTGGACTTGGGGGTGGCGGACTAGGGGGCGGAGGTGGGCTGCAATGAAGCATGTCGATTTAGCATCCTGAACAACATTTCAGATTGGATCCGGCTGATTGCAGATACTCTGGAGGCCTGTGCATGACACTGTCAGACTCCCGCGCTTCAGCAACATTTCAGTGGAGGGGTGAGTCACCTGGGCGGACTGGGTGGGGGAGGGTTTGGCGGAGAAGGGGGCGGCAATGCAGTAGGGCTCGGAGGGGGCGGTGAGACGATAGGGCTTGGTGGCGGCGCCTGAACTGGCGGAGGAGTTTGTACTGCCTGCATGGGCCATCAACCTGTCACCTCAGCATGTCATCCTACTGCAGGCAGTTCACCATGCAGCAGAAAACGAGCAGGAAATGTGTCTGGCCTTGTGATGTTGTGGGGGCATATAGCAGGCAACACATATTGAGAGGTGTACAGTGGCTCGTCGTCTCTGTGAATGTACCTCTCCTCTTTCTGCACTCATGTGGGCTGGAAGGATGGCTCACATAGTAGGCCTGAGCCACAGGCTTCGCGCTGCCGCAGGAGGGGGTGAGGTAGGAGCAGGAGTCCAGAGGCTGGCAGCAGTCGCCGCTGCCGCCAAACAGGCCGCAGCAGCTGCATGCGTACTCCACCTGGTACTGTTGCCCAGCGTTAACCTGCGCATACAATCTCAATTGCGTATAGAAAAGTAGGCATGATGCCCTTCTACTACCTTTGCTACAGCTGACAGGAGTTGCTAGACAGTCCCCCTACAGAGTCCCATTGTGCAGTGCGAGGCAGCAGGATGGCTGAGCAGATGCTGCATAAGAGTTGAAGGGCACTTGCAGCAGCCAACATGCATAGTGATGCGCACTGCAGTACTCCAAGTTGCGGTCTCCGAGTTTGCAGTGGAGGATATGGGTGAAGGTACCGGGTTGGCCACTTCTGTGACGCTCTTGACAGGGATGATCCAGAACTGGAAGGCGTTGTTGACATCTGTCGGGTCTGAGGCGTACTGCACGCTGATCGGTAGCAGGCCGCTGGGCAGGTAGCTGTAGTCATGGCAGACTAATGTCGAGTCAAAGTTGCCTGCTGCTGATGTGGTCAAAGTGACGCCATTTAGCGTCACCTGCGCGTGACCTGTGTACCTAGCACAAACCCTGCAGCGCAGGTCCCAGGTATCATTGTTAATCTGGCAGGTAGCTTTTGTCTTGACACAGTAAGGTCTAATGTAAGTCAGTACTGCATACACAAATCCTGTGTGCATTCCCGATGCCTGTACTTGCTCACAGGCTGAGGGTGCATGCCAAAGTACCTGAACTGGTTGGCAAACTGGTAGGTGTTGTTGTCCGAGGAGGATGTCTGAATGTTCTGGGTGCTGCTCACGAACACAAAGCCGTCCAACTCCATTGCATAGCACTTGGAATAGCTGTTCGGGTCCAGCGGGGGCGACCCAGGAAACACACCCCCGTATGCCTGCACACAGGAACATTCCCCTCATTGCTGCATGACACCAATCCTGGTGTTCCTCCCCGTGTGCGAACCTTGACAGCATCTGTGTGAAGCCGCACTTACTCACAGTGGAAAAGCTGGGAATCTTTTAAGTACTTGCAGATGGCTGACTCATCCGTGAAGCAAGCCTACCTGCATGACTGTGGGGTCCTGGCAGCGCTGAGGCAGCAGAGGGTCTTTTTGCAAGAAGCCAAAGTCCGGCAGGCTGTAGGCCTGACTGCTGCCCGAGTTGCAATTTGAGCCGTATGCATTTGGGTACATGGTTGCCTGCATGCCGCCATGGCTCAGGGTTGTGCTATCCCTCTGACATATCAAGGACTGAAGGGACTGTTACAGAGCAACGGCAGATGAGATCATCTAAACCGTGCTGCAAAATCGCTCCTAATCCACAGAATGTGTTCCGTAGTGATCAAAGATGCCATACAGCTTCTACAGTAGAGGAACATCATTATACCATCGCACTCCCAGCAATAGCACCAGCCTCAGATCACCAGGAAAGGTACTCACCTGGAGCCCGTACAGTAGGGACTGGCCATTGGCAGACTGAGAGGCCGGCTGCCCTGCGCCGCACGAGCCGCCCACGCTCTGTGTTTCCACAGCGCCCGCCCTTGCGCTGCTTCTTGCGCCGCCTGTAGACAGTGATCTATAGCTCCACAGCATGTTGCAACAACATACAAGCCAGCATGAAGGTCAGAATAGTTCCCATTAGGCAAGTGAAGTTGCGCAAATCTGGCACCTCAACTGTGGACAACCGTCATAGAATGCCTGCTAGTGCTGGATGTGTTCATGCCACCACTGTGGACATTATCTTCCCCAGGAGTGGACTTATGTGGAGAGAGGCTAAAAACCCACACAGTCGTTTCTGCTGATCAGCCAGCCTTGTAAGATAGTGCTACGCTAGTAGACAGGGGACATCCCTGAAGATGTCTCTTCTGTGAAGAGGTGCAAGGACATCAGCAGGCAACCTGAGCCCGTGGAACACGGGTGTGCTGTTGTCAGGGCGCATGCGCCAGGCGGCCCGCTGCACTGCGCTGTGACGAAGCCGCCGCGCTGCCGGGGGAAGCTGACCGCCCAGGAGCCGCTCTGGCTGCCCCCTCCTGAGATGTTGTCAACCATTACATGCGTGTATGCGGCATCTCGCATCCACCTCACCTGCGAGGCATTTCCACAATTGAAGCTTTCTTGTGCCATGACAGGGTCGCCTCGTGCCCCTCATTGAGCTACACAACAGATCTGAGCACACTCCAGCTGGTCTCAGAGGGTGGTAATCCCAAGGAGGTCGGTCTCTGCAGCAGCTCGCCATAGCACTGCTGTACACAGGCTCCTGACTTCTTACTCAGCAAGGCCATGTCCTGGCCAGCTCTGCGTCAACGCAGCCTGTGCGTGAACTACCACATGCTTGCAATGCATCAGGGATGGGCCATGAAGAGGGCTCCTACCCTGCAGCTGCTGAGGGGACTGCCGTCATACACTTGCAGGCTCCTGCCTCCCTTCCCGGCAAGGGTAATGTTCTGGCAGCCCTCAATCTGAAAGGCGCTGGCACGCGCTGTTGCCTTTCCAAACCATTGCGCCCGCACTGCAGGGAATGCAGCCCGGTCAGGGGTGATGTAAAAGGCAGAAGCTGGGGCTCAATTTCATGATTACATCCTGCTGGAAAGCTCCCTCCTTGGGTATTTGTTCACGGCCAATCTCTCTCCATCTACTGCTAGTGTGGCGTGGCAAACGCCACCTTGCAGAGAATCACGCTCAGGGGTTCTCAAAAAGGGCCCATTGGGATGCAGTTGACTGCAAGCTCAAGTCTTGTGTCGCGACTTGGCAAAGCATGTGACATGTATAAGCTGTTCGCACTATATACTTTGCGAGTACTGCACTCCGAATATCCGTCAGGCAAATTTGTCGGAGTGCAGTGCTGCGAGCGCGATGCCGAGTCAACGTTGTGCATGCATTGCAACAAGAACACAGGGAGATGTGCAGATGGCACAAAGAAGGCCAATGACTGTACCTTGAAGCCCTTGGGAGGACGTGACCGTCCCGTTGATCTGTACAGGACTTGTTGCGCTCCTGCATGTGTCGTACTCTGGGGTGACCGCTCCAGCCGCGACATTGGCTGAGGTGGTGAGTAGTGCCGTCACAGGATGGTAACGAGGCGTGTCCTGTATGCAGCAGCCTTTTTCATTATTGGGCGATGTGCTTGACCATGTCACGTCCGTCTACCATCTTATTATGTATCTTGTAACGCGTCGTACACATGCTCTCTGATCAGAGAAGATGCACACTGCCAAGACTTGTAGGAATGGCATCTGAGAAAACATGCCTTCCCGCTGGCGATAGATATCAGTGTCAGCACAAGAAAAGCGCCTGAGGCGATAAGTCTGCACATCTTTGCCAGCAAGTGTCAGCCGCTACAGCACATGATGCTCGCCGAAAGCGGCAGAAACAGGGCCTAGGTGACCATTGGCAGTGTCCTCGTGCTGTGTGTGACCAACAAATCCCCTTCGGACTGCGGGCGAGAGATCTGCCGGTTACAGACACGTGACTGGCTTGCTGTCGTCAGCTAAACGGGACGCTTTCTAATGTGTTTATCCTCCACGCAGCTGCTCCTTATGGGATACACACTGGGTAGGATGAAGTCGCACATACATGTGCATCCCGTGTGAGTCCTGTGAGGTTCGATACGCAACCTGTAATCCATGCACCTGCCAAACAAGCGACTCCCTATTGGACTCTTTCCAAAGGCAGATGTGTCGGAATCAATCAACTTTTACAATCTTCAATGAGCGTCCTTGCAATCTAGCACTAGACAGCAAATTTCTAACCACCATGGGCCCCATCCTCCCTGCCAGAAGTATTTACCCAGCTTGGTAAATACTAGCGCTAGACAGTCGCATCCGTGTTTCCTTCCCATTAAGCTTGGCTTACTCTGTGATAGCTGCAGCTGTTGTTTCAAGTGGCAAATCCCTGTAGTCATTCATGGCTGGCCGGCCGCGGGGCTATGACACTGGCACACCCACTTATGGTTGCATGTTTCCTTGCACATGCACCACATAAGCAACCTTGCTTGGTGTCATTCTGATCGATGCAGAAGCTCCCCAACGGCAGGGAAATAAATCTCGTTCAGTGACCGAAAGCGTCTGTGCGTCTCATTCGAGATCTTGTTTAGCGTGAGCCATCATTGAATCTTGTCAGCATAGATAAGGATGTCGTCCAATCGTGTTGCAGAGCTGTCTGGCAAATCAATTTCCGGCTAATTGACCACACAAATGTAGACTCATTCCCAGCCTGCCTTTGCTTGCTCGCTGAGCTATCCTGCTGCAGTCATAATGTACAAAAAGTGCCCTTCCTGAAGCCCAACATAAGAAGGGCAGCCTGGGCAACGGCCCTTCACAGAAGCCCATGGCCCTCCCTGTGTTGACTGAAAGAATGAAAGCTGACATTGCTTTTCCTTGGTGAGTTTGTCACCGCTCTCCCATGAATAAGAGGCTAGCAACAGGCAGCCTACACTCCATACTCCTGCTGCTTGGAAAAGGGCAAGCCTATCCCGGGCCAACAGCGCAAAGCTGCACTCGATTCTGCTGTCCTGAAGGGCTTGTGCGCTCTCGTTCCTTGCAGATGAGTGTCTTGTGCGCCTGGACATAAAAAGCTGTGCCCACCTCTGACTTGAGGGCTGCCACCTGAGGCTTCTTGTCTTTCGCATGCTTGCGTAACACATCCCTGGATGCGCAGAGGCACATACGGGACGACATGCGCTGTATAGACGGACTTCATGCGCGCTCAAGCGCTGAACCTCTCTGTGCAGATTTGATATAGAACTGTCTGGTATCTTGCTGCCTCTGAAGACATGAAAAGGGCGCCTGATGCGCAAAGACGTGGCACTGCCAAGCAGGCTATGCACCAGGTCCATGATCGACTCACAAGCTGAGTACCGTTCAGACACCTTCCCAACTAATCCGCTGGCTGACTCTCAGAACACCTTTCACCTAAAGGAAAACCCCTGCTCACATTCTGTATAGTACGATAGGTTTTCACTTGCCAGAAGCATTCGGGTCGGTGCAGCCTTGGGCGTACTTGCAGCACTGGCAGCTCGGGTCCAGGTACTGGCATGCGGGGCAAGTTCCGCCAAAGCAAGCCGGGGTGGACACACAGATCGCCTGGTTTGGGTCGTAGAACTGCAGCACAGGCACTCAGGTTAGTGCATGCGCGTGCATGAGAGGCCATACTCTGGCAGGGAGAAGCTGATGCATGCAGCTCCCAAGACATGGCCATCCCTAGCAGCTCCCTCATGCCTGACACACAGATGGCTGTTACCAGTCCAGGTATAGAGAGAAATGTGATGCACAGCGCCTTGTGCCCAGTGCCTCACTTGTGTACAGGAGGGCGACCTATGACAGGAGAACATGTCCGATTGAGACATAAGGTCTGCCGTCCCAGCTGATCAGAGGAGGTACGGGGCAGGTGTACCTGGCAGCTGGGGCAGGAGGGGTAGTTGCACTGGTAGCACTGATAGACGCCGCAGCCAAAGCAGTCCCCGCCCCAGTAGCCGCCTCCAGACCACCAACCCGCCCAATAGTATAACCCCTCGCGGCTGTACCTGCGGCACCAACAAGCATGATCAGAGGGGAAAGGACTGAGGGCAAGATTCGAGCATGATGTTGTCATGGCCAACTGGCAGATGGCATGAGCCATCTGGTGACACTCAGCCGCCATGAGTGCCATGGTCAAGGGGCAGATGCATGACATGCTGGTTCCAGGACAGAAGGGTTGTGTATCTATTGTTGCATCATAATAGATCATGGTTTGCATGATGCTGTTGCTAAGCTTGTGATGGTCGGTGGGTCAGGTGCAAAAATTGGGTACAGCGGAGACCATGCAGCTTTTGGCGCTCACCCGCCATAGCGATCATAGTTGTGGCCGTCTCTGTAGCCGGCGCAGTTGTTGCCGCAGGCGTTAGCGTAGCCGTTGGTCCCACTCCCGACGGCATTGTTGGCGCCGTTGCCCGATGCGGTGCTGGCAGCTGCAGTCACCTGCCCGGGGCCCACAGCGTTGTTGCTGGCGCTGTTGCCCGATGCGCCGCCGGAAACTGAAGTCACCTGCCCAGAGCTGCCCGAGCCCGAGTCTTGCCCTCCCGCAGCGTGGCTCACCCTGTGCCGTGAGCATATCTACTCAGTGTCGCTTAATTGCAACGGCCAGGGTGGCATAAAGAGCCTCCTAGACAGAGAGCGCGGCCCCGCTTGACAGGTTGCGTGCAGTGAGCCCCAGTGCAGTGCCTTCTACTGACAACCCGGCAGGGTCGACATGCACGGTTCAGCAAGATAATCCTGCTGAGAGCAAGAGTGTGAACTGCCTGGACGGTCAGAGCGCTTCGCATGAGGCAAGGCCGTCGTAGGCTCGTGTATAGGCGCTTGGTGAGCTACACTCCAATTGGCAGTATGACTCTGATAGGCCTACCCGCTGGCCATCCCAGGGAATGCGCCTGCGCCGCCGCCGCTGACTGACCGAACTACCCCAGTACCGCCCCCTCCCCCTCCCCCTGATAGCACATGTCCCAGGCTACCTCCACCTCCTGTGAGACACACGTGGTCATCAGGCACTCCTCAGCTGATCAATGTACAGATGTCTGAGTCGCAGGAGCTCAAGGCTCGTTATGTATCATGAGCAAGCCGCAACAGGACTGGGTGTGCATGCATAGCTGTGGCAAGGCTGCTGCCGGAATCTCTGAGCCGCCAGGGGTGCCTATCTTGCGGAAGGACATGGCACATGCAGATGCTTGGTGGGCTCCTTCATGAAGGACAGACCTCCGCCATTGGTGGGTGTGTCATCAGATCCTCCTCCACCTCCCAGGGAACCTCCTCCATAGCCGCCTCCTCCCCCTCCGCCGCCACCTCCGAGTCCGGGAAAGCTACCAGCTCCCCCTCCTCTCCCAAGCAAGCCTGCAACGCAGCGCAACAGTATGTCACGCAGTTGATCGATATTGCTAGGGCTTTCATGTGTGGGTGGTACATGATGCCGTCTGAACAGCCGTACAACAGATGAGCCCTGTCAAATCTCTGAAGCGACCCTTTTCGTTTGTCCTCGTGCAATCCAGTATCACTGGCCATGTTTGCAGGGACCATGCCTGCGTCCAGCTGCTGTGAACATGACGTAAGTAAAGCGCAGTACGCGAGCAGCAATTCTCCACGCTATTCTATATCTATAACAAAGTCTTACCGCTGCATATAGTGCCAGCAGGGCATAGCAGCATCTGCTTCGGCCTCTGCCATCACATGTCACGCCCCATGAGGATTGTGGACTCTGCCATGTACGAATGTGGGGCTAAGCTGTAGCCCAGCCTCCATATGTCGAGCGAGCTGCAAAAGCTTGCTATATTGTATACAGTGCTCCTCTGAAGCTCCTTTGATTGGGGAAAATCGGACATTACGGCAGCCGTGAAACATCCCGCATTTATGGCGGGGAAGAGCGGTGGCCCATACGGCGCCGGAATGGCTGATGTATTGGGCAAGGATGGAGATTTAATGGCGTTTTACCGGGGACTTGAAGGCTGATGGTCAGCAGTACGATGGGTACCGCCGCAGCATGGACTCCTGATCGTTGCATTCTCCTTCCCTGACAGACGAGCTGGCGGTGGCTGCCTTCCGCCAATCGCATTGTAGAGCTATACAAAAGACATGTATGGGGCCTTTTTTCGCAGCCCTGCTTCTGCACGAGAGATACCGCCTCGAGTGACATGGATTGATGTCGGCCCTCGGAGAAGCTACCGTAGTACCAGGGTTTGAACGTATGGTACGACAGCTTGCCAGGCGTGCCTGTGGTCTGCACTGAGCGTGAGATACATGTGTGCCATAGATGTAACTCCTGCAAGCTACGAGGGCCCGCCAGGCTCGCTCTCGGTGATGATCAGTGATCCTTTTGTCCGACGTGGGCCTGGGTTGGTCACCAGCGGCTTGCACCTCAATCTGCCGATCGGCTTGGGAGATGTCCTTTATCCAGCATGTTCGTACAAGCGTTGAGAAATGCAGACATGCCAGTGAGGCTGCCAGGAGGATCCTCCAGTGCTGGCATGCCACAGCCCCAGGCTGGCTGCATTGGCAGGCTAGTTGTGTCTTCAAACACCTCATTTACCAGCACCAGCTCTGCAAGAATGATCGTCCACTTAAGTGTGAGGCAAAGCGTAGATTAAACATGACCCAGGCATTCACTATGCAGACAGCGTATGACCTCACAACACTACAACTGAGAACAGCATACAAAATACTTCAGAAGATTGTGGTCACAAGAGATGGCAAGCCTGACAGTCTCAGGAAGAAGAGTTCTCTTGTCCGCTAGTTCCCAGCCTATGGTCTTCAGTCGCCCCTTGTACAGCGCCCTTATCAAGATATCACTAGGACCGCTTTTGAGAGACAAGCGCCACCGATGATCATTAACAGTTTTTGCACAATAGTGTGTGGTTGCTGCTGCCACACGTGTTATACTTCAGGGTGAGCTCTAGGGTCGAAGGCCACTCTTCAGCCTCCGGATCCGTTCTAGGAGAGATGCTCTTGGATCTCCTCCCAGTGAATCCACATGTGGTAGCTGAGTCCGACTGAAGGCAGACTGGTGCAGTATCTGCTGAGACTTTTGTAGGACACCAGGCCGCGGCCTGCCTTGTTGTGGCATGCAAGCTGCGTGCCCCACAGATAGGGATAATCGCAGTCCTCCTCAACACCCGAAATCCGCCACAATGGCGGGTCATCTGCCAGAGGGAGCAGCACAGCCAGAGACAGATTTGCAGCACTGACAGCTGGGGTCCAGGTAAGTGCACGCCGGGCACGAACCGCCGAAGCATGCTGGGGTGGACACGCAGATCCCCTGGTTTGGATCGTAAAACTGCAGCGCAGGCAGGCACAAGTCAGCACACACTCAGCAGTGATATCCATGAAAGCCACAACACCACAGCGCTTGCATTATTCTCTACAGAGAGACTATCCCAGAAACAGCGGCTGCTGCTGTCTATACTGACAGCATGACCCAGGGCGCTTGCAAGAAGCCCAGGTAACACAGTACCTCTGTACACACACCGAAACGCCCCCTTCTCCATTACCATTCGATAGCAACACTGCGTTGGCTGACCATCAGGCTTACCTGGCAGCTGGGGCAAGATGGATTGCCACAACTGTAGCACTGATAGATGCCGCAGCCGAAGCACCCGCCCTGCCAATAGCCTCCCCCCGCCCAGTACCCCGCCCAGAAGTACACCCCATTCAGCCAATATCTGCACACTCACGATCAATAAGGGTATGTTCACACAGAAGCACCATCCTTTCAATTATACCTGCAGAAGGAGTGCCCGTAAAAGACCGGCCATACCCAATCAAAGCAAGCTTTGCTGCAACACGGTGGTGGATTTGCAACGGCAACTGATGGCGTACCCTCCATAGCGGTCATAGTTGTTGCCGCCGCCGCCGTTGTTGTTGTTGTTGTACTGCTGATTATTATATTGAGTGGATCCCCCAGGTATATACCCATTGCCAGATCCGCCATTGTTGTTCCCACTGCCAGACTCCCCTCCGTACCCGCCACTGCTGCCACCGCTGTAGGTGCTACTAGTAGTGGACGGGAAACTGCCCACTTGCCCAGATTGCCCAGAGCCGACCACAGTGCTCTGTCGTACCCCTGCATTGGACCCTACCCTGCAGCACGAAGATGGCATTTTGATGCCACTGTACACTCAGAGAGTCTGCATGCCCACAGCACACGATCTTGCATCCAGGCACGTCACAAAGATGCGCCAGCTCTAAACAGGCTCGGGAAAGAGTTCCCTCATTAGGCCAGGATGGCATACACAAAACGCATTTTGGTGGCGCAAGCTTCAGACAGAAAAGGTAGCCAAATGTAGCCAGCGCCAGCTGTCTTGGTTCTCCTTGGAAGTCAGGCAGCCTCTGAGGCAGGTCTGCGTTAAGGCGTGGGTCATTGCCTCCGCAGTGCAAGGGCAAAGTGAGGGCTTACCCGCTGCCCTGCCCTGGGAACCCGCCTGAACTGCCGCCGCCGCTAAGAGTGCCTACGCTGCCCACGCTAGATCCAGATGAGTATGAAGGGGTGCCGCCACTACTCCCACCCCAGTTCCCCCACCATTGCCCTGTGCACCAGCACAAGGCTACAGAGCTGCTGTAAGCAGACATATGTCACAGTCTTCACACTGCTTTTGCGCAACCACGACGCTTCTCAGCCATCGGCGGTACAAATCGCCATAGAAGGAAGGCTGTCTGCCAACATGAGCTGAAAGACGATATAGATGGACCAGTTGCCCTGATGACTAGGAGATAGCCCTAGATCGTATAACAGGCTCCATCCTCAACGAGGTGGTACGTTACGGCTTAGGTTGAGATCCTTAGACCTATCATGAGGTCTCTTAGTAGCTGTATCGCCTAGCACGCAGTGCAAGGTCTCTGCCGCAATATCTGGCGGGGCACCGGTACAGACATCGCGGGCAGCAACCGGTCAACAACTGACGCAAAGTCTTAAACGCATCATAGAACTTCACCTTTTACTTGAAAAACGACGAGCGAGAACGTGAGGGCAGTGACGACACGCCTCCCAGATCGCCCCTTTTCGTGCATTGCTGAAATCCTCACAGGTCTGACGTCGTGCGGCACATTTCGTGCTAAGGAACGACAAGAAGTTCAACGTGCTTACACATGAACACTGACACTGAAGGAACCCCCACTTCGCGGGTAAGTTCAGGTGCTCAGTGATGACGTGTTTCGGAACAAGGTTTGAACGGCGATCTGACAGCCCAATAGCAGAAACATTCATGGAAAGCTGCCGCTCACCTTTCATCAGTCTGTGACAGTTAGCCGCAGCTCATACTCTTTTTTCCTCTTAGACAGTACTACTACCTCTTAGATAGTACAACACCAGGTGGGTCAGCTGACAAGATGTAGAGTCTGTGCTCCCTGAGGAGCGCAGGCCTGTTTGACTATAGCTACCTAGGATCTGGGTCTACATGCAGTCTCGTCTTTCACTCATGCAGCTTGGCCAGCATGCCGCCTTGAGAGCTCTAATTCTAGCGTGCCATCGGAGTCTAGTGTGTGTGCACATCATCTATCTACTCTAGTCCATTGGTACAACTGGGTTCACGGACCTTTCAGAAGTTCCAACCTACTTCTAAATGCAGCTGCTGCGCATCTAGCCTACTGTTTTGGGCAAATGTGCCCAGTACACACGTTCCAGAGCGCTCCCGATCACATTCTGTGCTTGCCATTCGTGCTGCCATTCATCCCCATTGATGCAGCCCTGCACTCACAGAGGCAATCCTCAGACACATGCACAGACAGACAGCCTTGCTGCCAAAGCTCCCCGTTACTCACATGGGTGCGCATAGCCACAAGTGGCACTGGCTAGTAACGCTTCGTACAGCTGTGGGGAAGTAGAAGGCAGGTGCCCATATCAGCGGCCAGTGTACATCTTGCACTGCTCATTGGCACAGAGGTACTTTGCGAAGCTCACCTGTCCTTGTCAAATTGGAATACAAAGTTCCCTTGCCTGTCCCTGGCCACCTTGGCAGCCACCCCGTCTGACTCATACATGGTGGCCTCCTTGGACTTCAGTCGAGCCTCCATCTCCTTCAGCTTCGTCTGCATGAGGCAAATCACCACCAGTTCAGACTCACCCTTCCACTTTAGAAAATAGCTAATCAGCCTGTTCGGCTTCACTGAAGCACCTCTGCCTGATACCTCCTCTGGCTGTACAAACAAAGATGTACACTAGGTCAGAGAAGGGTGCAATATACAGTGTACTGACCCATAGGAGGCTGGCCGGACAAGAGGTGAGCAACTTGCAGACAAGTTGCTCTGCACACCTCCATGCGGTCGTACTCAGCCTTGAGGCGAGCCTGCTCATCCTGCAGCGTGCCTAGCATGCCTGTAGCCTCCGCCTGCAGGAGCAAAGAGAAAAATCCACCCTCTGCATGATGCTGGCTGGGTACCCATCCGTCTTTCACAGCAGGTAAGGACTTTGGAGGAACTCGCTCAGTCATGGACTGCAGAGTGAACAAGAGGCTGGCTGCAGGTGAAGCCAAAGAGCTCCAGAAGCCCCATGAGAAGGCCAGACAAGCCCTGAAGAAAGCAAATGCATGCACATTGTCTCTAGCCTTCATGCCTCTCTCCTGTCCGTATGCTTATGCACTTGTGTGTTCCCGCACTTGAATCTGGCATCAATCTGCTGCTGTACACACGTGACTGTTAGCACCTGAACAATAGAGGGCCAGGGACCAGACCTGTCCTGAGAGATGAGGGACACCCACCTTCTGTGCGGCCATTGCGGCTCTTTCCTGCGCAGCCTGCTTGGCTGCGTTGGCTGCATTGTAGGCGTCCACCTCGCTGAGCACAGCGCAGTACTCCTGGAACAGCTCCTTGCGCTTGGGCTCCGGTACAGCATCAAACCGCGGGTCTGACCAGATCTGCATCGGCAACCGCTACGTCTTAGATTGAGCGCGGATGTTCTGCTCAAGGTTTCAAGGCCTCTTAGTGAGCATATCAAAGCCGAGATGCGGGCGCACTGACAACAGGCGCCACCCAGCTGTGTGCATCCCCCCCCCCCCCCCCCCCCCCCCCCCAGTCTGTACAAACCTCTATCCTGACCCAAGACTTTGCGACTGATCACTGGTCTGCTGCAGCCTGTCACAGAACACACTGGGGCGGCGCCCTGCTTTACGCCCAGGCAGCATCCCCAAACGGAATATTGGGTGTAGTATGGACAATATCTGGCGCTTAGCTAGGGGCCAGCTCCTACCAGCACTTACCTCAGGAGTGGATTCCAGGGGCGCTTTACGCTGCTAAGATGAGGCTGACAGGACACCTCAGGAGAGGTCTCTTGCCCTGCTCTCTGCCAAGACATTGCAGATGGCAGCCTGATGTGCAGGGAGATGCACACCTGGCGCTTGGCCAGGGGCCAGCTCGTGCCGGCGCTGATCTCTGGGGCGGACTCCAGCAGCGTCTTGAAGCCCTGCTCGGCGGCGAGCTCCCCGCGGACCTCCAGGAAGAGGCGCTGGCGCTCCTTCTGCTCCAGGACGCCCGAGGTATCCATGTCCAGGTCGCGCAGCTGCTTCTCCACTGCTCGCCACTCCGTGCCCGCGCTCATGCCCAGGTCCCGCAGCAGCACCTGCACACCGCATCATACACATTCAGACCCTTGCATGACTTGTCCATGTCCAGGTCGCGCAGCTGCATCTCCACTGCCCGCCACTCCGTGCCTGCGCTCATGCCCAGGTCCCGCAGCGGCACCCTACACACCATTCAATGCCCATCACGGAAGGGTTGACCTCCCAAGCCTCTTGTCCTAGAACGTGCTGCAAATCTACGCACAATAAAGCAGGTGAGTGATCACCCGCAAGCTTTGCTCCATGCCCCACATGGGCTTGTATTGGGCTGAACACAGCTCGGGCCGCCAACAAAATAATGGGAGGTCTTACATACAGCGGCAGTTACCTCACTTGGTCAGGATGTACAAGCTCCCCGTTGCAGTGAGCAGGGGCCTGGCATGCCACTACAGCATGACATCATAACACATGAGTACTGACCTTGAAGTCAGCAGCCGCCCGCTCATGCCGCCGCTGCGCCCGGGCCTCCTCCACCTTTATGAGAGCTTCCAGGAAGGTGTCAAACATCTGCCGGCGCTGCTCCTCCGCTACCGCCTCAAAGCGGCGGTCACCCGCAAACTGGGGCGCCACCTGGCCCCATGTGCTCTCTGCCTCGATGGGGGGGTCCCGAGCCCCGCGCAGCATCTCCATAAACGCCATGCTAGTGCGCCTAGTCGGCCTGCTGGATGACACGGCCTTTGGAGGCTCAGCCTGCATCAGCATTGGGCTTCAGTATGGTGTCAAACAAGCCATGCTCATATTTTCCCAGGTACTAGTACACACGGTACACCTTATTAGCAAGACGTACTGTGGCGGCACTTTGGGAGGATGTTGCTGACCTGCTCTGCTGTGTCCTGCTGCTCCTGCTGTGCTGACCTGGACCTTGCCATGGCAGCCTCAGCGTCCTTGCTTATAGAAGCTGCAAGGCCGCTGGCGACCCGCACAGCCAGCCCGGTGAACTTCAGCCCAGTATAGAGGCCGTTTACTGCTGCTCCGGCAAAGAAGTTGCCCGCGCCTTTCCCACTGGACTTGCTCTCTGGCTCTGGGGAAGGCTCTGCTCAAACAAAGAGACAATCGTCAGAAGTCTTTTTATATGTGAATTGTGCTTGCCTTGGGTGGCCAATGAGCACAAATGCTATCTCTATGCAGACAGAGTGGAAGGTAAAGCAGCCATCCTGACCATGAACCTGCCATACAACGCACTGCTCCGCCTGGCATTGAGGATTTTTGTTCTAATTCTCCCTTCAGCACATATAAGAACTGCAATACATGCTACAGCAGGCCCAGCACGGGGCATACCTTGAGGTGCTGCTGCTTTGGCAGGCTGCACCCTTTCTTTCCGGGATGCCCTGGGCTTCTTCACAATTGCAGCCTCAGCCTCATCAGGCTCTAGCCTCTGCATGCTTGGTGGCATATCGCTCCGCGAGGCTCCTGCAGTTGAAGAAGCCGAACGAATCACTGCACGCTCCGCACATGGAACACGTTCTTGACAGCTGGCATGGCATTGTCAAGAGAAAAAGGACACACCTGCGCTGGCGCCATATCCTGGGCGCAGCTGGGCAGTGGGCACGGCATCCACGTCCACTACAGGCTTTGCCGGGCGCCGCCCGAACAGGCCCTTCAGCGTGCGCTGCGCTGCTGCTGATGTGGCTGTAAAGTCCCGTGTGAGCGAGGTCAGCTGCGCCTGCGCCATACCCAAACTCATTCTCAGCATGTGAGCCGACTGTGACAGCGTGATGGAACAGGAGGGGTCAGCAACTGGTATATGCCACAAACGCCAATGCAGAATTCAGCCTCTGCCAGGATAGGCGCCTTGAATTTGGCACCTCCGCTTGCAGGCAATCAGTGCAAGCTTGGGCGCATGTATGCTGCAAGCACTCAGCCTGTTTCAGATGACCTCAGAAGATCTGCCGAGCATGGGATTGTCCATCAATCCCCTGAAGCCATCTGGCACAACGAGCACATGAAGTATTTCCAAGCATGCGCCGTCATAACAGATCAGATCGCAGATCACATCTGAGGGAGGTTGGGGGCAATTCATTGCTACCTGCATGCCGGAGAGGGCGCCGGCCTCCTGCGCCAGCTCAGCCTCCAGCTCAGCGCGCAGCCTGCCCCGCGGCTGCTCGATGTCCTCCTGCAGCTTCTTCACCTTGGTCGTCTGCACCTCCAGGGCATCAGCCTGCAACCCACCCAACCATTTCACACTATGTTCGCAAAGAAGTTGCTCCTATTGCACCCTTCGGTGCTGCATGAGTATGCTCTATGGACAAGGGGTCCTGCTCCTGGGAGCTCTTTAAACCCCACAGACAATGCATTCCTGGCCACAGTAGCAGAAGCCTGTGCATCAAGGGTCAGGCATCACTGCAGGGAGTTACAGAACAGAAGCACATCCAGAGAAAGAATTAACAAGGGCATGGCTATGTATCTGTATTCAGACTGAAATGACAGAGCATTTACAAGCAAATTGGAAGCAGAAGCAACACACCTGAGTGACAATCTTGGCTTCAAGGTCAAACAACTTGGAGGCGGCCCTTTTCCAAATGGATACAGCGGCATCTGTGAGGGACTCCTTGGAACGAGCTTGTCTGTCCTGCATTCCCTCCTTACCTCCCCAGGCAATGCTGTCTGCTAGCTGCGACCCAGGCACAGCTGCCTGCACATGGCACAGCATCTGATTTGTGTTGGACTTTTGTGATGGACTTTACTTTCAGGAAGCATCTACATCCACAGAAGTCTTGGCGGGCATATCAACGCTCGGTCACAGGCCTGTAGCTGGGGCATTGGCAGAGCACATGTCAGTGCTGGACTGCCAGCGCTGTGACTTTGTACAGACAGCAGTAGCATGCTGCAGGGACAAGATCACAGCCACAGCGTCCAAGAAGTGACATTTGCAAAGCAGCCAGGGGTGCTCTTGTGAATAGATTGCCAACACTCACAAAAGGCCATACCTGTTTCATGAAGCGGTGCTTCAGGGCAGCAAAGACTCTCAGCCGTGCGCCGCTGCCCTCGTTGGTGAACTCCACACCACCATTGTCCAGGACCTGCATGCACCAGATCGCATCACATCCACATGACGCCACAGACTCCCATTGAGCTTGCCTTAGCTGTGCAGCCAACAGAGCATGCGGGGTGAAACCATGTGAGTGACACTCAGATGGGACAAAGATGACAGCAGTCCATAGAGACCGACCGTGAGTTGTCTACCTTTGCATGGGACCAGCCCAGACCTTCATGCATCCGTCCCACTATCACAGTGTCCATGCTCTCAGGTATGAATGCCGTGCCCAAAAGTGCCCTTGCATTGAGTATATACCATGCCATAACCGTACACCGGTGATAGAAAATTCACCTCCAGCTTGCGAGGCCGCAGCAGGGCTTGCGCAAGGTCCCACCCAGCGCCATCCTCAGCGTCCAGCAGGGCGGTCTGCGCAGGCGACAGGCGTTCCCTCTCGCGCCAGGCCTCCAGATCGCACCGGTAGGCCTGCAGTGCCTTGCTGAAGGCCTTGAGGCCGCTCGAGGATCTCAGCTTTGGCACTGCAAGCTGCATCAGCACCAGGCCTGCACAGCAGACATTTGGGGATTGGCGCTCGCCAGCAGAGCACGCATGCAAATGTTAGGTAAACACCCGTCATACTTCTACAGCAGCAGCAGAGCGTGTAGACCTGCACGTCTCAGACACACCACAAAGTGCTGTTTTCTGCGCCACACGCTGCAACAGGATCTTACAGGGCGGTGCGCATCTGCATATAGACTGACACAGCTTTCTGATAAGCTGCCAATTGTCGAGAGGACAGGGGGTGGTTGAACAGCTGCCCACCCGTGGAGTAAGAGTCAAAGCAGTCGGGCTTGTGGCGCGACCACAGCAGCGGCGAGATGGCCAGCTTGAGCGGCGCCAGCTGGCGGCCCAGGTGCGGGGCGCTGGTGGGCAGGCAGTACTGCTCGGGCGGGCAGTAGCTGGGGTCCATGATAGACTCGTCCGGGGCGTAATTTGTGCCGTTGCGCAGGTCTGCAGCCGCGCCCAGGTCGATGAGCTTAAAGCGGCGCTCCTCCTCTGACAGGATGAGGTTGAGCGGCTTCACATCTCTATGTACCACCCCCGCATTGTGTAGCGCCTGCATGTGCAGTATCTATTTGACTGATAGAATTTTGGAACACATCACGGGCTTTACGTCTTTGTGCACCACCCCTGCGTTGTGTAGGGCCTGCATTGTATACTGGTTTGGTCCTGTTTTGGAACTCGTTATGCCTTCCTCTCTTGGGCGCCAGCCTGATCGGGAAACATTCTGCAGCACCCATGAGCAGACAGTCTACAATCTCTGGAGAGTGTGTCAAGCATCACGTATCCTGCATGCAGCAGTAAAGTGCGTCCGAGACACCGGACCTGTATCAAGAAGTTCCACAGCCAGTGAAAGATGCTCACCGTGAGGCACTCGAAGATCTGCTTCATGACTGTGGCAACGACAGCCTTTTCAGGCACAGCCAAGTCCCGCGCCAGGGCTTGGAGGCAGTCTCTGCGCTTCAAGTAGTACGAGAGTGTCCTGCAGCCCTCATACTTCCAAACCTGCATGTCAACATGGCTTCATATCCATGTGAGCAGGCATCCTTCCTGATGGGCATTAGATGCCTCATTGGGGCGTACTCTGCCAGCGGCTGAGTCTCACATGCTCCAAGACGTGTGGTTAGCCGGGCAAGTCTCTGTCACAGGCAGGGCAATGCATGCAGGGCAAGGGTCCCACCAGCCAAAGGCCGGGCGTGAGCCGGTAATTGGACTCCTCTGGCTGCACCTCAATGTGCCCCATGAAATTAGCGATGGCTCCGCGCGCCTGCAGCAGAGTATCACATGGTCAAGGCCCTTGTAGATACACCTCACATGGCACCATCATGCCTGCTATCAGCTACAAGGGGCTCGCCAGGCAAAGGAATGCTTACACAACATGACGGTATGCTTGCGTGTTGTGTGACACTATGCTGCTGGGTCAATCCAATATGCATGCAGTCATACGGGTCCACAGGAGTATCTGACCATCACCTTCTGAGAGGCATATACATTGAGAAGGAGCTCCATCTGACCCATCTCCTCCGCTCCCTGCCAAACCAGCACTACAATTGCTGTTTGCCAATGAGGGAGTATAGAAGTCTAGCAGGACTTCATGGGTCCGCCGAATTACGCAGGCACCAACTTGATAGCCTTGCTAGTCTTGCGAATGAGGCCCTTTCCCACCATTGAAGTCTGGCATGCTTGACGCTGCTGCTTCAACATGTGAAAAGGCAACACAGCAAAGAAGCATTGCTGTCAAGCTTATTTGTGATGAGCATGGACATACCTCCACACGCGTCTTCACACGCTTCAGCACCACACGTTCTGTTGCGCCATTCCTTGACAGGGCTCCCTGCATGAATCCACTTTGTCACACAGCCATGTTGCTATATCCAGACTTATCTCGAGCACCTTTTGCCAGGGACGCATTGCACCGCTGGTGAAGCATATGCCAGAGCTATAAAGTGTATGTGTCAGACGATTGGCTTCATCACAGGGCAAGAGATCAGTGGCATGCAGGTCAAGCAGTCATGGACTCCTCACCTCAAACACTTGCCCATAGGAGCCTTCTCCCAAAGTTCCCTTGACAAGCACCTCCTCGGCGGCGAACTTTGGGCCGGTAGCTGTCAAGATACCAGCACGCACAACCAAACGGTGCCTGGGCCTGAGCCGGCGCTCTGATGGCCGTACAGACAAGGTTGGTCTGCCTTTGAGAAGTCTGCCGGCATTCATCCTTGAGGTTGCTGCTGCAGAATAGACGGATGTTTGAAGAAAGCTTCTCTCCTTGAGCTGGCCTAATGTCGGCTTGATACCCGGGGATGTGAGACAAGGGGCTCCAAAGAATTTGGGCGGTCTACCCCTTTTCACTTGCTGCACGGCTCGACTGCCACCTGACTCAATCTACAGTTCAATACATCTATTTTGGAGCAATTCTCCCCGTACTACACTGTTATTTCTAGCCCTGGTTGGCCCGCAGCAACGACAAAGCCCTAACGCGTTGCTGCTCGATATTTTACGCTATCCTTCTGCAGGCTAATCAAAAAATAATGTCACTCTGCTCTCTTGTGCTTCGTGATTGCAATTCCTTTGACAGGGAAAGAATGCTAGATATTTGGTACCAAAAGATACGTTGGGCTTGCCATGAACAGGAGATCTACGGGTCTCCAGCAGCCAGGTACGGTACGCGTTCCCCAAAGTCAGATTGCCACTCTGAAATGAATTCAGGCTAGCAAGTTCCATTTATGAGGCTGTTTAACCTGTTCGTTGAAAGGCTTTGAAGACATGCCTACGCAGACGATGGGGAGTACATGTAAGAGACAACTGTTTTGATCAGGACACTCATGAGACACGCGCTGCAGCTTCAGGCTGAGGAAGCTCATTGTAGCCCACCAAATCGATAGATTTATAGCACTGCCTCCGGGAAGCCCGTGCGAGGCTCCATAACAAGTTTTGGCACCCAAGGAAACATGGAAAGACCGCCCTTACATGGGTACCCTGAAACAGTCCACATTCCACGAACTTCGAGTTGCACAAGCACCTCAGATCTTTCCCCAGCTGCAGATCATGAAGGTCATCTTTGCATGTGGTATTGCAGCATTGATGTTGAAATAAGTCAAGCATTGCAGTTCAGTGTAACGCTACTCACTTTGCCACCAGACACTCCTACACTGCCAAATCTCATCAACAACCCACTGCTCAGTCCTAAACACTGCACCCTATACTTTGGTTGGGGCTTCTGGCCCCACCCTATAACTATTTTGCTGTGTACCAAGGGACACGGTTATAGAAAACAGGGCAATAAGAAGCATCTATTGACTGTAACCCGCTGCGGGATCTACAGATCCGGGGAACGTTGCAGGCGCTGCCATTGCAACTGCTACAAGACATGTAAAGCGCACTCTCTAAACCACACTTCTCAGTGCTAAAAGCTCAATCAACAGCTGCTCCTCTGTTTGGGGCGACAGGCTCAGACTGCACATGCACGCTGCTTTGCAGGCGGCAAATTCTCTTCTCAGTGGCGCAGAAGCGCTTCTCTTCTCTTTTCTCAAAATTGGCGACCCGCTTGCTCGCCAGCTCACTCCTCTGCTATCTCTATGTAAGACAGGGCATGCAGGGCTTCTGCAGAGCCCGCACAGCAGCCTGTGCAAAGGGGAAACTTGTCTTGACACTGCTCAAATTGCATTAAAGGCAACCACGCTGATGCAAAAGCTCTCAGGCATCCCCTTGACTTGCCCAAACCTGTGTTGCAGGTGGTTGCACATCCCTTCAAGTCCTTCTAATTCATCATCCTCATAGGCCAAGCACACACAGTGACCCGCAGCTCAGGGCTCTATGACACTTTCTTTGCTCTCTGTATAAGACCACAAGTCTTTGCCTCGGGAGGGGCATGTGGCGTAGGATCTAGGCCAGAGCCTCGGATTTGAGGTTCTTTGCGCTGCTGGCGCGGGCGGGCCCGGAGCGCTTGCGCTTAGTCATGGAGGGCGAGCGCTGCAATCCCCCGGGAGACTCTGCCTCTGCGCCCTTGCCTGCAACCTTCAGGCTCTGCTGTAGATCCTTGAGCGCGCTGAGGGCAGACTGGCGCTTGTCTCCTGGCACGGCACCGCTGCACACATAATAGGGTGTCAGGCCGCTGTTGGGGAACTCCAGGAACAGTGTCCCTGTACTTCCAGAGGATCTCGTACATGCCCGCAACTGCTAAGTTTCCTGTTGCATGGCCCAAAGTGCATCAAGGAGGGTTATACGTTGGCGGTGACTTTCTATCCAGGCACTTCTGCCGTCACAGAGTATGTCAGAGCCGCCCTCTATCACCATAAAAAGGCAGCCTGGCCATAGATCTTCTGAAAGCTAGAGAAGGGCTGTCAGGGTAACGACCTGAGAGCCTCAGAGGACAGGTAGTCAAGGATGCATTGCAGAGCAGCTTCTGGGCGCTCTCCATAGAGGGCGCTCCTGGCAGGACCAGGCAGAGCCGCCTCGCTCTTCGTGCGCGCAATCATGCTCTGGCGCTTGTCTCGGCTCTTTGGCGACAGCCCTGCCGCATCTGCATGCATGGAGCATGCTGGTCACCACAGCGAGATTATCAAGCTGCTGCGGCATCACAGGTCTGCATTGTGTACTACCTTGATAGGCCACAATATCTGACAGAGCCTGATACACAGTGCCAGGGCTAAGGCCTGGCCTCACTAAGCCTTGGTATGTATAGGGGTTGGCAAGCAGCCGACAGATCCGAGGCAGCGCTGATGAACAACACATCCGCATCACTCAGAATGCAGGGGACTTGCCTGCAAATGACAGCATGTCATGCGACGATGACGTTTCCAGCTCGTGGATGGAGGTCAGGTAATCGAGATCTACGTCCGCAAAGCTGTCCACATGGCTGCAGGGGGAAAGAGAATGTTTTAGCGAGGGCTTGCATGCACAAATCTTGCAGTCTACACATCGTCAGACCTTACACTGCTGAGGTACAAAGCCCCAGCAGAGAACAGGCTTCCTTGAGAAAGACATCATCAAGGTCGCCCCAACCTCATACGGTAGTCAGCTAACTCTCAAAGTCTTCTCTGGGAGGTGTCACAGAAGCTTGGAGGGACCACGCATTGCAGAAGCATAAAGTAGGGGCATACTTGATGACAGAGGCTTCGCCAAAGAAGTTGAGATCCTTTGTGTTGAGCAGCTCATCATCTGCACCCGAAGCGCCAGAACTGGCACCCTCCTCAGCGCCCTGCTTCTTGCCCTTTTCTCTCTCTGCAGATGAACCTTCCTTTCAGCTCTCCTCTGTCTCACCCAGCACACCAGGAGATGCTCCTCACAGCTTTTCTCTGGACACGCATGCACTGCATACATTGGCCAGTCAAGAGAGAGCTGTGCTGCCTGCTCTGGTCTCTTTGAGCATTTGAAATGAATCCCGACCAATATGCATGCGACCACTGACATTGCTGGAAGGCCGCGGGAGTCACAATGACACTGCATGTTTCCCGGTCTGTCCTGAATATCCCCAGGACTGCAGGAGATACAGCAGCCTTGCTTGATGGAGGTCTCATACCTGTGTTGGCCGAGACAGCTGAGCCATCTGCTTTGGCGCTATCCGAGGGCGCCATATCCATGGCCTGCATACACACAGCAGCTTCTCTTTCCCGTCACCCAGCTGCACAAGGTCACTGCAGCTCTTCTCATGCATGTGGCTGTCTTGCTGCAAGATTGCATGGCCTACAGGGACATGGCCATGG
Source organism: Coccomyxa viridis (assembly GCA_963930925.1). Classification (NCBI taxonomy): domain Eukaryota; kingdom Viridiplantae; phylum Chlorophyta; class Trebouxiophyceae; family Coccomyxaceae; genus Coccomyxa; species Coccomyxa viridis. Next base: position 238,402 of record CAWVOJ010000007.1, on the reverse strand, counting down.
TTTTGAGTGCTGCGTCAGTCTCAGCTGTGCATGCAGAGCAGCAAGTCTCCCTTTTGGCATGCCAAAGCGCACCTTCAGCTTAGTGCAGCTATCTTCTGCCAGGTCATTGCTGAGGAGCCTATGCAGGCAATCCTCATCAAGGGGTATATCAAGCAGCTCATCTGCCCCGCTTAGCTGAGGTGGCACCTGCACAATGGACAGGCGTGCATTCAGCGAAAGCAACTCACACAAGGGCTTCATGCATCTAATGTGACACTGCGCAGGACCCTGAGTTCGTGCCTTATTTCTTCAGGACCGGCATCACAGCAGTTGGAATGCAGCGCTCCCAGCTGACATGGGGCACTAGCATCACGTGCGACCTTGGCTCATTTTAAACATTTTGCCTGCCAGGCTTAGGGGTGCAAGGCAAGCACCTGGAGGAGATCTTTCTCTCCAGGTAGGAGAGTCTCCGCTCCCTGATCTGGCTCGGGCTTCATGCAGGCGTCCTGTCTTGGCAGGCCGCTTGAGTGCTGGTGCGCAAGCGCTGACATCATCCCCGGCATGTGCCCTGCACGACAATGTGTTCGCTCAGGTGCAGCTGTGCTTTGAGTGATGCATGCACCTCTTGCCTCCTCCATGAGTCAACGCACGATACAGTGTCCTTGGGAAACATGCATTGCTCTGCAAGTCGTTTTATTAGCTATCTATAATTCTCGTCCTCCGCAAATATGTCTCAGGCAGATCAGTCACACTCCTAGTGTTCACCAGGGAGGTCAACCCCCCACTAATGTTGCATGCAGGGCAGTGCAACAAGGATAAGCCAGCCGTCAGTGGCTCAACCTCTAACGTTCTCGTATCAGTTCTCCCGAGACATACGCTTGCGAGCTGTGGAAGGCGCTATTGAAGCGAATTAGGAAACCCCAGTCCCCTGACAATATCACACCTGATCGCAGCCTACCCGCAGAGCGAATATGCTCTCAGTGCTACCGGTGCCTTGTCTAATAGCTATATGGCAATGCAAAAGACGAAATGGTTTTAACATCTTACTGCAACGCCGGGTTTGCATTCTTTGGCATCTGGATTCTGCGCCGGACTGTAGTTTCGGACCAGGATCAGTACCGGAGAGCAATGCGGGCGCCCGCACATGCGCGCACCCTAAACTCCCAAGCACCCACCCTATAAAGAACTTCACAGTAATCCAAGATCCATTAAGGTCATGACATCTTGTTGAAGGAGGAGGACAAACCTGAAGTACAGGGGGCAATGCCTGAAGCCTGGGCGTAATGCTGACCGCACCACGGCCCCACGACCGGGCTGCATCCCTGGTAGGCACCCTGAGGGGCCGTCATGAAGGGGTGCATGTAGGCGTGGGTCTGTTGCATGACTCCGGCGTTTGGAGGCATGCCCCAGACGTAGCAGCTATCATGTCCTGACACTGCAGGCGCGGAGGGATAGACATAGTCCTTCGGATCCAGCGAGACCGCCATGGTGGATCCCTTAGGTGCAATTGGCTTCAGCGCTGTCTTGCTCAGCATAGTATCTTGGGCTGCGCAACCCCAAACCCGGCTCGCCCTCTGCTGCCGGCTCCTCACCTTGGCACAAACAGGACGCTGTGACTGCTCCCAAACCACAGCAAGACGTGCTTTAAATACCCTGGTATGCTGACCGCCGCTCTGCCGTTGTACATAAGATCTGCTAAAGCGCCGAAAAAGGGCCAAGCAAGTGAATCCCAATCTCATCGTGCACGTGGCGCTTCTGCTGACCTGGCGCGTCCATGTGAACCCCACTTTGTTTGACGCGCCCGAATGACAGGATGGAGGCGCTAACGGCTTATTTGCGAGAACAGGACGGTGCCTACTGCGTAGCAGACGAGCAAGCTTGTGTCGGTATATGGGAGGGCAGCGCATGCAGCCGTCATGCAAGACACCATACCGCAGCACGTCAATCTGAAGTCGATCAGCTCCCGTCGTTGAGGTACTGAATCACTTTGTGGAGCCCTTTTGTGGCCCAGCAACCTCTGAAGGCGAACAATGATCTTTACATGGCTTCATAGCTGCTGGCTATAAGGGCTCCCCTGTGCCATAATGGTACTACGGAAGCAAACGTTTATTAACACCTTCACCCTACTAGATCACAATGTGTGGGGCATGCCTGGTGCATGATCCTCTGCAATTCGTGATATTGGGACTGAACCACATCCCAATCGTCCTAATAATTAGCATTTGATCTCATGAGAGCATCTGTAGATTTGCTGATGGTAAACACCCACTCTCTGCAAGGGCCGCGGACTTCAACCATTGTCAGGCTCATGATCTTGCTGATGTCTCTGCTCCGCACCGCCGTTCTGCTCGTTGCCCCCTGCCAACTGAGGGGCTTCCTCGCCTTCCGCCTCATAGTCCGGCACCTGCCCAGCATTCACCCAGGGCAGCAGGGACTGCAGCAGCGCGCGCAGCGGGCCCATCTCCTGAAGCTGCTCCTGCTCCAGCCGCACTGCAGGCATGCGCTAGTGATGAGACCCGCAAGGCACTTTCTCATGCCAACGCAACGGCTGCACAGGCTCAAGATAGGTTACCTACGTCATCTTGGAGAGGCAGCCTCAGACATCAAGGCAGATCTGCAAGATTCTGAATGTGATGCACCCAACAAGAGTGGGGAAGCCACAATCAGAGACCTACCATGACCTGTGTTCTGAAGCTGTGCTGCGACCTCCTGAGGCAGCTGATTGAGCACCTCCTCCCATCTGCCGTCTTGAAGTGCCACATGCTGCTCCACCTCTCCACCCTGCCCACCCCTTGCTCCACCCATGACTGCCGCCTGTACACACCAACATGACCACTAAGCAAACCGCTCCCACACTATCTGATGCAAGCTATGCCCTGACTCTTGAGCCTGACAAAACCTGCAATCGGCTATCCTGCTAGTATTTCCACCCTGCTGTCCCTATAATGTGCGGCACTGAGATCGATGTGCATCATGACATCTTGCGACCCGCCCCTGGAATATGCTTCTTGCAAGCATTGCAGTCAAACTTGACAGACCCCTGCGAGTGCCAAGACCACAAGCACCTGCAGCTCTTCTGGCGGCAGAGCTGCCACGCTGTCCGAGAAGTCCGAGGTGCGCAGGTGCCGGAAGGCGTTCTCCTCCGCGGGAGGGAACGCCTGCTCCCTCGCGCAAGCGAAATCCGCCGCTGTGCTGGCCATTGGGCCCTCTGTGGCCTGCCTGCATGCCGCCTTGAGCCACTGCTGCGCATCTGCAGCCTGCAAAAAAGGAGGTAAACAGTGAAGACGCGTCCCGGTCTCATGAGCAACATGCTTCTGCACACTGCCCTCTCGGCAAGCCTGTGCGGCTCCTGAACAGCTCGTCAAGTAGAGCGAGCAGGTGTCTGCATCAGCCAGGTGTATAGACAGAGCAGGACTGTACCTTCCAAACCAGGTAGTGGCGCTCTACAAAGATCTCCGATATATGTGCCAGGCTGGCGCTGGTCTCACTGGCTGCGGTAGTGAACAAGGGTTTCTGCAGAAGGTTATGCCACTCCTGATCTGTCCCTACACCCTTGTCTTGGAGCCTGGAGGCACACGACATTGATGGACCACTGGGGTGACAATACTATGGCAAGGAAGCCTTTCAGGTTGACATGGGAATGCAGGCCTTCACAAAGAGAACTTATGAACTCTTCAGGACTGGGAGGATATGTGTGCTCAAGGAAATAGCAGGTCCGACAAGCACTATCAATCATCCTGTACTAGGAAGGACACACAACAAGGCTGCCTCAACTGACATGTTGAAGGGCCTGTGCTAATCCTGAGCCACGACACACACAGAGTGGCTGGAAGCAAGGGAAGACCCTCGGCATGTGAAACAGGGCTGTGTGCTAGTGCCCCTACCTGGCCATCAGCTGCTGCACTGCAAAGGGGTGCAACAGCACTGCTTGGGCAAGGGCATCCAGGCTGAGCCGCTCCTCATCGCCAGTGTCTTGCTCTGGCGCAGCTGCCGCACCACTTGAGCTTCCGCCTGCGAATGTAATCAAGTAAGAGGCGTGTCTTGATACCCCGCACAAGGATCAAAGTATATAATAACACGGGACATCAACCGCCCTGCAGGAGAAGTAAAGTTGTGGTCGATGTTGCAGCCTAAGTACATGGGCAACCCACGCCAGCAATCAATGCATTGTGGAGTGGTCATGAATTTCCCAAGTCCATCCCCAAAAGGAGCAAGCAATCCACCCGTTGCCTTAGCTCGGGAGCCCGCTGCATCTGCGCGCTCCCGGCGCTGATGATGTAGACGGAGTTCTGCCAGTGGCACTGACATGGCCAGATTTGGCAGGGTCGTGGCAGTGAAGGCTCCCTCAGCGACAGTCCCAAATTGAACGCCCGCCCCGGCATCCCCGCTCCCAAATCTCTGCACGGAAGAAGACAATCATCAGAGCTGCCCCAAGATATACCACATTGGCAAAGGTGTAGTCCGCGCGATCACTGTGAGAGCACCAAGGCCTTCTTTGCAAGGAGAATACTGAAGACGGCACTTGTGTGGCCCGGTATGGCACGCTGCTGATTTGAGCCATCAGAGGATTCGAAGCAAGACTTACCTGCAGCCAGCGGTAGTTCTGAGAGCGCAGGGCAAAATAGTCGATACAGAAGATGGCACCCATAGGATCGTCTGGGTCCAGCAGCATCAGCACCTTGGCAACCTCAAATGCCGTTGCATGCAGCCCTTTTCTGCTAAGCCCCTGCATTGCACACATTGTCATGAGTCCTGTGACAGCGCAGCGCACGGTGGTATAAGCTTTGTCATTGCCCTTGAGCTAGTCCATTGAGGGATCTGTCTGCAACCAAATGCGGCAGCACCCTAGGAGCATTGCCAACTGACATATGCCGGTCCAGCCTATACTGAAGCCGCCTCGGGTAAGGGTCAGCACTGACTCAACCCTCGCTTCCAGCCAACTGAAATGGGGACTTCGACCAGATATGACTGGCCCACCTGCATGTGCTTGAACAGAGCGGCAAAGAGGGGCCTGTTGCTCTCCTCCTCAAAGGGGATGCGGCAGTTTGGCTCCCCCCACTGGAAGAAGGGGTGCAGCGCCATCTCCAGCGCATACAGGCAGCGCTGCAGCAGCTCGTCCGCCTGCTCGTGCTGCCCAGTTGCCCTATAGCACCAGAGATGATTCGCCATCAGTACATGCACCATATGCCTTGATTGATCACATGCCTTCCAAGGGACGTCACCTCAATCAATGCAGTGGGTGCAAGACTGGCTTGACTCATCAGGCATCTCTGTAGCAACTCAACTGCCTGCTTAAAAATGTCAGCTTCTTAAGTCAAGCGCTGGCAACTATGCCGTCCTTGTTAAAAGGTAACAGCCCCATGACCTGGCATTCTAAAGATCATCTGCAGTGGGTGCAATGCTAATTTCAGGCACATACCTGTACAGCTCAAACATGGCCAGGAGAGCGTCAATGTGGTAGGGGTGGTGCGCCAGCAGCTGCGCAATGCTGTTTGGGTCCATGCTGGCCTGGCACTGCTCAAATAGCGCCTGGATGCCCTGCGTGCAAGTGCTCCACATCTGACCTGAGGCGTTGCTCATCTTGCAGGCTCATGTGTGCAACCGAGTCCTTTGACGCTTCACAGTTCCATCCAGTATCCTTTCAATTTGAATTTGTGTCAACTGTCTTGACTACCCTCTGGTCCCCTTCTACAAGACACTCAGTCTTGCGCTGAGGTACCCTCTGGAAAGGGGGTCCAAGAGAGCTGCACAACCGTGAACACAACTTGCAGGTACAACAATTGCCATGCACGTATAGAGCAGGGTCATTTGAGCCCTCATACCCACACTCCCACAGGTGATGTGCAGAATAAGTCAGCTTACCCGGTATGCTGTGGAGTGTACATAACGAAAGAGCTGTACGCCTTCAGGAGTGGTCCCGAAAGTTTCCATGGAGAGGCCAGCATCAAAGGACGGCCACGTCACTCTGGGTGTGATGAGCTTGCCCATCTTCAGAGGCGTCCTCCTCTGCAGGCCTCTCCTGGCAACCGCCCTCCTGACCTGCCTGTTGCCGATCCGCCCTGGCAAGAACCACAAACACCTCACAACCTTGAAACTCTCAATACCCATGCAAGCACTACGTTTTGCAGGTGAAGCCTGTTCAACAAGCCTCTTCTTGCCTTCAGGGGCACATTGGAGCAGTGCAAGCAGCACCTATAGAGCTTTTTGTCAACGAAGGCCTGTTGCTGCTGCTTTCACTGCTGAACCACGCAGTTTAGCAGGTGCAGCTGTTGTGCCTAATGAGCCTGTAAGCTGCAAAGCATTTACCTAAGTCAGCAGCCTCATCCTCCTGATGCCTCATCCGCACGACGTCCCGCCCAAACATGCGCCGCATCTCCTCCTCGCCCTTCAGAGCGTTTTTGTTGACTGTGAAGAGAGGAGGCTCCAGGGGCGCCTGCTGCTGCTGCTGCTGCTGCTGCTGCTGCTCAGGCTGCCGCTGATCCTGGGTACACAAACGAGACACTTTATAATCACTGGAGTGTAGGCAAATCACGGCAATCTCCTATAGGCCCACACGAGACACATCAAGAGGACTGTGGTGAAGGCAAATCATGGCAGTGACTGTGGTTCAGCCCCCCCCACTCATGTGAGGCTGGTCCCCGCACGTGCAATGGCGCTGGGTGGAGTAGGTGCTATATCGACATGCCAGGTGGTTTTGACATTGTGATAGCTGTCCAAGGGAAGCTTGGGGTGAGGGTGCAGTGGTTTGGGAGGTCAAGTGTCCAGGATGAGAGGGTTGTACCAGGTGGATGTTGAGGTCCGAGAGAAGCTTGTCCAGATCCTCCTCATCAGCTGTTGCTGCGGCTCCGTGCTCTGCTTCATCCGCGGGATCCCCTCTGCCCTTCTTCTTCTTCTTTTTCCTCTGCTTGCCTGGCTTGCTCTGCTGAGCTGGTGCTGGCCGAGTGGCAGCACTGCTGGCTAGTGCTGCCTCATCTTCCTCGTCAGAATCCTCCGCAGGGGCTTGTGCCTGAATATAGCACTGGCCTTAGGAATGAATGTCGCTATAAGACTGTATTGCCATGTGCTGACAGGCAAGGTCACATGCTCTCCAAGCAGAGGAATACTGGCAAGAAGGTATGGATCTCAGCATGTAAGCCCGCCCACGAGGGAATCAGGGAGAAGCTATGCAGTGTAGACATGCACACGAGCCAGGATGTGCCTGTTGCAGATGTCAGATGCTAGTGGGCAGGTTTGGGTGACATGAGAGTGGGAGGGATAGTCCAGGGAAGTGGAGGTACCTCTTCATCACTGAGGAGGTCGAAGGGGTTGAAGGGCGTCACTTTGCAGCTAGGCGCTGCGTCCTCGGATGCATCGCTGTCCTCCACTTCCTGCTCTGCTGCCTGTGTTGATCTGAGCTTCTGCAGGTGTCTGGCTGCCATGCTTGGCCTGCGACCGGTCAATGCGTCCCAGCAGTCCTAGTGACCTGCAAAGGAGAACTCGCGCTCATGACCAGTATAAACAAACGCACACTGATTCGCACTCTCCAGAAGAGGGCCGTTGGCTCCCCGTGGGCTGGCATGGGCGGTCACAGAACCAAGTCATGGCGATGGCGTGCCAGCTGCCCGAAAGCTCAGCAGCATTCGCTCTGATTACGCTATACAGAACATAAGGAGTGAACACATCTTTTCAACTACTCAGCGACCGCGCAAGCTGCCACGAAGTATGCTCACCTCGCCTGTCGTGAAGCATGGAGAGAACAGGGATGTGCAATGACAGAGCGAATGATTGTCTATATCAGGGACTCTGCACCTCCAACAGGGTGCATGACAGGTTCCTGAATCTGTGCAGCACTTATTGTGGATGACTCCACATGTGTTGGACTGCATGCAGACCCGGCTACCGGTAGATGGGAAGCTGCAAAACCTCCGCCGTGCCCTGGTTGTCGATGATTGTGGATTGTACATTTTTATGAAATATCGGGAGATGACGTCCGATCACATACAGAGGCAGCAGCAAGGAAGTCATCTGATCACATTGTGATACTCAGCATTTGCCTAGGAATCAGGCTATCTGCACAGATGTCAACATCTGGTCAACTTGGAAGCAGCAATCCCTCCAAAAGCGCCACGATGCAGGATGTCTTTCCGCCGCATGGCATATCTCAGGGATATTGCAAGTGCGCTTCCATCTACAGTGTTCTGCAATGCCTCGGCAGCTTGCTCATAGGTACTTGGAGAGCTGTCCAGCAAGTCTTTGCATCTCCTGGCCAGAAAGTCTCCTGCATGCACACATCTTTCCTTACCACCATGCCAGAGGCTGGCTAAGGCGAGCCCTCTATAGGAGCCACGGATGTGATTGCAGGGGCAGCTGGCTCTAAGAGTGGCATCAGGACTCACCATACTGTGCAGGCTGCATGCTCGTCCCCACAACTCTATGCTGAACTGCCAGCATGGCCTGAATAGCTTCCACAGTGCCCATGTAGTAGCCACTCGGCAGAACCACCAGCCTGCAGGGAGACGCACAAGGTCAGACCTGGTTCAGACACAGCCATTATGACGTAGGAATGCACGCACGCTGCAGAAGCTGCAGTAGACAAACAGCGCGAAAGGAAGATAGCTGCGGGAATGGGGCATATTAGGAGGATGTCATGTCGATCACCCTATTTTTTTGTTTACTCAGACAAAACTGTATGAGAGTGGTATGCAAATACTTCCACGTGTGTTGTCTTCTGAGCTGACCTGGTGGCGTCACTGACTGTCCCCTGCAAGGAGAGCTCATCCTCCACCATTGTCACTCGGGAAGCAACACTGACACCCGGAGCCACACCCTGCAAGACAGACAGGGTCAACCGTAGCCAATGTGCCTGTGCATGACGATCAGCAGCATGGCGTTCTGCAGCCATACGGGAATTTTCATTGCTGTGCTCAAGGCATGTCAGGCATCCTTGCCTGTAGGAGCTCTGGGCGAGATTGATATGAATGCAAAATGTTCGCACAGGGAGGCCTTACCTCTAAGTCATCGTGGTATGCAATCATCTCAGATAGCTCTCTGAAGAGTAGAACACTGTCCCAAGGGTTGTCCGGCGGCAGAAACCCAAAGAACAGGAAAAAGACTTCACTACTCCAACTGCCATAGCTGATGGTCACTTCCTCGCCTGCCCTGCATAGTGCAGCAATCAGGTCCACTGTGTTGGCCGTCATAGAAGTCGCACTGGTGGACCCTCCTTAGAGGAAGGACATTGTGAAGCAGCATGCGGCATTCTCCCAGGAGCATCCTATGGCCGCAGCCTCATCACAGACACCACAATGCACATCCTGGAAACACCCTCATTGAATCCAACAAACCTCTGAAGAGCAGGTCAGGTGCACAGCGCCCTGACAGATCAAGCGCAGCGCTCTATTCCAGCAGGGACTGCACCTGATACCGGCATCCAATGCAAGCAGCTCAAGGCGAGAAGGCTCCGGCTCTGGCGGGTCGCAGATCTCCTCCAGCGCATCTCTCCCCTGCACAGCTCCAGGGCTGTGCCGTATCCTGCATGTTGGAGAAGCATTGCCCCATCTGGGCACATAGCAGTGTGACCTTAATATTCACGTCGTAGAAGGACAGCTCATAGGAGACCATGGAGTGCGCTTCAAGACTTGCCACACTATGCCATACTCAATAGGTGTGTCGTCTTTTGACAGGCCCAGCTGCTGGTTGCCGGCAAAGGCTTATTGCGGTGCAAGTGGGGTTTGCTGTCAGGGGATGCCACCTGACTGTGGCGTTCGGGGTGAATGTGTGGTTTGCCATGTCAATGCCCGGGACTGTGAGGTGCAGCGCAGGCGAGCCCATTGTGAAGCAGCGGCTGTGAAGCACTGACAGGGCCCACTGCAGATCTGGCCACTCATAACCCATCTCAGCAAGCTCCTCTCTCTCACTCTGCACAGAGCAAGACAATGGGATACTTACATCACATCTCATGTCTCCTGATGAGAATTTATCCTCTGCAGTCATGGCAGAGCTGCCTCATTCGTTTGTTGCCTCTCCAGGATAGACTGTTGCAGCAGCTCGCTCAGACAAGATTTCCCTTGCTGGTACATGGTTCTTCTACCCGACATCCATCCTAATGCAAGCCCAGAGGTAGCAATTGAGCATGACAGCATAAGGTGCAAGCTCTGCACAGCATGGGAGGTGTACCTCATACACTGCCTCAGCACTCTCTCTGATGGACAGAGCCTCTCTTATGAGGTCCGCATCCTCACAAGCCTCCAGATCGGCCACTGAAGCATAAAACATTGGAAGGTTCACATGCTGCGGCAGGGACGCTATCCAGGGGCGCATGCATGCGTCACTGGCATCACCCCTGCGCCAGAACAAATCATGATTGCTACATACTGATTGGAAAGTTCTTGAGCACAGAAGCGTCATACTGTGCAGTGTAGATATGGGAAGGTGGGGACTCACCCCTCGCAAGCGTGCTTCTGCCTGAGGAGGCGCATTGCCATTCTCCCATTCCAGGGCAGGTGGCTGCCATCATCAGTCTGCAGGCATCAGCAAGCATGGGTGAAGTGATGAGTACCAGCTTGATCCAGGTGATTCCCGAGTAAGGAAGCCACAGACAAGCTGTGATACACACTCTCATGCAGGCACTGTATAGCATTTTGCTGCTTTCCAACAGAGGCCACGTTCTCCAGTCCATCACCCACATGTAAACAGACCAATGCGAGGTGAGAGATGCGGGAGAGACATCCTAGGTCATCAGGGAAGGGGATCTTGGGGAGCCGAATCAGCAAGAGTGCCTACTAGTGGGTAGCTTACTCACACGATCCTCCATACGTGATGGCGGCCGTCTCCTAGTCAGGCTCTTTGACCGCCCCCGGCTCCCCAAGACATCATTGGTTGGTATACCGTATGAGCCTCACCTCTGTGTCCATGAAGACTGTGTCATAGGGCAGGGACAGCAGGAGCTCATTTGGCTCATTGCCCAATGACACGATGCCCCGCCCTTGTCCAGCTCTCTCCTGGATCTCGATCCCGAGCTCGCCTGCAGGATGTGCTGTGCTTCAGCTCATCAGCAGGGCCTTGCATGCATGATCTGCATGCCCCTTAAGCAGTGTATCACGGGATCAGGCCAGCTAGGCGTTTCACAAAGAGTGAGGAGACGGTGCATGACATTCACCTGGCTCAGCATGTCTTTGCTGCACCAGCCAGCTCAGCACATCCCCAGCTTCCGGGGACGTTGCTGAAAGACGCTCGAGACTCCTTGTACAAGGTCTTGAATTTGATGAGTACTGTCTGAAGAGCTTATGGGTATGCCCCAGTCTCTGCCAGGCCAAGGCATCAAGGGACATATACTAGGGCCCTGGGAGAGACCCCCTCCACGCGTCTGCTGAAGTGGCGCACCCTTATCAGAGAGGTCTCATCCGATCATTTGCAGAGGGGATGCGGCATCACTCAGGTGGGTCCTGACCAACAGTACCGAGACAAGCCCAATCTAGAGCAAGTTCCACCACAAATCGAGAGTGCGCAAATGAACAGACCAGGATACGGTTTACATTGACAGTTAAGGGAGTCACTGAGAGTGTGCTGTGCCAACAGTTGCTTTATCAAAGCGAATCATCGAGCCACGGCCCATTTGCCCAGCCCGGGCCCACCGCTTTGTGTAACGTGGCCCTCATGACAACCTCTGTTCCGTATTCCCAACCTCCTCTCCCCCATTGTGGACCAATGCTGTCAGTCAAAGTCATCAGGAAGATACTAGTTGTTCGCAGCTGAAGTTCTAGGAGGGATGGTCCAGGCTGAGGCTCGCCATGGCAACGGCAGCATTGGCGTGCACGTTGAAGGCCCGAATGAGCAGTCCCCGGAAGATGCTGTTGTGCTGAACTCATTATCCTATGCATACTCAGGGCATCGCCCTATAGTCTCCGATATATCACTATCACTCCCCAAAGGCAGTCGCTGCCTGTTGCTGGGCGCCAATGGTGCAGGTGAGCAAGGCTTGAGCGGCAGAGTGATGCTATGCTTGCAAATACTAAAATATGTGGGTTTGTTGCGATACTTACTGTCACCTGCGTAGTTCCGGCGCACACTCACCACATTCCTAAAGTACAAGATGGAGTTGTGGTCATGACCTGCTTGCTGATATACAAGCTCATGCACCAAGCTTTCTCATGAGAGCAGAGCCCGCTGTGCCAGGGAAGGTTCTGACAAGTCTGACTCTGCAGCAGATGTGAGGGTGCTCAGTGTGCGTGCATCTGATTGCAGGCAAGTCGACACTATTGCAAATCCTGGCTGGCCAGTACATGGTGGGCCCTGATGCTGTGAGGATTCTGGGGCGGCCAGCATTCCATGACATCCAGCTGACATCCTCAGGGCAGCTCAGCTACTTAGGCCAGCAGTGGCGCAGAGATATTGCGTTTGCAGGCTACAATGTCCCCATCCAGGTATCACTCCTTTGCTTGGTAGCTCTGAATGTGTCTGGACATGTACGCTTGCGTTATGGCCATGAGTCAGCAGAGGATGGACTTGCAGCTCAATCAGCATGCCAAAACCATCTGAATGCCACTTCTCAAACAGCGCTGTCTGTAGTATGCATAAGGAGTCAAGCTTTGAACGGACATGCAGGGCGACATTGGAGCAGGGAAGATGATCTTTGGGGTGGAAGGGGTGGACCCAGCGAGGCGGCAGCAGCTCATAGACCTACTGGAGATCGACCTGGAATGGCGCCTAAACAAGGTCTCAGATGGGCAGCGCCGCCGAGTGCAGATCTGCATGGGCCTCTTGAAACCTTACCAGGTGTGCCCTTTTGCAAGGATCTGGCGCAGAGTCCTGATCTCTTCTGGGGGGATCATACTGAAACTCTGACGACATTGCACCGCAAGTGCCAGTTTCAGGCCAGCATGCATCCTGCGCAAGGAAGCAAGTCCTTGGCACAGAGTGCCCCTCCACACTACATGTGGATCATGTGTAGGAACGCGCTGGTAGTAATAGTGGTGGCCAATCACTTTGGACATGGACATCATACAGTTTGCAGCTGCCATTTCATGGCCATGGTGTGCCTGAGCAATGGACCCCTGCCCAGAACTTGCGGTGCCAGGCATACATTCAAGGCACAGAGCATCATTCCCATGACATAGGTCCTGCGCACAGGTGCTGCTGCTGGATGAGATCACTGTGGACATGGATGTGGTGGGGCGCCTGGATCTGCTGAAGTTCTTTGTGGAGGAGTGCGAGACCCGGGGGGCCACAATCATCTATGCCACGCACATCTTTGACGGCCTGGAGAAGTGGATCACGCACGTCGCGTATCTCGCAGACGGCCAGCTGCGCATCGGTGAGCCGCCCTCTGTTGCAGTTATGCCGAAGGGGAATACTTGTAGCTGCTGGCGCAGCAGGGGTGCAGCTGCTCTGCTGAGTGGGGGCACTTTCCGATTTGACACAGTCAATGTTGTCTCTTATCCACTGACATAATCTGAGTGGAAGCTTCCGTACATTGCCTCATGCGTCCTGAAGTTGATTGTGCTTGCAAGCTGTCGATTTAACTGGCAAGGAAGGTGGTTGCCAAGCAGTGCCCCAGCTGCTGAGGTAATGACATGATATACTGAGCAACTTGTGCAGGTGACAAAGCGAGTGAGGTGCCCGAGCTGCAGCAGGGCAAGAAGCTGCTGCGGGTGGTTGAGACATGGCTGCGCTCTGACCTGGAGACTTCCCGGCGGGAAGAAGCTGCTGACCCGTCGCTGCGCGCCAAGAGACCGGGCGCTGCCAAGCCTCGCACGACACCTCTCATGCCCACGAAGCACATGATGTTTTTCAGAGGCTGATGGGGCGATTGTTGTTACTAGCAGCCAAGATGCGTCTGATGGTCAGTCCAGGTCATTGCGCTCATGTGTGCCACTTCAGGCTAGGCAGTGCTTGTTAGGACGTCTGCACTGGTCGTGACTTGAGTCCTGTTTGACCAGTTGCTATGACCCTCATCAGTCAGGCCCCAGGCTTGTGACAAGTCATAGGTCATGACATAGGAATGTGCATTCATACTGTCTTGATACTGTGCTGATACTGTGCTGACAGACGCTCATTCGTCTGGCATCACAGCTGAGGAGGTTTTTGATGTGTCAGCTTTGCCAGTACTTGATCTGAATGAAGAGATGGCATAGGAAACAAATGCTTTGTCATCTGTTGCCAAAAATAGCACAAGGAGGAAATCTGAGCGAATCAACTGTTGTCCGGCTTTACGTTACGCGTGCATCATTGGCAACGGACTACAGCCGTGTACAAAGCCTTTCAAGCCGTTTAAAGCTTGTCCACAGCCTGCAAGGTGGGCCTCAGCCCGCGATCTCGAGTGTGATCAGCGTGCGTCGTCATACGAATTGGCCCTGCTTCTGCTGAGCTGAGCAGACCACGGCTTACTAACAAATCACTTTGTTGCGATTCGTCACACCATTTGCGAACTGCATGTTCCAGGGCTTGACATCCATGGTGTCCTGCGCAGGGAAGAGCTCCGCCTCAGTCCATCTCCTGCGGCTCTTTGACAGCACTTGAAGGACTCTATCGCTCATACTTGCCAAGAGCTGATTGTGAAAGGGGCCGGTCAAGCAGCAATACGGCAGCAATGCTGGCTACCAAACCGCCTCCTCAAAGGACGTCCCAGCCTCCAGAACGGCCCAGTGTGAAGCAAGGTGAGCTGTGTGTCGCGGTGTAGGCCTTAAATCGACCTTGTCGAGGCTCTAGCGTCCTTACAGGGCATGAATCTTGCTTGTCAGGCCACAGCATGATACATGCAGCCAACATGCTGCATTAGGGACTACTCAGCAGCTACAATGAGCCCTTGGGCCGCTGCGCAGACCCTAATGCATTGTCATGTCTCATATAGTAATCCTTAGAGTACTTTTCTGCTCTGCATCACCAGTGCCTGAATGCAGGCTCTGAAGTGGAGAGCAAGCAAACTCCAGCAAAGGTTGATACACCGGATCCTGTCAAGCGCATCTTCCAAGGTGACACCGTGATTTGCTGCTAAACCATAATTGTTCCATGCATGCTCTGATGCTGGATGCACAATATCCCTGCAGTGCGTTGGCGAGTGTCGGCTGATAGAGCTTGGCGTTGCCTGCTGTGATGCCTATCGTCACATCCTCCAATGTGCTTTGTTGGACAGCGTCTTATCTTGGTAGAGCCACAGCCTGCTTGAATGTGCTTGCAGATACTGACAATCTGCTTGGTTGAGGCTGAACAGTCTCATGAACACTGCAGGAATGGCAGATGTTCCTGTTGTGTGCCTGGGGCCTGAAGAGGTGTGGGTACTGATCCTTCTGTCACCATGAGTCCTGGTGATGTCCTCACCATTGCCAGACATTCGACCTCACAACATCTGACTCTGTAGGAGCAGAAGTGGGGCAGGCGCTGCCATACAGTTAGTGCCCTACTTCTGCTCCTAGAGAGTTGCATATAGAGTATTTCTGTGCCCCACATCTGAGACATGCCATCGCTGTTTGAGGCGAATGACTAGCCATGTGTGCATCACAGCCCGGATACCTGACAAGACTTAGATGATCCTCCAGGTTGTTTTGGTGGCGTATACCTCGCATGCAGAGAAGCTGCTGATTGATATAGCCAGGATGATGTGCATCAGAGCTTCCTTTCTTTTGTCACTGACGCTGACTTTCTGTGGCATCTTGAGGCTGAGCATTGGCCATTGCATGTCCAGGTTTGCAGGAGCAGGACCATGCACCTGGTCCTGTCGTGGCCGCCATGACTGCAGCCCAAGCATGTGTACATGTACAAATCCTTACAATTGGAGCCAGAGTCACCTGTGCCAGCCCTGACAGGGATCAATATTGCCCGGACTCTTAAGAAGCCCACCAGCCAGCTTCGCAAAAGCCTTAAGGCTGTACAGACATGTCTTGATGACTTGTGTCAATGCAGCGCAGCTAGCATGCTACATGAGCGGGATGCCTACCATGGTACCCTGGCCAGTGGCGCCCAGACATATGAAGCAGCAGTGCCAAGCTATGTATATGACTTTGAAGGCAGAGCCCAAAGCTTGATGTACAAAGGACTTATTGCGTACCTTAAGAGCTGTGGCTGCACTGGCAGGTTCAGAGTACATAGTGCTCAGACACAGCAAAGCTCCAAGGAGCTGCTGCAAAGTTCGTGACAGATTGCACAACATTGGTGATGAATGCAGTGCTAATGCAATGAATCAGGGCAGCGTAAGGTGATGAAAGCGCCAAGGATGTCAGCAACATACTAACTGTAACTGCACAGCAAACCCTGATGCATGATTATGTATGTAAGGTGGAAACAGCTGAAGCGCTATGAAGATGTTGACAAAGCGATGTAAGGTGTCTTGCAAAGTCATCACTGCCCTCCGTGTAGCTCCATACTAGCAGATCTGCCATTTCCATTCATTCAATCACACTGCAGTTTTGCCACCCTGCCAGTCCAACCTTGTAGGTCCATGGCTTGCGTGCGCACACGCATGCCAGCTTTTATTCCAAAAGAAGAAGACACTTCTGCTAGGTAGCTTGCTTGCTGAGTCCAGCTGCACGATGAATGTCAATACAGTGTACAATGCTGGGTGCACGCACCCCAGGTGAATGTTGCGGTCATGTGGTGTTTGATGGTACACTGAGCTCAGGCAGCAGGCCATGTCATACAAGAAGATCACTCAAAGTTCTAAAGCAAGACACTCAAATTACCCCTAAGAACGCCTCTCTTTGTCTGCCCCAGCTAAATCCCCCATTGGCGCTCACGTCAGCAGAATTGGGAAGATCCCCTGCAGAACAGCAGCTGGTCTGATCAGGCGCTGTGTCGCCGTGTCTTTTGTTTACATAAATGCTGCTCATTTGCTCCTACAAGCCAGATGATTGCTGCCCTGTGTAGCATGCAGATCCTGCAGCAGCCTGTGTACAAGCGGCCGACAACTCAGTTCCTGTCATGCAGTCTTTTGCTGTGCAAGGCAGTGCAGCAGGTCATTTTGCAGGTCGAACAGCTAGATCTGGCACTTTGAGCAGACAACAGGCCCACCTGAAGCTGCGTGCGTAGTCCAGCTTGTAGATCAGCCAGTTGAATGCAAAGTAGACAGCCGCCAGGCTGGCGCGCCACATGCGCGTGACCCACACCCTGATCGCCACCCAGCGGAACCTGCAGCAGCGGATACACAATGTCAATACATGGCATGTCTCAGCATGCAGATTCATGCAAAATTCACCCTGCCAACAGGAGACTGGTTTCCCAGCCATCGGAGCAGCGCTGAATGCCATTCCCCTCATAAAGAGTTTCTCCCTTTACAGTCTGCCTCTCTTGGCGATCCCTGGCTCAGCGCTTGCTCTTCTACCTCGGTGCAGGCCAGCCCAATGCTAAAATCCACTGCTTTGTGCACTGTTTTGTGAGGCCCGTCTGGATATGCAGAGCACGCAGGCAGGTACATGCTGCTGACAACACTCAACAGTCCCAAAAGGACAGACCGTTTGTGCGCGCGGAAGGTGTTGATGGCGCGCTGGTACTGCGTATCCCGTATCCTCTTCACGGCCGCCATCCAGCCCAGCTTCTCGACGTGGGCGCGCCCTGCAGCCGCCATGGCCTTGCGCTTCTTCTCGTCCAGGATCAGCTCCCGCGCCAGCTCGGTGGCCTTCTCGTAGTCGTTTGAGGCATAGAGGTGTCCTGCATGGATGGAGCTGGCTCTGTGACGACAACTTGGGAACCCTGCATACTCTATGATAGAGAAGACAAGGCTGCTCATGCCAGCTGACTGAGTTGCATCCACACCTCCAAGCACTCTTTTCCAGGAGGCCCTCTTATTGCATGGCCAACCCTACATCCACATTGTCGGCGCAAAACACAGGCAGCATGGCCTATTCGCTTACATCGGAGCGTTGATGGGGATCACTTTGCAGTAGTGCGACTCACCAATCACTCCAGGCTTGGTCACAATGTCAACCAGGCCACCGGCTGCCACAGCCACCACTGCAAGGCCTGAGGCCATCGCCTCAAGCGCCACGAATCCCAGAGTCTCTGTCTCGCTGGGCATCATGAAGATGTCTGCTGACGCGTATGCCGCTGACAGCTCCTCTCCCCGCAGCATTCCCTGCACCGGCATAGTGATCTAGTCAGGACTCCATTTGACGCCAACAGATCATACCCAGGTCCATATAATGGAGGTGGATACGTGCCACATAGGAGGAAGTGTCCTTGGCAAGCAATGCGGGCAGGAGACATGTATTGCAGCTTTGAGCGAGGACAAGCCTGACGGACAACATGCAGAAGCAGGCCCACGTGGGATCTGGTGGTGTGAGCACAGCAAAGCTCCTGAGCAAGAGCAGCTCCAGCACGAGGAGCGCTATCTGGTGGATGATCACACGCCCTAGCATCAGGGGTAGAGCTGTCTTGGTGAACAGGCTATTGAGGCTCACCGTGAAGTACACAGGCAGCCCCTCAAAGTGCTTTGCCAGGTCAGGGCGCGAGGGGCCATCCCCGACAAAGCACAGGCAGGCGTTGGAGGGCAGGCGCTCCAGGATGCCCTTCAGCGCCTCCAGGTTCTTCTCTGCAGCGGCAATGCACACTTGGGCACCGCAATTCTGGGATGCACGAAGTTGTCCTCTGCAGGTGCAACGCACACATACACACCACTGCACTGGCATGCCCTGGAGGGCACGGGCTCAGAGTCATTGCAGCTCTGCAAAGTGGCCTCAGCAACTCCTTCCCAATAGGAGCAAAAGTCCCGTGCACCACTGTCATGCAATTTGAATGCTGAGTATCGTTTCAGTGCCTTCAGAGCGCCGCCAAAGCATTCTCCCAGTGAGTCACCACCTGCCTCAGTCTCCCCATGTGAGTGACGATGACTACAGGCAGGCCTGTAAGCTCGACAGGGAAGAGGCAAGGCACACCTGCCCCGAGCCTGCCCACGTAGGTGAGGATGACGGAGTCGGGCTTGCCGCCGGACATGCGCGCGCGCATCTCCTGGGAGCGGAAGGCCGGGTTGAACACGTCAGTGTCCACCGCCTGCTGCCAGATGTCTATCCGCTGCGGCCGGCAGTGGTTCCTGCTCAGCTCGTTCTGCGCACGCGCAAGCCCTCTGTCAGATGCTGGAGCATGTGGGGCTGCAGAGGAGCTTGTGAAGTGCACTGCAGCATGTGCGATGCCTTCTGACAGGAAGCAACAGCTGGACCAGCTAGACCAGATAGCTCAGCAGCGGGATATACCTAATGAGAGGCGTGATGGTCCTTTTGAGTCTGCGTTGAAGCTGCGAAGCACCAGCACTCATCGAGTGGCAAAGGGCTGAATCGCTGGCAGAAAACCAACATGACAGACCGTGATGCTCACCTTCATGGTCTTGGAGGGGACCAGCGTGAGGTCAGCCATAAGGATGTTGAAGCGGATGACACGCCACATGGGCCCAACCAGGCCCTTCCAGGTGTACTTGGGGATGTACTCCGGAATGTGCGTGTGGTATGACACCTGCAGCATGCCGTCATTTACCATGAGATACAAGCTCTTCAGCAGCATACACTATATTAGTGCACCGTCCACTCTGGGCACTGGGCAGTGCCCACAAAGAGACAATTTGCCACATCTTGAGCCGAGCTTGTTGCGAATGACAGGACACAGATGTACAGGGTTGGTGTCTATGCTGCAGCCCTGAGGAGGCGGCAATGCACATCACTGCACAGGAGAACAGTGCAGGGGTTCTACTTGTAGAAGAGAGGCAAGCCAAGGGGATCTCACCACAAGGGGGATGGCCAGCAGCTTTGCATACAGGGTGGCTGCAAAGACGAGGAGCCCTGGAGAGGAGACATGGATGACGTCCGGGCGCTGCGTGATGAGGTAGTACAGTACGCGCACGGACAGGCCCAGGGACAGCAGCAGCGTGGGTGACCGGTAGAATGGCAGGCTGAACCCCAGGACATTCACCACCTGCCCACAACATCTGTGTGAGCAAGACTCTTGCATGAGGCATCAATGCAATGCAGCACATCCACCAGGCAGTTCCCGGGCAGCACACAGTGTCTAACGTTGGGCAAGGATGCGGCAATTGTGGCTGGTTAGCGAGCGCGAGCTTAGTACATGAGCAGGGCGCTGCAGTACCTTGGCCCCATGGAAGGTCTTTGGTGGGTTGATGCAGGGCGTCACAACCATGACGTCGTCTCCAAGCTGCCTGAGCCCCTTGATGAGGTTGGCAAACCTAATTTTCATGCCTGCAGGCATCAGCTTGGTGATAATGTGCATGGCCTTTGAATGGCAGTCTGCACCACAGTCGCAGGTACGCACGAGCGACCATCTTCTGAAGCGATTGCAACCACTGTCGTGGCCAGTGAGATGGTTGTTTGCCAGAGGAGAGGCTTGTCGCGCAAGACTGCTGATGCACGTGCCTCGAAAATGGCAAGAAGGCATGTCAGCTCTTTGTCTTCTCATCTTCTCATGGCCTGTAAACTGCATTCATGTGCCAAGAACGGGCCTGTGAGCCTTACCTGATACATGGCTGAAGGGACTAGGCTCTACGAAGATAGCAATCTTCTTTTTGGGCACCTGGGCTGCAATAGCCTCTGGTTCTGACACAACCTCGGCTGCCTGCGCTATGGTCTTGTTGATTCCCCGGTGGCTTCTCCGCCGAGAGCTCTTCAGGACTGATGGTGGGCGGTATGGGCTGGCTCTCAGGTTCACGGTATTGAGTTGGGTACTGCCCGCTTTGCACGGACTGCTCACGGAATTCGCCATCGGCTGCTGCGTGACGGTGCTTGGCAGCAGCATGGCTTCACACATTCCACAGCCAAAGAGCTATGTACTGCACTTTTGGGGGCCTCCAATCTGCGCGCACCAGCCTTCCGCTGCCAAGGCAAGCTAGCACTGCACCCTCCTTTTGCGCTAACACGCGGGGCTGATGGTGTTCAGCGCCTCCTCGGACATGTATACTCGCTCAGGCGCCACATGTAGGCAGCTGGCGCTGCGAAGATGGAGCTGCGAAACGAATATGCCATTTGGGGAGATTCCCAAGGAAGTCTGAGGGTGGATCGGTCAGGCCGCCGGGTCTGCACTTTGGAGGGAAAAAGTGAAACCCTGTGTCGGAGCCCTAACTCATCTGCAGTGTCCAGTGAGTAGTACAATCTTACTCTCCTTCTCAGTTGCAATGACAGGACCTTGGTGTGGCCACTCTTCGAGTGTTCTTGGCTGACATGGCTTGTGCTCACAGGCTGTCGGGTGAAACACCGGCCTACACATGTGGCCACTGTGCAGCCAACACAGCTGGCCTCACGTCATCAGCATGGGCTTCACCCATTGCGCCCTGTGTGGCTGCATGCACTGCCATGCTCTCAAAATATTGTATGACCTGGCGATGGCTGGCATATAGTTCTGACTCCCCCTGTGAAAGTGTGGTCAAGTCCTCCTGCAAGTCTAGAGTCCTACGCGGTGTAAGTCACGCACTATAGCACACAATAACGTACAAAAAAGTACACACAGACCGACAGCTCTGCAGAGAAGCTGGCCGGCATATCACATGCTGCTTAGAGCCATGCGCTGATGGGGTATGCTGCCAGAGCAATGATTTGCTGGCAAGAGTCCCAGCTGAGCGGCCGCGCTCCATCTGCTGTCAGAGTATTCCCTCCATGATCTGCTTGACCAGCTGGTGCTGCAGCACAGGGCAAGGGCGTTCTCAGCCTGCAGTGCGCTCCTGGATGCGGAGCGCTTTCTGAGCTGCCACAGGCGTCTGCAGCAGGCTGCCCTTCCTCTGAAGCTGCTGCTGCAATTGCAGCATGGGCACCGTCGTGGCGTGCCGGGCAACCAATGTGCACAGCTGCCATCAGGCCGTGGGCATGCAGACTGTCTGCTTCTGGAGGCTGCGAAGCAGCTCCTGCTGCCTCCGGGTCTCCGCGACACTCCAAGCTTTGCAGCACAACCCGTACCATTTCCTGCATGGCACACAAGCAGTCAAACAATGGCCTTATGGTGTGTGCATCAAAGGGCTCAACGACCATGCAGACTCTCAGCAGGGCACCCTCTGCTGGACACCTTTGCACTCGACCAAAGATGCTTCTGCCGCCGCCAATGGCTTTTTCGCAGGCTGAGACGCAGATCCCATGGCTTTTCCGAATGGGCATGCCTACGTCTCAACTTAGCATGTGGTGCTCTAGAGCAGCTCTGAGCAGAGATCAGATGCTGATAACGGCACATTTCCATCCAGTGACACAGGCGGATTGGCAAGGTGATCACCTTGAAGCGCGGTGGGAACATGTGGTTGATCTCAGGCGTCCACACTGGCCTCTCCAGCGCAAGTCGGACGCTGTTGTTGCTGCAGACCTGGGACGGCGACTTGTCAATGGCGTCATCAGACGAGATCAGCCGCCCGCACTTCCTGCCCTGCACCAGCTTGCTCCAGCTCTTGCCCTGGACCTGCAGGCGCCACACATGCAGCAGTCACGACTGGTACCTTCATCATGTGGCATCTGCTTCATGGCTCAGTTCAGCCTGATCTAGGTCCACAGCTGGGAGAGTAAAGGGAAGAGGGGGCGGTGAAGCCCGCAAAGAGCTGCGATGCACTGAGCAGGTCACCTGCAGCTGTTCCAGCAGAATGTCATGGGAGCACCATACCTGCAGAGACCCAGCAACACTCAAGATCCACTGTCTGACCACAGGGATGTGTCTCCTCTTCTGCACAGCTCATGTGCGTTGCTAATGCATCCTCTTGCCAGAAAGATGCTGGGTATCTACCTTGGTGTCTGCGCCAAACTCCATCAGCAGCTCTACCATAGACACATGGCCTCCCTGACAAGCCCAATGCAGTGCGGTCCTCCTCATTCCACCCTACAGTTACATGCACACATACACCCTCATCATTGAGCTATATGCACTCCCGCTGCGCATCGATGCAAGACACCTAGATGGTAGCTCTCTGCAGTGCAGGCCACACTGCAGCGAATGCCTTTGAGCAGGGTCAAGTCAGGCATCTGCGTTGAGAGCAGTGGCATTTTGGAATGGGCTGGGTCAGAAGGGACCGAGAGCTTGTTGACTTACGTAGTCCAGAGCATTCACGTCAATGCCACGGTTCAGCAGCTCCAAAGCCACCTGGAGACGCCCATTGCGTGCAGCAATGTGCAGGAGGGTGCTCTGAAATATAGTCCTGTTGTCGAGCTGGTTGGGATTGGCATCCAAATATTCAGCCACTCTCTCTGCTTCCCCACGCACTGCAAAGAGCACATATCAATTACCGTGGTAGTTCAATTGATGATGCTTCCAGCACACCAGTTGCATGGGTTTGTGCGAAGTATCTCACTTGCAGCATCTGCTGCCCCTTGGTCCACGAAGCCAAACATACTGTTTGACCGGTGCAGTCGATCGATGGGAGGATTCAGAGGCCCGCTACATACTCGTTACAAGACTGTCAAATATTCAAGCTTTGACTCCAGTGTATAGTGAGCTTTTCGGCAAAGTCAATGCAGTGCAATTCTTCTTTGAGGCACTCTTATCCCTTGCACAGCAGTAGTGATGAGCGCGGAGCTTGCTCAGAGGGCTATGAAAGCATGGTCAGCCCGAACTTGGGCAGCTTCCTCTTCAGCGAGAGCTGGACTTCCCCAGGCCCATGTCGCTCTTCACCAGGAACCTCAGACCTGATTCTTTTTACAGCAGCTTTTTGACGTTGTCTGCCTGAGCCTGCACAGCTGGAACGCTTGAATCGTCGTCGTAGGAGACTCTTACATGGAGCACACCCGAGCATGACATGACCGACTTTGACTTCCCCTTCTTCTTCAACTACCCTCCGTACTTCACGTAAGGACATTAAAAAGTCTCTCTCCTCACGACGCAGCCCAGTGGCCCCTAGTTGCCCTAGACAAGCTCAAGAAGAGTGACTGCCTGCAGGCTCCAACCTGTCAAGGAGACTCGGGAAAAGCAAGTAGAGCTGTGGACGGAGCTCATTTTGCGATACTGCAGGCAACAGAGGGTGAGCACGCCCCCCTGACGACAGTCAGTATGTCACAGGTCTGCAGATGTGCCATGCGTCATGCCTGATTCTACTCAAATATTTCCATTATGCACAGCAAGCTGGACATTTGCTGCAGGCTTACATCCTCAGTACAAGCACAGCAGACGACAACCCACTATTTTACAACAGGAAGATCGAGCGTGAGTTTGATAGCTGGCCTGCTGCATTGATGCATGAATCTAAATGTATTCAGCAGCCTCAGCAATACCTGCGTGCCCCCTGATGTGCGCAAGTATTGTTTATGTGTACGCAAGAATATCCTTTGGACGCTGAGAATCTTCAATGCGACTGTACAGGGCGGCTCAATCAGGATGCTCGTCTACTTTTCTTGGGAGAGCTTGTGAGCAGAGGTGAGTCGTTGAGCTGGCACACACTGTAGCAGCATGTGCACTGTATGCTGTTAAGCAGCATCTTCCTCTTCTTTAACAGATGCAACAGCCCAGAGCATGCATGGCTTCTACAGAGCACGATCTGCATGTATGATGCCTTGCCGTCAGTAGCAAGTGAAGCGCATCGCTGGCCCTGAGCCAGCTGTTCTCTGAACTTGCGAGGGCCTAGGCGCTGAGGGCAGCAGGCTCCGCTCATGCCAGAGCCTGAAACAGCACTTCTCTGGACTTGGAAAATCTGGCATGAGCGGGTGCCCTGCAAAGTGATGTCATACTCACGCCCTCACAGGTGCCAGAATTTCCACGAGAGCGATCACATTGCCAATGCAGGTGACGCCAGATGGCTGGACAAGGACAGGAGGCAAAGCCTGGTGCTGTAGGGGAAGTAGTTGACACTGGAGGATGACTAGACACAAATCACCTGCCCTCGTGAGTGTTGCAGATTGCAGGGGCCTGATGTCTTGCTGGGGCTGCAGGCAACGCCAGGTGCTGGACAGGGACAGAAGGCAGCGCCCAGTGCTGTGGAATAGTGGTCAAAGCTAGAGGATCTCGAGGCATAGAGCACTTGCCCATGGGGATGGTGCAAAGTGCAGGAGCCTGATGTCTTTCTGGTGTTGCAGGGAATGCGAGGTGGCTGGACAAGGATAGGAGGCAGTGCCTGGTGCTGTGGAAGAAGCTGCAGGAGTGGGCGGACACTGTGTACAGCCTTGTGAGGGAGCTGGGCATGCAGGAGTCTGTCATGACCGTGGATGAGCTGTCCTCTGGTGACGAGGTTGCAGGCACAGGTGACCACCCACATGTCAGCATCATCAGTGCATGACCACTCCCTCTGTCAAATGACAGATTGCAGACGGCTTGCAATGTGCCTACTTAATGTTTGGCGGGCAGGCCAGGCAACACAGCAGTGAGATGGTGCACTGGAAATTGAGAGCTACACTGGCAAGGAGTATGCCCAATGCACCTGAGCATACCCATTGCCACGAAGATAACTCTCCCATGATGGAGATCTCACGGCTGCTAGGGGAATCAAATAATGCCTGCTGTAGCTGCACAGAGCAGAATGTGTCAACTCACTGGAGTGGAGTGGATGTTTTGGATGACGTATTCCTGGCTGCATGCAGAGCTGGAGGGAGCACCGCACGAGCTGCTAGTGGAGGCTCTGAAGCTCCTGGAGGCGCAGGGCAAAGCTCAGTAAGATTCTCTCCGCACCTTGCACTGAGAGGCCTGTACTGGTTCTGCAGATATCCTGTCAGGTCTGTCTGGCAGCTCAGAGGCTGTTGCAGTGCACTGCATAAGGTCCAGCTCCTGACCCCATACACATTGGCTCGCTCAGTTACCCTCCATAAGTTAGAGGCCGCTGAGGGATGCTGGAGCGTTTGAAACTATTGTTGATACTGCAGGCTGTTCTCTGGGGAAGGCGACCTGGGCGTCAAATTCTTCTGAGCTCGCTATTCGCTGTGAATGTTCGACCAAGGCTGAAGAATCACCAGATGAGCTACGTAAAAGTTCCAAGCAGCGCCATAGGATGATGCCCTCGGAAAGAGCAGACTTCAAAGCCCTTAAGGCTCTACCTTACAGTACTAGGTGGCCGCTAGTTAGGACGGCCCTGCTTTGCAGCATACAACCAAACGTCACCTTGGTGTCCTCAACCTGAGCATAGGACCAGTGAGACGACAATTGATGGGCAAAACGATTAGAGACAGAGGCTTTGATGACTGACTGCACGTGGTCAACATGACGTCACCAGATTTCTTCCGAGGTAGGGTCACAGTAGAAAAACTTCCCCTATCCAGGAAGAGGCCTATTCACATCACAATAACAGAATAAAATTCTCGTTCCTCTCCTCCAGGATCGACCCAACTCGTTTAAGCTCCTGACGTATTGTCACTCGTCGACACCTTCGGCGTCGACTCCCTCGCAAAGCTTTTCTACCAGCCGGTAAGTGGTAGAAGAACTTCTTATTGTATTACAAGATTGTTTAAAGGACTACAGCCTGCAGAAAGGACCATGCATTGGTCTTGCTGGTACAACCTGGCAAGGAGTTGTAGGAAGGTCGTGGATACCGGCCATCGCTGTGCTGAAAACACGGCCCTTTGGCCTTCTTACAAGCTTTAAAATCTCATTCGAGTCACGACTTCATTAATGCCCTACCTCTGGAGCGCTCGCGCGCTGATGTGACAATCCATCTCACCTAAGATCCTATGTTTTGGTGGTCTTCTACGGGAAGCCTTTTAGGTTCTGCGATCATTTTACGCATCGAAAAATGCTCTGCTTAATGCAGGACCAAGGGCGAAAGTTTTTGATAAGAATGGGCTACCAAGAGCAGCAGCCTGGGTTCCAGCAGGCAGGCAAGCTTTCAATCCTTGCTCGCATGCACGAAGCAATCTCTCCTGTCTTGCGGGCAGAAGTGCTTATCACAAGAAGCCGGCAGACGTCTCAAGAGGCCTGCATGCCCTGAGTCCTGCCAGCTGGAAGATGCTCATGAGATGTACTATCATACCTTGCCTCATACTTTGCTGAACAGTATTCTCATTGACAGCACATCCACAGCACAATCTCCTTTTCAAGTGTTCATTACCGTCTCACATGCATTCACTGCTGCAGGTGGCCAGAACTATTTCAAGGGAAACCCCGCTCCTGTCCAGGGCACGCCCCATGGCGCATATGCCCCTGCCCACTACCCTAACAATGGGTACCCTGCCCAGCCCGCCCCTGGCTACCCTGCAGGTGGCCTTTTGCTGCTGTCTTGTGTCCTCTGTTGTGCACATTTGGCCCCATGCAGACATGCGTGACTTTGTTATCCAGGTACTGTGCAGCGCAAGCTAGGGTCCTGCCTGACTTGCTTGTCAGGAGGCACTTGTGTACAGGTCGTGCTGCACATGCATTAGTCCATCCCAGGATGAAGTGGGCCCTGTCTAACCTGTCCAGTCAATCATACAATTTTGCAGCAACAAGCATATGCAGTAGGCCACCCTTAGGTGCTGCACTCGATCCTGTTCAGGCCACAAGGCTGCCGCATATTGTGGACCTCTGATGTAAGCGCTTCGTGTGCAGGGGAGGCCGGCCTGGCGCAGCACAACAGGCGCGAGGGCTGCTGCAACGCACAGTGGGTCCTGTTTGGCTTCGGCTGGGTGTGCGGGCTCACCTGGATCCTGGGCTTCCTGCTGCCCATGTGCTCCTACCAGAGGCTCAAGGTGCCCAGCTACAGGTGACCATCCATTCACACCGCTCCCTGTCTAGTGCCACACTGTTTTAGCTCCAAGCACCCTGGCACACTCAGAAGGTCCTACAAGTAGGAGGGAGACATGAAGGCATCCATGCGAGGCCACCTGCTTGTTCTGCCAGAAAGCTCTGTGAGTGGTGGCCATGCAGAAGGTGCCCACATGTCATGTGTTGTCGCTTGGAGGTTGAGCGCATCTTTTGTCACTGGGTGTGCAGCTCCCAAGTGTTGATGGTGGCCCTGACGTGTGATCGGGGCAAGCCCTTTGAAGACAATGGGCTTTAAGGGATTGAGACTCTCTTGCGCTGCAGGGTTGGGTGGTACGCCAACACCATCATGACCGCGCTCTGCGTCGGCGTGAGCATTGCCATGATCTACTTCTACGGCAATGTGTGTGCTTGGGGCCCCAACGGCTACCGGTGCAACTCAGGGCACTAGCTCAGAGCACTAGCTTTGAAGAAATCTCAAGCTCCCCAGAGCCTCAAGACCAATGCCCTTGATCCAGAACTGCGAGTAATGCCATGCAAACGGAGTTCAGGCAAGAGAGGGCTTTGCTGTACTGGAGAGGAATGTGCAGAGCGCCATTGCAGTCATGCGCAAGAACTGCAGATTGTCTTATTGATCAAGAATTGCAATTGATGTACGGCAACAAGATGCAGAAGAACTGTTATGGATGTCTGGTGCTCCTCCAAGAAGCTGTGGCATCATTATAAAATTTTAGTGTGCCATGCACACTCTTTGCACGTATTGCTCAGCTCTGACCAAGGCATGATGCAGCTTGTGATCACTCATGAGCCCTCACATCAATCTAGCTGCGTCCACTATCATTTTGCTTAAGGATGGCACTATCATAGGCATCTCGGGTACATTTGTCCAGCAGCCATTCCCATTATATTGCAGCTATTAACACTTGCACAACATGGCAAAAATTGGCTGTTTAGCCCTTGTCTGCAAGCAGTTACACCTGTGCAATCCTCCAAGAGCCTTACAAACTCTGCCATCAACAGACAGATTATAGGGCAGGGCTTTTGCACGCTGCCATGCCTATCAGAAACACACCCTCAAGCAGCTGCGACCGCTGCGCGGCGTTCCTGCTCAGCGCGCACTCTGATGTGCTTTGTCTCCCGGGCGGCCAGGCCAAAGTAGGCCACCACGGCAATCATGGCCACAGCATTCACCTGCAGCGCTGTGTGGACAGATGTCATGTCCGCGATCCACCCCAGTAGAGCAGGGCCCACCATGAGACCTGCACAGCGGCTCAGAGAATGACGATCTGTGCACACCGGTCTGCTCAGCCTACTTCCGATGAGCCTGTGAATGCAGCTCTCCATATTCTCTACTGGCCGTCAAGCAGCAGCTTGCGCTGCTGCATCATCACTTGCATGCCTAACACGTCATGGGCTGTATCCGGGCAGATGTGCATCAGGCCAAAAAGAAGTAGTCACAAGGACACAGGTCGGGGCAGCAGGGCACAGTGTGGCCCACCTATGTCGCCTGCACAGCGGTAGATGCCAAGGCCAAAGCCCGAGACAGAGTGGGGCATGACATCAGCAGCGTATGCGGCCGGAGTGGCGCCGATGCATGCGCTGGCTGCTGCATACATCATCATTGCTACCGTGAACATCTCCTGCCGCCCTGTACGCAGACCTCTGCCTTTACAACAGCCCGCAGTAGCAGGGCACACAAAGCATTCGTCAAAATAGAAAGTACTCCTCAGCTTACAGCTGATTAGAGACCTACTCACCAAGGCCAAAATCAATACAACGCAGGGCTGGCCTGCAGCCTTGTCCAAGAGGACCATCATGATTGGTGAGAGAGGCATTGGGGCCTGGCCTGCAGCCTCATGCTTCAAGAGACCTATCTCATTTGGTGAGAGAGACGTTGGGGTGGCCACATGCATCGGGGTGGGTACCTGTGAAAGCCATGAGCAGCAGTGCGCCGGCCAGGCCGAGGCAGGAGGGCACGATGGTCCACTTGCGGCCCAGCTTGTCCGCCACAAAAGACGCAGGCATCACGCCCACAAAGCTCACCACCGCCATAGCCGCAAACAAGAGACCTGTACACGGCACATGCTTTGCTGACCCAGAATGCAGAAAGGCCAGTAAATGCACACGAGATGCCCTGCACATGCTGCCGCTGATGAGCTTTACAGGGCTTGAAGGGTCTTGCACAGTCCCGGCAAAGCAAGGCTGATAGGGGTGATGGCATTCGCAGCGCGTAAGGAGAAGCCTCCTACCTAAAGTGGTGGTGGTGACGCCAAACGCCTGAGTTGCCAGAAGAGGCACGAGCACTGCGCGGCTTCCATTCTGGGTCATGAACATCATGGCATTCAGCAGCATGATGGCTCCAAAGTCGCGGCTGCCCAGCAGCAGCTGCCAGGCAGGCCTCTCTTTCCTCCTGCAGTGGCGCTCAAGCTTTTAACACATAGTCTTGCTGAGGTGCTGTCTGCCTGCAGTCTGATCCGTCGAGCCTCATGGCATCTTGTGCCAGGACCTAATGTCCTTAGCAGGCCATATGTCGAACAGGAAACATCCTCTGCATCCCTTCAAGCAGGCCATATTCCATACATGCATTCTACTCTGTGCAAACATCAGCACTTCACAAGGATGGTTAGGTGGCAAGCGCTGTGAGCAGCCTACCTCTTGGGGCGCATCTTGCGGGGGTTGAAGGTGCGGGTCTCCTTCAGCTTGCGCTCCGGCTTCTGCAGCGCCTCCATGCTCGGCGCTTCGCCCGGCTGCAGAGCTTTGGCTTCCAGCAGGGGCGTTGCCTCCTCCTCTGCTGCACTTTCTGCTGCGCTGCTACTGTTTGCCTGCACGGGAAAGGCAGATCCTGGTACCGGAATTGTGTGAGGGTCCATCTTGAGTCACCGAAGTTGCAGAATGAGGTGCAATGACTTCCTATCCCTGCCAATGCAGCAGAGCGTTCAAGCATCCCTGGTACTTCTACATACACTGGCTGGAGACCTGCTGTGTGTACGTGATCCCATCTGGGGCTATCTGGAGCGGTCAGAAACAGTCCCTCACCAGGACTTCCTCTTTGGAGGAGCCTGAAGAGGCGCCTGTGGGCTCGCTCTTCTGGGTGCCCATGGTCTCGGGCAGGCGAATGGCCCCGTAGATGGCTGCCATGAGCGCGGCGCATCCCGTCAGCGTGAATGGCGCTCGCAGACCCGACATGTCCGCCAGCAGTCCGCCCAGGGCGGGCCCAACTAGGCCGCCAAGTAGTGATGCCGCCTGCGTTGTGCAGGAGTGTGTCTTACTCTGTAGCCTGCTGAACGGAATTGGATAGATGAACGGCCAGTACGGGCATATCTGCCCATGGTCTATGACAGGACCCCGGCAGGGTGGTACACCACATTCCTGGGCATACACAGCCACAGCTTGATAAACAAGGCACTTTCTTCACAGAGTTGCAAGTAGACCTGTTTGAATGGCTGCACAGCAGATTTTGATGATACATCAGCAGAAGTCTAGACATTCTGCACAGCTCAGTGAGGCTATGCACACCTGGTTGGTGCCCAGGGTTCTGGCCCGGTTGCTGGAGAGGGAGATATCTGCCAGATACAGCTGCGACCCAGACATCTGCAGCGCGGAGCCCACGCCCGTGACCCAGCGCCAGGCCAGCAGCTGCGTGAAATTCCGTGACATGCCGCAACCTATCATACCTGCATGCACAGCCTTGAGATGATCAGCAACCTGATCAGAGGCCATGTGAAGGCTTCAGCACCAGGTCACCAGCTTTGTGAGAACCCAGGCTGCCTAACAGAATGCCTGCATTTCAGATTTGATTGATTAAAACATGCGCACACATTGATCTGCATCCAATTCAGATAATTCAAGACAACAGGTCTCAATCCGATTGGAGTGTAGAGCCGCAGCAGCGAGAAGGTGCATGTGCATCCTGTGAAACAGCGGAGGGGGGACTGCGCTTACCGAAAGCAGTGATCAAGGGTCCCCATACGAGCAGGGGCTTGCGCCCGTAGCGGTCCGCAAGGATGCCTGCCGGCAGATTCATCATCAGGCGCGCAATGGCGTACACTGAGATGGTGGTTCCCACTGCCGCTGCACCAACCCCAAAACTCTGCGCGCAGCAAACCGCATCACAGACGGCTGATGGGGACATGCCAAGCCATGAGCAAGAGAGCCAGCAAGCCCTGCAAGCGTCGATTGCTACTGGTACAACACAGCAGCTTGCTGTGCAGTGCGAGTGAGCATTGATGGAAGACAGACGCCTGCAGCACAGCTCAGGAGGAGGTGAGACAAGGATGGGGGGAGGCAAAGGAGCCGTACCTTTGCGAAAACAGGCAAAACTGGGCGCAGGGCGGTGTGGGAGAGGGACATGATCATGGTGGAGGCAGCCACGACCAGCAGACGCTCATTGTCCACCAGGAAACGCCCCACGCGCAGCACAGCAGCCGCGACGTGCTCCTACACAAGGTGAAACATGTCTGAGCTGTACCAGAGCATGCTCCAAGGCAGATGTCTAGGGCAGGTGGCTAGAACCGCGCACTAGCCTGCGCCATACATGTGCATATACAATGCAATCAGGAGATATGGCATACTTGAACATCCGTTGACAGAAGGGCTTGCAGCAGTATGTGGGGACTGGCAGCTCTGCCTCACCTCAATCAAGCTTCTTTTGGCCTTGTATGAGGGTGCACGCCAGTATAGAGACTCGCTTAGCTTTCCTTCCACATGTGCGTCGCCCCTGAAGGCTGTACAGACGGCCCTCCCCTGCCAAGCAAATCCACCTTGAGGAGTAGTCCTGTCTCTGCAATATTGGTGTGTGCAGTAGGTAGAGAGGCGACGAGCAGAGCAAGTCACCCTTTCAATAATCTATTTTCATATAAGCCACCGGGGCCTATCTTCAGCATCGAAGGCGCGCTATGCACCTTCCACGAAGCTCTTGGAATCCACATCACAAGGTGTTGCAACTGCATGCCTCGGCTTCTCGGCAGGACGTTACGTGACATTATTTGCATGCAGATTTGCCGTGTTGAGGGAATGATTTGCTTAGCGCCCATGGCCGCAGTAAGTAGACACAACACGGAACGAAGGCTACTGAGCACAGGGCGCCAGGCGTGAAGCATCTTTTCCGCAGATGATAATGCCATCGATTCTCACCTCAGATGAGCCTCTAGTGGGCCTTGCCTTGGTTCCCTCTCTCTGCGGAAGGCAGGATCCAGCCATCGATGGCCTTCTCTGCGCGGGCAAGATCAGTGCTGCCCGTTGGTGGCCAGTGGGTGGCCTGGTAGGCGCGCGCGCGCCCACATATGCCATTCTATACTTCAACTGCACCCTCCAAGGGCCTCCTAAGGCCGAAAGAGAGCTCCTATGCAGACCCAAGCCGGTAATGGTGTGAAAGCCCGTGCGTGCATGCACACCCGTCCACGTGCGAGCGTGATGCCCGTCTCACATAGTATCCTTGGACAAGGCTGAGCCAAGCTGAATGAATTTTGTTCCATTAAAATTACACATTTAGCATGCTTGGGATTTTTGCTTCTATCCTGCCGCACGCAGTTCTCGTTCGTACCGCTGGTGCAAAGCAAATGTACCCGCTGAAATAAGGAGACATGTATGCTGCAATGAAGTCCGATCTCGATACGCAGTGCTTTCCATCAAGTACATGAGGGACGAGGATACAGCAACATTTAAAAGTCGGATGGCAATATGACTTCGAGCATGTCCTTTGCCCTGAGGGGGACATTCGTGCATGCTCCTAAAATCGGGGCGGTGGAGGTCCTCCAAGACACCGTCTGCTTCGTGTCAGGCCGCCGTCATGGCGGTAGAATACTTGCAATATGTCCCGCTGCAGAAGCAGACAATACGATGAAGAAACTAGGGCTTCAGATCACCGTTCACAACATCCCGGTACATATCCTGTACAATGTGTCATCCCATGTAACTGGTTGGTAAACATAATCACCCCCTTCCAGACACCTTCATCGACTCATGAGATGTGAGCTGTAGGAAGGAAGGTTCATGTGCCCTGGCTTCATAGACCTTCACATACACGCTCCACAGGCAAGCTCTGATCTCCTAATCATGCCTGATGCCACGAAATCAAAGTGTCCACCCCCAACAAGGATTCAGCTGGTCATGCATGCGACTCCCCTCAGTCCCTCACTGCTGGCTGACATCACGTGGGACGCCCTGTGGCGCCTTACAGCACTGAATGCTGCTGTATCTGGTGTGCGCAGTATTCCTACACAGGCACAGCCACGGACAGGCCCCTGATGGACTGGCTGGACCACTACACATTTCCCAGAGAAGCCCAGATGCAGGTAGCAATTCGTAGTGCACTCTGGCTTCCGTGACACATGCTTTTAAAATGTGATTGCGCAGAGCATGCATATATCAGGCACTGACTGCATGACATGTGCCTCTAAGGACTGCACCTCAAGTATACAAGGTCTCGTGCTCTTCCCAGCTGCTCTGCAATCTTACAGCAATCTGTGCATGCCAGTGCAGGATCTCAGCAAAGCCTGCATTCTCATAGACCT
Organism: Coccomyxa viridis; assembly: GCA_963930925.1. Taxonomy (NCBI): domain Eukaryota; kingdom Viridiplantae; phylum Chlorophyta; class Trebouxiophyceae; family Coccomyxaceae; genus Coccomyxa; species Coccomyxa viridis. Next base: position 204,392 of record CAWVOJ010000007.1, on the reverse strand, counting down.
ATGCATGCCGGTGCGAAATCTCCAGGAAGCCTGCATTCTCACAGACCTGTGCATGCTAATGCAGGATCTCAAGGAAGCCAAAGCGCAGTACTCGCAGCTGGTGCAGCGGCTGATATCCAACGGGACCACAACAGCCGTGATGTTTGGCTCTCTGCATCTGGAACCCACCATGCTCCTGGCGGACACCTTGCACCAGGTAAGGGAGCTCTGCTGAGCTGCACATGGCACATGCAGCCACAGCTGGCACCGAGCCCAAGGCAGCTTTGAAGCAGTGAGGTTAAGGCTGGCAACGCACAAGCATGGTGCAGTGTACCACACTCGGCCTTGCAGCTCTTAGATGCCCAGGCTATTAGGATAGCATCAACGTCAGTACAGAGGCTTGTGGCATGGCATATTCCGTTCTGCTGAACAATTGGCTTGCTGGCTGAAGAGCTGCCCGCATGCCCTGAAGCTGATGTGTAGACTCTGGAGGTTTGCCAGCCAATTGCTGTCACATTTGACCAAGACTGTACTGCAGGCAGGCCTCCGGGCGTATGTGGGCAAAGTCTGCATGGATCGCAACTCCAAGGACTACTACCAGCACTCCCTGGAGCAGAACTTGGCAGACACAGAGGCATTTGTCAGGCATGTCAGGTGAGCCCCAAACAGAGCACTTCTCTGCAGCAGTTGCACATCATGTGCCTGGGCAAGATATGCAGCCTTTAGGAAGCAGTCACGCACACCTTATTCTGAGCGCAGTCCAGAAACAAACTGCCATCCTTAAGAGGTCTGACAGGCTTTGTTTGCAAACTGGGACGCACCCAGACTCCCTGACGTCCATACAACTTCTGCCTACTGCCTGACAAAGTCACAAACGCATTATTTCTTTCTCAAGCTATGCATCTCTTCTTACTAGCCGTAGAACTGAATTAGGCATATCATTTTTGAGACAGTGCTGGGTGTGACGCAGGAGCCTCAAGAGCACGCTGGTCCACCCGGTGGTTACACCCCGCTTTGTGCCGTCCTGTTCGCCATCCTTGCTCCAAGGCCTGGGCAGGCTTGCCCAGGAGCATGACTGCCATGTGCAGAGCCACATCAGCGAGAGCCTGGACAACGATGCCTTCGTGCATGCCCTGCACCCCGAGGTAAGGCGCATGCTGAGAAGTGACGCTGCTGAGGAGACAACGTAACTCATAATGCCACAAAGGCTCCCCTTGTGTGCACACCTGAGTTGTGCTCCGAGCAGTTTTGATGAGGCTGCCACGTGCCTTTCTACAGAATGCTCTAAATGTCTCACATTACAAGGGACATTACATATACTTACACATCTGGCAGGCCCGCAGGTGAATGGCAGGGACGCCCGGCTCTACGAGCAGGCGGGCCTGCTGACTCAGCGGACAGTCATGGCGCACGGGGTGACCCTCACCACTTCTGAGCTGCGGCTGCTGGCGGATAGAGGCACTGCAATCGCCCACTGCCCGCTCTCCAACTTCTACTTTGCAGACGTCCCCCTGGATGTGCAGCGCTGCCTAAAGGCTGGCGTAAAGGTGCAGCATCCTCCTCCAAAAGTAGCTGCTGGTAGTAATGACAAGCAGTCTGGTACAGCTTACATAGACATTCCTCACGTTATTGTATACGGTGCATCCTTTGGCAAAAACAGTGTCTGTGCACTACTGTCAGATGGGCTGTGGGCGGTGGATGTTGAGCAATTGCTGCCAGGCATGGCAGTGAGACATGCACAATCCGTGGTGCCCTTCCTTGCCAGATGTGCACTCTGGCGCGTGCGGCCTCTGCAATGTTTAGTAGGCGTCATGCAATACAGGTCTGCCCATCATAGGACCCTTATCCCAGGATCTACAGACTCTAAAGGTGCTCATAGACTCAGCACAATCTCCCAATGCTCCCATCTGGGGATCCACTAATTGGTTGAGAGGACTTAGAGGAGTGCCTGATCAAGCAGGTGGGCCTGGGGACGGATGTGGCGGGCGGGTACAGCCCCAGCATGCTCAGCGCGATGCGCAGCGCCGTCATCACTTCCAAGGCCGTGCGCATGATGCACATCGACGCCGCCAGAAGAGCGCCCGCCAGCTGCCTCAGCGCGTCAGCGGCCGGAAACGATGGCTCAGCATCCTCTGAGCCAGTCCCTGCAGCTGGTGACTACGCCCCGCTCCTTTGGGTTGTTGCATGGAATGCTCATCTCATGGCCGCGGAAATCCAGGTGCCAGCCTGGCAATGATGCAGGGCAAAGCCTGAGTACCTTGCCGCTGCTGTGCCGTTGAAGCGCTGGTGTCATGTACTGTAGTCACATTAGCAAAGAGCAGACTTGTGGTCCGCAGCACAGGCACCTTTCCTGATCTTTCCTTTGTCTGCTGTCTGCCAGGGAGTGAACACCACGAGGGCAGCGCAAGCAGCCCGGCACTGGCGCACCAGAGGGAGCATGCGGCTGCACAGCAGCAGAGGAGCGCAGTGGAGGAGGCAGCTGCCAGAGGGACGCTGGGCTACAAGGAAGCCTTCTGGCTTGCCACAATGGGCGGCGCGCATGCCTTAGGCCTCCAGGTGTGTCTATGCTATCGCAGACGCCGCAGTATATGATCCACCAGTGTATTACGTGTATAAATATCACCCTCTAGAGGCGTTGTGAAGGCTCGCGGAACATGCGGGTGTTAATTGAGAGTCGCACAACAATCATTTGGGAAACCTCTTCACCGAGCCTCACATGATGCTTCCTACTACTGCAGGATACAGTGGGCAGCTTCAGAGTGGGCAAGGAATTTGATGCCATCATGGTGGACACAGAGCTTCGTGAGCCCTTTGATGTCTTCTCCACGGACAGCTTGTTGGACAGATTTGAGAAGTTTGTGAACCTGGGTGATGACCGCAATGTCAGGGCGGTTTGGATTCAGGGTGGGCTAGTCATATGGAAGTGAGCAGCGTTTCACAATGTCAACATCCCAGGACCCCTAAGGTGAATGGAGTGTTAGCACATGTACATGCAACCCTGAAACAGTGGATGGGTCTTTCTCTGAACCTGGCAAAGGCTGGAGTACAGCCCTGTGCCAAGCCTGCATGAGCAGTGCAGGGCAAGTGTGAGCATGCACATGTAACATCATGAACCCATGTCAGCTGTCGACTTCAACACAATCCTTGAGGGGAGATAACACACATGCATATGATCATGATCAGAACCTCTGCTACAACAAGCTGATACGGCTTCATTCCGTTCAACTGACAAGGGTTGGCATACCGTACGCAGTCTGCCAGGCCGATCTGGACCCATGCCAAAACCCTTGATTGCGCACGATGTGACAAGAATTTCAGCAGCAGCGTGTTGATCAGATCTTATCTCTGCCTGGGCAAAAATTTGCCTCTGCTTGACCACCGACGTCAGAAAGCTCTCGTCGCTCTCAGCCTGGTAGGTCCCTCATCACACTGTGCCAGACATAACAATAGTAATGGACCTCACATAAGGGGAGGTTGCAAACGATGCTGCTATGCCGCAGGGCCAGCGAGTCTCCCAGTGCGTGTTGAGCTTACGCATGTAGCGCGTGCATAGTTCTATCTCTGGCTTCTGAACTGTCACCGTCACCGTCAATTCACTGCTTGAGAAGCCTCTCCATGGAGCCACAGCGCAAGAAGAGTCTACTGCTGCGCATGAATAGAGAGATTTGGGACCTCACATAGGGAATCCCCAGGACTGTGCTTCCCACGATGCCCCAAGGTCTGGACATATATGGTGTTTGCAGCCAGGCACTACCCTTGCAAATCACCAGTTGAACTGAGCTGTCGATCTAACGGAGCCAGAGCTGCAACAACAGGCCGCTGGAGGCCAAAACCACTCTGCAAGGCAGGAAAGTCGGCAAAAGAATTTTGATGCCTTAACGAAGCATGTGCACCTTGGCAACAGAAAGCATGCACCAGCAAAGGAGCCGCCATCCCTGCTGCACCAGGGCAATGCACAGCATCAACAAGTTGCTGAACCATCATTGAGAATGCAGGCTGTAGAGCTCATCCCCTCCATGCATGGCATGATGCAATACAGCCCCACCAAGCCCTGTCTAAGTCATTTGTTGTGAGCAGCATAATTTGCCTCCTCTGACGCGGATGCAAACAGCTGTCCGTACTTGCCAGGCCCACAGGACCGTGTACATAGAACTGCAGCACAGGCACATTGCATGCGCTCGCTTCTGGGGATGTCAGGCCTCATCAAGCACTACCCTCATCAGTGCACCCTTCAGCCCACATGCTGTTGACCTGTGCAATAGGTCCGATCGGGAAAGGTAGGCATCTTTGCCTGAGCTATCCTAACGGGCTACGCCAGTTCCAAGAGTTGGTGCCCGTCCTGAGCACCCAACCTCACAGGTGCAGGCAGGTCCGACCTAAATGGTCTATCGCAGCCAACGAGCTTAAAAGGTGTTGCATCCTCAGTCGCCAAGGAGCATGTCATAGCGGTTGGCTTTGCTGATCCGCGGCCGCAGCGGCGGGATGTGCTGCGGGCTGTCGAGGTACGCGCTCTGCGCAGCCGCAGCAAACGCAGAAGGGCGCGCCAGCGTGTCCTGCCGGCTGCTTGCCGCAGGCCCGCTAGGTACTGCAGCCGCCGTGGAATGCGGCATCGTGCCCGCCTGCCCGGCCAAAGAGCCCGCTTGCCCAGGCGCGCTCGCGCTCATGAACACGTCACTGCCATGCGCTGCGTCGGGCGCTGCTTGTGATGAGGCCGCCGTGCCTTGAGTAAACACAGCCGAGCCGCCTGGAGCGCTAGATGCACTCTGCGGTAGCGCTCCCTCTGGGGGCGGGCCGGCTGCCGAGCCGCCTGGAGCGCTAGATGCACTCTGCGGTAGCGCTCCCTCTGGGGGCGGGCCGGCTGCAGAGTGTTGCTTTGAAGGCGTGTCCGGGCCGTCCTCGCTCGACACGCGCTCGCCTGGCAGTCGCGGAGCATTGCCGTTGCTGGAGCCCTGCAGCGGCTCAGGCTGGTGCTGGGCCTGCTGCACTGGCGGCTGAGTGGCAGGCTGGCTGGCCAGAGACTTTTTCCTGAAGTCGAGAAGCGCCATCTCGAACTCGTTGGAGGATATTGCTTTCTGCAGAACACAGCAATGTCAATTGTGCCTCTCGTCCTGCTTGCAGCACAAACACAGAGACTCTTCTGTCAATAGCAGAAGCCTGGCAGCGTCATAGCAAATGGACTGCAAACTCCTGCCAAAAGCTCTGCTTTGTCTCCGCACGTCATTGTGGTTGATCATGCACACTGAGTGAGAAACCAGGAGATCTCCGACATGCTGGCACAGTTGACACCCATGATTTGTGTAATTGCATGTCCTCACCTGCCCACTTGACTGGGGAGTGCGGCGCTGGCTGCCACTCGAAGGTAGCGGGGAGTCGGTAGGCGAGGCTCGCTGGGGGTCACTGGGCGCATGGATGGGCATGGAGGGCGCCACGGGGTACTGCTTTGCCATCTCAGCGCCCGCCAGCACATCATCCAGGTTCATGGATGTGGCTCGGCCCGAGCTCCTGGCTCTCCGTTGCTGCACAGCAGACCAGGCACTTGTTTTATGCACCCTTTCTGGCAGCCGCAAAGCAGCACTCACAGCAAGATGTGTGCCTGGAGGAATCGGGTGCCATGGTAATCAGCGCTGCTGACCAAATATGCCTCTGCCGAGCCGTGCTCACATCCATCTCTTGCTGCGCAGACAGGCAGCCAGCATACGGTAGCATACCCCCACTGGAGAGCATGCTGAGAGAAAGGACCCAATAGAAAGCATCCTTGGCAATTGGGAGAGGATGGCAGCAGTAGGTTGTGTCAAAGACAGTATCAGTGTCTCACCTCAATGATGAGCCTCTGCAGGGCGCGGACGATGAAGCGGAAGGAGGGCCGCTCCGTGGGGTTGTGCGCCCAGGACATCTCCATGAGGTCCTTCAGGCCCTTGGGCGTGCCCTCCGGGATGGGCGGCCGGTAGCCGTTGAACACCTTGAAGAACATCTGCATGGGCAGCGGCCAGATCAGGCAATGCGCCCCCCATCGCAGGACGCCTCTCAGGCTACTGCTGTGCATAGCTGCTCCAAGTGTAGAGCAGCTACCTGATCACACTTTTGTCCCATCTGTCAGGTAGTGGGATTGCTGGGGATCCAATCAGTGGGAAAGCCTTGCCACAGAAATGCACAGCTTCTGCTGGCGCAGACGGTGCTGGCCAGGCACGTGCAAACTGATAAGCACAGCCGACGCACAAGAGGAATGCACTAGTGGAGGCTCTCACCTGGGAGTGCATCATGCCCTTGAAGAGGTGCTTGCAGGTGTACAGCTCATACATGAGGATGGCAAAGCTGTACACATCCGAGGCGGGCGTCACCTTCCCCTCTTTCAGAACCTGCACGCATGCCAGCTGACATGACCACACTGTATGCGGCCTTGACGCTCTTTCCTCCGACTCAGCTGCAGCTTCGTTCTCCTTTGCAAGGTCTCACTCTGTGGCGTTGCCGTTGTAATCCTCACAGCAGGAGGGACACAACAGGAGGGACCTGTGACTAGGGTGAAGGTAGGTTGGCTCACTTCCTCTGGCTGGTAGGCAATGGTGCCAATGGTGTTGGTCGAGATATGTGTTGCATTGGTCTCCATAACGCGTGACAGCCCAAAGTCTGCCAGCTGCACGACGACATCAGCACACCTCAGCTCACATGCACTGCTGCTGTCCGCCATCAAGCGCACTGCCCACAGAGTGCCATTCAGCTGAGACACCCACAATGTGCTTGCTAATAAGCTCTAGCAGCCACCCTGAGGATATCTAAGCTGTATGACAGTATCCGGGCCGGAACATGGACAGTGGTAAATCCTGGTCACTTGAATATGCTAACTGTTGGAACTATGTCCTAGCAAGGGCAGGGTAGGGATACCTTGCAGGTGCACCCAGTGGGGTCATTGGCCTGCTTAGGCGCGGTCTTCAGGAGCACATTTGAGGGCTTTAAATCCGTGTGCAGGATGCCCAGCTTGTGCAAATAGTCCATGCCCATTGCAACATCCAACAGACGCAGTAGTAGATGCTCCTGCATGTCAAGACTCCACACTGACCACTATGCGCCCAAGCAGGCTGGCATTGCACACAACTCTGTGGCTTGTTCCTGGGGCAGCAAAAGCTCCTAGACTTTATGTCTCAATGGGAGCGTGCCCATCAGTGTCAAGTACAATGTTGAAAGCTCCGGCATGCAGGGTCGGAATGGATTAAGGCTGTGGGAGGCTCACCATGTCTTTGAAGCGCGCATCCGCAATGGCGCTGTCTAGGCTGCCCAGGTCACAATACTCCATGATGATCCTGTATGAAGGACATGCAAATCAACATTGGGCAGCGCAAGCCTGCATTTAGATGGGTCGACAGTAGCACGCTCTCTACGTACGTACTAGGGGATCAGCATGTTGGAAAAGTCCACTCTCAATGTGGCTCCTGATGGTTCCGAGGCTGCACTTCCTGACAAAGCATTTGAACTTCCATACCCTGAGCCTGCGAGTGCTCAGCTCCAGATCTACAAGAGGCTCTTCAAGTCACAGACACGACAGACAAGACCAGCAGAGATAGAGCCAAGCATGCACTCTTCGCCCGAGGGTTTTGCCCGTCAGGAATGTTCTGATAGCGCGACCATGACTGAGGCCAGTCACGCACCACGCCTCCACCAGGCCTTCCCTCAGGCCAGAGCTCTTGCGTTGCATAATGATAGCATGCACATGACATGCAATAATCGCATGCAGAGAGTTGAGGAGCGCTGCAGAGACAGGGGCCAGTCGCGCACCAGGTCTCCATCAGGTCTTCCCGGGGCCCAGAGCTCTTGTTGGTATTGCCAGAGCCTCCTGAGCCCCTGCCTGAGCCCCTAGAGGACGGGAACGTAGCGCCTTCCGGAATAGACTCCTCACGCTTCATGTTGTGGTGCGCCCCATGATTGACCGTGATGGCCTTGTAGGTCGTCACCTGCAGCCGCGAGTGACATGCTCAACACATCCTCCACATACCAGAGCATCTCCCAATAGCAAATTTGTAATGATAGTATCCATGATACAGATGTAAGGCAGTACACCGCCAATGCCCTGCATATAGCGGCATGCCAAATTGTGACAGCAGATCCGCAGCACAGTAGTCAACGCAAGACAGAGCTCCAGGGCTTGTCTTGCAGCGTCTTTGATGCATGCCAAGCTGAAGAGCTCACATGCCATATTGACTTCCGTGCTGCAGATCTGGTTGCCACTTCCCAGCAGATGGCAACCCCGCAAGCAAACTACATCTGTTTTAATTTACACTCACGACATCAGTGTTCCCCATTGGCCTAAGGGTTGAGACAGTGATTCATACACAGGCAGAGAGGCTCACGATCTGGGGGTGCTGGATGGAGGAGCTGAGCAGAGACTCGCGCACGATCTCCACCTTTGCGCCCAGGTCGCCCTCGTGGGGGACCACCTTGATGGCCACGGTGCCCCCCCGCCACCACCCCTGGTACACCTTCCCAAACGACCTGCGCGCCAGCATGCGCCTCAGGAAAGCCCTGATAAGTTTCTGAGGTTTGAGGTGCTGGATATGTCTGCGGAGTCGAGCGTTCAGGGCGCGCGGCAATGGACTCTTGCTTCGTCAAGACTTCTGGGTGTCTGGGAAGGCCATCTCTACATGCGACATCTCAGGTTATGGAATCCAGATGATAGGTCAACACTTGGCCGCATCCTCCATGCTTATGATCCAAAGGACCGGACCATGTCATGTATTCTTGTTCCGTCCTAAGTGAGATCAGATACCAGATTGCCATGGACTACTCAGCCAAAGTGCTTTGAGGGGCACATGAATTCATGCCACAGTATGTAAAGTGGGCAGGCCCAGAGCCTCACCCTCTGCCCAGGAGGGAACCCCGCTCTATGTCGTCAATGTCGACATTCTCCGCGCGGCTCTTCAGGATGTCCGGCAGGCTGTGGAAGGCCGCCTCGTTGTTCACGTTCAGGCTCTGGCCGCGGGACTGCATCCCCCAAGAGCCCTTGCTGGTGTCCCCTGTCCAGTTATCCTGCGCAGCAGTGTACTGAAAGAGTGAGAATCGCTTCGCCAGTATACAGTCATGGGTGGGTGATCCTCAGCACAATCTCCTCGCTGCTAGTCAATCGGCCCCCATGCCACTGCAGGAGCGTGCAGTCTCAGCTAGGTGTGTAGATGCTTGCAGCCGTTGTGCTGGCCTGATCAGATGGTTGATCATGATGTCTGTGCATCAAGACACCGGCATCAAGGTCACTCATGTCAGCTGGCCAGCTGCGCAAGTCACACTGCATTCAGCAAGCCTCACCTTTCCGTAGGAGGAGGACCTGCGGCGGTCGCTGCGCTGCACTCCATTCAGCGAGCCCTGCTGGGACTGGGAGCCGCTGCCATGCCGGAGGCTGCCCCCGCTGGACTGGAAGCTGCGTGTGCTGGCGGCCCGCGCTTCCAGGGGCATCCTGTCGTCATGCGCATCATGCCGCTCCTCCTGTGCACAGCAGCCACGCGTCACAATCAGGTCCCTTCTCAGATCAGGAGAGACGGTAGCTGAGGCCTGGCAAGGCACAAGAGTGTCCCCACTGAATCGATGTGAGTTGCTAGCATGCTTGTGCTGTATCGTGAAGCCTCACAGCACTCACGGACAGAAGCTGTGCAAAATCCTGTGCAGTCCCATGAGACTCCTTGTATTGAACACCAAGAACATTCCCAACATCCTACAGCAAAGCATGCTTCGGTCTTCTGCCTGGTGGACCAGGCAGTGCCGCCTGTTCAAAGTGGAACCTGAAGCGTTGCTTTATCCTGCATGGTCTCACAGGCAGCTGCCATGATCTTACCATGTGTATGAGAGCGTCGCTGTCATGGCTGTTTGCACCGCGAATGCCGTCCTGCTCTGAAGACCCGTGGCAGGCCAGCTCACTCGCCTGGGACTTCTGGTACGGCGATTCAAGACAGCCATCGTGCGCTCCGTGGCCATCCATCTGGCCATCACCCAGAGGCGCCATAGCAGGGTCCTGTATCAGCAAGCTCCAGATCACCTCTTACACACAAGACGTTATTTGCACAGGTCTCAGATACCGGCAGAAGACAATGTAGCAGAGGTCATGGCCTGTATCACAACCCACATTGGAGCAAGTTAGTACTAGCATCGCCTTCCCCCTGATGAACAGCAAAATGCGCATGACATCAAAGCTTGATGGTGAGGGCACTGGCATACTTCAGCGAGTGCCAGCAAGGCTTTAAAGTCACCTGCTTATGAATGGCTTCCTCCAGGGAAGCATTCCTTCTGCGCCTGCGGCGCCTGTGGCCCAGGCAGGCAAGCCCTGCTATCGCCAAGATTAGCGCAAGCGCCACCAGTCCTATGATGAGGCCCGCCCACCAAGGGAAGCCTGCCTTGGAGGATCCCTGGCCTAACCCTGAATAGAAGTCAAGGTCCTTACGAAGCTGTAAGGGCAGCGGAGGTGCTTGGCCATGACTTAGGGCAGATCAATGCGCCCTGCATTGCAATGTGCTGGACGGACAGGTCCCGCTCGCAAGCTTCCATCACGCTGAGCATGGGGCGTTTCATAGATGCCAGTAGTCTTTGGCATGGACTTGCTCCTCAATCAGAGGAACAAGCACGCGCATCGCTGTATATGGTGGCAGTATATCCCAAGTGGGATACACCCTTTGCTGCGTGGCACCAACAAACAATACAGAGAGTGGCGACAGCTCACCTGAAGAGGCAGTCCCTGCTGCAGAGACGCCTGGAGCCGGTGCAGGAGCAGCTGCTTCCGTGTTGAGCGCATTCAGCTGCTGCTGTACTACTTGCAACTGCGTAGCACATGGAGCCCATTCACCCGCCTTGCCTGTCGGCTGATGCACAGGCATTGACATTTTGCAAGCGGCCCTTCTCTTTGATAAATGGCCCTAGAGTGATGACAGCTCACATGATGGTGATGAAGTTGACTGCCTGTGCAAGGAGCTTTGATGATCTGGGCGCTTCGAAAGTCAACATGCTGTGCTGATGTGAAGACATTGCGACAGAGCTCAAGGACACTCACACACCATCAAAATGGAGGATCGACGAAGGGTAACATGTGTTCCGTGATCTCATACAGCCTGGCTCTTGCAAGATACAAATGACACTTCTGAGGCATCAGGAGGTGTAACAAGACAATCTGGGCGCAGCAAGCTTCTGGCAAGGTAGGATTGGGCAGTTTGGGCATGGGCAGGATGGGCAGTGGGCAGGGGTACTCACATATGACGGGAGCAGCGGGGATGCGCCCATGCTGCTCATATTGCTCTGGACGTCGCCGGAGAGCCAATAAAGGGCCAGCTGCTGCATGATCACGCTCTGGGGGTATCCCAGGAGGCTGAGGTCCTGGCTGGTGATCAAATAGATCAGCCCGCCAATCGCATATCTATCAGGGTGTAGCACTGCAAAAGGCAGAGCACAAGGTCAGCAAGAGACAGTCATGTTGTCTTTTGAGCATGGTTGCAGCAAATCTGCAGAAATCCCTTGTCATGCGTCTGGTGATGTCAGCCCTTGCTAGAGTGTCCGGACGTATTGTCTGAGGAGTGCATCACAGCACAAGTTCCCAAGGCCTCTGCCAGCTAGTGACACATTGAAGTCTCTTTGGATGAGGGAAGTCGCTTTTGAGTACCTGTTGCATTGAAGTTGAGAGTGTTCCAAGCTGTTGAGCTGATGCTGGGGGGCAGCTCATCCTGGTGGAAGGGGAATGGACAGTTGTACGGGGAGATGAAGGTACCAGCCCTGTTGAGCACTGTGGCCACTGCAATCCCCTGGATGCCCATGTTGATGAAGCCACCCAGGGCAGCATACCTGCACACAGACTCTGGCTTAGAAAATGCTGCTGCGCGTCCAACCAGATTATGTACAAGTGATTGCATGTCAAAACAGATCAGGCATAGCAACAAGCAAAGTTCATATGGCTGGCATGCCCTTGATATACTCTTCAGAGGGCCGTTGTCGCACTGTATAAAGCAAATCCAGCAGGGCAGAGCGTATGCCTGCCCTTCAACCAGCTAGTCTGGACCACAGCACTGACAATGCGGGCTCTGAGATTGGCCTCACCCTATTGAGTAGGCTGTCGCATTCACGCCGTTCACCATTCCATTGGACCCTCCAATGGTCCTGCGGACGCAGCGGGGCCATGCCACAGATGTACCAATGCCCAGCTTCCACCCAGGCGACCTGACCAGGTAGGTGGCAAAGAGCGATGTGGTGCCGCTGACATCAGAGAGACCCAGGGGGTAGATTGGCTGGTTGGGCAACCTGCACAGTTGGCATGCAAACATCTGCGGGTGCGTTTGCTCTGCTCAATCGTCCCACTTGTGCTGGGGCGACCCAGACTAAGCTGGCACATTGGCTGACTAGGTATTGTGTGCAGGTGCTAAGGATCATTTGTCGTCCAGCACATGTCTGCAAGATGTAGACCATCTATCTGAACATATCTGACTGGGAGCTCACGTGATGTTGGGGTTGAGGGCAGTGATGGCCACGTCATTCCAGGTGGTGATCTGGCACTGGAAGATGGCTGCCAGCACTTGCTGGTTGACCTGTAGGGCATTGTTGGAGACGTTGGGGAGTGAGTGGATGACGGCGATAGGGCTGTACCCCAGGGGTACTTGGATCATGGGCCTGCGGAGCGCAACATCCAGTAAAGGACTCACTGTTGAGAGGACATGGGTTGCAACAACAGGTCTGCGCAGTGTGTGAGCCGTCACTTTCCAGACCGTCAAGCGCGAGCCTGGGCTAGCCACCACTAAGAAGCCTTGATGTAGAGCACTTATCAACACTCAGCAGAACATAGCTGGCGTGGCACATCACAGGCCAAATGCTATGCACTGAATCCTGCTGCATTCACTTTTCGTATGATGAGCTCTTGTGCGAGCCTGGAGACTGAAAGGGATGGCACAACGAAGAGACATGCTCTTGATGACATCCAAATGCTCACCTGGCTGCTGCACTGAGTTCATCTGAGGAGAGTGGAAGGGTTGACATGGCATATGAGAAGCTCTGAGTGATGACGCCCTGCTTCCCCTGGAAACGCAGAGAGTGCTCATCAGGACACTAGAGAGATGGTCCAATGCTTGCGCAATGCTGCGCCTCCAACATTGGTCCATGCATGCTGGAGGCCCTCAATATCACCTTCACGAGCCTCTTTACACTCAACTCATAGGCCATTACGGGTTGGTGTATACCCGAGATGCTTGAAGATACTTGGCGATCCCTCAGCGCCTTGCACCGGCAGGCATGGACTTCATGAGGCCAAGGAGCCCACTCACCTGATCACTGTCAGTGGGCGCAAAGGTGAGCCCGGCGTTGCCGAAGCGGCCGGTTGCAGACGCGTTGGCCAGCACCGCCTTGACCAAGTTTTGTATGGATGCGCCGCCGCTCCCCTCTACAACTGTCGCTCCCGACACCAGAGTGTCCCCGCCTCCCACTGCAGACATCATGTTTCCATCTCAACGTTTTGTCCGGATGAGCAGGGAACCACCTGGCTGCCCTCTATGGATGCTCTTGCTGGAGTGAGGCTGCTTGCGAGCTTCAGGGAGTGACCTGGGTCCCCTCCATAGATGTCCTCCCTGGATTGAGGCTGCTTGCGATCTTCAGGGATATGCACTGGGGTCGCCATGGTTCGAGAGCGTACAAGCCAGTCAGAGTCCAACCCACGGAAATTGCGCTTGCGGAGGAGCTTCATGCGATGATGAGTCACCTGGCGACACTGTCGTGTTGGTAGCCTGACCACCGCGCGTCTGATTGGTGGCCTTTGTGTTGATTGTAGCAACGGCCTGCTGGGCTGCGCTCGCTAGGGCTTTGGGCAGGGGCATCAGATCCCAGCCCGACAGATTTGTTTGCACTGCACTGGAGACAAAGTAGGCCATGACATCCTTGACCGCTAAAGCCTGGTCAGGACCTGCATGCAAGCAAGAGCTCAGGTAGGTCTGCTGCTTTCTCGCGCTTGAAACAGAATCTGTCCCAAACGTCTGCTGTGGCACAGCATTACAGCAACATCCTTCTGCGCTCTGACGTACGGCACCCTAATGCCCATAGCGTGTGTCTGCCAGAAGTTCATGTGCATCAGCACTTGTGTTGACAGGTGAGGCCAATAGCTCAAGATAAGGACTTGTCTGGACTGAGACATCAAACAGGCGCCAGGCTGCAAGGACGCAGCTGCATGGGATACAAGCATGTGCATGCTTGGGGTTTCCCCATGCATGGAGCATCCCTCAGGCAAGGGCAGCTGCATGCAGCATGACGCACCTGAACCGGAGAGGTCTTGACCGACAATATTGAAGATGAAATTTCCCAAGGGATAAATGTCAGCTTGCTCTGCACATTGCAGCAGAGGTAAGGCAAGAGTGATTATAACTGAAAGCACCTTCCATGGCAATATCTCTCAGCTTAGCAAGCCCTGGGCCAGCCCCTAGGGGCGTAGCATTCAGGCATATCAATGGTACAAGTCAGGACCATGATGCACATGAAAATGGCTCTCATGTCATGGCATCTAGTAGGGCTGGCTCAGGATCGTTCTTTTCAAAAGGCGGAGACGAGCAACTTACTAGAGGTGGCAAAAGTGACATTTATCCAGTTTGCTGATGTGATTTGCGGGACTGGGAGGCTGTCTACGCTGTACGTGGCATTGGAGTTTATGAAATTCCCAGCGGCGTTCTGCAGGTTTGCAGTGTATATCTGCACTGGCGAGGTGGCATTGACGCGCCAGTCTATCGCCCAACTGCGGCAGGCAGGCACACGTCAGAGGGCTGCTGCCGTGCTGCATAGAGTACGCAGGAGCCATCCTATGGTCCACAAGGCCATGCGGCTCAGACATATCCTCTAAAACTATATTAGCAAACCCGTCAATAACAGCTGATGAGCAGAGGGGATGGCTGAATGCGGCCCATTAAGTTTAGCCAAGTGCAGCAAGATCCGCAGAAGATCCTGGGCATACCCCATATCAACCAGGTTTCCTGGCTGTATAGGTAGCTCTGCCCTGCAATGAGTTGGATGGTAGCGCCCATGGCTATACCAAGGCATTATACTTCAGGGCAGTGCCATTCTCGAGGCCGAACACGAAGCAGGGACTGTGGCTTTCATCACAGTGCTCAAAGGAACAGAGGGGCCTTACCCTATGGCTCCAGGCGCCTTGGCAATAGCGCTGAGGATGCCGTCAGGTGTGCGCACATGCTGCACGCAGCGCGGCCAGGGGACCTGTATCCCCACGCCTAGGGTCCAGCTAGGGTCCAGAGAGAGGTACCGCGTGAGCACATAGGTGGTGCCCTTCGACTCCGAGTAGGATGCAGGGATGATCTTGACATTTGGCAGCCTGCATAGGCATAGGCAATGCTAAGATCTTTGCCCCAGTCCCCAAGATCGTGCTTACTCTGCATCTTACAAGGGCGACCCCACAAGATAAGGGCTTGATGCAGAGTAAGTCCCTGGGAACTGGACAGACAGGCCAGTGAAGCTGCCAGAGGTGCTCAATGGATGAGCAGCAGGAAGCTGAAGGCAAAAGGGACTCACGAGAGACCGGGGTTCAGCGCGGCAACGGCGGGATCCTGCCATGATGTGATCTTGCAGGTGTAGATGCCTGCAAGCACCTGTGGGTTCAGCCGCAGTGAATCCTCCGGTGTACCTGCATTGCAGCAAATCTTCAGCCCTTTGGGGCTGCTGTATCGTGAGCACACAACGTGCAGCTCTTTCCCTCATGTATGCCATGTCAAGTGATGGCAGTCAAGCTGTAGCTGAGGCGTCGCGGCTCTGACAGGAATCACTTGTCCCCTCATTCCTGGCTGTCCTACGCTTCACTGGTATTCAGTCTCCAGGCATATTCTATCTGCCCTAGCTGTTCCAAGGAGACTGCTGATCACCTGGAAGATTGTAGACTACCGCTGTATTCGCAACTGCCCATGGTATCTGTAAAAGTGGCCTGCGCAACAAATTGTCTTCGGGTGTGGTCTTGTTGGTAGACATTGCACGTCAAGCATGGCCTCACATCACTGCTGGCCGTGTATGAGCTGGGCAGATGCTGCGCATACTTGAGGACCTTGTGGGTTTGAGTTGATACACTTGGGGCAGGTGTATTAGACAAGGGGTAGTTGCGCTGGCAGCGCTGACCAGGCAGGCAGACACCCGCCATCTAGTTGCATTCCAGGCGCCGCTGGTAAGCTGGGACATACCTGTTTGCTTGCTGGAAGAGCTGTGGGGTCAACGCAATATAGGCTACAGCAAAATCGTCTGCGTGCGTGATCCAGTTCCGGACATCTGTAGGACTGCAAAGCATAGCCAGAATCAAGTATAGGAGTAAACAACTGCAGCAGAGTAGAGCAGATGCTTCAATGGCTGCCCAAAACGGACGGAAGAGCACGAGCATACCTATCTACTGACTCATAGGTCAGACTCAGGCTCCCATGAGCTGGGGCAAGCTGCTGAGTGGCATTAGCAAACAACGATGGGACCACCGCGTCCACCACAGTTGTCCCGCTTGCAGCAATGACTCGAGGACCATTGGCAACTGCAAGTACATGCGGCCATCGTTGGCGTGCATCAAGCTCTGAATGTCCCCAATTGCAGCCGTCTTTCATGGGTGCAAGCAACACCTGCCAAAAGCTCCACAGGCACGACGGCCAAACAATGCGGCGCTGCATATAGCTACTATGCGGCACACAAGACAGTTATAACGGAGTGCTGGCACACAGCATCGCAGCATTGGACACATATGGCTGGTCTGCTGACTCGTGACAAGTGCCCGGTACAAAGCACAAGATGCTGCAATCATGGGTCAGCAGCTGCCGCTCATAATCATTTTTAGCGACGCGACACACATGAAGACCCATGCCTTGACTGAACGTTTTGCGTCAGTGCAGAGAAACATCGCACCACGCGCTTTGACAGAAGCATGAATGGAGAGCCGTTTTGATAGCCCATAAGACCATCACCTGTTGTCGTTTGGCCATATGTGCAGCTCCAGAGCCAGACAAAAACTGCTGCAGCGGCCCAGACTGCTCTTATAGGCCCCTTGCCCATCTTGGATCGCAGACCGCACTCCGGCTCATTTTCGTCAAACAGACCCACCACATGGCCTCGTCCCTCCCCAAATCATCTGAGAGAGATGCTCTGCCGCTTGCTATGGCTCTTGAAGCACCTTTAGAGCAACTAGCATCAAGCAATGCTGTAGCCAAATTGGGCTTTGAGTCACCAATCCATCCTGCACATCTACTAGACTCAGGAGACTCTCCTGGCTGTCTTTTGACCAAATGCAGGACCCTGTGGAATAGGTTTGTCGAAAGAAGGCTGCACACAGTAAGGGTTCAAGTATCAGATGACATGGACCATCTGGGGGGCCCGGGTCAACAATGGGTGGCTGTTGTCTCACGGATTCATCATTGCAGTCGTTAGGGGTTCAGCGACCTTACACAAGAGCATGATGTATCATCACGGAGTACTGTGCAATCTGAGAACACCTCATGCCGACCGCAGCTGCCTTTGACATCCTTATAAGCTTAGATCGCCTTGACAATGCCAATTTGTCATGCCACTGAACCGGTTATTCGATGCGCTATGATTCACCCGCCTCGTTTCAAACATAACAAGACGGCTCTTGTAGTGATGATTTGCAGAAGATTTCGTTGCGTATCACCGGCACACTTGATATAGTGCAGGCTCCTGCTCAGGATGAAGAGTCCTTCACAGTCTTTGGGCACATAGCCTACAGTGTTATTGGATACTATACCTTGCCGTCTCCAGATCATGCACTCCTTGGCCATAGAAATTGTGCATTGTCCTGCTGTCTGCATGTCCATGAACCATACAATGTTGTACCTGAATGCAGGTTGCTATGCCTCTAGTATACGCACCCTCCTCACACATTCAATGGTAATAACATACAGCCTCAGACTGAGGAAGCAGGCTGCATGATGTGCATGCTCTTGCGGATGGTGTACATACAAGTCGCGTCATTGTCAAGCCTCACAGAGTATCTGTACAGTCTCCTGGAGGCTACGGTAGGGTACAGATCGCTCTGGAGGTCTTCTGATGTGTTCTTGATGCAAATGTGCAGGCACACAGTGCCAATGTAGCAAGTAGCCTGTACCTCTCTGCAATTTTGCCTCGTTTCTGGCTGTTGTGCAATGTGGAGCAGTGGGCGTTGCACCCCGAAGCGGGCCTTGGCTATGTATACGCTGTACATCTGTACATCAACTGACGCAGGGTACATCTGCTGCTCGCCTGTCTGCTGTTCCACATTGCACACTTCCGGACTAAAGAAGAAAGCACTGCCACACCGGATGAGCTGAGGCGGCTTGGTACTGAGAGCAGGCAAAATTGGCAGTACGGATTGGAGAGCAGACAATATTGCAACATTTGAAGCAGCTCAAGCCCAGTTTGGTTCTTTCAACAGCCGCACATCTGTAGCAAGCCACTGCCTCCATTGCAAAATGCTTCATTCCTTCTTGCGGACTATAGAACACGTGTGCACTGGTACCAACACCGTCACATGAACTGCATGCATGTGGTATAGAGATCCACATGTAAAGCGACGAGGCAAATAAAAGAGATTGTGTTTGGCCCCAGGAGCTTCCACCTCCATTAGGAAGCTGAAAGTGTGGTCCCCACCAACATCCCAAGGCATCAACCCGCAGAATTCTGCAGGAGAGGACATACAAAGTAGCTTGCAGGCCTTGGTCAAACCCTGATCTGCCTGTGTCAGCAGTACGGAACCCAGATAAGTATGAGTTATGGCTCTGCTGGATGCGAACCAGAGGAAATTGGCCCAGAAGTAGCCCTGGGTTGCCGACCTCAGCGCCCTAAGTCAGTCACGACTCGCCTGAGTGATACCCCAAATGAGACACGGGCAAACGGGAGCTCTCACGCAGTCTTGTTGCTGCTGGTGTGGCGCTCTGATGAAAGCTGCAGCTTGCTGATGGCCTTGCCAATGGGCGTTCTATGCTTCCGCGGCCCAGCTTTTTCCTCCTGACTCTTTGTTAAGATGCCTTCCTTGTGAAATTTTGCTTGCTGGGTCTCTGAAGGGGACGAGACCTCATCATGCTGCAGCCCTGCTGAGCTGGCGTCAGAGGGTAAACTCCCTGGTCCCCCATCAGATGAGATTCTGGAGCGGCGCGACCTGATGGCGCCCATCTTGGAGGCCACGCGGAGGAGGTGGCCTAATCTGGCTGCAAGGCTGTCCACTCCCGCCACCTTGGGCACCTGCAGCGCGAAACTTCCGCCTCAGCCACACTACACAAGATGTCCCTCTAAGGCACTTGCTGCGCATTCAGGCACTCCAAAACCTCCTAGCCAAGGTGTCCAGGAGCCCTGCAAGTCAGCTGTGCCCCACTCGTGAGCAATGTTGCACCCTAAGCCGAGTGCCATACAGAAGAGACGGCCCTGTGGCAGTAGTGGCTGCAAGAGTTTCCGCTCCAGCTCCATCAGGCGCCTGCTCACATCACATACTTGACCATCAATCAGTAGCCAGTCTTTGCTATCCTGCAAGTGGCTCGCCAAAAGGGACGAATGTTGTCCCGACTCAAGCTCCCCTTGCCTTTGATCCTGCAGCATCATCAAGCTCTACAGGCATTCAGTTTGTACTTTTGTACTTGAATACTTAACACTGTCGTTGGAAGGATCACAAAGCATATATAGATTTTGTGTGGGATGCCCTCTACGAGCGAATGCGATGTGTGTGTGTGTGTGTGTGTGTAAGCAGGTCATGATATACTCCACCTTGTGCTCAGCCCAGAACATGTCCCAGGATGCATGGCTTTTACTGTATCCCTCAGAGAAACGCCGCCCTAGCGCTGTGCGGTGCTGCCTCCCGGTGCCTACACAGGAGCACAGCAGCCATTCACAACAAGGGCTTTTGTTGCACATTCTGGGCTTAGCCAAAGCAGCTCATGCGGTGAACAGCGGTAAAACATAATGCTCACATCAAAGAAAGGAGGCAGCAGGGCATCTAAACGGGCGGAAAAGCACTTGAGGGCCCCTGTGGGCATACTGATCACACAAGCTCATGAATGACATGGGTGTCATGCCCGCGCCAGTCATCAGCGCCAGGGATACAGCTAGCAGAGACATTGCACTCAACGCACAGGCATTTGTGAGCCTAGAAGATTGTCAGCGCATACTTGGCGGTGACGGCGTATCCTGCAGGGTGATGCCCGACACATCCTCGCCCCTCTCCTTGGCCTGGCGGAACCACTCCATGGCAGCTGCATGGTCTGCCCGTACTGCCTCCCCCGTTGCAGGAGAGTCCTGCCAGGCTGCCTCCTCCTCACTCCAGTCCCACTCTGCGCCACACTTTAGCAGCTCAAGCTTGCGCCCTCTATCAATATCCGTTTTATCCAGTCAGCAGGGTTAAGCTGATGCTGCGCAGATATGTCAATTGCTGTTTCATACTTACATGAAGCACCTTTTAGGTGCCTCCTGTTGTGGACTTGGTCAAGAGTCAGAATCAGAGTCTCACACCTTCTTGAGCATCAAAGAAGGTCTGGCCGTCAACGTCTTGGGGGTGCGCCACCTCCTCCAGAGACTTTGAATCAGTGCCACTGTCCTCAAAACCATTCTCTCCTGCGCTAATGTCTCTCATGGGCTGCTGGGCCAGCTCTGTGCTGCTCGCTGAGACACGATGGGCCTGCTGTGCTGCTGGTGATGACTCCGTATACTGAGCCTGGCTCACTGCCCCATCTGTCACCTCATTCTCAGCCTGCTGCGCTGCTGACGGCGGCATCTCCCGCAACCTCTCTTCTGGGACCACGACAATCATCTCGGGCTTGCTTCCATTTTCTGCCTGCATGGCCTCCTGTACAAATCCTTAAAAATCAGGCGCCGCTCATGCCCATGCATCTGCATCTGCAGTGCATTGCAACTTTATCATTGTCCCTATCTCATGCATGTATAGCCTGCTGACATGCCTCAGGGCTTGGTGTGCGCCTCACACATACGTAAGTATGACGCCTGACGCCACGTCAAACATGGCGGTTGGGTTTCTGGAGAAGTCAACCTGTCTAATGTACCCCGCATGCCTGATGCAGCCGGTCCTTGATGCTGCAGATGGTGCCAAAGGTATCCGGGAGAGAAGGTGCAAGGACTGGCGTCACATGTTGGGCTTACCACTGCTTTCCCTGCCTTCCCGTTTGCTATGCACTTGGCAAAGGCGCTCTCCTCCTTTGCTGGATCTTCAGGCACCTGGGTCAGAGGAGCCTGCACGCAAGGTTCCAGGGTCCTTCATACCTCATGCTGATGTGACAACGTGACATGCAAAGCCAAGGGCTGCATGGGGCCACTGGCAGGTCACAACACCAAGCTGAGAATGGCAGTCTTGCCCTGACATGGCAGCTGATAAGCAGCCTTGCCAAGGCGATTCTGAGACATCAGCTCGGTGGTGCAAGGCACCTGCATCGATGTTCAAGGCATTTGGCTTGCGGCCAACCTCTATGACATTCCTCATGTTGTCGGTGATCCAGGGCACGCTGGCATTGTCGACACGCCCTGAGAAGAGCACCTCGCGCCCGTTCTCCAGCTTCAGCACCTCTTCTCGGAACTCCACCCACCTTCACACCAAGGAACTGTTTTCTGAAACTGCGTGGGGAGCTCTGAGCATGTACTATGAACCTTGGGCTGGCTGGTACACCACCCTGGCAAGCTGGCAAGCCAGAAGGTATCAACCAATTGCCCATGCAGGCAGGTCCTTTTAAGGAAAGCTGCAAGTAACACAATGGGTCATGTTGCGACAGTGAAGACAAATGACATCCGTCCCAGATCATCCAACCAGCTCTTGTTTTTCAGTGGAGGTAAGTGGCGCTGCTCATACTCCTGCCTCACTCTGGATAAGGACAGGGGTGCCTAGATAGCTGTCTGTAAATCCTCTATATTGACAAAATTGCTCAGGTGGATCTTGCTGAGGATCTTAGACAAGGGTGGCCTACCTTTGGACGATAGCAGGGATGCCCAGATAGACCTTGCGGAGGCTGTCCACCACAATGCGCTCTGCCAGGGAGCCCAGGCCCATGAGGCGGAAAGCAACCTCCCCCTCCAGCGTCTGCCGGCAGGTCCTGCCCAGCTCCTCATCCTCAATGGTCAGCGTGCAGGTGATCCGCGACTGCACGGCACACCAACGCCTCTATGCACATTCACTCCCTGTGAGCACGCAGCTGAGCCCATGAAATTCAGAGCTCAACCCGTCTATTCTGTCAAGCATGTGCCGCCAAAGATTGCCAGGCTCTGCCTCCCACATGGTCAGTGAGAACTCTGTGGAGGGCTGCATGCGAAATGTTGGGACCCCCAATTCGAAAATGACCAACCTTCACCTGTCACAGCCTTGCAGATATGCAACGAAAGCCCCATTATTGGTATGGTGCCCTTTCAGACAGACCAAGCACTGATGGTAGAGAAGCAAAGGCAGTACCCGCTCTGCAAGGATGGGAGGGATGCTGGTGACGTCCAGGACGAAGGGGGACTGGGAAATCTTTGCCGGGTCATATTTGATGATGTCTGTGTACTGCAGGCCGCCCTCTTTGAAGTGCTTCTGTAGTCTCTTGGGCACGAACATGTCCAGGTCTGGCTTGGTCACAAATCTGTACACCTCTGTTTCGCCCTCCAGCCAGCCCTCGACAATATCCAGCCCACCCAAATTCGCACTGCAGCAAGCAGACCCTGTTAGGCAAAAATTGGTACTGTACAACTATCGCACAACGCCGATGGCGTAGCACTGTATCGTACAGTACCATATGCGGCTCTGCTCCTCTAGGACATGCTCATCCCTGCATGTATGCAGCCGTGAGCATTCCAAGGTTTCTCTTCCCATTTTGAGATCCCTGATCTATGCAGCGGACATGCGAAGCCAGACCACGTCGTTTCTCTTGATATCTTGCGCTACTGGCCATTGCATCAAGGGGTCTCGCAGCACTTCCTGATGTGATACGCACTAGTGAGCTGACAAATAACTCGTCAGATTGTGTCTGCGCAAGGCTGCTCACTTAGCGGCTCTGCTGACAAAGTGACTGAAGCGGAAAATTAAGGACCAACCTTCGAGCCACCAAGCTCCTAAATGCGGCGCTATCCCGCTCTAAGAAAAAGTCAGCTGCCGGCATGGGAAGCACTGTGCTTACTTTGAAGTGCATTGCAGGCAAACTTAAGCACCCACTACTGACGGCTTCCTACAAGCCACATATTTGCGATCTTTCCTCCAGGCAGAACGCGGAATTGGTCTTTACGGGGCTGGTACCGGATGAGTTTTGGCTTCACGGCATTTCCAGCTTCCCTGTTCTGGCCTCTAGCTTCCGCCCATCATCATCCATCCTGCTCTCCAAACTCGTTCGTCATAATTGGCGTACACACCAGCTATGGTGCCCCTTAATGCCTGCATGGCAGAATTGCTTCGCATCACCTCTTTGAGCTGCCCATCGGCTTAGGATGAATGTCAAGACTTGCAGGTGTCATGAATGACATGCAACATTCACGTCGATAGTTGCACATCATGGTGCCTCGCTTGGTGAGGAAGATATTTGGGCTGCCTTCCAGATTCGTTCGCAGAGCCTTGCAGCTCTGGACGCCTTCTCAGCCAGAGATTCTTCCGGTCGGGGGACTAACGCCAGAGGCCTCCTCAGAGCTGCTGTTTGCCCTCAGGCAGGCAGCGACCACCGCAGAGGTACTAACCACGATTCATGCAGTCTTGACGATTACAATGAACTTGGCTGTATTACGCCCTGTGTCAGACCTAATAAGTGAGAGGGAAAAGCATGATGCCGCTGTCCATGCAGGATGAACGTATCGTCAGCCAGTGGCTGAGCGCGCTAGAGCTATCTCAAGTCGCCTCAGATAGGTGACACGCCTATAGGCCTCCCTTTCATGCAATGTCAGGATGTGTTCATTACATCAGCAGATTGAGTAGGGCTTTCAGTTCTTGACGTGTATGTGACAAGAACCTTTGCACGTTGTTGTGCATATCCGTGCACTTGCTTCACAAAGAACAAGCAGAGACTGGCCGCAGAGTAGAACACGCACATGCATCCGTGCAGGTTGCTGCATGACATCAGCAAGGTGGATCGGGCCCTGGGCTTCTGGGCAGCCCGGCTGAAGGCCGGCCAGCACAGAAGCTTTCTGCTGCTGGGCCAGGGGCCCACATCCTTCCTGCTTGACATTCTTGCAGTCGTCACCAGGAAGACTGACAGGCGCAATCACCTAAGCGCCACCGATCAGATAGAGCGCAGGGTATGCTTCTCAAACCCACCACCCTACACTGGCTTCTCTTCCTCGTGGGACTGCCTTATCTTGTCACAGCAAATAGTTGGACATTTGCGGGGTGGACCTCAAGACTTCCAGCAGACTCTAAGCGCTTGCCTAAGCACAACCTCTGCTGTGCGGGTCATCCTGTTTAGTAAGCTGCAGAGTCGGCCTGAAAACTCTGCAGGTACATTGATGAATTTCCCCTTACAAGCCATAGGTTCTGGTGTTGGCCCTCCACATAACCTTTGCAGAGTCTGAGTTCTGAGCACAATTGTCGTCATGCAGGTCATAGTGCTGCGCGCTCTGCAGAGCAGACTGCTGGAGGCCCTGTCGAAGGTGCACAATGGCGCAGCGCAGCTTGCAGTGCTGAAGCGGCCCGAGAAGGAGGTGCCTGAGCTGGCTGTTGCTGTTGGGAGTGAGCCGGTTGGTGAGGGCGAGAGGGAACGCCTGCTGAACGGCGCCCGGAGGGCGACCAGAAAGTGCATAGAGAGCATCCTCTCCGTGAGGCCCTCCTCTAGAAGCGTCTTAGCCTCTATGTCTACTTCTCTAAGCTTGTCTAGCCGCAGCAAATGTCATGGTCCTAGTACTGCACAGACATTGGGTTGTCTTGACATCTGTGCAAGCCCGAGGGAGGGAGTAGCAACACATATGCATCTCGTGAGGAGAAAACTTGCTTCAGCTGCTGGACATGGGTGGGACTGTCAGGCATCTGCATGCCTTTTTAGCCTTCTGTGAGCTCGGCAGCATGTGAGCGGGCTTCACATGCACGAGACAACATGCACATGACGAGAGGGTCTGGGTGCAGGCAGTGCATGATGCCAGGAAGGCCGTGGAGGAGATCACAGTGCCCCCCTCCGCCGGGAGGTCCGAGCCGGCAACCAAGACGGTGGTCCAGGCGATCGCGGTGGCGCAGGCGCTGCGCTCGCGGGTGGCCCACCGTCTGCACTACATCGCCAGCCAGACCGGCATCCTCGACGCTGACTCTGACAGCTCCAGCTCCACCAGGTGCAGCCCTATCATCCAGAACCAGTCCTCTCACAGCACCCTGTGCAGTCTGGTGTCCAGGCTGCATTAATGGCCTCTGAGAGCAATTCTCTGGCATTAGGAAGCATCGGTGACCTTGGCATCGGGCAGCACTCTAGTCATACCTTATGGCTGCTGATGGCATGGGCCTGGGCTGCTGTGGTGTAGGAAGCAGCGGGAGGCGAGCATGGATGACATCAGTGAAGCTCTGGCGATGACAGAGGATGAGCTGGACTTCATGCCTCAGGCCGGGGCTACCACGTCCGCCAATGCCGCTCTCACTGCGGCCGCGATGGCCTCAGCCAGGCATAGAAGGCGAGGCTCTCTCCCTGCTAAGGCCCCTGCATGGTGGTCCTTTCAAACGAGTGAAGTTCCTGATGACACAAGATGCACTGGATCGCATCTTGTCAGCCGGAGCCAGTCTTGCATTGGTGATAGCACAGCTGCTACAGCATTAGGACCTCGATGCCTCAGAGCTTTCAAATGTGGTATCCTGCGCAGGCTCATAACGATCCCAGAGTGGCTGGCAACGCCCTCAAAGTATCAGCGGTACTGGGTGCGCTACACTGTAGCCAGCGTGGCAGGCCTCTGGACGCTGCGCTTCCTTTACATGTGCGGCGGCCCCTTTCCCCACCTGATCTCGTCCATGCGCACTGTCCTGCATGTGACGCAAGCGTGCCTGCTCAACTTGCATTCAGCATTCATGTGCTGGAGTGAGCTTTCCACTGTCTCATACTCGCCATCAGCGCGGCCTGTGAGGTATTTCCCATATGTGATAAACAAAGGAGCGGCCAAGTTTCGTTGCATGCCTCCCTGTTCTGAATAGCTGTTCTGTTGGACCTGCAGACACAGCCCCCTGTCTGGGAGCGATGACCTGGAGAGGTGGGCCGGAGCAGCCACAGAGAGCATAGTAAGCGCATATAGGTCTGACCTGCACCTTCCTGCAGTATCCTGCTGCCAAAAACACAAATCAACCTCTATGTACAGCAAGCATTCTGACAACATATGAACATATGAGTTGGTTCCAGCTACATTGTGCAGGAGCTTTGCGCTGGAACCCTACCATTGTTCCTCATGACGGGCCACCTCTAGGTGTAAGCAGGTGGACTGTGCTAAAAAAAATGGTATCGAGTGTGTTTGCGCAGGGACCGCGTGGTGGGGCCTATCCTGCAGCTGAAGGACGAGCTGTTCCAGACCTTCCGCCAGCGCCGCAGCATCGTCAGCGTGCAGGAGTACGAGACCGACAAGGCCTCCCTGGAGCGCATGCTTAAAGACTTTGAGAATGACTTTGCCAAGTCCGGGCAGGTGCGAAGCTGGGACTCATGCAGGCCATGCCATCATGCTACATGTGCCTGTCAACCACTGTAGAGTCTTTCTGCAAGGGGGGAGCTCAGAACTGAGCAGCCATTGTCTCAACTAGTATGTACTTGGCAATCCATTTGAGGCAGGTTATGTGCCTGTAAGCCTGCCATGACATGGGTCCTCAGAATGATACGCCTGCTCAGGCATCCAAAAAGGACCTGTCTCAGATTTATCGCTGTTTGCAGAAAGTCGAAGCAGTGGGTGCCAAGCCAGAGGCAGGCAAGGAGGGTGCAGAAGTCCAGGACACATCGCTTCCAGGGATGGCGTTCATGATGGAGTGCTATGAGGGAGAGCTGAAGCGGCCCATCCGCAACCTTGTCAACGGCCGCCTTCTTAGGACCATTCTCATTCAGGTGGTAGCTCCTCTTAAAATCATAGAGAAGCCCCATTGCATGTCATGGTATGATCCTGCAGAGTGCAAAGGCTGTCCAATGCCAAGAGAGCCTGTGCAGCTGCGCAACAGGAGGAGTCGAGTACCATTCATGTCTTGCACCTGGGGCTCAAGCTGCTCTTTCAGTGTCAGCACTACATGCAGCAGGGATCATGCGCAGTGGCAAGTGTGGTCGACGCAGGGACTGCTATCTTTATCCTGATCTTGTACGCAGCATCAGTAAACTGCTGCTCAACAGTGCCAAGTGGTTAGTGGTGCGGCATGTCGTGCAGGTGCAGAAGCTGAAGCTGGACACGGAGGCGGCCATGCTGGAGCTGGACCAGATCCTGCGCGCGAATGAGCTGACGGTTGCAGTGGTGGCCGCAATACCCTCCCTGGCGATTGCGGGTGGCACGGGGTACCTGCTGATCCGCTGGATCACACCCTCGCCGCCAGACCGCAAGAGCGAGGCCCTGCCGGCTAGGTAAGGACGGCCTTCAGCCCCATGACCAAACCGCTGCTGCTGCTGAGCACAGCTTCCCGCATTCAAGTCCTGAGTCTTGCCAGACTGGAAGCCAGAGGAATTCTGCAGACCCTGAGGCTATGTAGCCCGCCTCACTTTCCTGCCAAGGAGTGCCCATCTTTGACATGTCCTTGGCTGTCAAGTTGACTTCCCGAAATCCTAAGGGACTTCTGCCTGCTTGAAATACTTTCAGCATACTTGTAACCAGCAATGGGCAGCTCAGCATAGGAAGGGCCTGCACGCATAAGGAAGAAATGCGCAGCAAGATGGGCGCGCTGCTTCTGCAGGATGGCGCTGGTGGAGGCTGAGCGGGCGCTGGAGCACTGGGCCACAGACGAGGACTCTCTCGAAGACCAGGGTGCCGTCATCTGGCGCACAGCCCAGGTGCCCTCCAGCATGTCTGTATGTCACCCTAGGGAACTCGAGGATACTGAGGTGCTGCTGCATCCTGCACTCGCAGTCACAAGCAAAGTGCGCTGCGTGGGCTCCTTGGGAGAGCTTTCCGGAGTACCTTGCGCAACTGCAACCTCTTGCATGGCTCTACTGGGCAGACTGATGATGAGTCACAAAGTGTCCACAAAATCAGTTGAGTGAAAGCACAGCAGAGAAAGATGCATGGCTTGCGCCACGTGACAGAAAGGGACCAGCTCATGGTGCTGGACGCACAACGTGTCGCACGTGATGCAGGTGTACTGGGAGACAGCAGGCCTGTTCAGGAGGCACTCTGGCGTGGGGCTACCGGGCATGTCTGCTCAGTCAGAGTGGCACAATCTGCGCCAGGACCTGATAGAGCTCATAGCCCCGGGGCAGCCAGACACCAAGCAGAAGATCTGCCAACGCATGCAGCGTGTGTACTCATTGTTCCAGCCTTGATTTTGAGCCGTCTTGCAGCATTGATGCTAGACAGTGTCACAGCTGTTGCCAGTGGCAGTCCAGTATTGAAGTGCAGTGTGGATATCATGTGTCACCCAGATAAATTCAGCTTGCCATATTATAACTTAGGCACCCTGAGCTTGCAGATGTATATGTTTGCGGCAGCACCCTATGATCTCGCTCATAATTGGTGCTTTTACAGCCACCTTGACAACAGTAGACAGATGTTAAAACATTGTTACTTGGAGCTTGCTTATCACTCAGGCCCTGTACTACCTATAGCCATATGGGCACATGAATGCTTCTTTGCTTAAAGGCAGGACCCCTTGCACAGCACTCCTGCAGTGACTGCCTGGTCATCTTTAAGATACTATTCAAATCTGGTCTGCGCCATGCTCTTCCCTAGGATCAGGCCCACATGCGATCCGGATACCGCACTCTTGCACAATTGCAAGCCACAATGGCGACTTTTGCAGTGCACATCATTGCAAGGCGCTGCGCCATCTTCAGAGACACAACCGCGAGGCGCCAGGACCTGCTCACAGCGCTGTGGCTGCTTCTGTTGCGGCCTCTGCCTGCTCATCAGTAGGGGGAGCGTCCTTGGTGCCAAACTCTGTGGGGCCTGCCCCTGCACAAGCACAGTGCTGCCTCATGTCAGCTCCTGCACCCATAGTTGTCTCCAGGACGGAATGGGTTCATTGAAGCCAGGCCAGGTGAACAGGATTTCATCAAGCAGGAGCCACAGCTGCTGTAGGCATGTTTGGCCAGGTGAATGTTGAGCCAGAGAGCATGAGATTCCATGCTGCAGCCAGCACAAAGTGGCCAATGGGAGCGCAGGTCATGTGCCGAGCTACAACCTGAAACAACACGCTAATCAGCTTGCAGGGCCAACATATCTGTTGGGGCCTGCTGCTGTTGAGGTGCTTCTCTTCAGCAGGCAACTGTATATTGAGCGCTAAGATCTGTTCAAGTGATTGAAGAGGGTACCTGCTGGTCTGGAGTCGCCGCTGCCTGTGCCAGAGGGAGCGGTGGCTGAGCCGCCCATGGGAGCTGCCTCTCCAATGCCTGCTCCCCCAGCTGCAGCCCTAGCTGCTGAAGCAAGGGTCAGGAAGGGCCCCAGGGAGTTGGACACCATCTGTGCATCGCCAACCTCTGCCTGCAGCCCACAGATTGCACTGATAGTCGCCCTAGCAGCAAGAGCATGCACAGGGCAGATGGATGGAGGGAAACTAAACGCAACAGCCTGATAGCAAATTCGAAAGGGGCATCGGTGAGGCTCGAAGAGCGCAAATGATGGCCGTCAAGGGAAATTTGGCGGGTATGACATGTCTGACTCACCACAACTTGCTGAATGTATGGGCATTTGCTGGCTGCAGCTAGGACCTCCGGGTCTGTCACTTGCTGCACAAATAATACAATGTCAGGTTGTGTGCAGTTGCGATAATTTCACGCAAACGAGAATAAGCTTCTGTTCAGCATCGCTGTGACATCTTCCTGACATAAGAAGTACAATGGCATGCAAAGTCGATCACCATTCATTCAACGCTTTCACAGGCAGTGTACAGCTCTTAAGATAACGGGGCTGATTGGAACATATTGGTTGCTCAGGAGATGGCGCGTCTTATTCATCACCTGGGTGCTTGCCATCTTGTTGCTCTCTGTCAAGCCACAGATGTTGTGTCGTCACCTCTTCAGCTTAAACAATGGCCTGGTCAGGAAAGTTGATGCTCTTTGGCTCATCTGACCAGGCAAACAAAGGAGGGACCTCGCACGTGGCATCCAGTCATCTTCCGGAAGAATGCCGAAGAATGCCACACCTGGCGAGGGCTGAGCTCAGCCAGCAACACCGGTGGCAACTACACAGAGATCGAGAAAGGTGAAGGTTTGAAGGTCCAGGGCTGGCCGAAATCACTTGGCTTGCATCCGGTCCGATCGGCCAGACAGGATCAAGCCGCAGCTTTGAAAGACCTGAGGTATTCCTCGTCTCCAGCAAAAAGAGGTATGGTCTGCCATCTCATATCAAATCATTTTGGAGCCCCTAATTGAGCAGAAAAGGATCATCTGCAACAGTGTTCGGTCCCTGCTGTCGCCTAACCTTAGTCCTTTGCATGCCTCCTTGGACCTGCCTCTCATCCTGTCGTCACCTTCCCGCCGATCTATCCAGTAACACTGGTATATTTAGAGGAGGTTGTGACTCTATGTGAAGTCGAGAGTGCAGCTGGCAGCGTTGGAAGCTAACTGAGCAGTCTTGCATGGGGGTCGGGCTCAAGTACTGGGGTTGTTCGAGCACAGCTCAGGAGTGCCAGATATCACCTTCATAGATCTGAGTTTGATGTTGCAGTGAAGGCGGTGTAGTGGAAGCAGCATGAAGGGGCAGCCTGTCCACGACAGCGCGAGGGCCGAAGTCCAGAAAGACCATGAACGCGTCAGCTGTGGCTTATTTTGGGCAGTGGGGAAGTACAAACCGACTAATTGTATGATCGTGAGCTCAATCGCCACTGATCAAGCACTTCTCCCTAGATTCCGATGTGCACTGAGGCCAGGCACAGTAATGACCGCTTTGCTGGTGCGCAGCTCTGCCAGAGGCCATTGAACGGGGTGCTCAGCAAGCCCAACTACAACAACGACTACATTGCGCCGAAGTTCCGTGATCACCTGATGCCTGCCAGGTATGCTCCAACCTTGGCATTCTTATGTGGCCTTCATGTGGTAGCTGCTATACTCCTGCAGCAGGAGTCCTGGTGCTCTACCCAACACACAGGCCCTTAAATTAGCAGCACCGTGCAGTGCCATAATAGCTGCATTCCCATATAGCTGCAGTCTATCGTATAGCGCTCTTGCTGGTTGCTTTGCAGGAAGCTTTTCTACACTCTGCCATTCTCCAACACCCTCTACAAGGTGATCTGCAACTCCTCGTCCCACCCTTGAAGTGCTTGATGGCATGTGTGGACCATCCTGGGTGCGTATGTCATATGCAGCAAAGAATGCTGTGCCTCAGAATAGCTATGAGCTGTTGTGGTCTTGCAAAACATCAAAGGAGCTTCTGCCATGTGGCTACTGCTACAGTGCACTGCACCTATGCAGTGTGAATGTGGATGTGCTTCAGGGAGGCATTAAACTTCCAAAGCAGCACGCTAGAGCTTGCTGACCATTGTCTGATCTGATTACGCAATAACACTGTGTTGTGGGCGCGCAGTATGTCCTAGAGCAGGTAATCGGGCTGCAGGGCATGATCAATTATGTGGACGCCCGGACGTCCTGGATGGACGACATTGTGAAGCAGGCGCAGTGGCAGGGCGTTGCGCAGGTGCGCATCAGAATGGCACCTGTTCTTATGTGCTGCACTGCCCAACCACTGCGCTTTGCAAGGCCACCACAGGACAGGAGGAATAGAGATATCACAACATGCATTGGATACTGACTGTAGACATACCATGTATCTTGCTGAATTCTTTGCTGCTGTGTAGGTGGTTGTCATCGCAGCGGGGTACTGCACACGGGCCTACCGCCTTAAAGAAGGCAACACCCAGGTATGCCCCATGGCTTCAATGCGATGTTATGGAGGCTGCACGGGCAGTCATGCCTTGTGCACCGCAATTTGCAGTCACCAGCCTCGACTGCGCACGGGCACATGTTGCCAACTGGTACTAGTGCACAACTAGCAGGTCATGCTGCTGTTCATGCAACTTGCTAATGATGCGGTGAGGTCAAATCCTGAGCATTCAAGCACTGTAGAGAGCTCCGGCTGGAGCCAAGCCTGCTTTGGCTTGCACCGCAGTTCCTTCATAATTTGTCTTCTGGTCTGCGCAGTTCTATGAGGTGGACATGCCCAAGGTGTCTCAGAAGAAGATTGACCTTGTCAAAGCTGTCATACCAGACAAAGACAAGGTTTGCTGCAGCTCCATGTGCTGTGCACAGCCAATGTGCTGCCATGTGGTCATGCCCTGGTGTTGTCTCTCTGAAACCATTCTTTTAGATCCAAGCTGACATTAACCTAAGCTGAAGCGTGCTCTTTGCAGTACCCAAGGCCCATCTATGTGGGCGCTGACCTGGCATCAACCCTGCTGGCCGAGGCCTTGACCAGCAAGGGTTTTGACCCCAGCAGGCGCACCCTCTTCACATGCGAGGGCATCTTTTGCTACCTGCCCCAGGTGCTGCCTACATTGCCCGTTCTTGTCTTCTTATTGTGTAGTCGCCACTGTCTCATGTCAAGACACCCACAGCTGCAGTGAACATGATGCTTATGTTCCACCTGAGACTCCTACAGTTGCAGACAATCCTATTTATCTGGTAATGTGGGCGACCATGGTCGGGTGAAGCTGTGGGGCCTTAACAGGGCATGACACAATACCTCACCACATCATGATGATCAAGGCTGCATGCAGGCTGCAGTGGACGGGCTTCTAAAGCAGATCAGCGCCCTGGCGGCGCCCGGCAGCCGCCTCTGCTTTGATGCAATGCACAAGCCATACATGGACGGCCGCGTGCGCTACCGAGGCTACTCCTGTGGCAGCGTGGTACGCTAAATCCTGCCCAAAGAATTTCATACGTCTTGGAAGCATGTCTATGCATGAGGAATACAAGGCCAGATCAGAGGCTGGCCCTCGTGCGCCTCCACATTGCCTAGCCTTGTGTAGTAGCAGGGACGACGAGTATAACCAACATACTGTCCATGTTCACTAGTGGACAGCTCCTGAAACAGGTGCACGCATGCAGGCACTGAAAGCCAGGGGAGAGCCGCTGCTGTCAGGCTTTGAGACCACCTCAGAGGGCATCAATGCCCAATTTACACCCCTGCAGTGGCAACTGACAGAGCTGTTGAGCCCCAAGTAATGCCCCTTCCGCTCTTTGCCACTCATTGTATTGCTGCCCTGTGTAGCACCACACTCTAGGCCTGGTATATCTTTGGTTTGCTACAATTATCTGGCGCTTATGTCTCCACTGTGCCTCTAGAGGACCACAGTGATTGACTCTGGCTCTGGCTGGCTGGCAAGGGTCACTCAATGCTGCAAGCTTATGATGCAGAGACATGATTGAGAAGCGCTTCAAGCACCTCAAGTGGCGCGAGAAGCGTCCGCCAATCCTCCCCTTCAACAGCTACGTCCTCCTTGAGAAGCTGGAGCCAAAGTTTGAGACACAGGCAACACCTGCTCTGGCAGCTTCTGCCACAAAGACAGCAGCAGAGCAGGCATGCCCAACAGCCCAGGCCACGCCAGCAGGAGTAGTTGAGCTGTTAGAGACCGCAACGGTGAAGCAGAAAGGGGACGTGAGTTCTACAAGCCATCCCCTTCCAGTCTGAGGCCTGGCAGAGACGTATCTGCATATGGTCCCAACTTGGGGTGGCCCTTTTCCGGCCTTCACACAGCGGTGTGTAAGCGTGGGACCCAAGCACATCGCATCAGCTCTCTTTCCTGGGAGTGCCATAGATATCATTGTGCCTTCAATGCAGGTTCAGGACTTCTTCTATACAACCATTGTACCTCCCTAGCCATAGGAGTGGAAACTAACAGAATGCCAAGAGTGAGTGGCTGGGAGAAAGTCGAGAACTAAGCTCAACGGAATCTTGCCGTTCAGCATGAACGCAGGGTCCACTGGTCCCGTGTGCTCAAGATAACCTTCAGCAATTGCAGCAATCTGCTATGCTATGCTATTTGATATATATTTGCAAGAGGTTCAAGTATTGTGTCCTGTACAGATGCATGCAGACATGCAGAATTCCGCTTAGTATCAGCAAGTTGCACGCATTGTCTTCCTGCTTGCTTACGACAGTGGCCACTCTGCAAGACAGTCAAACTTCTGTGGCACTGGATTTCTACAGTCCGCTATAAGTGATTTTCCGTGCAACGTGCTAGTCTGCTAAGCAGTATGGTATTCCAGGGCTCAGAATGGAGCATTACAGACAATGACCATAGAGTGAAGGACCAAGAGTGAGATCTGGTTTGAGTACTAGGATATTCATCATGATGCATTACAACAAGCTTGGCACTTCTTGCCAACATCTGCAGTCCAGGGCATGATGCACAGAAGTTACCATAGGCATCTCACAGAAGACGCCGGTTAGTGTTTTGAGTACATTTCTTAGGTTGAGAAGACTGGCAGAGCCAATGGAAGGGCGAAAAATAGACCAATCATGAAAGCACTCAGAGGCATTTCTCCTATCTGATCCGGTCACTCCTTGTTGCGGGCCTATAGGAGGCCCACAATAAGAGATGTTCAAATTGTATACATCAGATTGGCAATAAGACTCGCACCTGGAGAAGCTCGCTATGCATGTACATCAGACCACCAGAAGATTTAGCAGCTTCACTCTTGAGTGCGGTCCACCCCACAAGTCCATGTTCACAAACCACATGGCAGCATGCAATCTGCCCTAAAACTTCAGCTTCGGCTGACTCTCGACCTCTACATGCGCAAGCATGTGGTCAGGAGTACAAATGACTGGCATGCATTGGTTGCTTGGGAAAGGTCCTACATGGATCACCATGCATGATGCTTTTGTGCACCTCCCAACAATCGATGCTACAAGATATTGATCTTCTAGAAGCGGCTGAAAAGTCATTATAGGGAAACAGGATGCACCTTCCCTGGAGTCAATGCCATAAGGCAGGCGAAATGCCAGACATTTGTGAGCATATGGCAGCGGTAACAGGCGGCCCACTGCACTCAGCAAGATAAATCCCTGCACTGACCGGCTTTTGACTAATAAGATGTCACAGCAAAGCCTTAGGGCATGAGATCGACACCAGACCCTGCATTGGCAGCAAAATCCCAGGGGCTCAGCCTTGGGAACATCCTAAGAGACCCTACATTGCGATGATGAGTGTGTTTCTGTATCTACCCGCTTGGCTTGAGCCTCTCCTGCAGCAACTTCCCCAATCTGTCCATGGCGGTGTCTGGTGCGCTGGACTGCTGTGCCTGCTCCAAAGCTTGTGCTGCTTGCTTGTCGTCTCCAAGGTATGCATACGCCTGCAGCATTTTACTGCTCAGAGTCATCAGGATCTGCTGACGCCACAGGACGAACCTCTACTCTCCGTCGCAAGGACAGGGCTTGCACAAGCATGGAGGTGTAGCCATGGCTTGTTGCAACCACTCGAATACCCTTTGCAGAGCAAGTCCATGGCAGTCACCCATGGAAGTCACCTGTGCCCGCCGGAAGAGAGCCTTTGCATTGGCTGGATCAGCTTGAAGTGCGCGGTCACAATAGAGAGCTGCCAGGCAGAGGTCAGCCTTTTGACTCTTGCTGAGCCCTGCGCATGCCGCTCCCACTCGTAAGCAGCCCTCAGGAAATTCAAGCAGCCGTGACACACATATCCAACACAACAGCGATAAATCTGCATTGGAGTGCTGGACTCCAGATGACAGATATTCAATCTTGTGTACATGCATCGTCTTCTTAGCGGCACGGCTATCTCTACATGATCACTAGGAGTCATGCCGGTATCCATGTGGGGCATCTGCAGAATAGGGAGATTGCTATGGCTTGTGGTCATCACAGAGCACCTTTTGGAGGTTTTAGTGCGGGGGTGCCATGCACCGCCTTTGCCTGCTTGAGCAGGGATGCAGCCATATTCAGGTACAGCGCCTTCTCCAGGTCCGCAACCTTTGGATCCTTGATCCTGTCAACATCCCCTGCAAGGAGCTGAAGATCAGCACGGATGAATATTGTGGTATGGACAGCTGCTGACAGAGTGCCCGAGAGGCAAGCGCTGCAAGCGTGCAGATTGAATAGCTGCAACTAGGCTACAGCACCGGCAGCGATGAGCAAAGCATAATCCCCAGCACTCTTTCATGCAATCCCAGAGCAGAAAATGCTTTTGCATATCCAGCCTCATTGTGGCTTAGGCATATCTTGCTCCCTGACTGAGGGTCATTCTCCAGTGTGCATTATTACACCCAGCAGCGAGGGCATGGGGCATACCGCTTTCAAGAGCTTCCAGTCCTTTCTGATACATCAGTTCTGCCTCCTCATACTTGCCAGCCTTGAAGAGAACGTTGGCCTCTTCTTTGCGGCGCATGGCATCTGCTATGCTCCTGCGCACCGCAAGCTTCCTGAGAGGCCGCTGATGCCAGCACTGAGGGTGCATCTGTGAGAGCTGGAGCATCCTCAACCGCCATGCTGGTGGTGAAGCAGGCAAGGGTCCACCCGTGGTACCCTGGGAGATTGGGTGTTTCACAAGAGCCAGCCCAGGAGCGCAACAAGCAGTGCAAAGGCTATCGTACGGCCAGAGCAGAGCTGCCAGAGCAGAGTTGCTGCTCACCTGTCATCACAGCTGTTGCTGCCCGGTGTTGCCCCATTGGACACCACAGAGACCTTCTGGGGAGCAGGAGTTTTCACAGCAGCCTTGGCAATGCTGCGGGTCATGAGAGGTTCTAACTGGCCCTTCGTGTCGTGGCTCTCAAAGTAGGAAGGTAGTAGGAAGCTGGCTCTCTCCACTCAGACCCGGGAATGCCCAGCACCTTCCGCTGCTGCCTGTGCAGAAGGAAGTGTCTCAGCCACTCATCATGCAAGAGGTCAGTGTGCTCTCTATGAGGGTAATACAATCTGTGTGGCTCACAGTCAACAAGTCTGCCTGATCCCAATTGGGCACACCAATGGCACGTCCCTTTACCGGAACCACCTGCCTTCTAACATGACCGCTGTGTCGACATCAATGCAAATAGAGTTGGCTCCATGCTTATCTTTCCAAGACAACTGGTGTCACAATGTGCACTGCAGAGCGCTGTGATACGTGCAGGTGAAGTACCTGCTTGGGAGTGTCCTCATACAATTATATAGGAGAGTGTGCCGAAAGTAGTCCAGTTCGCCCTCTCCGCACTTGATAGTGTTCGACAGCTCTCCCATAGGGAACGCTTTCTGTGCAGCGGTGAACCTGAACAGTGGTGTAGACTTGAGGCCTGCATCCCAACAAAGACTATGGGCACTAGAAGTGCCATCACAAACCTCTTATGCAGCACTGGAGGAGCTGGTGCACACATTTCATGTCCCGCATGGGCAGCCTGTGGTATATGGCAGTCTGAAGTCAGGAGGGCATCATCAGTAGTCAGAAAAGCGGGCTGATGATGCCACACGCAAATTGCTTATGCATACTTAGTGAGAGCAAGACCAGAGAGTTGCTTGCTTGCACAATCATGGTGCTCTGGTCCTTCACAGCATGTATGTTGACTCATGCAGGAGGCCATTATGAGATAGCCATTGCTGATTGGAAACATCACAGGCTGGCGTGTCACACTTGCCTGTGCATCGCCTTGTCCATGTTCACTGACCCGCTGGGCTTACTCAGTGTCTCCAGCTCGTCACAGTATGACACCTGGCACAGCCACTATCACAACTCAAGGCATCTCCTCATGGATGAACAGCTGCCCTCTTCACTCAAGAGTCTTGTGGTCTCCTGGAATTGGCATTAAGTGGTGGCACAGCCGGCACCGCAGTCCTTGAAGAGATATGTGCAGACCTGTAGCAGGGGTTGACCATTCAGCAGCTGGCGGATGGGCAGATGCAGGAACAGCTGCATCTTGTCGGATCTGTCACGCCCTGGCAAGTGCGAGGCGTCCAGCTTGTGATGCATGCACACCTGCAAAGGCACAGGGCATTGCATTTTTAGGGCGGAGACAGTCATCTCTGCAACAGGCTGTCTTTCTTGAGCCTTCAGACTAAGTATAGAAACATCGTACGCAAGCCATAAAGCTTTGAACACAATGCAGGTCTCCATGCACATGTATGGTAGATATAGCAGTACTAGTCCTCATCCTTGGCCATACATTCAGCAGGCTGGTCAGACAGATGCCATGTCTGGCCGACAACCCCACTATGGATTCAAGATAGAAGCTTGTCTTCTACCAGTGTACCTATACAGGTTGGACTTTTGCCATCTGCACAGCTGGGGGTGCACAAGGGATTACCTTCTGCCAGGCCTTCACAAACAGAATCTGGATGGACTCCCGCGCATCATGCACAGCTGCCTCAACAGGGTCTTTTGGCTTGTCCCAACCCTCGCCAGATCTGTGCTCGGCCTGGAGGCTTTCCAGCGTCTCCTCCAGGTCACCCCTCATGGCTGTGTCTGTGTGTATGAACATGCCGACCATGTGCTTCTTCAGGATCTCTTCATCAGGCAGAAGCGGCAGCTTGTCGATGTCCAGCTTTGGCAGCAATGGCTCATCCTCAGGCCAGAGCTGGCTCTTCTGCAGCGTCACCATCAGCACACGCCGCTTTCTCGACACCTGTACATACGGCAGCATGACTCAGAGCTGCCATTCTCATAGGCACAGCATGTGTTTGTTGTTTATGAGGTTCACTTATCTGTGATACTTGACAGCATGGGACTGCTGAAGGTCAACACGCATCTGGGCCATTCACATGGACCCCAGTCCAGTGTTTTGCTATCATCACTGAGATGTGGGACTGCCAACGAGCAAACAAGCGTAGCCACACCTGAAGCTTGTGTCCGTGGTCAGTCACGGGACAGGCGAAGGTGCACTCCACTGGAGCCTTCCTGGAGATGACTTTGATCGACTTGGCAGAGGGAAGGCCAAATAAGGCTGGACCTACTGCTGCCTTGACTTGCACGCTGTTTACTGCACACATAACACGGAGCATGTCATACACCTAGCGAGCAATGCATTCAGATGCACAGGTATTGTCATGCTCCTGCCATCTGCAGGATGCAGTACCCAGGAAGACAGGATGCGGCAGGGAGGGCCAGCTTAGAATCACGGCACTGAGGCTGATAGACAGCCAACTCTGGTACAGAGATTACCCTCACAAGTAAGTGCAGAGATCACATTGTGTTGGGGAGGACGCTCACCCAGGTCATCTGAGGAGTAGCTGACAGTGATCAGGTAGCTGTCATTGCGCTCAGTGACACTCTTCAGGGAGAGCCCACTTGTGCCGGCTGGGCCCTCCCAAGCCTCTGCAAGCTGCACACGCGCAATGGGAGGCGGTCTGGCTTCAAAGCGGCTGCGGGTCATCCTTGACAGCTGCAGTGACACTTCAGCAGTCATAACAAGCCGCTTTAAGACTCTATGTCACTTGCTCCAACGCACACTAGCAGAGAAGTTACTCTGCAAGAACACTGCGGTTTCTGGGCCAGATGAGTTCCTCACATCTCTCTTCCTAAAGTGGCGCAAAATTGTGCTGCATGCAGTGAGCAGACATCTTGGAGGGGTGGCACCTCTTGTGACACACTCATAGGCGCTCCGTCCACAGCGGAGTGCAGCATGGTAGAAGTTGTACTCATGTCCGCGTGGCTGCTGTGCAAAACAAAGGCTGCCTGCAAACAGAGCCCTACTCGTTCAGTTGGTGGCGTCAGTGCAACAGGAATGCATAAGATAATGCCACTCACAGCGGCTGATGGCTGTGCCCCTCTGAGATACGCCACTGCGCATATGCAGCATTGCCTCACTTCACTGGGCAGTGCTGAGGTTTCACTGATACCTCAGATCCCACAATTGCATATGTGCCAAATGTAGTTGCTACTGGCATCCTGCAGCGAGCAATACCGATTTCGCAGCACCTCCTGGCCTCCCTGCAAATGTGCAGGGCAATAGATAGATATGGGCAGAGTGGCATCCACCTTAGATGTGGAGCTGTCGTAGCCCACACAGTTGAGGGTCTGCTGGAACTGTGTGACAACTTCCTCCGGGCCCACAGTGCCCGCCATAAGGCTGGCCATGAACTGCGCCTGGTCTATGAGAGCCATCCTCAGCATGGGAATCACCGTGCCTGCATACACAGCCCGACACCCTGTTGCTGCCAGGACAGGTCAAGGCTGATGCACTCCTATGCCCTACAAATATGTGCTCACACATCCCTGTCTGCAACAGTCACCCTGCAGTGCCACTCGAGCATTATCACCATGCCCACAAGGCGTGTGAGCCAACGCTCTTCGGCATGATTACACATCATAGGTACCATTGCCAAGCGACAAGCATCAGTTTGGGGAGTCAAGCGAGGAGATTTCATCTCACCTCTCTTGGACTTGAGCTCCTCGAAGTCTGTGTGGTCGTGGCGCCCACGGAACACAGTCAGCTCCCCTGGTTTGCCGATGTGCTGCGCCAGCTTGTCTGCCAGCAGCCAGCACATCCAGGTGTCCCACTCCGCCTTCTGATTCTCACGCAGGCCTAGCGCGCTGTGCAGAGCGCTTGCATTTTCGCTCCAGCTCTTGTGTGTATCTGCAATCAGACTCTCCCCCTGAGCTCAGTCAAAAGGTGCAGCTGAATGCAGCGTGCCCTTCTGGTATACAGTGTTATGGACATGTATCAGATGATCCTTCTGAGTCCTCAAGCTGCCTGGCTAATCAGAAAGACAAATGCATAAAGAGAACAGGGTCTCCATACATCTCAAATGGCCTGAAGCGTTCTCGTGCATGTCAATGCTTTTGCATAGAGAGGGGAAGACGCACCAATGATGCCGGACACTCGTGACGCTGCTGAGATGACGGCCAAAGCCAGGCTGGGGGGCGTAAGCGCAATGTTCTGGTTGACAATCTGTGCAAGAGTGCCCAAGCTATGGTGCTGGCAGCATCGCTTTGCCAAGGCCCTGAGGCCTTTCATTATGTCGCATGCCTCATCACCTACAGATCAGCAACGTGCATTAAGTGCCAGATCAAGCCCCAAATTCAAAGCTGCCCTACCAACAGCAACTTGACCCTTCACCTACGCCTTCATCAACATTCTTGTAGCCAAGTCAGCCATATGCTGCCGCAGGATCTGACTATGATGATACTCATGTGAGCAATGAAGGGGCTAGAGCAGCAGATCGGTGTTTGAATGTCCTACATAGCATCATCTGTACTGCCAATGCAACACAGGTGTGATCAAGATAGCATAGTAGGTGGGTGTCACACCTTTCACATGCGGAGTATGCCTGCTGGGAGGGACAGCGGCCCACTCAAACCGGTCATGGTAAGCACAGGGCTGGGTCCCCCGGCTCAGATCATTCAGCAGGCGTACCCCCAGGAGTGTGGGATACATCTGCACAAGGCAGGTCACCATGAGCCCTCCATGTGGGTAAGACGCATCTTGGAGACCACAGCCTCCTCTTGAAGACGGAGCCATTACTCGTACCTCAATACCTTAAAGGCATGACCATGACCATTGAGCAAAGAACTCTGCAGGGCTATCAATGCATGAAGAGTATGCTTTACCTGG
Source organism: Coccomyxa viridis (assembly GCA_963930925.1). Classification (NCBI taxonomy): domain Eukaryota; kingdom Viridiplantae; phylum Chlorophyta; class Trebouxiophyceae; family Coccomyxaceae; genus Coccomyxa; species Coccomyxa viridis. Next base: position 162,915 of record CAWVOJ010000007.1, on the reverse strand, counting down.
TTCGGTACGCCCAAGGCATTATCCAGATAGGACCGCATGGACCCCTGCCACACCATGGTCTGTGTGAAGAGCCTGCAAGGCATATGCTGCCAACTTCAGGCGGACTTTTCCTTCTGCCTGCTGGCAGCGTCTTCAATCCATGCATCATGCATTCATCTGATCTACAACTCTGCCAACCACAAGTTTCCATGCCGGGGGGACTGCATTCGGAGGGGAAAAGCCACCTGGCGGCTGGATGGCTTTCAAGGCGTGGCGCAGCCATGAGGATGGCATTGAGCAGCTCCACATTGTCTGCCAGGTTGGATGTGTCGATGGCATCAAAGCGCGCTGACTCGCTCAGCCCATAGTCGCATAGCGCCAGCGCGTCCATGGCTTGCAGCTTCACCTCGACTCGCAGACGCTTGCATGCGAAGACAAAGGCACGCAGCATTGCAGTGAATTTGTCCAGGCACACCTGCACATCAGCAGTAAAAGCAACACTTGCACCGTGCTACAGTAAAGGGCCATGGGCGGCTGCAAGCCTGGATGGATATGGGTAGTAGCAAACAACAAGCATTTGCTAAGCATGCGTGACTATCAGCTCGCTCTTTGCGCTTCACAATCCTGATATCATAGCATGGAAGGCTCAGAATTCCTGAAGACGCGGAACCTGGCATAGTCAAGCATGGGTTTCCTAAAGGGTGGGAACATAGAGGAGAAGGGCCTGATCACCTCCAGCAGCTGCTGTGAGGAGCCAGACAGGCTGTCTGTGGGCTCCAAGGGGTAGTAGTTGGAGAAGGCACATGACCCATAGTGCACTTGCCAGGCCCAGGTGCCCGGCTGCAGGAGTGTAGGGTTGGCCACCATATCAGCCCCTGAGGTATTGCGAAGGTGTGCAGAGCCTGTTTCAAACCAGCGCTCCATCTCAGGGCGAAGCTTCTGCACACGCAGACGGATTCAACACTTCTGGATCATGAGCATGAGGCCGGTCTGAAGTCAGCAATCACGCCACCGATATAAGCACTCCCAGGGGAATGAGAGAATCATGCAGACTAGCAGACACCTCACTGAATTTGCTCTGAGCATCTATGAGGACATGGACTCTGTGGCTTACTATGGCTATGAGATGCATATAGGGGCACATAGGACATGGACTCTATGGCCTACTATGGCTATGCATTGCATTCAGGGGCACAGATGCAGCACAGCGGCAATTTCTGATGCTGTGCTCTGTAGGGCTTTATGTGAGCAGTCTAGGCTGGGGCCCACCTGCCAGTTTGCCACATCAAGAATGCCAGGGCTGACTCGTCTGAGCTCCCCCTCCGCGCATCCCTCGGTTTTCTGCTTGAAGCCTGCGATCTCCACGGCACCAGATGCAAGGCACTCTTCGATCCAATTCCTTCGCCTCTGGCGGGCTTCATCCGCGGATGGAAAGCACGCATCTGCAGTTGCGCTAGCCCACGCCTGCCAAGTCTTTCTGACTTCCCCATCTCTATATGCAGGCTGCACAGGTGCACAGCTTGTCAAAGCTTGGTATCTGCTTGAACTCACCAAAGACAGGTGAAGGGACGGTGGAGAGCTGCTTCAGGGTATCGAGGCACACTTCTGCAAAGCCATGAGGGCACTAAGACTATAGCACAGTATACTCACCTGTTTCCTGAATCCCCTTGCAGCAAGCGCTGTAGGTAGCCTGAGAGGCGCGCTGCCTGCTCAGGAAATAGGTCCACGCAACTCCAGACCGCCCACAGCAGGGCCATGTCCTCCTCTGAGTCAGGGTCCAGCTCACTGGCCTGCAGCAGCAGGACACCGCATCCCCTTACTCTCGCACTCCCTGTGAGTGCACAGCAGCAGGACAATCAAGACATCATTCACTGATGTCTACTCTCAAGTCTAGGTCAAGCTCACTGCCTTCACCAGCGGTGTGGGAATCAACATGCTACCCGGGCGCCGTAGACACCAAAGCTATTGATCTCACATGATCGCTCCTCTCCTTCTCTGGGGTTGTGTGTAGGGGCATATACTTCGGCAGGTCTCAGGCAGATCACAGGCAAACAAGAGACCGGATCGATGGAAAGCACCAGCAACCTCTATGTGCCCGAGCTATTCCACACACCATATGCATGCTAGGACACAGCGGTCTGAGCTTCGCACCATGAGCAGCAGGAGCCCAGCACGCGCGATGATCTCAATAGTCCGGTCATTCAGGGTCAGCTGCAGGAGCTTGAGCTTGCCGTCCTTTCCAGCCTCACCAGCTGTGGCAATGGCATTCCTAGGATCCCCGCATCCCAAGAACAATGCCTACACAGAAGATCCCAGCGTCAATAGGACATGCATTGCCACATCTGCTATCTGTGGCAGCACCATCCTGTTCCTTCCGGCTGGCTTCTGACAGCTTGGCCTGAGACGCACGCATTTCGCTATACTGAGACGCTATGAAAAGGCGCCATCACGCTGCCCGTACAATTTGCTGGGGCAGACAGAATCTTGCACACCAGATGAGGATCGCTAAAAGAGACGTGAAGATGGATGACAGACCTTGATCTCTTCTCTGCCCAAAGTATTCTGGTAAATTGATGCGGCTCTGGTGTTTCCAATGGGGTAGAACATTGGCTGGACATCCATGAGGACAGTTCTGCAGCAACTGGGATGGTATTTGACTTCCTTCATCTTGCCTAATTCCGAGGAGTTCAGCCTTTACGCGGGTAAACACCCTTCTACACCTGTGGCAACCAAGCCCAGCACAACCGTAAGAAATGCTCAAAGCAAACACCGCGTTCCAACCACAGTGGAACTTCTTCTTCTCCTGAATTTGCCAAGGGGGCAAATTGAAGACGTTGAGCTCCATGCTGCTCGGGCATACCTTCATGTCCTTGTCCCATCCAAGGGTGTCCAAGGCCCAATTCGATGCTCTTTGACGTGCAGCATCTAAGGAAGCTCTGAAGATACAGAGCTAGACTGCACTGGCGGTGTCCTTGCTGAGCATCAATGCGCGACAAGACCAGTCGTGACAGTAATCATGCCCAGATCGTAATTCAAATGCTCATCTCCACATAGGCAGTAGCGTTGGGCGTTGTTTGCAACATCTGTCCTAAGCTGTAGCACTTCCCTCCCGCAGAGTCACATTCGTGCGTGCATTATGCTGGAGGAACAATGGATCGCATGTCCTCGCAGAGGGCAGTGTGCTCTGCTGTGCTGTGCTTTGCACGTGCACCTTTACATATTTTAATTCCCTTCAAGCAGGACCCCTGTCAAGCAGCGCTCAGGCATGGTACGTACAGCAGGCTGTCAGGCAGCAAGGCCAATGGCACGCAAGTCACTATACAAGGACTGCTCTGTCACACTCGCTGTATCTCTGCCCCAGCATGTTTGCTCAGATACGCTTCTTCAAGGTTCACCAGATCCCTCTTGATCTGATTCACCACCTCCGGCTTCATCCTGTCATGGAAAAGGGTCCCCTGCAGCGCCACAAGGTCCCTTTCGCAGGAGTCCGGCAGTACTTGTGATTGGAGGAAGACAGCCAAGCACTGCCCAACAGCCATAAGCAAGCGGGCTGAGCAAACTTGTCTTCTGCATCAGAGAGAAGCGCCCATGACGTGTGTGTGAGATAGCATATGATCATGAGCTGATGCAGCCCAACAAGCCATCTTCATAATTGTCAGCTCCAGGAAGTGCTGCTATGTCCACATCAGCCAATGGAAAGGCAGGGCAGCATGATGTGGGTGTGCTCTTGTGGAACAGCTGCTCGTAGCATGGGTGAACAGCATGGGCCTGCAATTGCTCGAGCACCTGCAGGTGGTCATACTCGTGCTGGAATATCCGCGCCTGCCAGCCGTTGAGGGTGAGCATCATGGTCTCCCCCTTCACGTTCTGCGCCCTCACTTTCACCTTCTGTGGTCTCTGCACGACAGCAACAACGGCTGAGCACCATGGTATGCATGCTGCGGAACCATGCAACTCCCTGCGCATTTCTGCTGGACGTTTTGGTACCTCTGGAGCAACAAAATCACCCCCTAGCGGCGCATTACAAACACAAGCAGCGGCACAGAGATCGGCGGTCTGTACAGAGCCTGAACACTGAGGGGTGACTTGTGGTCCCCTCCTCTAGCAAAGCTCCTGGGCCATGGTGCATGTCAATGATGCTGTCAGCAACAGCTGTCTCACCTCAACATCAGCAAAGATCCTGGGGAAGGACAGGCAGCCCTCCTCAGACGTCTCCCGCTTGCTGCTGGCATTCAGGATCTTAGGGTTGACCAGAATGAACTCCTCCTCTCCCCGGCGGCCGCTGGGGTTATACACCATCAGCCGCACGTTGACCCCCACCTGAGGCGCTGCCAATCCCACGCCATCATCCCTGCAGTGTGGCATGTGACAACTGTGCATCTTTCTAGAAGGGCAGACACAGCTTGGCATGCGCTATGTCCCTTCTGTCACGAGGGGCATAAGATGTCTCACATCAGGACACGTAGCTAAGATGAGCATCCTCACTTATCGGCCCTCGGACACTGGACTTGAAAATGCGCCAGCATGGCTTAACAAAGCGCATGGTGCACACCGTCACCCTCCTCTTGCCACAACTCACATGGGATCAGGAGTGGGAGAGGCATCTCTGAAACTCCGGAGCTCAACATGTATGGGTAGCTGAGTAGGGGTAACGAACAGGGAGAGCTCAGTAGGGAATGCAACAGGGCTGAAAGAGCATGAGCTGGCAAGGTAGCAGCAGCGAGTGCCATGAAGGCTTACCCATTGTACATGACCTCTAGGAGCTCCTTGCCCAGCTGCTCCAGCTTGCTGTCAAAGCTGCCTATCTTTGCATTCACAGCCCTGAGCCTGGGATCCGGGTACTTGATGATCTGCAGGGGCCTGCTCCACTGCAGGTCCTTCACTGCAGCATCAGAGAGCACACTTCGTGTCTTAAGCACAGAGAAAGGCTGCTTGAAAAGGGAAAGTGGCCAGAGAAGAGCAGCACCTACTGGTGTCTTGGACTCTACAGCAGCAGCTGATCGTTCTTCCTGCTGTGCTTCCAGCTCTCTGAAGAGTGCGCCTCCCCTTGCTTGTGTCCTTACATCGGACGCACGTCTACCCCTGGTTGTCCTAGCAGCAGAGCTTGCAAGTCTCTGTGCCCCTGCTCGGCAGGCCAGGAGCCGGAGCTGCTGGCCTTTTGCAAGGGCACCGAACCGCATGATGTCACTCACACAGTGATAAAATATCTGAGTCTGTAAGAGAGATGTAGCAGCGCTTGAGACTGTATAAATGCAGGCCTTCTTGCCGTTAGTAGGAGGCCTTGCCCCGACAGCGTTGCAGCTCTTACACCAGACCTTCGAACGTGAAAGGCTTCCAAAAGAATGATCTGGGGCCTGGCAAATCTGCTGGGCGTCCCAAGGCCAAGATCCTTATGACGGAAATTTGGGCAACATGGGCAGCACGAGGGCATGCAGAGCCTGCTCGCATTCATTGAAGCCTCTGAGCACCAAATCTGAATGTTATTGACCTCTCGTTGTCTTAACGCGGATTGCTAGGAGGGTCACGCCAGCCTTTCACAGTAATACTGCGAAGCTTGACAGAAGGCACTAGCATGCTTGCAGTAGTCGGAGAACATAGCTGAGACCAAATCATGTCGTCGAAAGCACCATTCTTCCGGATAGCCTTTCTGCTACTGGCTCTAGGGAGCAGCAGCAGCAGCAGAGCACAGGCAAAATCGTATGACATCGGGGGAAAAGTGCTCTGGCCAGGTACGCAGGTATTCGGAAGGTTGATATCTCATACATTTCGACAATTCACGAATGAGATGCTGACTCCTGTTTTAATGCAGGAGACGAGGTTGCAGCATCAAAGATAAAGCTGATCCTCAGCACAAATGGAGAGATCGTGCGCTATGGCTGGACCCGGGGAGACGGGCGATTTAAGATCCCGAACGTCCCAGTAGGATCACATCTGTTGGAATTATCAGCCCTTGGGTTGCTGTATCCTGAGGTACGAGATACTGCGAATGCCCCTGTATAGTCCTCTCAGGTACGATGCATTTGGCAGTAGGAGGCTTCACAGTCAATAGTCTGGCTTGTAATGCTTGTATGTTTGCATCCCAGTGGTCTTCTTGAGACTTTGCATACCATGCAGCTGAGGGTGGATGTCAGTGCGGATGGAAAGGTGCTTGCTACCCTGGCAGACAATGAGCTCCAGGTGATGTGCTTATCAGACTCCGAGGTCGTGACGCTGAAGCAGCCTCATCCGAAAATGTATCTGTGAGGTTGCCTTGTGCAGTGCAAACCATGTCAGTGAGCAGGGTGATGAAGCATGCTGCGTTAGGTGCACATCCATCATGCTGGGGTCGCAGAGCGCTGTGACGGCTCATTAAAAGGCAGCAGGATGTGCCACTCATATGTAGTGTGTCTGCAGAGGCTGCCAGAGCCACTTATCATCAGGCCTGCTGGACGGGCTGAGTACTTCGAGGTGTGCTCATCACCGCTCTATTGAGATATTACGATGGCAGTTTAACCAAGTCATGTGCTTCTCAGCTTGCAGGCTCTTGCGCCTGAGGTATTGCACATGTTGACTTGGCGTACTGGCCTTGGTGCCATGGCTGTGTCAATACAGACATCCTTGATCTTGCGGAAAGGAATGGAGAGCAGTACAGGTACTGGAGCAAGCTGACTCAAGTGTGACGTGTCTGATGTGCAGAAGCGGACACCATTCAACGTCATCAGCTTCATCAAGACCCCCTACGGGCTCATGATAAGTGAGCAGCCTGTGTCCTTCTGGAAAAGATGGCACTGGCTCCTGAGCCGGCATCGTGTTCTTTCTTTCCAGCATCAGAGGCTTCAGAAGCCATGCAGCACATGCCATCTTTGTGCCTTGTGCATCCTCTTGGCATCTGCGCCATTGCATCCTGCATGTGCTCAGTACTTGCCGTGGTGCCTATTCCATAGAGTCCTTTCAGTGCTGGTGTGACTGGCAGCGTTTGGTATTGTGCGGCCTTCGTGCTGCCTGTCCAATGCCGGGTACCAAGGATTGGTGTGTCTTGCAGTGTTTGGAATCTTTGCGGTCTTTGTGCTGCCAAAAATGAAGGTGGATCCGGAGGAGTACAAGGAGCTGGTAGACTCAGCCAAGAGCCTGACCTCCAATGCGCAGCCAGCTCAGCAGGCTAGCCCGTCCCGGCAGCAGAGGATATCTGAGAGATGACATGAGAGGCAGCCGATGCAGGCGAGACGGCCATGGCAGAGCATGCTCGTTGCATCTAGCTAACAGAAGAGCAGGCCTTACAGCGCAGCAGGACTTTACAGGCAGCTTATCAGAAGGAAAATAGCGCTCTGTTGGTGTGCATGCGGACTGGCGCAAACTGGCATCAGTGCTTTGGCTGATGCAAGCCAGGGAATGCAAAGAGCCAGTGTAGCGTATGTCTTTGAACACCAGAGACATGACAGGCTAATAACAATATGAGCCCTAAATATGTTCGCACCCATCATTCGCAGTGATGCACCCGTACACTCTCAGCTCTTCCAGCCACCTAATGTTCATTGCACTGTCAGGAGGCAAGGCAAAGCACAGCACGTAAATGAGCATGTGACCTCATGATGCTTCCAGTCCACGATGCAATGGGTCTTGCAAATGGCACGGAAGAGTTGCTTGACCGGGTATAGATCCCATGTGAGCATGCCCTTCCGTCAAGCTCAAGGGGGTTCAACAGTGCGATTCGCGATCTGAGCAGATCACAGTCAGCTTTGGGCTCGAGACCAGTCCAGAGACAGTCAAGACAGCGCGATATGAGAATCTCACAAGTCTATTGAGCGATCAGAAGGGCGTTAATGGTCAAAGCAGCAAGAGCATAGGAATTTCGTGCAAACTTGGCGGCAAAATGGACATGACGGTATGCTCGAGCAGTGTTGTACTGGTGAAGCGGCAGACGGCCGCACACAATCGTGCTAGATCTTGATACCGAGAAGGGTGGCAATTGGATGAGCGCTATAATAATGTGTGCCCGGCTTGCTTCCCACAGGTGTAGGAGGGCCCTGGTCGCTTGAGACCTCTCAGGTGGAAGAAGTACGATGACAGCCGCTGGCTACCATCCCAACTGCTGCAGGACCATCCTGTTGGATGTTCAGCCAATGTTCTACCCTATTGGGAACACCAGGGCCGCATCAGTATACCAGAGCCCTTTGGGTGAAGATCAATTCAGGGTATTCTCTACGTCCCCATCTGATTGATTCACAGGCTTCTCTCGCTTGGGAATGTCTTCACCTTGGTGAGCTGTCCTACAACTCATGCACAACCGGCCTATGCCCACGAAAAGGTCAAGGATGCACTGAGCCAGTTTCTTCGACCATAGCAGTGCTTGGAAGAGGAGCATACACATGGTCACTTTGCTGACAGTGGAGGGATTGCTCTGTGCAGGCGCTGTTTCTGGGATGCGGGGATCCCAGGAATGCCATTGCCACGGCGGCAGAGGCCGGGAAGGACGACAAGCTCAAGCTCCTGCAGCTCAGCCTGAATGACCGGACTGCACCCATCATCTCGCGTGCCGGGCTCCTGCTGCTCATGGTGTGAACTTCAGGCCGCTGTGTGCAGCCAGCATGCATGCTACAAGATGGGTCTGGGCAGTGAAGTTCCAGCTGAGCCCTCCCTTGTCCTTGGTCTGTCGTAATACCTCTACAGGGAGCCTTTTGTCCCTATGCATAACAGTCGACACATTGGGAGGGGCGGCAGATAGTGTGGCCTGTTGCCTGCAGCCTGCAATAGCATTCTTGTAAGTCCATAGCCGAACATGCCAGCATTGCTGCTATCTGGTGCAGGCCAGTGAGCGTCATCCTGGATGGCTGGGAATGTCCATAAGAATTTGTCGCCAACATGTCTCAGGGTGCATGCCCGCGTTACTGGTGTCACGCTGCTGCAGGCGAGTGAGCTGGACCCTGAGTCGAAGGAGGACATGGCGCTGCTGTGGGCGGTTTGGTACTGCCTCGACCTGTTTCCCGAGCAGGCAAAGCGCCTCTCGGGCTTCCTAAAGCGCCTGCTCAAGGGAGAGTCTGGCGACAGGTGAGCCTGCACATTCTGCACAGCATGCTGTCGCCCTGTTGCTTTCAGCCCTGTGCGCAAGGAAGCCTTCAGGAGGTTGCAGAATGCTGTCTGGTGTGTGGCCATTCTGCACCGTGAGCAGCTTGGCTCCTTGAAGCACTGCCGTGATACCTTCAGCATGAGTGTTATCTTACCCGCACGGCTGCAGGAACACGCGTCCAGGCTGAAATGGGGATCTGGCGCAGGGAGTATCAAATGCAATAACACAGACTTGGAACAGCAGCTGTGTATGGTCGTCCTACTGGGGACGGGAGAGTTGAGTGACTGCCCAGCAGATGCACTGATGTGACCTGCGTCTGTGCAGGCTGTACATCGAGGTCAAGGAAGGCCTGCAGGAGGTCAGAAAGGTCTGGCAGGCATGGGCCAGTGCCGCCACAGATGGCTCCTTTCCATCCGCGAGCGAGGCGCGCAAGAGGAGAAAAAAGTGGATTGGAGGGTGCCCCTCATCTGGCAGCACAGAGGTTGTGGGCTTCAAGCAAAAGATCGACGCCTGCACAATCTATGAGACCACACGTGTCAAGCCTTTCATGGAGCCAACAGAGGGATATGAGGTAGGCCTACTCCGATACCTAATCTCTGAAGTTCAGGACTGGCTCTGCAGGACACAGCAGCATGAGATTGCGTACACAATAACTCTGGACAGCTCTCACCTGTATGTCTATCACAATGAACCTCTCTCAGTCTGCTGCATTACTACCCATACAGATGGTTGCTGTGGCGCTTGTGTCACGTACGCATTTCAGTCAGGGCTCTCAAGATCAAGGTCATGCTGTGCTGGCGCATGCCTCACAATGGCAGTGTTGAGAGGTTGTGAGTATGTCTTTGTTTGCAGAGGGTCCGCCGAGAAATCAAGGGCTGGTTTGAGACAGGTTCCTCTCATCTTCGCACAACCTCAGGGGTGGCTATGGTGGCAAACCCTACTCTCCTGCAGCCGGGCACCTGGGCCTGGCAAGTGCACTACGGGTCCTGCCCATTCTCCAGCTTCTACCCTCTGGGGTTTGAAGAGGACCTCCCACAGCTACTGCTGCAGGTGGTCCACCAGGCCCTTCCCACCTGCATTGTTTGCATGTTGCCCTGCGTCAGAGTCAGACCCTCTGCAAAGCCTGAGGTTTTCTGAATCTCCCTGTTTAGCATGTTGTGGCTGAGGGAGATTGGGAATCAAGTTCTCCACAAGGGCCCCTGCTGCTGCGCATGCTACTCTGCCACACACCTGAGCGTGAGCTGCCTTTGCAAGAACAAAAATTCTGGCAATGACATCTGTGCATGCATTCATTTCAGTGCTAATGTGCAGACGTGCACGAACAAGTTCACGGACATGGTGCGTGGCTTTGCTCGCTGCTGCAAGCGCGTGCAAGTCGAGGTCAAGCTCTGGGCCATGGACGCATTGGCCATGTGCGACCACGGGCTCAGTGACATAGCGTGCTTTGACGCCATCGACACCTCCAACCTGGCAGACAACGTGGAGCTGCTCAACCTCATTCTGATGGCTGTGCCACGCCTTGAAACCCATCCGTCCGCCAGGTCGACTTCTGCCACCCACTCTCATCCAGTTCAAATGTGCACATCTGCTTTAATACTTTGTAGAGCCCATCTGGAGCTTCAGCTCTACTCCTTGTGGGTAAGCAGCTACTAGGTGGCCAACCCAGCAGAAGATAACAAGTGCTACCTCTGGAACTAGAGCTGAGACTGGTATCCTCTTGCAGGCTTTACACCCAGACCATGGTGTGGCCGAATTCCGTGCAGTCCTATCTGGACAACTCCCTCGGCCTGCCGATCAAGGTCTGTATCCTCTCATGCCTTGAAAGGCCCTGCAGCGCAGCTCTCTCCCTTTATGATAAACAAGTCTGTATGAGGAATACGCTCCAACATGTGCTCAATACCTAAGCAAACCTTTGTCCCTGGGATGCTGAACCCTTTTTATGCACATGTTGCTGACAGGGCTTCCCAGGATGTGCATGAAATCATATCAAGGAGCTCAATCATTTTGGCTTGTGGTGTAGATATATCCTGCACTGCTGGGGGTGCGTCTACTGACTGACCTGAGACGGGGTACCTTGCCTTTCACCCACCATGACCGGCTCGAATGGGCTGTGGTCCCTTCCCGGACCCACATTCCACAGGCACTAGGTATACTCCCAAATCATCCAGCAGTTCTGCATTGGTTTGCAGCGTTGTCAAGCTTACTGAGGCGGATATATAAAAAGAGTGAATCTGTTCCCTGCCAGCAGGTCTATATTAGTACATGCTGTGCTGCTTGGATGCTGTTGCAGCCAGGCTGTACTTACTGCAGGCCTGCTCATGAAGACAGCAGATGCTGTTGTATGGCCGAAGAGGAGCTGCATGGGGTCTGATTTGGTAAAGCTGCTCCGCAGGCGATAAGGTGTCCGATGTCATGGAAGGGCTTCGGGCCCTGGCCAAGCGCTGCTGCCAGCACCGAACCAAGGACAGCAGCATGCACATAGTCAACCAGACCATTGCGCTCACGCCCCTCAGCCTGGCGCTGGCTGTCGTCTCAGCAGCCTCAAGGGTGCTGGGCATCGTTGGTGCGTCTCCCACTGCAGATAGGTAGCACCAGTGCTGTTGCGATTGGTTCAGGCCGATGTGTCCTGTCTACATGCTTCTTCTTGATCTAGCTTGTAGCCGATCTCCCCACACTCAGGGAACATAAGATGCCAGCAGACCTGCTGGGAGTTGTACTACGGATTTTGGGCCTGGCTTTTGTGGGTCCCATGGAACCATAGAGTTGGACAGCCTGCTGGGATCCCACAGTGTGCTGGAGCTCACAGGGGATGTCAAGTGCAGACCTGGCGCTCAGCTGGAGCCAGAACGCGAGCGCTCTTTTCAGCGCGCTGGCCCTGGCCGAGAACCAGCGCGCGGAGTGGGACACCTGGATGTGCTGGCTGCTGGCAGACAAGCTGCCTGGGAAGGATGAGACGACCACGTCTGGCGAGCTGGCTGTGTTTCAAGGGCGCCTGAAGCCTGTCGACTATCAGAAGGTTATGGACAGTGAGTTGCATCTTCCTGTATCATTCCCAACCGTGACAAGGAGGCATACTTTGCCGGTAGCACTGTCCATAGCATAAGTGTGTGACCTTTCATCAGGTGCGGCATGCATTCCAGCAGCATAGTCCTCATGCCTAGGGCCACCAGCACATCGGGGCACCTTAGCGGTGTTAGCATGCTCTTACGGGAGGACTGACACTAGTACATTGAGACCCCTGTGATGGAGAACAAGCGTACTGAGGTGACGCACAATGTACGCAGAGTGGAAGCAGTCAGGGTATAGGGGCATCACGACAGACGTGACCCTGGCTACACCTGCGGGGCTTGTGGGGATGGGGGTGCCTATGCTGAGGATGGCCCTCATAGACCAGGCCCAGCTCATGGCCGCCTTCATGGCGGGCAATGTGGGCCCAGACATCAACAATTGCGCCCAGCAGACCCTCAATTGTGTGGGCTATGACCTCCCCACATACGAGGTGATCGCAGCTCTTTCCGTTGCCAGCCACATGGCCGACGCCTGATGACCTTATAAAGGCCTTGCAAGCCTGTACACTGCAGTTTGCGCTCATGCTGGGGCCCTCTTCGGTGCAAAGAGTGGTGCCAGGCTCAGTGTCACATGTGCTGCACTCGACTGCTGCTACCACATGATTGGTAGAGCTGTGTCTCTGCAGGCAACCTTTGTGCTACACAGTAGCCATGCAGACAAGTCCAGGTCATCAATCATGCTGCACTCAGCTGTCAACGGGACGCCATTCAGCGTGAATGACCAGGTGCATCTCACTCCTCACTCACACGAAGGTATCTGGGCTGACCTCACATCAGATGTGCAAGATCGCTACCTCACATCCTCTTTGCTATGCATCTGAAGTCTGCTGCATGACCTTGCAAGTGGTCATTTCAGCTGTAGGGTGTGGACCCTGACACATCCAGGAACAGCAATGCGACACACGTAGTCCTGCCGTGTTTTGTACAGCCACCGACCTCCCTCAAGACTGTGTTGTGGCCACACACGCAGCACATACCGGCTTGACAAGTGCACAGCTTCTATCTAGGTGAATAGTGTATGTGAGTCATGCGGTTGTGACTGCTTAAGTGTCACTGCAGATCACAAACATGACCCGCAGCCGCTTCACAGCCAGGCCGCCTCCCATCGGGCGTGTCAAGCTTGCAGAGCCTTGGGACTCCACGTCGAATTCAGACGGGCTCCGTCTAATGAGTGTCACAGAGCGCAACACCAGCTACCTGATCACCGTGGGATTCTCCCCAAGTACAAAGGGTGGGTGTCCCGGGCTACATGCACACCACTGGTGCTGCTGCTCCCTCCAGAGCCCAGTTCATGCTTCTCTGTATTGCCAATTCTAGGCCCTCACAACAGCAAGAAAGGCAGCTGGGGAAGAAACACCTGTATCTGTCCCTGCCTGAAATCACTGCCTGGCCTGTGGTGGAATAGAATGTAGGGATGCCCATGCATGCAACATGCATGGCATGGCATGGCAGCTACCTGACATGGCCCTCTGATGTCTGTGCAGTCAGCTTTGTGGAAGTCCGTTTGGCGTTCTTGGGGACTTCTGTGTTCACACTTCAATCTGCCACGCTAGCAAGTATCAACTGCGACGCTGGGGTTCCAGTGGAGTGTGCCTTCGCCTGTCCTGTGACTGAACAAGGACAGAAGATACAGGTGGGGCCATCTACACCTGCTTTGCTCATGTTGAATGCCTTGGTGATTGCAGCATCCCATGGATTGAGGTTGGTCTGATATGAGGCATGGCACACATGTTTGTCATGCCAAGCTTCTGCAGAGCACTGCTGTTGTGGCATCTCTATAATGCGATTACAATCCTCCCCCACCTTGAGAGCTTCTTTCCCATCTTGGTGACGTCACTGCAAGCTGTTGACAAACTGAGAAATCGAGGAATTGTAGCTTGATTCATTCACGACTCCTGGGTGTCGTGGCAGCAATAAGAGGCCCGTCCAGGCACAGTTGTCTCTGATAGGTGCCAGAGGGCTGTAACGCAGAAATGGCTGACTCATGTTATCGTGCAGGTGTCCAGAAAGCGGCGCCTGCTGTTGATCGAACTGCACAAGTGCGCTCTCTGGCCTGAGGACGAATTTAGAATGCCAAGATTGGACATCGATACGCTGCCACCTCTGTGCGATGAGAGCACGCTGAGAGTGCACATGACCAACATGTTCATGTATGTGGACACGGCAACTCTGGCCGACGTAACCAAGATGGTGGACAAGATGGTAGAGTACCAGAGATCGGGGCATGGATGGCCTGTTCCGGAGGATCCTGTCGAGGCAGCTGTGCATGATGCACGGGAGTCCATTCAGATCCTCTTTGTGAGCGCCTGGCAGAAGGTACGGCTCTTCTCAGCTCTGCAGTCCCACTCCCGTCCTGAAGATGCAGCACAAGGCGGAGGGGCCAGTCTCCATCCTTTCCATAGAAGCACTTCCCGCTGCACGTCACACCGATGCATGAGATGCTTGCTGCAGTAAGTCCTTAAGAGTACGATTGCCAGCTTTCCCAGCATTGGGTTTGTGTAAAAGGTTTCTGTCATTGCTACAGTTGTGTGGCAAAAAAATACCTACGGTGGCCTCGCATGCGTTTGGCACTCAGTCCTGGACAGGCAGAGGTTGTGTGTCAGGTCAGCCAGGGGAGTCGTCTCAGTGTGTGGCTTGTGATATGCAGAAGTGCCTGCTACACAAGCTAGATGCCTCGCACCTACCGGAGCACGACAGTGAGGACAGCATACAGATGTTTCTGCACCTTCCAATCCGACAGCTCCCCAACGGCTCACCCCTGATCCAGGTGTGGTGCAGAAGTTGTTGACTTATTTTATGTCCAATTACAAGAGGTTACCCATGACAGAGTTCTGCAGCTGATACACCCCAAGATCGTGGGTAAAGGGCCGCCCTGGTGGCAGGTGTTCCAACACAGGAAGATCTTTTGACAGATGGTGATGACCATGCCAGGTTTCGTACTGTGATGAGCTGGAGGTGGTGAAAAAGCCCAGCGGCTTGGTGGACATGAAGAAGGCACTGCAGAGGTGAGTAATCATACCAAGATGCAGATAGACCCACCTGCATGCTCTGACAAGCAGAAGCTGCCTCGAGTTCAGCACACCTATTGAACAGGCATGCTGCATTTTAAAGTAGAGGGCAAGGAGCAATAGTTGACAGCATTGATGCCACCGCTGCATGCAGAGAAACCAGAAGCGCAGAGATTGTAGAGACGTGAGGAAAAAAGGAAGGACAGCGATTAGCATTCTAACACAAGTTGCTGAGTTTTCGGCATGTGCGCTACAGGTTCTCAGCTGGACAGAAGGCATTCGGCATTGAAGGCACCAACAACACTGTCAAGTGCGGAGAGGGAGAGTTGGAGTACTTCCGGCATACTCTGCTGTATAACAGTGTCAGGACTGCTCCCAGCAGGTACTTAGCTGCACTTGCTACAGCATCTGCACTACCGTGGACATTCTAGTGCGCTATGCAAGCACTGTATGATGCTCTGTAGCTGAACCGCCTAGAAACTGCTTGTGATGCCACATGGGCCGCAGCTCTTATAATCGCAGCCAAGGAATATTCTAAGCAGCGGTGAGGAGCACATGTACACATCTCAGCGCACACATGCTAGAATGGCCGAGCAGCAAGAGGTGCATCGCCAATGATCCCATCTGCCCGGCCAAGCAGGCTCTTTGGAATAGGCATGCACCTTGGATCGGCCAGCCCATCTGGAAGAAACAAGCAGACTTCTCGCGTCATGAGGTGCTGAGGTCCCGCGCAGGCAGCAGAAGAAAGTGCTGGGCATTCCCAAGCATGAGTGGAGGGCCAGCTTCCTGCTGCCTTCCTACTTCCAGCGCCACGAGAGCAAGGGCCAGGCGTGGGCCCCCAAGGCAACCGGCGGCCCCAAGCTTCCTGTGAGAGCCAGCAGCGTCTCAGAGGACACCGCGGATGGCGTGCCCGAGATTCTCACAGGGCGCGAGGGGTGAGCACGACAGATCTTCTCCGGCCATGTGGAGCATCCCTCTGCGAACATCTCTTTTTCAATACCCTGATCGGGGCAGCGCCAAGCGTCAGGCTGCCACTGGTGCATTGATCTACCAGCGGTGACTTGCTTGGTCCACATGGCACGTCTCTCCTTCCCGGGGCAGCTGCTGCGGCATCAGAAGCCTTCCTGGCCGAGCAAGCTGGTGAAACAGCTCAGGAACATCATGCCGGCGCATGGTGCGTGGCTCTTATGCTTCAACATCAGTCCCAATAGCACTGCTGTCTCAGGAAAGGTGTGCAATGATGCAGCAAGATGGCTGCAATGCGCCTGAAGGACGAGGCCAATGAGCTCTTCAAGGCTGGGAAATACGAGAAGGCAGAGGCTCTATATCAGGAAGGCTTGAAGGCCCTCAAGGCCGGTATGCTACACCCTCTGCTTGCCAACCTCCTCTTATGTCATACTTGCCTGACAAGACCTCAGTTATGGGATAAAGCAAAGGCTGAATAATTTGAGCATGAGCAGGCAGTAGTCTTTCATGGCTTTGACAGCACTCAGATGAATCAATGTCTCTGCTCTTATCAGTCAACCAGCTGCAGCTTGCTTCTGCTCAACGTTCATGCTCACTTATGGAATTGCCTCTCCGGCTGGTGTTCGGCATAACATGCAGTGCTGACCTTCACTGTCTCTTGCAGGGGGTGCTAACATGGGCGATCCGGCGATCGGAGATCTGCAGAAGGCGCTGTACCTCAACAGCGCTGCAGCGCTGCTCAAGCAGGCGGAGGCGGTGCATGGCGCGCCTGCGCTGAAGCCTCCAGCAGGTGTGTTGCTCTCTGCTAGGACACTTGCCCCTCATATGCGATACTGCACCTCACTGTGGCTGACCCATCCTGCGCATGCTACACAGGTATGCTGACATACGCACGGCGCTCCCTGTTTGACTGAGGCAGACAGATAGACCAGCATCTGCATTGAACCCGTCTGCCTACTTTCAAGGATGCTGCTTTGCATGAAAACCCTGGTGCCTGAATCCTGAGACCGCTGCTCATGCCTCACTGTGTGTCCTTCTGTAGAGCTGAGCAGGAGCCAGAAGGCTGACCTGTGCCTGGCTACATTCTACTGCCAGCGCGCCCTTGAACTTGAAAAGGCGAATGCAAAGGCTTTGTACCGGCAAGCACAGGTAAGCGCTTGCAGCTTCGGTATGGTGCTTGACAGGCTTTGACCCCTGTGCTGTGCTGAGCCACTTGTTGTACTATCACGCTTGTGCAGGCCTTGCTCCTTATATCAAGATTATTGCGTCTGAGGTTGTGGCGGTGTCAGGTGGTGTCTGAACAAACCAGGTGAGTGGACTCCAAGTCGGACTTGAGCATTGCAAGGCTGCAGGCGTATGCATATCTTGGAGACAACAAGAGCGCATCCAAGGCTGTGGAGAAGGCCAAGCGTTCCAGCGAGCCCGACGCTGCAATGGACAAGCTAGAGAAACTGCTGCAAGAGAGGCTCCAGCTGAGCAGCTAGACACAAATGCTTGATCAGTGCCATATATGTATGCTCTTAGAAAGCCTGCAGGCTGATCCTGCTGCAAAGTCGCAAGCCACATTCCACATTCAAGGACCTGATCTACGCACCTGATCTACGGATTGGAAAGCGTGTAATGAATGAATAATGAATGACATTCCACATTCAAGCACTGCTCTGCCACTGCCTAGCCAGAGACAGAGGTTTCTGCAATGAGCGCTGCAATGAGCTAGCTGTCTTGTTGATAAGTATGGGCCCCCTGCTGTGCTGTTTCAATGCCAGCATTGACGGTGGGCTTTGGGGGGCTGAGTGTGAAGTCATGGTATGTGAGTCAGGTCTTTCACATTGCAAATGCTTTATGTGCAGTGCTCTGATAGGCCCGCATGCATGTCATGTGGCTGAGCCTTTGAGATGCTGCTAGAGACACCAGAACTGGCACGGCAAGACAAATGCACAACCCCTATGCATGCTTAGAGAGTGTCAAAAACATACTGGCATTATAATTACTCAAACAGGCTCCGCTGCGGATGCTGCCAACCCATATTAAACATCCTTTGCAGCTTCTACTCATCCAGCCAGATATCAGCCACAACTTCGACCTGTTGCTCACCCTAGCAAGGGGTCCCATGGGTGGCCACCTGCCCCATCAGTGATTGCACTTGGCTATGTACTCAACACCCTGCAAGCTGCTGTGGTATGTGTGAGTTCTCATCACAGACGTCTGTCTGTATCCTGCAAAGCTGGTATCTACCCATGCTCAATCGCAGTGGGAGCATATGAAAATATCACCCCCTCAGAGTTCTCCTTCACAACGCCACCAAAACAGGTCAAGAATGCTCGCCATAACAAGATTCTCCAAATGATGCAGTTTGACGAAAAGCTGGCTCCAGCTCTCCTAGGTAATCCACAACACCATTGCCGTCCAGGTTGTCTTCGGGGCTCGTGGTGTCAGCGTAGGGGGTGCCTTCGAGATCCTTCTCGGTGGTGGGAACGAGGTCCCGGTAGCTCGTGAACATCCTCGCACAGGCCGTGATGATGCTGCCGGGGATCTTCCGAGTTTGACAACCGTACCGCACCCAGTCAGCCATCGGCTCTAGCCCGATAGCAGCCAGTCTGCTCTTCAGGCCATGGTTGTTCTCCAAGGCTGCCAGATCGACCTTGGGGGGGACGTCATATCGATTAGGAATTCTCAGACCTCCTGGAGATCACGGTGGGCTGGGTCAGGTAGCCCGTCATGATGTCCCGCGAGATCTCATGTCATTCAGAGTTCAATGCTTGTAAAGTACACAGAAGGCTGTGTTCACGAACCTGCCAGTGGATACATCATCTCCAGCATCATGCGTTGACTCCTGTGTTGGCTCTGGCTGGCTAGGTCCTGTTGGCTGCGTTCCATGGAGCTCGCATCCGGTGGACAGATCCTCAGCAGCGTTGCCATGATCTCGTCCTTCGTGACACCCTTGTAGTCCTCCTGCGGGATCATGAAGGGTTCGGGCTTCCGATGTCATGAGCAGGACCTAAGGTGCTGACTTGTTACCAGCCAGGGAATTTACCTGGATGCTCGACTTGGTCCGACGATATGCAGCGATGCAGAGAAGACGAAAATAATAGTCCATGACAGCGCTTCCCTGCGTGATGTAACCAGTCTTACATTCGGTTTCGTCTTCATCGACATCGTTGTCTTTGGCCCATGCTCTCCACTCCGCCAGCTGGCCCTCGTCGCAGAAGAAAACGATACAGATCCCCATATTTCACTTGTCCTGAGGTGCTCCAAGCTGTTCTTGTGGAAGTCCAAGATAAGTCGGCGCAAGTATGCAGTTGCCAGATACAATCCGTATACACTCTGAGCAGCCTCTGCAAGACCAGATGCACTTATGGAATGCGCATTTGGTGCTGCCACCGAGCCAGCTCCGTGAAGCTTCTGGAACCCCGGAATCCGAGGGTTGCCAGATCGAGGGCAAGCAGCCGATCAAAGCAGAGCACAGCATGGAGAGAGACATGTGACCCCTTAGAACACCTTGCACTCATCGCAGACTGCATCAGTACAGGCGCTAGGGATGCACTTGATGACACACGGACAATGCATACTGTGCGCAAGGGTCCTGCTCCCAAGGCGTTTTTAATGTGTAATGTCATCATCATACAACGGCAGTACCTTACGGTATTTTCCGTGCACGATGGTCAGCGTAAGCTGTGATGATGGGGTGCAAAATATATCCCGAGGGTACGGCAGGCTTTGAGGCACGGAGCAGCGAGGAACTTGGGTTTCTAGCCACCTTGGACATGAAGGTGTCCTCGAGCACTGTCATCCTTGAGTGCAACTACCTGCGGCTGTAAGTAGCTCAGAGTGTATAGTGATCAGGAAGGGGGGTGTAGGACCCGCCATTCTGATGTGCTGGGATTGCTGTGTCACAGGTCAGGAGGGCTGTTAATCTGCTTGGCAGCTCAAAGCAACGAGCGAGCCTCATGATGGGCATCCCCTACCATAAACTGTCGTAGGACCATCCTCGGGGATGTCGAACCACGGTTCCACCCTATTGGATACACCAAGGCTGCATCCATCTAGCAAAACCCTTTGGGCAGGAATTAGATACAGGTCTGCGCGTCATGTCAATATGCTTTACAGATGTTATCATCATAATACTTGTGTGGGTGTTATATCAAGGGAATGCAATACGATATCAGAATCAGACCTCCATACGGAGTATGGCGCATTTTGATCATGTCGCAGTGGACACGGAGAGCACAGCCGGAGTGATGCCTTGAGCTGTGAGCTCGCAGCCATGAGCCTGCGTTGTTAGTATGATGCTGCGTAGAATGAACAACCCCACTCTGTACCTTGCTGGTGACACAGGTATTGCTTAGTGCAGGCGCTAATCCTGGATGGCGGAGATCCCAGAAATGCCATCGCCTCAACGGCAGAAGCGGGGAAGGACAGCCAGCTCAAATTTTTGCTTCTCAGCCTCAATGATGAAATCACAGAGCTTGTCTCGCGTGCCGGGCTTCTGCTGCTCATGGTGAAGCCCTATTGCAGCCAAGATACATCAAAGATTGAGAAGACATTGTGTCTCCATGTGGTATATGTGTGGGCAAAGTGTACCCAGGCCAGACGCCTAGGGTCTAATGCAGAATGATCTCCTCAGGGAAGGAAGTTGCAAGGACTGTGGGAGATGATATACAAGGGCGTGTTCTGATGTGATACACTTGTTGTATATGAAGAACTGGACCCTTATTCTGCTGCTGCTTTGTTCAAGTGTGAGCAAGATTAACTAGCACGCTTGATCTCCTACCAAAGAAACCAACAGGATGGGCTGCAGAGTTGTGAGCATGCATATTCAAGGAGCCTGTTGTCCTCTCTTGCAGGCCAGTGAGCTGAATGCCAAGTCCCAAGAGGACACGGAATTTCCGTTGGCGGTCTGGTGCTGCATTGACCAATTTCCTGAGCAGGCGCGTTGCTATCAGGTCTCCTACAGAGACTGCTACGGGGAGAGTGTGGCAGTAAGTGAGACTGTGCAGATATTCAGGGTGTTTTTTGCCATTTGGTTGTGAGGTGTCCTTATGCAACAGAGGGAAGGATGCTCATAACCTCATAATTTGGAGCCATCATATCATACTGTAGGCATACGCAGATCTTTGACGGACGTGTGCTTATGTCCCCGCAAGCTGCTGCTTGGGGTCTCAAATGTGGCTGCTCACACTCGTATGATGTATGTGTAGGGCTCAGCCGTAGCCAAAAGGCTGACCTTTGCCTGGCTGCATTCCGCTGCCAGTGCGTCCTCGAGGCTGAACCAGCAGATGCAAGGGCGCTCTATTGCCAGGCACAGGTATGCCGGCACAGACAAACCTTGACACATGGATATGCTCTGATGAGCTGATGCTGCTGATGAGCTCCGAGCCAAGAGTCTTGGCACAGCCCTTGGCTGCCCAGTGACGCCTACAAACTCTGAGAACAATATTGTTTACTGGCCTACCAAAAAAGGCCTATGAAACCGCAAATGGCGGCACTGCAAAATAAGGCGGATTGACGTCGGTGCCTGATAGCCCTAAATGTTCTGCGCTCCAGGGTAACTAACGCTGCTGTGGAGGTCCTTGAGAACCTGCTGCAGGAGAGCCCTAAGCTGGGTGAACAGTCCAGCTAGTGTCAGCATGTGCAGTGCTCTGAGGAAGGCCTGCATGCATGTCATGTGGCTGAGCCTCTGAGATGCTGCCGGAGACACCAGAGTTGGCACGAGAAGACAAGTTTCACAACCCCTATGCATGCTAGAGAGTGTCAATATAACACCGGCATTATAATTACTCAAATAGGCTCCCTTACGGATGCTGCCAACCCATATGAACATCCTTTGCAATTTCTACTCATCCAGCCAAACGTCAGCCACAGTTGTGACCCGTTGCTTGCCCTAGCAAGGGGTCTCACTCGATTGCACTTGGCTATTGACTCAACACCCGGCAAGCTGCTATGGTATGTGTAAGTGCTCATCACAGAGGTCTGTCTGTATCCCGCAAAGCTGGTCTCTACCCATGCTCAACTGCAGTGGGGGCAGATGAACGATATCACCCCCTCAGATTTCTCATTCACAAGCTACCAAAACAAGTCAACAATGCTTGCCATAACAAGATTCTCCAAACGATGCAGTCTGACGGAAAACTGGCTCCAGCTCCTCCAGGTACTCCACACAATTGTTGTGGTCCAGGTTGTCTTTCAGGCTCGTGGTCTCAGCGTAGGGGGTGCCTTTGAGATCCTTCTCGCTGCTGGGAACGAGGTCCCGGTTGCTCGTGAACATCCTCGCACAGGCCGTGATGATGCTGCCGGGGATCTTGCGAGTTTGGCAGCCGTACCGCACCCAGTCAGCCATCGGCTGTAGCCCGATAGCAGCCAGTCTCCTCTTCAGGCCATGGTCGTTCTCCAGGGCTGCCAGATCGACCATTGGGGGGGCGTCATATCGATTGAATCCTCCTGGAGATCACAGTTGGGTCAGATAGCCCGTCATGATTTCCCGCGAGATCCCATATCGTTCAGAGTGCAGTGCTTGTACAGTACACAGAAAGCTGTGTTCACGAACCTGCCAGTGGAAACATCATTTCCAGCATCATGCTTTGACTCCTGTGTTGGCTCTGGCTGGCTAGGTCCTGTTGGCTGCGTTCCATGGAGCTCGCATCCGGTGGACAGATCCTCAGCAGCGTTTTCATGATCTCGTCCTTCGTGAAGCCCTGAAAGTCCTTCTGCAGGATCATGCACGGTTCGTCGATCCTTGGGCTTCGGATGTTATCAGCAGGAACTGAGGTACTGACTTTTCTACCAGCGATTGAATCACCTTCTTGCTTGCCTTGGTCCGACGATAGGTAGCTATGCACAGAAGACGGAAGTAATGATCCATGACAGCGCTTCCCTGCGTGAGGTAACCCGTCCTGCATTCGGGTTCGCCCTCATCGACATCGTTCTCCTTGCATCATTCTCTCCATTCCTCCAGCTGGCTCTCGTCGCGGTAGAAATCGATGAAGACCACCATATTTCACTTGTCCTGAGGTGCTTCAAGCTGTTCTTGTGGAAGTCCAAGATAAGTCTGCGCAAGTATGCAGTTGCCCAATGCGACTCCGGATACAGTCTGGGTTCTCTATACAAGACCACCTATACTTATGGGATGCGCATTCGGTGCTGCCACCAAGTATGCCGGCCAGCTCCGAAAGCTGTTTCTGGAAACCCCAGAACCCGGGGGTTGCCATTTGACAAGCCCTAAATGCGAGCTTGACTCGATGCCATATGGATTTTGCTTTTCTTTTCCTTTTTTGCTGCGTCTTGCACTTTCGTTTTATATCCTTATCCAACTGAGTATCATCTTCTTCGACATCCAAGCTGCAACATTCGGACTAGCCAGTAGCTTTTGGAACACTGCACAGCATGACAGTAGAATCCCATCGTACATCCAGCACACCGAGCACATGCTTCTGGGCCCGAGCTAGGACAGCTGTGTGATCATAAAGTGCCAATGTGCTGTATGTTTGTTGCTGGTGCGTTCAAGGCGTCGTTACTAGACGTCATGATCTGGTTAGATCGACAGTGATGTCCTATCTCGCCTGTGACAGAGATGAGCCAGGGACACCTAATGCAGAGAATATATCGAGTGCTAGCAGGATGTCAAAACATACTCATATCAACGAAGGAACTGCGGCTTCAGAATAAACCCTTTTGACACCATACGATGGAGATTAGCTCAAGAAACATCTTGCTGCAGTGTCTCTATTGCCTTTCTGAAAAGCGCAGATTGAGCAGACGTCATAGAAGGGGGTATTGTAGTGCTTGTCAATAAGCTCCCTATCAAAGTGTGCTGTTTATATTGCCTCACAGGTGTAGGACGGCTCGGAATTTCTCAAGACAGCACGATGGCGGACAGTACCTACCATCCGAGTTGCTGCAGAACCATGCTCATGGATGTTCAGCCACAATCTTATCCAATCATTCATTCATTCATTACACGCTTTCCGATCCGTAGATCAGGTGCGTTACAGCAGACATTCTATGGCAGCCCTCCAACCTGCCCTGTCTTGGGATTTCTTCCACCATGTGTATGAAAGTCCTGCAATCTGCAAGTCTTCCCTAACATAGTCCACCCATTGCTTTTGGCTCTTGCCTCTCAAGCCAGAGCCATCCATATGTCCAAATAGCACCCTCTTTGGTAGCCTCTCGTCAGGCATCCTAGCCAAATGACCTAGCCATCTCAATCTCCTATGGCTCACAATGTTAGAGACTTTTGCAACATTGCACCAGTCCAGGATCCTTTCATTGTTTATTCTGTCCTTTAGGCTGACTTTGCAAATCTTCCTGAGACACTTCGTCTGGAAGACATCCAGCCTGTGCATCTGTGTTTGGGAAATGCCCAAGTCTCACTAGCATATAGCAAAGTGGACTGTACAATGACCTTATATAGGATGCACTTTATGCCTCTGCTTATGCATTCATCGTCCCAAACATGCAGCTTGGACAGCTTTGACCAGGCATGGGCTGCACTTGCCAATCTACTGCTAATTTCAGCTTTGACGGAAAGGTCTGAGCTTTGAATACTGCCCAAGTATCTAAATATGGAAACCTGCTCAATCTCATGCTGTGCCACTTGGATTGCATTCATGCAATTCTGAGTCCTGGTATAGCATAAGTATTTTGTCTTGGGGATGCTCATTTGCATTCCCCAGTCCTGCAAGGCTTGATACACACTTGCAATGATTGCCTGCAACTGTTCACGGTTCTTCTCAAAGATAACCATGTCGTCTGCATACAATAAAATCCAGCAAGGCATCCTGCCGTTTGGTTTTCTGCGGCCAGTAAGATGGCCATCAATATTGTAGGCTAGACCAAAGCCCAGCTCATCTGCTTTGGATTCAATATATCTGCATATGCTGTCCAGGAATATGTTGAAGAGTAAAGGTGCATTCACATCACCTTGCTTGAAGCCAGTGGAAAGCTGGAACCAGCTGCCTTGCTTGTCTTTGTCTGCTTGCATCGCACATGTGGTGTTGATATGCAAGTCCTTGATGAGCTGTAGCATCTTAGGTGGAAATCCCATGCTTCCAAACAGCTCCCAGGCAAGAGGCCTATCAACTGAATCATAAGCTTTGCTAAGGTCAATGAAGCATGCATGCAATTCATTGCCTGTCTTGTGCGTGAGCTCTGCTAGGCCATTAAGGCTGAAAATGGCATCATTGCAAGATCTGCCCTTGCAAAAGCCACATTGCCCTTCCAATAGCAGACCTTCAGCCCAGTTTTGGATATTGTGTTTGAGCACAATTGCAAAGAACTTTCCAGGTAAACTGAGAAGGCTGATGCCTCTGTAGTTGTCAATATTAGTAGGATCACCCTTCTTGAGAAGGGGGACTATATCTTATCCAATGGGAAGCTTCAAGGCTACATCCCTGTACCGAAAACCTCTGGGCAGAGACGGGATGAAGGTCTGTATGCTATGTCCATCCATCTGACAACGTGTGTCCTCTGCATGGAGGCAACAATGCATCTGAGACCTCAGTCACCATCTCCATGGATCTTCGGAGCTTTTGCTGCCCGCTCGTTGTCTCCGAGGTATGCGTACGCCTGCAGCATAACATCGCCCCACATTGTGAGATGCCTGGTTCCTCCAATATCATCTTAGCAAGTGCAGCTGCGGTGCATCCAATTCCAGATGGTGGTCACAAGGGACCAGGGCTTGCACAGGCATGGCAATGATCCCATGCACTGTGGCAGGAAGTCATTGGAGGCAGTGAAGCCTATGTGTGTCTCTCAGCATGGTGCCCGGTAGTGTACAAGCAACATACCTGTGCCTGCCGGTAAAGAGCCTTGGCGTTTGCTGGCTCAATTTCAAGGGCATGCTAGCAGTAGAATGTAGCCAGGCACAGGTCCCCCTTTCTGACTCCTACCCAGCCCTGTACAGGACACATCCAGCTGTGACAGCAGTCCTAGGAAAGGCCTCCAGAGAGGCAAACAGGCATCAGTCGTGCGTTTCCGCATCATGTAGGGCTGAGTGCAACATAAAAAGCTGTCCAATTTCCTCTCTGCAACATGAAGCATTGCATGGGTATCCGTCTGTTTATGAGGCAAAACGACGTCTCTTATTGATGATGAGATGCAGTGCATCAACTGCGAGCACTGAAGATAGCACCTTCTGGAGGCTTGAGCGCAGGCGCGCCATGCACTGCCTCTGCCTGCTTCAGCAGCGCTGCAGCGCTATTCACATTCAGCGCCTTCTCCAGGTCTTTGACATCTTGATCCTTCATGTCATTGCCCCCTGCGACAAACGCAGATCAGTTTGCAGCCTCTCAGCAACACATACGGGCAACAAGATAGGGCCCAGAGGTCAGCGTGATTGTGTGATGGGAGGAAAGCGCCAACAGGGCTGCAGAGCGCTCTTCAGCAAAGGCCAGAGCAGGAGCAGATGTTACATGCTCGTAGTAAAGCTCAGTAGTGTCACCTGTCACTCCCAAAATGCAGGCTCAAGTTGCATTAAGCTTGATGCAGGTTTACAAATTTATGCAGCCAGCAGGAATTTCAGACTCACTATCTTTAAGGGCCTTCAAGCCCTCCTGATAGGCTGACTCGGCCTCATCATACTTGCCTGCTTTGAAAAGCTCATTGGCCTTGCTCTTCAGGTGCATTGCTGGCGTCAACACCTGCACACCACACGCAGAAATTGATAAGCTACTGATGACAGCTCTGAGGTATCTGATGTGAGACCTGGAACCTCTTTGCCTGTCACAGATGACAGTGATGCCTGATGTGTCCTAGAATGGACATCCTCAGAAATCAAGTGCAAGTAATCAAGGTGTTTCCAGAGTACAGGTAGCAACGCTGAAGGCCGTACAGAGCACCAGCGCTGCTTGTCTGTCTTTGCCAGTATTCATGCCTGTGTCGCTAGGAATGTCTGCAGACAATATGGCAAGGGCTGCGTATACAGCACGAATGGCTGTTCTGCAGGAGACTGGACAGTAGAGGTGCATTGCATGCTTCATTGTAAGCTATCCAAGGGCTTGCCTGCCTGCTGCAGTATGCAGCCTTTTCCCCTCAGCTGAGGTCAGGGACTTGCTCATTGCCACTGGGTCATCAATATATGAGACCTGGCACGGTCCATGTCATATCTTAGGTATTTTCTCCTTCAAGACTCTGGCCGCATGTAATGTGCATTTTTGACAGTCCTCCAAGCTTTAAAGTCCCAGGCTGGCTTCATGCACGGACAGTTAAGGGCTGGAAGGTGTAGAACAACCATGATGCTGTCCTGACTGTGGTACCCTGGCAGGTGTGAGGCGTCCAGCTTGTGCATCAGGCATCTCTGCACAGGGCACTCACATGGCTGACGGTGTTGAATTGAATGTAGGCACAACCCTGGCGTGTCTGCAGTGCCAGGCTCAAGGGTATGCACAGGACGCATGGAAGGGCAGGATCACTGTTATATGGACTGTTAGAGAGAATTCTGAGTACATTGACTTTTTTCCAAACAGTGCATCACTGAGGGACGCAGACAGCCCTATCCTAGAGGCGCTCCTGCGTGCAATGCAAGCTAGCATTGCACCCAGTACACACCGGCTATCAGACACCCCCTTGATGCAAGATCCTTTGCTTTAATGTACACCTAAGGTTTCATGAGACCTGCTGCACGTCGAGCAGGGATGCCTAAATGGGGATGGTGTGAGGGGTTAGAAACCTTACGTTATACTGGGCGTGCTTAAAGAGGGCCTCAATGAGTAGCCGTGCAGCATGCACGGCTGCATCAGTAGGATCTTCCGGCGTAAGACTCCGGCCAGAAGCCTTCTGGGACTGCAGGCTGGCCAGCGACGCGTCGTCCTCATTATAGAACATAGCGGTCATGTGTAGGCCCAGAAGGTCGCCCACAGGTGCCAGCCTATCGATGTCCAGCTTCGGTAGCAGCAACTCATCCTCTGGCCAGATCAGGCCCTTCTGTACTGTCACCAGCAGCAGGCGCCTCTTCTCTGACACCTGCGCATTGCGAGGAGATTAAGTTGCCAGCATTTACTACTCTTTAAAACATAGGACTGTGTCATTTACTTGCCGTGCCATAAATGATGAGAAAGCAATGCCACATGAGCTTAGCCAGTACTAGATACTGGGGTGGTATGCAGCACATTCCAGGCAATGACGCTTGCACAGCGATGTAATAAAGACCAGGGATGCTCACCAAAGTCATCTGCAGAGTCGCAACAGTAGCTGACACTGATCAGGTAGCTGTCATTGCGCTCAGTGACCTTTTTGAGGGCAAGTGCACCCTCGCCGGCTGGGGCTTCCTCCGAAGGCTCTGCAAGGTCCACAAGCGCAGCGGGAGGCGGCCTGGCTCTGAAGGCTTTGCTGCTCAGCGTCGACAGCTGCAGCAACACTCCAGCAGTCACTCAAGCCCTCTGTTAGCCAAAGCAGGTCCCATCTTGTGGTGAATGGCTGTGTGCCTGCCACCATTCTGGGCTCTGAACTTTCCCCCACACTAAACCCGGTCAAAGACTGTAATAGCACTTCAGTAATTACAAGGCCGTTCCTATGGGTGGTCCGAGCACTACACGCGCAACTTGCACGGATGCACTGGAAGCCAATTGCATGCATGCAGGTACATATTGCGCACTCCAGTTTCTTTGATGCAGGAATGTGCATGGAGGAGTGATGTCAAATCAGCTCCTTTGGGTTATCTCCGCGCCACGATGGCGCAGGTTACCCTGCAAGCTGCGGAATGTGGCAGACTGAGGAAGGGCACCTTCTGAGGGAGGCTCAAAGCCGAATCTGACCCCGTCGCCGTGTGCAGCTCGATCACTGTCCGAACAATGTCCACCTGGCCACTGTGCACAACAAATGATGCCTGCAGAGACACACCTCACCTCATCACTTGCAAAGGAGCACTCGGGTGTCAGGGTTTGTCACTTCAGACCTAAAGCCGCACCCAAGACAGCTGTGTCTGTATACACAGTACGCATTGGTGAGGTCATCCTCACAACCCTATCAGCTCCCAGCTATGAGCAGGCAACACGCCTCTGGTGTATCCAATAGAGTGAAATTGTGGTTCAACATCCCCAAGAATGGTCCTACAGCAGCTTGGATGGTAGAGAATGCCCATCATCAGGCTCGCTCGTTGCTTCGAGCTGTCAAGCAGATGAGAGCCCTCTTGACCTGTAACAAAGTAAACTCGGCACATCAGATATACATGATTGGCGGTTGCTGCACACCCGTTCCTGATCACTGTTTACTGTGAGCTGCTTCCACTCGCAGGTAGATGCATTCAAGGATGGCGGTGCTCGAGGACACCTTCATGTCCAAGGTGGCTAGACACCCAAGTTCCTCGCTGCTGCTTGTCTCAAACCCTGCCGAACCCTCAGGACATATTTCCTACCGGACTGTTACAGCCTACGCTGACCATCTTGCACGCAAATCGACCGTAGGTTACTGCCATTGTTTGCCGATGACATTACACAGGTATAAGTCCCTTGGGAGCAGGACCCTTGCGCACAGTATACATTACCCATGTATCATTAAGTGCATCCCTAGCGCCTGTATTGGGGCATTCTGCGATGAGTGCAAGGTGTTCTACGGGGTCACATGTCTCTCCCCATGCTGTGCTCTGCTTTGATCGGCTGCTTTGGGGTTGATGTAAAGTGCAAGTGACTTTCCGCCACTCCTCACCTCCTAGGCTGGTCCGCCCCCGCAGCTTGCAGAGAAGCGGTCTTCTCCATTCTCCATTCTCAGATTTGTAAGAGCCCCTTTGTGAGCTGTAGCTCTCGCCGCACGGGACCTCTGCTGGTCCGTTCTCAGTTGGTGTCACGGCGCGCATCTCCAGCCTCAGAAACGCCATTTGACGGCTGCCCCACGCAGGACTAGTTTGCCAACAGATTGACCCCGACGAAGAAGGCACGGCAGAGATTTGCAGCCATATCACTGGGCGACTTGGGACGTCTTCCCCGAACATCAGGCAGCTGCAGGTGCATGGCAACCTCGATACACTCCATTCCCAGCTGCTGTCAGATCAAGACCCACAATGCCTGTGCTGGCCATTGTCCCTACATGTAGCGCCTTGGGCTCTCCAGCATGTGTGGACACTCCAGCATGTGAGGATGGCACCTGAGATCTGGGCCTGGAGAAGTACTCAGGCCAAAGAGATGCAAGCCGTAGGTACACGTGGGTGGGGTTTGCCAGCAGAGGGCCCCATCTACACGCGATTTGGCAGACGTCCACAGCCTTGACCCTCATGCTTCATGTGCTGAGCTTGTACCTGTCTGTAGGGCCAAAGATGGCATCATCGTCAGCCGACGTCGACATATTGAGGGAGGAGATGAACAGCCTGCGGCCTGACAGCCCTGGGCCTGACAGCCCTGCCTTTCCAGACAGGGTCAATGATCGAGACATGCACATCCTGCGTCGTGCTGGCGTAACGAGCAGGGGGGATATGAGGGATGCCACGGCAAGAGATCTGCTGGAGCTGGGCCTCACTGAGGCAACCATGAACATCCTCATGCCAGGTGGGCCACAGCTGGCTGGGCCGTCTTGCTGGCGCTCTGGCTGTGCCTGCTGTCGCTGTTTGGACTCAGGCCTGGTGCTGGATATCTGCTGTCTTGAGCCGTGAGTGGCCACCTGTTCCAGGTTGGCAGCGCTCTGAAGGCGAGCTGCAGTCCCTTGAGGAGGTGCTGCACGGTCCTCTTCCGGATGCAGAGGCTCTCGGCGCGTCCGTGTGCAGCTGGGATTGTGAGGAAGGCTGGGACAGTCACCCCACAAGGGTAGAGGAGTGGCCCGGCTGGGAGGAGGATGTGAAGGCACGCCTTCAGCAAGGCACACTGGTGCGCCTCGCCCTGCGCCGCATCTTGACTGTACAGTGACGTGCCTGCTGCGCTTGAGGCGAGCATGCAGTTGGATTCAAAGAGAATAAACAAGTCCAATGGGATGCTGGTCTGCGCTGAAGGTCCCCGCACAAGCTGCAGCTGTCCTGCATGAGGACCACCTGCAGATGAGAGCGCAAGGTGTGCGTGCTTCCAGGGCTGGCACAAGGAGGGGTACAGCCCAGTTGGAGAAGGGCCAGTGATGGACATCGCAAGCAATGCTGGAGTGGCGTCTGCTCTCGTAGCAACAGCGGGTGCAAGGGTGAACTGCATCTTCGGAAGGCAACACAACCGATACAGCTTTGCTACACCTCCCACGACACGGCCAACAGAATCGCAGGTGAAGGCAGTCGTCTCACATGCAGGGAGTGTCTACACATGCGTGCATGGCAGGGTCATCTGCAGGTGTCCAGGGAACTCATGATGGTGTGGCATTCAGGTCGCTGAGACAGGCTTCGCTCAGCGCGAGCCTGAGGAAGTGCTGAGGAATGAGGCGCCTGACATCTGCCTGCTGCAAAACACTGGGCCCCAGCGCAGGGAGCTTCAGACAACAGTATGCAAGTCGATGTGAGTCGGAAGTGGCCTGGCTCTCGTCCTGCTGCTGACTGTACACCTGCTCTTGGCCGGGGTCTTGTGAGATTACATGGAGCCCTGAGCCGTCCTGCTGAGCTCAAGGGCTGGCTTGCTGGTTCCTCAATGACGTGCAGCATCTTGCCGCAGTGCTGCCGGCCTAAGCTCCTCCAGGGTGACCTTGGGCACCTGCCTGCAGGTCGTACCTTGCGGACGCAGAGCATTGGTCAATGCCTGCTGTGTGGACCGCCTGGAACATCACCGGTGAAGAGGTCCACAGTGCTGATGTGGCAAAGCACGTGACAGACACACTTGCCCAGGTGCGAGCGCATGGGATGGCTCCAAGCTCGCTGCTTGGTCTCCCAGCAGGCGGCAGGCCTGAGTGTTCTCAAGAGAGAGAGGGCAGTCAACCTCACTGCGTGACACTGCTGCCGGCCAGGGCAATCACCCGCCAGCAGTGGCCACCTGCTGTGCAGATTGCCCTCCATGTTATGCGGACATCCATCAGAGGCCGCCTGAGCCTGATACGCCGGTCATGACAATGTCATGCTCCTGCAGGCACTGGGATTCATGTCCAGGAGAGGCCATGTCCAGGAGAGGCCATGTCACAGGCACTGCGAGCACATATGCTCACACCTGGCTGCTAAAGACAGACAAGAAGGGTGTAGTCCAGGTCACGCCCGCCATCAGGCATGACCAAAGGGGAACCAGCACCAAGGTCTCGGTGACTGAGGTGCGACGAGTGAAGCTGACATCTGAGCCTAGCAGCTGCACAGGTCATGCCAGAGCTTGTCAAGCATAAGCTGCTGTATGGGTCCGCTCTACGGGTGCATGGAAGTGAAGGTCTACACAAGCCCATGAGGGCCAATGCATACCCGCATAGCATGGGAGCGGGTTGTGAGTGGCTGTTGCATCAGCGTCTGGGCTGATATGTGGCATTCATTTGCAGCTCCTGCTTTACAGTGCACTGAGCAACATCCATGACTGGGACCGGGCCCCCTATCCTACGGCCAAGTCTCCTGGAGCACAGCCAATCTCCTGCAGCCACTTTGATGCTGCCAGGAGGCGGGCTCACAGGCAGGTGTACAGTCAGGAGGAGGCTGCACTTGACAGCGGTGGCCCAAGCAGCAGTGGGTGCAGGCTCAGGTCCAGGGAGGTTTTCACCCGAGCTCGTTCGCTGCCCTCTGCTGAGCTCCACCTGACCACCAGGCTGGCAAAGGATGTCTTCCTTGGAGGGTGAACCCAGCATGCCTACCGCCATATTTCGCAGTGAACGCTATCCTTAGCTGCATGGGGTCAGTGTGCAGTGCAGCTTTTCACTCTGTGCACACTCAAGTCCGCCGTGAGCAGGCAGGGTCATCATGAGTGCAGGGTTTGCATTCTGCTCTGCTCCCTGTCTTGCCCGTGTGCAACAATCCTGAGGCGCCCTGCTGCTGGTGCAGGTTCTCGGGCCATGTAGCAGCGGTGCGCCTGGCACTTGATGGGCACAAAATGCGTGCTGCCAAGCAGGAGGTCGCTGCGTATCAGACCATGAAGCACCTGCAAGGCGTGTGCGTGCCTCGCCTCCTTGCGCATGGCTACACTCTGGGAGGCAGTGCCTACTTTGTGGCCACAGAGTTTATTGAGGTACAGTGTTACGGCCTTCCTCAAAGCCAACACTTGCTCTGCTGAACTTGGATTCATGTGTGCTACCTGCATGGCCGTGCCTTGCACCAAACAAGCATGGTCCCACGACGGAGAGCCAGGTGGTCGGTCCTTGCAGCTCTAGAAGTGACCCGCCTGCTGCCCGCTGATTGCCTTCTGGATTGGCGGGCGGGCGGCAACAGCTGGCATGGTGAAGACGGTCTGCCAGATGGGGGAGGGTCTGGCAATTGACATGTGACCTCAGGTTTTGCTTGCAGGGCACTGCTTGGGACTGGAGCTCCAAGCTCCATAAAGCAGTCATCCACAAACTGCTGGAAGCCCTGGACAGGATCCACGAGGCGGGCGTGCTGCATGGCGACCTGCACAAGCGCAACATCCTTGTGACGCCCAGCCGCAAGGTCTTCATCCTGGACTTTGACGGCTGCCGGCTGCACGCCAGTGAAAAGCGCCGGAAGGCAGAGAGCGCCCAGATGGCAGAGCACCTGCAGCACATGGTGAGCCTGACAACAGCAATCTCCAATGAGCCTGCCATCACTCATCTCAGGGACCCTTCAGACTGTCGCATGCCATGGGCACACCCATCTGCATGGCAGCCATCAGTGATACTGTGCAGCTCCTCAGGTGTGATGCTAGCTCCTGCGCAGGTCCGCATGCATTCACCTCCCCCCGTGCGGGCGAGGAAGAGAAGGCTCCGTCGATCCGATCAGTGACCTGTTGACCTGGACATGTCCCCCTACAGCCCATCCATCATGTGAGATGGGCCTTGGCCTCAGATAGCTCGAGGCAACCAGAATACGAACCATAAGACCATGTGCCACTACAAGGCAGGTGCTGCAGATGCCGGGCCGCGCTGTGCTGCCCATTGCTTGCCTTTTGCGGTGAACAATGATGCAGCCTGGCTAGCGTTACAATCCTGTGGCACGAGGAGTTGATTGATTGGTGTTGCCAAACTGGTCAATGCATGCATTTCATGAGATAAATCCAATATTTGAGGGTCAGCCATCTGATCAGCCTGGTGTGGCTTGGAATAGATGCATCACATATGTAATTTGATCTGATATCAAAGTAAATTTGATGAAACGCCATGGTGCTGCTGGAGTGCATTTACAGTGCCTTACAACATGCCGACCCTGCTCAATTTGCTCTAGCACAGTCATCAGCCCTCAAAGCTAGCATATACTATGCTATTGTAAGCATTTCGAATGCATATGAGTCATATGGGAAGAAGACCTTACTGGCACTTGCGTCAACGCTTGTCTCAGCAAGGTGAACCCCCTTCCTTCAGGGGGCCAGCATCTGGTCACTAGAGGTATATAGTGTGATGTGATCTAATCTGCTTCTTCTGGCCTATCGTGTCGACTGTGCAAGCAGTCGCAAAGTATCCCAAGCTGCTTTGTAGTGCCTCCCGTAAGGCCCGGCCCCAGCGGAGCATGCGCCTGCTGCTACTCCAAAGACCGCTGTCGGCTCCTACCTCCTCCTGATCAGGAAAGTGTCTGGGCCCTGGCCACTGGTGACATATACCGTCACATCTCCGCCAACTGCCTCGTGACCCTCACTGGTCCACACCTGAGAGCATTGCACATCAAGCCTCACTATTGTGCAGAGGTATTCATTACTTTAAAGCAGGGCACAAACCTGTCATCAAGCTGGTCCATCTGTCTAGTCAGGAAGATGTTTAAATGTTGTATATTAGCAGGCATGCAAGCAGGATATGGCTGGGCATGAGGCTCACCCCCAGGCTGGTGTGCTCCTCAAGGAACAGCTTGATGTCCTGCTCATAATTGGCTTAGTGCACAGCTGCAGTAGGACGAGTGTAACGAGCAGCTCCATAACGCTTCTTCTTGGAGCTGGTCAAGGCAGACGTCTCTACATCTGGTAGTGCGGCATGGGGGATGTCCTCAAGGGTGTGCTGGTCACACTGCGTCTGCCGCATACCTGGACACAGACAGCCAATCAGGGCTTCAGTGCAGCAGGCATGTGACTGGACAAAACAGCCAACACAGACCAAGCGCTAGCAATGTGGTGGCAGCCTTGCAGTATGCCAAAGCAACACAGGATTGAGAGTATCAGCAAGGTACCTGGTGCATGCGGGGTATGCCCGCTGGCAGGGACAGCAGCCCATTCAAGCTGGTCATGTTTGGTGATGGGCTGAGTCCCCCGCCTCAGGTCATTCACCAGGCGCACTCCTGGCAGTGTGGGATGCATCTGCACACGGCATTTGTTAATGAGGCCCTATGGGTTTCAAGAGACATCCTGAGGAGCCCTGCTCACATGGTTCTGCACAAGAAGCAAGGACCTTGTGTACTCTCAAGATTCTAGAGCTACTATTCTATACATGGGATGTGAGAACCCAACGATGGGCCCAAACTTGCCCAGGTTGAATGGTCCAGGCTCGAAGTCCTTGTGGTTGATGAGACGCATCAGAATGGGGATGCCATCTGCAACACCGGTACAACACTCATTCTGCAACAGTGCGACGCAGCCGTGGGAGCCATCATGTCCTCCACCATCATCAGCGCACATGCATGTTAAGAGCAATGCGGTGAATGCGCTGCTCTCCCTCCTCTGAGCTGCAAGTAACGCACAGTGTGATGGAAGTTGAAGCGCAAGCAACGCTGCTGCCTCGTCAAAGCCAGGCATGCTCCAAAAAAGGCCTTGCTGTAGGGATGTTTTGATGAGACTCAACATGAGTTATCGTAGGAATGCTCACATGAGATGTAGAGGCCGACGGTTGAGATGGAGATGACCGCAGAGAAGGCCACAGTTGAATATAGTAGCGGCAGCGCGAGGATGAAGGCTAGGGTGACCATGGCCCACACTGCACCAGCCACACGCTGCACCTGAGACTTTCCACATGATGATACAGGCAGAACCATCTTCATCCACAACATCTGTGCTTGGTGTCTGAGGGACACTGCGCTAGGCACAGACTCCTTCTCAGAGTCCTTCCCCATCCTCAAAGCAGAGTCTCTGCGGCTGTGACAATACTCACCAGCATTGATTGGGGTGCCGGTAAACTTGTTGACGCTGGATCAGAGCTTGTAGCCGGGGACGCCTCCGTCACGAGAAAAGGACCACAGCATCCTGCGTTCCCGCGTCTGGCATCGTCACTTTGCTCTCATAGAGGCAACCCAACATCCCACCTGGTGACACTTGGAGGCCGTCAACCCAAGTGCAACATGCTACAACTAGGCATGCCATCTGACGTACACTTACATGGCGTTTGCGTGCAGGTAAGATCCTGTGCTGTGGTAGCTTGCCTGGAGTTTGATGCCACGCTCATGGCTCCGCAGCAGAAGGCTGCCACTGTGGGGACACCCAAGGCAATAATGCCGCCAATACCAGAGCCAAAGCGCGCCTGCACAGGCATGTGCACGTCAGACAGCTGGCACAGAGGCATATTCTGAGGTGTGCAGCATTGAGTGTGCTTGTCACAAAGCGCTGAAGGCATGTACACTGTATCTCAAATCTAATAATTACCACAAGCGGTGTGCAGAGGCTACATGTGAAGAGTGCGAGACTCACATTGAATGCGTCAAAATAGATTTGGCCGCCCACATAGCCGTTGGCATTGCCAGTGAGCAGGTTGCCGGGGTCCTGCAACGTCATAGCCAGCGTCAACATGCCCTTCTGAAAAGACTTGTGAGACACAGTTCATTATCTCTGTAATGCACAGACTTGGTTGGCATCAGTTGCCGTGCTTGCGGCAACCTCTGAGTGCAGGACTTGACAGGGTTCTAGTACCTAGCAGTGGCTCATCTTAATGTGAGTGCTACATCCAACCCGACGGTGTATGATTCTTTCTTTCTCCTATAGGGAGTGGCGGTGCTAGGCAAGTACCACAATCTTACAGGACAATCATTGATCCCACTGTTCCCCCTGTGACTGCAATCTTCTGGATGTGATGCTCGAGGGCAGGCGCACCTGGACGGAGAACATGAGCGCTAGCACGTATAAGAGGCCGGCGATGGAGGAGCAGCCAACGGCCAGGACGATGCCCAGAGCTGCGGTCTTGTCTGCTGATACCGTCTCCTCGTTCATGTGCCCGCACCTGCGCCCATGCTATGGCCATCAGCCTACTACCTTGTCAGGGGCCAGGATACAAAATGTGCAGTCCAAATGGGGAGCAATCTGCAGCTCAGGAAGATTGACATGCCACGCTGGGTTTCCTTTTTCGGGAAAGACCTTGACGTGACCATTCTGAGCTGTGACTTATGAGGGTGATTCACAGGCTACTAGCATAGTATGCTTTCTGTAGCACCAGAGCTTGACAGGTGGGCAGCAGTGCTGATAAAGGTGAAAGAGACTCACGCGTCATATCCAGTGAGGGTGAACTGCGCCATGAGCATCCCCAGGAAGAAGATATATGCATTGTTTCCGACTCCGCCTGCAGTGAAATCACACTTGGTCAGTTTTACCAGGGAGACCATGTCATAACATGGACATTGATGCAGTGCATCTCATTTCGTACAGCTGTCTCATGATCACTGATGCTGCGCAGAGGCGGAATCCCACTCTCACTGTCATTCAGAGAGCAATCAAGGGCATTCTGGTTAGGTGCGTACTTGTGGTGGTGCCGACGCCCTGGAAGTCTGTGAAGACAAAGCTGGCGCTCTGGTGGGTAGGCGCTACGCAAGGAAGTAGAATGGTCACCACAATGCCTCCTGCAAGGGTATCAGTGGGTGTCGAGGTTAGGCTATCAATTAAGGAAGGGCTCGTCTCCCAGTTAAAAATGCATGAGCTAGCACTGTGATGCCGATGTTGAAGTGAGCTGTGCTACCCACAGCAGGCGGCAGCTGTCACCATCCCATCATTTGGCCATATGGACTTATGCTCTACATCGGAGACAATCGGCCGTACATCTTGCCTTCAGCCGCGTGATGACGTCAGCAGGGTGTCAGTGTGATGTCAGCATGAGGACCGACAGGCGCACACCCACAAAGTGCCACCCAGCCGAGAAGGTGCTCATGTAGGCCAGAATACGGGTGCTGAAGCTGTTCACCAAGCCGTGGATGACCAGTACAACTGCACAGGACAATCCATCAAGCACCGGTCCCTATCAAGCTGACTGGTCTGAAGCAGACTCGGGTACAAATGCAATGCTCACACAAGCAGCACCTCTGGATCTATGAAAGTTACCACCATATTCAGCTGAAAACATGCAAGCAACAGAGCTTGCAAGACATGCTGCAACTTCCTTGAGGGCAAAGCACTGCTCACCTGCGTAAACGGCAAGGAGCTGCTGTGGCGACAGAATGGTGCCGTTGCTGAGCGCCCACATACATGCGATCTGGTTCTGCACGCCATCGTGCTCCCTCTCAGAAAATGACATGCCGCTGACCAAAGACCAACCCAAAGTCACTTCCCCTCCCGCTGTGCTCATGAGATGATGCATCCATGCACTTGGAGGGACGTCAAGGAGCTACAGTCAAGGAAGCAGCCGCTCTGCTGCTATGTAAGAGCTCAATAGCAGCGCACCGCCAAGGTGAAGTCAATGCCTGCAGTGATGGCGACTTGGCCCAATAGGTTGAACCACCCTGCACAGCAGCAGAAAACCCGCAATTTCCCACTGTAGGCGGCCAGTATTAAGGTGTTTCTCTCCTTTCATGTCAACTGAGCTCTGAGCACTCAGCCATCCGTTGATACAAGTGCAGATGCCGGCCTTTGCGGGCTGGATGACAGGTGTGCAGCATTGCCTGCGCCCAGCACATGTCTTTTCTGCCTGCCAGGTGTATGGCCCAGAAATAGGGCCCACCAGAGCTGGGCAGAGACGATACGATCTCCACCATCGACAGAGCCTGCAGCCCTCATGTGAATTCGACATGCCCGGCTTAGGCCTCTGCAGAGAGCTCGTATCGCAGAGAAAGTACAAGATCCTGCAAGCTTGCTTATACAGATCATTTGGCATTCACGCCGACGTCTCCTTACACAACTGTGAGCCAAGAGCTTGCTCACCACTGTCATAGTCATGGAGCATGCCAGAATCCAGCCCCACACAGCGGTGGGCGCTCCCCCATTGTTGTAGGCCACCGGCAGAGAACCTGCACCAGGCGAGATGTATTGGACAGATCCAAAGGGTCTTCAGAGGCACTGCATCACCCTGGATATGAGGTACAAAACAAAGATCTGATGCCAGAAGCTACATGGGTCAGTGGAGAGGCCAGCACTTACCTGTGATACCCAGAAGCGTCGAGATGATGCTGAACGAGATGGCTGCGTTGGAGACGAGCGTGAAGTCTCGCTTTAGCTCCTGCTTATAGCCCAGAGCCTTCAGACGGGCCTCTCCAGAGTCCATGGCTCCTGTACGACATTCAGGGCAGCAATGAGCTCTTTGTCAATTCCGCACCCACAAGACACACACTAAAATTGCTGTGATGTTTGGATATACAGGGGGGCCTCCATACACCAGAAAGGCATATATTGGTTGATTACGAGACGCCTCCCCGAAGAGGCCAATGGAGTGTCAATGATCAAGTTCGCTCCCCGAAAGCAAGCAACGACATCCCAAAGGATTAGCAATGCATCATTTGCCTATATTGTCTGTTCACACCTCATGCGCTTGTCCAGCTGACTTTCACTAATGGCCTACACCTTGACATCTCGGAAGCAGTTTTCAAGCGACCAATGCTTCAATAACCTCGTGAGCTGAGAAAACATCACAAGATGATATGTTGTGACCCTCAGCAATCTCGTGCACGATTTAGCTCCCTCCGGTAGGTTGCGTATACCAGCAGGGCTGCTCGATGCGCCTAATGCCTATTCCGTGAGCTTGCATCAACACTTCCCGATCAATGTAGAAATTTCCAAGAACTACTTTGCTTCAGTCACGAACTGCAAAATGACAAGGTCTTAAGACCAGCAGGACATACCCTAGCCAGTGACGATCCGACCGAATGTGTGGGCGGTCCCTGCCGGATGTCAGCAATAGGCGGTCATGGAGGCCGATGAATGCTTCGTATATTCTTACTTAGGCAAAACGCTCCAAAGCGCTTGGCTGGACAAAGATGGGCGGGGGCGGAGCGTGTGTCCAAGGAGGAAGCTGAGCATTGTGAGATGGAAGCTACCCTGCCTGGGGCTCGATACTGCAGGCAATACTCTAGTGCCATGCTGGCAGTACTCCAGATTGCCAGAAAGGGTTCTGCCAGTGATATGGGAGCTGGCAGAAGCTTTCGGAAGGCCTCAATCCTATGACCTGCCTGCAGAATCCACACTTCACCATATGCGAGAGGTCAAATTTCATACTCACGCCCTCGATGAGGCAACACAGGTGGTTTTCTGGTCTTCTAAATTTGTGGACAGATGAGGGAGTTGAGGTCGGGCCAGGAGCTCATCCTCGGTATCCGGTGGAAGCCGTTGATCCTCATGCTGAGTTGCCAGAGGGGTGAGGACCCTCTCTCAGGCAGAACCTGGTTTTTTTGTGATGGAGTTTATGCTGCTACGGTAGAAAGTTACTGGCTGTGCTGAACTGGACAAGTGGGCTTGGGTACAACGAAGCTTCTGAGCCACCGTGGTGCATACAGCAGTATCAGATGTGCTGCCTAAGGAACATCGCCACATGAGAGATTCACTTCAGAAGCACCAGTGCATCACCCCTCCGGAAATGCGAATAAGAAAATATTAGCGAAGATGTGTAGCATGTAAAGGGCGGGAGCCTCCTGCTGAGCACGGGGTGGCAATATCCTGTGAATGTGCAGGGGAGACCCAGTACATCCCGCAGGTGGAATACCCTGGGGGAATGCAGCATTGACAGCTATGATATTGGCGGGCGGCCTTGCATGCGCAAATGTCGTCCACGATCATGGCCATGGGAAACAGACTTTGGAGGAGACAATGGATGCTGGAGAACGCCTTCGCAGAGGTGTAGCTAAATTAGCCAAGGACTCTGCAGAATCATACATCAAGTCATTCAGTCGCGCATTCAGAGACGCAGCAGCGTCGGCGCCGCCGCAGGCGCCCTCCAAGAGTTTGGGGGGGGGGGTGGTGATGGAGAGCACCATGATTTGGTACCTTGTGGTGGGCGGCATGGATCTCCTAGCTGCATGCACAAGTCGTAGATTGATGAGATGGCGCCCATAGGGGAGCAAAGATGGGGAACATGAGGCTTACAGTAAACTTACAAATCTCTTTTGCATAAACACATCTGTACAACAAGCCACAAGACGCCAGTAGCGGGCAACATGCAGACGTCAGATCAGGCTGCTTTTGCAGTGTCCTCCGTCTGAGTTGATTTGAACTGGCCACTGGCCTTTAAAGTGGTCTTTTGTTGGTGTGGCATATAGCATCACCCATTGAGTGAGCATATCCCAAACATACAAAGCCAAAATCATATGGATCCTACAACCTTGATTGGCCTTTCATGCTGCCCTTCCACTTCATTGCATTTGCGGTGGCCTTGTGCAGCATCTGATGCACTGCCGAGAAGTGGGGCTCTGTTGTCTCCTGAGTCCTCTCCATCCACTTGCGAACCTTGGGGAAAGGCTGCAGCTGCTCCTCCATGCTTGGCCCCTGCAGGTAACAGTATGCTGTCGCAAAACAAATGCAGTGGCAGGCTCTGCAAATGTCACATGCCCACTATATTTGCTGACCCAGTTCAAAAGCTTGCTGCTATTGGGCCGATGATGCCAATAACAGCAGGCCCTCTCGTTGTTGGAACCCAATGCATGGGGTAGCCCAACACAAACTGCAAGGCCTCCATGCCAGCATGGAACCCCACGTAGCCACGGTGGGCTGCCACACAAGCCAAGCTGGCTCAAATGCCTTTGATGGATCAGGCGGGCAGGCCACACAGATGTATGAGGGTGCCATTACAACTCTCTTTACCTTTAGAGCACCGTCCAGCATGTGCAGCTGTGTCAGCTCCATGACAACGAGCAGGTCTGCAATGCTGATGTCCTCTTCAGCCATAAAGGGCGCGGAGGCCAGCCAGTACCCTTCAAGGTCCTGAAGGCATGCAGAGCCATCAAACATCCGCATCATTATAGCAAATTCATGGCGGAGCAACCTTTGAGACAGCACTAAGGGAGGCTGTGCGTGGTAGGCTTTGATATGCAGGAGAAACTTGCAAGTGCTGCAGACCAATATAAAGAATATGTGGCTGCAGAGGTGATAATGGCACCAGCCAACACCGCAGTGAATCAAGCACAGACACTGACAATGGCATACATGCTGCGCTGGCTTTAGAACTGCCCTTCCTTGGCCAAGCTGGGCTACATGGGCCAAGATTCAATCTCAATGATTGGGCAGCTGATTGATTGGCATATCAGGTGCACCTGCCCAGATGTGCAACGGCCATGTCCGCTCATAGAGTTGTACATCAGTGTGTGCCGGAAGTTCTTCATTCCAGCCTCAGCGGCATCTGCTACAGTGGGCTTTCCGAATTCTCCGGCCATGCCCTTGCTCAGCATCTTCTCTGAATCCGTCTGTTCCAAATGCTGCCAGCTACTCTCTTTCATGCGAATTTCAAGCCTTGAAGGTGCACCTTGGTCTCGCAAGTCAGGGATAGAGCAACTGCATGCACATCACGTCTTGCTTGCACAGCGTTTCAGACCCGGAAGGCTTCAGTTTCAGGGGTTGGACATCAATGATCTGCTACATGCGTCATGAAAAGGTGGGTTCCTCGCAGACCTCGGCTATTGTGACCAGCTACGTAGCTACGCTTCTGCACAAGTTCTGTTCAGCAGCCCTCATTCCCTCCTCAAAACTCTGTCTACCAGCATCAACAATCAATGTCGCACATGCAAGTCCGCCAGCCAGCAATATGGCCGCCAAGGCCAGGGACTTTGCCGCAGGATGCATTGGGGCGCCCCTGCACATTCTATATAAGACATTACCATCCCGTGTTTCAGCCCTTCACATGCTACCCATCTAAGCTGATAGCCAGGCACTGATGCTCCTGAAGCGAGTCTCCAGCACGTCTAACAGACCCAAACCAGCTTGTCCAACTCGATACGGCCAGCTGCCACAGCAGCGACATAGCAAGGAAGTATTCACATCTCAGCGGAACCAGGTTCAGACACGGTCCAGAGAGAAGCCTCACCCCTGTGACAACTTAGCGGGGGCCGGGGTTGATCTCCGGGCCCGACTCCGACTCCTCCTGCCCAACAATATGGAGTACTAGAGATGCACCTGTGTTGCGTCGGTCGGGATGTGAGCGCAACTATTGAAGCTTCGCTTGCCGTTGGGATCAGCAAGAAGAGGCTTCCCCGGTCCTACGTGGCGCGGATACGCGCTGCTTCCCCGTCTCCGCCTCGGTTTTTCGCCTGGTCGTGCTGTGCTGTGCTTTGGTCGGCTGCTTTGCACCTTGACGTGGGCCTATGTGCAGGGCTTCCTCAAGGATGGAGACTATGCTTGTCAGGCTTGGGAACTGCATCATCTGCGGCACACACGGCCTGCTACACTAACAGTGCCACACCATTGATACACAGCCTCATGTCCTGGCCAGGCCTAGGGCCGCCATGACGCTACTCAAAGCAAGCTTTAAAGCTTGTGACTTCTTTGCAGACTGTTCGTGTGACTCAGGGAGATTATACCCTGCGTATAGGTTCGTAAATGCCTAATGGCCTCTGTCTGCGGCTTGCCACCACATAAATGTGCATGCTAATAGCCATACAACAGGCTGTAAGGCACAAGTTCTGGGCAACATACCAAATCGTGCTAATTTGCAACATCCACAATGTGGGTTGGTTCCTGAAAGCCGCTGGCCTGGTGTGGCATACAGCGTCACCTATTCGGTAAGCTTTCCGCAAACACGAACAGGCGGAATCATATGGTCCTACAACCTTGATTGACCTTTCATGCTACCCTTCCACTCCACCGCATTTGCACTGGCCTTGTGCAGCATCTGGTGCACTGCCGAGAAGTGGGGCTGTGTGGCATCCTGCGTCCGCTGCAGCCATTTCTGGACCTTGCGAAATGGCTGCAGCTGCCCCTCCATGCTTGGACCCTGCAAAGCAGAGCTCATATCACACAAGGGGCACAGCAGTAAGTGTGGTTGGAGACATGCACAGAGCGCATGAGCCAAAAAGGCTCTAAGCACTCATCATACTGGGCCATGCATTAAAATTGCCTGTCACCCAGGATGTTTTTGCAATAAGGCAAGCACTGCGTTTATGTGCTCACTGCCTAGAGGAGACACAAGAGTCGGCTGGGCCTCTTTGCCAAGACAAAAGAGTGACACAGCCAGTGCCACGCTGCAGTAGAGTTTGAAGGAGGATAAGTTCCAGCAGAGCAGGCCGTCACAAGGCACACATCACACATGAAAGAGTGCGTGCAAACTCTGGGCGAAACCTTGAGAGCGCCGTTCAGCATGTGCAGCTGCGTCAGCTCCATGACAACAAGCAGGTCTGCAATGCTGATGTCCTCTCCAGCCATGTAGGGCGTGGAGGCCAGCCAGTACCCTTCAAGGTCCTGCATGCATGCAGTGCCATCAACTTTCCAC
This sequence comes from Coccomyxa viridis, assembly GCA_963930925.1. Lineage (NCBI taxonomy): Eukaryota > Viridiplantae > Chlorophyta > Trebouxiophyceae > Coccomyxaceae > Coccomyxa > Coccomyxa viridis. The sequence continues at coordinate 118,378 of CAWVOJ010000007.1, read as the reverse complement.
ATCATTGCCACAGCTTTGAGACGGAGCAGCCTCTGAGACAGCACAAGGGACAGGGTCTGAGTGGTAGGCTTTGACATGCAAGCAAACACCTGCAAGTGCTGCAGAAGACAGAAGGATTACATGACTGCAGAGGTGACTAGAACGTTGGCCAACCCCTGCTGTGGATCAAGCACGGTCACTGACGATGGCATCCATGTTGTGCTGGTTTTAGGACAACCCTTCCTTGGCCAAGATGGGCTACATGGGCCAATGCTGGGCAGCTAATTGATTGGCCTATCAGGTGCACCTGCTCAAAAGTGCAACAGCCTGTCTCGAGTTATCAGCGCTCACCTGCAGGGCCTGCTTCAGGATGCCCACAGAACCCTCTGCAATAGCCTCGCTCCCTTGCTGGCCGCTCATAGGTGCAAGAACCCTGTTCCAGACCTGCATGGTCATAGTGACATTCACTAATTCTAAGATTCGAAGTATGGGCACAGGCATTTTGCAAGCATGCGGCTGCCCCTCTTTGCTGCCGGGGCAGTTCTGCGATGGTAGCAAGTCCAATCGTGTCTGCATCCTGGATCAGGAACTGTGTTGTAGCTGTCAGTGCAAGTGGGCAGCTCAGCTGTCTTGCTCACAGCGTACACCATACTGGGGTTGCTCACAGGTGAGCTGTTCACACCTTACAGCATGTAGTAAGCTTTGCTACACACCTGCCCTGCAGCTCCCCTCCGCGCGGTCCAGTGGTGCCAGTCCATTGCAGCATCGACCCGAGCCCTCTGTCTGAGATTGCCTGCAGCGAGTTGCACCCCATGGTATCCACGCAAAAAGCCCGTAGCTGAATGAAGTACATCGAGAAAGCATTCCTTCCTGGACAAGGCATGCATGGCTTCCTGGCTACAATCACCACAGGCAACAGGGACGGGAGTTGAGCACTGTCTCAGACCTGCATGGCTTAGAGATCCAGACAGAGGGCATGGCTATCCTTGGAGACCTGCCAACAGGGGAAACGGTAGCTCACTTGGATACCAGTGGTCTGCAACCTGGTGCTTCTGCGCAAGGTACTTCAGGATTGCAGCACTCTCCGGCAGCACAAAGCCATCTGCCTCCTGCAGGACATCAAAAGCATGATGGCAGAGACGGCAGGTCTCTCGCAGGTTTCTGCTCAAAGATCTGCTCATTGGCAGGGCTGAAACGTGCAGCTCCTGTGCCACTGTTGGCCTGGCAGATGGTGGGCTGGAGTAAGCTGACCTTCAGGCATGGAACCTTGCCCAAAGGATTCATGGACAAATACTCCTTGCTTCGCTGCTGGCCTTTCCGCAGCGCCACAGGCCTCTCTTCCACTGGCAGGGACGCACACCTACATGGCGGTCCGGGACACGAGCGATCACTCCCACATCGGACAAGTCTGATCAATTCAGGGATGCATCAGTACCTTTGCTGATCTCCTGGGCATTGCATGTAAGCAGAAACAAGTATAGGTGGGGGTAGGATGGGAAGTAAGCACTTACCTCACGAATAGCACCACAGCTCTGGATGGCTGTGAAACAAAGTCAAAGTATACCGCATCTTTCTCCTGCCCCATCTGTCCCTAGCTGATACAGGTCAACAAGGTAAAGCCCTAGTAAAATGGCTCTTCAAAAGTCTTAGATGGGGCTGACTGGTACAGCGCAGGCTCAGAACAGCTTGATATGATTCAGTGAGTTAGCAGACGACCTATATATCCTAAGCTACTGTTTAGGTGTTGCGAAGGGCTCAGGGACAGGGCCCCTGACGTAAGCACGCCTTCAATACTGTACTTGAGCCCTGGAGATGCAAATACAGCTGCCAATACAGCTGCACTAGCCCCCCAATCAGTAGTGGCATCTGTGTTGTATTGCGCTCCTCTGCTTGGGAATGCAGTACTTTGCTGAGTCCTCATCACGTCATCCTTACTAGCAAGCTGCAGTGAAACCAACCTCAGCAATCTAAATTCAGCAATCCACAACGTACAGAACTTTGCTGCGTATTCTTGAGCCCACACAAGACAGAGCATAGAAGGCCACAGAAAGTCTTACGTTCCAGGGCTCTAGGATGCAGATCTTCTTCGACAAAGTGCAATCTGTCTTTGTAGACCCCGAGGATGGCATCAAGCAGGTTAAAAGATGCATTGAGGTATGCTATGGCTGTTGCTGCACGGAGACTTGCCTGGTGTATGATCGGACGTTGTCGGCAACATCTTCAGTTGTCTACAACCTTGAATTCTGATCTTGTTGGTGTGATTCCAACTCTGCGTATTGTCTTATAGGAGAAGACAGGACTCCCTGCTTGCGTTCAGCGCCTCATCTACGGCGGCAAAGAGCTTGACGAAGATCAGACAGTGAAAACGTATGGCCTGGAGTCAGGTAGCACCATACACCTTGTGCTCCGCCTCCGCGGCGGAAAGGGAGGCTTTGGCTCGCTGTTGCGAAGCGCAGGTATGTCCATTTGCGGCCAGTACAGACATTCCCCATCTCCCCCACTGACTGAGCCCTCCCAATAGCTGTTACTTGCAGCAGTTTCTTGACAGCATGGAAGGTGTGAAAGCTGTACCTGTGTTGAAGGAACACATCTCTTCATGCACAGGACGCAGCAGTGCATTGCCTGACAAAGCTGTTGTGCTGAGGCTACGTTTTGTGGTCATGCAGGGCGTGCAGCACTGACAGACAACTTCGATGCCTGCCGGGACCTCAGTGGACGGCGCCTGCGCCATGTGAATGCAGACAAGAAGCTGGCCGAGTGGGCAGCCCAGGCTCGGGAGCGTGAGCTTGAAAAGGTGGCTGCCAAGCACATCCGTGACGAGGAGCGTGCAGCTCGGCAAGAGGCGGAGCAGCAGGTGTGAGACATGCGTCTATTGCAGAAGCGCATAGGGACTGAGTCCTTCTGAATGGACAAGCACCTTTCTGCTTGCTGTGATCGTACTCAGATGTCCTCGTAAGTAGATGCAGCATCCCTGCCCACTGCTAGGTTCACATGACACGCGGACAGCACATGTAAGGTACAGCTGCCCTGCTGGAAGGGTTATCCAGCCTGCACAGGTGGGCAAACCTCCAAGGCTTTCTGATTGTTCGCAGGTGGACATGGACGACGTGAAGGTTGCTCAGGATGCCGCTCTGGCGAACGTGATGAGCGCGGTGGAGAGCGCGCTTGCATCAGCGCCGGCCAAGCGCAAGCCGGACACGATGCTGCCGCCAGCTAAGCGCCAGAAAGCGCCGCGGCACATGTCCGGGCTGGACAATGACCTCTCCAGCGACTCAGATGAGGAGCCAGATGGGGACGCGGATGCTGGGGCAGCTGGTGGAGACGCGCCGCTTCAGAAAGAGGTTGAGACAGTGGATCAGCAGGAGACCGCAGCCAAAAGGGGCAACGCCAGCGGCAGCTCTGGGAGCGAGCAGGAAGCGGTCTCTGCGCACTCAGTACAGGTGCGCTGCGCAGCAGAAAATTCTGTTGACTGTCTGGGAAGTCCTCGCAGTGTGGTGAAGGACACATGTCTGCAGACAAATGAGAAGGCCTTATGTCACTGTATGATGAGTCGAAGCGCAAAGACGTGTTTTTTTGTGTTACACAGGAAGATACACGCTCTATGGAGGATTCCTGTGCGCTGCCTAGCCAGATGACAGGCGCGAGCGCTGCCGGCACCACAGGGGTCGGGTCCAGTCTGCAGACCATGGACGACAGCGCAGAGCTCACGGTGGTGGCCAGCACTGCTGCCGCTCCACAGAATTTGCAGACCACTGCAGAGCCTGCCTCAGACAGCCAGGCCGCCTCAGCTCTCAAGGTAATCACTGGCCACTGACATGCCGGCAGAACCTGCCCACTTCACCCTGACACCTGAGAGCCTGTGGCCAGCATACCCACACAATTTCTGCTATGGCATCTCTTCTACGGTAGCGTGCCTGACCAGTCAGCATCACAGCATTGCTTGCAGCCCGCAGCGTGTCCAGTCTGGCCACTCTTGTTGGCATAGTCATGACTGTTCCAGCTCGTAAGGGGTGCTACAGAGTTCTGAGAGGTGCAGTGCATGTGTGCAGGAGGTGAAGTGGGATCCCATTGACTTGAAGAGATACAAGTCAGCCCAGGAGCTTGAGGCCTTGGGGCTGGACCACCTTAAGGCAGAGCTGCAGAGGCACGGCCTGAAGGCTGGGGGAAACATGTCTGAGCGGGCTGCACGGCTGTACCTCCTATCCCATACTCCAATTGAGAAGATTGACAAGAAGCACCTGGCAAAGCCTGCCAAGAAGTAGACCAAGGGTACTTGTGTGTATATGAGCTCGGCATGCTGTACTTGTTCATGGCCATGTCTTAGGGAGTGGGAGAGAGGACAAGATGAGACCAGGATTGTGACAGTCCTTGCATCATTAGAACACTGCCACAGTTGTTGCAACAGCCAGGCTGCTGCTGTAAAACTGTGAGACCCAATATCAACCTGCCGATGGCCGCAACTTGACCTGTCACGAGCAAAAGCTGTCACGACAAAGGCTTCCTCATGATGACCACCATCTCATGGGCATCCTCATGAAACAGATTGTCTACTTCCATGTCTAAGCTGCCATGAAAGTGGACAATATCCAGCTCTATCAACTTCGCCATAAGCTCTATCTCTGGCACAGTGAACACCCTTTGTTCAACAGTGGATGATCCCAGCACTTCCCAGTCTTTCCTCCCTCTCCTGCTGACTTCCACTGTTCTTGTGTGGACCTGCAAGATGGGCAGGAGGCTATCAGGGCAATTGCAGCAATGCCATGCAGGGAGCCATACTTTGTCCAGTCAATACAGCTACTTGAACATGTCGGTGCATGTACCTAGTACCTAATAACATTCAGAAGGGACGCAGCAGTTTCGCTTTACATGGGGCGGCACGAGCTTGCCTGAGTGACAGGATTGACGTCATCAGTTTCAACGCCATAGGTCACAAGAAGCCTCTCAGCTCCTTCCTCCTCATCTATCTCCCACTGTTCACCCTGCAGGAAAGAGTATCATTTAGCCTCCAGGAAATTTAATTTGCTGGTGTACACAGCAGTAAAGCCTGGCACGACAACATCACTCTTGGGCATACATGCTGCTGAGCATGCAACAATTCATGCTCATGTTGCAGCACCGCACGGAGGGGTACTCTCTGTGCAAGCCTCTCAAAAGGATGCAGCCGCAAAGGGAACAGGGAAGAGGCATCTGTAGCTGTGCAAGGAGCCTCACCTCAAACATGGCCCCATCAAAGATGCCGCCGGGGTGTTCCATCTGCAGCACGATGAGTCCGCCTGGCGCCAGGCATGCAGACGCATCCCGCAGCCAGGCCAGCGCGTCATTCTCGGTCAGCGCATGAGCAATGGTCCCAAACGGGAAGAATGCTAAGTGCGCCTGTGCGCCTGCACACTGCCAGGCCAGCGTGTTACTATGAATATGTACATGCGACTGTGCCAGCGGGATCCATGTGATGTGGGCCTGGGCCTGGGTCAATGCCAAGCTATTGTGCCATGCACTTGTCAGCAATTGCTCCCCGCTGCCAGGTAAGGCTATCACGGTCAGGGCCTGAGGCCACTAGGACTTCAACCAAGCCAACAGGTGTGCCAGGCTACAGACAACAGCCTATAAGGTGTGAAGCAGATCAGTGGATGGAAACGGTCTCAGGCTGCGCGAGAGGCATCCAGAGACGCTCCAGGGCCAAAATACAGGGCAGTAGCCTAGAGGTATAAGCTTTGCACGCACCCAGGCCAAAGTTGTCAGCCACGCTGCCGATGGAGCCCTGCAGGAGCTCTGTCTGCACGCCCGCGTCCCCTGCCAGCTTCTCCGCATGGCGCAGCATCGCCTGGCGGTTGTCTACCCCAATGGCTCTCTTTGCCCCCTGGCGTGCTGCCTCTATGCAATGCCTCGCAGGCCCGCACCTGCGACACCGCAGCTGAGTTCCTCAGTGGAGCGCAGAATGACCTCACAGATCGTCTAGCATCCCCTCTGCTATCCAGCCCCTGCGCATGATCGTGCAGGCATGCATTCATAGCTTGCCTTCAACGCTGAGGGCTCTACAGCACTGCTTCAAGTCTTTTGTACACAGCTACAGCTGTGGAACAAGCTGTCCGAGATCGCTGGCACAGTATGTGTAAGGGCATGCAGAATCAGCATGGTGCAGGTGTGAACTGGGTGCATAGAGTCAATGGCTGTACACACCCCAATTCCAAGAAAACCTCTAGGTTGTTGCTGTGCCCGGAGACTTGGGCATGCCTCTTGAATGCCTGGAAGAGGAAATCAACCTGCACTCAACGAAGCAGAGCTGAGCTGCTGCAACAAGCTGGGGCAAAGACAACAGGAAGCATCTGCGGAGTTATATTCCAAGCATGCAGCAGGCAAAGTCCTCTCTCAATAGCTCTAGGAACTTTAGTACACGGTCTCAATCCAAAACCCAGCATGAGCAATCAGGGCAAAATGCTAGGAGGAGCGCACATCTTGTTCATAGTCTCTGTCAGCAAAGACCCGTTCATAGAGTGGGGGATCATCATAGATGGACCACTGCCCAGCGACTGCAGCTATTCTATGTCCAGGGGTGAGGCGCCCTGCTGCACACGAACTCGCCTCACCTTCGACTACGCACTAATGTTTCAAGTATAAAAGCTTGGTGATACATTGAGGTGGCTGGGCTTCTGGAGTATACAGAGGTTGTAGTGAGTATGAAAAAAGTACCTTTTCTGTGAGCTTTGTAGTCTCGGCGTGCAGCACCAACGTATTGGGACAAGGTTACAACTGGAGATGTGCCTGTCAGGGCCGCTCTTGACAAATGGGACCATAGTGCTGTGTACCCTCTGTACTGCATGGCTTCAAGGAAGATGCTGATGTGTCCTACGATTATTGCGCATTATGCGGAAGCGTCGTTTCTTGTATCAGATACGATGGAAGAAATAGTGCTTACAAAAGGGTGCAGCTTGCTGCGGTCAGGACATGTGATCTCAGATCACACGAAGTAAAGGGGAGACTCGTGAGCTGTTGCCAGGCATCTGAGATCAACGCCATGCCTCTGATAGGCAGCTTTGGTTGCATCCCTGGCTGGGCAAAAGCCTGAAAAGGTTCTGGGTATTGTGCATGCATAGCTCTTCCGCAGCTTCCCTATTTAGAGCCTTCGCTGCCAAGATGCCTCTGCCTCGCTCTTATATGTCAATGTGCATACCGCATCGTGGACAAAGGCAACAATGATGTCTTGCGTAAGGCTGCAACTTCGACACGGTCCAAGGTTGACATCACTCTCGTAGTCGCCGAAGCCTCAACGTCAGTTTTCCCGAAATGACAGCAGGGACCACAGTGCCTCCAACGTTCACCAAACAGTAGAAGCATACGCCTTGGGTGACTTTGCAACGCGTCTGGCGGTCGACAGTAGGCAATTGGCTTGGTCGCATCTCGTCGGATCTCTCGAGAGCAGCAGCTTGCCGCACTCTGCGCAACTTAACTACCCATAACCATGACTTGTTCCTGCTACATCGTCTACGCAGATCACTAGAGGTTGGTGATTCTGCCCTGCACGCTGATTGTACTCACTTACAAGACCTCATTGTAGCACAGTATCTCATGTCGTACCTATATGAAACTGTACTATGCACTTGCTGATAGGCCCAACGCCATTGTCATGACAACATCGTGAGTTCTTTTTGTGCAGATCAGCCTGGTCATCCACCATCTCGATTTCCTCCTGCAAATTCAAGGCACCTCAAGGCGTCAGGAAGCCAGCAGAAGATGACCAGGCTTCTCCTAGACACCTTTCCAGATGGACAGTCGGGCATGAATGCGCTGCTTGGCGCTCCTCCCGCAGATGCAGCTGCCCTTGCACCTGGCCCGGCAGCTCTTGCGCCCCTCAGTCAACACCTGCAGCAGCTGGTAGGTGATCTGACATGCGTCTGCGTTTTGTGACACGAGTCATGTTTGGAGGACTCTGATGGAGAAATTAAGGCAGAACGCATCAGGCACTCTGACAGGAGCACAGCATGATGTGTGCTAGTAGGAGACCTTTAGTCACATTGTGCAGCGGTTGGATCAGTACATTTCCTTTTACACCTCGCCCTGTCTCCCTCTCGCTGAGTCACACGGCACTGCCTGAAGCTTGGGCATGCTTCACTGCAGCTGGCGCCGGCCAGAGCGCCGAGTCCATTGCCCGCAGACTTCAACTTCACTGTGCCGCCAGGCGTTGCCTCAGGCCCTGCTGTGGTGCCCACCAACAGCCCAGCAGTGCACACCATCTTCATTGCCAGTACGCCCCATGCACAGGCCCCACGTTCCTTGCAATGCTGACTCTCATCTATCTGGGCCCTGTTGATAATGGTGCTGATTGCTGCAGCCGCACACCACATCTGTCGCCTTGAGGACAGCCCTGCATCCCACGCTACGAGACATCTATGTGAGGTGATGCTGTGATTTTGCAGGTTGGGTCTCGATCCTGGCGGCTGTGGGGATCATCTTCCTCATCTGCGCGGTCATCATGGCGTCAAAGGTCTTCCGAGGCCCTACCCAGGGGCTGTTTGGCATCACTATTCCAGGTGGGACCGGCATCTCAGCGCAAAGCACATGCCTGTACAGCCAGCATCTATCACTTCAGCTCTGCAACACTCACAACGCATTATGCAGCAGCTTTGCGGGCTCTTTGTAAGACATCAAAGTCACAGTGGGATCGGACGGCGCACTTGTCTCCAGAGCATACATAGACAATGGCAGCAGACGCGCGGCTCCTGAAATCGCCTATTGCTGCACAGGCCGCAGGAGTGGGACAGTGGAGGGCGCTGTCACACCCACAACACCTGCAGATGCTGCCAAGCCTGCACCCAAGGGATCCCCGCAGCTGCACAGGTATGACTGACATTCTGTGGAATAGCCCACTGGCCTCATGCATCTCGGGTGTAGTAGCTGTCATGGTGTAGGGGTATCCATGATGTGATGCCTGTAACACTGTGTGTAGTTTGTCTCTGCTGCAATAATGAGGTCATCACGCATGTCTGCGCGGGGGTGTCTCCACACTGCCAGCGTAGTCTGCAAGTATGAGTCTGACTATCATACCTATGGTAGTTGCAGTGGTCTTCGAGGCACCCTCGCAGTCATGCTGCTGTGCAGGGTCATCTTGGAGCTTCCCAACAATGACATCTGCTGCGGTGTGGAGCTTACACCAGAGGACAGAGAGGGCCCCAAATCCTCAGCTTGATCCTGCTGCGCTGTGGGAGTGCTGTTGGTGTATGCCTGGTCAAGGTATGGTTGGGGTGTTGTAGGGCTCAGCAGTGGTAGAGCCCCTTCGCAGCAGGTCGTTTTTGCTGCTAGTTTGACGACAATCCTTTGGTGGCAGCACTCTGCCATGTGTACATGTTTGCCTGCCATGGCGTGAACTGTTCTTGACTAGCCGTGCAGCAGCCTGCCACCGATCAATGGGGCAAATGCCACGAAAAGTTCCACAGTTTCTCTCCGTAAGATGTCCAGTGGCCACCTTGGCTTCTGCACTGCAATTGGACTATGCTATGGCCTTTATAAGGTCACTATTGTGGCTGCCACAGGGCAGTTCATGATACTGGGTTGAAGGATTGGCGTTGTTGGATGTCCTCATGCTACTGTAGTGTGTGAGGTCTTGTCAGGCATTCTCAGTTCATGAGTCCGACCAAGGCCCCTATGGTGACACATGTGTTGTGCGCTGGTATGGCTGTTCAGGCACGCAGCGGATGAGAGCAGGCATGGAATTGAGCAGCTGGCATGAAATGTAGAGGGAGATGTCAGGCACCTGCTCAGGTGGGACTGAGGTATATTGAGACTATCAAGGTCTGGCACCTGCAACTTCAAATGCCAGACGAAAGGGCGCCAGAAGTCTGTGGCTGCGAAACAAGTGACGCAGTCTATGTCCTAGGCTGCTCCTATGCACGCTCAGCAACATGAGTGCTCTTGTGCTCTGGCTCAGCCTGGGCCAGGTTCCAATGATGCTGAGATACACACAACCCAAAGCAACAGCGCTCAAGTCCAATGGATGTCGTCTTTCGCGCATATGTAAAACATTAATGCTGCAGTTTCAGTCATCTAATGAGAGAACAGTTCTGTAGCTGTCGTGATGACTTTTTAAAGCCCTGACAGCAAGTCAGTCCAGCTGGCTCCACGTCACCGACTTCGTAGACTCATGCAATTATGCCATCGACCAGCACTCCAAAGCAGAAGGGAAACACGCAGAATAGACACAAGACAACATGGGCATGCGAAGCTTAGCAGCGAGGGCTGCTAGGAGCTTGCTCAGTAGTAGTCGAAGCACAAGCCCGATCGCTGGAGTGAGTCAGAGGCTGTACTCGACAGAGGGCGGATACGCGGTTATAGACCATACATATGATGCCATTGTTGTGGGTGCTGGTGGTGCTGGTCTGCGTGCAACCGTGGGCCTATGCGAAGCAGGTTTTAACGCAGCGTAAGTATACCTCTAGCCTTGACCACGTAGGCAAGGCTACTCTGTGCGTATCTCAGGAGCCTTTCTGCGTCTGTCATGCATAGCCTTCACCTGAGTATGATCTCATGTTGCAAGATGCAGATGCTGCAATTTTTAGGGCTTTCTTATTCACTGGTCGGTACACGTGATATTGTTTGGCTTCGTGCTGCTACGTTGACTTCAGCCTGTCTGAACTTTGTCTTGGCAAGACGTTACCGAGAGCAGCTGCCGTGCTGAGCATTGTATTGCTGTGCAGGTGCATCACGAAGCTCTTTCCTACAAGGTCTCACACAGTAGCAGCCCAGGGAGGAATCAATGCTGCTCTCGGGAACATGTCAGAGGATGACTGGAGGTGGCATGCGTACGACACCATTAAGGGATCAGACTGGCTGGGCGACCAGGTGTGCTGCTGTGCTCATACAAGACATGGACATAGTATGGACTCGAGATTGCTCCCCGTGAGAATGGGTACCCCTCTGGCAGACCTCTTTAGGAGCTAGGCCTCATCTTGGGTACCTCAAGCAAGCGCGCAACACATTGCAGGACATGCAAAGGTACCATGTTGTGCCACAGAGCAGGCAGAACAGCCCTGCTGACAATGTCAGCACTGCTTGATAAAGGGGATGCTTATGCGCAGGACGCCATCCAGTACATGTGCAGAGAGGCGCCAAAGGCTGTCATAGAGCTCGAGAATTATGGGTTGCCCTTCTCCCGCACAGACGAGGGCAAGATCTACCAGCGAGCCTTTGGCGGCCAGTCTCTGGACTTTGGAAAGGGCGGGCAGGCGTACAGATGCGCATGTGCAGCTGACCGTACCGGTCACGCCATGCTGCACACCCTGTATGGGCAAAGCATGAAGCACGACTGCCAGTTCTTCGGTGAGAAACTGCTCAACTTCTGCCTCACACACTGGTCTTCATAAAGGCTTACCAGAGAGCTCTGCCAGGACATTTGCAAGATGACCCTGTTAGGGTCTATTGTGGTGGAAAGCTCTCCCTTCTGCTTCACTGGAAGGCTGTGCTATCATGTGAGGTGTGCGTCAGCAGCATGTCTGAAAGCTCCTGTGTAAAGTCCCGCTGAGCAATGGCGCTCTGTTGCAGTGGAGTACTTTGCCCTGGATCTGATCATGGACAAGGAAGGCGTATGTAGAGGGGTCACTGCACTATGTCTAGAGGACGGGACAATCCACCGCTTCCGGTGAGATATCTTTGCGCCACTTCACCTATGTCATATCCATGATGGTTTTGTGAGTGTGCGCTTGTGCCAATTGCAACACGAAAAGGCTCCCCAGACAGCCCTTTTCTGGATCCAAAGGCTCATGCGTTTGGATGTTGCAGGGCGGCACACACCGTGCTTGCCACAGGCGGCTATGGAAGAGCGTACTTCTCAGCCACCTCCGCGCACACATGCACAGGGGACGGCAACGGCATGGCCGCTCGGGCTGGCATCCCACTACAGGCAGGCTTTCTCCCAATTCCTTTGGCATCTCCACTTGCCCTGGGCTATCGTGGCATGCTCTGCCAGACGGTGCAGATGTACTGTGCAGATGCACAGAGGCATCAGTCAGTGATGGCTACATCAGAGTCATGCTTGTGTAGAGTTTTGCAATCCCGGAGGTTGCTGTCCCTACGATTCGGTATATGTCTCAGCGACGCAGTGGTCTGGTCTGAGATGGGATGGCGTGGTATAATGAGTTTATGTCTACCGTGCAGGATCTGGAGTTTGTGCAGTTCCATCCAACTGGCATCTATGGGGCTGGGTGCCTCATCACAGAGGGGTCACGTGGGGAGGGCGGCATCTTGCGGAATAGCGAGGGCGAGCGCTTCATGGAGAGGTGCGGCACACTCTTGTAGCTCTCCATCACCTTGCTAGCTCAGAAGGGTGCTCTTTGCTCAATGCCAAACTGCCTCTATCAAGCCACACACCAGTCGAGCAAGGTTTCCAGCCTTTGAGGCTCACATCCTGCACCAAGGCTGGCCCAGTCTTGAGAGCATGCACCAAAGCTGGGCTGTCTCTTGAGAGTGCCGGGTGGCTCCTCCTTGCATTAGAAAGAAACTAAATAAAGCTGACACTGCTCATTGCATCCCAGGTATGCGCCAACTGCCAAGGACCTCGCGTCCAGAGATGTGGTCTCCCGCTCAATGACTCTGGAGATTCGGGAGGGCCGGGGCGTGGGACCTGAGAAGGACCATGTCTACCTGCACTTGAATCACCTGCCGCCAGAGATCCTGGCTGAGCGCCTGCCCGGCATCTCTGAGACTGCCGCCATCTTTGCTGGGGTGGATGTCACCAAGGTGCGTTCTTGCATGCTGCAGTTCCTGCCTTCCACCTCAAAGGAAGGCTTCTGTTCCGCAGCTTGTGTACCTGTGTGCATATGTGTCTGCAGGAGCCAGATTGCCAGCATTGGTACTGCGACGCTGCGGTTGTCGACATTTGTTGCATTGCCATCATGAGAGATTCATCTGGAGTCATTGTGAGCTTGGCATGAGTGACACAGCATGGTGTTGATGACTAGCCTCCCTCTGTGCAGGAGCCTATTCCGGTGCTGCCCACTGTACATTACAACATGGGAGGCATCCCCACAACGCTGCGCGGGCAGGTGGTGAAGCCGACGAAGGACAACCCCAACGCCATTGTGCCCGGGCTGTACGCGGCGGGCGAGGCGGCCTGCGCATCTGTGCACGGGGCCAACCGCCTGGGCGCCAACTCTCTGCTGGACATCGTGGTCTTCGGGCGCGCATGCGGCATCACCATCTGTGAGTGACCCTTTGTCAGCCCCCTGGCTCAGTCATTACTGTCTACCAATTCTGCTGTACCCCTTCCATGGTGTGAGCTTGGTGCTCAATTCAGTGGTGTGTTCCGCCAGTAGTATGGCAATTGAGATGCACTGGACATGTCTTCCGAAACTACTGAGCAACATTTAAGTCTGCAGTCGTTCATCAGTTATACAGCCTTTGAAAGCAGGTCTAAGTTGGAAGCAGTCCCTTCATGTCATAACCACGTCTAATGGTGACTGACATGGTTGTGTGGGCTGCAGCTGAGGAGGGCAAGCCAGGAGCTTCCCAGCCGGATCTGCCTGCAGATGCGGGCTCCCACACGATAGAGCGCCTGGACCAGCTGCGCAACTCCAAGGGCGGCCTGAGTGTGGCGCAGATCCGCGGCCAGCTGCAGAAGACCATGCAGGCCGATGCAGCCGTCTTCAGGACGCAGGTGCGTATTTGCACGACATGTCATGTTGCCCTAGGGCACAATTGCGAACAAGGGGATTTGCAGTAATTCCCAGCAACCCTGGACTATGACATTGCCATGGCGGCACCTGTGGCATTCTCCTGCAAGGAGGCTCCGCTCGAAGGGTCTGCCTCAAAGTTGTGAAGTAGCATTCAGTGATGGTGCTGGCAATATGCAGGAGACACTGGAGGAGGGCTGCAAGAAGATTGACGACATTGTGGAGTCCTTTGGGGACGTGGGACTGAAAGACCGCAGCATGGTCTGGAACACTGACCTTGTGGAGGTGAGGGCTGGCACACATTTTCTCATTTCTACTAGTCTGGTGTCAGAGTTATGATATGCATGGATAGCCAGATGACACATTGTGGGAGCACCCGTCACAACAGCAGTCCCACTCCACATTGCAATGGGATGTGTCTCTAACATACTGGCAAAGGCTGAAGACTGGAACATACATGGTTCAAGGCTCTCTTGAGGACCTGCAGAGTTGGGCAAGAGGTTGCCAGTAGAGTGTTCGCTGCCATACATAATGCTGATCAGCATAGGAGCCTTCCCATTATCTGCTCGCTCGCTGAGAGTGTCAATGCTGTGCAGGCGTTTGAGCTGGAGAACCTGCTGACGAATGCCGCCATTACCATCCACAGCGCGGAGCAACGCAAGGAGTCCCGGGGGGCGCACGCGCGGGAGGACTTCCCCGACAGGGACGACAAGTCCTGGATGAAGCACACCGTGGGGTTCTATGAGCCCGAGGCCAAGGGCAAGGTGCGTGAGCAGTAGTGACCCCTAGCCGATCTGATTATTCGCATGCTAAAAGTGCACGTTTTGGGCATTATACCTCCTCAAGTGCAGGTCAGGACCTGAGACCTGAGAGGCTGCTTTCATTTTGTAGCTTGTCTCTTTCCCAGTCCTGTGCCTGACAGTGCCTGCGCATGTGCAGGACAAGGTGAGGATTGACTACCGGCCTGTACATGATCAGCCAATGGACAGCGAGATGGAGCACATCCCTCCAAAGGCCAGGACCTACTAGAATTGGGTTGAACTGGGTGGCGCGCATATAGACACCAAGAGTTGTTGGATTGGGCTGTCCCTCAGCATTGTGTAGGTGTCAGCAGCTGGGGTTGTTGAGTCGTCTGCTTGCCATGAGCCTGTCATGGTCTATGGCAAGGAAAGCATCTCAGTGTCCACACAGATTAGGGCATTCCCATAGGCATTCCCATTATCTTCATGTTGGATGTATGGAGGATAGAAGGCCGTCTAGTCATTGTTGCGACACTGAACGTTCACCCAGGTCATTCTGGAAGTGTGCGCAAGCATGGGCGTGCACATTAGCACTGGGCTTAGGACAAATTAGGACGCAAGTGTCGTTCCCGTCTATAGACTTTGTACAACGTTGTAAACCTATATGACTCGGAAGTCTTGGATCTAAGATCACAGATAAGCTGGTAGAATGACTCGTCACCTCCGGAGAAGTTTGGTGCTATGAACATGGGCAACAATTGGTAAGTGTCATGCTCTTACACAGGAAAAGAGGTGCTGCCTGTGCACCTGCCAGAAAATGGCCTCTTGGGAGTATGTAGCTCTACCAAACATTGTAGGCGCACAGTTGGCAAAATTAGCAGCCAAGAAAGTTGAGTATTGTCTTGTGATTCGCCGACTCATTTGTAGGAGTCGCCTAAGCTAGCTTCTCACTTCAGGGGTACCTGACAGCATCACCTGTGCTTTAGCAACTTCGAAATTTTGAGAAGGGGGGCTTCGGGTAGCTTCGCCTGGCGGAGCTTCTCGACTCCCAGGTGCCAGATTGCCCGTCCTCACAAGCCTCACACCCTGGACTGAAGAGTGAGAACGTTGTAAAGGGAGCTTCACTGAGAGTCGCTGCTCAGGTGCTGCCGACGTCAAGCACACTGTTCATCATGCCAGAACAAGTCGAGACAGATCATCGAATGTGCAACTGACAGCTCTGGTTCTCGCAGGTGTAGATACTTTGCAGAGATGTCCGTGCTACGCTCAGCGCTGCTTGGCACATTTTGCAGTCTACTGTTGGGCGCTGCAAGCCTTCCCTTCACACAGGTTGAGCCCTCCCTGAAAGCGTATACGTGACAGCTTTGTCGTTCGAGGGACCGCGGCATGGTGGAAGGTGCTAAAATACTGTTAGCTCATACGTCTGAGCTCTGCTTGCGCAGGCAAGGCCAGGATCGACAGGATGGCTGGAGAGCTCATCAACCGACAAGGTGTTAGAAGATCTGGCCAGCACAATAACAAGGGTCGTGCTGGAGAGCGCCTTGTCTAAGGACTCACCTACTGAGCTGGAAAATCTGACAAAGACTATCACGTCAGTGTTGTTGGAGAGCACCTTGTCCAAGGCTTCCATGCAGGACTCCCAAGCTGTCCAGGATGATGAAAGCGACCGCAGCGCTCTCCCTGAGGAGACTTCTGCTCCTTCAAGCAACGCTCCTAAAGAGATGACACCTGCCGACCTTGACCTCCTTGAGTCCCTCCGTGATGCGCTCGAAGCCTACGCCTTTAAGCACAACTTGGGAACGAACATTACCATAGGAGCGCAGCCTGCAAGTGATCTTACCATCTCAACCCCGGAACTTTTCAACTCATTAGGCGTTGTGTTTTTGACCTATGTCCAGACGCACGAGGGGTATGGAACCTGTACACCAGATGACATGTGCACCCAACCATGGGGAGTCCAGGAATCGTAGTGAAGAACCGTTGAGTGGCCATCTGCTGATTTCAAATGCAAGTTGCCGGCTTCTTGTTCCCGTTTGTAGTTGGGTTGCGGATTCTCGCAGTACAAACTTCGTACTACATGGTGAGGTATAGCCTAGGGCCACAAAGCATGCACATGGGGCTTTAGCAGCTGGGCCCATTGAACCGCCGCGCGACTTGCAGCCCATGTACATGATGTTGATACAGCTTGTATAACACCAAATCCATGCCATTATCCCGCCTAGGCGTATTTTAAATACCAGAAGACGCACCTGTGTAGTGGCTTGTAAGGTATCTAACTCAAGAGCTTGCCGAGCTTCTAGCATTGTGCATGTAGTGCAGTAGGTAGAACCTCAAAACTGATCTCTTCGCATTCAAATCGACTCTTCGGCGAGTTTCTGTGTGCATTCCAACCCCCAACCCTGTGAATCCAACTGTAGTCACTATGATTGCTACCGCTAATGTCACTTCCTCCTAAGGAGATAGCTCAGGGCTGCGGGACCTATGAATGCACCAGCAAAACTACTGCCGCCACTGATATGAATACATGACTTTACCCTCTCCATGAAATAGTTTGATGCATTCTGGGAGTCCACATCGGCACATCCATTGGCTATAAAAGCAAAGCCCCAATTGCAATGCCTGCCCATATCAATGACTTCCACGGCACATTGTTCCAGATGGTCTGGCTTGCGAGCCGCTTGGGTACTTTCCTGCAGAGCTATGGAACGTGAACTACTCATTGCCTCTCAGCTGTAACGGTGCATACATGGCGTCATGAGCCGAAAGGCAGAGTTTTGGTGGCAGCAGCTCCGCAAATGTGCTACATCTGATATCACTGCTGACACTGTGAAGCTGCCTGTTAGTTTGTCTTGACAACAGCAGCAAGTACGAGCAGCAGAGTAGCCTTACTTCTCTGGCAGCACGGTCACTTTTGGAATATCAATCGTGCCACCTTGGGTGTACGGAGGTTTGAGACTTTGGCGCTATTATGTAGGGCCCTGACAAGTTCATAGCTGCAGTCGATATTTACAATTCTTAGAAAGGAGACTGGTAGGGAAAACCCTACCTCCATGTCGGAGTAGCGGAAGGGGGAGGGAAGCTTCAAACAGCTTCTCGAAATCCTGAATGCCAGATTGCCGACACACTGGCACCGAAGACTCGCAAGACTGCAGTCTTGGAGTTTCTAATACTTGGATTTCGAAAAGTAGGCGATCAGGAAAGATCCCGCTGCTCAGGTGCTCCGAACGTCAAAGCCCACAGTGACACTGATGTGTTTGTTATTGCAAGCCGAGGCAGTTCCTGTCATTGCAAGTAAGAGCTGATAGCACTGGCTCTCGCAGGCGTAATCAAAGATGGTAAAGCTCCGTACAGCGCTCGTCGCCACAATCTGCGGGCTGCTTCTGGGCGCTGCAAACCTTCCTTTCACGCAGGTGAGGCCTCGTTGAAAAACCGTTAGCGGCAAATCTGTCGTTTTCCAAGAACAGATGCTGCGGGGTACTGGAAGGCGCTCGTAACTCTGCCAACTTTTGAGTGTGGGGAATTCTGCGCAGGCAAGTCCGACAGGAGGCCTGGCTGACAAGGTGTCAGATGATCTAACTAGCACATTGACAAAGTTCCTGCTGGAAGCCGCCTTGTCTGAGGCCTCTACGGGCAAAACCCCTGCTACCCCGGGCGCTACTCCGAACCAGGGTGAAAGCGACCACAGAGCTTTTCTTGAGGAGAATGTTGACCCTCTCCGTAAACCTGCTCAAGGGCTTATGGCTTCTGACGTCGAGCTTCTCAAATCCCTCACAGGAGTGCTCAGTGCCTACGCCCTCAAGTACAACATTGGAACGAAGATGGTCATTGGAGCGCAGCCTGCAAGAGACCTCACAGTTGCAACCCCCAAGGTCTTCAATTCAGTGGGTGTTGTGCTCCTGACATATGCTCAAAGATACCAAGCATGGGGGACTTGCGTGCCGGATAAGGCATGCATGCAGGAGTTCTGGAAATCCTAGTCAATCTGGCAATCTTTGGAATAGCTTTTGGGCAAGACTTTCCAGGTGCTTTGGTGACATTTCGAACAGTCCTATGTATCGTTGCGAAAAGTAGTGTGGTTTAGCAGCCAGGTGCCATAGGGCATACATATGGGGTGTGGAAAGCCCCGCCATGAAGGGTTGATACAAGCACCGGGGTATCTGTCAGCCCGGATACAATAGAGGTGGTATACATAATCCATGCATCACAATAAGTTTGAGCTGGTGATTTCACGTCATGCTATGATACTTTCGCCGTGTCTTGTATGACACTGGCTTGGAATTTTGTGATTTTGAAGATGATAGCTATCATCTATAGCTACAGCGCAGAAGCAGCCGCAGAGCAAGTCTCAGCGAGGCTAGACTAGGAACATCAGATCCTGGGCACATCCTGCCTTCAGGTTGACTGCTAGCACATACGGTACATGTGTCCGAGCGGAAAGCAATTGGAGAAGAGAGTGCCTGCAAAAATTAAGCCCCTGAGTGACTCATACTATGAGTCTAGTAGACTCCAACCGGACAGTCATTCTTGGCCAGCATATGCCTCCAATCTTATGACTATGTAACAAAGAATTCCATCATCAATGAGTGCATGTCATGCCAAGGGCTAAGGAAGGCACGATAGCATTGAGCACACTTGCATGGTAAGTTTGACGTCCGATGGGAAGCACCCAATTGTACCTTTAGCAAAGCCTGTTGACAGGCCTGTCACAGTCAGTGCTCACAAGCAACTTTGATCCCTTTCTTGACTACACGAATGTAATCAGTATGACACTCAGACGAACCATTGTTGCTGCATTGGCCAACACTGTTGCAAAGCAGCCTTTCTCTCCCTTGTACCACCCACTTCAGGAGGCTATGAGCAGCTGGGTCTCATAATTTGGCTCTGCTCAAGCATGTGTGGTGTGAGACCAGCGAGGGACACCCGCGATCGCAGATCCCCCGAAAACTTTTCGGCTTCTCTTTGATCACTGGTGCTTCAGAGCGCTCAAGGCAGGGGTGTGAGAGGAGAGTATTACGCTGCGTGGGCCCAAGGACAGCGGTGGGGTTGTCTGGTGGTCTGGTTGGCTCTTTGGTCGTCTGGTCGGTGGCGTAGCAGGGGTAGGTGTCGAGTGCTATAGCAGTGCATGCAATACCCAGCAGCAGTGGGGAACAGCAGGTCTAGTGACAGCCTCTGGACTCATGGGAGAGCCAGGGCTTCGCTTCACTTTAGGCCATTTATCCATTACATCAAGCAGGCAAATGCTCTGCTTTTATACTCAATCATTAAGTAATGCATACCAGCTGCTTAGAACCGGCTTGAGTAGCTTCTTGGAAGGCATACTGCATACTGTAATGCTCATGTTGCCAATACAAGACACACAAGGATACTCCAGAACATTCTACAGTAGGTAGGGTAGGACACAATCTCACAGAGGCACCACCATCACGTCACAGCTGTGGTGTGAGTCCCTCCCCTAAATAAGGCATTGGGGTCACGGGGCCCCATTGCAGGCATCATATGTACAGGGCCTGTCAATCATGCGGAATGCCAGTCTATCATACAGCCTATGGCTGCCAATTGCAATGTGAGAAATGGCTCCAATGGGTAGCGCTCCAATCTGCATTCCAGGATATTGTACGCCTCGTATCTCCTCAAAGATAGTGTACTCCTCGCATTCTTCCTCCAGGATAATGTACTCCTCGCATCTAGTCTTCCACAATACTCAAATGCACAATGCTGGAGCTCAACACAAGGAAAGGCTGAGATACAAAGGTCTCCTGCCATAAGTTTTGTGCAAGCAATCAGATTTACCACATTGCAGTTCTCCATCTGAGGTACTCATATTGCACAACCAAGTAACAAGCTCAGAAAAGGGCTCCAGAGGTCTGACAAGGCATCCTTCAATCCAGATTCAATCTGATGTACACCGGAGAAGTGCAGGGTTTGATGCGTTAGCGATAGTATAGCCAAAGGGCATGCAAAAAAGGGTCCAGAATGATGTCAAAGACACCACAAGGACATGCAATGATGAGGTGCTGCTCATGAGGCATGACCTGCAAGGTGCGACTCACTTGCAGGATATGTAGAAAAGGTGCGGCTCTTGATGCATGGCCTGCAAGGCAAACTCTCTTGCAGGATAGGATGAAGGGCAGCTACTCATAACGCATGGCTTGGGGGGTGAAATCTGCAATGCTGCTGGCATGTAATCAAGTCTGCAATGCTTGCTGGCATGTTATTAGGTCTGCAAAACTTGCTGGCATTTTATTATACTTGCTGGCATGTTACCAATTCTGCAATGCTGAATCTGCTCAGATCTGGGGAATAGGAAACAGTGGCTGCATGATGCTGGCATATCGTGAATTTTAACAATGAAGGTGCTGCAGTGTATCAAAGAAGGCATGATATGCACTCAATCTTGGCAGGTTATAGGTGGTACAAGCGCGAACGCTGGCAATGGAGGTTTGCTTCCTCTTGAGTTTTCTGAATGGCGGCTTCCGACCTTCAGGGAAGATCCAAAGCAGCTGCAGACAATTTCATCCAAAAGCTTAGTCCCATCGGATCATAGGCTGATATTTGGAATAAGCTTGGTTCGATCGCATAAGGTCAGATTTTAACTTGAGTATTGCTGTCGTCTGTTGAATGTCGTCTGAGAGCTTGACGGCATCAGATGGTCCTATGCTGTCAGGGTCCATTGTCACATATTTTTGTGGATTCTTGGTAAGAACCAAGTCTCTATTTTGCATATCTGTTGGGACCAAGCTTCGGATGGTTATTGTGCTTCTGCTGGAAGTCTCTCCCAGAGGAGGCTGGATGAGCTGTGATCCATGTGCTGAGGTGTCTCTTGTGCCAGTAAAGGCTCTGCCTATTTTGAGCGCTGCTTGAGCTTTTGTCAGAGATGCAACCGTATTTAGTAGCCTGATGTTGTGGCCTTTCACCTTTCACTGATATCAACGTGCCGGTAACTTGCTGGAAGCTTGAGGTTTCAGTCAACGGTGGATGGTGTACGGTTTGTAGCAAAGCTATTCTGTTTTGTAGGATTTCGTAACGAGAGGTAAGCCTTCGTTGCTGGTTGGCGTGAAAGCCCATAGTGATTTCTCTAGTAGCTGTAAGTATTGTCTAAAGGAATGCTCCATTGTCACATCAGATCGTGGGGTACATCATGTCTTGAAATGGTTTTTCTGAGAAGGACGTCAGCAATGGTATCTGACACATGATACTGATGTATTAAAGACTTGGTAGAGTAAGGGCTATGGCGTTGTAGCGGCATGGTGATGAAGTGTTGCTTGATTCTGATACAGCTATGCTGGAGGGTGACTGTGGTAAAGCAATGGCTGTCATTCAGGTACAGATTGGCGGCAGTAGTGGTGTGGAAGTCTGAGCAGGGTACGGACATGATGTATATCTCTGGCTTTTATGCGGCTATGGATAGCCAAGGCGGTGATGGTGGCGGCAGCAGCGGCAAACACCGCTGGGGTGGCGGCATGGCAAGGGCTTCTCGGTCAGGAGGCAGTTTCTTGTGTGGCGGCGGGAACGGGTAGTTGATGTCAGTAGAAGGTACTGGCTCTTCATCATCTTCAGAGATGGTAGAGGCTGCATTGAGGGCTGCATGTGGAGTTGTCTGGTAGAGTACTTTGCGGCCAAGGAAGGGGCTGGTCCCTCCCCTATGCATATTGCCAGGATGGAATGCTGGTGCTGGGGAGTGAGGCTGGGTCCCTCCCCTATGCTTCATGATAGAGTGCGGAGCTGTCTCTGCACTCTTATCATCATGATTGCAAGGTCTTGGGTTTCTGGATTCTTGTATAGCAGCTGCTGGCTGGGTCTTGGATGTAGAGGTATATTCAAGGAATGTAGGTAGGTTTTCATAGATATCATCATCATCTCCGGTCATGTCAAAGACCTCGGGCTTGGTGAAAGCTGAGGGCATGACAGGGACTTTAATAGCATGAGATGTCATGCCATTCACCATCCCGTCTGACTCAATGTCAGAGTTCTCATGGCAAGCATCTCCATGACCAAGTGCTGGACTAGATGGTGTTGGCGGCGGCGATGGTAGTGGCGAACAGTCCATGTAGGAGGTGTCAGCTGTGCTGTGATCCATCTCTACACAATGTGGAGAGATAGTCAGCATGGGAAGCGGGATTGTGATTTGTTCAACAGGATCTTGTGCTGGTGGTGCAGGCCCATGGATGGTCTCATGCGCACAGACAGCGGCAGCGGCAGGGTGTAGAGCGGCAGCGGGCGGCGGCTCGGGATTTGTTGCTTCTGGAGATGGGTGTTCACTTGCTAGAGCGAGGCAGCAATGCCTGAGCTCACAGTCAAATGCGTCACCAGGCAAATTGCAGGTGAGCCTTGGACGTATGGAAGCCTCCTCACTTTGCCCCTCACACTGCTTCCTCTGGTCAACACACTCCTCTGAGCCTTAGTTGGCCTCAACTGACACATCAGTTGGGACTTGAGCGGGCTCACAGTATGTTTCCATGGAGGTGTCAGCACTGGGCTGAGCATCAGGTGAGCAAGGTCTGCTGAAGAGAGTGCTGAGCTCATCCATGCTTGTCTGCAGGGCATGCAGCTTGGATAGCATTGTGGATCCAGCAGGAGCTGGAGGGTGTGCAGGGACATCCGTGTAGTACTGCTGAGCATTGTCATGGTTTATGTTGTCCTCACATACAGCGTGCAGTGGCCGCAGAATGTCTTGCATTTCTGCCAAGTATGCCTTCTCCTTCTCAGACACAAAGGAGCTGCTGCCAAAGCTGGATTGGC
Organism: Coccomyxa viridis; assembly: GCA_963930925.1. NCBI lineage: Eukaryota > Viridiplantae > Chlorophyta > Trebouxiophyceae > Coccomyxaceae > Coccomyxa > Coccomyxa viridis. Next base: position 95,265 of record CAWVOJ010000007.1, on the reverse strand, counting down.
AGGAGTCCAGGTAGAGCTGCTGTGGGACAGTCTCAAAGCGTCTGGTAGTGAGGTTCTTGACTCTGCGAGTCAGTTCCTCAATAGCATGTTCTTTGGGGTCCCTAGCAGAGGGTTTTGTGTCATGAGAGGGAGGAGCCTGGTGCTTAGCACGTGCATTCTCTTTGTCCTGATAGGACGGTCGAGAGTGTTCAGCATTGGGCTGGGCAATATGGTTGCGGTCAAAGTGGCAATTGTCATGGCGTGGTTCCCTGAGTGCATGGTCACGCAGGGGTGGCACATTGCGGGGATAGCCATGACTGGTTACAGCGGGGTGCAGTGGGCGACGCAAATGGCTGTCCACATGATATGCACCCATGTGGTTTTCATAGTATACCGCATCACTCAGAGCATTTTCAACTGTCAGGGGCTTACGTGACAGCACCTTTTCCCTCAGGTCATAGTGAAGGCCACCGATGAACCTGTTGGTCAGCATCGAATCAGGTAGAGGACCATCAGCGATGCGAAGGCGGTCATGCAAGTTCAGGAACTCATCAGCATATGCTTGCACTGGCTCATCAGGCAGCTGTACTCTCTGGGAGAGCAGAGTTGCAAAGGAGTTGGCAGTGGTAGCAAAGCGGTCCAGAAAAAGCCTCTCAAAGTCAGACCAGGTCTTGATCTTGGACTTGTGAGCACTGTACCAGCTGTATGCTTGACCCTCGAGGTGACTTCTGGCATAGATTAGCCGCTTGGCATCGTCCATGTTACAGATTTCAGCAACGTCATTAAATCTGTCGAGCCACTCATATGCAGAGTAGGAGTCAGTCGAGGACTTGAGTGGCGTGATAGAGAGTCGAGGGTTGAGATTGACAGCCATTTGAGAGAATGCTCTAGGATGCAGCAGTGAAGGAGGGTGAGAGAGCCTGTTTAGGTACGGTTGAAGGCTTTGACTTACAAGTCTGGTTGTGTGGCGAGATGAGGGCTTCTTATACCTGCACAGCAAGGTCTTTACTCCACAGGACAGCCTGTGGTTTGTAAGGCTAACTTTACTTTCTGTAATGCGTGCAAGCAAGGTCTCAGGGCCTATGCGAGGTGAGGCTTTCCGTCTGCGCGAGTGCAGCGGAGTAGTGATACAGGTCTCTTATGAATGTCTATGAGCAGCAGAGGCATTGCAGACGACGGCGCAGGCCGGCTAGTGACTGAAGTTTGACAGAGGATCAGGAAGCTGCTAGAAGGCGTAGAAGGTATCTTTTGACTCGATTTTGCAGACGGCCTAACGGTCAAAGCAGAGTTATATTCACGTTCTCGCGTAGCCGGCAGTGGCTACAGACGAGAGCGCAGCAGGCCTAAGTTCGAGTTCGAGAAAGGGTCGGGAATCTTCTGGACGGGTCATGGAGAGAGCTATTTTGGGAGTTTTCAGGCTTTTTGATACGTCGATTGACCTGACAAACACGTCCTCGCAACGGCAAATATACTAGTGATGAGATGCTTGAGAGGAGCAGCTCTGAGCTTCCTCCGAAACCAGCGAGGGACACCCGCGATCGCAGGTCCCCCGAAAACTTTTCGGCTTCTCTTTGATCACTGGTGCTTCAGAGCGCTCAAGGCAGGGGTGTGAGAGGAGAGTATTACGCTGCGTGGGCCCAAGGACAGCGGTGGGGTTGTCTGGTGGTCTGGTTGGCTCTTTGGTCGTCTGGTCGGTGGCGTAGCAGGGGTAGGTGTCGAGTGCTATAGCAGTGCATGCAATACCCAGCAGCAGTGGGGAACAGCAGGTCTAGTGACAGCCTCTGGACTCATGGGAGAGCCAGGGCTTCGCTTCACTTTAGGCCATTTATCCATTACATCAAGCCGGCAAATGCTGTGCTTTTATACTCAATCATTAAGTAATGCATACCAGCTGCTTAGAACCGGCTTGAGTAGCTTCTTGGAAGGCATACTGCATACTGTAATGCTCATGTTGCCAATACAAGACACACAAGGATACTCCAGAACATTCTACAGTAGGTAGGGTAGGACACAATCTCACAGAGGCACCACCATCACGTCACACATGCCCTCTCAGATTCTAGGGTCTTGACGCCCAAGTAACTATGCAGAGATCATCACTGCCAAGCCGCTTGGAAAGTTGTCACTTGCATCTGCCGTCTAGTAATGAGAAGGGCTGCAGCAAGCTCAACGGTTGTAGCAAACCTCCTCAGGAACGGCGCAATTCTTCTGGTGACAGAAGAGGCCAGCTTCGAACAGCTTCCTCTAGTAGCTTCACCTTCTATAGAAGCTAGTAGCTTCTCGAAACCTGACTTGCCAGATTGTTGGGGCATTCGCACCGAGCTCTCGCATATCCGTTGAAAGATCTGGCAAGTGAGCGGGTTGGAAAAGCCCTATTGGTAGAGGATAGCAGCGAGGATCTGCCGCTATCCAGGTGGTGACGAACATCAAACACCTGTGCAGGCATCTTTGTTTGGGTCGATGTGTCAAAGATATGAGGATTTGCCATCATCAGACAATACAAAAGCTGCCGTCTTGCAGGCACTGTGTTGGAGAGATGGTGGTGATCCGCGCATTGCTTCTGTGCACATTCTGCAGCCTACTTCTGGGCGTTGCGAGCCTTCCCTTCACACGGGTGGAGCCCTGGTCAAAAACTGCTTATGTGAAATGGTGCGCTTATGAAGGTCGCAGTATGGTGGAAGGCGCTCGACACTTTGCTAGCTTTTGAATGTGCCACTCACTTGCTACATGCGCAGGCAAGTCTAGGAGAGACGGGAGGGCTGGAGGGCTCCACCAACACCTCAGACATGACGGCGATAATGTTGGAGAGCGCCTTTTCTGAGACCTCCATGCATGATTCCCTAGCTGTCAAGAATGAAAGCAACCATGGCAGTCCCCTTGAGGAGGTCATTGTTGCCCCCAACAGCACCGCTCAAGGGCTCATACCTGCTGATGTTGAGCTTCTCAAAACAGTTGTAGATGTACTCGGTGCCTACGCCCACAAGTACAATATCGGCACGGAGATCACCATTGGAGCGCAGCCTGCAAGAGATCTCACGGTAGCAACACCCAAGGTTTTCAACTCGTTGAGTGTTGTGGTATTAACCTATCTTCAAACGTACCAGACATGGGGGACTTGTACGGAGGATAAGCCATGCACCCAGAAGTTCAACAAACCTAGGAGCTGGTTGGACTTCTGGGTGTTCATGCTGTGCTACTTTGGCGCCATCTTCCTTTTATGCCTCCTTGCCGCAATAGCAATATGGGTGTTTGGCCCACCAGGTCACCAACCACGGTGGCAGCCGTTAGATGTAGAGGGGATGGCAACTCATAGCAGTACTCAGGGGCCATGGAACACAGATACGGGATGTCGCGAGCCTTGCCATGGAGGGCGATACAAGCGTTGTGACAATGCAAGCTGCTAGCAACCGTCTTACATGGTGTTGGCATCTACAAATACAACATGCATAGCCGGCCTATTAGAATGATCTGAGATACACCAAGCTGTGCGTATTTTGCACAGATGTCCAATGTGCATGATGTCAAAGAGATGTACTAGAGATGGTTTTAGAGTTTTTTGGGCTGGTGTCACACCATCATCATATGATACAACGGTTTGGAATTAAAAATTTCACAAGACCTATTAAGTACTACTAAAGGTAGTATATGATCAGTATTGCCTGAGCATTCACATCAGGCTGGACATACAAACGTATATACCAACATCATCAAAGAGTGTGTGCCATGCCAACTAGGAGGGCATGGGCATGTAGATTCAACCCTTGAGCCCTGTGACATTAGATGAAAGATATGTGTCCCTATTATACTATGCCAGTAGTATATATTAAATAAAGCTTCGTAGGCTTTGTCGAGAAGCCCTCCGCTGGCAAAACCTTGTCAAAGGGCTCCCCACCATAGATGATGTTGATGCCCTTAGACCAGCTATTATAGTCATCATGACCATCACGGTCAATGATTGATGCTGCATTGGTCAACACTGCCCTAGAGCAACTTTATCTTTCCGCCAACCCAGTCACCTCAAGTAGGCTGCCACTATTTCCTCCCGGTGTCATCTTCTTCAAGAGGCTTGCGAGCTGGTGGGTCTCACATTTGGCTCGGGCTCAAGCTTGCTCTCTAGTTGCCCAATGCACTAGGCAGATGCCAAGGCGCTCGGAAGGCATCGGCAAGCTTCACACTAGTAACTTTCCACACGATCAGCGGGCAGAAAACTCGGCTCAGTTGGTGACAGGGGGAGGCCAGATTCCTCGGTTGGATTCCAGTAATGTAGAAGCTGGGTGGCCCGGCTGCCAGATTCTCGGACCATCATCGCCCACTTGCACCGAGCTTTAGCATATCAATAGAATTCTGGCAAGTGAGCGGGTTGAAGTAGTACTCCCGGTAGAGATATCAGCGAGCATCTCCCGCTACCCAGGTGGTGACGAACATCGGATCCCGTGGCCGTCCTGTGCAGACATTCTTTATTCAAGTGCACGTCTCGAAGATTTGGATACCTGTTTTTACGGGCTAAAGTGAAGTGTGCCGTCTTGCAGGCACTGTGTTGGCGAGATGCTGATGTTCCGAACAGCGCTTCTCTGCACAATTTGCAGCCTAATTTTGGGCGTTGCAAGCCTTCCCTTGACACAGGTCAGACCCTTATTGTATGGGCGTATCGTTGTTTCAAAGGCTGCGGCATACTTAAGAGCGCTCGAAAGTGTACTACCCTATACGTGTGAGCTTGATTGTGCAGGCAAATTCAGAGAAGACTGGATGGCTAGAGGACTCACACACCGATCCGGAAAGTCTGACAAGCACTATGATGTTACTTATGTTGGAAAGCTGCTGGTCTAAGGGCTTCATGCGCGATTTCCCAGCTACTCAGAATGAAAGCAACCACAGCGCTCCCGCCGAGGAGACTGTTGCTCCTCCAAGCAGCATTTCTAAAAGGGCCAGGCGTGCCGATGTCGAGCTCATCACTTCGGTCATAGATGTGTTCTTTAAGGATTAAGGCTGAAGTCTGTATAGACTGGTAGATCTACGCCTTATATAGTAGTACCGCGGCAGTAGTCTGTGAGCCTAACCTGCGTTAGCAAAGGCAAAGGTAATGGGAATACACTTCAAGTTGCTAAGAACAGTATCCGTGCAAGACTATGGTATAGCTAGTGAAGATCATCTAACTAGTGCGATGATATTGGGCATGTATAGCCTTTACCCGTTGGAATGCTCAAGATAATGCAGTTCAAAACGCCCATTTGCACAAAGGTGATGCAAACAAGCAAGCCCACTCGAAAACAACGGGCCCTTGAATTTTCTTTGCTTGCAGTCAACACCGTACAGTATATAGCAAGTGTGCAATGAATGACCGAATATAGCATGCCCGCCAATAAGCTGTTCCTTAGCTCGGTAGCTTACCATCACTACAAATGCTATCCTCAAGAACTGCAAATACTACCATATTGGGACAGCACCATCCCCATTGTCACTGGCCGTATGGGTCTAAGTGTTCTCATGAGAATGTTGGCTTTCAAATTGGTATCCTGTGATCCACCATGCAAGCAGCTAGTAACTTACTGAAGCTCATGTGATGCTCATGCAGCCTGGCTATAATTTCATAGGAAGCCCTTGGAATAGAATGACTTGAATGCATGATGCCAGTGTCATTAATGACTCGGAGTAGGTGGGTTTGGTAACCTGTTTCTGACTTGGCGCTGAAGGCACCCATGCACCTGAGATAAAACCCATTGCATGTGAATCGTATCTTCTGGTGTATTTTAATCGGCCAAGACGCTTCAGGGATCCGCCCTTCACGTGAGTGGCATCACACTCCGGGGGCCTCCTGCCAGCAGAGCTGCTGCAACTTCCATTATTTCTGTAGGCAGCAAACGATCACAGTGCAGCGTATTAAGCTTCCACTATCTCTTCAGCGAAGCTGTCAGTGGAGGTAGGGAAGAGGGGAGGCAGCTTCAGGTAGCTTCGCCTGGTGGACTTCAATAGCTTCTCGAATCTCGATTGCCAGATCCCTCCTCATGGGATTCGCAAAGCTCGTGACAGTTGGACAGATGAGGGACGCCGGCACATAGAGAATAGCAGTGAGGATTCCGCTGCTCTGTTGCTGTGAATGTCTGACTTCAAGTAAGTTACTGCACGAGCGTGCTAGCTTCATGCCCGTGGTGTCTCTGTAATGACCACTCCAGACAGATGTTGTCATTGCAAGTATGTATTGAAAGGACATGTTCTTGCAAGCATAGACTCTACGTCGGACGTTCAAAGAGATGTCCCGCACCGCGCTCCTCGGCATGATTTGCGCCCTACTGCTGGTCGCTGCAAGCCTTCCTTCCACACAGGTGAGCCCTCGTTGAAAGGGTGTTTATGATAGTTATGCTGTTCTGAAGGCTGCCTCATGATTGAAACAGCTGCTCGCTACCTTGGAGTCGTATCTGCGCAGGCAAGACCACAAAAGACAGGATGGCCGGAGGACTCACCCATCAAGGTGATAGGTCCCACCAGCTTCAGTACGAGGGGCCTAACAGCTTTGCAAAAAGCAGCACCTAGGCTGAGAGTCTTGCTGGAGAACGCCTCGCCTGAGGATCCCATGCAAGATTCTCCAGCAACACAAGATGAAATCACTGACAGTGCTATACTAGGGGAGAGCACTGCTCCTCCTAGCAATGCTGCTCAAGACTCGGAGTCCACATCTTCCGACCTGGAGCTCTTCAAATCAGTTGGGAGTGCGCTTGGTAAATACGCCATCCAGAACAAGATTGGGTTGGTCATCCATATTGGACCGCAGCCAGCAAGGTACCTCACACCTCCAACCCCCGAGCTCTTCAATTTGTTGGGCGTCGCACTTCTGAGCTATGGTCAAAAGCATCACATGGGGGGATGCTCGGTGGATCAATCATGCCAGGCAACAATAGACCCTCCCAGCAATGCTGCTCAAGAGTCCATATCTTCCGACGTAGAGCTCTTGAACTCAGTTGGGAGAGCGCTCGCCGTACGCCCTCCAGAACAACATTGGGCTGGACATTGTTGTTGGACCGCAGCCCACAAGAGACCTCACAACTCCAACCCCCGAACTCTTCAATTCGTTGGGTGTTGTCGTTGGAAGCTATGCCCAAAAGCAACACATGGGGGGATGCTCAGAGGATCAGCCATGCAAGGTGACATTCATCCCTTCAGTCCTTGATAAAATCCAAGTTTGGATTGAATCCATGTTGAGGGACCATTTTTGGGTGACTGTCCTGTGCTTTGGCATCCTCATCATTTTAGTATGCGTGGCTTCAAGCTGTAGGTAGACTGAGAGTTGCAAAAATGGCAACCCACAGCCTACCAGCTAGGTATATATAGGACCATGGGCATACATGCGGATCTTGGGCAGACTCTGAGTCACCGGTGGGGTCATCTTGCACTAAGGTTGCAACCCAACAGTACGATGTTTGAGACAACATGCACATCAAGGCAGCATCAGCTAGACAGCAGGCCAAGATTTACCTTTGTCACCACACCCCTAATGCAAACATACACCAGGCACACACTACCGGGCCACTGGCTTGGAAGGCGATGTAAGCATGCTAAGCATGTAAGCGTGCACACGGACAATGGCCCAAGACTAAACATCTTTTGAAAAGCAGCCAGCAGAGCAGGTTTCAGCAATGGTACTACCGTAGAGGCTAGTAGTCTGACAGAGTAGAGCCTAAGATCACAGAGCCTCCTCTGGTTGGCATTAGACACTAGGCTGCCGGCGATGCAAAAGGGTATTCAATGAAAGATGACAGCGTCGTAGAATTGGGTCTGTTGCAAGTCGCAACAGCCTAGACTGTCGGCTTTGGAGGCGCATAGGGTTGCCCACATTCAAAAGCTTAAGGATGTGTACCTCAAGCATGTGTACAGATGTGATGGATACCTACAAATGCCAGCGCCGACTAGCAACATGATGTTGCTTGGTCAGAACAAAGCAGTCATATCAGCATAGGAGCACAAGCTGCACTTTGGCAGCACTGCACGGCTGAGAACATTGCTGCATTCTGCCCCTCGAGGAAAAATAAGGCATGCGCAGCTGCATGCGTGTCGCTTCACATGTACAGGCTGAAAAACCACGACGGACTCCAAGCTTGTCCCAGCCTGGGACTCCCAGTGTATGCATGGGGCAGCATGTACTGAGACAGTCTACCAGCCCTGAGCTGTTGTGTGTATAGACACTGCTAAGGCTGATGTACAAAGCAGAATGGTAGACTGAATGTGGGAGTCTCAGGTATAGCAGGGCAGAAAGCACCTGCTACACAGGTACCGATCACTTCATCAAGCCTTAGCAGAGACGTCTTAGACTCTACTACACCATAAGTGCGGTAAGACTGATGCACAACACGGCCGAAAACGTGTGATTTGCATGGTGTGGAGCCCAGATGGCTGCCTCAAGAACACTGCCGGAGTACGAATGGAGCTGCCCGTCTTCACTCTCATGTCATTTGCCGATCAGATGATATTATACGGTACCATCCTGCTGATAGGGGCGCAGCTGTCTTTCAGAGACTAGATCAGCCACTCTTAGAGATGTGAAGATCGTCTCACCTGTGAACGAGCCCTGATGCAGGCAGAGAACAAGCCTCTTGACAGGCTGTGACTGTACATTACTGAGCATTCAAATGCATCTAAGACGTTCACGATTGAGAATTGCGAATGGGCGATCTGGTGCACATGATGTGTCATGAGTGACGTATGTCGACGGTTGAGGACTGTTTAGTCTTGGCGCAGTGCTGGGGTTTCGATAGAGAAGGGGCTTGCCTCCCCGGTAGCAGCGGTTTTGGTCGAGATCGGCCTGATTGCAGCAGGCCGCAGCGCATGTGACGGATCTGGGGAGGTCAGTACACTTTCGAAAGACGGCAACTTCGTAGTGGGACGTTTCCGGAGCTGAAGAACATCGTTGAGGTACTGATCAAGCGTTTCATGCATCATATTGCTTTATTGACGCCCGATGCGGCGTCGGACATGAATCTCGCCGCATCTTACGGGCAGGGTAGCACGTCAGGGTCCGACATCGGCACTTCCTTTTCGGAGAAAATTGTTCGAGGCTGCAACACAAGCTGATGCAGTCACATGCTTTACTTAAAATATGCTTTCAGACCTTGTAGGGCTAGGGCGAGCTGGTCAGGAGCTGCACAAGGTCAAGTTGGTCCACTATTCCAGGCGGTCTAAGGCTGGTGGCAGCTGATAGTGATGCGCCTTCTACAGGGTGCATATTGAATGGTAGAGGAGAGCAGCGCACCAGTAAGGCGGTTGCTGTTCACTAGAGCTCCGGCTGTCCCACAGCCATCCTCAAAGACTCCCTTCGACACTATCCCAGAAAGGCATGGCAAGGACGTCAACAGCACAAGCGTGAGTATCTGATAACTCCTAGCCATATGCACGCGACGTTGATGACATGGCTGTGCAAGCACTCTGAAGTCAGGCTTGAGTCACTGCTGGGAGGACATGCAGCTGGAAGGATATCCTGCTTGAGAAGGAGTGATCCGAATTTATTGTGTGAGTGTACATGCAGATTCTAGAGGCGCTGAGACTCTCAGGGGCGCTTGGATCCTCACTCAGCGGCTCCAGCGAGAAGGGCACCATGACGCCCACCAAGACGACAGCGCTCCCCAAGACAGAGTCCATCCCACCTGCACCTAAGTCCCCCGGGCCCTTCTCCTTCATTAAAAAGTCGGACTCCCTCCAGTCATCCCCCTCCGCAGCCTCCGCAGAGGTAGCCCAGGTGAGAGTGCACCATCTCACGTCTTTCGTCCCCGAATATCAGGGCATCAGGCCATCGTGAGCATGCTCTGCCTCTAATGGCATGCGTCTGCGGTTGGTGATCAAAGGTCTGATGTCATGCTGTGCTCCTGATGGCAGGCTGTAATGAGGCTCAAGCAATGATTGCAATGCTGCATCCGTTGAGAACTGGAAGCTCAGGCTGTCCATGAGCTGTGAGAGAAGATGATGTTTGGGCCTTCGCAGGTGCAGGAGGCCAGCCCCTCAACAAAGGACACGCAGAGCCACCTGCTCAAGGTGAGGCAGCTCATAGCACCGGAGATGGTCGCGAATGAGCCTGACCAGGATCAGACGGAGGTTTTCCTGGCGGCTGCGGAGAGGGGCGAGAGCACCAAAGTGCGCAAGGTGAGGGAGTGCTGACAGGCTGCCCAGACCCCCAACGCAGGTCTCTTATGTTGCGGGTGTCTTCCTTGAGGCTTTCTGGAGACATGTCTGCTGATGCACCAGCTCACATGCATGACGGTGGAATACCTGTCAGAAAACATGGGTCTGACATGTTGAGCACAGGATATGGTCCATGTTCCTGGCACCTGTAGCCTTGTGGAGTCTGTTCCATCACAATGTTGCGCATTGCAGATGCTTCAGCATGAGGGTGACACCCCAGACTGCTGCAGCTGGAGGCGCACACAGTGATGATACTCCAGTCACGCATGCGCACTGAGACGTTGCGCTGGTACTCATGAATGTCTGAGTTCCCTTCCAATGTCATATATCATGTTATGTAGATGCTCCAGTATGAGGGCCATGCGCCGGACTGCTGCAACTATGAGGGGCGCACCGCGCTCATCCTGGCGGCCATGCACGGGCACCGGGACGTTGCGCTGGCGCTGCTGGGCTCCGGGGCGGACCCCAATGCGCAGGACAAAGAGGGCGCCACCGCGCTTGTCAAGGCCGTCAAGAACGGCCACGACTCCATCGTGTCCCTGCTCAGAAGCTGCGGTGCCGAGTGAGCGCCGTTTCATGCCTTCCATGTTGCAATGCTACCTTCAGCCTGTTTGCTGAAGGTACAGATGCCGTCATGGACATATCGGTGATCACTGGACGCGCGCTTGACATGTTGCGTAAAGCATGCTGTGAGGAATAGGCCTGACAGCCTGATTACCTTGCAGGCTGGAGATGAGCTCAGCAGAAGCTGCCACGCAGCTCTGCACCTGCGTCTTCGACTGCAACGTGCCGTTGCTGAGACGTTATATGAAGGCGGGAATCCTGGTCAATGCTGGGAACTTTGACAGCCGTACCGCTCTTCATGTCGCTACTGCAGAGGGTAATCTGGCAGCGGTGAGACCTAGCTCTTGACCTCTTTTGCAGCTTGACAGCCAATATTGTGAAGCACTGTCAGGAAAGGTGGGAGTCGAGGACTACATATTTATGCATCACGTTTTTTGGCATACGCCCTTAAACAGCACACTTATCACCATGAGCAGATGGAGACAACTCCGGCACGCCCTCACATTGATCATTTATGCATGTCATCAGACTGGCTTGCCCTTAGGTGCAAGGGTGTAAGCCCTGAACCCTTGCTGCCAGCCCTGTGGCCCTCCGTTCTCTTACAATGTTGCATGGCATGCAGGTGAGGGTGCTGGTGGAGGAGGGCAAGGCGGACCTGGGCGTGCAGGACAGGTGGGGGGCCACCCCCTTAGACGAAGCCATGCGCGCAGGGTCCCGGGCAGTCATGGACTACCTGCAGGGCATCAATGCGCCGACCAAGAGGGACGACGACCGCACAATGGAGTTTCTGTATGCTGCGTCCCGTGGGGACACGGCCAAGCTGCGCCATGTATGTCCTTTCTGGCCTCATGCTTGCGCTCTTGACAGACAGTGATGTTGTCCGATGAGGAAAGATAGAGCATGGTATTGCTGTGTGAGGTTTCACTTGGTTGATGACTGGAGCGATGGGTCTGCTAAAGAGTTCAGCACTATGCCATATGACAATGGATGATACCTGCTGGAGATGTGAATCATGAACTGTGTTACTTGGTGGCTGGGTCCGGCTTGCATGCAGTTGAGGGGCTGATGGTATGTTGCGATGCCTGCCATGCAGATGATTCAGTACGGCTTCGATGTGAACAAGGCGGACTATGACAACCGGACAGCCCTGATGCTGGCCGTGGTTGGCGGCCACTCTGCAGCGGTCAACACTCTGCTGGGCGCCGGGGCGGACGCCAATGTCCAGGACAATCTGGGGTCAAACGCCCTGGTGGAGGCATGTAGGCGGGGCCATGAGGGCCTCATCCGCCTCCTGGTGGACAATGGAGCCAAGTGAGCCTCCTTCAGCCTCCTTACGCCCACATGTTGCCTCTGCACGTGCAGCTGGGTGGCCTCGAGTGCGCATAATAGAGAATGGCTCTTTCCCTTTGCCAATGTAGATTGCATTCCCTGGCGCAGCTTCTGTAAGCAGTGCATGCAGCCAGGAGCAAAAACTATTTTCTGCCGGGTGATCGGGGTTGTATGCATTGGATTAGCTATCATGGGTCACTGTCAACCTCTTGACAATTGTATTGGCAATGCAGGCTGGGCTTTGATGAGATCAGGAGCGCCTCGGAGCTGTGCACAGCGGCCGCCCAGGGGAAGGTGGACCTGATCAGGCACTACATCAAGGGCGGCATCAATGTGGACGCGGCCGACTACGACAAGCGCACCGCCCTCCACATCGCTGCGGCCGACGGCTGCCTGGAAGTGGTGCGCCCGCCTCCCCTGAGCAACAATCTCACATACATCACCCCCTTAACCTCTCCCTCACGACAACAGGCCTTTGCGGCTAGCCCTTCTGGCACCAATGATAGGTACTGCTGCCCTAGACATTTCAGCTTCTTAGGGCTTAACCAAGTGATCCCTGCACAAGCAGCCGGTGACGGACTTCGGTACACAGTCAGAACTTCTAGCTTTCCCTGTGCTGGCGAGCCCTGGCACCTTGCTGGGGACACAGCAGTTTGGGCTCTCTGTAAAAGAAGAGCAGGGCAGAGCAAAGGTCTGGATCGCTGCATCAAAATTTCACGGGGAGCTTCAGACCAGTGCAATGGTATAAGTGGCTGACGGCCCTCCTCCGCCCCTGCACAGGTGAGGGTGCTGGTGGAGGAGGGCCAAGCCAACTTTGACGTGCGCGACGGCTACTGCATGGATCCCTTGGACGAGGCCATGCGCCATCGCCACGGGGACATTGCCGACCTGCTCTTGAAGAACGGCGCTCTTGTGGGCGGGCGGGAACCTCTCTAGGCCAGCGGCTTTTCCTGGCAGCAATGCCTGGGCGCCACTCAAGCGCCCATGCCCTGCTCAGGATGTCTAGCATTGCTATTGGCAGCGGTAGCCTTCGCCTGTCACCTTTGCATAAGAATTCTGCAGAGGCATAAGCTAGAGCACATAGCACTGGCATACAGGTGAAGGCGCTAATCCAGGAGGGCAACGCGGACTTTGAGGTGCGCGACAGGTGGTCGCTGGATGCGCTGGACGAGGCGATGCGCGAGCGCAGAGAGGACGTCGTCAAGTTCCTGCAGCAGAGCGGCGCCCTCATCGGCGGCAGCTGAGGCTCAGGTGGCCCCCGCTGTCAGGGACAGGGTTCCCTGACACCCGTATGATGCAATACACCTTTGTATGACAAGCGCGCTGCCGATGAAGGTGCAACAAAGGCCAAGCACAGGGAACAAGAGCCCAATTTGCAGCTTATTGCAGCTGCATATCCATGTTGGCAGAGCTGCGGCAAGTTCGGATGGGAATTGGACACTTATGGGAGACACAGTAAAGTCAGAGGGGCAGTGCAATGGGTGGCACATGTGCCGTGGCAACTGGCTTAATCCCAGCAGCGCGACTTTGTAGCAGCTGAGCTTGCAAGACCTCACACACCCAAGGCAGCAGTCAGCAAAGAGCACTTCAGGAGCTGCGCAGCGGTGCAGAGCCAAATTGCACCAGGCCCAAGCGGATTCAGTTTGTATGACTTCATTGGGCTGTACAGATGAAGTATCCAAGACTCTTTGAAACATGAACGGTGGCTCACAGGTATAAGCCCATGCAAGAAAATCACAGCTGAGTACTAGCAGCAGCTCTGCATTGCAGATGGTGGCTTGGGAGCGGCTTGAAGCTGCTTCACAGACTTCAAATTATCAATTTGCGGGTGTGAGACAGCAGAGGGCCAAATCAGTAGCTGCATTAAAGCTTCAGGCGAAGGCCAGCTGGCATGTGCAACAAAAGCAAGGCAATGGCACTGAGACCGTGTACACCAGCTCAATCAGCTGGTGGCGAAGTATGCAGCGAAATCTGGACTGTATTTCTCTTGACGAGATATACTGCTATTGTTTGACATTATAAGGCGTGCCCGCTTCAAGTCCGTGGCAGCATCATCTGTGCTGCATGAATGCAATATCTTTAGGAAAGGCTGATATTCAAAACTAAGGGGCTAACTGTTGCATGACCCAATCTCCTTCTAGAGATAGGTCAAATTCTTAGGACTTTCATCCTAGTACTGCAATTGGGGATTAAGCCAGTACTCAATACAAAAAGTACATGCCAATGAACCTTTGTAGCTACCAGTCTTGAGGCGCTATTCTTCTTGTAAGCTCTGCCATCTACAATATGAGTGAAGGTGTAAAAATTGCGTCCAAAAGTCTGCAATCTGCGGACAGCCCTGCCCGAAGAACATCCTGGGGAGTGGCATACGATCTTCCTCTCTATGACATGTACACCGCAAGACTGCGCCAATACCGTGCCGGCAACACGGTCGGGCAGAGTGGGCAAGTCGGTCATAGACCTTGATCAGTGTCTTCGGGAGCTCTCATGGCACGTAGTCTATCCCGTGGGCCTATGCTAGTTGCTTCCAACCCCACATCACACCGAGGCCATAGCGGATGGCTGGCAAAATGTAACATCTCCTCTGACGCTCGGATGGGATTTGGCGATGCCCCATCAAAAGCATTGACGTGTGCATCGCTTGGTGAGAACCTTCAAAAGCGTTGCAGATCCCCGCACTACTGTCGAGATCGTGTGTATCTGTGCCTGTTGACGAGAGCCTGAACTCTGCAGGAAATGCACCATTGACAGGGAAGCGTGTCATGTTCACCTCGCCACGCCAATACGCCTGTAAGCTGTCATACAAGCTAATTGACAAGGGGGCCAAGCCCGTCTGGGTACCGGGAGTACAGATCACAAGTCTATGTGATCCCGCTCGCCAGCAGGCATGCCTCACAGCCCATTAAAGCCATTGCAGATGCTGATACCCGCATGTCAACTCCAGCACTGCTCTGCAGTTGACTCTGCATTTGCCAATATGCTGCAGATCTGTCACGCAGGCGTGAAAGACCATTCCATGCATGGGTCAAACAGTTGGGGTGCGTCAACACAGGTGCTCCAGGAGAAGCTACAGAGCTTGGAACAGTACACACACGTAGCCTTCACGTCCAGGAATGGCATCCAAGCCGTACTGGACGCCCTAGAAGCTCCCAAATCTGATGGCATGACACCCGAGGGACTAAGTAGCCAGGGCGTCTGCTGCTGCGCTTTGGGCGCTGATGCCGAGCTGCTGCACCAGGCTGGCGTCAGCAATGTGCTCACGCCCAAGGAGGTGGGAGACAGTTCTGCACCAACCCATCTGAGTGCCTGGTGTCAATCATGTCCCACACCCTTTGCGCAGCCAGTCTGCATTCTGTAGAAACGGGTTGGCTAATTCTTTATTGTTTAGAGTGTCGCAGTTGCCCCTGATTCCTGTACACCACTTCAGACGGACCCTGTACCTACTGCAGATATTGGGTGGTTTGAGTACAGATTACATCTTGATCGCAGGCAAGCACGCAGGGGTTGGTGAAAGAGCTGCAGAGCAGGGGCGAGGCAGCAGGCGCCAAAGTTCTGTGCCCTGTTCCCCATGTCACGGGAGGCCTCACCGAACCCCAAGTGGTGCCCAGCTTCCTCGCAAGCTTGCAGGTGTGCTGCACCCCATCACATCCCCTAAAAATGATGTCAGGGTCCACTCACAAGGCACATCTAAGCTGACGCCACCTTAGCTATTGGCACATGGACCTCGCTGCAGGCCACGTGACTGCATCTTGGTGCCAGGGAAGGCGGCTGGGGCAGAGGCAGTGAGAGTGGACGCCTATGAGACGCGTCCCGGGAGCGTGCCGGCTGACTGCATCCCAGAGCAGCGCATGCTGGCCGAGGGCAGCATCCATGCGCTCGCCTTCACTTCCACCGCCGAGGTGGGCTGACTGTCCAAGCCAGTGCATCTCTCTGAGCTTGCCTGCGTGCTGCCTCTCTGGGTTGGGAAGCGCGTGCAGATCTCACAGCAGGCAAGTGGTCCTGCGGGCCAAATGGTAGATGATGCATGCAGGCGGAGGGCCTGGCGCTTGCTGTAGGGGGCAGGGATGCCCTGCGGGAGCTTCTGGAGCAAGGCAGGCCTCTACTGGCTGCTCATGGACCATACACAGCAGCAGGTACAGACAGCGACTTCATGCCCAATCTTGCAGCACCTGTGGGCCTCATTGAACGCTACGCTTGGCAGATATATAGTGACACAGCTATACAGATGAAGCCTTCATCATGAAGCAAAGCTGGCCCTGGGCTGCTGCAGCACCTGCCAGTGCAGCCATTTAGGCGATGAACTCTGTGCAGGGGTCTCTGCATTCCTGGGCATGGATGTGAGCGTCGTCTCCCAGAACTTCCAGAGCTTCGACGGCCTTGTAGAGGCACTTGTGGGCGCTCTGAACTCGTAGCATGACGTTGTGGCATGATAGAGGCGTGAAGGAGCACTCGACTTAACGACCTTCTGCAGATTGGACATAGATAAGGCGCAAACTGCTGTGTAAGGTTGACACTTTCATCGGCAGTTGAGTCTCCGTAGCACAAGGCAAGCGGCAGCTGTTGGACGGAGTCAGGTCAGGTCTTGATCGACAGCATGCATTGACGAAATGCATCTGTAGGCTGTGGTGTAGTACAGTGTCATCGCTTTAACTCAAGCTGGAATTCATGTGTCGCTGACTGTTGGGCGGCAAGACGCCCCGAGCCTCCGGAAGTTACCGTTTGCACTTGTGGCCTGCCCAACCCTTGTCCGACGTAACCGCATGATCGAGCACCCTCAGACGCCCTGCAACGGAACCCATCACCGTTACCAAACGTGCACTGATCCTGATTGCCGCAGCATTGATCGGCCTCTGTATACCTTAGGAGCCAGACGGAGCAGGTACTGACAGAGCCAAGGATCTGCGGAGCAAGAGTGCAGAGTGCTCAGGCCTGGCACCGTGTAGTGACCGTGAGTTGTGTCGAGAGCTTTCAAAGGCTAAAGTCTGTCAATTGAGCCTTTCTGTTACCCTCGAAACAAAGGAGAGGTCACGATTGCTCGCAGAAGGCACGCAATGGGCCTTCCCACAGGCTGGGCTGTTCCGGACGACCGGATCAGAACACAGGCACGGAGTCCCACGGAACTCAAACAGTGTCCCGCCCGCATAACCTCATCCTATATGCTACATATGTGAATTCAATGAGCATATTGATTGTGTCTCAGAGACACCGTCTCTGTGCTCGGCATGCAGAACCAGGCAGAACCTGCTTTCGGCTGGTAACGGTGCTGTATCTGCAGGGTGGGTGAGAAACTGACACTCGGCATATCCTTGCGTACACACTGCCCATAAGAAGCAGGCAAGCTCAATTGAATCTGCAATTGAGGCATCCGAGTTACATTCGGTTGCTTCTTCTTCGGTAACCGTATAGAGCAGTAGGAAGTGTCCTGGGCATAGGACACATACATACTTTGATAGCTGCACAACCGTTTAGCTAATACATCTGCGTATGTAAGCTGGCGCTTATACAGCTTCCCCACACCTTGATGCAAGATGTTGTTTGATGTTCCCGCAGGCTTGCAAGACCTGTGCTTCACAAAAGCACATAGAGCTAGACAAGAGCAGGGGTGGTCTCATACCTGACAAAGTCCCAGACTACCAATAGCTTCCAGCATGCGCTGGCACAGAAGCCATGCATGCCTGGCTGCAGCAGTCATGCTGCAGCTGCTTGGCGCGCAGTGCAGACGGCAACTTGCGGTGCGCCCTTGTGTGACTTAGCCACGCTTTCCAGCATCCTCCTCAGAGTCAGCTTGTTGCAGCAACGCAATCGTATGCAGAATAGGAGGCTCTGATGCTCACTCTGTACAGCTGGGAGCTCCCACTGTATTGATTGAGCTTTGCGCGGCATGAGGTGTGAGGCTGAAAGGCATTTGCTGTGGTGCAGGCAATGGCCCCTGCAGTCTATCCTCCCGCAATGGCACCCGTGTCCGCTCTGCCAGCTGGCACTACTTCCCTTCTGGACACGCGCGTGCTCAGCGGCAGCGCCCTCAGAAGCAGAGGCGTTGCCGCAGCTGGTGGCGCTCCTGCGGGAGGCCCCGCAGAGTCTCTACGCCTTGTCAGCGGCGTCACCTACGCAGGTGAGCAATTGGCCAAACTCATCCATGGTGCTGTACTAGCTGCCAGTTAGCCTCTTTGGGCACCTGACACCCTCCCACTCTTGTCCACTGTGCCAACCTCGGCCCCATCGCTGGCATCCCATAAGCACAAGCGGGGTGCGGATCAGTGCTCAGTAATGCAGTTCAATCTCTATACCCAGACCGCTGTGCAAAACAGGCCTGTGGCAAGGATACACATGCGGTGCAGGATAGTCTCTGATACACACTGCAGCTGAAAGCATCTACCCACCTGCTCATACGCTATCTAAGGTCATGCCAGTGGGTTTCAGCACTTGATGTCACATGTGCTGTGCAGCGCCCACCACACCAGTGACCAGCGTTGCACCGGCACCCGGTCCATGGTCTGTGAAGACAGAGATCATCAGCGCTACGATGCTGCGCAACAAGCCTGTGTGGACCCCGGCTGGAGCACCTTCTGCAGCCCCAGCAGCGGCCCCGTACCAGGTGAGACAGACACTTCTCATAACTTACTGATGTTCAGCCCAACAGAGGAAGCAAGATGAGGGTTGCGTGCTTTCACACAGCAGGCAATCTTGTACTGGCTTATTTGTAACCACTGTAGGTGTGCCTGTGATGGCCACATGGATTTTAAAGCAAAGCATGGAGGATACCTCCGGCTGATGCAGAATGGCCGAGTGAGGGCAGGATACCTGTCATCACTGCAAAGCGCTAGAACGCACCTGACGTACTTATCTCCCTTGTCGTCACAGGCGCCCGCTCCTCAGCCAGCGTACCGGTGGGCAGATCTGGGTCCTGCGGCTTCCCCGCCAGGAGCTCCCACAACTCCCTCGTCAATTGCAGTCACACTGCCACCGGGCGTGAGCATCCCGCCAGGAGTGTCCTTTGCGCTACCCCCAGGTGTGCGCCGCAGCCTCTTTTGTCCTGTGCAGTACTCACTCAGTCATGCACGAGATGATGAAGGATGGCTCCTTCTGCCAAGGGGCCCCCGTACAGCCTGTTAAAATGCGTTGGATCATTGCCAGTGCAAAGGGCTTTAGAACAGCTGTAATCATGATAGTCGTGGCATCTATCCAGGGGTGCGTCTGGTGGGCGGGTCTGGATCCAGAGCATACCCCTTGTGGACACCCGCAGGCGCCCCAGCACAAGCACCTGCCGCATCCAGCCCCACAGGTGAAATCTCTTCGGTTTCTGTCTGTCCAGTATTTGGCAAGAGAAACCACATCCCTGTCTGTTTTCAGGATTGTAATGAGTGTCGTTCATCTCAATCATACCAGGCATGCCTGCCGGTGTCTTTGACAAGCAGAGATGTCCAGAGAGCATGGCATGTCAGAAGGGGGCTGCGGAGAATCAGAGCTCCCACGCTGGCTCTCGCTGTGCAGTTGCGTCCTTCAGCATCCCGCCGGCAGCCGCACCAGGTCCTGAGCTGGCCACTCGTGTGATGGGCCCTCCATCCAGCCGGCAGGAGCCGATAGCACCAGGCGCAGCGCCAGTTCAGGCGCCCGCGCCGTCCCCGGTGATCAGGGCGCTCGGCCCAGCGGTCACTTCTGCAGCCAGCGTGCCCTTTGCGGTATGCCACCTGAATCACGTAGATGTCCCCAACACAGTCCCTAGCATGGGCATGAGCACATGCCATTGCATGCTGCATGCGGACAGCTGACCAGGCCTGACATCCTGCCTCTGCTGTAAGTCACTCAGTCAGGGTAAGTGTGCACATATTTGCTGTAGCACCTTCCGCCTTTTTGCGCAGGGCGCTCTGCGTTGTCCAGGCATGGGTTCTGCAGATTGAGGCTCACCTTTGGCCTCACCTGTGACTTAGCTTTACGGTTTTTGGAGATGTCACTGCTGCATGCAGGGACCTGCGCAGGCACCTGTCACCGTGCCTGTTTTGGCGTCTCTGGGGCAGGCGCCAGCGAGCGCTGCGGGCGGGGCGGAAGGGCACACCAAGGTGTGGTCGTCGGCCTCAAAGCGCGTCGCGCTCATCGCGGCGACCACCCAGGCCACGCCAGCCCAGATCTTGGCGCCCGGCCCAGGTCCCAGCGTGGCTGCCTCCTCAGTCCCGCCTGTGTCGGTGCGCACTGTCCAAAGCAGGCATCAGCAATGCGAACATGTTCAAAGGGACTGCGCATCGCACATGCTTTGCGCCTCATTATCCCCGCTTTGCTGGTACCTCTCAACATTTCCAGGTCAATGAAGCATTCACACCCCTTTAGCGCTATCTCACTGTTCCCAATGGTTCCTCAGGCTTGGGTTGGTTACGACTGAGCAGCACTGCGGTCTGGCTTATCCTTTAGTAAAGCTTAAAGCTCCTGCCATGCATCCATATATCAGCTGCCAGGGAGCCTACTCACCATGATGCTGGTGCCCAACAGGCCCCCGCTGCGCCTCCTACAGCTCCACCGGCAGCTGCCCCCACAGCTATGGCGCCGGCTGCTGCACCCCTGGCTGCTGCACAGGCCCCCGCTGCGCCTCCTGCAGCTCCACCGGCAGCTGCTCCCACAGCTACGGCGCCTGCAGCAGCTCCGCCCACGACGCCGCCTCCGACAGCCGCACCCGCAGCTTCACCTCCGGCTTCCGCGGCCGCAGCCTCAGCCCCGCTGCAAGCAGTCACAGTGGGTCCATCAGCCAGCCCAGGCGCTGTTCCTGCAGTAACTCCAGTGCCTGTTGCCAGCCTAGGCAACAAGCCAACGGCGCCAGGGCAGCCTGCAGTTCCAGGGCCACCTGGCGCACAGCCATCTCCTATCCCAGCTTCCCCTGGCAGTGCTTCAGCTTCACCTGGAGCTGCACCAACAGGACCAGCAGCAACGGCATCGACTGGGGGGAAGCCTGTATCGCCCTCTGGATCCACCCCAGGAGCACCAGCTGCTCCCCCGGCAGGCATGGGTTCTCTTTATATTCATGGCTGCTCATTCGTACTATGCTGCGGATATTATGCACTCTAAAAGGTCAACGTATGCCCGCATGATGCGTACCCTTTGCGTACTTGTTTATCTGGTCTGTTGACCCGGTGATCCCGCCGATTCACCTCAGATGGCGAGGCAAGCCACCTCAGAGAATGACCTGAGGCACTACGCAGCAGGACTGCTTGGCACTCAAACCTGATGACCACAAGTCTTCTGCAGGTGGTAGCAGTGGGGGCAGTTCACAGGGTGGCCCTCCACCTTCAGGCGGCAGCAGCGGGGGCAGCTCGCAGGGTGGCCCCGCACCTTCAGGTGGAAGCAGCGGGGGCAGCTCACAGGGTGGCCCTCCACCTTCAGGTGGAAGCAGTGGCCCCACACCTCCAGGTGGAAGCAGCGGGGGCAGCTCACAGGGTGGCCCCCCACCTTCAGGCGGCAGCAGTGGGGCCGGGCAGGGCGGCAGCAGCGCAGGCGGATCGCCAGGTGGCAGCCAGCAGGGCAGCTCATCCAGCAGCGGTGGACAGGGCAGCTCCAGCGGCAGACAGGTGACATCATGTTTTTATGTTTGCAAAGGCTTTTATGTGATGCGGATGTGAATAGACCAATGATGCCAGAAAGCCCATCGCCTGAGCTGCACAGATGCCTGAAGGGCTCTGCAAGATGACATGCCAGGTTTCCTCTCATATCTGCTCGGTTGACATATGTCATTCACCGTGTGCAGGGTTCAACATATGTGGCTTCACCACCACCACCTCCGCCACCACCACCACCACCGGTGCGCCCCTGTCAGAAACCAAAGCTTGGCAAAGCTGCACACTTGAGACATGCAGGAACACCAATTGTAAGAGAGCACATCTGGGCGCCTGCAGCTCTTGCAGCATTGCCTGAGAGCTTACAATTCAGCCGTGGACCATTGAATGTCAACCACGCACAAGCACCAATGGACACCCAGCAGTGCCCAATTCTGCTCTTTTGCCTGCCCAGGGATGTTTGCAACTCCATTGCGTGATCTGAAGGCCTTCGTGTTGCAAAGTGCATGGTGTGATTGTTGATTTGCTGGCATGTGCTGCAGCCACCGCCGCCACCACCACCGCCACCGCCGCCGCCGCCGCCACCTGGATACTCCTATACAGGCTCTGACGGCTCCAGCACGGCAGCCCTCATCAAGGCAGCCTCCAACATTGGGGGATCTGCGCCCTCAGGACCTTCTGGTGGGCACGCTTGACCAGATGGGCTCTGTTCTGTGACAACGCCTGACTTGTCTGCTCCATGCGTCCCGCGCAGCTAAGTCATATTGATGTGTTATTATGAGCAGATACATTCCAAGGATGGTAGTGTATGTACATGACATGGTACAGTTCTCATCTGCGGTGAAACAAAGGGCTGAAGAGCTGTTGTAGAGGTACTCCATCACCTTGCAAAATCTGACTTGGCTCCTAATGAGGATGCTGTGCAGGTAACAATGGAGCTCAGAGCGGTGGCGCGGGTGCACCGACAGGCAGCGCTCCTGGTATGCACTGGCCTTAGCTAAGACTTTCAGCGCATAGGCAGAATGTTTGACTTGATATTGGTATGTGGGTGGTGGTGTTTAAAAAGGGCTTTTATCTGCAGGAGGCAATGGAGGGCAGAGCAGTGGCGCAGGCGCATCGACGGGCAACTCACCTGGTGTGCACCACATCCTCCATGAGATACTTCTGCCTGTGTGGCCCCGCAGTCTTTCGTTCTGCATGCCAGTGTCAGACCCTGTCGGGCTGTTGAGCTCACTGGGTGGTGATTTTGCAGGTGGCAATGGAGGGCCGAGCAGTGGCGCAGGAGCATCAACGGGCAGCCCTCCTGGTACGCTACAACCCAAACCTGCCTGGACCACCGCTGGCCATGCTCATGCGAGCTTCTGTGCGCTGTTGTGACACGCTTGGACCATGTGCATCTGGCCTAGAATTTCTAGCACCCGCAATATGCAAAAGCAGTGCGCACTCAAGAGATTCCATGCTGAGTTAGGGTATAACATGTTCTCAAGGAGCAACACTGGTGGCTATGTCCAGGATCCCAAGACACCTGCTTCTTGATCGCTGAGAAGTTACCTGGACTTGACGCCCAGTAATGACGTGAGTGCCTGTCCAGGTGTCCCAGCTCCAAAGAGCGGAACCACGGACTACAGAGGGAGCGACCCAATAGGGTCCGACACGAAGGGGTCAGACACACGCGGCAGCGACCCCTATGGCAACGGCAGAGGATGAGCACGCCTCGCTCCATGCACCAGCCACTGAGGGCAGCCCCTCTGCTGGCTCCTTCTCCATTTGGATGCAGATGCAAAGCTGCATGGCACTGGCTGTTGTCTGTGTGAGCATTTTGAGCATGGTTGCCACTAGCCAGGAGCTCACCTGAGGGATTTGTATGGCAACGGGATACGCAGCTGTGGATGGGACAGCAAGAGCTAAGTAATAGCACAGCCCATGGTTGGCATCTGTGATGCCACACACCATAGATCGGATGGGTGCTTCCTCTCAAGGTTGGTAGAAAAGGTACATGCCTCATGTGTGCCCTCAGGGTAACAGACACCTTGCAGTGATCTCCTTGTGACTAAGTGTTTACTGGCAGCTAGAGTCCTACCATCCATCCTAAATGTGCTTTGATGTAGCACAAGGCCTTCTGTCAGCTGGATTCTGCACAAGAATGCGTCCCATTTCAACCCATGTCAAGCACTTGGCTGAGGCACGGGCAAGACCAGACGAGGAGGAGACCTGACATGTGTGCACACCCCTTGTAGTGCGCAAATATGGTCCTACCAGCTGGTATTGTGTTGTGATGAGCTTGCGTATACCACTAGTATCAGGTCACAAGGTACTTTCTCAGCATTTGGGTGGCTCAACGCATGCAACAAATATTTTAGTGGAGGCCCAATTTGAGATGGACCACACAAAGTGGGAATGGTGAGGAGCAACAGAGCATGCAATCAGACAGGCAGCAGCTTTGCAGTATGCTCATTATTGCAGTAGAGACCATGGTGGCCATGTTGCTTCCTGCGCGGAGTAGCACTTGCTTTTATTTGCATGTTACACGTCAATTGAGACTGCCAAATCTCTGGCATTGCGCTTGTGCCCTACATGTGCGCAAAACACCAGAGCGCACGCGGGACGCTGTAATTCAAGCTGTAATTTTGCTGGCTGTAGATATTACTGGCTGCCTACTTGCATATCCTTTGCCACATGAAGTCGTACCCTGCAAGCGCACACATCAGCAAGGCATTCATGGCTTCCTAAAGTGTGATACCTTTCATCCAGGCATGCCTGCAGACACGGCTGTTCTCTACCAGCCGTAGCATAGCTGCGCAGCTCAAAGGGTTGATGCTCCCACCTCTAGTGCCCCTGGGCCAGTGGCCTTGCCTGGCCTGTGTGTATTTGCCTTCTTGTGCTGACCTTAGTATCATGATCCGCTCAGTCCTCTTGCTGACTATTCCATGCAGTCCACAGCAGGTAGCTCAATGCCAAGTACTCACTTCTTCTCACAAGTCCTCTTCATGATACATGGGGGGCTAGATGGTGTGATGTCTGCTGCGCAGATGCGATGTCTGGAGCCCACACTTGTTGTACCTAATCTGATTACCCGCTTGCGGGCCCCCTGAGAGGTGATCTACATAAGCTTGGCGTCTGCCACATGCTTCTTGCATCCAGGGCAGAAGTGGTGCGTGTCCATGCCAACCCTGCAGGCAGTTCTAGAACCGCTGAGCCCCTCATGCGCCCATCTGAACTGCAGTACCCTCTCCCACTGTACAGCAGCCAGCGTGTGGATAAATCCCGCAGTGCTATGTAGGATGGAAAGAGGTGCATAGGGCATGCTGACTTTGTGTGACATGTGAAAACAGTAGCCAGGCTCTGTGACCTCTACAAAGTCTTAACAGTGCAACAAGGTGCAGATTATGGGAGGCAGAGATCAGGTGCTGACTGACCTGCACAGGAGCCCCAGACCCAGCGTCATGACCCCCCAGAGCCCGTGTGCGAAGCCCCTTGTCTGTCTGCAGAGCATGGCACAAGCTCAAGCTTCTCGGTAACAGCTTGCCTTGCCCTCAGGAAGGAGGTAATGTTCATAAAAGGTTAGGCCTTGGCAGCTGTCATGTGTGCAGGTGTTCAAAGGTGAGCTTGAAACGGCAAGGAGCCGGGTGCCTTCACAGTGACAGGGGATGAGGTGCGGCAGCACAGGATCTGACAAAGCCTTACATGACATGAGAGAGGCCCTGGTATCCGCAGGCGCCGCAGTGGATGGAAATTGGATGGTGTCCCACAGTCGCCCCTAAGAATGTTGGCCCATCTTGCGTTGCAGGGCAGAACAGGGGCTGCTCTGTGCTCATGGGCCCGGCCTGCATGCCTTGCACAACAGGCATTGGCTGACCCTGCTGCATCCCAGCATAGCTGGTCTCCTTGAAATACTTTCGAGGCTCCTCAGCGCTCTGGGGTGCTGCTGGCTGCGATGTCCAGCCTGCATAGTCAGCTCCATGTCAGCCTGTGTCGCGCTGTTACGGCCTTCATGGCGTGTCAAAGCTTGGTGAATCATGCAAGAGTATTTTAAAATCCTACCTTGCTGAGTGCTGTGGGGATATCCAGCGGGAATGCTGCTAGGAGGCAGCTGCTCATCATCCTGTTGCAGAGGTGTCACAACAACACCGTTGCTGTGACTGGCTGGCGCAGAACTGCCTCGATGCTGTTCAAAAGTTCCCATAATGCAATAGTGGAGCTCCCTCGATATACTTGATGTACGAATTGATGTATAGACTCTTGTCAGCAGGGACTCTGCAGCGAGGGCGCCGGTAAAATACAAAGCCGATGCAGATCCTAGCCGGTAACCAAGCTATCAGGCCCTTGTCCTTCAGAAGCCTCCCTACATTCGGCTATGTTTCACATCGAGGCATTACGGAGCAGCTGGCACGGTTTCCGGCTTCCTTAGGAAGCCAAGGGTTTGGGGATCGGGGGTTTACTAATTGGGCAGTTAGCCAAACCCTATCCATGGCTGAGTCACTGCAGACCTCTCAGTCGTGATCGCCCACGACATCTGGGAATCAGATCCGTCAGCAGGTCAGCAAGTAAGGGACACAATATAGGGTGATGAAATTATAGTCGGCGCTGTAGGCGTGCATGCAGGCTTTGCGGGGCCTGGCACGAATTCCTACTGCCACACTTAGAACCTTGCACAGGCAAGAATTGCGCGCTCCGGTTAGACTGGCAGCAGCGTACGCCACTATGGGTGAGTCAGAAGCATCGATCAGACTGAGTGGTGGCTGGCATACGGCTCGATGTTTACACCTCTCTTTTAGTCTAATGACGTGAGCAATGCGCCGCAGGCAGGGCCAAGATTCAAGTGAAGAATCCAGTCGTCGACCTTGATGGAGATGAGATGACCAGGTAAGGCTTCTTGGCCTCAGGCATCGTCTCAGGCTCTTTGGCCCCTGTTGGTGCGTCCGCAGAAGATTGTGCCAGGTACTGACGGTGATGTATTTGCCTCACTGCAGGGTGATTTGGTCTGAGATCAAGGAGAAGGTGAGCACCTGTGTTGCACCAAAAACCATGCCTCTTGACAGCCTTCGCAACTAGTATCTTCAGCAGTGCTGTGAGCCACTCTGCCATGGTCTGACAAAGGTAATTGCTGGGTGCAGCTCGTCCTGCCATACCTGGACCTGAAGATTGAGTACTTTGACCTGGGGCTGCCCCACAGAGACGCCACAGACGACCAGGTCACCATAGATGCAGCCGAAGCCATCAGGGTGCGCATGCGAGGCAATGTCATGCCTGCGCGCAAACTAACAGGACTGCCACAGCAGAATATACTGGTCCTCGGAGATCGTCAGACAGACACATTCAGGGCAGGACTGCAGGCGCATTTGGGGTTGGCTGAGGATGTGATGCTGCCTCAGGGCTGAACAGGCAAGAAAGAGCATGAGTGACGGCATGAACGCAGCCAGAATGAGACGGCATGGCAGCATGTTGAAACGGCAGCTGGCCTGCAGAGGGTGGGCGTGGGCATCAAGTGCGCAACCATCACACCGGACGAGGCGCGCGTGAAGGAGTTTGGGCTGAAGGAGATGTGGTTGAGCCCCAACGGCACCATCCGGAACATTCTGAACGGCACTGTGTTCCGGGAACCCATCATTGCCAGGAACATCCCCCGCGTGGTGCCCGGCTGGAAGAAGCCTATTGTGGTGGGCAGGTGAGGACAACACATCTGCATTCAGCAAAGGCTGTGGAGACATGAGGACGTCAAACATGGACAATGGCTGCGATATGCCCAGCCTCCCTGGTGTCCCTTCTCACACTAGTATGAATCAAGCGAGATACATGAAGCAATCCATAGACTTTGCTGAGTGCAGTGTAGCAAGGCCTCTTGACAATGAGTGGGCCAGCAGAGGCTCATGCAGCTTTCATCACTCACAGAGGAATATTGATGCTGAAGGGTACAGGGAGGCGTCAACCTGGTATGAACCTTCCTGAGCTCTTCCACAGTGCCCTTGTCTGTGTGCTGCAGGCATGCTTTTGGAGATCAGTACCGGGCCACAGACCTGGTCGTCCCGGGCGCAGGCAAGATGGAGCTGGTGTTCCACCCCCAGGATGGCAGCGAGCCCAAGCACTACCCCGTGCACGACTTTGATGGGCCAGGTCAGCTGCTTCTGCCAGCATCTTCTCTTTAGCCGGAAGTGGTCACACCATGAAATTGAGCTGGGCTGGTGCACCTTTCAAGTATTACCTACTTTTAGATTCTGATGTACCATCAGACATCCAGGTGCTCATGGAGGGTTGGCGAGCATGTCTACTTAGGCTGCTGTGCTGTCTGTAGGTGTTGCCATGGCCATGTACAATACAGAATTCTCCATCCGCGGCTTTGCAAAGGCGTCCTTTGAGTATGCCCTGGACCGACAATGGCCCCTATACATGAGGTGAGACACTCTCTGTGGTTGATGTGACGATCTGTTTGCTTTACAAATGGGCGAAAGCTTGCTTTCTTAGGGTTGATAGCCTTGGCTGAGGAACCTCCCTGTGGAAGTTCAAACCTTTTGAAGCCCCCTTCCTTGTACTCTTCTCCATGTGATAGCTGCACAGCCTGTATGCCTGTGTCACCTCTTTGCGTCAGTCTTGTGGCGCATGTCTGACTGTTCTGCTGTGTGCGTGGCGCAGCACGAAGAATACAGTCCTGAAGCGCTACGACGGGCGCTGGCTGCAGATCTTCGAGGAGGTGTATGAGACGCAGGGGTACAAGGAGAAGTTTGAGAAGCTGGGCATCTGGTATGAGCACCGCCTCATCGACGATATGGTTGCTCAGGTGCGCTCAGCCTTGACTCCCCGCCTGTCAGCCTTCACAGTGCCTACTCCCTGGTGCAGGGTGCTGCCCTTGCACTAAGCCCTGAACATACTGTCTGTTGTTGATGGAGCATGCTTGCGGCTGATGTGCTAGGCAGCTATTGTGGGCATCTAAGCGTTGGGAGTCGTGCGATGGTCATTCAGAGTAGGAAAGGTCAGTCCCAATAGGTGTCGTGTCCCCATGCAGGCTATCAAGTCTGAGGGCGGCTTTGTATGGGCTTGCAAGTGCGCTCCCTACCCAAAGAATGATCCGACATGCGCTCAGTCATCTTCCTTGTGTGACGCACCTGGCTTGTTGACACTTCTGGCAACCATGCCGTCTGATGCCTTCCTCTAGGGTGACCTGTGTAATGCCCTGTCTCTTGCAAAGGGCAGCAGAGTGTTTGGGTGGGCTGGAAGGTGAAAAGGTGATGCTCTTGCTGCAGGAACTATGATGGGGATGTACAGTCAGACATTGTAGCACAGGGTTTTGGTTCCTTGGGCATGATGACGAGCGTGTTGATGACCCCTGACGGCAAGGTCATGGAGTCAGAAGCTGCACATGGTGAGTGACCCTTCATGTCACTGTCCTCCAATTCAGCTTCACCATAGTGCTGAAGGCGATTGTCTGAAAATGGTGAGAGCCGTCAAGCTTCTGTACATCTGTTCATAGCCCTTTCATAGCATGGCCCAAGGCTTGTATATGGAAACTGCGCAGCATGTTTAAATATCTAGATACTGCCTTCAGGGCGTTCTTTGTGAAGCATATATCCCAGCCCAGGCGGCGTTGGGCAGGCACATCAACGTCAAAATGACCCTGCAGCCCTTTTGCACGTAAGATTAAGGTTTCTCATAGGCCCAGAGATTTCTGAGAAGCTATGGCTGTTGCAGGCACTGTGACCAGGCATTGGCGCATGTACCAGAAGGGCAAGCCCACCAGCACAAACCCTGTGGCCTCCATATTTGCGTGGACCCGCGGTTTGGGGCACAGAGCCAAGCTGGATGACAACGCAGAGCTGGCGGCCTTTGCTGGCGATCTGGAGGCAGCGGTGATTGAGACCATCGAGTCTGGCAAGTTTACCAAGGATCTAGCCATTGGCGTGCACCAGACCACCAAGGCAAGCCTTTGCTGTGCGGTGACCTGTTCAATGGGCATTGCCTGGAAGGTGTAGAGATGTGGCTTCTGATTATGTGGACAGCCCCATGGGACCTAGGTTATCTGCCAACTTGTTGCAGATGTGCAGAGAATAGCAAAGCTTTAGCTCTTCCTTTGACTCATCAGTTGTCAGATCAGCACAATGTGCTGCGAGTGTCTGTTGTGGCTCTGGCAAGGACTATGTGACGGAGGTGTGCTAAGACTCACCAAGTGCACGCAGGTGACGCCAGACCAGTACCTGAACCTGTCAGAGTTCATGGATGCAATCAAGGAGACTCTGGAGAAGAAGCTGGCTGACAACCAGCAGCTGCCCAAGCTGTAGTCCTGTCGCCCAATTTTTCTCTCTTTTGGAAGCGCATGCTCACCGCAGATGGGAGCAGTCCTTCGATTGCGCATCCTGCAATTCCAGTGCTGTTTTGGCAAGCATCAGGCAGCTCGTTTGCCCTGTGAGGCACAGCTGCAAGGAGAGCGGCTTGTGTGGTAGAGCCGAACTGGTCTCAAGCGACAGCCGCCAAGCGCTTTGTAGGCACGAAGATGAGCAAATTCTGCAGCGTAGGCTGAGCTTACATTAGCAGCTTTTGGGGCAAATGTGGGCGGGGATGCTCTAAAATGGCACCAGGCTGTGAGCCAAGCATGAGGTTGAGCTGCAGATCGTTGCTGCGCAACGCTAGATTTCTCTTTCCTTGTCATGCTGACAAAACCTGTATGGGACTATGTGCCGTCATGTGTAGTGCCAAAGTGCGTACGTATGGTCTGTCGCACTGAGAAGTCAAGAGAAGAGACCCAGTATGTGAGCACAGGGCGATGGCCAAGGGCTGGTATCTGAACTCGTCAGTGGGTAGTGAGTGGCAGGCTGGCTGGCATGTGCAGTTGTAGCTACTATAGTGTCATGATGACATGTGTACAGGCACCATTAATGAAGGTTGTTTGTCGATCAAGCTTGTCATCAGCTTTTTTGGCGCATGTAAAAATACCTGAGCAGCAGGCCACAACACAGCAGTGGCGCTGGGCATTACACTTGCAGGCCTTCATGACGTAAGCTGTTGTGTTTATATCAGCTAGCTCGGGCCTGTAGGGCCTCGCCAGTGACAGTAACACTGTGACACCCTGTTGCTGTTCCGTCTTGCAATCTCAATAACTGTGCAAATCTTAGCATCCCGCTTCGCAGGTGTGATTATTTGCGAGAATGCATTTTTCCAAAGCAATGAGGGATGTCTGGTCAGCAAAGGGTGCCGACACCCCTGTTGAGAGCTTGCTCCGACATCGCACGTGGCCAGGCGACTACCCTTCCTCAACCTGTCTATCCGCAGGAGAGCCCCACACCACTGCAGTCGGCATGCATGTTGTCACAAGTGCGTAAGAATATACCCAAGAGCGCTTCAATGCGCATCTGGGTCACCGCTTCCCCGATCAGCTCTCTGAGACCGCATGGAGCAGACAGGTGGGAAGACATCCCCAAGACATGGAGCAGGAGGGACAATCAGCAGATGCGTACAGCCACTTCCGCTACTATGACCTGTACGCAGGCAGCACGTGGGCAAATTTCAGCGAATGGTGCGTCTGCGCTGATACCGTACCAAGGTTGATCTGGGCTTCTTTTGAGAGCACATTGTGATCAGAAGCTGTGATCTTTGTATTTTTAAACTTTCGATAATGTGTAAGCCGCTGAGCATGCGATGTGGCTGCGCACGTTGAGCCCTAGCGCGACGATGCAAGCTTGTTGGGTAACGCCATACGATTGCCGTACACATCTTAGTGCGAGCATGCATTGCCATGTATTCTTCAAGTGAGCTGGGCGCTTGTGCAAGATACATACATTTAGGCACTTGGATGACGACTGGGTTGTTTTGAGGTCCCTGGACGGATGCGGAATCGTGACCCTTGATCCGTAGGGCCCTGAAAGCTGCATATCCGAAGTGCAGGATCGTACCAAAGTACTTACGCTACAGGAGACATGCAAAGCGAAAGCCTGCCCCATTAGAGGATGCTTTGGCATTGCAGGGCCAGGCACCGGGCTACAGGCATCACAGGCCATGAGCGTGATCAGTGGCAGTGAGGCCACGTACTTGTTGGAAGCCCGGCTAGACCACACCTACACCGGAGACCTACAGCCTTATGTTGATCTGATACAATCATGGCACAGCACGGGCGCAGCACAGCAAAGGGGATTTGTTACTGAGGAGCTCAGGCGTGCATCTCGCAAAGTTGGCGGGTATTGGAAAAGGTATAAAGCTGCCTTCGCTCCGGTGAAACCTCAATTCTATATCAGTTGCTCTTAATTCTGCCACCACACTGTTGACAAAGCGTCCCCGCGTGATTTTGCAATCCACTAGGTCTTTAGCGGATTGCGCCAGTCGCTTCAAGTTTAATGGCCATTTATCGTCGGGCTCTCTCATAGCCTGATTCTGCTGTCATCTCATCAGGATGATGCTCCTGCTGTGCACCGCCGAGCTATTTTTGACATCTTGCTACACGTCGTGAAAACAGCCCGCCTTACACGCAGCTATGCAAAAGGGCACCTGCCTGCATGTAAGCATTACCAGATGGTCCTTTGCCTTTACAAACGTTGCTGGGCGGCTGGGGACTCTCTGAAGCTGTAATAAGGCATGAGATGTCAGACCTGTACTGCCCATGCAGAGTCATCCTGATGTACCAGAACGAACAGCTGCGAGCCAATTTCTTTGCCCCTGGCTCAGCCTGGCTGCAGAGGAGCAAGGACTTCAGGGCCGCCGCAGAGCCACTAGACGCCCAGATCAGGCTTCAAGAACCAGCATTTCCGGCACGTCCATCCTGCATGCCCTCACTATCCCCCATGCCCATGCACATCAGATAACTGCAGCCCCATGCCATATCTTAGGAACGACAAAAAGTAGGACATGACCTACAGTTCCAGGCAATATCGGACCTTCTGCATAGCTGGTGTACGATCATGGCAAATTCGGCAACGCACAGCATGCAGCAGCTAGGCTCATTGTTAGAAAGTGCTGTCACCTGCAGGATTGGGCCCCCATGAATAAGCAGTACCCGCTAAGGCCTCACACCTTCCGTACTCTGGAGGAGCTGGAAAGGGAGGCTCAGAAATTTGCAGGTAAAGGTGCACTAATGCCCAAACAGGCTCCCCAGACTGCGTGCCTGCCTCGAGGCTCTCCT
The DNA here is from genome assembly GCA_963930925.1 of Coccomyxa viridis. Lineage (NCBI taxonomy): Eukaryota > Viridiplantae > Chlorophyta > Trebouxiophyceae > Coccomyxaceae > Coccomyxa > Coccomyxa viridis. The sequence continues at coordinate 62,601 of CAWVOJ010000007.1, read as the reverse complement.
GCACTCTTGCTGTGATACTGGGACCAGGTGCCAATGAGGGGCTACAGGAGTACACATGCTTCTGATATTGTCTGTGCACCTCATCTGCGAGACAGCTCATACAGGTTACAGCATGTACTGCAGGGGAGGAGACACTGAAAAAATTTATTGCCAAGAGGAAGGAGGCGCTGCGCCTCTGTGACGAGGCAGCGCGCAAGAGGTACGCAGCCTTGGCCAGGGAGCTGCGCCACCAGGCCCAGTCTGAAAGCGAACCACTAGGTAGGCAGCCTCCCATGGCAGCTGCAAAACCCTCTCAGACCACTTTTGTGGTGTTGTACAGTGCTGTCATTCTTCAACCATTGCATTGTGATCAGCGCTGCTGTTCCTGGTGCATGTGGGCTTCTCGTGTCTGAGCTGGGCCATCATGTGGTTAGTCAGATGCTGAGCTCTCAGTGCAGCGGTAATTCCAGATTGTTGTATTGTGTCCTTGAAGAGGCCCATGCATCTATGGTACTGTCAAGGTTGTAGCCTTGAAGGATTAGCTCCTTTCCAGACGCCCTGGTCACGTGCTGGCTGCACGCGCAGGCGCTGCAAGGGCTCTGTCCCTGCGCGAGAAATTCTTTGCTCAGGCCGCCAGCCCCTCCAAGGCGCCGCGAGTCACCACCCCTGCCGTTCAGATACCCTCGATAGACGCACCGACAGCAGATCAGCCAGCACCAGAAGCACAGGCGCAGGCGCCTACCACTCCAGCACAGCCAGCACTTGATATCATGGCCAGGAAGGCTGCGAGGACCCCCTTGCAAGCACCAGCAGAGGAGCCTTCAGACACAGCAGAGCTACTTGATGAGGCTCCAGAAAGCTCAGCAGATGCTGCTGCCATGGCACTACAGACACCGAACACTGCTGCGGCAGCGCCAACCAACGATGTGGACACACGAGCAGGAGAAGCTTCAGTTCAAGGAATTGCCGCCCCACACTCGTCTGCAGAGCTTGCAGACGCCACAGCTGCGCCCAGCACGCTTATAAGGGAGCTTGCCAGCAGAGAGGAGCGGGTTGCTGAGTCAGATGAGGCTGACAAGGCACTGAGCGCGCTCATGGCGCAGCTGCCAGCGGCAGCGGAGGACATCTCAGCGCCAGCTCAGCAGGCTCTTACAGAGACAGCACGTGTGGAGCCAGCACACACCCAGGAGGCTGAGGGAGACGTGCAGGAGGATGTGGCACCTGAGGCGCCAGCAGTAGGCGCTACCGCAAGGCTTGTTGATGCTATCAAACAACCGGCAGGCATGCCGAATATCAGGGGAGCCCTGACAGAGGAGACCTTGGCACAAGAGGAGGCTCTACAGCAAGCACCTACACGGGGCCAGCCCATCATATCAACTGAGCAGCCTGTCAATGCTGCGGCACAACGGCCTGAAGAGGCATATGCAGCAGCCACAAGCCAAACCCCGCCTCGTGCTCAGCCAGAAGAACGCGGAAATGTGCACAGTGACAAGGCGAGGGAGGGGAGCGCAGGCCTGCAGCAGATGCAGACTGTCCAAGTAGCAGTCAGGGGTGCTCCTCAGCAAATCAAGCCTGAGAACCCCTTCTTTGAGCTCAAGTCTTTCGACCCCGAGCTGGTGCAAGCAGCCGCGCAGCAGCGCAGCATGAGCCTCAACTCCAACCAGTCTGCAGACGCCCCGCAGAACAAGGAGCCGCTGCCAGACAACCCTTTCTTTGAGATCAGGGGCCCTGCTTCCAGCCCAGATCAGCTGCTGAAGCACGCCACGCTGTACCTCCTAGGTGGAGAGTCTCCGTCTGCAACAGCGGCTGACCTTGGCATCATCCCCATGTCCCGGGCCAATACAGAGCCAATCTGTGGGCAGGAGTCAGCAAGTGCGCCTGCTCTTGCAGCGCATGAGCTGGGTCCAAAGACGCCTCGCCAGCCTGACATGGTGCCTGACCAGCTGGCACCTGCCACATCAGCGCTGATGCCTGCCAAGTCAGCGCTGCGATCGGTGCCACTGCCATCAGTGGCTGAGCAGCCGCCTGCAGAGGAGACACCTGCAGCAGATGCTGATGTCAGCTTTCTGGACACGCAGCCCTCTGCCCGGCCCAAGCCGCTGCCCAGCACGTCCTCGGAGGGCGATGCATCCTCCAGGCAGAGCTCGCACGAAACCTCCTCTGCAAAATCCTCGGAGATCTATTTGCCGCCCTATAAGAGCGCAGAGGAAGCCCCTGTAGAGGCGCAGCCTGCAGTCAGGGCTGAGACGCCAAAGACTGAGACGCCAGCGCCTGCAAGCTTCAAGGGCAAGGACAAGGTGGAGGAGTTGACTGCGGGCAGCAGCGCGCCCAACAGCGGGCGCCTGCCCACCTGGCTGCCTGGCACGCCTGGGCAGAGCATGGAGGCCTTCCCCAAGGCAGCCCTCATGAGCCAAGGTAGTCTGCAACTTACCGTACCTCCATCCCCCTGTGCCAGATGCCCCTGTAACAGCTGGGATTTGCCGTCAGTTGCTGTTATGGCTGTACCAAGTGTGTTGTCATAAAGTGAGCCAGTGCCTGCTGCAATCGCCAAACATGATGAGGCCCGATGCGTGCGCACATCACTGCAGGCAGCATGAGCGGGCCAATGTCCAGCGGCAGCAGCAATTCTTGGAGCGGCAGCGTTTCGAACAAGGCCTTCCAGCTGGCCGAGCAGCTGCGGCATGGCAACAGCTCCGCCAAGATCAATGCTGCCCGCCGCCTGCAGCGCCTGGCCGCCAGCAGGTCACAGGTGCGCCTCCTCAAATACACGTCAGCTGGGGCATTTCGAGGTGACACCAATTACCTAGAGTGCAGAGATCCAGTCACGTGCGAGCCTGAAGGCTTGTCATCATGCATAGGAAGCTCTGCAGTGATGCAATCTCAACAGCAGCAGGTCTAGTCAGAGCTTGTACATGTTGAGGCTTGCATCATCTCCCGCTGAGGGTGAGCCTGATATCTCACGATGCGCCCAAAGTGGGCAGCTGGCTCTATGAGGGTGTCATCAGGGCTATTTCTGTCGGTATGTGTTGAGATGTCCTGTGGGGTGGGCAGGTGGGGGATGCGGTCTGGGAGGCAGAGGGCGTCCTTGCATTGACGGCCATGCTGGACAGCCAGGACCCCCAGCAGTTTGATGCTGCGGCCTCTGCCATTGCTGACTTGGCAAACCCCGACAATAGGGCATTCCAAGTGAGTGCCACATGAGCCGCAGCGTTCCTTTCAAGCTTGGCTTTGCAGAGCTGCTCTCAGTTAGCGCAAACCTCACTGGGATTGACATAGGCTTCAAGCTTCAAGTTTGGGTACCATGGCAATTAACACAAACCAGCCGTACAATTACTGCTGAAATTTGAGTCTAGGAACATGGCTTTAATCTGAATGATCTTATTCTCATCTGCAGATTGGGTTTGGGGAGAGCGGAGGCCTGGGGTTGCTGCTGGCGGCCATCGATGGAGGTAACGAGGCTCAGAGCGCTCTGGCTGCCAAGGCGCTGGGAAGCGTGGTGCGCGGCACGCCAGCGCTGCAGGAGGTCCTGCTGGACGCTGGTGGGGCGGACGTCCTGATCAGGCATCTGGACGCCCCAGAAACGCCTCAGGCTGACATGGACAGGGGTGAGAACTGCGCATCCAGACGCATGGCCGGCATGAGTACGAAGGGCACAGTATAGGCAGTAGTGCAACGTCTCTGCAACAGCTACCCTAGAGTGATAAGGAGACACATTGCAACTGTTACAGGAATGTGGCTTTCAAGCTTGTACCAGAGCCTTACAATGGACCAGATGTTGAAGCTGTGACAATGTTGCCATTATGTGCAGGCACAGAGGTCCCGCATGATGTAATCACCGGCTTGAACAGGCATCAGAGCCTTGAGCCTGCCGAGGAAGGCGCTGTTGAAGCGTGCAAAGAGGAGGAAGTGGCGGGAGCGATAGCAGCCTTCGCAAGCGGGTACTCCCCCGGCCAGAGGGCCGTTGTGGGGGCTGGTGGCCTGCCCAAGCTGACACAGCTGCTCACCTCAGCCTCACCAGCCGTGCAGGACAAAGTCTTGTCTGCCCTGCTGGTGCGCATCATGACACCTGTCCCGGGCACGCGTATGCTCGAGACAGGCTGATGCATTGACTGAAGCCCATCACGTCCATGCCTGAAGGAGCCTCTGAGATAACGTTGAAGCTTTGTTGCTTCTTGCTGCTCACAAGGACTACCAATCGCATAGCTCTGGGTACCATGTTGTCAAGAAGATGAGACTGCAATGGAACTGATATTGTGGGATGCAAGCCACGTTTGAGTGAACCTTGAGCGGCTTTGCAGGCGTGTACTACCAAGAACGCTGAGTACCAGGCTCTAATGACAGAAGCGGGGGCATTGCCACATCTGGCACAAATTGTTGAGGGCGCTCCTGCACAGTCCGGCAATCTGGAAGCAGATGAGGCCACAAAAAAGGGTGAGCACTGCTGCCTCCTGCACAGCATTTTCTGGCCAAGCTCGGCTGTTGCCCCCGTCATGAGAAGATTCCTCACACCATGAGCTGATAATGTTGGAGAACTTGTTTTCCTTTAGGATTTGCATGACACTTGCTTATGTCTGAGGCATTCATGTACCGGACATTGCAGGCAAGAAGGCTGAAGAGACAGCAGATGACGCTCTTCCCAGAACCACCGTGATGGCGCAAAAGGCTCTGAAGCTGCTGTACAGCCTAGCGTCATACTTTGCTGGCCATGCTGCGCTCCAGGCGGGTGGCTGCCTGGGGGTTCTGGTGTCTGCAATGTCATCCAGCGATGCCATATGCGCTCAGTATGCTGTGTGGGCCATCCAGAGCCTCACAGGTAGATGTCCGCATCTTCTTGTCTTATCATAGGAAACAGAGGACAGCATAGCCTTTAGGCGCCTCTCCACTTTGTGGCTGTGAGCGAAACAGTAATGCACCACATGGTGCGCAGTGTCAGTATGGCCACGCGAAGCTTAAGCTTAAAAAAACTTTCCAGCATGTGCATGTGATGGTCTTCTTGACGCTGCTGAGAGCAATGGCCACATGTAGCTGGCAATGGCAAGACAGAGAAGGGGCTCTGCGATGCTGGAGCAATCCAGGGCTTGCTGAGTCTGATCAGGCGCTGCCAGGACCAGCCTGAAGAGAATCCCAAGCCAGCCAAGAAGTCTTCCCGGAAATCACGGGCAGCACCTCCTTCTGTCAAAGATCTGCTGGAACCTGCGATTGTGGCGCTGTCCAACCTGGCTGCTGAGACAGCCTCTGTCAAGGATGACATGCGCCAGGCTGGCGCTATAGAGGCCTGCGTCCAGCTCCTCACCGCAAAGGTGAGTCTGCAGGAGCAGCACCAGATGTTGCAGGCCTCAAGAGGCAAAGTACTGTCAAGTAGACAATGCATATCAGTAGTGGAAAGCTGCTGGTATGATATGACACAAAAAGCCACCGCCGCCAGTGGCCCAATCATCTTCCCTAGCCCCATATCTTGCATCATACTCAAGGTGTTGACACTCTGGCAGATGTCCTCATGTCTGACCTCTGCTGTCCAGGGAAGCACGGTACCAGGACACGCGGCAAGGGCTTTGTGGAACCTCACCAGCAAGAATGCTGCCAACCAGGGTGCAGCTAGAGAGGCGGGAGCTGTCCCCCTTCTTGTCACCATGCTAAGCACTGCGCCGACACAGGTCAGTCAGCATGCTTCCCCCAAGGCTCTGCGTCCCTGTCCCTGTCTTCTTAAATTGAGGCCCAACTTCCTGGCTTCATTGTATGGGCTGCAAATATGTGTACATGTCTGCTCCTCAGTAGTTTGCTCTTTGAGAATTGTCCATGGTCAAGACCCGACTGCGCATGCCAAGATGGCTTTCTTATCTTTTTTTTAACATTGTAGAGCAAGGGCAAGAAGGTGAGCACCTGCGAGGAGGCTGCGGGCACTGTGGGCAGCATGGCCACCTGCAACGCTCCTAATCAGGAGGCCTTCCGCCTGGCGGGCGCCCTGCCCCTCCTGCTGGAGCTGGTCCTCACAGCTGAGAGGTCCATCAAGGTAAGTCAAGTGGTCCTTCTGAGGGCCCTACTGTATCCCAACAGTTCCTGGCTTGACATGGATGGCAAGCACATTCAAGACAAGGACCTCAAGCAAAGATGACTCACTTCTCTATTTTATGGCATTTGTGCTGCACAATCGCCAGGGCTGCCACTCAGGTGGTGTTGCTGAGCCTTTGCAGAGAGCTACACTTTTCCAACAGCTGGCTTGATCTGTGCACAGGAGCAAGCTGCGTGGGCGCTGCATGCCATGACAAGCAAGAACGAGGCCTGCCTGGAGGACATGGTGGGGCTGGAGGCGCCTGCCAGGCTGCTGCCGCTGCTGAGTCATCCGGAGCTCTGGAACTGGACTCCCGTGGTGTCCACCATGCAGAACATGAGCGGGGGGACCCAGCAGGCGCAGCATGCCCTTGTGAGAGCAGACGCCATGACCGTCTTCCTGGACGTCCTCAGCTTTGGCCGGCCCACGCTGCAGGTGGCCCCTTGCCTTCTTGCTGCATGCCAGCATATGAGCCACAAAGCATTTCATCTGGAATCTACTGCCTTTTGGTCCATGATGTATGCAGCATCAGGACACATTCTATGTCTGCAATCAGTTTTAACCCTTGACGATCTACCATAAATCCAGCAGCTTCCCAGCACATTCTGATGTCATGCAGCAAGCTTTCTCAACCATAGCCGTCACTTGCTAACACGCGCAATGCCCACGTAGGCCTTGTCAGCTAGCATACTAGGCAACCTTGCTTCCAGCGGAGACGAGGACTTCAAGAAGACCTTTGCAGAGGCGGGCGGCCTGGACAAGCTGCGCGAGCTGTGCAAGTCAGGCTCCCCTGCCTCGACACCCGTCCGCAAGGCGGCAGCCTCTGCGCTGGCAGACATAACCAAAGGTGCGGAGGCCTCCACTAGGCTGACCTCTTGTGACAGCGTGTGCAGCTTGTGCAGATGACAGCTTGCCATGATTACAATGACTTTCATGTTGCACAGTGTAAGCCAGAAAAAGAGATGATGCTTATTATGCCCCAAGAGTAGGGCTGTGCTCAGAAGCATAGAGCTATCTCCGTGAGATAGGACGACATGTGATGCTCAGAGGGGGCATGGGTGGGGTTTGCTGAGCACGCTCGTGCGTTGCACTTGCCTGAAGTTGTGGTTGTGTGCATGTGCAGGCAAGCCGCGCCAGGCGGTGCAAAGGCAATCTAGGCGCAGATCCTTTGGTGGTAACATCCTCAACTCCCAGCACTGGTGCATGGGCAGCAGGGAGCACTCGACCAAGGGCTAAACATGGACACAGGCAGCATTGCTAGCACCGAGGAAATCGGCATCTCCTGCTCGTGGAGGGTGCTAGGATGTGAGCAGGTGCCTGTGGTTGACTGTGACCCGCCGTTATATTCTTTTTGACAAGTGTGGAGCTGCTGAATTTGCAGCAGAAGATCACTCCTTGGCAGAAAGTCAACCTTCAAGATTACGGCATCTCATCAAAGCCTACCGTACACTGCCAGGAGCAGCCCTCTAGTATCTGGCGAAGGAGGTTCCATACCCTGCAAGTGCTCTAGAGCATGGCAGTCCCTGCTGGACAGCCTACTGGCCATACTGGAGATGTTCCATAGAGCAGCCCATGAGCCACAGCGGTCAACAGCTACAAAGAGAGCTGCCCCACAGACAACTGTATTGGCTGAAGCCCACGGCTCGCCTCTTGATGCTCAGAGTTGCCTTTGCATGTCTCGTCTGGGAGGATGTTGGATCGGTAGAAGTGATATCTATTGGTGACTCGTGGGGCGCCTCCTTTTTCATCTCAAGCTATTGCAGCATAGCACTCAGAGGAAGGCATTGCCTCCATTCTAGGACAGCCATTGAGACCACTCGCAATGGGTGACTACCAGAAACTTTGAGGATCACTTGCGCAGTCAATCTTCATCGAATTGCCTCGGGAAGCAGCTGCTGCACAACACGCTTTCGCCAATGCACCTTGGTCATATGAGAGATTGCCAAGCTGGCTGGTGATGATGCCCTCTGCATTCATGTGGTCAATCCAGGCCATTTATGCCAACTGAGCTGTGCGCAGCCCATGGTCCATTTTGTCCTATACCCTGCTGCCACTACTCGATGGCTAGTATGGGAGATGAAGTTGTACATGCAGCCCGCATATTCTTTGCGACACCAACCTCATGAAACCTGCACAAAAGGGGCTCAAGAGCCCTAGGCCAAGTCAAGGCTGCTTGCCATTTAGGGAAGCGTCTTGCAATATTGGCAACGGTTTGGCGCTACCTGTTGAGGAGTGCCTCAATTTTGATCCTGGCGCTGAGCAATCACATGCGTCCTGAGGCGGTAATACGCCTACATACATTGTGTCTTCACCAAAAGCTTGTCTAGCTTGAGATACACAGTACGAGCTCAGCTCTTCTCAAGACTACCCTCCAGTACATGTATTGATCAAGGCAATTTGGGCATGTGACCATATCTGCATGTGAGACCGCTGAGGTCGACTCGATTTACAAGCATCGCATGTGGCTCAAATTTGTGTTGTCGACGTTATGCCAGTTTGTCGTTCCTTTTATCAACTATGGATGTGCAATCTGTGTTCTATGTGAAAGTGCAAATGATACACCATGCATGTATATATGTGAGTGTATAATTACAGAATCTAGAGGCATGCCACGAGAGCGTGCTCCTTGACAAGGACTAGGAGTTGTTCACCAGCTGCTAACATTCACACCATGTGCAACATAGTGCACCACATACCAAGCAGACACAGTAGGCTTCAACGGCATCTCACTCAAACCTGAGTATCATGGCTCTCTGTGCAACACCACCACTACCAAATGTGGCTCCGGTTAAATGCGCACTACAAGCTGCATGGAAGCATACATGTCAGGGAGCAGAGAACTGTTGGCTCAATGCATTGCGCAGTCTCCTAAAGCAAATGAGGTCCAACAAAGATCTTCAGAGCCGCCCAAAGCATGAACACGACGATGGGGTGCCGCAAAGACGCTGCAGAAAGGCTCGAAATGCCCTGAAGACCCAACCTTCAAATCCATGAGCATTTCTTGAGCTATGTACATTGTCTATTACACGTGCCAGACGCCTTCTTGCATAAGGATGTCATTGCTAACGACTCAACTGCGAGACTGTGCGTTTGGCTGAGCGCTGCCTCGTTCCGGTAATCGTGGAGCGGCTGCTTCCCATGTACCCTATCAGCTTCTGAAGAAGGCCCCATTGCAGCCTCTTGTCCAACAACGTGCCAGTGTGGACTCATGCTCCCAGCATTTTCCGCCCAAGTGTCTCTTCGGCGGCGGCTGTGCCTGCAAAGATCCGCAAGTCATCATGCGAGAGGAAAGGCTTGGCATGCCAGCAGCATCAATGTGTCAATCCGTGCTGTCTTGAAAATTGCCATGCATGCGGGTGCCTAGATGCTGGGAGGACGTGACACTTGCATCAATGGTGGCGTGGGCCCAGAGTAATTGCGTCACCAAACATACAGACCCTGCCTCGCCACGGAGCTCACATCAGGTGGACTCACTGTTCCCCACCTGAGTTGCCATGCGATGCTGCTGGAGCGGGGGCCTTCGCATGTCTCTCACGCTCATTGCCTGCGCCAGCCGCATTCTCCTCGTTGATGAATGCCAGTGCTTCCAGGAAACGGTCCTCCTTACTCGTCCCTGGAGCAAAGGCCAGCATGGCAGCAGCATGCTTTGGTGCATGCGCCTGGAACTGCGCGCCAGCATGCTTTGCTGCTGCTGCGGGCGCGTGAGCATGTGCGGGCGCAGGAGCATGGGCAGCCACCTTGGGTGCTGCTGCAGCCTGAGCAGGCATGGGTGCTGGTGCCTGAAGGCAGATGCACAAGAGTTCATCAGACCAAATGCACTGATACCGCTAGATTCCAGATATGCCACATCAAAACCAGCAGAGACACTCTCGCTCGGCCTCCCTAAAGTCAGAGGTCCTCCTTGGCTAAAGCACAACGTGGTGGGACAGGGATGTGAGATCCCAGCAATTGCCTCTCTCAGTGAAATGACAAGCGCGGTGAAAAGGCAACCTTCATAGGTGAGGCCAGCGGAACTGCAGCGGGAGCAGGTGCCTGAGCGGGCATCTCGAAGAAGTCGGGCTCTGGGACACCTGCTGTGGGCGAGATTGCCAGAAAGTTCTCGCCCACCACTTCCGCGGTCTTGTCACTCAGCAGACTCTGCAGTAAAGCAAAGCGTGAGCACAAAAGCTCAAATGAATTACTGCTGCATGCATTTGCGCAAGCTTGGTTACCCTCAGACAGACAGGTGTTGTTATGTCTTTGACGGCTTACACATCATATGTCCACGGGTACCCTCAACAGCCCCAATGCCTGCTGTGTGCGTAGGCGCAACCGTGACGCGCAATCTCTGTATATAGATCACTGGAAGCAGCACAGGGCTCACATGGACATAGGCAGCGGGGTTTGGAGGGTTGATGGGCGAGTAGGGGAGTGGGGTCGGTGTTGGCGTCGGTGTGGCGCCTCCGTTCTGGGGCGTGGGCAGACTGCTGATGGCCTTCCCGGAGCCGGACGCAACCGCCTCGTTCTTGGCAGCCGCTGTGACCTGAGCCGGGTCCAGACCGCCTGGGGTCGCAGGTGTCTCGCTGTCCAGCGCATGCGCGTGGCCTGCAGCAGGCGCAATCCATGTCACACCTTATGCTTGCTGTCTGTATATATACCCGCTGAAGTGTGCCAACCCCCCACAGGTAACGCCTGCCCGCTGCGCTATAGGAGGCTTGCAACAGGGCATCTCAGATTGTTGCTTCTATGCCGCTCTTCATGCATTTTGCAGCAGACATACGCACAAGCAGCAGGTGGGTGTGAGACGCTGCAACGAGCCATCCCAATGATGAAGCTGACTGCAAGGCTGCTTCAGGGTCGTGCGCATCCTCAACCTCATAGCATCTCATAGAAGAGTTTCCTCACCGACAGCAGCGGCAGCGGTGGGCGACTTGGCGTCGGCCTTCTTCTGCTTGTGCTCAGGCGTGGTCTCGTTCTTCTTGTGGTGCCCGTGGCCAGGCGCTGGCGCAGGCGCCTGCCCCTTCTTCTTCCTCTTAGCGTCCTTCTTCAGGAAGCTGCGCAGATCCAGGTCGCCCTCCTCTGCTGGCCCTGCATACCAGAAGCATGCCGTCGGGCCATTGAGGCTGATGGGCGGTGCTCTCCTTCTGCTCCAGCTTCAGGTTGGTTGATTCTGAGGGCTTCCTGTCAGCCTTACCTGCCACTGGGAAGGGGCAGGAGCCAATCAGGCTGGTCTGCTAGGTGCTACAGCAAGATTATTCTCATCTGGCACTGCGGCACATGATGATTGGAGCGTGCGCGGACATGCTTGTATCTGTTCACAACTGTGATGATGGTGCAACACACCGGGCGAAGTGCTTGGTGTTCATGTAAAGATAGACGCGAGAGGGAGAAACACCTGGAGCGTAGCCCTCTGGCTGGACAGCCACAGCAGGGCCCAGGTGCTTATACAGCTGGGGTGCCTGTTCAGGCGCAAAGCCCTGCTGCGCAAAGGAGGTGACGCCGGAGTTGGCAAGGTCGGCTGCCACAGCCAGGGAGCTTGCATCGCTCATGCCCGGCAGCCTCTGGAAGCCCTGCAGAGCAGCACGGCTTGTCCAGAGATGATGGCAGAGTCAATATGCTTGTGATGCTTGTCTGCCATGTGCTTTGACCATGAGATGTCATGATACCAGGCACAGAAGAGATATCGCAAGAGGAAGCAGACCTAAGCCTCTGGTCACTTGACTTCAGCAGAGGCATGCATCGCTTGTCATGCGGCATGGTTGGCAACTCACTCCGTCCTGGTACGCTGGAGGGGGCACAGGCACAGGAATGGGCACACGCATAGCCTGGTCGCGAGCAGCATTCTCTGCATTGAGCTGGTTCTGCAGCTTGTTGAAGACCTGCTGCCGCTGGTCCATCTGCTGCTGGGCCTGCTGCACATTCCCTCCAAGCTGCGATGACGCCCAGGCATCTTGTTAGTCCATGTTATGAGGGGCCCAAAAACACGCTCAGGCTTGCTGCCCTGCAGCCAGATACAGCAGCAGACTACACTGCCACACCACGCTTGCACTTCTCAAGATAGGTTTGATAGGTCTCTGCGATCTCACTCAGAAGGTGACATTGATAAGCGTCATCTATTACAACAGGCAGGTGTTATGCAAATCTGCCAGATCCACAGCATTGCTGACCTGCTTTGCGTAGGCCGCTGCAGCCTGGGGAGAGCCTGATGCGAGGTCGCTTGCATAGTCAAAGCGCCTAGGATTTGGTGTCTGCACGACCTGGTACTGCTTCATGGGCGCCTGTGCGGCATACCCTGAAGGTGCCCCTCCTTTCTGCATTGCGCCCTGCACACAATAAAACCTCAATTACCTGATAGGGTCCTCAAACCTGAGGTGCGTCCTCTTGTAGCGCCACTGTAGAGTCTTCATGCATGACCATCCCATGCTTTTTAAGTCTATAGGCATGCCTAGAAGCGATATCTATGGTAGTGGGTTTGGAACTCCAACCCTTCACACAAATTCTGGCACTGCGTGGAGGGAGAAGGGTTCACCTGCTGCGCCACTGCAGGACCCTGGCCGTCACCTGGTGCCTGGGCAAAGGAAGTGTACTTGCCAGCAGCGCTCGGGTTGACGCCCATGAATGGCGGTGCCTGATTGGGCACCCGAGCGTAGGTTCCCTTGCTGGGGTCCAGCTGATAGTTTGTGTACCCCTGCAGCACCAGCAAAAGCTGTAGAAAGACAGGACCATCGCGAGGTGCAGTGTGACACTTTGGACAACACCGGTGTGTGTGGCCTGACATCACCAGCAGGATTAATTGTCAAAGCAGGCAAATTGCCCCCTGTGAAGTGAATCGCTGGGATGCGCAACAAGCTCAATCAGTCATCAGAGACTGGTCCATGTACTTGGCTTACCTTGAGCTGCTCTGTGGCAGTGGTCTTGCCATCCCCATAGCTAAGCTGCACATTGTTTTTGGACTCCTGCGGAGGCGCGGCCTGCCCAAACTGCTGCCCGAGGATATTGAAGTTGGGCTTGACGTACAGGTGGCTCTCACCACCCCCAGTTGGGTTGCCGTTCAGCTGGATACCTTGAGGGTCAACCTGCATTCATCACAGCCTTGCCCATCTATGATTGGGCATAGCACATACTCATGTCATTCAAGAGAGGAAAATTTCTGCAGAGGACAGCTTGCTGTCACTACTGGCTTCCCCCCACTGCTCCTTCTGAAGTATATAACATTTTCAGGATGCAAAGGTCAACCCATGGGAATTCCACATATTCCTGCTGTGCAACATGAAATGCAAGCTGCCCCTTAATGCTGTGCATTAATGGTGACATGTCAACGGGACCCTACTGGCGAGTTGACCTCTGTCAAATTGACACACTGAGCAGATACGTGAGCTGTGGCCATAAGACTTGCCAGGACGGAGGAGTTGAGGCGGCTGCCGTCATTGACGATGAGGCCATCCTTGCCAATCTTGAGGTTCTGGATGCCCAGGTTGCCCTGCGCCTGCCTCTCCTGCTCGCTGGAGGGCGCGTCCACCTTGTTGGGGCCGATGGTCAGGCCATTGGGCCCCAGCGCGGCTGCCTGCTGGAACTGGGTGTTGCCCTGCAGCATTGTGCAGTTTGGTCTTGGTCTTACAGAGGACAGCAATCAGGAAAAGGACAAGATACCCAATGTGCAGCATTGAGGCCCCTGAGGGTCTGACCAAGTTGCAAGTGCATGCCCTGATGCAGCAGACCAAGCCTGAAGGGATTACACCAGCAAGGGATCTTGTACGTTATCCACACAGGTAGGCCAATGACGGGCAAAGTCTGGCCGCCAGAGGATTCTGAAGACCCTGTCCATGCGGGAGCAAGCATTTTGGCAGGGAGCTGTCAGACTAGCAACACAAGCCGGTGTTGGCGCAGCAGAGGTGCATACCGAGGAGGGGGTGGCGGTGAGCAGCTGAGCTCCGTGGGGCCCCACAGCCACCCCCGCTCCCAGGCTCTTGTCCATGAGCTCCCATGTGCCTGTCTTGGGGTCCACTGTGCCGAAATGCAAGTTCTGGGGCACCGGCACATTGACGTTCACCCGCCTGCATACATCAGTCCGACTGGCCGCATCCCTAAGCCAGAGCAGAACACAGACATACCCCTGTTTCGCAGGCATGGCCCCACAATAAACCCTGCATAAGCCTGTCCACCAAGTTGTGAAGGAGAGCAGGTGCCTTATGGTATACACCAGACTCATGCTGCTCTGCAGATGATGCTGAATCTCCAGAGCAGATGAGTGATGCAGACAATTTGCGGCAGGGACTCACCCATCCTGGACAGCGAAGGAAGGATCGTTGTTGGAGTTGAAGGTTGGGATGTTACTGACAAAGTTCTTCACGTTAGCGAGAAGCTGCGCATGGCTGCCCTCAAAGGCAGCAGTTACTACCACTGCTACCGTCAGGCATCGTGCCAGGCACCACATATCTATTTCTTGGATGTCGGTGACAAACGATGCAGTCTTACTAAACAGACGTTATCCCCATTCACAAGGCTAACGGCCTCACTACAGCACAGTTCGCGCTATAATAGACTGCTGTACTTGGGCCGAAGGTACCAGAATTTGGGCTACAGCGGCGTCGAATCTCCAAACTAAGCCTGGAGCCTGAGGCAACAGCACTCTGCTGAAGGCGACAGCGGCTAAGAAGAAGCCGGCTCTCTCTATACGAGAGAAGTTTCCCTTACGACATATATGTGAGCAGTGTGCAGCCCCCGGAAGCCTGCTGTGAAACTTCACCCTGGGCATCTGCAGCTGTCCCGACGTGATTTCGAGCTGTATCCGTGCTGGACCGGTGAGTCATGCTCGACATGTGCCGGCAGCTGCCCAATCCCCGAGCCCAGGACATTCATCTGTATATCCCCGTTATGATTCGCATCGGCTGATAGGGTCGTTGTTGCCTATGAGACACCTTCATAGGCGGTGCAGTCCTAGTTCCCGTGCAGAGCTCGTTGATAGGGCTCTAAAGGGGCTTCCTACTAGTGTCACGCTTATCAACAGCCAATCTCACGACATTACAACATGAAAAATGACATACTCTTGTAGTCGCTGGGCGTTAGTGTGCAACCGTGACCTGCTGCATGGGAAGGCCCACATGCCCTTCCCTTGGGCACGGACCGAGCTTGCTGCACGCCTTACAATCCCGATCCCACAGAGCGATACACCAGCATCCATGTAGTATACGCCACAAGAGCTTGAGCGAGTCCAGCTCCGCCGTTAAAAGTCAGCAGAGGCAGCGGCTGTCACTGCTCAATGACCCTTTACGGAAGCCTGCCAGGAGATGGCTGCATGTGGTGTCAGCAGGCGGTCCATCAGGGGGCTTGCAGAAAACCAAACGTGTAGGAGGAGGGCAGGTCGGCGGTCGTGTGTCACCTACTATGCATGTAGTATGTGGGTAGCTGCAAAAGTAGACTTGAGACCCACTCATGTGTCCTGGATGTGTCATGTAGAGGAACCCTTTGAACAGTGCTGGTGCTGATGCAGGTAGATACACCGGTCCGCAAGCTTCTGCTTGGGATTGCAGTGACATACACAGCTTTGATTGTTATTCTGCCCTTCCTGAATGTCTTTTATCAGGTAGCGTCATCCCAGTGCCTGCAATGCAGCATCTTTTCTTATTGCAACGGGACTCTGCTAAGTAATGACTGTGTTTGATGTGTGCTGAATCGTGCGCCAGGCCTTTGGGAATGGATTTGGACCGTTCTTGGAGCACCTCCAAGATGAAGACTTTCTTCATGCGGTATGCAACCTTTTCTATCCATGTCTAGACCGATGCAGGCCAAGACTCGATGCTGAACAAGTAAGCAATATGCTAATACTCCTCTGCAAGGGGCCATGCCTCAGCTGACATGGATAGCAGAATCATTGTCAGCTGTCAAAGCTGGTCATTTATCAAGCCTGCGGCCTTCCTGATCTGCGGCCTTGTCATGCAGGTGAAGATGACGTTGCTCCTGGCAGTGTTCTCAGTGCCCATCAACACCGTGTGGGGCATCATAGCAGCCATCCAGATCACCCGAAACGAATTCTGGGGAAAGACCTTTGTCATGTCTATGCTGGACCTTCCATTCAGCATATCACCTGTCGTCACAGGTACAGCTTCCACAGGGCTTATCATGCATTTATATACCATCATTACAGACTTTTGCTGGTAAGACACGTCTGCAGGATGAGGGAGTGTCCCCTGCTGATTGTCTGACTCTGCTACAGGCTCGTGATAAGCAAGACCATCTAAATCCTGTGCAGGTCTGATGCTAGTGCTGCTGTATGGGAGGGAAGGCTGGTTCTCTCCTGTGCTTCGAGCAGCAGGCTTCAATGTCGTCTTTGCCTTTCCAGGTAATGTAATGTTCCCTTACTCCTGCTGTAGTGCTTGCCTGCCGGGCATCACACCTGGCACTCCACAGCTGGTCTGTTGCACGAACGCACCGATCAGGAGAAACTTTCCCGATCAGGCTGCAGAAAAGCATTGATTGTGTTAGTACCTTGAGGATTCTAAGGTGACCATTATGATCACGTACCAAGATGGCGCTGAAACAGCGTTGGCATCGTCTTGTAGGAATGGCACTGGCAACCCTATTTGTAACCCTGCCATTTGTGGTGCGGGAGCTGATTCCTATTCTGGAAGCCATGGACATGTCAGAGGAGGAGGCCGCCCGGACGCTAGGAGCCAATGACTGGCAGGTCTTCTGGAATGTCACGCTGCCCAACATCAGATGGGGCCTCCTGTATGGCCTCATCCTCACAAATGCGGTGAGCACTGTTGAGGCCCTGTGATATGTGTGTCAACCCACAGGAATGGTATGGGGCATGTCTTTCTATTTAACTGAGCCACCCGATGGCATGTACACTTCATGGCTGTGCCCTGTATGCGCGTGCCTGTATAATTCCTGCATGTGTTCCCAGATCATTTTCTTGAGCTGGTCCCTATAGATTGTAGGGATAGGATTGCTTTTCTAATGCACAATCACTGCTCCTCTGCTGCCCACATCTCGTGAGCGCCTTCAAAATGCATATGTGCTTAGAAGTTGGGATGATGATTGCAGAGAGCTATGGGAGAGTTCGGGGCGGTGTCTGTGATATCAGGGAACATCATAGGGAAGACTCAGACGCTGACACTGTATGTAGAGAGCGCATATAAGGAATACAACACAGAGGCAGCTTTCTCGGCAGCTGTGCTGCTATCTTTCCTGGCTCTTATCACCCTTGTGATCAAGGAAATTGTTGAGCGTGCATCTACTGCTGAGTGAGACCACTATGATCTTGCACTGTGACAGCAGCAAAGCCAACATCTAGGCCTGGATTGTCATACTTCATTGCATTGTTGAGGGAGTACTAGAGACGTGTCTAAGGTGCTGGGCAGCCAACTAGGGCCGGACAAGGTCTTGAATCTGGAAACTAGTTGTTATTGTTGCTGTACAAGCAGACTGTCTGACGCTGGCTCTTGCAACAACTGGCAATAATGCCATGTAAGTGTGATATATATGGCTGCCTCACGCAACAGCGGCACATCGCTTAGGCCATACCCCTTGTTGCTGTGTGATGTGACCCAGTATTGCCAAACTCTTATACGCACCACCAGCAGTGGCAGCCTCCATAGCTGCAGCCTGGTGGTGGCAGAGTGGCCCGCTGGGATGCCAGCTCAGGCACGCTGGACGGCGCCAAAGAGAGCGGTGCGGATGTCTGGGAGCGTCTGGGTGTATGCGATACGCAGGCGCTCGTCCAGAGTGTTGGAGCACACGATGCTGCCGTTGGCTGAGCTGGCAACCACTCCACCGGTGCTGCACAGACATTGCTCGTGTCAGGATACACACATGGTAGTCTGTACTTCAGCATCACCTTTTACGCACACCGCACTGCAGGCTTCCTGACCACTTTAGAAGTCCATCTATGCTGATTTCTCTTCTGCATAGGCTGCAACTCAATGTACACAGCACTGCTCTCATACTGTGAAGTCTAAAGTGCTGTGACTACATGTCCACATAAGATGAGAGGAGAGTCTCTCCTTGAGCTCACCAGGACTCGGTCTCATCAGCCTCATCAGCGTTCTTGGGCTCCGTAGGCAGGAAGTTCTTCTCGTCCACATCCAGCTCAGGCGCCTCTGTGCCTGTCTCCTGCACAATGCCAAACCCCAGGCTCTCACCTACGGCCCTCTAGGTGGTCCTCTGTCTGATGTAAGTCCTCAGCTGATGTGTAGGAGAGGGAAGAGCTGAGCACACCTTCTTGAACTTGCTCTTGATGGAGTCCAGGTTCTCCTTCAGCAGGGGCATGTCTGCCTTCCTGACCTTCAGCACGACCTTGGGCTCCTTCAGCTTTGTCATGGCCTGCAGCATCATGCGCAATGTTTGGACAGGTCACCACAGGCACGCTTTTGTAGTGAAACAGTCTTGTCACCCTGAACATCTGACATTGCACTGCATATAAATACATCAGCCGCAAGACATGCACTCCCTAGGATCTGATTTCAACACAATCAACTGGTATGCATGATGCACATGGTGGTCAGCAAGCATCTGACTACTCTCCGCAGCAGACATGCAACTGCAAAGAAGTAACAAGACGTACGAGCAGTGCTCACCTGCACAGTAAGGTCTATAAGCAGGGTGGCATACTGCTTCTTGTTCTTTGAGATCTCGATGAGCTTCCCATGCGCCTCCTTCACAATATTGTGCACAGAGCTCTCTCTGGCCTGAAGCACTTTGATACGTGACTCGTTGAGCTGCTTGGAGTACTCTCTGCACAGCAAAAGAGACGGTCAGCGAGCGCAGTCCACAAAGGGCATGCAAACTGTGGCAAGTTACTAGGCCTTATGTGAGGGTCAATTTCCTTACATCTTCTTCTTGACCTCAATCTGGCCCTCCCGTCTCTCGTACTCCTTTCGGATCTTTGCTTTCTCGGACTCCAGCAACTGCAGCTTTTCGATGTTGAAGTCCTGGACATGCAATGAGACAGGTCACCTTCTGTTGACTCAACGGTGGGGTTGAAACTCCGATGGAGCACACACGATTCAGGGGCAGGTACGAAGGATGAAGAGAATGAGCGCAATAATGTGCCAGGTCCGAGACACCCAGTGAGCCCGAGCACGCTATTGCAAATGACAAGCCCCTTTCAGATGCATACCTCCTCTGCAGATATCTTAATCTCATTTGCCTTTTCCTCTGCCTCTTGCTTCACAAATTGGCACATCTGCTCGATCTGTCTCTCGACCTACAAGCATCCAGAGAGAGGCCAGGTCAGGGATCACACCAATGTCTAGTCCGCACAGGAGGTCCTTCCCACCATGCAGCGCGTCAGCGTATCAGAGAGTGTGTGAAGGGTCATACCTCGGACTCATTCATGGCTGCTCGACTGAACTCTTCCCCCTCAGACCAAACCTATTTCTGCCGCAGAAAGAAGCCTCTTCTCAGATTCTTAAACAAAACACAGCCTGCACGATAGACGATGAGTTCTCGCAAAAAATCCGCTGGTCTTTGCTGCTCAACGATTGTAAATGCGGCAAACAGGCATCTGCGTTTTGGTTAGGGCAGGGAAAGTGATGAGTGATCACAAGGGCAGTCACAATCACGCAATCGTCATGCGTTGCGGAGGGGGAGGAGCGTACGCTTTCCGTGTTGAGAATAAGTGCACACGCACCCGTCCGGAATTTGGTTTGTCTACCCAGAGTTGTGGCACGGCCTAGGCTGCGCGAATACACATAAGAGAGTGTGCACTCTTGCCTATGTCTTAGATGTGAATGCAGACCGTCCTCTTACCGCCGTATGATAAGCAAAGGCCCTCAAGACATTCGAACGAGCGTCTCCATATCATACTCCGACCTTCCAAGGCACGGCATCCTCCCTGAGCCTCATGTGCTTCTGTCAGCTCCGCTCAGGCATGTCTGGCTGCAGCTGCATCAGCTGAGAGACTTCTCATTTACTACTCTGGACATCGGAGTGCAGGGGCAGTCTTCACTACTTGGAGAAAGCTCTGAGAGACTGGATCACCTGGCACAGAAGAAGTTATCCAGCACAGGTAAAAGCATATCAATGAGCTGTTCCTCTTGCATATTGGAGGCTGCCTTTGTCACTCAACCGATTAATGCCAGGACTTCTTAGCTCACCGCTGACATTTGGCATGCAGGAAGGTGGAACTACAGCAGACACCTGCAGCGGTACCCTCCAGTACTGCCCAGAGCTTGTCGGTCGTGCTGAAGCTGCAGCGACAGGGCTGGCGTACGTTGACAAGCCAACCAAGCCCCAGCATGTAGCCGCAGACTGTGGCTTCAATGTGCAGTACGAGCGTGTGAGCGTTACCCCTCTCAGCGGGTTTTGCATCCTCAAGCTGGAACCGCAGGTTGACTTGCATGGCAAGAACTCTGGGTTGCCTGCAAGACTGCTCGCAGGACAACAGAGGGATGGTACTGCTTCTTTCTTGAGCTCTTGCAAAACTGACGATACCTGCGTGCAGCATTAGTGTAGCCCAAGTTTGGCAGCAGGAAGGTATCCTGAAAGGCAGAATGGTGATTGGAAAGCATTGTCTCGAATAGGAACTTGAAACGCCCATGCCCTCTCCAGGTCGGTGGGGTCCCAAAGTATGACTACATCTCAGAGATGCCCTTGGACTGCAACCTGGAGACCACGCAAGGCACTGGACGTGGCGCACAGAGGACTCCTGCCACCATGCCAAGAAGGCAGAGCCGATGCTGCTTCAACTGTGGCTCATTCCTGCACGGCCTGAAGGTAACAGCTCTAGGACACATGAGGTGACTCTCATATGCCCCAGGATCCTTGTCTGTATGCGCTTTCAATGGTAATGTCCCACTTGCTTCATGTCGATCGCATACGGTGCATCTCAGGTGTCCCTCACTGCACAAGGCCTTCCGGCAACGAGACTGTACATGCAGGACTGCCCTGAGGCGCGCGATGCAGGCGCCATAGCTCAGGCGCGTCGGGATAATCAGCAGGGGCGTCTCTCCCATGGAAATGAGAGGTGGCTCCGCAGGCAGCATGCAGCTTTGCTGCTGTTTCTCAAACGCTGTCCCTTGTAACATGCAGTGTCATCATCCCACAGTGCTACTGCAGCATTAGGTTTAATGCCTGCGCAAATGCGAGCATGATAGTGGCCAGTCTTGTGTAGCAGCTTCTGGCCCCACTTGTCCCAACCAAAATGTCCTGAGCTTGCAGGTACTTCACTGCGGCACCTGACGAGTTTGCGGATCTGAGGCCAGGCGTGCTTTCCGCTGACCTGCGCATGGCGCTTGGGGGCCTGGCCAGTGCAGATCCGCCGCCCTGGCTTCACCGCATGCGGGAGTTGGGCTATCCCCCCGGCTACATGTACGCCCACGCCTATCTGCAAATTCAAAGCAACAACTTCCCGTCTCATAGGCACATGCATTGCGAGCAAAAGTAGCAAGTTGGAGGCCTGAATCATGTCAAGCTCGTGCAAAGTGCTATACGCCACTGCCTTACCTCTGGATGATGCCATCTGGAACGTGCTGCAGAACAACAGTGGGGTGGCTGATAATTGGGCTACTTTGCAGGTCATGTGCGCCTGAGCATGGAGAGCAGAACGGTCTGGTCTTACATGATGACACGGCAGAGAAGCAGAGTGATGAGGAGAAGGCTGAGCATGATGAGGCAGACCTTAGCAGCTGCAGCGGCCACATTGAGGGCACAGCAGATCCAGCTCAGCGCCAGCGTGTGGCGTACCCCGGCATCAATGCCCCAGTCCCCACGGAGGCAAATCAGGAGAAGTGGGGTTACAGGCCATCAGACCTGGGTGCAAAGGTATATCACCGCAGCCTTCGTGGTTGGCCCATTCACCCAGCTGGCCCTTGTATCAACAGATGCATGAGCCTGAAATGGCACTCGAAGACTATGCAGACACAAGCTTGCATGGCCAAGGACGCTGTCCAATGCTCACGCACCACATTTGTCAAGGGAAAGTGTGATGTCAGTGTGTGCCTCTTGGATTGCCTGTGAGTGCAAGCAGCTCAGCCTGCTTGCCATGCTTTGCAGAGCGGGCAGATGCCCCCCAGGAAGCGCATGCGGACAGAGCCACCTCGCCAAGCCTTTAGCGCCACTCCTCAATATGCACCTCACTATGAGCCTGATGCGCAAGCATGGTCGCCCCAGCCTCATCATGGCTTCTATGGCCCCAATCCAGACCCATGGATGCAGCAGCAGGGTTACGCCACTCCTTCTGTGGCCTATCCAGGTTTGCACATGCCAGCCTATGTGCTTGCACACACCTGTTCTGGACATGCAAGCAATCCACTTCTGCACTTGGATGGTCAAATCATGCCTCATACTGTAATGTTATGGCAGACATCATATGGCTAATTTGTCTGGTACTGCCTTTGTCTGCCCTTATTTGCACCTGTCCGTGCTGCTTATGACCATTCTGGGCACTGAGCGCTTAGTTGAAAGCTTTCAGTTTGAGATGTTAGATGTTGCCATCCAGATGCCTTTTTGGTATGATGCCGCCATATAGACTTGACGTATGAGGTACCAACAAGGAAGGCATCCACCTGCCTGTTCTGGCCTGAGGTAGAAAGGTGTTTTGCAGGAGGGCAGCAAGGGTCAATAGTCTTCAACGCCCCTTCCCTCCAGCCAGACTCCATCCCAGATTCACACCTACAAGATCCCGGCATGGGCTACCCAGAATGCGCATCTGCACCACCCAGCCTCCCACAGTATGGTCAGATACCGCAGCTTTTTGGAGGTAGCTACTACTACCACAGCGGGATGCATGTACATCCCATATACTCGCAGGCAGCTACAGGATACCCTCAAGCAGGGGCGTACGGGCTTCAACACACCACTGATGCAGGCGTGCCGTCTCCATACGGCTGTGGCAATGGCGCTGTGAGCTCTGGCATAGTCAGCATGTTGGAAGGATTGTGTGCAGCGGGCGTGCTACAGCAGGAAATACCGCCACCACCTCCGCTGCCGCCTGAGATTGAGGACCAATCTCTTCCGCTGCCCCCGCTTCCACCAGATTCTGGGTTCTGAGATGTGCATGCCTATACTATAATGCGGCAACATCCCTATTGATCTGGTCAACAAGCTGCGTGTCTAGTGTGTCCAATCACTTCTGCTTGGTAGATCAGTGAAGCCCTGAACAATTTCAGCAGCTCTTGCGATGACCTCTTGAGACATGGGGTGGGACATGTCAGCTGCAGGGTATAACATTGGTCAAAGCAAAATTGAGCAATTGGCTGTATCTTCTCCAAAGCATGCGCAGTACCTTTCCAATGGGGAGTCTGCGCGATGCGTGATGAAGTTGGCATTTGGGAATTTGGTGTCCTGCTAGTATCGTTGCACCACCGGTGGCGCTGTGCACGGGTCACAACATCATGGATGCACCTTGCTAGCTTGGAGTTGGTGGACAGCCAGAAAAGCTCTGACTGAAATAGTGTTGATTACTCTGTGACAACTCAGCAGCTACTAGCTACTGTAGTACACCGTCCTGGCGGCGGCCTGCAGGCCAAGGCCTCAGCCGCCTGCACAACAGAAGGTTGATTCTGCATCGTGCAGTCTCACAAAGTATTCAACCTATTTTCAGCATGCAGAGAGCAGAGCGATCACGGGATTGTGACCGCATGCCTTTCATATACTGTGAAAGACTCTGTGAAACTGCAATGTGCCTACATTGACGGGACAGTCAGAAGTGGACGACATGCAGTAAAAGGCCGGAAACATTTTGAGTCCAAGGTTGCGAAGTGTACAGATCATGACACCTAAGCATCTCCCTACCACAGAGGGCACCTTTACGCCCGTTAGTGTTTAACGGGTCAGACAGCGTCCCAGAGTCCCGACGCCAACTTGCATTATCAGGTCTGATGATGTAGCCAACCTAACACGGGCGCTAGGACCTGTGTTACTTCAAGAGAAGAGTAGGGAGCAATGACGATCATTTGACCAGCCAAGCCTTAACACCTAGTTTGATTGACGGCCAAAGCATGCGACTCCGAGTCATCTGGCGGGTAGCTATTTTGCTAAGCTTGCTCAACGCAAGGTAGGTGCCCCTGATTCATATACTAACCGAAAACAAGAATCACCCTCAACAAGGGGCTTCGTCTTTGAGAATTGTACCAGCCCATGCAGATGCAAGGGTCAGACTTTGTTCAACAACAAGTTGCCTGCATCAGATGAGGGCTCCTCCCAAGTCTCCAGTGACAAAGGTGGCCCACTGTTGATCAGGTAACCTTCATCAGCGGTCAGTTTCTTTGTGTGAAACGCAGCAAGCCTCCTGGTCGAGGTTTCCAGACAAACCATCACATGTGCAGGGCAGAAACCTCAGGCCCAAGCGTTGGCTCAATCTCAACAGCATCCTGGTCACTGCCATCTGCAAAGATCACCCCTGCGCAGTCAGCGCAAACCACGACATTTACAGTTGTGCTGGAAGATGGCATAGAGCAGTCAGAGGTCCAACAAATCTGCAGCCAGGCCCATGCCAAGCTGGGCATGGCATGCCGCAGTACCCTGCATCACACATTCCATGGCTTCGTAGTGCAGGTAGTGCTCCAGATTAGTCACAAATCATACGCTTTCATTCAGCTGCATGACCTGGCCAAAGCTCTTGACCAGTGGAGCGCACATCATTGAGTGTCAAGTACAAAAGCAAATGTGTATCTGAGGACAAGATAGATGTGGGCTGACCCATACATGTGCTTGACAGGCCACAGAAGACCAAATCATGAAGCTTGTGGATGCACTTGGGAGCATAGTTAGCTATGTGACGGAGGATGAACAGCTGCAGCTGCCTGCAGCACCAGTACTGCTGTCAAAAGACCTCAGCGCTGCGCGAATGGGTCCTGATTTGTCTGCGGGTGTGCAATACCTTTCTCATAGACCCTCTCTTCTGGCAGTCTTACCAGAACAGAGCTCTGGAATACCTTTCCAACGGTACGCAACACATATTGCAAAGTGTGTGCTGTGCAGGGTTGTGGGGGCTGGATAGGCTTGATGGCAGGTCGCCCATGAGGGACTTCAAGTACACATATGACGCTGATGGCACTGGGGTCCACATCTATATTATAGACACGGTGACACACCCATATCTGCAAAGCTTGCTCTTGAGCTAACTGAAGATGTGACTCTGGGCATTATCTTGAGTTGTCTGTGCTGTATAAAGAGCTCTTTCCGTTGAAATGCAAAGCCATAGCCTGTCTGCAAGGCTATCTGTTCAAGCAAAGCAGCCTCTGGCAGAGCTGTGGTGATTTCGGGCTGCATGCTCTTGCAGGGTATCAATGCTTCGCACGAGGACTTTCTGACGGCTGATGGCAGTGGCAGCCGAATAAGGCAGGGCTTTTCTTTGGATGGGCTTACACCGCCAGACATGGACTGCCACGGTCACGGCACACATGTCGCTGGCACAGCAGCAGGGCTCACGTAAGGGGCGGCCAAGAATGCCTGGATTCATCCTTGTGAACCCCTCTTTGCAGGACAATGCCCTTTACCAGTGTTGCATGTGACGTCTGCTCTTCAAGCCCTTCAACCTCACCCTCTGCCACAGCCTTTGGATAGTCTTTATAAGAGATGGGGTGCCCCAAGAGCAGCATTAAGAGGATGTTCAGATAGTATGACGGAAGCCAAATGACCCACGTGGACAAACCGACTGATGTGATCTCTGACCATTCTTTTGTTGCAGTGACAGTGTTTAGCTGCAAGGGCATTGGGTACGTGTCAGGCGTGGTGACCGCGCTGGAGTGGGTCCGATCGAATGTGGAGATGCCTGCTGTCGTTTCAATGTCGCTGGGAGGGGCAGCGGCTCCTAAACTGGATGCAGCAACCCAGAGCTTGACAGACATTGGCGTCACTGTTGTGGTGGCTGGAGGCAACTCTGCCGCAGGTGCTGCACTCCTCCTTTGTCATCCTCCATGATAGGGGCTTCAGCTATCTGCCATGGATGCAGCAGTCATCCAAATCTGCGAACCATGCTTTCTAAGCTCATTTGATCTGCTGCATCTCTTTTATGTAAACCTTGCAAGAAGGGAGTGTGGTCATGCAGATGCATGCAACTACAGCCCTGCAAGGGAGCCTTCCGTGATAACAGTTGGAGCCATAAAGCTGGGCGATGGCATGGCCCGCTTCTCCAATGGCGGCAATTGCATCAACATCATGGCCCCTGGCGTCGATATCATCTCTGCTGCGCACGGCTCAACTACAGCCGCAGCGTGCGTAAAAACCCCCTCCAAAACAGCATAGCTGCTACCCTGCAATGCACACGAGCCTGATAGCCCCTTTTGCAGTGAAATTTGCTGCACTACTATCTTGCTCTTGCATATGAGCACGTGGTAGCAAGTGAAAATGTGGAGTACAATACTGGACGAGGAGGGGGGCATGCCATGCAGCGTGTTGTCAGGCACTTCTATGGCCACTCCGCACGTGGCGGGTGCAGCTGCTCTCTTACTTCAGGCCAATCCAGCTGCTCAGCCCTGGGAGGTGGGCAGACGAGTCTCGTACTCTAGCAAAGGAGTGTGTGCCTGACAGCCCTCAGGGCATGCATGGTTGTCTCAGATTGTTGTCTGAGAGATATTTCTGACTAAGACAGAGGGAAAGGAAACAATGTACTGATGATGCAGGTGATGCTGACGCTGCAATCACAGTCCAGCTGGGATTGGATACCCCATCATACTCTCATGCCTGGCACGCCCAACTGCATCCTCAACACTGTGGTGCCTCTGCAAGTGGTCACCATCAAGACGGTCGTGATAGACGATGACAGCATCATACTTATTCCAACCAACTCCGACAGCAGGTTCTGCCATGTGACCTTCGCTGCTCTGTGCCATCGGTGATAGCAGTGCAGGATCAGATGACTACAAGCACTGTAATGGCAGTGCACAAGCAGACATCCGTCTATGATGCTCATTGTATTGGAATACATTGCAGGTCTGGGTACCGGTTGTGAGTCCAGGTGGAACGCCCTTCCATGGCTACACAGAGCAAATAGCTGCGTCGCATACCCTCCAGGACGCGCGGCAGGATGGTCAGATACCGCAGCTTCTTGGAGGTACCTACCATAGGAGCGGGATTCATGTGCATCTCATATATTCCCGGGCAGCTACACAGTGCCCTCAAGACGGGCTATGTGGGCTTCCAAGCAGCCCTGGTGCATATGCAGGCATGCTGCAGAAGGGGTCTTTGTACAGCTACTAGCACAGTATGGTACGGCATGATGCCCTGGGAAAGTGAGCGCAGCGGGCAGCCTGAGCAGACTTGCCGCCACAACCACCGGTGGTGACCCCAACTGCCGGTTGAGCCAGGGACTGAGGACTACACCTCTGAGCTTCCGCTGCTTGTACTGACTTCTGTGTCCTGAGCTTCCTGTGTCTAACAACTTGTGAGAGGCTATTTGGTCACAAATCCAGTGAGATGACCAATGTGCTGCCTCTTGCTGTATGTGTCCAGTCATCTATGCTACAATGAAATTACCAGAGCCCTTAGGGTCCAACAACGTTTGAAAGCTCTTCCAAAAGCCTCTGAGCTGAGCTTTGACCCACATGCTGAAATGCTAGCTGGAATGATACAGAACACACAATAAGGTCATTCAGAGTCTTTCTGGGTCCTCTGGTATGTGCACATTGCTCTTCATCCTCAGAAGTTTCAGGGCATGCACGACGCCAAATGAAGCTGGCAGCCAGGAAGGCTGGCATCCTGCTAGAAGGGTGCGCATTGGTTCAATACAGTCCATCATGTATAGCCGGTGCAATTGGCAGACCTATGCTACTAAAGTGTCTAAATCTGCAAGTGCTACCAAGATCACATGAATGTGGAGAGATACAGTCGCAGTGTAAGTTTGCCATCTTGAAGGAGGTATCACCACAAAGTGGACAGCATACAGGAAGTGGACTGCCGGAGTTTTCACAAGTCCAAGGTTGCACCAATAGGGTCATTCGAGCACCCAAACATGAACTTACTTTGGTATGGAGATGTCTATACAGCTTCATGGCACGTTAAATGGTTCGGAAAGGTCTGCAGCATAGACTTTGCGAGACCGATACTGGTGTGTCCCAGATGATGGTAAAGTGCGAGTTCGTCAACAAATCCCACATCAGTATGAATGAGCAATGCAGCCCATACATCAATCAGAGCAGCATCATTATGCACAGCGATTGACATATAGATCATGCGGCTGGTATGGTTGATCGCTATTGTGCCAGGCTTGCTCACGGCGAGGTAAATCCTGTTGACCTCCATGGATCGTTTGACGGACACATGAAGTCAGCATCCCAGCTGGCTGAGCGACCTTGGTAATGCTCTGCAGATGCTGGGCTCAGGCCCTGATGCCTGCATCAGATGAGGGCTCCTCCCAGGTCTCCAGTGGCAAAGGTGGCCCACTGCTGATCAGGTGAGCTGGCCTGCACAGTCCGTCTGCAAGTACATTCTTTGCAGGGGGTCTACAAGAGAGCTCGCTTGATGACTGAGAGAAGATGAGACTTGCAGGGCAGAGGCATCAAGGCCAAGCATTACCTCAATCTCGACAGCATCCTGGTCACTGACCTCAGCAAAGGCCACCACCGCACCGCCAGGAGCTGCCACAACATACGCAGTTGTGCTGAAAGATGGCGTGGACCCATCAGAGGTCAAACAGATCTGCAGCTATGCCTACGCCAACCTGGGCATGGCGTGCCGCAGTACCCTGCAGCACACAGTCAGCGGCTTCATAGTGCAGGCAGCGTTCCAGAACATCACAACTTGTATGTGTAATTGTGCAGTTGACTTCTCTTATGCCCAACGCTGTGGATGCTGAAGTGTTTGAACCTCATTATCACACAGGCTTTCTATGTGAGGACATGTTGGCTGTGGGAGTGCCCTGCATGACTTCTGTGCATGGCAGGCCACAGAAGGCCAGATCCTGGAGCTCATGGACGCACTTGGGAGCGTGACCAGCTATGTGAGGGAAGATGAACAGCTGCAGCTGTCTGCGGCACTGGTGTCTGAAGAGCTGACTCCTGCGCACCTGGGTACCGGTGTGTCTGCGGGTGAGCTATCACTGATGCCATCAGATGTTGGGTGGGCTACCACTGATGACTGGCAGTCCCTTGAACACCCTCTTCACAAATACGGTCACTGGTGACTGGCAGAAAAAGCCCTCTCTACATGCAGAATGCATGGTGCTGATGTAGGAATGTGGTGCCTGCTGTGCAGGGTTGTGGGGGCTGGACAGAATAGACATGAGATCGCCAACCAGGGACTTCAAGTATATATACAATGCTGATGGCACTGGGGTCCACATCTATGTTATAGACACGGTGAGACAGAACTACCAGTGGCATCTGTGTAGCTGAATCTCTGAGACCGTTGTACTTGGAGCTTGGAGAGACCTTTAAACCCCTACACAGCCAGAGCAGTGCCATCAGGGCTACCCTGCAGAGACACACAGAAGGATCAGCATGCAGATGTGCTATGTGCGTGCTACTGCTATTCCGCATGCTTCTGCAGGGCATTGATGCCCAGCACGAGGAGTTTCGGACCGCTGATGGCAGGAGCAGCCGAGTTGGGCAGGGCTTTTCCTTGGATGGGCAGCCGCCAGCCACGGACTGCAATGGCCATGGCACCCACATCTCTGGCACTGCGGCAGGGCTCACATTTGGCGTCGCCAAGAATGCCTGGATCCATCCTTGTAAACTTTCACCTCCCGTGCAGCTTCACCTGGTGCCTTTCCCTGTCCTGCCCTTCAACGCAAACAGTGTTGACGGATCGGCTGAGGCATTGTTCTACTGCTGACTGGAAAGGCTTTAGTGTTGGGGAGGACAAGCCATTGAAGCAAGTGCAATGGCTCAGGTGCTCAAACATGACCATGTTGCTCACAGTGAGGGTGATTGGCTGCGATGGGACTGCGTCTATGGTGGACGTTGTGACGGCTCTGGAATGGGTGCACGCCCATGTGGAGATGCCGGCTGTCGTCCTGATGTCTCTGGGAGGGCCTGTGGCCACCATGCTGGATGCCGCCGCCCAGAGCGTTACAGATGTTGGGATAACCGTCGTGGTTGCTGGAGGCAACTCGGGCGCAGGTGATGCATACCTCTCTCACGTCACTGTTCATGGTAGGGGCACCGGCTGTTGTGGATGCTGCAACCATCTAGGTCTGTAAGTGATGTATTCAAATCGGACTCATACTGTACATGATGCAAGCATGGAGATGGCTCATGCAGATGCGTGCAACTACAGCCCTGCCCGAGGGCCTTCTGTAGTGGCGGTTGGCGCTATACAGCTGGGCGATGGCATGGCCAGCTTCTCCAACGGCGGCAGCTGCATTGACATTATGGCCCCTGGCGTTGCTGTCATCTCTGCTGCGCCCGGATCACCCACAGCTACTGCGTATGTGACATAGGCCCCCCTCAAATATCAGCCCATCTGCTATCCTGCATACATGGCAAGGTGACCTACACTTGAAGGAACTAGGGTCATGCTGTGGCCCATGAGAATGGCATGCCATGCAGGGTGATGTCAGGCACTTCCATGGCTGCTCCCCACGTCGTGGGTGCGGCTGCACTTCTTCTCCAGGCCAACCCTGATGCTCAGCCCTGGGAGGTGAGCACACAGACGCAGCATAGGGGATGCAATCTGAGCATCCGAAGTGCCTCCAAGGTCTGTTAAGGTACAAAGGAGCCCTCAGGCCTGTAGTCTGAGGAGAGTCTCGACTGTTAGGAGGATACTACGCTCAACTGCACAGGTGGGGCAAACACTGCAGTCGCAGTCCAGCTGGAGCTGGATACCTGATGACACGCTCATGTCCGGGACGCCAAATTGTATCCTGAACAGCCTCCTGCCAGAGCCTCTGCAGATATCCTGGATAGGCAATGGTACCGACATGCTGGTCCTCACAGATGCCAACAGCAGGTAGCTACTGTATTGCTTTAGGGTATTTGCTGCCCTGTGTCATTGGTTGACAGCCACACTTTCTTACTCAACAGCAGTACACTGGCAAGCATAACATAACTTCAATTGCTGCCGTGACAACATAAGACAATGCAGGCTTGGGTACCAGCTGAGTGTGCATCTAAAGCAGCGGCCGCAAGGCTTGGTCACCGTGTATCCGGAAGTTGTAGATCCATTAGGTGCGCTCCAACATGTATGTCCTGCCTGCGTGCTTTGCACCAGGTGGTGGTCAGACAGACATCATGAACAAGACCTTTGCATGTGTTCTGGTACACGCCTTCTGTCCCTCTGAAGGTTTGCCTGACCAGGGCCGTCATGCTAGTAATATGCTCAATTGTATGCTACTGGGTGTTGAAGAACAAGAGTTTGGTGAGCCTTCAGCATGCAAGCAGGGAGGCTGTGGATCAGCAGCCAGCAAGCGGCACCCTTGAGCTTCACGCCCGCAGTCTGGAACATCCCTCAGGTGGGTCAGCATAACTCTGCTTGTATGCGCCCAACATCTACAAGGCTGTGGACAGGGCTTGAGAGAGGGTAGGCGCCCTCCATCACTGATATCATGCCACGGGCATGTATGTGAGCCGTCAAGTGCTTCTGCAGGCCATCCTGCTTCAAGCAATTAAGGACAATGCGGCGGGGCAGTCCCAGTTTCAGCTCTTGTTCTATGTCGCTGCTCCACTGGATGCAAACCTCAGAGGCAACACACAGCTGTTGCATGTGGTTGATCAGAGGACTCTGCCAGGGGAGGATGCCGCCTTCCCTTGGGTGAGAAGCTGCGGATGCACACCTGTCAATTACTGTGACACAAATAAGCAAGACTTGTGCAAAGCTATGAGAGAAAAGCAACAAAGCCCAGTCCTGCAAAGGACCTGCAACTGCGGTACGTATTGCCATGAAAGTCTGTATGGGAACAGCTTAGAATTGCCACAGTGGCAAGGTTCAGGCATGCCGTGCAGGTGCTACAGCAGCTGCCATTTGCTGGAACAGGCACAACAGAGGGCTATGCCCAGAATCTCCAGACCTCTGGGTGCACCGGCTTTGTACAAGGCTCAACTGCGCCAGTAAGCGTTTCCCGCTTCAGCCTCAGACCTGCTGCCAGTGCATCTCTTTAGAGCACCCGTGCCATACCGTCAAGTCAACACAGCTATGTCACAATACGGTATTGGCATGGTCGCAGTGGGCAATTCAAGCTGCGATTTTTTATACCCTCTGGCGTAACACTGGCAAACGACGTGGCCCGACATCTGTCCAGCCTGCCTGCTGGAGGCGTGAGGTCTCAAGTTGGCGCAGGATGTGGTGTATGCGTTCAAGCCAGCTGAGGACACTGTAGTCAGCGTCTCCCTCTGCGGCTCCTCATACGACACCGCACTTGCGCTTTACTATCGCAGCAATGACTGGGCAGAACTGGTAGAGGCTGCCTGCAATGATGACTACTGTAGCACTCAGAGCTACCTTCAGGTAAAATTTACTTTATTAGCTGAGCTGGCTATATTTACGCATTCATGCATGCATGACCGCCAGGCTCGAGCATAAGTTACTGCCCTTGTAGGCTCCCATGGTGAGTGGCGCTACATATTACATTGTGGTAACTGGCTTTGGATCAGCCTCAGGCGCCTTTCAGCTCAACCTCACGGCCATAGATGGCAGCACTATCTCAAGCCTGCCTGTCAGAGGCAACTATGCTGCGGCCCAAGCAGGAAGCTTTGCTCCTGCATTGGCCAATGGGAACGCCTCAGGTGCAATGCCTCGAGGCTGAGCTCTTGGAACTGTGAGTAGACGTATGTTGTTCTTGAGCAATGTGCTCTTCCATATGAATCTAGGTTGGTCGTGCATACGTGGAGGCTCTTACCGCTGCTGAGGAGCCAGCAATGAGATCAGTGTTGCTCCCAGGCATGGATCCACCTGCTGCTCCTCAGCTGCTGGAGCAGCAGTTTGAAGCCTGCACATGCGCGGCGGTTATGCAGGACAACTTTCTGGCCTGCCATGACATATATCAGCTACTGCCGGTCAGTTCTTGCCTGGCCCCAGACGCGGCGATGCAGAGGCAAGCTACAAGCTGATACCAACACAGATACTTCTACGCATCATGCTGAGCTTGGCCAGAGACTCAGAGAGCGTGCTGGGTCTTTGCCAGGTGTCACCCATGCAAGCATGTCAGCCATGTCGCACAGAAGGTGTTACTTTTGATGCCCTCGAGACCTCCACAATGCTATAAAATGCTGCCGGGCAACTTGCAAAAATTCAAAACAAAAAAGCAAGAGCAGTCTACAGCAGTAACGCAAAACATCAAGTGCTCATGGTGCGACATAGGGCCTTGCAGTGCAGGTACACTGCGTGCTCAGCAAGTGGCAACGGCAGCATATGCAACAGCGGCGCATGCAGCCCCTGGAGCGCCTGCATGCAGCCCAAGAGCGGCGGCCTTAGCACCTCCGCCTCGCAGTGCCCCACATATGCCCAGTACCGTTCCGCCACATGCCCAGGTGCGGCTCATCCTATTGCTTTTCACTGTGCAGGCATGCCAGCTTTCCAGTGGGGTTGTTGTGCGCAACCTCTCCCAGAATGCTGTGAAGTATCACTTCTGATGCCTGAAGGTCAGTGCAGGTGCCCCCACCCGAGCCTGCAGGTCCCCTGCATGCCCGCAGTACTACTGGAAGATAGGATCCTGGGGAAGCTGCACCGGCGCCTGTTCTGGCTGCCCTAGCAACTATGCATCCCACTCTCGCAGCGTCGCGTGCTGGAGTGTGGCAGGAAACACCACTGCCAAGGTGACAAAAGCTACCCATTCCCCTGTCACACCATGATACTGTAGGCAGATTTACTTGTTGGCTGTGTCGTGCCATGGGTGACTATAGGAATGCAACACGGCCTGTACCCTTGATGAGTTTCATGAGAACATTATCAGCTGCAGCCTGTCTACATGGATGGTGCCGCTATATGCTTGATGTGTCACAGCACGAGATACCAGATATCCTAATGGAATCAGTGGATGCATTTGGCACCTATTGTTGCTGGCAGCTTTTCAGAGTGTTGGCCATCTGCAGGTTGCAGACTCAATGTGCCTGCTCGAGAAGCCGAGTGAAGCTGAGGTGTGCATGGCGTCTGAAAACGGCATCCTGAATGGAGAAGTCTGTTCAGGAAACGGGATGTTCAGTCAGTATGCTGCAGTGTGCGTATGCAATGCCGGGTGGCAGGCGAGTACCCGCTCTATACCCAATCCTCCCACCATGGCGAATACATTGCATCCTTGCTGCTGCTTGCCCTCTTCTATGCTGATTTATTCAGTACATTTCAGCAGTGTCTCTACATGCAGGGGACATATTGCCAGGTGCCGGCAAAGTGCCATGGCAGTCTGGACAGCCAAGGTAATTGCTGCGAGGCAGAACTGAGCTCTGACCTTACCTGCTGTGAGGTCCTAGACCGGGATATGCAGTGCTGCGCCAGCGGAAATATAGATGCATCAGGAACATGCAATGGCCTTAGCCGCAGCATAGACGTCCAGGGCCTGCCTTGCAAGGTGTGCCCTCCTCTTGAGTGTGAGATATCCTGTAAAGGTCTCATTGAGGCGGCAGTAAACTGTAGGACATCCTGCAGGTGTATTTCTGTGAGTGCAAGTCATGCATGTGACAGTGATGACAGCTGGCGTCTAAACTTGAATATCTTTATGCGTCATACAGGGTTCTCTAGATGCGTCTGGAATGTGCTGCTACAGCACTGTAGACTCGTTTGGGGTATGCAATGGGTGGGACGCCTCTGGGCAGGTTGGTATCACGCTGCTTGCTGGGTCAGGCAGCCTGGCATCCACATCAGCTATTGCTGGTTACCTGGGAGTCAGCGTCAGTGCTGTGCACGCCGCCTCCCCTTCCAATGGGTGGGCCACACTGGTCTTTATCACCCAAAACTGGTGCAAGGATATCTCTGTCAGATCAGCCCATTGTCAGATGAGACACATTGCTTTAGTCTGCTGCATGCTGATGAAAGACAGACTTTCCAAGGTCACCTTAAGCTCCAGCATTCCATGTTACCATTGCTCTACCAGCCTCCACATTTTCGGTGCTGTACACATCTTGCAGGGGGCTTGGTGCAGTGCAATCATCAGCAGTGCAAAGATCACAGCTCGCTGTAGTTGCCGTCGACTCATCAGATGTATATGGCTTTTTCATTGACGCCAGCTCAGCTTCCAGTAAGGCGATGACCACGTCCTACCTTACGGTCGGCGAGGTGAGGGGGCTTCCTGGTCCCACCAAGTAAGATCACCATCCATAATGAGATTGCTCGCGGGTCTAGGCTCGATAAAATTGCAAGTGCCAAGCTACCGATTATCGTTCATGTGATTCGTTCATGCATGCATTTCAGAAGTCATCTTTCAAGTGTTGCCTCACGCCGACTGCACTTGACCTGTGTACCTGCAGGTGGAGTACCTGTTGGAGGTCGCCAGTGGGAGCAGCACACAGCTTGCTCTGGCCGCAACTGAGCCCTTGTCCTTGTGCGGGAATGGAGTGTGCGAGATTGGAGAGCGCCCGGGTGGAAACAGCACCTCCAGCCTCAGGACAGGTACCTGCTCACACAGATTCCCTGCCCATGTGCATGCACCTCAAGTCTACAGCAACATTGTCTCGTACAGAGCTTGACTCTTCATGGGAATAAAGGTTATAGCCTCAGGCTGATGCTTGTGGACCTGCGAGAGGGAACCTATGACTGACGGGAATCTGTTTTTGGCAGGATGTCCTGCAGACTGCCCTGTGCCCATGTCACCCTGCCCACTGCCCCTGGGTTCCATGTCAATGTGCGGGGGGCCTCCGAGAGGCGTCTGCGCGACTGCTAGCGGTGCCTGCCAGTGCAGCCTCGGATACGCCGGCTCTGACTGCGGCAGCTGTGCCCCTGCATACTACCGTCAGGGCGTCCGCTGCCTGCCAGCTCAGCCAGGTACCGCCAAACAGGCTATGCTCGCAAAGATGTGCGGATAATAATCCACCGTTATCAAATGGTCTTATAATGCGGGTCATGATTGACCACTACTTTACGTGCGCAGCTGGACGGTCAGCAGCATTGGCGATGTGGTGGGGAAAGAATGGAAGCACAGTTCTCATTGCAATTGGCGCAAGCATAGCAGGCGTTATCGTCATTGCAGTACTGACCCATCTTTTGGGGCGTCATAGACGGTTAGCACAAGTCAGGACGCCAACAAAGCCGTCTATGCAGAGATATCTCCCGGCAGGTGCATAGCTACTTCAACGGCTAGAAGCATGCATGGAAGTTTGGAATATAAAGGTTGATGCCTGTAATAGCGTAGGGACGGATCTGCTGACTGAAAGATTACATTACAGACAACCCGCATAATATAGACTAGTATCTGTTGGCAAATTTACAGAGGCCTTTCCTCAGGATCTTTCGCAGGCATTGTTCAAGTAGCAGAAATGCCGCACTGGCCCATGCAATGAATGAACACGGCGGCACGCAATACCTGCATGTCAGGGAGGCCGCCATACATGTGGTCTGAGTGCGTTGGCAGCAGTCTTTGCTGCGTCTCTATTCCCTTTCCTAAGGAGAAATACACCAATTGCCTCCGCAATAATAGCAGGACACAGTGCTGTGCTGCTCAGCTGGATGCGGCCGTTGCCGAGGCACTCAGGCGGTCAGCTGAGCTGTCCGCCCCACTCGGCCCAGCAACGCCGTTGGAAGTCTGTCCAGGATCAGTGTCTTCTGATGCAGTCTCAGAAGTCCTATTCTGCGCGGCAGCAACTGCAGCTGACTCAGTTGTGTCCTGGTCCTCCATGTCATCCCCCAGCACATCCTCAGCTGCATGACAAGATGACCTGTCAGTGAATCAGAAAGATGCCAGATTCTCTGCTGCCCAGCTTGCATCAAGCCAGTACATGGCAGCCCCAGAGCCGATTTGACGCCCTCCTGAATGTAATTGCCATAAGACCTCACAATCTCAGACACATCTGCATCATGCAGGCATTATAAGTCATCATGTCCTCACCTCCCATGAGGGACTCAACCAGCTGCAGAGCCTCTCTGAAGGAGCTAGTAGTCTCCTGCAAGTGCTGCTGCAGCAGTTGGTTCTGTGCTGCAGACTCTGCTGCCTTCCGCCTCTCCTGCACATGTCAGCACATGATCAAATCCCAGTTGAGCATTCAGAGACACCTGCCAGCAGTGCAACCATCAGATGAAGTGGAGCGCATGCCCATCTTCAGGTAGGCCCTGTCAGAAGGCATTAAGGGTCCATGCAGCCTCCTCCTAGCAAGAAGACACAAGGCAGCACCATGCGAGATGACCCTGCTGAGGGCTCACCGTGGCTTGCTGCGCTCGCGAACGTGCCAGCTCAGCCCTGACCACACGCAGCTCCTGGCGCGCCTGATTAGCGTCCTCTGTTGCAGCGGCCAACTCCATACGTGCCCGGCGCAGATCATTCCTCTGCAGTGTTTGCCCGGACCTCAGACAATGCCCCGGGTATCTGGCACGCTGTCCACAAGTCTCTTATGCAAGAAGTCTCTGGCAATATGTGCCCTCACCCTTCTAGCTGGCTCAATGCATGATGGCAGGCATGAAACAGGACATACCTGGGTATTTACGAGGACCTCCATGTCATTGGCCCAATCTAGGAGGCGGCGTTCCCGGCTAGCAGTACCACCAGGTGCGACCACTGCAGCGCCAGGCTGGCCCTCCCAGTTATCCATTACCTGCAGCATAGCTTTACAGAATCACCCCAGGATCCAGAGGATCACCTGCTAGCACGATCTCATGCACCAGTGGCAAGCACACCAGCCTCCACTGAATCCTCCAGGCGTTCAACTAAGGAGCCACAGGTATGACAGGGCAACGTCTGCCACATGCAGGTTCCCATAAGTGCCAGCATCGCAACCCGACCATCACAATCTGGGACAGGCAGGTCCAGTGCGGCTTGTGTGCATGCCGCACATGCCCCGTACCTCAAGAGCCTCCTCTCCAGCCTTGATGGCCAGCACAGAATTGTTGCCGCGCTGCCACGTGAGCGCCTGCCCGCTCTGGGAATCCAAGAGCACATACTTGTACTCGTAGACAGTGCCACTGGGGAGCTCAATGACGGCCCTCCAATTGTTTCCCTGAGTCCAACTCAGATCTGGCCCGTCCCTCAGCTGCCATGCCCCTGCACAGGCAGCCTCAACAATCCTCCAGCTGCCCTGTCCTTCCATCAACAGAGTAACGTTGAAGCGATCTGACGATGCCGGACCCAAAGAGCTGCTTGAGGAGCTCCAGGGAATGCCGCTCAGTGAGCGAGCTTCACATGCAGGGTGTGTTTTTGCAGTACAACAAGCGAGAGTGAGTTAAAGCTGACCAAGGTTGCTGTGGGAGCCCACAAGACGTATCCGCTGGCCGTACTGTGTGTCAAACTGCAGGCAGAAGTGCACCGCTGTCATCTGTCTGGGTGGGCTCCCTACAGGTGCTACTTTGTCCTCAGTCTTTCGTTGTTGGATCCCCCTTTGAGGACTGCTGGCTGATGGGAGCTGTCTAGGAGACCCACTGCCCTGCTGTGCCATCTGATTGTCCGGCTCATGCCTGAAGGGGGGTGTTTGTCTCTCTGGTCGTTGCTTCTTCTGTCTGGCGTCCATGGGCCGCTGCGGCCCAGGCCTCTGGCGCTGCAATGGGGGTCTTGGCCTGCTGTTTGGCTGGCCCCTGGAGGGCTGGGTGTCGTCTGCAGCCGCATGCGGTACAAAGGACGGGGAACCTGCTCTCTGGCTTCCAGGCAGCAGCATTGGCTTCGAATTGCGCTTGGGCTGCACGCGCATTGTATGGAAGCCCCTCGCATGTGGAAGCTGTGCATAGCAGCAATGCGTGCAGGGCAAAATGCCCATTGACACCGTCATTGGCAAGGCAGGGCTGCTCTGCTGTGGTGCGAGTAGTCTACTGATTCATCCTTTTCACGGCACCAACACAGAGAGTACCTTGAATCATAAACACGCCACCCCTACCAGCATCTTCCTTGTGATCATGACCAGTCTGGGCTGAGCATTGAAGGTATAGCCCCTTCAGTGCCAGCGTGGAGCGATGCACAACGCGTGCATGTACTGTATTTGACAGGTATTATGTAAAGGCTCTACTAGTCTAGCAGCTTCATCTCAGCGCTTGATCAGGCGGTGAGAGCCCAGGAACGTTGCTACTACCGAAAGTTGCCTCACCATCGACCCTGGGAAAACCCTACGAATCTGATTGACACTTTGCTGAAATCGCAAGTATCTGTGCACTTTACACCGCGACCGACGTGCTTTGCCGCTGAGGTGTGTGAGTGGTGGCTGTACCGGCAACGGTGCCAGCTGCGCAGGTGGTAGCTTGTAATGTGATGCCACCAGCTTAGGTGGATCCCACTCTACGACTATATAAAATCGCGATGGCAGCGAGCAGGGCGAAGAGCGGGTCACTCCCTGAGAGCAACATAGCGGACTGTGGCAACTGGTCAGGAGAGCAGGGAAGGGTGGCCCCCTCCCTTCAGCTTCCTGCCATGCATGAGCTTCCCTCCCTGACGACGCAGCTCATCACCCCAGCGCTAGCGCGGGCCTTCGATATACCACACGACCGCCCAGCTTCTGCGGCCATGGCCTCTGCTTTCCAGGCCGGGCGCCTTGGTCAGCAGGGACTAGATTTCCTCATGCAGTACAATCAGGGTCTGCAGTCACAGCAGCAGCAACAGCAGCAGCAGGGCGCAGGCGCTCAGATGTCCCAACAACCAGCGCAGATGGCGCAGCTGCAGGGGCCAGGAGGCTACGGCGGGGCTGGCATGAACAATGACATGCAGAACCGCCAGGGCTTTGGGCAGCAGCAGTATAGTGGGTATCCATGCGGTGGCCAGGACTACTATAACCCAGCCTACATGATGGGACAGCAAATGCAGCAGAACGGGTCTGGAGCAGCCCCGTACCCCTTATTCCAGCAACCCAACATGTTCGGCTTTGATGCCCGCGAAGCCATGGCAGCAGGCTACAACCTGGGCCACTTCCAAGGTCAGAAGAACCCCAACTTGACAAAGGCGCCCTTGACCAGAATCAGCGCAGTTTGCGAACTTGCTCATGCAGAGATGGCGCTGTGCAGGGCTTGCGCTATCACAAGATTACAAGGGAGAGAGTACTGTTGCTTGGGCTCAGAGCAGGCTTGGCGCTTTCTTGCGTGCCTGAGGCATAAGTGAACACATGCAGGGTCCCTGCAACAGCAGCAGCAGCATGCACAGCAGAAGGAGCAGCAGCAGAGAGATGCGCAAGTGCAACAGGATCAGCAGCAGGAAGCACCCCTAGGCAGCAGCGCCCAGCCAACAGCCAAGCGGGCCCAGCCTGACACTTTGGCTGGTGACTCCCTGAATTCCTGTACAACGTGTTGTCATTGCGCTGACATGGCCCTCTGACTTGCATGGGACGCCGAAGCAGGTCCGCATTGAGCAGCAGACGTGACTGGATGTTCAGAGCCCGTCAGCACGTCATCCGGCCAGTGCAAAGACAGGCTGCCCCAGCTGTGTGCCTGGGTGTGCAGATGATGGGGAGGACACCCTTGCAAGAGCGCTGAAGAGGCCGCGGCTGGTCTGGACACCCAAGCTGCATCAGCGCTTCATCGAGGCTGTCGAGCAGCTGGGGCTTAAAGTGGCCGTGCCCAAGACCATCATGCAGGTGCGTCCAGAATCTGCAGCTGACTGCATAAGCACGCCATGTTCATGGCTCATGGCAACCAATGTCATGACATACACACCTGCTGAGGAAGGGCCAGTAACAGCTCAAGACTGCCCAGGTCCCTGGACGTTCATCCGCCATGTGCCTGTGCAGATGATGAACGTGGAGGGCCTGACACGGGAGAACGTGGCCAGCCATCTGCAAAAGTTCCGACTGCAGCTGAAGCGCGAGAACAAGCTGGACGATGAGGGCAACCTGCTCAGCCCTCTGAAGGGCTCCAAGCTGGGCGGCAGTGAAGAGGATGTGCATGGCTCGGCCACCAGCCAGGACAGGGACGGCGGCGGGGCCAAAGGCAGCAGCCCCAGCTCAGATCAGGTAGAGGCACCGCCTGTCAGCCCTGGGTGATGCATTGCTCCCAAACTCATCTTTCTGTGAGGCAGGGCAGCAGGCTTGCAGCTAAGCGACAGAACTCGTCGTTCATTGATCAGACATTGGGCTCTCAGAGGCGCTCTGCCAATTGCTTGCATACCCTAGCAATGTGCCTACCTGCGGCACATGTTGGCTTTGGCACTCTGCCACGCAATTGTTGCCACGATGCACTATCACCTCAGCGTGTGGAGGATGCATCAACACTGCATGACCTTTGTAGAGCGCTCAGAAGGCGGTTTGAGCGTCCCTTGGGAAGATACGAGCCAATCGTGACCATGCAGGCTGAGAGGCAGAGGTCTCTGTCTGCGGTGGATCCCAGGGATGAGGCCATTGTGCCCAACCTCATGCTGCTCAAGGAGGGAAAGGACCTGCAGCCACGCATGAAGCCCGAGTAGATGGCAAGACCTGCACTGCATCACCATGCTGCAACATGAGGGGCCCTCACATTTTGGTGCTGGGGTACCAACAGCAGGCACAAGTATCACTAGAGGCCCCTGCGGGAACGTAGACTCCATCTCGAGCGCTAGCGCTGCCCTCATTTTTGCGTCTCTACACAATGTGGTACACATCAGCAATGGCGCCGGCTAGCCGGCTGACCTAGCGTCACTGTTTCACCTTTGCACATGTACTGCAGGGTTAGGGATTGCTACAGCACAGAGCAGGCTTTAGATAAGCAGATGCAGTCTCCACGCAAGACTTGCTCAGACCTCCAGCTTGTATGAATAGGCCTAGGGCATCTACTATGCTCCTTAGGAATGTGTGTGAACGTTGGAGACTGCTGGGTCTAGATGTTGGCCTGAGGTAAAATCTTTATCTGTGTGAAGCCTGGAGACATCATGCAAGGTACCTGTGAGGTAAAGCCTGTAAGAAGGAGGACCTGCATGTAAATGCAGAGCAAGGCTGTGCGCTGTCATCTCGCTGAAGCCCGCAAAAATGGACCATCAAGTCGCAAAACCGGACCATTGTGTAGGGTGCTTGCTTCTGCAGACAGAAGAGCCCTTGAAACAGCGTTCTTGCTGATAATTACATGGAGAGAGTTCCACCGCTGCAGGCAAGCCAGGACCCTGCTACTTTTCCTGCATTGTATTGCGCATAATATGTAGTTGTTAAGCCTCTCATGGATGGAGGGAGCGCAGCATGGACAGTCGGTCACAGTGGGCAGAGGGTCAAATTAGGAGATACGCTGAGAGCGATAGCCGCGGTATTTCTGCCGTCGTGCCCACTCTACCTGGCTCCCTTTGGCCTCAGATATGGCGCAATAACACGCAAAGATGCTGCTCCAAGCAGCATCAGCCGTGGGACTCGCGGTCGGGCTCCACTTCTGGCGCTGGTACTGTCGGAGGCACCATCAGGGCTTCGAAGGCGAACGCGAGGATGGAGAGGCGCCGGCGGAGCAGGTGTGTGAGGGCTCTTCTATAGCTTGATCCAGGCCGTTTTGATACACGGTGAACTGATTACGCTATGCCTGCCTGCCCCAGTCCTGTTCGGAGTGTGGTTTTGCAGGAAGGCCACTTTTAATAGGTGCTGCCCAAAGATGCTGTATTTTGTAACGAAGGAGCCTTGAAGACTTTTCCTATTTAAAGTAAAGATTTTGCTGTCGAGTTGGCAGAGCGGTCCCTGCTGTGAGCTGGAGTACTTCAGAGAGGAACTTTCGTGGGTGTTGCTTTGGGTGTGCCCACTGTGCGCGGCCAGCCTGAGCTCTCCTGACGTCCTTGCAGGAGCAGGTGCTGTCCGCACCGGCAGCAAGCGAGGGCCACTTGGAAACGCATGCACGCGAGCCCCAACACTCAGCCAAGGAATCAGAGACGCAGCCAGTGCAGCTCAATGCAGCTGTGCAGTCTCCCCCACACCCTAGCAGAATGCGAGGAGGCGCAAATTCTCTGCTCATCAATGTGCCAGATGATGACGCAGATACAGGAGAGGCAGCTCGCACCAGTCATGCACCCTCTCTTCAGTCCCCCAACAAGCACATAGAGAGGCTCAAGGAGCAGGTCACACAGACTACAGATACCCCGTGGCCTGGACTGTGTATCAACGGCAGCCCCAGCAGCCAGAAGAGTCCCTTCCCATGGCCAGGCCTTGATGGCAGCCTTTCCCAGCACAGTACCACCGAAGCAGAGGTCCCAGCACTGCAGGGAGACCTGAACTTACCTGGCTCCAACAGCCCTCCTCAGGCTTACTCTCCGACCTGGGTGGAAGCAGAGGGCGCGCAGAGCCCGGATTCTCCCCTGTCGCTGTCGGAGGCAGTCAGCAGGAGGGCGGCCAAGGCCAAGCGCGGCCGGCAGCGAACCTACTTCAACAGCAGCCGCTCCATCAGCAGCGCTGAATCATCTCCAAGGTCAGCCCAACATGCTGCAGGCAGTCATCCAACACGCTGTGCAGTGGCCCGCCAGCCGTTCTCCAAGTGCTTTCCTCAGAGTCTGCTGCACCCTTTTGCCTTATGTAAGCTGAAGTGTCAGCCCTCACACCTATGCCTGATGTTCACAGGGCGCCACCGCCCATTGCTGATGCGGTTGCCAGCTTGACAGCGCACAGCCTGCGCAGCTATGTGAGGAGCCCCAGGTGGGCAGAGCAGCCGGGGAACACCTTTGCAAGCCCCCAGGTCAGTCCACCAGTCCGCCAGATCGTGTCTGTTGATGCAGCCTGCCAGCGACTTTCCTTAGTCACTGCTTGCCACCGTGAAGCTCATACCGTGTTATTGAGATGTGCCGGGCCTCGTCATGGAAGTGCTTCCCTCCCAGTGTGGCAAAGACATAGTGCTTATGGCTGGAGGGTCAAATGCAAGCATGCCCTGCGGTAGTTCCCAGGCAGCACCAGCTTGCTGATGACCATCAGCCTCAGAGGTGTTCATACTGCAGAGCAATGCGTACCGGGGACCACACCAGTCGCCCTTTGCCCCATCGCCATTTGCGACTGCCAGCCCGCCGGGGCGCATGCGCATACTGTCAGCGCCAGAGCACCGAGAAAGCAGCCCCTCCCAGACTGGCGCAGGGGCCCGCCATCCGTTCTCTGGGTGCGACCTCACCCTGCATCTTGGCTAGGTACTGTACAGCCTGTGCAGAGTGCATTTGAGACCCACAAGTCTTGACTGGCTGCTTTCTGCAGCTGGAGCTGCCCTGTTGTCTGGCGCACTGCAGGACCTGGTTGGTTGTCTGACCATTTGATTACACACTGCCGCGCAGCGCCGACTCCCTTGAGGAAGCACCAACAGAGGCTGGTTTCCACCTGGACGGCCACATAGAGAAGGTGCTCAGCAAGCTAGGGGATGAGCAGCAGCAGCTTCGGCGCTACTCTCGCAGTTTCAGCGAGCCGAATTTGGCAGCCCATTTCCTGCAAGCGGTGCAGTGTCACCCCATTCACATTATAACCTTTTGTGTGCCTCACTTCTGCCACCTGCCGTTGCAAGTGCAGATACTCACACATTGCAAAGTCCCCTTTAGGCAATTGTCACTGTCCTACATCAGAGCGTACGCATGGCATGCATACTGTGCAGCTGAAAGCTGTCATCGTGCTCCAGTCACGGGCCAGCTTCCATGCTCACTCCAGAAGTGAAGGTACTCAGTGTCGTGCAGAACATGGAGGATGGGGATGAGAATCCACCAACAGCTGATTCCTCCGAGGAAGATGAAGACGATGAGTCTCAGGGCGTCATGACTCGCCTGCAAAGCACCGTCGAAGCAACACAGGTGCGACATTGCCCTACGCAACACTGGGTATCAACCACTGTTGCTGCCATGCCAGGTTGGGTATGCAATTATATGGCATGCCCGAGACCATAGTCACTATATGTAAGGAAATGCTGGTCGTGTAGGCGGACTTTCAGCTCAAGGCAGCTCTGGCAGCGCGTC
The DNA here is from genome assembly GCA_963930925.1 of Coccomyxa viridis. Taxonomy (NCBI): domain Eukaryota; kingdom Viridiplantae; phylum Chlorophyta; class Trebouxiophyceae; family Coccomyxaceae; genus Coccomyxa; species Coccomyxa viridis. Next base: position 17,818 of record CAWVOJ010000007.1, on the reverse strand, counting down.
TGAATAGCCATGCAGAGACCTCTGGGCACAGCAGTTGCAGCAATGGTGGCTCTCAGCAGGAAGGCCCCTCTGCAGAGGAGCGCCGCGCAAATCAGAAACGTGCTCGAGAGGAGTGTAGTGAACCCCCAGCACCCATCAGGGTGGATGTATCAGATAGCGGCTCCACCCAAGCCTTCTACTCAGCAAGTCGGAACAATTCCGAGGTGAGGATTGCAAGCCGCCCAGACTAAGCAGAAAATCATGTTGACGCTTGCGAAGTCATATCACAGCTTGCTACTGTGAGAGAGTCTGCTAAGTAAATTGATAAATGAAGCGCATGATTCTGTGGTGACTCCTCAGCTGTTTGCGCTTTCGCAGGTCAGCATAGGGCGCCTGTCAGACAACAGCATTACCCTGGGCGACAACGAAGTTTCTGGGCATCATGTGGCCATCTGCTGGGAGGCAACATGCAGGTGCTGGCAGGTAGGTGGAAGACGACCTCATCAATTTGAAAGCACTGCAGTCTGATGGCGCCAGGAAGTCCTGCAAGCCTCCTAACAGGAGCACACTGAAGCACAATCTGTGATTGTGCAGGTCATGGATCTGGGAAGCTTGAATGGCACAAGCCTGAATGGGCGCATCATCAGTACCAGCAACCGACGACGCAGCCGCTTGTGGCGCCTGAATGACGGGGACGAGATCAAGCTTGGCGTGCGCTCGACCCTGAAGATCACCTACCTGCCTCTCCAGAATGCCAGCGTGCGTTCTTCTCTCGTGTGACCATGCATAGCGACGTGCAAGACCACCCTTGCACAGTGCAATGGGGGCAGCCTTGTCCCAAGATAGGAACTCTTTCTGATGCCAGCAACATTAGGGCTATGCGGGGGCATCAACTCTGAAGGTGGTGTTGCAAGCCTGTGCTGCATCTGCAGGATGGCTTCTCTAGAGCGCCAGCTCAAGTGATGTTAGGCAGAGCGCTGCTGAAGATACCCACAATGCCAAGCGAAGCATTTGCAGCCATCTCGCCCAAGCCTACATGCAGCAGCAATAGTAGCAGCAGCATAGACTCTCACCTCCTCCTGCGGAATGCTTCTCTTCGCATGGAAGCCTGGGTTGCATCAAGCACTGGGCGGGAGCATGCGCGTCTTGGCATGGTGGGCCTCCACATGCTGTGACCTTGGCACGAGTGCACTGCCCTGAAGAGTCGTCAGCACCATCACACATTCCCAGGCATCATGCTGACCTGAACAGAGAAGAGTAGCGTCTTTGAAGTGCTAATCTAAGAAGCTTTTGTCAGCATGGGTATAGGAAGGCAGGCATGCTTTGCTTGTGAACTGCTAGCCACCGCTTCCCTGGCAGTGAGCTCTTAACAGATGTCTATGCAATCCAGGTGAGCGAGGATGTCAGTGGATGCAGCGAGCATGTCCTGGGGCCGTCAGCAGGACCCTCCTGCCTCTTCAGCATCCTGGATGGGCACTGCGGGCGCAAGGCAGCCGATGAGGTTGCCCACGCGCTGCCGAAGGAGCTGAGCAAGCATCTGATCCAAGAGCAGCACAGCATGGCTGCTGGACAGGGAGGAGGCAGCGCATGGTCAGATGCCTTCCTGGCAACGGATGCAGCCATCAAAGCAGAAGAGGGGTGCACGGCAACCGCGCTCGTTGCCTGGGTTGATGGCAGTGGGCGAGTCTGCCTCCAGGTGATGCACACTCAATCTGGCGAGAGCCCGGAGGAGTCATGGAAAAGCACTGCATTGTCTGTGGTCTTGTCAAATGAGGTTCCCAGATCCTGCAACCGTCACTGGATGCTGCTTCACATTCAGTGTACCCTCAGGTCATCAATAAACTCAGGCCCAGGCATGTTGCAGGCGGCAAATGTGGGTGACTCTGCGGCCCTGTTTGCGCACGTGCCACCCAAGAGGAAGTCAGCGCCGGAGGTGCAGGCCCTGACTGAAGACCACCGCCTCACCAACCCCTCTGAGCGCAGACGCTTGGCAGGTATTGCTCAGGCCCAGCTCCTTCTCTTGCTGCCATCTGATCAATCCTTGGCTGCAGAACCAGTGCACTTATGGGCAACTACTGGCTGACCACATTTTTATCTAAAAGGGATTACACTGACAAAGCATTGTTGGTGAACCACTTTAAAGATGCAGGGCACTGCTGATTATGATGTCTGTCCAATTGGTATAGTGTGTTTTGGCGACACAAGCGCACACTTTTCTGCAGATCCTGATGCATTGCTCTGTGTAATATCATCCCTTCCAGGCTGCCGGTGACCCTGAAGCTGGCTATGCAGATATGGGTATCCGGATGAAGACCAACCACACGCGCCTGTATGGCTTGAACCTCTCGCGATGCCTGGGGGACAAGTTCTTGAAGAACGAGGACCTAGGCCTGAGCGCAGAACCCTACGTCAGCCCTGTGCTGCGCTTCGATCTTGCTCAGCGCGGCGTGGCTGTGTTGGCCAGTGATGGACTCTGGGATGTCATGGAGCCCTCAGCCGCCATGCAGGTAGCTTCCACCTTCCACCCACCAAAAGGGAGCTCCACATGGGGAAAAAAGCCAGCCATGACAGACATGCCGTGCTAGAGGTTTGAATCTTGCATCATGCTTGATGTGTACTGAAGAAACAATCAGATGTGCGGGATGTGGAAGGTACGGGCACAGAAAGATGTGCGCGGGCTGCTCTGCCTTATCCCTGCGACGTCGACTCTTTTGTGCACCTGCGCAGCATGCAATGGATGCATACCATGCTTCCGGTGGCGCTCCGCAAGCAGTGGCGGAGGCACTTCTGGAGCAAGCACAGAAACGGCGCAGCAAGGATGATATTTCAGTGATAGCTCTCGTTTTTGGCATGAGCTGACCACAGCAGGCGCTGTACATAGCCCCATGGCCAAGCTACCCTTGCAGCGTGTGCAGCTCTTCTTTGATCTTGGATTTGAGTGGAGGGGTGCATGTGATCTTTTCTTGTATGAAACAGTTTGTGAGAGCCTTTCCCAGCTAGAACTATGAAGTGTGAGAAGCATCTGAAATGCGCAGCTGCAATAGCAGGAATGGGATGCAAGCAATCCTGCAATAGCCTTTACAATATTACTTGCCGGATTATTCGGCCGTACCTCTACCTGTTGTTATTGTGTCAGGTGACTCAGACCTACCTTGAGGTATGCTGTATCCGTTTGGCTGTAAGCATTCCAGGTGAGCTACATGGCTTAAAGAGCAAGGTCTAGGCAAGCAGGGCACGGACGACTCGAGCTCCCACATGCAAGCAGACATTACTCCGTGCGTGTGCGAATATATTGGTACCTAATTCGGCAGGTCAATGTCATGCAACCGCATAGAATACTGCACTCCTTGCACCCCTTACCAGAGAACTTGCGCCACCCTGTCATTTCAGAAAGGCAGGATGTCACATTGCAGCGAGAGGCGTCGGTGCCACAGAACTGGATGCAATTTTGACTATGCTCGGGGAAGCGAGCTCTTAAATGACGTGGCCTGGCCAGAGTGTGGAGTTCCGTCTATAAGCTGATCTAAACATATATGATTTCACCAGGATACGGCAGGTGTACTGCCCATATTGCTGGACGGGCAGCTCCGGTCATAAATCAACAACGGATGATGTCATCGAGATCACATGCACCCACATGACATAAGTTACTCACCTGTGTCATATTTCGTCCTCAGGCATACGTATAGCATTCTGTTGCAAGCCCTGGTTCACAGACCCAGCATTTCAGCCCCTGCCTCACTCAAGGTATCCAACTGAAGCTAGCGTCCTCTAACACATTCCTGTACCTTGCTTCGAGACGGAAGCAATCATGAGCTGCGCGGGACCACCGATTGTCGACCTTGCCAACTTCGAAGAGAGGAAGGAAGAGATTAAGAATGAGCTCATGAAAGCTGCCACCACCGTAGGTAAGCAGCAAGTACATCAGAGGAAAGCAAGTGGCTACATGCCTGGATTTCGGCAGACTTGGGCACTTTTGGTCTTCTGTTCCTAGATGTCTTGTTGCAGCTTTGTCCAATTGTCCTTACAGCTACAATTGCGCTAGATAAAGCCAGCGGCCTGTTGCGATGCACGAGTTCGCGTTGCAGCACTCCTGGCATCCGCATCTCAAGCACGCCGCGCTGCTGGGTTTCTAGACAGTATTCGACTTGAGAATCATTGAGGACCTCTTTACAGCGACTTGACTCTGCTCTGAGCCCGCATAGCATCTGCGCAACCGAGTTGGCGTAATTGACCTAGCTGCTCGGCCGCTTTGCAGGATTCTTCTACATCACCAATCATGGCATCCCGCAGGACCTCATAGACAGAGCCTTCGCAATCAATGCCAGGTGGGCTTCTGTCGACCCGGTGTTGCTGCAGCTCTGAGGCCTTACAGGCACACTTTTTATGACGCCTGCTGATCGCAAGGCGCAGCGGCCTTCCAACGCGCGCCTGCATGCCGGCTTTCTTGGAGGCGTGATTGAAATGCATGTCTGTGCCCATCACAACAAAGGCACAGAGGTGCTTGCGAGATGAGTTATGCTGTATTGCCCGCTGTAGCAACGTTTGAGTCCTCGCAGGTACTTTGACCAGCCTTCAGAGGTCAAGGCCAAGTACCCCTCTGTGGACTGGGGAGCTGTGAAGCTGCTGGGCTATGAGGTCAACCGCATGCATGAGGGAGGTAAGTGATAAGTCCTGCACTGCTGTCGCTGCCTTGTTTCCAGTATGCAAAGTGAAGAGCATATAGATTCAAGCTGACACAACAGAGTCGTTGTCTGGTGCTTGGCATGTTCTCCTCAGGGTGTTGTCTCTTCTGGTGCATGAGTGCCCTGCTTACTGTTGTCAGTATCACCTGTGCATTGCAGATGGCTTGCTGCACGAGAGCTGCATCCAGAAGTTCCCCGTGCACACGGAGATGGAGAAGATCTGGCCCACCGAGGAGGACGTCCCCGACTTCAAGTGAGCCGCCACTATCACAAGCTACGGAGATCATCATTTGCTCAAACTCCTGGTCCATTGCTGCGTTCTGACCATTGCCACCACAAGCTCTGTGTAGGAACCGTAAACAAAGCGTGCATCCTGCTCTTTGCCGCTGTGGCACAGGGTGCCGAATGTGCAGCAGCAGAGTGCTTGGCTGAGAGTGTGACGAGTGTGCTGCGCAGGAAGGTGACAATGGAGTTCATGGAGGCGCTGCCCCCCGTGGTGGACCGCCTCATGTCCCTTTTCGCCCTGGCCATCGGCTTCCCCGAGGACTTCTTCAAGACGGTGCGCTGCACCCCCTCCACATCCCAGTATGCGATGACAGTTGACTGGTCCTTGATTGCAGCTGTCCTGCCTCATGGCTCGCCACAGCCCTATCAGGAAGAGGCGTCAGCTATGCGCCCCAGCAGAGGCTCCAAGATGTGCTCGGTGCTCTGTGCAGATCACGGACGTGAGCACCACGGAGAACAACAGCTTCCTGCAGTACCACAAGTACCCCAGCCTGGAGGGCACCGAGCGCAAGGACTGGAAGGAGGGCGTCAACCGCATCACCGCCCACACTGACGAGTCCCTCATGACCCTCCTCTTCAACAGCCCCGGTGTGCATCTCCTCAAAGGCCTGATCTGTGAGGGCGTATGTGTGAGCCTGCACTTGGCGGATGCCATCTATATGTATGTTTGTTGCGCTTCATCTCTCTCCCTTTCCTAGGCAGAGGTCGCTTTTGCCCATCATCCTGTCTCTGTTTGTCAATGCACTACATCTCTTTTGGAGCTGTTCTTGTGAGGTCGCCGATGCATTAGGTCTAGATGTGTCCTGCGCAGGTTCTGTGGGACTGGAGCTGGCAGCCGGCAAGGACGGCAAGGCGGTTGGCAGTGAGGTCGGACAGTACACGGTGTGGCACTCCCGCAAGCTTTCTTGTCACCACGGTCCTTGCATGGAAACTGGGAGCTATGAGGGCTGATGATGCCTTCATGGGGCCATATTGCTCTCTGGTCTGTGGCGAGTGTCCAAAGCAGGACTCATGCACACTAGTCAGGGCTACTACTCTGTAGTGAGAGGCTGGGAGCTCAGGCTTGTTTATTCTTAGGGCTTCTCAGACTGACACATGGCACCGACACCCTGTAGGTGGAGGGCTGGACGGACTGCCCGCCCAAGCCCGGCTGCATCACGGTGAACGTGGGCGACCCGCTGCAGTTCTGGAGCGACGGCCTCCTCAAGTCCAACTACCACCGCGTGCGCATGCCCAAGGAGGGCGAGCCCCTGGTGCGTCCCTCCCTGGCATCGCACGCGCCAACACTGTACCCTCTGGAGGGCCCGAGAGCTACCATGTACCGCTTGCTGCGTCTGTGAGGGCTGGGCTCAGGCTCTGGTGAAGTATGTGTTATCCGTCTTGCCTGCAGTGTTGATGAGGCAAGTGGGCATGCAGGATGCACGATACTCAATCGGCTGGTTTGTGTGGCCCAAGGATGACGTCCTCATCCAGGGCCCCGCCCAGAAGTACCCTCCGACCACCATGAAGGAGTTCATGAAGGCAAGGCGCTGGCATTGAGACATGCATGGCCTTACATGGATGCCTCTAGGCTTGCTCTTCTTGACCCATTCAGTTCACGCAACCACACAGCAGCTATGTAAGCCTATGAAGAAGGCCCAGGCAATTCAGGCAGTCTGGATATGTTTCATGCAGGTGCGATTGCATCTACTCCTGTGCTCTGTGCCCTGCGTACCCAAGAAGCTGTGTGATGAGTGGCTGTGCACCTGCAGGTCAAGGGCCAGATGTATGGCAATAGCTTCCACCCCGACCCAGAGATCTACATGGCCAACCAGCACGTTGCCTTCGGCGTGCCCCAGCTGGCCAACGCTACCCCCATCCCTGCTGCATCCTAGACTGGCCGTCCCACCGGTATCCCACAACACGTTTGCGTTGGGCAATTTTGCTGGCCCCAGTCATCCTTGCAGAAAGGGATTGCATTGGTTCTGTCCTGCGAGACAAAAGAATTCAGTGACTCTAAATATGTCCAGGCCCAGCGGAAGGTGCTAGCGCTCATCAGGAGCCTCAGGAGAGTCAGAGGGACACATCCTGCCTGCTGGGCTGGCTGGCTGGCTTCTTACCTAAGACAAGGATGACCTGTGTTGTCATCCCACGGACGAGAGTAAAGCAACATGTGTTGTGTGCTGCATAACACATGTTGCGGGTGCTGCTTCTCTTCATTGAGCCTCCAATTGCTGACAGTGCAGCACAGCAGAATGTATGCATTGTCAGCTCGTGTATTTGTCGAAGTCAGTGGTGACGCAGCGACAGAGGGTGTCTCCATGAAGTGTGAGTTGTGGCACAAGCTGATGATCTCCAGCTGTAAACACGCGTGGCCATCCCATTTCTATTGTGGGAGAGTGCTGTATCCGAGCCCAAAGAACATGCACGTGCTGTGCCGTGAATGAATACAGGACAGGTTTCTGGAGGAAAGCTGCAGACGGTGTGGCACAGGTTCTAATGGTGCGTAGATGCTTGAACGTACACTGTTGGTGAGTGTGCATTCGAAGAGACTGTAAATTTTGATCACCGGCACCAGCGGCCATTCTCTGCATTGTGCAGACTTGATACAGAAAGATTAGTCAAGCCATTGAAAAGGGCTGCAACCAAATAAACGCAAATCATGCATACTTCCCCTACCTGGCAACATCTGTGTAGTCTTAGCGCACACATTAGGCATGCCACATCAAGACAAAGCATCTTCTGCATATTTGCTTTGATCCTGCTTCTGTATCTACTTTTCTAGGATCTATTGCTGTTCATTTAGACAGCTTGAACAAAGTATCAAGCCCCGCTGTATAATCCAGCTGCTGCTAGCGCAAGTTATGTTCTCATACCAGCTCAGGTGTCAATTTCCCACCCACCGCATGGCTGTACGGCTCCCAGCTCGAAGCCTGTTTGCTTTGTTAAGGCAATCTGCATCTCACTGCTGCTGAGAGTGGACCCCTCCCCCTTCATGAGCCTGGCGTCGCGCTGCTGAGGCAATGTGGAAACTTCCACAGTCCATCCATGTACGTTCCCGTATGACACCTCAAACCCCAGCAGATCAAGCTTCCCCTGCTTGCTTATACTCTCGCTGCTGACAATGTCCTTCATACAGCCTGCATGGTTCACATGGTCCATGATTTTTTCCTAGATGGTCCATGAATTGTGTTGCTGTCAGACATTGCCTTGTGCAATTGGCAGACAGCTACAGCCAGATATTACCAGGCAGATTGATTTGGGTGGCTTGCCAGCAGAGTTGATCAGAGATGTAAGCAATCTCCATACTAGACTCGTGCCAATCATGCGTTATCATCATACCTGACTGAGAGGGGAAGGCCTGCTCACGGTCGGCAGCAAACATGAAGCGGTCCCCCGCTACCAGCAGGAAGGCCTTTCTGCCGGAGCCATCTGACGCCTTCAGCCTGCGCGCATTGGCAACGCACCGTCTGCGGCCTGGCAACTTACAGGGAGAGCCTCAAATCGCAAAGTGTCACATATCAATGCCAGCACCTACTACGTGCAAGACCACTTAAGTCATAGATAGTCTGTGACACAGGGCTGTCAGCTCCCAGCGTCTGGCCAAGCATCACCTGGAACCCCAGCATCGGGTGGGGTCACTGGTGCCCGGGATCCTCTCCCATGTCTCATGATAAGCGGCTGATGCGGCGTCAGGGTCATCTTCGTGCAGGATGTCAGGGCTTACAAAGGTCATACGCCCGACATCTGGCTTGCCTGGTGGCTCAAAGTCTATTTCCCTGTACCATGTGGCCAGGTCCCCCTCCACCTGGATGGTGGCATACACCCCATGACGGCAATGCTGGGGTCGATAGTATTGTCTTGAGCACCTCCTGGGCTGAAGGTATTGAAATGATGTACTCAATGCCACAAAAGAGCATGCCCAACCGCACTGAGGGCTGTACCTGTGTGTGCCCAGCAAATGCGTACTGTGATGCTAGAGCGCTCAGCTCATCCTCGCTACATTCGGAGAGACACTTGCTTTCGACTGCCAGTGCTTGTGTTGGAATGCGCAAATCGCTGTGCAGGTCCTCTGTCTGCAGCCAATAGGCCTCCGATATTGTGTCGTGTGTACCCCTCTTCGTCTTCAGGAGCGTGCGCTTCCATACGCCAATGTACTCCTGTGGAACCATACCTTGGATTGATTTTGCTGCGACACGGCAGCTTGCATCATCGTCGATGGGCAAGGCGATCTGATCTGAGGTGACGTAAAAAGGTTGCGTCACATGAGCGCAGTAATCTCACGACACGGCCGCGGTGAGGGTTTCAGAGCGGAATGAGCTGCAGCAGCTACACGCTACGCTGTGATACATGCTTCTTTGACCACTACGGTGCCGCTGCTCGTTATGGCATTGCTGTGCATGTGAGGCGTGCCCTTCGGAGTTTGACCTAGCTCTCGGCATAGCAAGCCCTCGGCGCTAAGAAGCTTGCGCATACCTCTCGGACCAGCAGCCATGGCTGATGCAGCTCCAGCACCTAATCCATTCGGCTTGACCCAGTTCGACGGCCTAACGAGCTTCTTCGGCGACCAGAACTTCGATTATGGAGGCTTCGTTCTCCCTCCCGTAAGCGCCCAGCGTCTTTGAGTCTGTTTTCCAGTACTTTCAGCTTGTATGCACCTGGTACGAAGACAATAATGGCGTGTGTATAGATGAGACAGGGTGAAAGCCCTAGCTTCTGTGAGTTCCGGATCTGATGTGCCAACATCAATGCCTGCCCTTTCCTGGCCAGTGTTTAAAGCCAGTGCGTTTGGGAAGAAGAAGTACAACAGGGACACCTACTACGGTGACAGCAGCCGGCTTCCAGGGAAAGTTTGTGGCAGCTCCTCGATGAGGGGCTGTCATTTTTTCAAGTATGCGTGCCCATTGAATACATTTGTGCCGCTGTGCAGGCAGCAGGATGGATTGTTGTGATCCTCTTCGGCTTCATCTTTGCCATTTTGGCAGTAGCGCTGGTTTGGGTCGACATCAAGTTTGCAGGAGCTGTCTACAACAGTGAACAGTTCAACACAGCAGGCCGCAGCATTGGCGCGGGCCTGCTTGCTGTCGACATTGTCAGTCACTGGACATGGGCTTCGATTATGTGCGACCCTGCACCCATCTCTGCGCAAACTCCGCAATGAGCGATGTCCCTCAACACAGGCCTCATAACGGCAAGTCCAACATTGCCGGAGGTCCAGTCAGTGTATTTGCCTCATGTCTGGCTGCTGCGCAAGTGCAGATGTTGAAGCTTGAAACTGCTTACCTCTGTTGGCTGCTTGCAGATTGCAATCTGTGAGCTACGGATACTTCTTCGGCTCAACAGGAGCTTTCTGGTGAGCCCCATATCCAGATTGTGCTCAGGCATTTCAATAGCTGATTATCATCTGACCAGCAATGCAGAGAACTGCAAAGGCCATACACATTACGAGAGCTGCCTTGCAGGTATGCGGCCAATGGAGCAGGGATTGTGCTGTCATTCGGAGGTGCGCCCGCTTCTGCTGGCCCCCAGAGTGGACCTGTCTGCAAACCAGATACATGTTGCAAGTTGACCTTGCCGGCGCACGTGCCCTGGCTCATTGCTGGCATGCATGTGCAGTGGTTGCGAACGAGCTCAAGTACAAGGCGCCCAAGGCGCACACCATGCTGGAGCTGGTGTACGTACGCTGGGGCGTCGCAGCCCACATCATCTACTTCTTCTTCTCCGTCCTCACCAACCTCCTGGTCTCCCTCTCCATGCTCCAGGGTATGCCTCATCCGCCCGCAGGCCCCCGGCCGCCTGCCCTCTGAACCTATTCTCTGCAACAGCAACAGGGCATGGCCCAGAAGTTGACTCTCAGCCGGAGAGTACCACCCTGCTCTAAGTCTCTCCTTCACTGGTGCATGCCCTGTCACCATGCGCTGCTGCTGCCTGGAGCGGGTCTGGCTTTGATGCGCTGTGAGATTGCACTGCAGGGTGTGTGAGTGCCATCAACGCCTTGACGGGCGTGAGCGTCTACGGTGAGCTTGCTCGTGTTCCACCTGCCTGCCTTCTTGGTTTGCATGTCTGCTGTCACAGGGTGTGACACGAGCTCATGTGCTGCAGAGCTCGTGCGTGTTACCAACCTGCTCTCTGCAAGGGGTGCACATGAGAAAGCAGGCAAAGTCAGTGACAGAGTATGCTGCACTGTGCAGCAATGAGTTTCCTCATCCCGATTGGAGTGGTGGTGTACGCGGCCATCGGAGGCTTGAAGGCCACCTTCACCACCTCCTACCTCCACACCGTCATCGTCTTCTGCCTCTGCCTCATCTTCATGTTCTCAGTGTACGTCCCAGGCGGGTTCCTCAACGGCATCGATGATGTGAGTCCCACCAGCCCTCCTCCATTCCCTCGTGTTTCCACTAATGAGACTGCTTGCCTCACATCATGCATCTGCTCCTGGTGGACTTCAGGAGGGCCTGCAAAAGATCAGCTATCCCCTGGTGCTCTGAGGATGCGTGCGTGCTGGCGCACCCTCAGTGCTGAGAGGTAGCCTCCCTGTGCAGGTGTACCACAGGCTGGAGACCATGGCCACCGTGATCCCTGCGGCTGGGCAGCAGGATGGCAGCTACCTCACGGGCTTCAGCAGCGCTGGCCTCCAGTGCGCCCTCTCAGCTGTGTACCTCATTGTGATGCACATCTGCAGAAACCTTTACACAACATGTGCTCTGTTCTCTTTCCTGCACAGCTGTCCACAGCATGATGTTCACTGATGTATTCATCATTGCAGGTTCTTCGTGATCATCTTCCTGTCGTCCTGCGCGCAGATGATGGTGAGCCCATCGTGGAGTGTCCTGCAGCGGGCCCCGCAGATGCCCGCCCTCTGTCACTGTTGCTGATCGATGCTATGATTGTCAACAGTGCTGTGCCAGAAAGTGAGATTGATTGAAGTCGAATTCATTCAGAGTGTAAGTTCCCTCACAGGTTGATCAGGCTTACTGGCAGTCTGCAATTGCAGCCAAATCCACTGCCGCCGTGGGGGTGAGCCTCAGATACTTGGGACAGACTCATGCGGCTGTAGAATGAGTGTGAACGAGGGTGACATTGATAAAAAGGGGGCTTGCCTGATCTGCCAGATGTGCGTCTCCACTGCATCTCACCCTCAGCGCAGATGCGGCGGCTGTGTCCAGCAACCGCTTGGCAGCCGTGTGTCACAAGGTCATGCTGTGCAGGGCTACTTCATGGGAGCCTGGATGTACTTGGGCATTGTCTTCACTCTACCCTTGGGCCTGGGAGTGTATGCACTGGCCCTCGACCTTCCGGTCAGTACAGGCGAAGCTCTGCAGGGGCTCGTGATGCCTGCATCTGCCTATGTGCTCCTCGGCAAAGGAGGTGATCATCCCCTCATGTGCGTCTGTCTAGCCTGTGCAGTGTCAAAGCTTTCCAGGTGCGCCACTGTGATGACCTGCGCACATGCCTTACGTGCGCAGCACAAGGCAGCCAACAACAGGAGGTCTGCTATTGACTACCAACAAAGATACTGCTGTCCTGGGCACTGTAATTCAGAGCTTTGTGTGTGGGCTGCCTGCTGCAACCTGCCAGATCAGAACTGGATACAGAACTTCAGAAGGCAGCAATTGGTCGACTGTACGCATGCAGATGTGTAAAAGTATGTGTGGCTGCCTGCAGGTGCTGTGATGGTGATTGTGATGATCTTCATGGCAGTGACGTCCAGCGGGGCCTCCGAGATGCTGGCTGTATCATCGCTCTTCACCTTTGACATTTACCGCAGATACATCAACCCAAAGGTAATATGGAGTTCCTGTTGGGCACCGCTACTCACCAGCTTGCGCCAAGCGTATCCCGGTTGTAGACTGCAAACTCTTGCTGGCGCTCTTAGCGCTAGCTTAGGGCTGGTCCTGTTGCGCTTGTCACGCTTGCAGGAGGCGTGCACCTAAGGCTCGCTGAGGAGTATGGGAATGCAGACGGCTGCCATGCAAGGCTACCTTCTTGTAAGCAGGGATGCCACCAGTGACGTGGTGATAACTTGTGCAGGCCAATGGAGCACGTTTAGTTACGGTGTCCCGGATAGCTGTGGCCGTCTGGGCTGTCATCATGGGCTGTGCCATGTGTATTGCCCAGGTTGCGCAGATCAATGTCAACTGGCTCGTGCTGCTTATTGGTGCGCTCCCTCCCATCTTCATAGATGCCTGCATTCCTCCTGACGGGTCTGTCAGCGTAGCGTGATATCTCCTCAAGTACAGTGACCTAAGTCGCTGAGGGTCCCTTTGGTAAAAGACGCATACTTCGTCATCATTGTCCCTTCTGGGCAGACTCTGTCATGACACTGTGCAGAGACAGGTACTTGGTGATAAAGTGCTCTGCTACAAGACAAATGCAGAGCATGTGTTCATTCATTTATGTCATGCTATCTGATCTTGTGGATAAGCTTGCACCAAGTCTGGTAGGGTGCTGACTGATACTTGATCAAGCTCCTTAGTGTCCAATCTAGACCTCAGGGATGAGTCCGGACTCGCTTTCGCAGGAGTTGCCTGTGGCGGAGCTGTCATTCCCCTCATCTGCCTTATGTTCTGGCGCAAGGCGACTGCCCTTGGTGCTTGTATTGGTGAGTGCCAATTATGTCTTGTCCATCACTGCAAAATACCAAGCCTTGCTCCATGATAGCTTCACTGCATCAGTATTGACATGCACCATGGACCCAGTCAGATATCTGCAGTAGCTGCAGCTCTCACGCTGTCCCGGGAGGGATGGTTTCTGGGCTTTGCAGCTGGTGAGAGGGGCCTATCTGTGACATGTACACCATATCATCTAAGGTGCTTAGGTAAGTATGTGTAATTCATGCCATTGCTTGCTTTTGCAGCTGCACCATTTGGGCTGGCCTGTGGCATGGCAGCATGGCTGGGAACGGCTCAGGCACAGAGCGGCGAAGTCAGCATAGACAGCACTGGTGAGCTGACCGGCCACCATGGCCAGCCAACACTTCCCTGGCCCACACAGAATATCACCATACAGGATGTCATTATCACAGTGACATTGAAGCCATGCCCACTGTGTCCGTTTATGAGATCCTTCCAGCACAGGTGAGCAGTGCAGCCTGAGAAGAAGCACCAAGTGATGCCATGCACAAGCACTACCACCAATCAAAGCCCTGTCGTGCAGGACTTAACAACCCTCTGCTGGCGGGGAACATGGCATCAATCTTTGGCTCCGGCTTGGTGATCATCCTTGTCAGCCATATCTTCCCCAACAAGATACCTTTCGACTGGGAGCTCTACAAGACCAAGATCACCACCAGTGACGACCATGTGCGTACAGTCTCACCAAGCATCCTTCCTTCTATACCCGGCCTTTTTGAAACACGCTGTACAGATTGTGACGGGCGCACGCTGGTATCTCATGGCTGGCCCCATGCTGTGCAGGTGAAGAAGGCGGGCGCTCTGGATGCATCTGCTGTGGAGGACGAGGCGGAGAGGCAGAGCATTGCTCGCATCAGGAAGCCGACCTGGATTGTAGTCGGCATCCTCATATTCTTGGGCTTCATCGTGTGGCCGCTCTTGACTCTCCCTGCGGGAGACTTCAGGTACATCCGCTGGCTGGTGGTTTGGTGTTGTCCAGGAGCCATACCCAAGTGTGCAAAGGTGGTTGCAGCCTTTAATGTACTGCAATACAGTTGATATAGTTGTGAGGGCCAGTGTCAACATGCAAACTGGCAGATGGGGAGCCTTTGTTCATCAGTCGACCTCTGCAATGTATCCTATGATCACATTGCAAATGATTGGCTTCAAAAAGTTCTTGTGTGCTCGCAGTCTGGGGTACTTCCGCTTCTATGTCATTCTCGGCTTCTTCATCATCATCTCAGGAAGTCTGATTGGTATCTTCCTGCCACTGTGGGAAGCACGCCACCTCTTCTTCAAGGTGAATGCAACTGAGCTGTGATACAAGGCGTTTACAAGCAAACTGTGCCACTGCATGCTTCATCAGATGGCGCTCCGTTCATGGTAAGTGTGGCCTTGCTTGCGCAATGAACCGAGTAATGAAATTGTCTAGGCTGAATGTGATTGCATCTCTTGCAGGTTGTCACAGGCCACACCTTTCAGGAATGGAAGGACAAGAGCACTAGCGGCGGTAGCGCTCATAATGGAGCAGCATACAATGGTGCTGGCAAGGACACAGACATGTGAGCTTCCATATCAGGATCCACCATCCACTTTGTGTCCTTTGTACACGCATTGAATGCCATCGCTGGCAGCGGATGAGCCGTCTACCAAGGCGTTTCATCCGATGCTGAAAAGCTATATGCCTCGAGATCTCGCACCTTTCACTTGACATGGCCCCATGGTGATGTGAAATTGGTCAAACCTTTGGGTATTGTTTCTCACACCCAGCATACATCTGTGCATGCAGGAAGGCTGTGCCCCCGGTCGGAAAACCTACCGAAAATGATGACACCGCCCATGGCGGTGATTCTAATGTACCCATCACCAAGCTTTAAGCATTCTTAAGACTGCCAATATACACGACCAGGTGCACTCCAAAACACTTTGCAGCGGGAGCAGCGCTCTTTGATACAAGAGGTACACTTCTTGTATTAAACAGCCTTCAGAGTGTGTCGCCTACATATGCCTTTTGGCTCAGTGAGGTGGCATCGCTGAGCCCTAGTAGGCAAGTGCTCAGGCCTCCATATTTGTACAAGATCATTGCAAGTACCAACGTGCACCTCCCAATCAGTGTATCAACATCACACTCAAGGGTGGTGCGAGGCTAGGGTTGGTGGAGCAATGTGTCGTATCTGCGCGAAAATAAATTTTGCAGGTCTTATGGAAGCCATGAGGAACTGCAAAGCATACAACCTGAGACTGTACCATGGAAAGCATGCAAGCACGTGAGAGGAGCGGTTACACGCGAGACATCCAATGCATGTGTCCATGGTGGAGCTACACACAAAGCTGGGCTTTTTTACCCAAACGGAGCCCTTGTGATTAACAAAGAGCCATGCAATAGCTCCCACTTCGGGTTGCCGTTGGTGAGGAGAGGCAAATGGTAAATAGCTGACGTGTTGTAGCACGTGAGTGGAGCTTTTGGGTCATTTAACAAGAACGAATCAGAGCATGTGGATGCTATACTCAACCGGTAAGGTTCTTTGTACAAGTTGCACATGTGTTGGTAAGAACATACATGGTGTATTATGCAATTCATGAAAATTAAGACCTGTGTAATATTGAGACCCTCCATTGATGCCTAGCCTCACTTCAACGGTACTAGTCGTGTTCACTAGTATTTGGTTGCCGTTATATAAAGTCTTACCTACTGCTAGTAGCCCGCCCAAACCAAGGCTGCACTTGCTCTTACCCGAGTAATGACATCCGGTGGCCATGGGCTAAATTCAACCACGTGGGGAATCATGTGCACACATTGGACACACGAGCACCCTTGTGCAAATGACTAGGTTAGCATTGAGCAATTGGCAAGGTTTAAGCCACACATGGCAACCATTCAACAATAACGTGTTGTTGGCAAGCTTGGTGGGATTCCAGAACAACAAACTAGGTGCGACCATGTAGCTATCATCAATACGCACTTGGTCATGGCTCCAGCTCTTGACAGCCCTCAATTTCTCACAGGAACTTGGAGATACTATAATTCCCACTCATTACAAAAATCACCGAGCCATTAAAACAAGGCTAGACACGACTTCCAATGAAAAGGGTTCTCACTTGTATCTTCATGGATCTCAAATAGTCTTTTGGCATTTATCAAGCTCTCATTTGATACGGCGTATAACATTTTACCTCGTTCCGCTGAGTTGACCCTTCCCACGAAGTTGCAGTAGTTCACTGATTCTTGGCCTCTCAAACCAAGTCATCATTGAAAAACCATGCGGTTCTAGAATACTTAATCTGGCTTCCAAGGCTTGTTGAGTCCACTTCAAGCATACTCCTTATTGCCGATTTGTAGACAGCACAACGTGCTGTGCCGCAAGTTGCAACCAAGGAAATGGAGAAGCTCTCGCAGCACCCAAAGAAAGTGCAACATGCTTGCATTCTGCTGAACAATCCAACCATGCTCGCATGGAATTCCTTCAACCTGGCTGCAAGCATTGACATCGATGTTCGTAGTTCAGCAGGGTACTTTAGCGGCTTTGAAACAGGAGCAGCCATACTAAGGCTGTGGTTGTCACGGGAAGCACATGATCACACGGACAGAGCCATGTATGAGCTAGCAACAAGGTTGAATTAATGTGGGTGGCAGAGGCCTCCGAGACTGCAGCCCTGAAGATTTCGTGATGTAAGTGATGACCGATTAAGCTCGGTCACATGGGGGCTGCCAAGCCCAAGACGGTAGGTACTTCGCAGCACCAATCAACGTGATGGCCATGTGCTCTCACCCAACAAAGGAGTTTGAAAAGCAAGGGCATACTAGGGATTGGTATCCTCTTGCCCAGATTGGTAAGGAACCAAAGCTGCTGACCTTGATATGCCTCCTCATGCATGCACCCACAAAGTAACATGAAAGCAAGACATACTGCGCAGGCAACCCCGTGAGGAGCATCCCCCGGAGCAATTCATCATGGGCTACAGGAAACACGCCGCAGCGCAAGGTTACAAGCAAGTCTGGGCATGCCCATAGCAAATTGGTGGCGTGAGGATGGTCCTACAGTAAATTTTGCAGAGGTTGCGGCATACCACGAAATCACTTGAAGTGGCCCCCGTGGTTGAGGCTGCTAGACTCCCACGTGTATGCCCTATGGCCCTAGGCTACGGGTTGCCTCCCTTGTAATAATACTTGGTGATGCTTGCTAGAGACGGCTTCATATTGGCTATATTCCGTGGCAGACCTCGAGCAAGGGTTGCAATGCTATTAGGGTTTTGGGGTTAGGGGTTAGGGGTTAGGGT